>CM077669.1:395935206-397185206 GCA_039707655.1 Elymus sibiricus | reverse complement strand
TGCATAGTGATGACATACATCAACACCATCACTATTTGAAAAAATAGTATTGGCCCTGATTGGAAATGGTGCGCCACCAATAAAAGTTGTGGCTAGCCATTTCTCTGCTAGTGTTACGTGGCGAAAGTCCAGATGCCCACAAACCTCTCGGTAGTTTATGTCTGATTTGCGGGAATTCAAAGATGCGGACGTGTCCACGGACGTTTGTGGCATCGCGTTGGAGATGCCACGATCCAAACGTATGCGAACAATTTGAGGGACGCTGCTGAAAATTCAATGCCCCCTCGCCTCGCATCAAATCAGCTAAATATGTGGTAGCTAAGAGCATCTACGGTCGGGTGCCTCAACCCCCCCCCCCCTCATACGCCCAAGCGGACGGCCCGGTCACTGACCGATAAAAAAATTGACCCAGACGGGTGCCTCAAACCGGCCTCAAACGTCCGAGCTGACCGGCACCCCTCATATATGGCCCAAATATGCGGCGGATATATGGAAGCCCAGGTGCGACCGGATGTGTCCGCCACGTCAGACCCGACCCACGCTGGCCCACTCAACCCCACATATATTCGTTTCCATCCGCTCCTCGGACCAAACTCTAGCCACTTCACTCCACTCTACTCCACCCTCCGCCATCCAAGCTCTCGTCCGTCCTTCTCGGTCTTGGCGGGCAGCGGATCTGACTCTGGCTAATCCGGATCTGTCGACTAGGTCCCGTGCGGATTGGAGGAGGCAATGACCGTCCGCATTGCACTCCGCCGCTATTGGGAGGACAACGCCCGACCGACGATGGGGTCTGCATGACGCTAGTCCATTGCGTCGGCGCATTGGGCGCTCGGATTCTCCAAGGCTGGATCATCGCGGTCCTCTCGGGAGCCTTCCAATATCTCTTTCCCCATCTTCGGTCCGCCGGAGTATGAGTGCTATCGGGACCGATGTGCCCGTCGTGGATTCAAGGATGAGGGTGACCGAGGCCCGCCTCGCTGCCGACATGGCGGCGACGTAGGCGGTTGATGCAGCGGTGCGGGTTCCCGCAGAGGAGTAGGTCATCTGCGTCCGCATTGTAAAGAAGCAACAGTGGAGGAACACCGGGTGTCCTCTCTTGAGAGCAGAATCGGGCGGTCCATGCCATAGTCGGACTGCCCCCAAGGAGGAGAAGGAGGACAGTGACGGGCCGAACAGTTTCTGCGATGAGCAGATCCATCCATACTATGTTTTCGATCGCTACTTCCGCGAGAAGGACGACAACAGCGCCAGGAAGGGCAAGGGTAACCCTGGATGATCTTCTGCATTGCTAGCATGTAGATTAAACATGTCAGATTTTAATAGTCCGATGGCATGCTAGCATGTAGATTAAACATGTTAGATTTTAATAGTCCGATGGCATGTCCTGATGTAGTAGCCGGACGAATTATGTAATGCATAGTTTACGGGTTTTTTTTTTGATGGGATGCATAGTTTACGTTAGTTGTATGACTTTCTATGAATTTGAGGTTATGTTAAATGAGGTATCCGATTGTGAGCAGGAAAGTTTGAGGTGTGATCGGCCAGTCGCGTGAAGGTTTGGATTTACCAAATCCCGTTATAGATGCTCTAAACTCGTGTAAAACCTCTGGCAATCGCTGTGCGGTTGTGCGTATTTAAATCATTTTCTAAATCTTGTAAACCGCAATACTAGGTCGTGTGTCCTCCGCGCGCTGCTGTGCTAAGTGGCCGGCACATGCGCGTTTCCTTGAGCAGCGCCAGGCTCGCCTCGTGATGCCGAACACCCTCCCCCTCCAGTGTCACGCCGGCGCCGTCCCCGAAATCTCAGCAATGCACGCCGGCGTCGTCCCAAGGCCTTCGAATGCGCGCTGCACTCCTGACGCCTGCACCAACGATCGGGAGTGGGATCGCCCGAGCACAAAACTCAAAAGGCAGAGGCGCACAGCACGGGGATGAAAAGCGGATATGAAAGGAACTGTAGTAGATTGTAAAAGTGAGAGAGGGAAAGAGGAAAAAGGACCGTTGCTACAGTGCATCGCTAGACTGTTTGATTGTGCTGGGCTCCTGCCGAAAGAAAAGGAACTTGGCCAGTCGCGGAATAATCATCCAGGCGGACGGTACAAATCACGATCGTCGTCACGAGACTAGCACCGAACAACAATCAAGATTCCTGACATTGTCGATACGCCTAGTGCTACCTGCAAACAAACGATGAAGATTCCTGACGATGTCGCCATGGCGGTGCCACTTGTGCTTGGTTTTGTCTGTTCGTTCGCACTGAGTTGGAGCGAATCGAAAGAGACGAGGAAGAGCCAGCAAGGAACCGCACGCGAGGCAGGGGACCTTTTGGATCGAACAGATGTTGTTTTTTTTAAGAAACTGCAGCCTACTGGCTCTTTGGTTCAAAGGAATGAAAAAATTGTTATTTCGTATAAAGTTGTATTAAGGCAGCATCAGTTAACATGGACCCGAGGGAGTACAGTGATTTTCGTACCGAAACCTAGTGCGAGGTCTCACCTTTCGAAAAATTTGTCTGTGCATATGGAAAAATGATGTAATTTTCAATTTATGCATGATTCAGCATGTCAAACGTCCTATTGATGTGCGTTACAAAGAGGCCCAACATGACGCTCCAAAAAAAAAGGTGCAACATGACTTTTCATCTGTTTTTAGCAAGGAGTGATGATTTATTTACGTTAAGAACAATGACCGGCTTCAAGTAGCAACGGTTGTCTCGTCTATAACTAAGATGTGTGCAACTAGTGCTACTTTACAAGACACTCAATTAACAACGCGCAACAATCACCGAGTATCTGACTGCAACAACACAACATAAAGAAGGATAGGATCTCACGTGTGGCACTGGTTACCTTGCATTTTCTGATCGTTCTACCAGATTACAAAAGTTTAACCTTCTGGACTTGAGCAATCGCAACATCATCACACGTTTTAACCGCTCGAAGTTGACTAATCCAGATGAAGTTGAGTAACTTCATTTATTTTCATTTATTTGGAAAGGGATACTAGTAGTACTCTTCAGCTTTTGCACCTCATGACATCAAGTATATTTGTAGACAGCAGTGCTGGGGTACTACTCAAGAGAATATTTCTATTAAAAGGCGATTAAAACCGACTGATCTGGGTCTATTTTAGTCCCAACGATCAGCGGTTTTTAAGGCACCAAGATGAAGGTGAAACAGAACTAGAGAGTGTGTACAACTTGGATGCCATCAAATTAATCGTTTCATCAGCTTACCCAGATCCACATCTCGGTCTCAGTCTTCAGCAACCACAGCAGAATAGGAGCGTCGTGCAGAGGATCACGATCATCAGCACCATTGCTCCAGACTCCAGAGCAGGCAGTTCCATTCCGTCATATCTACCTACCCCTGAATCTCAGCCATCAAGACGAGAGAGAGTGGCACACTCCATGATGATCTCACTACCTCAGGCTGCAACCATGAGGGCGGCAGCAGCACCTCCTGCCACAGCAGCTTGCGCCCATGTCCACCGCCGACTCTTTTGAATCACAAGCCACAAACAAACGAGAAACGC
This sequence comes from Elymus sibiricus, assembly GCA_039707655.1. Lineage (NCBI taxonomy): Eukaryota > Viridiplantae > Streptophyta > Magnoliopsida > Poales > Poaceae > Elymus > Elymus sibiricus. The sequence continues at coordinate 397,181,669 of CM077669.1, read as the reverse complement.
CACATGAGGAAAGTAATAAAATAAGGGAAGCAGTAAGGAACATTGTTTTTCTTGAGAAAAGAACAAATATAGATCGCCCCGGAAAGAACACCTGCCGGAGACTGCATTCTAGACGCGCATTTGGCATTTTGATTATCATGTAGGCGCATTTGGCATTTTGATTATCATGTAGCGGGCACTGAGAACTGCAGTGAAATCTCCAGATCTACTATCTTCTGATCTAATTATCATTTGGCATTTTAATTTTGGAATCCTTTTTTATTTCCACGAAGATGTAAGCAGTTTTTTGAAACCTGAAAAATCCTGTCGAGTTCCTGCTCAGACGTGCGATACTAGGAAGAAAACGAGAATCTGGTTGATGGTGACGGAGGAGTCACACCTAATTTTTTGAAACTTTTCTAATTGCACAATCTGAATTGCTTGGAGACTGTGGTCAACCTACGGCATGTGCACTCTCGAGTGCGCAAAAGCAGCGAGAAATGATGCAATCACCCAAAGTGTCATCCCCTTTCCACAAAGGAACCCCTAAAGGTCAATGTGAGCATGAACAACTGACAGAGAAGAAGAGCAGAGCTCACCGTAGGCTCCCGCGACGCGGCCGAGATGTCGTAGTAGTCGTTGTCTCCGCCGGTGCTGTTGCCCCCACCGAATCCGCCGCCCGAAGGCTTGTACGTCAGCGGGTACACCGGCGTGCTGTCGGGCTTGAACAGGCCGTAGTTGCGCTCGGACGCCGGCCCGGGCTTCGTGTTCTCGTTGAACAGGGCGAACACGTAGACGCGCAGCGGCACGTTGGGCTTGAGCGGCGTGCCCTTCCACTCCGCCACCAGCCGCATCACGTTGCTGTTGTACCGAGCCGCGCTCTCCGGCGTCGCCGCCTTCTCGTTCGCGTCGCCCGCGGACGGCCACCCCGTCTCGGAGATCCGTATCTCGACCACCCGCGCGGCCGCGCTGTTCGCCGCCGCGATGGCGTGGTAAGCGGCGTCGACCTGCGCCACGAGGAGGTTGGGGTAGTGCAGCCCGGTGTTGGCGTCCGGTACGCCGGGGTAGCTCGGCTCGAGGAGAGCGTACTCCAGGTGTATGCCCTTGGGGTCGTCGGAGTAGGCGAAGTAAGGGTAGGCGTTCACCAGGAACGGCGAGCCTGTCTTGGCGTGGAAGTCGAGGATGGGGCAGAGGTACGGGAGGAGGTCCTTCCGGAAGGCCCCCGCGGAGGGCGGGTAAGACGTGCCGAGGACGCCGAGGTTGTGCGCGGTGGTGACGGCAATCTGCTTGTCGAGGTTGGTCGCGGCGAGCGCGCCGTGGAGGGACTCCATCGCCGGGAGCAGGTTGCGGGTGAGCGCGGTGTTGTTGCCCGTGAGCACCTCGTTGCCCACGGTGAGCGCGACGATCTTGGTGTCGGGCAGGTAGGGCAGGATGCTGTCCTTGAGCCAGGACGCGGCGCCGGCCGGCTCGGCGACCGCGGCGAGGCACTGGTCGGGCACGCCGACGTAGAGCTCGATCCCGGTCTTGGCGAAGGCGCGCAGCACGCCGGGCTCGGGGTCGTAGAGCCGCACGCGCGCAATGCCGAGGCCCTGCAGCAGGGGCAGCGCGGCCTGCGGCGGCGGCAGGTTGTTCCCCACCCGGCCGTAGTTTATGCCCAGCAGCGACACCGGCGCGGGCGCCGAGTGCGCGAGCGCGAGCACGCACAGCGCCACGGCTAGACAGAGGCAGCGGGCGCGCTGGAGCCGCCGCCGGCAGCCGTCGCGGAGCGGCATTATTGGAGGAGTGGAGCGGGTCGGAGGGAGGGAGGAGAGCGAGGTGAGATTTGCACGGACGAAGGTTTTGGGCCGGGGGGGAGAGTGATTGTGGGTACGGGAGCAGGCAGAATTGAAACGGGCATGGAGCATCTTTTTTTACCGACACGAAACGTAGGTGATACTGTACGGGGGGCCCGGAGACAGGCAGACAACGTGGAGTAATCTACTGGGAGGTGGGCTGGAATCTGATGGTCGGCACGAGAGACTGTGCCCGTAGACCGTGCCGCCGCAACGGCTGTATTTCTGGGGCCATCAACGCATGGGAAACGTTGGGTCACACGTGACGGAGGCAGGGATGGGGCAGACGCGCATGGCATGGCTAGTAGACGTTGCGAAAGTTTTCTCATGTGCTACTGCTACCGCATTGCAGCAAGGAATTGATTTTCTTCCGACGCGTTAAAAAAGGAAATACAGCACAGGATTTGTTTCCTTTTATTTATTTGAGATTAAGAGGGCACGAAATTTCTTAGCCAAACTGCTAATGAGTGATCCGCAAAAAAAAAAAAAAAACTGCTAATGAGTGTATCCGTCCATTTTCTTGGGCCCATAGGCTAGTTCGTGACCGTTGAAGATGTGCTGGGTCAGCGCCAGAATGATGCTATTGGTCGAAGCACATCACACCTTTACACGTGAAGATGGAACGATCTGTGAGGACTCGTCCATGTGCTTTTTTTTTAATAAAGTTGACACTTTATTGCTCAAATGACAACATTACAAAGAGTCTTCCGGATGCAATCCGGAGCATAATGAAACACACACAAATTAACAGAATTTTTACATGACTTTGGCTAATACATGAGCCGCTTCATTCAAATGCCGACGAATATGCTTGAATACCACTGAGGCGAAGATGCCAGTCACATGCTTAATATGAGCCACAACCGAACCAATGAGAGATCGATCTTGGGCTGAAGAGTTCAATTGTTGCACTAACTGCAGACGATCTGTGGCGAAGATAACATTAGAAAATTGTTCATCACATGCTAGAAAGACAGCCCTTCGAAGGGCCAAAGCTTTCACCATTTCAGGTTCCAAAACACCCTGAATAGGTTCATAACAAGCAGCCACACAGCGGCCAACATGATCTCTAGCAACGACCCCAATACCAGAGTGATTGAGATCCGAGAAGACCGTAGCATCAGAATTAAGCATAATAGTGCCTGATAGCGGCGGACCCCACTCCAAATTGGAGATAATGGTCTCACGCCTGTGTGATACCGCAGGCTGGAAGAGATGCTGCAAAATCATAGAAATATAAGCTTTGGTCTTCTCCACTTTACATCGAGGATAAGGAGCATCTGTATTGTTCCTAGCATAATCGCGCACTAATATGCCAAAATGTCACCACAAGAACAGTGGCTTCCTAATCTGTGGATCTGGATAAAAAAAATCAGAAAGACAAAGTTTAGGTGACAAAAAATTATAGCGCTGCAAACTGATGTCGAAGGCATTTTTAATCCTCTCCCAAACTTTCCTCGCATAGGGGTAGAACAGTAATGCGTGCTCAGCATATTCCGACCTCGCACAGAAACAACAAAGATCTGAAGTAGGAATATTGCGTCGCACAAGCTGAGCTCCAGAAGGTAGACAGTCGTGAGCAAAACGCCAGAGAACAATCTTCATCTTGTTAGGCGCCTTGACATCCCAGATTGCTTTCCAAAATCTTTCTTCCCTGAGTCTATCTAAACATTGACCAAATCCATTCTTACTACGAACTGCGATGAACTGTGTTGAACGTGCCATGTTGTAAGCTGAGCGAACCGAATATTCACCATATCGAGTGAATGGCCAGTAAGCAAAATCATTGCCTCCATGTATACTAATGGGTAAAAGAAGAATCTCTGAAGCAACATTATCAGTAAAAAAAGGTACTCACCGTTTCCTCATTCCATGTGCAATTTTCCTCGTCGAGAAGGCAATGAACCTTAGCATTTGTAGGATTAGGTGAGGACGGTTGAAGCATATTTGGAGGAGTCTATGGAATCCAATGATCCCTCATAATATGGACATTCTTGCCATCACCAATACCCCATCTAACACCATGCTTCAAAAGCTCACGGCCGGCAAGGATACCACGCCAAGTAGCAGACACAGATCTTGACGTAGAGGCATTCAAAAATCTGTATAAGGAAAGTACCGACCCTTTAAAACACAAGCGCACAAAGACGACGGATTTATTAGCAGCCGCCATCCTTGCTTGCCCAACATGGCGAAGTTGAAAATGGACATGTCTCGAAAACCCATTCCACCAAGAGATTTGGGTGTCGATAACCAATCCCATGATCTCTAGTGAAGTTTCTTTTTACCATCTTCTCTACCCCACCACTCATCAGCCACAATCGGTCGGAATTTCTCACATGTTGCCGTAGGAAGCTAGAAGCAACTCATGATGTATGTTAGAATCGCCTGTATAACGGATTTCAGCAAAGCTTCTTTACCAGCTCTTGAAATAGGTCGACCTGACCACGCATAAATGCTACGCCAAGCACAGTCAGTCAAAAAATTAAAAATGCTAGTTGGTGATTTGCCTACCCCAGTGGGCATACCAAGATATGTGTCATTGAGAGATTCATTTGATATTCCCAAACTTGTTTTAACCCGTTGTTTGCCACCTTTTGGACAACAACAGCCAAAGAACAATGAGAATTTATCTTTGTTGATCAATTGACTAGACCCATTGCAATAGAGTTTTAGGGTAGATTCCAAAGCTTCCACACTACGTGTGTGTCGTGGTTTTATCACGGCAGATGTCCTAGTGTGAGGACTTAGACGTGAGGTCGGACACAATGCTCCAAATCCACAATCGTCATGGGCTGCTTACAAGTCCCCTGAAAATTCTTGATGAAGCGCTCCTTCAATTCTACCCAGGTATTGATGGAATTGGGGAGCAAATTCTTCAACCATGTACGAGCCGGTCCCTCTAGCATCATGGTGAAGTACTTGGCACAGACTGCATTGTTGACATCCAACATGTCCATAGCTAATTCTTAACTTTCAATCCAAGCCGCCGGTTCCAGATCCGCCGTGTAATTTGACACCTTACGAGGCCCCTTGAAGTCCTTAGGCATGCGCTCACCACGCAGAGCCGGCACTAAGCACGGAATTCCAATCGTTTTGGCACTTGACCCAACAGCCACCGAAGGTGGAGGGACCACCGGGGGCGGCTGATAAGCCCCTAGTTTGTTGTCTCTGCTTCTCGGCGGGTCCTTGCCTCATCCACAATTGCTTGAGCATCCGTACGACGCCGCACACTGCTGGAGACCGCTGGTGACTCTACGCGTCGACTATAGCTATGACTTGGCAATGGAGTTGAATGCACACGCTGTCGACTATATGAATAGTTAGCTTGCTGGGCAATCGCTATTTGTAATAGCTCAATGGCATTCCGGGATTCAACCGCCATCGGCGACTCACCATCTGAAAGCACATATGCTTCCTTGGTGGTTTTGATAATTCATGACAACATACATTGTCTCTTGGACTAATAGCTCTACCTAGTTTATTTCAGGTTTAGTCCACGGGGAGGATTGGCTAAAGGATTGTGAGGAGACCCCAAGATGCAAGGAATAGGATTGGCAAAGCTACAAGCATGAAGACTCTACATTTTGCTTTGTGAGAAATCATTTTGAGTCCATAGGAAAGCCAATACTATCAAAAGGGGGTGAGGTAATAATGGTGAATGAAATGCTCAAAATGATCAAGTGTTAGTCACCAAAATACTTCGGATGCTTTTAAAGCCATGGAAAATTTAATTGGGTCACCACCTATTACTATTAATGAAACTAGTGTGACCATGGAACAAGTTATGCAAAGGCTTGATGCTATTGAAAATAAAATGACTACTAATAAACAAATTGAGGAGTTAGATAAAAAAATGCATAATCATATCACTCAATTTGGGTCACGGGTAGGAATGACTTTGAAAACTTTAAAGGAGAAGGATACAATTATTGATGAGAGGGTAGAACAAAGCTTGAATAGGATTGATAAAATGGAGGAAGTCATTGATAAAGTAGGCTCCGCTTTCACACCCTCAAAAGCAAATGCTAGTACTTCTCGAAATAAAAGCCCCAAGCTCATATATGTTCCCAAGAGCATTAGTACCCCTCCTACCAAAAGAAACGAAGATCTCAAAATGATTAGTGTGCATCCCAACTTTATAAACTTCATAAAGAACCCTATTTTCAAGCCTCCTATTGTTCTTAATAATCATTGTGTTATCAAGGAGCTTGATGTCAAAGATGACAACACTTGAAACTATGCGTTATGCCTCGCTAGGGGCGTAAAACAATAGCTCTAGTTCGGAGGCAACCCAATAGTTATCTTTATTTTTGCTTTTTACTTTCTGTTTGTGTGTGATAACATGATTATTGCCTCTCTAATGATTGTGTTTTTATGTTTAAATTCGTGTTTGTGCCAAGTAAAGCCTTTGGGATAACTTACAAGATAAGTAGAATTGATACGGTGCAAAAATAGAAACTTTAGCGTTCAGTGCAGAATTTCTCTAATTTTACCGGAACGTCTTTTGATATGAATTTTTACACAGTATTTCTATACAAATTCTTCAGGCTGTCCTAATGTTTCTGAATTTTTGGAGATATAGAAGTATGGTTTATTTACATATCTTTACAGACTGTTCTGTTTTGGACATATTCTGTTTTTGCTTGCATAGTTTGCTTGTTTTGATGATGCTATGGATTATATCGGGGGTATAAGCCATGGATAAGTTAGAATACATTACCTTATGCAATAATAAAATATGAATCAATTTATAACAGTACCTAAAGTATTTGATATGTTTATTATACTAAAGGATCTCACGAGTTTTTTGTTGAGTTTTGTGTGGTGAAGTTTTCAAGTTTTGGGTGTTATCGCGATGGACGAAGGAATAAGGAGCGGCAAGAGCCTAAGATTGGGGATGCCCAAGGCACCTCAAGGTAATATTCTAGGAAGACTCAAGCGTCTAAGCTTGGGGATGCCCCGGAAGGCATCCCCTCTTTCGTCTCATTCCATCGGTATGTCATTTGGAGCTATATTTTTATTCATCACATGATATGAGTTTTGCTTGGAGCGTTGTTTGCTTTAGTTTGCTTTTTGTTTCAGTTTCCCACAATCATTGTTTGCTGCACACACCCACTTGAGAGAGGCACACTATCGCCATGATTTATTAGAATACTCTTTGTGCTTTACTTATATCTTTTGAGCTTAGCAGTTGCTCTAGTACTTCGCTTATATATTTTAGAGCACGATGACGTATAGATTTTATAGAAATAATTGCACTCTCGTTCTTCACTTATATTTGTTTGAGAGTAAATAAATAGCGACGGTAATTTGCATGGGTTATAATACTAGTCCAAAAATAATAGGTATTCAATGGGTGCATAATCAAAACCACATATAGCACATAAAAGAGAAAGCATGGTTAATGATATTAATGTGGTAATGTGAAAGAGCATGAGTGCATGATCATTGGTTAATAAGAGTATCGTGAATTAGAGGTTGTTAACTTGCTGTTCATCCAAATATTTTTATAGCATGGTTATGATGTGTGAGCATACTTATTCCTCGTTGAAAATCCTAGTGATGTTAGGCCAGAGGCGCGCGATGGTTAACTCCTCCCAACCTCCTACCTAGGGGCATGCGAGTAGTGCTTTGCTTCGAGAGAGCTAATAAAATCTTGCAATAAGTATGTGAGTTCTTTATGACTAATGTGAATCCATGGATATACACGCTCTCACCTCCACATATTTGCTAGCCTCTTCGGTATCGTGCATTGCCCATTGTCACCTCGAGGATCAGTGCAATCTTCGCCGGTGCATCCAAACCCCGTGACATGATACACTCCGTTACACACAAGCCTCATTATATCTTCCTCAAAACAGCCACCATACCTACCTATCATGGCATTTCCATAGCCATTCCGAGATATATTGCCATGCAACTTCCACCGTCACATCATATGACTTGTACTTTCATTGTCATATTGCTTTGCATGATCATATAAGCTGACATGGTATTTGTGGCAAAGCCACCGTTCATCATTATCATACATGTTACGCTTGATCATTGCACATCCTGGTACACTGCCAGAGGCATTCATATAGATTCATACAGTTTTTCATGTTGAGTTGTAAGTAAATAAAAGTGTGATGATCATCATTATTAGGGCACTGTCTCAGTGAGGAAAGGATGATGGAGACAATGATTCCCGCACAAGTCGGGATGAGACTCCGGACAAAAAATAAAATAAAAAGAAAAAGGAAAAGAAAAGGAAAAAGAAAAAGAAAAAAAGAAAGAAAAAAAGAAAAAAGAGAAAAAAAAGAGGCAAAAAAAGAAAAAGAAAAATGAGAGAAAAGAGAGAAGGGACAGTGCTACTACCTCTTATTCCACACTTGTGCCTCAAAGTGGCACCATGTTCTTCATATAGAGAGTCTCTTGTTTTCTCACTTCCATATGCTAGTGGGATTTTTTTATTATAGAACTTGGCTTGTATATTCCGATGACGGGCTTCCTCAAATTCCCGAGGTCTTCATGAGCAAGCAAGTTGGATGCACACCCACTTAGCTTCAGTTGAGATTTCATACACTTATAGCTCTAGTGCATTTGTTGCAAAGCAATCCCTACTCCTCGCATTGATATCTATTAATGGGCATCTCCATAGCCCGTTGATATGCCTAGTTGATGCGAGACCTTCTTCTGCACCTTCTACCCCTTTGAAACCTACCACCATATTATATTCCACCTTTATGCTATATCCATGGTTCACGCTCATATATTGCGTGAGTAATAAAAAGCTGAAGCTCGTTAAAAAGTACGATCCAATTGCCTGACTGGACAACGTGGTGCTTGACATTTGTATTTATGTGGTGAAGACGGAGCCATGCTATTTAAACATGATAAAATGAATAGGGGTGAACATTCTTTTTGGATCGTATACTTTGAAAGTTGATGATTATGTTTCTTATGTTTATAAATATTACTATGTTGATGTTTATTAATTAATAGTATCTCAATGAACAAACCTGCAATAGATTACATGTTGAGTAGCATGTCACATCAAAAATTCTGTTTTTATCATTTACCTACTCGAGGACGAGCATGAATTAAGCTTGGGGATGCTGATACGTCTCCAACGTATCTATATTTTTTGATTATTCCATGCTATTATATTATCATTCTAGGATACTTTTTTGGTGTTTATTTACAAATTAATATTATTTTTGAGCACTAACCTATTAACCCAGTGCCCAGTGCCAGTTATAGTTTTCTGCATGTTTTTGGCTTTTCGGGTTTACAGTACCAAACGAAGTCCAATTGCCACGAAACTTTAATATGATTATTTCTGGACCAAAAGAAGACCTGGAAGCTTCGGAAGGAGGTCGGAGATCTCACGAGGGAGGCACAAGCCAACATAGCGTGCCCTGGGGGTGGGTCGCGCCCTATTGCCATGTGCCCCCCTCGGGCGTCCCGCGGTGCCCCTCTTCACTCTATAAATCATCTAAAATCCCAAAAAACCCTAAGGAGCCTCCCGAAACACTTTTTACGCCGCCACAAGTCTCTGTTCCGCCGTGTGCCCATCTGGAGCCCTGTTCCGGTGCCCTGTCGGAGGGGGGATTGATCACGGAGGACCTCTACATCATCCTTGCTGCTCCCATGGTGATGTGTGAGTAGTTCACCACAGACCTACGGGTATGTAGTTAGTACCTAGATGGCTATCTCTCTCTCTCTTGATCTTCAATACAATGATCATCGCATCTTCGGTTTGATCTATCCGATGTAATTCTTTTGTGCGGTGCGTTTGTTGGGATTCGATGAATTGTGGGTTTATGTTTAGACTATTAATGAAAAGTATTTGAGTCACCTCTGAATATTATGATTCTTATTTGCATGATCATTATAGCTTCGTAAATCTCTCAGATCTATTGAAATAGTTTGGCCAACTAGATTGATATTTCTTCAGTGAGAGGGGTGCGTTGTGGTGGGTTCAATCTCGCGGTGCTCTATATCCCAGTGACAGAAAGGGACAAGTGAAAGGATCGATATGGTTGACTAGAGGGGGGGTGAATAGGCAACTACCAATTTTTAGTTAATCTTTAACAAATTAGGTATAGCAACAAATAGGTTGTCTAGATATGCAACTAGGTGAGCAACCTATATGATGCTAACAACAATAACTATGCAAGTAAGCAAATAATGGACAATAGGTATAGCTTGCTTAAAGTAAAGGTAAGAAGTAACCATGAGTGAAACCGATGGAGACGAGGATGTGTTCCCGAAGTTCCTTCCCTTTGGGGGGAAGTACGTCTCCGTTGGAGCTGTGTGGAGGCACAATGCTCCCCAAGAAGCCACTAGGGCCACCGTATTCTCCTCACGCTCTCACACAATGCGAGATGCCGTGATTCCACTAGTGGTGCACTTGAAGGCGGCAACTGGACCTTTACAAACAAAGTTGGGGCAATCTCCACAACTTAATTGGAGGCTCCCAACACCACCACGAAGCTTCACCACAATGGAGTATGGCTTCACGGTGACCTCTTCCGTCTAGGGTGCTCAAACACCCAAGAGTAACAAGATCCGCAAGGGATTAGTGGGGGGATCAAATTTCTCTTGGTGGAAGTGTAGATCAAGGCCTTCTCCTCCAAACCCTAGAGCATCAACAAGAATCGATGGCTAGGGAGAGAGATCGGGCAAGAGTAAGCTTAGGAGAAACAATGGAGCTTTTTTGGGGAAAGAGGCAACTCTCACTAGAGAAGAAGACCCCTTTATATAGAGGGTGGGAATCTAACCGTTTTCTGCCCACAGGTCGTGCATAAGCGGTAGTACTACCGCTCCCGCAAGCGGTACTTCCGCTTAACGTTGTAGGATGCCCAGACTTAGTGAATAGGAGGGAGGCAGTGAGTCAGTACCACTCAGAGCGGTACTTCCGCTTACAGCTGTCGCTCAAAATTCACTCGAGTGACCAAGAAGCGAGAGAGCTAAAAATAAGCGGAAGTGGCCCGGAAGGCGAGGGCGGCAGTACCGCATAAGCGGTACTACCGCGCGCTCCCAAGCGGTACTTCCGCTCAAAATAGACACGCCCACCCGAGGAACCCAGAGAGCAAAAAATAAGCGGAAGTAGCCCGGTACTGCAGGGCGGTACTACCGCGCACTGGAGCGGTACTTCCGCTTAACTTATTACTCAGGGCCCTAAAGACAAGGGCAGCTCCATCGTGCCGGGAAAGGGGGAAAGAAGCAGATGTGTACGTGATTGATTCTCCCAACCTTTCTAAGTGCGGACCCCCTCTTGATAGTACGGATTTTCCTATGACTCAAGTCCACCAACACTAAATCAATAGGAAAACGTTGTTTTCTCTTTTTACAACTGAGGGGCTCAAACACCATTTCATGCCACCTGATAATCTCTGAAAACTCAATGCACACGATTAGTCCGCAAGGGTATCGTCATCAACCACCAAAACTACTTAGGGAGAAATATGCACTTACAATGTCCCCCTTTTTGGTGGGTTGATGACAAACGGGATTTGCCAAAAACAATAAGCAGTAAGATATAGACAAACCCGACAACTACCAAATATAGAGAGGCTCCACCTAGATGTGTGCACTATTTTAATATGCCTTTGGAATACAAAGGGCACACAACTAGGATCAACACCCCCCCTATATTTTGTAGACACAACCAATAACTTGCATAATCATAAAGAGAGATATAAGCAGGTAGTTTCATAAAGTAACTAATGTAAGCATAACAAGATAGGATAGATAGCATGTCTTACACCATACATTAGTACTCACAGGTCTGGACCACATAAACCAAAGCAAGCAAAGAAAAGAGTTCACGAGAGATAAAATGCGCAGATAGAATAAACACTCGTGACTCAGCAAAGCCAGCAAATCCCTACTCACTCTCTCCCCCTTTGGCATCGAGACACCAAAAGGGGCATAGAGGACTAAAGTTAGTCAAGGTGATGGAAGCCTAAAAGAGATCAGTCCTCATCCTCATCATCCTCCTCATCAGTGGCAGCAGGGACATCCTCGTCTCACTCAACCCACGGACAGTGCTCCTGGACCCATGCCTCCTCCTCGGTAATCCGGTCCTCAGACCCGCTGTCAACTGCGAGGCCAAGCTTCCTCATAATGATCTTGTCACGGCTGCGGGCCTTCTTAGCGTCAACATGTGCCTTATACTGTCCCTTGATCTGGAAGCAGAGAAGGTTCTTCATCTTCGTCTTCGGCCTAGCAGCCCATGATGGCACGTGCTCAGAGGGAGGAACATAAGTGTCATCAGCATAGTCCGGCTCTGGCTCATCATCAGAGTCAGTGGGAGCAATCTCGGGAACAGCAGGTGCAACGCCCCAGTTCTCCTTCACACGGAGCCTAAGTATACCGTGAGCCACCATGTGATCTGTAACCATAGCCTCACCAGGGAACGAAGCAGCCCAGGTATCCTCAATGAGCTTAAACAGATATAGACCATAGATGGGCACCTTCCGGTCAAGAATAGGAGACCGAAGCTCCTTCCACATGATGTGGGAAATATCCAAAGTGGAGTCACGGCCACGCTCCTTATTGCACAACAGCAGAAGATTCACAAGGTAGGAGTGAACCTGATCCTTGTTCCCAACACGAGGAAACAGAGTGTTGCGGAAGATACGATGCATAATGTCAAGAAATGGAATGAGCTCAGTGCGAGTACCCTTGGCCGTCTGAACCACCCTGGAATAGCGAATAAGCTTGGACTTGTGAATTGTCGTTTCTTCAGTGTGAGGCCTCACTCGAATAGGCACATCCAGACCCTGATCAGCAATGCCCAGAGAGTTCATGAAGGTCTTCCAGTTGGAGCGCAAAACTCTGCCGCCAGTCATCCAAGTCAAGTTGCGCTCCTCATCAGTGTGAAAGTGAATGGTGGCATAGAATTGAGCCATAATCTCGTAATCGAAGTCCTTGTTGAAGCTGATGATAGGAAACAGACCCCATTGAGCGCATAGAGCCCGAGCCTCAGCAAAATAGTCAGAGTGGGGGTTGTTGTTCATGTGCCCCGTATCAATGGACTTGGGATCAGGTACATATAGATTGGTCTTGGTCTTCAGGACCCCCACGTAAATGAGAGATTGCTCCTTGGTCCAGAAAGGACGTCCAACCAGTGCCTCGTCCTGAGGACGGCGATACGGGTTACGCTTGTGAAACTCCACAAACTCCTTGTTTGACATATCCTCAGGAGATATGGCCACCTTCTTCTTGCTGACAGTCCGCTTCACCTGTTGAGATGGTTGAGCACTAGGACCAGCCTCTGCAGCTTCCGATGTGCGAAACCTCTTAGAACCACCTGGCCGTCCAGGATTCATGCGACGAGGAGGAGCAGAACTGCCATCACCTGGAACTCACGCAAAAGGGAATGGAAAGAGACACACCAACTGTAAATAACCAGCATAAGCCAAACAAAATAACTAGAGAGAAATGAAACACAGAGAATTTGAGAAGTCCTGTGACCAGCGGTAGTACCGCGGAGCAGGAGCGGTACTTCCGCTTGGAACGGTAGTACCGGTCATGCCCCAGCGGTAGTACCGCCCTGGCGACGGGAAAGATCTGCGGCAGGGAAGTGGACAAAGGATCCAACAAAAACGAGTGTTAGCAATCATACTAATTGTTGGGGAACGTTGCATGGGAAACAAAAAATTTCCTACGCACACGAAAGATCTATCCATGGTGATGAGCATCTACGAGAGGGAGAGTGGATCTACATACCCTTGTAGATCGCTAAGCGGGAAGCGTTAAGAAACACGGTTGATGTAGTCGAACGTCTTCGCGATCCAAATCGCCAAGCGTCCCGCGATCCAATCACGATCTAGTACCGAACAGACGGCACCTCCGCGTTCAGCACACGTACAGCTCGATGACGATCTCCGCCTTCTTGATCCAGCAAGAGGGAGCGGAGAGGTAGATGAGTTCTCCGGCAGCGCGACGGCGCGGCGGCGGCGGTGGTGGAACTATTCCAGCAGGGCTTCGCCTACGCACTGCTGAAAACTAGAGGACTTGATCTATTGGGGAGAGAGGGCTGCACCGTGGCTTAGGGTTTTCTGGTGCGGCTGCCCTCTCTCCCCTCCAGTATATATAGGAGGAAGGGGAGGGAGGCCGGCACCCCTAGGGCTGCCCCTAGGTGCGGCCGAAGTGGGGAGGTGGAGGAGTCCAACTCCAATCCTACTAGGAGTAGGATTCCTCCTCCCTCACTTGGAAACCCTTTCCACCTTTGGGTTTTCCCACCCCTAGCCGCATGGGCCTTAGTGGGGGGGTTCGGCCAGCCCACTAGGGGCTGGTTTGACTCCTCCCACAGCCCATGAGACCCTTTGGGGCGAGAGGCCCCTCCCGATGGTCCCCCGGTACCCTCCCGGCACTCCCGGTACACTACCGAAATACCCGAAACTTTTCCGGTGACCAAAACGGGACTTCCTATATATCAATCTTTACCTCCGGACCATTCTGAGCTCCTCGTGACGTCCGGGATCTCATTCGGGACTCCGAACAACCTTCGGTCACCACCATGCATAACTCTATACTACCAAAACGTCACCTAACCTTAAGTGTGCAGACCCTGCGGGTTCGAGAACTATGTAGACATGACCGAGACACCTCTATAGTCAATAACCAATAGCGGGACCTGGATGCCCATATTGGTTCCTACATATTCTACGAAGATCTTTATCGGTTGAACCTCTATGTCAAGGATTCAGTTAATCCCGTACGCTGTTCCCTTTGTTCTTCGGTATGTTACTTGCCCGAGATTCGACCGTCGGTATCTCTATACCTAGTTCAATCTTGTTACCGGCAAGTCTCTTTACTCGTTCCATAATACAAGATCCCGTGGCTAACACTTTAGTCACATTGCTTGCAAGGCTTGTGGTGATGTTGTATTACCGAGTGGGCCCCGAGATACCTCTCCGTCACACGGAGTAACAAATCCCAGTCTTAATCCATGCCCACTCAACAGACACCCTCGGAGATACCTGTAGAGCATCTTTATAGTCACCCAGTTACGTTGTGATGTTTGATACACACAAGGTATTCCTCCGGTGTCAGTGAGTTGCATGATCTCATGGTCATAGGAACAGATACTTGACATGCAGAAAACAATAGCAATAAACTGACACGATCATATGCTACGTTCATAGTTTGGGTCTTGTCCATCACATCATTCTCCCAATGATGTGATCCTGTTATCAAATGACATCTCATGTCTATGGCTAGGAAACCTTGACCATCTTTGATCAACAAGCTAGTCTACTAGAGGCATACTAGGGACACAATGTTGTCTATGTATCCACACATGCAATGTATTTCCAATCAATACAATTATAGCATGGATAATAAACGATTATAATGAACAAGGAAATATAATAATAACCACTTTATTATTGCCTCTAGGGCATATTTCCAACACTAATATCTAGTAATCATCTCACATCCTACTCATGCCAAGATTGAGCGAGAAAACAAGAAAAACCACACGCATTGCCCTAGATGTAAGATTCAAGAAACCTAGGTCAAAAAGAGGACGATCAAGGGCAATACCGGGGTCCATGGCACGAGGAGGAGATGGGGATCAACCCCACCGGACGGAAATGCGAAGAACGGCACAGAATGGGAGATCCGGAGCCGGCCTCCGGTAGAGCCTTGGTCGCCAAGGCCGGAGAAGAAACAGTGAATGGGTAAAGGGGGGAGTTAGAACTCCCCCTGCCCAATACATGAGTCGTCCGAGGCCCCCCGAAGCGGTAGTACCGCTGGCATGGGCGGTACTTCCGCTGGAGCGGTAGTACCGTCCGCCCACGCGGTAGTACCGCTTATGACCAAAAGCTATCCCGAGCCCAGAACAGAAAACAGGACTTATGCGGTACAAAGGTTCAGAGAAGATGTAAAGCAGCAAGACACCCTACCAAAACACATAAATGGAGTTACTCCAAGTCTTTACAAGAAACCAAACACAACGGGACAAAGACTTGAAGCAACATGTTCAAACCAAAACGCTCTATAAAAATCAAATGCCTCACTAGAAGGAGGGGGCGGCGGCCGAAGCCACCTATGTTTGAGTCAATTGGTATGGCACCGCGAAGATTTTAACCTTGGTCCCATGACCGAAACTCGTCTTTGAAGCACAAGAGCCATCTAAAATGGTGAATGTGAAAGATTTGATCATTTTATGCATAATAGGAGGAGGCATAGTTCATTGAGAGAACTAGACTCCCCCTAAATTCATGCCTACATCTAAACAAGACATGATGAAGAGTATGGTGGGGTGTACAAAATCTCAAGCCACATTGCTCGAATCAATGATATTTAGCTCATGCCTTAACTCGCGAAATCTTGCTTCATCCAATGGCTTCGTGAAAATATCTGCAAGCTGTTCTTTAGTATAAAGATGAATAAGATCAATTTCTCCATGCTTGATGTGATCCCGGATGAAGTGATGACGAATCTCAATATGCTTCGTCTTGCAGTGTTGGATCGGGTTGTTGGAGATCTTGATCGTGCTCTCGTTGTCGCAGTAAAGAGGCACTTTGTCACAGTTGACACCATAATTCTTTGCCTCATCTAAAGAATCTGAGCACAATAGCTTGCGGCGGTTACATACTTGGCCTTGGTGGACGAGAGAGAAACACAGTTTTGTTTCTTCGAAGACCAGCTTACCAGAGAATGACCAAGGAATTGGCAGCCTCCGGAAGTGGACTTCCTTTCCACATGGTCTCCCGCCGAATCCGAGTCAGTATATCCAATGAGATCAAATGAAGCACCTTTGGGTACCATAAGCCAAAGTTTGGGGTATGAGCCAAATATCGAAAGATTTGTTTGACAGCCACATAGTGACTCTCCTTAGGTGCAGCTTGAAATCTTGCACAAATTCCCACACTCAAAATAATATCCGGTCTAGATGCACAAAGGTAAAGCAGAGATCCAATCATGGAGCGATATACATTTTTATCCACAGCTTTACCATTGGGATCACTGTCAAGTTGGCATTTGAGCTGCATTGGAGTGTTGGCCTTGGGAGGATTGAACTCATCCAACTTGAATCTCTTCAGCATGTCTTGAGTGTATTTAGCTTGGTTGATGAAGGTTCCTTTGCTTCGTTGCTTGACTTCGAATCCAAGGAAGAACTTCAACTCTCCCATCATAAACATCTCAAACTCTTTGGTCATTAGTGCGGCGAACTCATCATTAAAAGCTTTGTTAGAAGAACCAAAGATAATATCATCTACATATAGTTGGCATACAAACAAGTTCCCGTTAACCCTCTTAGTAAAAAGAGTGGGATCGATTTTCCCAATTTCAAACCCACGATCTTGCAACATCTCGGTAAGGTGGTCATACCACGCACGTGGGGCTTGTTTATGGCCATAGAGTGCCTTATCGAGAACATATACATGATTGGGGAACCTGGGATCTTCAAACCCCGGGGGTTGCTTGACATATACCAACTCCTTAAGTGGACCATTAAGAAAAGCACTCTTCACATCCATTTGATATAATATGAAATCATGATGAGAGGCATAAGCAAGCAACATGCGAATAGATTCAAGGCGAGCAACAGGGGCAAAGGTTTCACCGTAGTCGATGCCCTCGACTTGGGAGTAGCCTTGAGCCACCAGTCTTACCTTGTTGCGAATAATAATACCATGTGCATCTTAAAGATCCATTTGGTTCCAATGACATTGTGCTTCTCCTTTGGTCTTGGCACCAATCGCCACACTTTGTTGCGCTCGACGTTGTTGATATCTTCATGCATGGCTTCAAGCCATTCCTCGTCTTCGAGCGCATCTTGTACCTTGAGGGGTTCAAGGCAAGAAACAAACGCATGATGTGCACAAAAGTTTGTTAATTGACGACGTGTAGTTACCCCTCTCTTCAAACTTCCATAAACGTTCTTTAATAGGTGTTGCTTGACTCTTAGTTTGGAAGCGATGTTGGCAGGTCGTCTTTCAAGAATTTCCTCCATGGAAAGTTGAGGCTTGGTATCTTGACGAACTTCGGTACTAGCACCGGCTTGCTCTTGATCTTGAGCGTGATCTTGATCTTTAGCTTGACCTTCATCTTGAGGTCGATCTTGGTCTTGAGCTTCATCTTGATCTTGAGCTTGCACGGGGGTGTGAGCAAGATCTTGAGCATCATGTGATGTAGAATCATCACCATTAAGTTGATCTTGCCCTTGATCTTGATCACGGGGTTGAGGGCCTTCACTTTGTTCTTTCGAAGCGTGTGGGTCGTGCGTCGGCGATGGTTCCACTTGAGTGGAACATTGTCCTTCTCCTTCAGCCACAAGGGGTTCCTCAACGGGTAGGAAGTATCCCACACCCATTCTTCGTATGGCTTGGGGAGGAATTTCATCACCTACATCACAAAGACCACTTTGCTCCACTTGGGAGCCATTATTTTCATCAAACTCTACGTTACACGTCTCCTCAATGAGTCCCGTGGACTTGTTGAGGACACGGTAAGCATAGGAGTTTGCAGCATAACCAACAAATATGCCCTCGTGAGCTCTAGATTCAAATTTTGACAAACGTACACCTTTCTTGAGAATGAAACACTTACAACCGAACACCCGGAAGTACTTGAGGTTGGGCTTGTTCCCGGTAAGAATCTCATAAGGAGTCTTGTTCAAGCCTTTCCGGAGATAGAGCCGATTTGATGCATGACACGCGGTGTTGATGGCTTCGGACCAAAAGTTGTACGGAGATTTAAGCTCTGCCATCATGGTTCTTGCCGCATCCATCAACGTCCAGTTCTTCCTCTCCGCAACACCATTTTGTTGAGGGGTGTAAGGTGTGGAATATTGGTGCTTTATCCCCTCATCACTGAGAAACTCATCCAGGGTGTAGTTCTTGAACTCAGTGCCATTGTCACTTCTAATCATCAAGATCTTTGCTTCATGTTGATGTTGGACTTCATTTGCAAAGTTGATGACGGTCTGTTGGGTCTCACTCTTCCTCTTGAAGAAATATACCCATGTGTATCTTGAGTAATCATCCACAATCACCAAGCAATACTTTCTTCCTCCAAGACTGCCAAAAGATGGAGTACCGAAGAGATCCATGTGAAGGAGCTCTAAGGTCCTCTTCGAGTAGATTGTAGTAGTAGGACGATGAGCCTTTTCATGTAGCTTTCCTTCGATACAAGCACTGCAAGCACGATCTTTAGCAAAACTCACATTTGTTAGTCCAAGAATGTGATCCCCTTTGAGGAGACTTTGCAAAGATCTCATATTGACATGGGCTAGTCGGTGATGCCAAAGCCAACCCACATCAACTTTAGCCATTAGACATGTCGCGGTCTTAGTGGGTCGCTCCGAGAAGTTAATCACATAGAGACCGTTTTCGACATGCCCAACAAAGGCTACTTTAAGAGTCTTGCTCCACAAAAGGGTCACGGTATCAATGCCAAAGAAGGTACTAAAATCCATAAGTGCAAGTTGACAAACGGAAAGTAAATTGTATGCAAGGGTATCAACAAGCATGACTTTCTCAATGGTTAAGGTTGGAGAGATAACCACCTTGCCAAGACCCAATACCTTTGAAATTGTGTGATCGCCAAAAGAGACTTGAGTGGCCACGGATGTATCGGGTCGAACGTCCACCACCAAGCCCTTGCTTCCGGTCATATGATTTGTTGCTCCACTATCGAGCAACCATGAAACTCCCCCGGAAGCAAACTCCTACAATAGATCAATGCTTGGATTTAGGTACCCATTCTTTAATGGGTCCTTTCATGTTAGTGACAAGGGTCTTAGGAACCCAAATAGACCGCTCAATGTACTCATAAGAAGAACCAACATATTTGGCATAAACATGCCCATCACTAGCACGACATAAAACATAAGAGGGGTTAAAGTCGCCGGCTTTGTTGAGGGGAGTGGTCTTGTCCTTTTTCGCACTACCACTCACAACCTTGTCCTTCTTCTTCTCATGAGTAATGTCCCCCGCTTTGACAAATGTTTCCTTGAGCGGAGGAACCTGCATGGCCTTTACCTTCTTCTTCTTTTTGGACTTGGGTGCAAACCCAACTCCTTCCTTTGCAACCACTTCCTTTTGATTGCTCAAAAGGTCATTGAGATTCTTCTCACCTTGGATACATGTCACATGGCCTTTCTCAAGCTGCTCTTTCAGCTTAGCATTTTCCTCCACAATATGTGCATGCTCACAACACAGGTTAGTAGCAGAGGCATTATCAATTAAAACAAAAGGAGGACACGTGGCAATTTCCTTAGTGAGTTTTACTTGGAGTTGATCATGCGACTCCTTAAGAGAAGCATGAACGCTCTTCAATGCCTTGTGAGCATTGTCAAGTGAGTCAAACTCATCCTTGAGTCGAGCATGGCCAACCCCGAGTGCAACCTTTTCAGATTTGAGCACACGGTTAAGAACGATAGCATGATCATAATCTTTACGTAATTTAGCAAGATCATCATTTTGTGACTCCTTAAGAGTCAAATGAAGACCTCGCTCTTCCTCTAGAGCAATAGAAAGATTTGCTATCTCGTCGGCATAATCACAACTATGCCCTCTCAACTCCTCAAGATATTCTTCTTGAGACTCAATCGTGTCATTTGCCTCACCAAGTTGTTCCAAGAGAGCAACGAAGTGCTTCTTGGATTCTCCCTTGAGTTTGCACAAGAACTTGTCAAACTCATTCTCGCCCTCTTTCGCCTCCTCATTTTCATCCACACAATTTAACAAAGACGGAGTGGAAGAAATAGAAGTCTTAATGTTAGAGGTTTTGGCGTTAGAGGTTACCTTGGTGATACCTTTGGCCATGAGACACCTAGCAATGTGGTTCTCGTTGGGAGCGTCGAAGAGTGACACCTTTGTTGGGGTAGTCGATGCAATAGCCACAGATGCCATTGCCATACCTTCAACACTTGTGTCTTCGTCATCAACATCATCATCGGAGACATACTCTTCTTGAGCCACCAACACTTTGTGAGGAGCCTTCTTGGTGAAGTTGGACTTGTTGGGAAAAGACTTGGCCTTATCTTTGCGGATGAGCTTGCCACCATTGTCTTCCCTCTTCTCATAAGGACAATCCACCACGAAGTGACTCGCATTACCACAGTTGTAGCAGGTCCTCACATGTTGCTTGCCCTTTGACCCGCTTGAGTTGTTCTTGGAGAAATTTGGCCTTGCGTTTCTCTTATTGCCCCAGAATTGCCTAGACGCTAGAGCCATATGCTCATGGTAAGCATATTTGGTGTCCTCGGGGCAACCCTCCTCCTCTTCTTCTTCTTCTTCCTCTTGACTGACCTTGGCCTTCAAAGCAAGGTTCGGAGATGATTTGTTTGACCGTTGCACACGAGCAAGAGCATTAATTGTCCGCGGTCGTGTTCAAGATGTTCATTGCAATAAATTCATCCAACACATCGCTAGAGGACAAGTTGTGAAAATCCGGTCTTTGGCGGATGACGGCGGACATGGCCTTGTTGAAGGGCATGATGGCCGTCAGAAACTTACGCTTGACCCAGGTGTCATCCACATCTTTGCTGCCATGATCTCGGAGGGCAACGGCAAGAGTAGTTACCCTCCTATAGAGCTCACGCGGTTCCTCATCTTCAATCATTACAAACTCATCTGACTGATCAAGCACAACCTCATAGTTCGACCGTTGAATGCTTGAGCTGCCCTTGTACATGGAGACAATGTGTTCCCAACACTCTTTAGCAACAGTGAAGGGACGCAGGTGAGCTAGGTCTTCGGTAGGAACTGCAGCTTGGAGTATGAACAAGGCGGAGGAATTTAGCTGTTTATCAGCCTCTTCTCTTGGGGTGAGGTTGCGTGGATCACGAGGATAGTATCCTTCTTCAATGACTCTCATGAGTTGAATTGAGTTGTGATCCAAATGAGACTTGATACGAAAAACCCAATTAGCAAAATCATTCTTAACAAGTTTAGGAGGAGGACCGAGATTTACTATATGAGGTGGGTGCACCGGTCCTCCATAGACCAAGGGAGGGGGAACTGAGGCAAAAGTCCCCGACCCATTAATTCCTTGAGAACGAGTGTCCTTATCAGCACTAGCCCCCTCCTTACCGGAGTTGACATCCGATGTCGAGTTAGTGGGATTAGCCACTTGCACCGCATCGGTGGAAAGTTTAAGAGTATCAAGGAATTCTTTAAACATGGATTTGACCTCGGTCGTCATGGAGGATTTAAACGAGGACACGAGAGACCGTGTTCACACCCATGGCCTCGGGGAGTTCAACCGACCGGTCCCCGTCGTCAACCATACTCTTCGGGTGGTGAAACCCTTAATAAAAAGACAAGGCTCTGATACCAATTGAAATGATCGATATGGTTGACTAGAGGGGGGGTGAATAGGCAACTACCACTTTTTAGTTAATCTTTAACAAATTAGGTATAGCAACAAATAGGTTGTCTAGATATGCAACTAGGTGAGCAACCTATATTATGCTAACAACAATAACTACGCAAGTAAGCAAATAATGGACAATAGGTATAGCTTGCAGTAAAGGTAAGAAGTAACCACGAGTGAAACCGATGGAGATGAGGATGTGTTCCCGAAGTTCCTTCCCTTTGAGGGGAAGTACGTCTCCGTTGGAGCGGTGTGGAGGCACAATGCTCCCCAAGAAGCCACTAGGGCCACCGTATTTCCTCACGCTCTCACACAATGCGAGATGTCGCGATTCCACTAGTGGTGCACTTGAAGGCGGCAACCGGACCTTTACAAACAAGGTTGGGGCAATCTCCAC
The DNA here is from genome assembly GCA_039707655.1 of Elymus sibiricus. Taxonomy (NCBI): domain Eukaryota; kingdom Viridiplantae; phylum Streptophyta; class Magnoliopsida; order Poales; family Poaceae; genus Elymus; species Elymus sibiricus. The sequence continues at coordinate 397,159,130 of CM077669.1, read as the reverse complement.
AACTTAATTCGAGGCTCCCAACACCACCACGAAGCTTCACCACAATGGAGTATGGCTTCACGGTGACCTCTTCCGTCTAGGGTGCTCAAACACCCAAGAGTAACAAGATCCGCAAGGGATTAGTGGGGGAATCAAATTTCTCTTGGTGGAAGTGTAGATCAAGGCCTTCACCTCCAAACCCTAGTGCATCAACAAGAATCGATGGCTAGGGAGAGAGATCGGGCAAGAGTAAGCTTAGGAGCAACAATTGAGCTTTTTTGTGGAAAGAGGCAACTCTCACTAGAGAAGAAGACCCCTTTATATAGAGGGTGGGAATCTGACCGTTTTCTACCCACAGGTCGTGCATAAGCGGTAGTACCGCTCTGGGGAGCGGTACTTCCGCTTGCACGGAAGTACCGGGCATCACACACAGCTGACGGTAGTTCCCCGGTACTTCCGCCGGAGCGGTACTACCGCTCCCGCAAGCGGTACTTCCGCTTAACGCTGTAGGATGCCCAGACTTAGTGAATAGGAGGGAGGCAGTGAGTCAGTACCGCTCAGAGCGGTACTTTCGCTTACAGCTGCCGCTCAAAATTCACTCGAGTGACCAAGAAGCCAGAGAGCTAAAAATAAGCGGAAGTGGCCCGAAAGGGGAGGGCGGCAGTACCACATAAGCGGTACTACCGCGCGCTCCCAAGCGGTACTTCCGCTCAAAATAGACACGCCCACCCGAGGAACCCAGAGAGCAAAAAATAAGCGGAAGTAGCCCGGTACTGCAGGGCGGTACTACCGCCGGAGCGGTACTACCGCGCACTGGAGCGGTACTTCCGCTTAACTTATTACTCAGGGCCCTAAAGACAAGGGCAGCTCCATCATGCCGGGAAAGGGGGAAAGAAGCGGATGTGTACGTGATTGATTCTCCCAACCTAAGTGCGGACCCCCTCTTGATAGTACGTATTTTCCTATGACTCAAGTCCACCAACACTAAATCAATAGGAAAACGTCGTCTTCTATTTTTACAACCGAGGGGCTCAAACACCATTTCGTGCCACCTAATAATCTCTGAAAACTCAATGCATACGATTAGTCCGCAAGGGTATTGTCATCAACCACCAAAACTACTTAGGGAGAAATATGCACTTACAACAAGACACGTCTTTGTATTGTTGTCACTAAGGATAAAACGATGGGGTTAGTTCATATTAATTGAATTCTCTTTGTCTACATCATGTCATTGTTCTCCAAACATTACTCTGTTTTACTTAATACTCTAGATGCATGTTGGATATCGGTCGATGGGTGGAGTAATAGCAATAGGTGCAGGCAGGAGTCGGCCTATTTGCTTATGGACGTGATGCCTATATATACATGGTCATTGCCGTGAATAAAGATTGCATAACTATGCGCTTTTCTGTCAATTGCCCAACAGTAATTTGTCTACCCACCGTATGCTTACTATATGAGAGATGCCACCAGGGAAAACTATGCCCCCCAGATCTATTCACTTATAAATTTACAAAAGCTTTCAATACCTTGCTGCCATTAATTATATTTTATTTTATTTTGCAAGTTAAGGAAATCGTTAACTGGTAGCTGCTCGGTTGGTTGGCGAGTAGGGGATTAATAGGCTAATCGGCAAGTTAATAGGCCATTTAATCAATTAATCGGGCGATTTATCAGTTAATCGGCTACTCGGTGACCCTATGAGTAGGGATTAATCGACAAGTTAACTGGTTAATCGGACGAATTCTTGAACAGGGCAATTATCTACTATCATCTACACACTTCATTTGCTTGCAAATAACGAGACTAAGGGGATTGACAACCCTCTTGCCGCGTTGGGTGCAAGTGTTTGCTCTTTTGTGTGTAGTCGTTGAAGACGGTGGTTGACCGTTACTCCTATTGGTTCGATAAACCTTGGTTCTCTACTGAGGGAAATACTTATCCGTATTGTGCTGCATCGTCCGTTCCTCTTCACGAAAAACACAATGCAGATCACAAGTATCAGACAATAATCATGATGATTTCATATCCGTATTTTATTTTTATCGACACCTCTCTTTCTAAGCATGTGGTCATGATTATCGAGTTCGGCTTTCGCTTGAGGACATGCGAGGTCTAAGCTTGGGGAGTTGATATGTCTATTTTGAATCATGATTTCCTACTGTTATTTATATTGTTTTTGGTCATTATTCCACTTTATGATACATTCGTAATGCCTTTTCTCTCTCAATCTGCAAGGATTACATGGAGAGGAACATTACCGACAACACGAATTCTGTACCTGAAAAAGCCACATTAGATATACCTATTCTGTTGGACTCCAAATGACCTAAAATTTTACGGAGAATATTTTTGGAATATATAAAATATACTGGAGCCAAGAAATACGAGAGGGGGTCACCTATCGCTCACAAGGCAATAGGGCGCACCCACCCTCCTAGGTGCGCCCTGATGCCTTGTGGGGCCCACAGGCGGTCTCCGGTCCTTACCATGGTTAGGGTCAAGGGCCAGACTCCCTGGACCTAACTAGGGCCCCAAGAAACGATTGGTTAACACTTGACGACGAGATTTGAATGCTTCTGCGGCATTCACTCCTAGTCAAGGGTTCAACCAAATCGTTCCACGAAACCTCACCCGATTCGGGGGCTAATGATGGGGTCACCTACCATGGTTAGGGTCAAGGGCCAGACTCCCTGGACCTACCTAGGACCCCATACCATCATTAAAGGGCTCATGAGCCATAGGTGCATTCGGATGTCCACCTTTTAGCATTCACTCAGATGTTGTTGTTTTCGCTCTGATGTCCATCGTCACTCGGTCGTGTTCACCAGCACTCGAATACAGGAGGTGAGAGACCATACATGATCTGTAGCGTCCGAGGGGCACGGCGCCAGGCTTCAAGCATAGTTAATACGTCAATTACGAGTAACGATTGTCATTATTTCTTCCCTTCATCTCCCTTGTAACGTAGCCATGATGAGGGTCGACACACTCTATATAAGCCACTCCCTAGCGTTGAGACAGGGGTTCGCATCCCATTGTAGTCACAAGACACGAGAGAAACATAGCCTCAGGGCTCGAGACGTAGGGCTTTTACCTCACCGAGAGGGGCCTGAACTGGTAAAACTCCTAGTGTCACACCTGCTCTATAGCTAGACCACACTCCATACTCCTACCCATCTCTTATTGTCATAATCGTTCCCACGATAGGTTGTGCTCAAGCGCCCGATTGCTAGCCATCTAGCGTCCTCTTCAAATGGTTTTACTTCCACCTTTCCAATGATAACCTTATCGAGTTCGGCCTCATGTAGATCCAGATGCTTCATCATCTCCTTTAGGTTTTCCCCAGACCACACTCCCTGCCAACGAGGCGATCCCTCGTCCGTCGTCGCCGTGGCTAGGGTTCAAGGAGAAACTCTAATGATTAGAAGCCAAAATCTATTCAAAGAGAAAATAGATCAATGTGCATCTCTCGTAACGGTGAACTCTTGTCGACGATCAAGATCGCCATCGGAGTAGGTAAAAACCTAATTGAGAGGGTAGGTCTTCTCACCTCTCTCTCCTGATCTACCTTGAAGAGAACACATTTGTAGTTGAAAAAAGAAAAACATTGGGCTCATCAAGAGTGACCACAACAATGGTTGACGTGCGTGTTGCGATCCAGACTTCGAAGGTAGCCTTGCCTTAGTTGTGTCGGGCCAGATCTACATTAATACTCACAACAACGACCACAACTCTAGCCAACCATCGCAACCCACACCAAACATTCTTGTTTAGTGGGCCAAACACAAATTTCAAGAGCTCCTAGGGGTGCCTTCACTGAAGGCAAGCCCAATGGGCCCCCATCGTGCCCCCCATGTTTTATTTTTTACTTTCTAGTTGTTTCTTTTTTTAGGAGCTGGATATTTTAAGAACTATTGAAAAAGAGGAAAAAGTATTAGATTTTTTTGTATTGTGTTCTATTTTTTTACCGAATAAAGAAATATATTTTGTGTGTATTAAAAATGTTCATCGCATAATTTGAAAGTCCATCATATATTAAAAATGTTCAATGGATATAACAAAAATAGTCATCGCATATTATATAATATTTTCCAGTCTGTATATAAAAATGTTCATCATATACTGAAAAAGTTCAGTGTGTATGTGTAAAAATGTTCACAATATATTGAGAGAAACTTCACTGTATATTGGAAAACATATATAAAAAAGGAAACGTGCAAAAAGTATAACTAACTTAAAATAATAGAAGAAAACTCAATATCTGGAAAGGAGAAAATAATAATAAAAAAAAAATACAGATAAAAAATATGAAAAAGGAAACAGCTGGAAGAAAAACAGCCGAAAGGGCCGGCCCGTCTGGTGGCTGGCTTCAGCGAAGCGGTGACTGTGTGCCGCCCAGGATTGGCCAAAAATTCCATCTCCCCTGAGAATGCACAGAAATTCCCGCTCAGCCCTTCTTCCCGATTTCCAATTCCCCCGCGCGCTCCACTCAACAAACGCCAACAGCCGTAATCCGCGCCCCTACCGCTCCACCAATAGGAACCAGGCCCAGCTCGATCCAACGGCCAAGTCCACCGCATTCGCTCCTCACGCGGATCCCTCCCCAATCCAACGCCTCCCGCGCCCTCCTCCACCTCCATATATTCCCGCCCACTGGTCTCCTCCCTAACCATCCAGTTCCAAGCGAGACGAATCAAAATCCCCAAATCCTTCTTCGTCCCCGGGAAAGAGAGAGAGAGAGAGAGAGAGCAGCGGAGATGTCTGGGCGCGGCAAGGGCGGCAAGGGGCTCGGCAAGGGCGGAGCGAAGCGCCACCGGAAGGTGCTGCGCGACAACATCCAGGGCATAACGAAGCCGGCGATCCGGCGGCTGGCGCGCCGGGGCGGCGTGAAGCGCATCTCGGGGCTCATCTACGAGGAGACCCGCGGCGTGCTCAAGATCTTCCTCGAGAACGTCATCCGCGACGCCGTCACCTACACGGAGCACGCGCGCCGCAAGACCGTCACCGCCATGGACGTCGTCTACGCCCTCAAGCGCCAAGGCCGCACCCTCTACGGCTTCGGCGGCTAGGCTTTCCTTTTCTCGTAGCGGCTTGTTTAGTCGGTACCTGTTTATCCCGGTCCTGCTGGTGGTAGTTTGGTGTCGAATGTTGTGTTCCTGATGTAACCGTACCCTGTTGCAGTGAAGTAAATCTTCTTGTCTTATTTCGCGACTGTCATGGTTGTGCCTCTCTTAATCTAATGCCAGAAATGTGTGCGCTTCTCGTTTTGCTGCTGATTTGTTCTTTGGATAATTGCCTTCTTGCTCTGGTTCCTGCAGTTGCAGTGGCATTGCCAGTGGTGTTATTCAAGAGAACTGCAAATCATGCACGTTCACGCTGAAATTCTGAAGCTGCCAAATTGGTGATGGCGTTTCAGCATGCTCGCAGAAGGAAATGTCGGCGGTGCTTTTTCTCTTGTCACCTATGTTTAGTTGGAATAGAGTAGACCACCAGGATTGTAAACTGGATTGTTGAGAAAGAAAACTAGGCGCTTGTTTTTGCTGTTTCTGAATTGGTATAAGCCGTCTTTCCAGCAGTAATGATGTAGGAGTAACTTAGAACACACAAAGTAGACAACAAAAGTCTTTCCAGCAGTAATGATGTAGGAGTAGACAACAAAAATCTCTCTTCAGATTTTGACACTGATAAACAGATATAAACACAATGATAACCATCAAACTGATGCAGGTTAACTTAGCTGTACATGAAGCCAGTTTTGGCACCAACGACACACACAGACTACTTCACAAGAGAATGGAACACAAACAAACAGCAGCTCTCTTCTTCATGCAGGTAAGCACATGTACAGTGAGGTTTTAGTGAGGTTTTCAGACAAACAGCAACCCAGAAAAAACTCTAGCAGAAGAAAAAGACAGCTAACACACACTCTCTCACACACACAACCTGGTCATAACCGCTCGACTGCAAGGCAAGTATTACTCCAGCAACTGAACCACCGGAGGCATCACCTCAAAATAATACACAAGCAGGTTCGCCGAGTAGCTCTATAGAAACCCATGACCCGCGTTCATCCGTCATCGATCCATTCGCCGTAAAGAATCAACAAGCCAACATCACAGAATCTTGCAATCCAGCTAATGTTCACTCTTTTCCCTTGGCGAAGAACCGACTAAAGCCCCGGCTTTGTTTCTCGGGCAACTGGTTAGCAAATGAGGAAGAGGACGAGGATCGCGACCTATGCTTTGGGCGCTTGGAACTGTTCGTTGGAAGGAAAGGGCTTCCGTCCACATCTGAAGGGGTCATGTTCGTCTTGTATCCGTTGAGGGGAGATACATTCCCTGACTCCAGCATTTCTTGATCTGTGTCATGCTGGCCTGATGGTTTCTGGGCATACTCGCCTCCTTCTGTTGTTCCTGCCGCGTCTTGCAAGAAGTCCTCCATTCGTTGCCGGGTTGGTGAGGCACCCATTGACTCTGCTGGAGGACGCATAGCTTGCAGTTGACGACCAAGAATCATCATGGTCTCCTGGCACTCTGCAAGCTTTTCTGCTGCTGCCGCTATTTCTACCTCCTGCCATCGATTTAGACGAAAAAAAAGGGTGTTATAAGTGTTTTGTAAGTGTCGAATTTCCAGAAAAGAGACCACAGTTTTCAGCATTACAAGTTTACAAGCTATATTCTGAAGTAATCCTGAAATGAGTTTACAACATATTTAGCTCCTGCTGCTTGATTCTTAGTAGGATATGATCTACTGCTAACATATTTTTCATAGTTAGAATTATACATTCAAAATCACAAGGTATGTTTACAAGCTATATTCTGAAGTAATCCTGAAATGAGTTTACATAATATTTAGCTCCTGCTGTTTGATTCTTAGTAGGATATGATCTACTGCTAACATATTTTTCATAGTTAGAATTATACATTCAAAATCACAAGGTATGGTTTTCCCCATCAACAACAGATGAACATAACTTAGTGGAGTAGTGTCATCATGAACATGCAGAATTCACCAGTGAAACTAACATTACAATGCAATCGTTATTATTATTTTTTTGTTTTTGAAAAGGGGTTTCCCCCGATTTCTATTACCAGAAACCATACAACATTGCCAAAAGAAGAAAATGAACCAAAAGGAAAGACAACATTCATCAGCCAACCGAACAGCAAAACTTAACAGATTGCTCCAAAAGAGTTACTCAGGGATATAAATAGAAATATTGTGAATCTGAGAACTCTAGTACTAAAATCACACACATTAAGATGCGTGTTTGAAAAAAGAAAGCTCTAGTATTTATTAGTACCTGCTTTGATTTGGTATCATCAACCTCGTCCACAGGCATTGAACTCTGCTCGTTTTCGTACCTTCATATCACAAAGTCAAGTGAGAAGAAACTAAGCAGAGGCACAGATACTAACTATTCATAAATAGACTTCAGTATTACCTTTCCATCTTCTCTTCGAGATCTTTGTACCTGGCTAAGTCATCCTGATGACTTTGTCTTTCATCACTGAGTTCAGCTGTTAATGTCTCTATTTTGGACTGCAACACTTCTATTTCCTTTTCTAATTCAACTTTCCTTGATTCAAGTAGCTTGTACGATTCAACCATACACTTCAGCTGTGTCTCAGCCAAGCTGTTTGAATTCTCACTGGCAGACAACTTGGATGTAAGTTCTTCCAGGTTTTTCTCCATCTCACCAAACCTAAACTTTGTATCTTCTATCATTTCACTGCATCTCGCTAGTTCTGCCTCCAGATTAATCTTCTCAGATTTAAGTTGCTCATAGTCCTCCCGCGAGCACATCTGCACTGCAGTCTTATCATCGAATCCGGCATCAGTAGGCCCCACAATCTCAGGATCAGAAGATAAATGAGGAATAAGTGGGCAAGGGCCAGAAGATGAATGAGGCTCCACTTTATTTTCAAGTAGTGTCACTTTGTCAACATAATCCAAATTATTACTGTCTGCTTCATTGGTGCTGTCTCTCAACACTGTGAACTTGATCTCACTAGTTTCTGACAAGATGTGAGATAGGGTCATAATGATGTCATTTATGACATTTTCATTTGATAGAACTTTCTCAACTAGCGCAGAGAATTGCTGAATTTTCTCAGAATGCCCATCATAATCAGAAGACTGTCTTTGGTGCTTGGACATTTCTTGATCAAGTGACTTGACAAAGTCCTGAATCTTCAAGACGGCATTTATAACTTCTTGATCCATGGAATGCTTACTCCCAATTCTCAACCTCTTGCCTTGGTTCATTAATGATTCACTTCCAGAAACTTCAACCATCTTGCTTGCATTCATTAAATCTGCCTCTTCTTCAATATCCTTGAGAATATTTCTGATACTGTTTAGTACCTTCCCAGCATTGTTCTGTGGTGATTCAGAGTCCAGCAAGGAAGATAATCTCGACTGCAGTTTCAAGAGTGGAGATCCCTCAGATAGCTGCTGTTTACTAGATGGAGTTCCAGGCAATGGTACTGAATGCAAATCTTTAACACCGTCACTCTCAGTAAGACCAGATACAGCAGCCTCAGCATCAACGATCTTTGTTTTGTCAACAGTATTGTCATGGCCATTGGCTTCAGAGGGCAAACAAGCTAGTCTCTCCATCTCTAGGAAGTCATCCATCAGTTCCAACCGATTGGAGCCATCAGTCACACTGCTCTTAGCTACTTTCTCTTTCTTGATGTGTGAGAGCTCAGATACCAGAGCATTGGCCCAAGACTCGGTACAACTTCCTTCATCATCAACACCATCTTCGGACATGGAAGTCATACTAGGTGGATTGCTTCCATTTTGACTATGTGCACCATCAAAGTGGATATCTATGTTTGGATTTGATGGACTCTTACATTGGTTACCAGTCACCATTTGAACTTCCAAGGTGCGAAGCTTGCCCGCTATCTTAGCGTACATGCTTCTTGAAGTTTGTAGCTCACTGTTCCGTTTTGTCAATGCCTCTTTCAGCATCTTGGTTTCTTCTTCCATAGTTAACAAACGTGCAGTCAGAAACTCATTCTCTTTCTGCATGTGCTGTAGGTTATCAAAAGCATAATCAGGACCTGGAGACATAGGGGTCATAGGACGATGGAAGCTATTATTCTTTCCAGGGGATCGTCGCAATCTGTTGTCTCCATAATCTCTGCCCATTCCCAGGCTCTCCACTTCCATTTTCATCTGAGCTAATGCAGCAGGGCCTGGTAACTTTTTCCGAACAAGACCACGCAGTCTTTGGCATTCAGCTTCCAGCTTTGTGATTTTCTTAACATCCTCCAGATGCTGTTTAGTTGCTACATCGGCTGAGCGCACACTCATGTTCTTTTCTTCATTGCGGATTTCAAGCTCTTTGGTGACAACATGTACTTCATACTTCAGCGAATTTATTTCCCTTTCACCTGACTGAATTGTGCTTTTCAAGACTTCAATTTCAGCTTCTGCTTGAGCCTTTTCCTCATCAATTTTCATCAACAAATCTGCCCTCTCTTGGAGTGATCTTGAGAGTGCATCATTCTCAGCACCAGCCCTTATAAGCTCATGGTCAAATTCAAGCAACTTTTCTTCCAACTCGGCCTTTATCTTCTCCCACTGTTTGGTTTTCGCAAAGACTACATCATGTAGCTTCTGCTCGCCTTCTTCCTTCACAGTTCTTACTTGCTTCATGCATTCCTTTAGAGCACCATCCAAATGGGCAGCTCTTTCCTCAGCTGCTAGCTTAGACAATGTCACAGTTTCTAGCTGAACCTTCAGCGCTGAGGCCTCCGCTTCAGCTTTCTCCCAACCTAACATAACAAAATATACATACCATCAATAATTTATTTATTATAGTCATTTCGTAAAAGGAGCACAGATCACTGGAGAAATTTTTTCTGCCTATTAAAGTAAAATATCATTCGCTCCTGTAAGGTTTATGGAAAATGAGGAAGGTCTATTAAAAGACAGCAGTTATAGAGAGTAAATAATTCTATCCAGATCCAAAAAAGAGAGTGAATATGAAGTACTTTTACGCACCTGATACAGCTTCTTCAGCAACTTTAGCATGTTGTTTCACTAGGGCATCTTTGGTAGTGATCTCAGATTGTGATGCAGACAGTTTCTCATTCAAGGTTTTCACCTTTTCATCCAAGACTTTCACTTGTTCTTCAGAATCAGTAAGATGTGCATATGTTTCTGGTGAAATCTGCACAAATTTTGGAACTTTATCCTCCTGCAAAATAAAAGTTAATTTTAGAAGGAAACAAATATTGTCATAGAAGTTTGAAACACAGCCAACACAAGACAATCATGTAGGCAAAATTAGTAGCTAAAGAAATTGGCTGCAAAGGCAGCAGCTTAAGACAGATCATGCGCAATCAATTGGTAAGGATTTTGTTGTTGTTGGAAATGGCGGCATTTTATTGATTATTTGCAATGTATCTAGGTTATGCAAACACAACAGGGTTTACAAAGGAAGTATTTGCTTTAGCTTTGTCAATCAGGAAATTTTAGGACAGACAGTACTACAGAATGACATCATTGACATTTAAACAAACCCACATCAAAATAGCATAAACACAAACCTGTTCTGCTTGATTAGAATTCTGCAACGCATCTGCGTTTGATGATTTGTCCGATGATTTCTTCTTCCAAGGCCAACTACGTCGGTCCATCTCACACAATGTATCTGATAAAATAAGGTGAATACCTATAATCAGCGAACCAAATGCAAGAAACTTACAAGTGCGTTGCCAAAAAAGTAATTGAACAATTTGAGTTTGGTTGTCACCAACTACGATGAAAAAACATCATGCCAAGGAAAAGCTCTTCTTTCACATCCATACAAAAGTTCAGTATTGGCAGTGCTCGCTAGAACCAAGTTTGCATATAAAGTCATGCAACAAAATAGCTGTTGGTGAGCAAGTATTTGACTCGACCACTGTCACTAGATGGAAAACGTGACAACTCAGGTTTCCTACAATGAGCTGGCCGATTGGCGCATGTATCCAAACTCCAATAGCAGAAGGTTTTGTAGTATTACAGCTAAAGGCTAAAGCTATAGAGGACAGTATAATTGACGAGGAGAGCTAACATATAATAATATAAGCCAATTTTAAGAAGAGAACACACAAAAAAACAGCACAAGCTATCAGACAAAATATTTTTATATACGTGACCAGCAAACCAAAGCAAGTATTTGACTCCACCATTGTCACTATATGGAAAACGCTATCAGTAATCTCTTTCCTGCGCGCACATAAAACCTCCATAATTCACACTGCTAGCAAGAATCCCCAATCCGCACATCAGGTCATACACATACAGAGGGACACCGGTGGTTGGGCAAGTACACATTTCAGTTGAGATCACAGTCGGTCCACCATATATGGTATTGTACAATAATACAATCAATCAACCGCTCACAACCAATCCACAGATCAGCCCAGGGTACACAACAACATGAACCCCGCGTACCTCAAGGCTCCAGCCAGCGTCACAATTCACACAGCTAGGGCTATATAGGATGCTATGGATAGGACCATGGCCAACAAGGAGGAGGAGGCCAGGAGGGCAAGCAAGTAGGCCAAAAGAATTTCCCGATCCCGTCCAAAGCAGCAGATGCGGTGCCCCCCACCCGAGAGGGAGGCCAAGTTGCAGCAGCAACAGCCGATCCGATCACCGTCACGCCAGAGCCAGGCCAGGGCATTGACGCGGGGCAAGTAAAGAGTCGTGTCATGTACTCAAACAGTCATGGCTCATCTCGTGGCTGTGCTCACCTAACTGGGCTTATAGCTTAATTAAGGCGGCAGCAGTATCTCTATGCATGGACCATGGCGCACGCACAGGCTGTAGCGTGCGGGGTTTGACGCGGACGGCAGCAAGGGCAAGGGCAAGGGCGGGCGGCCTCGGTCTCGGCAAGCGCGGCAGTTAATGGTGGCACCTAAGACGCCCGCGGGAGTAATGGCCGGCGTGGCCGCGCCGCATCGAATGTTTATTTAAGCCCATGCGGAGGGTCTGGCCGCGGCCGGACCGACGGACGGACGGGATGGCCGGACGACCTACCTCGCCGCCTCGGGGAAGAAGAGTCCACTGCGCTCAGCTTGAACGGGGAAGGTGGCTTTGGCTATAATAAAGATGGCGCGCGTGAGCCGGAGTGAAAGCCCAGAGCTACCGCGAACACGATACGGGCCATTAATGGCGGTGCTCCCTCGGTTGATTGGATTGGATTGGATTCTAACCAGATGTGCCACTCCTATTAAATCCTTTCCTTGCAGGTTCGACTTCTACTAGGCGCGTCCACTTTTACCGTCCCCTTTTACTGATCTTGTACGATCTCTTTTCACTAATCTTGTAGTACTCCCGGAGTACTGCCAATGATTCAAAATACCACCGGAGGGAAGGAAGGAAGGAAGTCGTGGCCGTACTTGTTGTTTGACGCTGTCACGGGCAAAAATATGTACTGTGTGGGGTGGCAATTTCATTCATTCACTGGGTGGAATGGAATGGAAGTCTTGGGACGAAATCATCATGGAGTAGACAAAACGTGAGCGACCGCAACACGGCGACCGGACTGATTGATTGCGCTCGCGAGCGAGAGCCATCGCTAGCGCAAACAGTTGGTGACGAACCGAGGACGCTGTGTGATTTCATCACTGGGACTAGAGGACTACTACTACTACTAGTGGTATGATTTCATTTCATAAGAGACAAGGAGACACGAGCCGGGAAGTCCGGGAGGGCAAGACGAGCGGCGCCCAGCGAAACGAAAATGCCCGGAGACTGTAACGGAGAGAAAAACCGGGCCAAAACAGTGAAAATCCATCCGGAGAGCGCGGCTTGAACCGAGGAGGAGCTTTTTGAATGAACGAACGCTATTCGAGTTCTTGAAGAAAACCATCGCAGATAAGGCAGAGCTCCGCGAAAACAACCTCAGAAAATTCACACGCCATTGCACGAGCAGCAAGCGCAATAGCACCGTAGCGACAGCGAAAAAAACACAGGAAAATAGAGACAAATAGCATGCAGGCATAGCGCAGAGGGGGAGCGGGGGCTTACGGGAGGCGAGAGGCGCGGCTCAGGCAGGCCCTGCGCGGAATGCAGCAGATCCGGCGGGGTCGCGGGGCGCCCCAATTCCGGCGGCGGCTGGATCTGGCGTGCCGCTCCGATCGGCGGCGGGGGGAGTGTCGGTGGCTGGCCGCGCGCGATGCGGTCGTCGCTCGCTTGCAGCGCACACTTGCTCCAATCAGTCAGGCGGAGGCGCTTTAGCGGGGCTGGATTGCGCTGGACGCCCTCCACCTCCACTCCCCCCTCCTTTTACCCCGGCCCTCGCCCCGCACCCTTTTTGCTCCCCGCGCCTTTTGCCCCCTTGGAATCGCACCTCCTCCTCCTCCTCCTCCTGGCAGCACGAGGTGACCTCGCTGCTGCTAGCTCGTAGCTGCTGGGGCTGCCTCGGCGTGCTCGGTGCGGGGCTCCTGGTTCGGTAATGCAGCTCTGCTCTCGGCCCGCTCCTAGCTAGCAATGGAGTGTCGAGGCTGTGTGTGGGAGGGGGGGAGAGGGAGAGGGCGGGGCGGGGTGGGGAATGGAGGTGCGGGTGCTTTTTGTTATGGGGTGCCGCTGCTGCCGGTAGGTGGGCTAAAAAGCGGGGGCGATGGCAGGGGAGGGGGAGGAGGAGAGGGAAGAAAGTGGCGAGTGGGGAAAAGCGAGGAGAGTGATGTGCTCGCGGCGCTGCGCTGCGCGGTGCTGTGCTGAGAGAGGGAGAGAGTCCAGGGGAGTGATGGCAGCAGAGAATTACACGTCAACTAATACATCCCGCGATAGGAAAAAAGTTTGTACGTCATGAACAGACTTGCTGCCGTGCTGTTTTCTCGTGAAGCTCTTTTTTTTTTTGTCTTTTGGAAAAAATCGTTCTGTATACTGGTCGAAAAGGAAAATGAAGAGGAAAAAACTTTTAGAAAAACCATCACAAAGCGCCCGCCGTATCGGGGGCAAACGTATGATGTCAAAACATCTTTTCCTGACGAATTCGAAGACACTACCCATCTTCATTTCAAATATAAGAGATGGTGGCTGTTTACTCTATTTGTATTCATGTCAAAAGCATTTATGTCGTCGAAATGCTCATTTACGCAATCGACGGCTATCATTTATTGGATATATACTTATTTTATGCAACCTTTTGTCCTAAGACCCTGACATTTTCGTCATCAAATTGCTCATTTACATAAGCGGCGATCATCATTTATTGGATTATACCTTTTTGTGTAACCTTTTTGACCCAAGGTACTAGGGGATGACCATCGTGAACCGTCGACGCCCCGATATTCTGACCTAGCAGGTGACACGGTGCTTCGATGTCATGGGTCAGCGAATCACCTCGCTCCCCATAACCGTGAGTAACTTCTACAATGGTGATATTTCGACAATCTCCGATTGTTATCTGCAAATACTATAAATGTACTATGGCCCCTAATTGTCAGTAACTTAATAGATGATCGGTATGAGTTGCGATAGTCATTTCCATCTCTAAATGTTGTATATTATCAACACTAAAAAAGACCGCGCGGAATATTTGTCAGTTGTACCTTTAAGACTTAATTTATTTTCAATTTAACTCAACTTAGGTACTACTCATGCGTAAGTACCATTTTGTAGTGTCATGCAAGTCATACTATTGCTATTAGCTAAATACTCGCATATTGCGGCGGGTCAATAAATTATATTGTCTTTAACATGGTGGAACAATGTTGTAATGTTACTTGAAGTTTTGCTTCCGTACATCCCCAGAAGTTTACAAATTTTGATGCAGATTAAAGGTGAAGTTTAGAAGACACTCCTTTAATAAAATATATTAGATTATTCCGATTTCTTGTTTGATACATTGCGAGACTAGGGATTTGAATTAATTGATTGTGAATACACGGGAATACCCTTCTTAAGTAACTTTGAGATTTGTGTAAACTTTGATGGGGGGAGGGGGTACCGAAACTATGTTGAGTGTCTAATAAAACTAGGAGTTGTTAGTGGAGAGCAAGAAGGCACGTGAAATTTCAGTTTAAAGAAAATATTATGACACCTTTTTGTTTATAACAACAAAAGGAACGTAATAACTTGACGATTTCCTTTCCTTGATATCCAAATGATCGGTGGGTTATTTTTAGAGAAAAGGCGAATGCCCGATTTTATAGATAAAGACACGGGTTCACAACATCAAACGTTAGACCAAGTTAAGACAATGGCACACCGTCCAACACTCAAACAAGAGCATACAAGTTTTTAAAACCGACACACATGCCACAATCCAGTACACATGACCCAGTAGAACAACTAACAACAACACTAAGACTACTAGACCGTAGCCTGAACCCTCAGAGATAAAGAGATCGTCAAAGCCTTGACACGAGATATCATCACAGCAGTAGCATCCACACCACCGCTCTTAACCAGAGGCTTCCACTGCTGCATAAAATTAAGAGATTTGAAAATAATGTTAGTCGGTTTAGAGGGAAACACATGCTCTATCATGAATTTGTTGCGGGTAGTTCATACAACCCAAGATACAGCAGCAAAGCCAAACCAGAACATACGTCTCAAGTGACAAGATAAGTTGTTGACCAATGGTAAAGGATGAGCGAAGCTAGTAGGGAATCAATTAACCCCCAGCCAAGAGCGAGTACAACTCCACAAAAGAACGACAAAATCACACGAAAACAAAATGTGATCCGCAGCAGGGAGTTTGCCCGGAATCCCCTGCAAAACAAAAAATCTTGATCTTGAGTGGAATACGAGCTTTCCAAACATCATTAAACTTATTAGACGGAGAGCCGGGGATAAGCTATCGGTAACAAGTTGGTGCCACATATCCAACTCTATGGAGCAAGAGAACATCGAAAGGCCAAGTCCGACTCAAAGCTTGCCAACTGATGAATAATGATGTTCGGATTCTCATGGAAAGAAAACATGATTGGGAAGGAAGAGCACAAAGGGGCACCTCATGCCACCAATCAAGCCAAATTCAAACAAATTTCCCATTATTAACTACATACTTCACGTTAGCACGGAAAACATCTCTAACCTTTACCAAGGATCGCCAAAATTGGGAGCCATTGGTAGCTGGAGCCAAGAGCGGACAAGACGGAGGGAAATATTTTGCTTTTCATCTGGGGAACCAAAGGGACCCCATCCCAGCATGCATGATCTGCCACTGCCATTTAACCATCAAACAAGTATTCATAACTCAAGTGTTGATGATGCCCAAACCGCCATGACTCTTCGGCCGATAGATAATTTTCCATTTAACCAAACGATACTTCTTTTTGTTATCAGCGAAATTTCAATAAAACCCACTTTGATGCTTATCGAAACCCTCATGGATACCCTTAGGAAGGCGATAAAAGCCCATGAGGAACATAGGTAAGAAAGATAGACAAGAATTGGTGAGAAGAACCTCCCCCACCACCGTATTATACCGGCCCCTCCACGACATGACTATGTTGCCAACTTTAAGAATCTGGTAGAAGAAATAGGAATCATGAGATACTTGAAAGGAAAGGATGCCAATTGTCAATTTAGCAGGTTAGACACCCTCACCACCTTCTCAGGCGATGAACCCATCCCCAGAACTTCGCTCTTTATGAAATTGATTTTCAAACCCAAAAGACATTCAAAGCATATAAGCAGGAATTTAAGGTTAGCAATGCAAGCATCATTATTCTCAACCAAGATCACTGTGTCATCAACATATCGAAGATGATGAGTGACCCCATGAGGACTTAGGTCAAAGAGGATTGGAGAGATATGCCCAGCCGCAAAGGCCCGATCAAGAATACATGAGAGGGCGTCGGCCACAAATTTGAAAAGAAGAGAGGAGATTGGATCTCCTTGCCTCGGGCCCTTACAATTGACGAAGAAGGGACTGATAACCCATTAACACACACCGCCGTGTGTCCTCCAGAAACTAACTGCATTATACGGTGGACATAAGTGCCATCAAATCCTATGAAAAGAAGAAGGGAAATTTTTGTTTTTGCCACTCTAGCTTTTGCCAATTTTCCTTATGCCACTCTAAATTTTGACATTTTACTTTTGCCACTGTTAGCTTTTGACAATTATCACAATTGCCATTCTGTGGCATAAACAAAAATTTTAGAGTGGCAATTGTGATACATTATTAAAGCTAAGAGTGGCAAAAGTGAAATAAAATTATTTTGCTTTTGACACAGAATGACAATTGTGATAATTGTCAAAAGCTAAGAGTGGCAAAAGTGAAATGCCAAAATCCGGGGTGGCATAAGGAAAATTGGCAAAAGCTAGAGTGGCGGAAACAAAATTTTCCCAAAGAAGAATGTCTCTAAGAAATGACCATCTAACACAGTCATACGTTTTTCCAAAATCTAGCTTGAGGATTATGAGCAGTCGATGGTTATGTGGACTCTGCTTTTGATGGGTTCAGGAGCAACGCCTGCAGCAGGAGCACGCTAACACCTCGGCGTCCACACCACAACAACCAATGGAGAAATTAGAAGCACATTGTTCATGCAAATAATGCGAACAAACCGCCACCAAGAGTACAGGCCGCCCGATTCTTCCTCACCTCTTTAGCCTCTAACGCGGAAGAAGTACAGAAGTTAGCCGTATTATATATGGATTCAAGAGTTCCGAGAAGGGAGAAGATATACCAGCAGACCGCAGAACTCAGAGATAAACAATCGGTCAGCAGATAGCCGCTTGGAATCGATCGGCAGGTAGAATATTCAAGTTCATAATCGTGACACTTGTCCCCGATCTTATTATTCCTATCCGCTAACAGCCCAACACATCACCTAATAAACTCGACACTAATCAGGATTAAAGTTGGTTAGCGTCCAAGAACAGTGGTCAGTTGGAACATCACTGTTCACTAGCACTAATACTAACCTCCAAACGGTTCAATTAACCTGGCAGAGCGGATCGACCGGGTGATGCACGCACGGGGCTCAAACCGAAAGATGTGGAAGACTGTTGTCTCATTCATGTCAGAGTGCTGTGCTCCACAGAATTGTGCTAGTGTTTCTGAGGAGCTAGTGACACCGATGTCTGTGTGATGCCTTGCTTCTCCTTGGAGCAAATGCCTTTTACCAACACCGATAGATGAAAGAAAATGCAACTCTGATCGTTAACAGCTCACCACCTAATACTACCTAGGGTAGTAAACGGAAAGGTGCCTAGAGGTTGTATATTATCGAAAAGGATATATGAAGAAAAAGGAGCTTTACGAAGGGAAATTACCAGGCTCACTCATCCATCTTCCATATTTCCCCCCAAGAGAGGAACAACGACGGCCCAAAGTCCAGTCTTAATCCTTTTCTCAAGTAACCAAGGCATGTGAAATTGCAGTCGCAGTCCTGCATCTTTTTCTCCATAAGCAAAGCTAACACCGCAATCAAACATGTCACTGGTTTTCTTTCTTAAGAAACCGGCTAACGACACCCTCCACAGTTGCATCGAGCCTTCTTGCATTGACCGACAATCATCAGAGTGAATACTAGTAATAAACAAGCTTGAGCTAGACACATGTGTGAAAGTGAAAATAACAGAGGAGGAGCTCAGTAGGTTAGGTGTAGATTGGATGGCCTGGAAAGGACGACGAAAGATAGTAGGCCTGTCGCTGAGCTCCAGCTCCTGGCGCTCGGAAAGAGGAGAGGATCCAAAGATGCTGAACGGTGGCAGGCGTCTCTCCCTTCTAGGCCTGCGCATGTGCCTGCGACATTTTACTAGTATGACCATGTAAGCAGTGAAGCTCGTGTTCAAAACCGTGTCAGCGAGTCAGTGGCATGTCATCGCCACCGAGCACGGTACGTAGCGGCAGTACCCCTACGCCCAGCGTTGCCACGCGCCCCCGTGGAAGATTGAATGCAATATATTGCTGTCTATCGCCACCCGTCTAATCAGACGGAATTAAAACGGACGAGTACGACCGTGATTAGCCGAGTGCTAACGTCCAAGGGCAAGGGTACAAGACGGTGCGGTAGATGGCACGTAGTATCATCCGCTACAACGCCACTTCATCCACCGAGAAGTGAGGGATATGCTGCACAAACCAGGAAAGGAGTTCTTAATAATAGGAAAAAAATACGCATCGGGGCAAGACACGCGGGATGAGATGAAACTGCGGCCGTTGGATTGGATGGATGATCGGACGGCTCCGGGCCTCCCTCCCTCCGTCTCCGGTGCAGGTAGATGGATCCATGCCCCGATGCCGGCAGGCCGCAGGTTGCTCCAAAGCCCAAACCACTCAACTCCGCCTGAAAAGCAGTAACAACGACTCGGATGAGTATAATCATCTGCGCTCGTAGTGTGTCAGCAAAGTGCAACGACGCACAGCTGTGTACATGGCCTTGTCAACTTGGGGTGTAAAATGTAATCATGCTCGCGCATGTGTGGGGTTGGATTTGGCGCTGATTGATTGGCTTGGAGCGCGGAGATCGCAGCAAGTGTTCATCCCTTTTGAGGGTTCGGTTTGGTCAGATCTACTAGACTAGTTCTGATGATGCGGATGAGAATGAGATGGGTGTTATCCTGCCTGTCAATCTGTCATGTCCCTCCCTTGATTACAGGCATGTTACTAGGTTTTTCTGCCTTGCCTTTCTCTTAAACATATCATCGTCTTACTAGTTTCTTGGCCTTTATGCACAGCACGGCGCCTCTCGTCTTTGTGCCATTTTTTTTACAGTAGCACTCCTCTTTATCTTCGTGTGGTCGACCTAGGAAGGAAGGAAGGAGCTCGCAAAGCGTCAAGGAATTGAATTTTCTTTTCACCTTCACTGCAGCACAGCCAGCTAGTCGGTGCACCGATGCCAAAGTCAGCTTAAACTAGTTAAACATGCAGCCAAGGACAGGCTTTGACTGCGGCGCCAAGAGTTATTACAGCCTGCGAGTAGTTGTTTTTAATGGTGGAAACACCGAGTCCCGTACTACTACGTGCAGTGCATTGCCGCGTCACTGTGGGTACACACAGGCCGGCCTGCCAGTGGACATGAATGTCCGTCCGGTTGATTTCGTCCTCGAGTAGTGTCAGTTGGAGATAATGTACTAGTTTAGCACAAAGGGTGGCGATAAAAGATGCATTAGTGGTCATGTCAAGAAAGAAGACAGGTCTTGGAGAAAAGAAACAAGTTACGATGGTTGGCTTGCTCAATTAGTGGGCATTACAAAACTGCAAAAGTGGTACGTACGTACTACCAGCCCGATTTATTGGTCAGGAAATGGGTGGTTTGCTATTGCTGGTATAACTCCAGAGTGCAGGCCAAGAATCGTACGTTTAAAAAAATCCTTGTTTTTTTTTTTTTTTGCTTTTCTGTGTGTTCCCGCTACTATCACTATGGTCCACCCCCACCATGCATTGTTGTTTTCTCTTAACTTGGACGTCCCCTTTAATTTAGCTCGAATGTTTCCACTTATTGCGTGGTGTGGACAGTGCACCAGAGCAAATAGCTGCCTCTTGCGTGCTTGTTTATGTTGTGGATGGATGGAGTACCGTCTAGCATGGGCTGGCCATCACTTGAGTCAAGACCCAACAGTTAGTTGGTGGTGCAGTTCGTGCTAGGGTTCGTCGTGCCGTTAGTCGCTACTCAATACAACTTTACTGTTTGCACTCCTTTGCAGGTGAAAGGGCAATAATAAATCACTGTCACGTGTAGATGCACAATTGGAGCCGGTACTTGGTGTTTTCGCCAAAAGAAAATCAGTACTTGGTGGGGAAAAAATCATGTTGCTTTCGATGAAAAAGGAAGGATTGGGAGTCAGGAGCAGCGCATCCCTGAACGCTCTGATAACCGGAAATGTTGCGCAGAGACGGTGACGGTACGAAGGAAATGTACAGGTGCGTGCAGCGTGATACCAGGATTTTCTGCCTAGCCGAAACGGGAGGCGAAGTTTATAGAAGAACAACGTCTATTTATAGTGCAGTTGCTCAAGGTTCACGATACGTACATTCAAGTGCAAAGACACCACACACAAGGTGTATGATTGATAGTTTGATACCCTACTATAAGGCGAGAGGAGAGCAGCAAATGTGATTGATGGCACGCCTCTGTGTGGTTGACAGCACGGTGCGTACTCTTTGTCACAGGGTCATGTAAGCTGCGAAAATGCTAGACACGCGGATGGATAAGCTGTGCTCAAGTCAATGCTAGTCTAGAAGGAGAATTAGGGTTTAGCTCCTCGATGTAACAACCTGCCAACTCAATAATAACCAGATCGATCGTAGTACTGTCTGCCATAACCTCTTTGTCTCAGCTATCTGTTTCAGTTTGCCAACGAGAGGCGCGTTTCAGCAATGTCCAACCACTATGGAAAGCGGGTTAATCCTCCCATCATCAGAATGCAATATCTGAACAGCAACCGCGCATAAGCAATTCATTTTGTACGACAGTCTGGGCGAGTTTGTCTTATGATGATGCTAGCACCTAACCCATCTCGTGAGCATGGAAACACGACCGGATCAACAGCAGGACCGCCAACCAGCTACGGTGCGTGCGTGGGTCTGTGATTGAACCTACCACGCCACGCCGCTAGCGTAGCCAAGCCTTTCGCGGGCGCGGGCACGCCGATCACCCCGCGCCGGGAGCACGGCGTGCGCGGGTGGAGGGCCGCCCCCGCCGGGGGCCGGAGCGAGGGACCCCAGCGGCGCCCTTTATCCTCTTTAGGAACGCCATAAAGCCTGCGACGCAGCATCGCAGCATCATCACCAAAGAGAGAAACATATCCAAAGCAAAGCGCCACCCGACGGAACGGATCGGGCCGGTAGCGCGTCGCTCTCGCCGCTTTCGAGTCGCGCGCGCTTTGTTGGCTTGTCACGCCCACACGACCCCCACCGCGGCGCCCGAGGCGGCCCCGGCGGCGGTCCGATCGCCGCCTCGGACGGGCCGGATCCGCCGTTAGGTCACGAGTGGTTCTCCCCTCCGACGCCGATGGCCGCGCAGGGCAGGTGCACGCGCGTATGCGCACGGGTGCTGCTCCACGCATGGATACGCGTGCGTCAGCCTCGTCTGGACCACGCGCGGGCGGGCGCAGGGCGCATATATGGACGCCGGGTGACACGGATGTGCGCGGGCGATGGCGATGGCACAGATGGTTGGTGATCTATCCGGCGCACGGTGCAGCTGTGTGTGTATATGCTCTGCCAGAGGGTTTGTAGATTGTTCGTTGCGAGGTCCAGCGGAAGGGAATTGATGGGGCATCTAGATAGCTAGTTTGTTTCTCCGGCTTGATTAGTAGTAGTGCGCGTGTACGAGTACAGACGAATGATTTGCGTGTCCGGCGGGCGAGCTGATAGATACTAGTGTATCACTAGTATAATGCCCGTGCGTTGCCACGGGTCGTAATTTTTGCCATATCAATGGCATCGCTTTGAGGCCTTTGTCGATGGATTGTTTTTGATCGCCAACATAATACATCTCCATCTCTCTCATAATGTGTAAAATAAACATACATAGAAATACACATTTTGTATTATCATATGAAATATATATAAAGAATAACAATTATATATATGCATCTCTTCTAATTCTTTACAACTCGATTTTAGTATATAAAAAAGTATGTGGCATTTCTCTCATTGCAAACAACCGCTTTCCTTATAAAAAACAAACAACCATTCATTCCTTCGTATCTTAAAAAAACAATTCATACTCACTCTCTCATCGCACGACACAATGCTCACACTTACATCTCATTCCCCAACCTGCTCACCCCGCCACAGCATTCAGTCCGCACGTTGCTCTCACTTTTGTCTTCCCTCCCTCCACGGCGTTGCCACGTATATTGCAACACCTTTAAACTTTTTTCTGGTTGCGTATATATACTTGTATTTGTTGTATAAAACACGGTGAATTTTTGTCCCCTTCCAATAACATCGTCTTGGGACCTTTGACGATGGATTTTTTTTTAGCGTCGACATAATCTGTCTCCATCTCTCTCATAATCTGCAAAAATAAACATATATAGAAACACACCCTTTTTTAGAACATCTTTCTTATTATCATGTGCAACATATATAGAGAGAAAAACAATAATTTTTTATGCACCTCTTCTAATTCTGTTAAACTCTGACTTTGTCAATCGACATTTTTCAAAGAATCATCCAAAGCTATAGGTTAGTAATCTTTGATCTACAAAAGTGAACATATAAATATATTAAAAAAGAAAAGGTACAAAAATCATATACAATATATATTCATTGGTCAGGATCTAGATGCAAGCATATGTATTCACTGGTCAGCTGTTAAGAAAAAACAAGTGACCACTTTTAGTCAGAGTAGTTAGCATCATGTTTTTTACTCCCTCCGTTTCTAAATATAAGTCTTTTTAGTCATTCTAATAGAAGACTACATACAGAAAAAAAATGAGCGAATCTACACTCTAAAATATGTCTATATACATCTGTATGTAGTACAATAGTGGAATCTCTAAAAAGACTTATATTTAAGAACGGAGGGAGTAGTAGAGTGAGTCGCATCCCAATTTAAATAACCTGTAGGCTCGCATGTAAATCACAATGACTTGTGTGTTTTCACTATAAAGAGAAGTATGTGACATTTATCTCGTAGTAAACAACCACTTGTCCCTAAAGAAAGCACATAACCGCTCCTTTTCTATGCCATTTGATGAGGTTACATAGTTAGGTGAAAATTTATCTAGAAATTTAGAAGATCAGGGCAAACAAAAGCAATCATTTTGTGTCTTATTAGCTCCTTATAAGATGTCTCTACACCCTGCAAAATATAGTTTATCTTTTGAGAGACCAATAGCTGGCCCAATAATATCTTGCAATAGGGAAATCACTCAAATTTCTATGTTAGGGCTTCTAATGGGTGTGGACAATGCCTGCCAAGGTAAATGAACCTCTCCAAAAAGATGGAAAATGTTACTTCTAACACAACCAACCATTATAGGGTTGTCAATATTTCAAGGTGGCTTTTAACTTCATGAAAGATCATAGGTGACAGGAAGCTCGGATGACACCAAATCATGTTGGAGAATATAAAATCTGAATCAGAAAGTTGGAATTCACAAGTTAGGTTGCCCCTTCAGGAAAATTGGAGAATTAAAATGAAAATTGGTTTCTATGTGAAAGAACGATTCGGTAATCATTCATCAATGAAACATGAGTAGAATCTGGCAATTCAATCCACTGGGTACAGAGCAATGCAGACATGGAAGTAAAGCAGACACACCATAGTAAAAAGCTACTGTTGATGATGCAATGCACTAATGTGACATGATGTTGCCTAACCTGAGTACTGATGATGCATAAGTTCCACTATTCTAGCGGTACATATATTGTTCATGCAATAAGCAGAGACGGTATCAACTATTCAAGAGCAAGAAATGACTTCCTTGAGGACACAAATCAGTGGGAAATCTGCACAAACTGATCATTATTCTCTCAGATTTATAATCATTTAGTAAAGAACCTCAGGCTCCAGCAACTATTTGCCTGCATATAAAAGTAGTGCTAACAATTGCTTTGTACAAGAAACAATCAACATAATTCAGTTGTTAAAAAAAGACATAAAAGAGATCTTACTGTTCAAAATCCACCAACAGCAAAGCACCAAGAATCAAGTCCAGCAGAACCAAGGAATCAACAAACAAGCGAAAGTAAATGTCCATCTACTCTATACAGGGATCTGGCATTCTTTGGGAATGTTACAACATCACCGCGGTCACATGGGGACTCGTCTTCAACATGGAAGGAGCTAAATAAACTGGCACATAAACTAAATTTCCAGTTGTGTTTTCTCTAGCTCTTCCTTTTGATTTGCAGAATTTTCGGTTGCTGGATGAGGTAAGTTAGAATCAAAATTAATTATTGAGCTTACTTCACCTGCACATGTAATCTGGACGAGAAAACCATATAAAAGGGCAACATATGAATTGCAATTCCAAATAGCTTATAATAGGACCGATTTGCTCAATGTTTTTACTAATCAAATCAACATGGAATATTTAGTCAACATATTAACTTTTGTTACTTTTTTAAAGTCAAAAGCTAACTATTAGCGATAATTCCCATGGCCTATTAAATCTGCACATTGCTATTCAATGTAGCAGTGCCAGCTTGCTCGCTGTATGAATGATGTATCTATAAAGAGACAAGAGATGCATATGACTGCAGGGCAGCAACTGCTTGAACCTGAACTACAAAGGAAACCGCTCCAGCTACAACGCGATGAGTTGAAGCTCACATGGTGGCATGAGGCAGTACCGGCGTAGCCGAGACTCCCACCATCAATTTGCTTGCTAACTTTTTGTGGGTTTTAGCGGCAACTGGGGGAGGCATACAAAACCACAACTAAACAAGATCAATGCACCGTGGCCAACACTTGTTAACCGATTATCTAGTGATACACAAGAAAATAACTAAACCAACCTAGACATTGCATATTTGGTCATAGTACGTCAAGAGTATCATTCATATGAATAGAAGATCAGATGGAAAATTACGTGCTTCCTTGTCTTTGTTCCAATCATCATCATCGTCAAACTTGATATTCGGCAGAGCGAGAACATATGAGTTAAACTTGACAATAACTCCACTAACGTACATGTGCAGGGGATGACGCAGCAGGGGTACCCTGCTCCTTCGAACATCCAAGTGAGAGGTATACACGTTCCCGTGAGGAATGAAATAACTCCACTAAGATTCAAATTGGGATGAATCAATCAAACAAAGAGGCCGTGGCTTTCACCCAACATGACGGCACAATCCTTTGCTCAGCCAAATCAAGAACAACGTACATGTGCAGGGGATGACGCAGCAGGGGGATGACGCGAGGTTGGTGGTCTGGGTGGCCGACGCGCTCAACGGCAAGATCCGGCACGCGACGTGTGGTGAAGGGAGGGGAAGGAGGCGGCCGCGCCACGGATCTTGCCGACGCGCGGTGGAAGGACGTGGCCGGCGTCTGGGATGTAGGCGGTCGACGCGGGGAAGTAGGCGGCCGACATCCGGTGAAGGGAGGCGGATGGCATCCGGTGGAGGGAGTCGACCGACTATGGGGGAAGAGAGGTGGCCGGCGCTTGGGGGGAGGGAGGCAGCCAACGCACTGGCGGCGGCGGATGCTCGTGGAGGAGGAGGGAGAGATGCGGGGAGCGGGGAAGGGATCGTGGAGGGGAACGAGCGGGGCTGGTTTTCTCTGCACCGTTTTTCCCTATTGCGCGCGGGGTAGAGAGATAAAACCAGTGGGAGGGGATGGTGGGAGGAGGGACAAAAAAACCGGACGAAAAACCCCCGGAACGGAAGCTACCAACTCCCCAATTAGGAGTAGAGATTAGCTAGCTGGTAGTGGTCAAGTGTCTCTGTAGGAAAGCAGTGCGCCTTCGAATAAAGAAGAAATGAAAAGAGAAAGGAATGACCTGCAAGTTCTCGTGGCAAAAGAAAGATTAAATATTATTGCATTTCTTTCACGTGGTAAAAGAAGTGTAATAGTGGTTATTCATCAAATATCATGATAGTAAAAGAACACAAGAAGCAATAAAAAATATATCAATGTCAGTAGATCACTTAGCGATGACTATAAGCAACGGAGTAAGCCAAAGACACATCGTCGTCATCGCCCCTTCTTCATCGGAGCCGGACAAAGCTTCTTGTAGTAATAGACAGTTGAAAGTCGTCGCGCTAAACGCACAAAGAACCAATGCACCGGACCAACAACCGTCATCAATAAAGAGAAGCATAGATAAAAAATATCTAATTTGTAGACACACGAATGCATAGGAACGAAGACCGGATCCAAACAGATCAATCAACGACAAACACCAACCAAATGCCGCAAGATCCGTCGAAGACACACTACAACACGTCCTCTGACAATGCTAGACGCACTATCGGGATGGGGGCTTGGCGAGGAGAACAACATTTCATCTTCACGGAGCCGCCACCACCACGTCTTCCTGAGCAAGACACAAAATCTAAAAAAACTAAAAAACACACCTAAAACGGGAGTAGGAGTCCGCCCACCAGCAAAAGGCAGGTCCACAATGCCTCCCCGGCCCTAAGGCTAGAGGGGATGAAGCATATCGACGCTGCCGCCAGCAGGAGGCATGGAAAACATAGTCGCGAGGGGAGTTTCTTGTATAGGTGGCAAATAGTTTTCGTCTATGAATTCCAAACACTATTGCATTTCAAAAGATCATAATGCTAGTAGTTGCCATTAAGCAGAGCCAATTTTGCAGGAAAATACCCCCCGAAACCTGGGTGTAGATGAACCTGATATGAGAAAAATAATTTGGCAATAGTGGAAAAGCCGAAAATCTAAATATTTCCGGATAAATTTGACCTACCGATGGACTTGTATAAAAAGTTCCACGGACAAAAAATTCCCGTCGACTACCGGTCAAAGAAAACAAATGTTCCATGACAAAAGGGTGAATAGTAACTCTAATATAGTGTTCATTTTTTCGCCTTCGCAATTCTTTTTTCACGAGTGTAACACTTGATCATATTTGCTTCCAAAAAATTCAGGATTATTTTAGTTTTTTGCAATTACTAATTTATTTTTTCAATTCGGGATCATCTACACCAAGGTTCCAAACATTCCCCTCTCAGTTTTCCTGCTACGTTAAAAGCAACCCGGTTGTATTTTTTGTGTATAATCTTAGGTCAGTGGTACCTAAAACTGAAGATTGAATCTCAAGTCTTTGTTGGTTGTTATTCAGCTATATTAGATCCTTGTTTATTTGGGTTGCGATCCAATGAGAGACAATCGGGGCTAGTAGACGCTGAAAAGAACAAAATGTTGTTTGGCAATTGCTTTTAGGACGGCTGGTGAGCTTGTAGCTGGTAGCGAAAGCCTAAAATGTGGGTTGCTTCTCAACTTATTAGCTTGTGACGTGTTGTAGAAGACATCATTTCACCAAAGGTGCCCTCAGTGACATTCGAAAGTGA
This sequence comes from Elymus sibiricus, assembly GCA_039707655.1. NCBI lineage: Eukaryota > Viridiplantae > Streptophyta > Magnoliopsida > Poales > Poaceae > Elymus > Elymus sibiricus. Next base: position 397,131,235 of record CM077669.1, on the reverse strand, counting down.
AGAATGAGCATGGTTAAAGGCTTCCTTTTCCACTTGCTTGGTGGCTTTGTCAAAACTCTGACATATGGTACTTTGTTCCCATGTATGAAGCTAGATATACGATCCCATGGGGATAGCTCGAATCAACAAGATAATATTTTCCTAAAAAGTACAATTGTTAGTGCAAGGCAATTGAAACAAGATAATATTATTTAGGGAACAATAGTGCACAAGCTAACCTTGAGGTGGATGTGAACATTAATCATCATATATACTTTGTCAATGTATCTTTGAAAGTCCCTGTGTCATGTGTGGATCATGGCCATCCCACGACTATTGATGTGAATCTCATGTCAAAGTCACACACTACCATCACTTTTTGTGTCGGATACGAAAGCGAGGCGGTTGGTCATCGCCTAGCGCCTCAGCGACGCTTAAGAGACATAAGCGTGACCTAGGCGATCTTGTATTTTTTACTATGAGGGGTGTATTTTTTTATATTATATGAGCATATACATGAATTTCATACATTGTAAATGAGTAAACTATCAATTACTGCCAATGGAATATGGTTCATTTGACCTGTCAATGCAATATGGTATAATTTCTCACAGGAATGGAAAAATTCCTTGCTTGCACTGCCTAGACTACTGCTTATGGCCTAGACAGGGCGTTTGGGCGCAACCTAGCGCCTAAGTGTTCCTAAGCACCTCCTAGGCGTCACCTTTTCCAACAAAGGTTTGATCTATGTACCGACCAATATGGTTAGCAATGACAATCACCGGCACAACAACATGTGTGTGTCCCATCAATATGGTTAGCTTGACTCACTGATTGAGGACCTCCAACTATGCACAAGAACATATAAAGAGCCTCAATAGAACCCATTTTGCATGTGGATTCAAGTTTTAGACTTCAACAAGTGTTTTTATGAAGTGCGTGAAAATAATCTGGGTACACTCTGAATATCTTGTAACAACATTTCTCATCACTCAGGTTTTTAACAACCCATTGTTGCCCCGTGCACAATGCTATACTCCTCCTCCTCTTCTTCAAATACTTCTGAAAGTGGTTCATGACATAACACCCAACCAATAGCATTAGCCATTTTCATTTGTTGCATCATTACTTGTACTCTCGCTAGTTTTATCATCACTTGCTCTCTCACTGTGCCATTGATGTCTACTACGCAAGTTTATTCTTGTAGACTCAGTTGGGCCTCCAAGCGCAGAGTTTTGTAGTACAGTAACAATTTCCCCTCAAGTGGATGACCTAAGGTTTATCAATCCGTGGGAAGTATAGGATGAAGATGGTCTCTCTCAAACAACCCTGCAATCAAATACAAGAAATCTCTTGTGTCCCCAACACACCCAATACAATGTCAAATTGTATAGGTGCACTAGTTCGACGGAGAGATGGTGATAGAAGTGTAGTATGGATAGTAGAAATAGTTTTTTATAATCTGAATAAATTAAAACAGCAAGGTAACAAGTAGTAAACATCGAGAAAAATGGTATAATAATGCTTGGAAATAAGGCCTAGGGTTCATACTTTCACTAGTGCAATCTTTCAACAATGCTAACATAATAGAATCATATGATCCCTTAACGTGCGACAAAGAATCACTCCAACGTTCATATCTAGCGGAGAACACAAGATGAAATTGTTGTAGGTAGTAGAACCACCTCAAAGTTATCCTTTCCGATCAATCTATTGAGCTATTCCTATAAGTGTCACAAACAACCCTAGAGTTCGTACTAAAATAACACCATATGATACGCACCAATCAACTCTAATGTCACCTAGATACTCCAATGTCACCACAAGTATCCCTGAGTCAACTATACTATATGCATCAAACAATTTCAGATTCATCATATTCAATCCACGCAAAATAACTTCAAAGAGTACCCCAAGATTTCTATCAGAGAAAGTAGGACAAGAACATGTATCAACCCATATGCATAGATTACCCCATTGTCACCACGGGAATCTACAAGTTGAGTACCAAAATATATATCAATTGAATCAATAGAACACCCCATTATCACCACGGGTATCCACATGCAAGACATACATCAAGTGATCTCAAATCCAATATTCAATCCAACATAAAAAAATCTCAAAGGGAAAGATTGAATTCATCACATCAAGATAGCAAGGGACAAACACCATATGATCCAACTATATTAACAAAGCCCATGATACATCAAGATCATGACATCTCAAGAACACGAGAGAGAGAGAGGGATCAATCACATAGCTACTGGTACATACCCTCAGCCCCGAGGGTGAACTACTCCCTCCTCGTCATGGAGACCACCGGGATGATGAAGATGGCCTCTGGTGATGATTGCCCCCTTCGGCGGGGTGCCAGAACAGGGCTCTGAATGAGTTTTCTTCGATATAGAGGCTTGCGGCGGTGGAGCGGAAGTTCTAGGTTAACTTCTAGGGCTTTTGGGATTTATAGGATTTCACCATTGGAATCACGCCAAACGGAGCCACGAGGTGGTCCCAAGTCATCAGTGCGCGCCCAGGGGGATGGCCGTGCCCTGTTGGCTTGGGGGCACCTAGTGGCTCCCCTTCGGTGGTTCTTTTCTCTACTATTTTTTATTTGTTCTAGAAAAAATCATCAAGAAGTTTCGGGCGATTCCGAGAACTTTTATTTTGTGCAAAAAAACAACAACACGATAATTCTGCTGACAACAATGTCAGTCCGGGTTAGTTCCAATTAAATCATATAAAGTGCATCAAAACCATATAAAAGTATTGTAAACATAGGTAAATATGGCATGCATACTTAATAAATTATCAATACGTTGGAGACGTATCAGCATCCCCAAGCTTAATTCCTACTCGTCCTCGAGTAGGTAAATGATAAAAGAAATAATCTATGAAGCGTGAATGCTAGCATAGTTTTACAAATGATAATTTCAATCACCTTTTCTAGCATTGTGATATATATCATAAACAATAACTCATTTCTCATACAACTTCTTATGACCAAGTAGTAAGCTATTCACATGTTAAAGTATAGACAATAAACTTTCTTGGAAACCAACAAACAATGTTTTTAGTCATCAAACAATTACAATTCATCTTATTTTTAGGAAGGGTCTATGTAAGAGTTTTGATTTAGCAAATTCCACATACTCAGCTATCATTTAGTCTTCCATGATTGTTGATACTCAAAGCATATTTTTTGAACAAACAGTTTTAGTCAAACACATAGGAAGATAGGGGCTTAATGTTCCGCCTCCCAACTTATTTATCTCAGGGATAATGTCAACAATAATGAATCATGATCACCTATATTCAACTGGATATATGTGCCTGGATCTTTCCCCACCACATGATGCTTGCCAACTAAAGAATTAATAGATTGGAATAGGGATGAACATTATTGACTCCTGCATAAAAGTAAATATAGAAAAATACATAAAAGTAAAAGACGTGCCCTTCACAGAGGGAAGCAGAGGTTGTCATGCGCTTTTTAGTTTTGGATGTGCAAGCTCTTAATGAAAAGGAACATCACTTTGTATTGCCCCTTGTGATAGCAACCTTTGTTATGCAGTCCATCACTTTTATTTCTTCACCATCACAAGTTCGTACAAAGCTTATTTTCCCTTCCAATAAAAGATCATAGATATTTAGGAGCAATTTTTATTGCTGTTTGCACCGATGACAACTTACTTGAAGGATCTTATTCAATCCATGGGTAGATATGGTGGACTCTCATGGCAAGAAACTGGGTTTAAGGGGTTTTGGATGCACAATTAGTATCTCTACTTAGTACGAATTTTTGGCTAGCAAAAGATCATAAGCAAGCACCAAATGTTAGAGGATCCATGACAATATATCTTCTATGTGAATATATACAAACATAACCATTACATTGTCTTCCTTCTCCAACATCAACTACTTGATCAAGTTTTAAAATAATTAATGGGGGCTCACAATCATAGAATATGTCCAAGATAGTATATTTATATGTGAAATCTCTCTTCCTTCAATATTGTTCCTTCAATATATGTGAATATATACAAACATAACCATTACATTGTCTTCCTTGTCCAACATCAATTACTTGATCAAGTTTTAAAATAATTAATGGGGGCTCACAATCATAGAAGATGTCCAAGATAGTATATTTATATGTGAAATATCTCTTCCTTCAATATATACAAACATAACCATTACATTGTCTTCCTTGTCCAACATCAATTACTTGATCAAGTTTTAAAATAATTAATGGGGGCTCACAATCATAGAAGATGTCCAACATAGTATATTTATATGTGAAATCTCTCTTCCTTCAATATTGTTTCATGAATTGTTCAAGTGACCAATGCTATGTTTGTTAACTCCAATAAATTTTACCGCTTATACTTCTTGTATGTGAAGTCACTACTACCCATGGGACAAGCATATGAAGCATACACAATTTCATATTTACGACATTCAATTCATTCAACATTTTCTCTTAGGATATAAGTGAAGCACAAGAGTGAACATCAAACTACTCTCAACAAGATATAAGTGAAGATCAATGAGTAGTCAAACAATTAAGTAGCTATATGAGGACTCTCTGTCAATAACGACTTTCAGATCTGAGATTTATTTCAAACAGCAAATAAAACAAAAATACACTCCAAGAGTAGCACATATCATGTGCAGGAATAAAAACTTAGGCTCAACATAGGCTAACCGATAGTTGTTGACGAAGAGAGGTGGGATGCGTAACATCCCCAAGCTTAGATGCTTGAGACTTCTTGTAATATTGACTTGGGGAGCCTTGGTAATCCCCAAGCTTGAGCTCTTGTGTCTCGTTAATTCCTCTCATATCACGGTTTCACCTAGGTCTCAAAAACTTCATCCACACAAAACTTGAAAAGAACTTGTGAGATAGGTTAGTGCACATAAGAATAAATCAACACTTTATGTACTGCCAAGACAAGTTGCATAATAATTTTCAAACTATCTACTGTATACTATCATTTCCACAATTTATATCTACCAATATAAGTCATGAAAACTATAGGAGAAGTAGATAACAAAACTATGACAGCAATCTGTCTAAATAGGACAATCTGTAGCGATCAATTCAAAAAGTGTACTTATGTATCTCCAAACATTATGAAAATTTAGGAAATGGTAAAGAATTTGTATGACCATGTTGTATCAAAATTTCAGAAACTTTCCACGTTCCAGTAAAATAAAAAAATTCAAACACTACAACAAAAGTTTTTATACAACACACATCAAACATGCATTTGGAGCATCCTAAAGGCAATTATTGGAACTTTTTATTGAAAAACAAGATTATAAATAACAGCGAGAAAATACTAACAAAATAAAATTGACGCTCCAAGCAAAACAGATATTATGTGACGAATAAAAATATAGCTCCAAGTAGGATATATTGATAGTGTTGAAGGCGAAAGAGGGGATGCCTTCCGGGGCATCCCCAAGCTTATACGCTTGAGTGTTTCTTGAATATTACCTTGGGTGCATTGGGAATCCCCAAGCTTAGGTCTTTCACTCCTTATTCTCCTCATATCGGCATCTCACCCAAAACTTGAAAACTTTAATCACACAAAACTCAACGGAACTTCGTGAGACGGGTTAAGATAATAAATATAGATCAGTGACTAGGTATTGTCAAGACAAGATTCATAATTGTTCTCACATAATGCCTACTGTATTCTATCATTCCCATAATTTATATCATAAAATATAAGCTATGGGAACACTAAAAGAAGCAAACCATGCATGCAAAACATAATCTGTCAAGAACATAATAGTCTGTAAAGATCTGAATGAAAACCATACTTTCCTAACTCTAAAAATTCTGAAAAATTAGGAAAACACAGAGAATTTTCATAGAAATACTGTGTCAAAAAATTATAATATTGTGATGCTCGAGTAAAATCACATACTTCATATACTGGATGCAAAAGTTTCTTTTTTTCACAGAATCAAATCAACAAGTATCCAGACTATCCCAAAGGCTTTACTTGACATATTATTGAAACAAAAGGCACAAAACATGATTACTAAAATATCTTAATCATGTGAACACACAAAAACATAAAGGATAAATGTTGGGTTGTCTCCCAACAAGCGCTTTTTCTTTAATGCCTTTTAGCTAGGCGTGATGATCTCAATGATGCTCACGTAAGAATAGTAACTGAAACATGCAAGGGAGCATCATAAATCACGTGGCAAGCACATTTAATTCTAACCTACTTATTATGCATAGGGATTTTGCAAGCAAACAATTCATTTGAATAGAAATCAACTAGCATAGGAAGGCAAAACAAGCATAACCTCAAAATTTTCAACACATAGGGAGGAAACTTGATATTATTGCAATACCTACAAGCATATGTTCCTTCCTCATAATAATTTTCAGTAGCATCATGAATGAACTAAACAATATAACTATCACATAAAGCGTTATCTTCATGATCCACAAGCATAGAAAATTTATTACTCTTCCCATAAGCAAACTTCTCATACATAATAGTGGGAGTATCATAGGGAACTCAAATACTATAAACGGTTTCCACATTAAAAGAGTAATATTCAGAAAAAGGATATTCATAATTTTGACAAGTTTTATAATAATAGTAATCACTACTTTTTATAACATAAGTATCATCACAACAATCATCATAAGTAGGAAGCATACAATCATCATAACAAATTTGATCATTCGAAGTAGGGGGGCTAAAAATATCATCTTCATTAAGCATAGCATCCCCAAGCTTGGCACAAGCATTAATTGCGGCAAATATATTCTCAAACATGTCATTCTCATTAAGCATAGCATCCCCAAGCTTGTGGGTTTGCATATCATTAGCATAATCACTTTTATGATCAATAGTAAGGATGGCACCAATAGTATAATAATTATTATCATCATAATTTTCCAAGTTGGTGCCAAAAAGATTTGCTAGATTATAAGAAGTATCCTTATCTTCCCAATCATAACTATCATGAAAAGTAATAGGCATAGCAACATCAGCTAGTGTATCATCGTCCTCAATACTATAGGATTCATTCTCAACAATGATAGGAGCAACATTATTTGGGAGAGATAACTTTTTACATCTACTTTTTCTTCTTTTCTTCTTCTCCACCACATAATGTGTGGGTTTAATCATTTTTCCGAGCTTCTTATTAATGAGATTGGTTGGATAGGAAGCTCCTTCTCGTCACCTGTTTCATCACGAGAGACAATAGGAGGGAAAGTGGAAATCTTTACCCTTTCATTAGTACTCCTTTTGTATTCTATTGGTTTCCCGTCTTTCTATAGTTGGCAATATAAGCATTCTCATTGCAATTTACTATGCAAAACATATAGAGTTCATGTAGACTAGTTTCAAAATAGTATGTGAATAAGAATGCTTCAAACCAACTATTTTTTTGTCAATTCTTCACACCCCAAAAATAAACAAAGTTCATTATAAAGTTCAAGGGTGATCAAGTTATTACAATATTTGGTCACGATTCAATCTTGAGAAAGTATGCATTGGAAATTAAGATGACCAACCCTATTGCAAAGTTCACAAGTAATGGGATGAAGAGAGCATAATTTTGTAGCAAATCCATCTATCCATTTAAGCCACCACTTGGTTTTATCATGTTTATGCTTCTTATTAAATCTATCATCCCTATAAGGCATGTGTTCACAAACTTTGTTCACTCCACAAAAATTGACATGCTTATAAGAAATAATTTTGTCACAACTAGTGCAATTATCATTAATAGCACGAGTATTCATAGAAGACACACTAACAACATTGCAATCATGCTCATCATTCAAGGATTGAATGCAAAACATTTTAATAAATTCTTCTTCTAACACTTTGGCACAATTTTTCGATCGATCATTTTCAAAAAAAACATCATAAAGGTAAAGAACGAGATGCAACATCAATTCCATTTTTTGCGTAGTTTTCTTCTATAAAACCAAACTAGTGAAAAACAAGAAACTAAAAGATTTAATTGCAAGATCTAAAGATATACCTTCAAGTACTCACCTCCCCGACAACTGCGCCAGAAAAGAGCTTGATGTCTACTACGCAAGTTTATTCTTGTAGACTCCGTTGGGCTTCCAAGAGCAGAGTTTTGTAGTAGAGTAGCAATGTCCCCTCAAGTGGATGACCTAAGGTTTATCAATCCGTGGGAGGTGTAGGATGAAGATGGTCTCTCTCAAACAACCCTACAATCAAATACAAGAAATTTCTTGTGTCCCCAATACACCCAATACAATGGCAAATTGTATAGGTGCACTAGTTCGGCGAAGAGATGGTGATACAAGTGTAGTATGGATAGTAGAAATAGGTTTTTATAATCCGAATAAATTAAAACAGCAAGGTAACAAGTAGAAAACAACGAGATAAACGGTATATTAATGCTTGCAAATAAGGCCTAGGGTTCATACTTTCACTAGTGCAATCTCTCAACAATGCTAACATAATAGAATCATATGATCATCCCTCAACGCGCGACAAAGAATCACTCCAAGTTCATATCTAGCGGAGAACATAAGATGAAATTTTTGTAGGTAGTAGAACCACCTCAAAGTTATCCTTTTCTATCAATCTATTGAGCTATTCCTATAAGTGTCACAAACAGCCCTAGAGTTCGTACTAAAATAACACCATATGATACACATCGATCAACTCTAATGTCACCTAGATACTCCAATGTCACCACAAGTATCACTGTGTCAATTATACTATATGCATCAAACAATTTCAGATTCATCATATTCAATCCACGCAAAAGAACTTCAAAGAGTACCCCAAGATTTCTATCGAAGAAAGTAGGACAAGAACGTGTATCAACCCATATGCATAGATTACCCCATTATCACCAAGGGAATCCACAAGTTGAGTACCAAAACATATATCAAGTGAATACTAAGAACACCCCATTGTCACCACGGGTATCCACATGCAAGAAATACATCAAGTGATATCAAATCCAATATTCAATCCAACATAACGAAATCTCAAAGGGAAAGATTGAATTCATCACATCAAGATAGCAAGGGACAAACACCAAATGATCCAACTATATTAACAAAGCCCGTGATACATCAAGATCGTGACATCTCAAGAACACGAGAGAGAGAGAGAGATCAATCACGTAGCTACTGGTACATACCCTCAGCCCCGAGGGTGAACTATTCCCTCCTTGTCATGGAGACCGCCGAGATGATGAAGATGTCCTCCGGTGATGATTTCCCCCTCCAGCAGGGTGCCAGAACAGGGATCCGAATGAGTTTTCTTCAGTACAGAGGCTTGGGGCGGCGGAGCGGAAGTTAGAGGTTAACTTCTAGGGGTTTGGGGATTTATAGGATTTTTCAGCATTGGAATCACGCCAAACGGAGCCACGGGGTGGTCCCGTTTATTAGAAGCAATATGTTGAAAATTTTGCTGCTATGTTAATATTCATGATGCTCCTATGTTCGTTTTTTTATCGACACCTCTCTCTCAAATTATGTGGTCATTATTATTGAGTTCGGCTTTCGCTTAAGGACAAGCGAGGTCTAAGCTTGGGGGAGTTGATACGTCCATTTTGCATCATGAATTCTTATTGATATTTATGTTATTCTTGTCCATCATTCCTCACTATGATATAATTCTTATGCCTTTTCTCTCTGAATATGCAAGGTACATCACGAAGAGGGAAATCACCGGAAACTGGAATTCTGGACATGAAAATTTAGAAAATGGCTAAAAATTCACTGGACTCTAAATGACCTGAAACTTCACAGAGAATTTTTATAGAACATATACGAATTATTGGGCCAAAAATATACCAGAGGTGGCCACCTACTGGCCAAAAGCCAACAGGGCGCCCCCACCCTCCTAGGCGTGCCCTGTTGCTTTGTGGGGCCCCAGCAGGTCTCCCGACCCCCGACTTCTCCTACATGGTGTGTTTTACCCTAGAAAAAATCATAAGGATACTTTTGGGACGAAGCGCCGCCGTCTCGAGGCGGAAACCTGTGCAGAGGCCCTTTTGATCTCCGGCGAAGAGATTCTGCCAGGGAAACTTCCCTCCGGGAGGGGGAGATCAAAGCCATCGTCATCACCAATGCTTCCTCCTTCGTGGGAGGACCAATCTTCATCAACATATTCACCAGCACCATCTCATCTCAAACCCTACTTCATCCCTTGTATTCAGTCTTTGTCTCAAAACCTCATATTGGTACCTGGGAGTTACTAGTAGTGTTGATTACATCTCGTAGTTGATGCTTGTTGGTTTACTTGGTGGAAGGTATCATGTTCAGATCCTTGATCTCCATTATCGCACCTCTGATCTTGAACATGTTGATGATGTGTGAGTAGTTACTTTTGTTCCTGAGTACATGGGAGAAGTCTTGTTATAAGTAATCATGTGAAGTTGGTATTCATTCGATATTTTGATGATGTGTATGTTGTTGCTTCTCTTAGTGGTGTCGTGTGAACGTCGACTACACGACACTTCACCATGTTATGGGCCTAAGGGAAGGCATTGTGGAGTAACAAGTAGATGATGGGTTGCGAGAGTGACAGAAGCTTAAACCCCGGTTTATGCGTTACTTCATATGGGGCTGATTTGGATCCACACGTTTCATGCTATGGTTAGATTTATATTAATTCTTCTGTCATAGTTGCGGATGCTTGCGAGAGGGGTAATCGTAAGTAGGTTGTTTGTTCAAGTAAGAACAACACCTTAGCACCGGTCCACCCACATATCAAATTATCAAAGTAACGAACGCGAATCAACTCAACATGATGAACATGACTAGACAGAAATTCCCTTGTGTTCTCGGGAGCGTTTGCTTAATATAAGAGTACTTTTAGTCCTGCCCTTTTACATAAAAAGGATTGGGCTACCTTGCTGCACCTTTGTTACTATTGCTACTTGTCAATTGTTATGAATTTCCTTGCTACAGAACTATCTGTCACTGTTACTTGCAGCACTTGTAGAGAATACCTTACCGAAAACTGCTTATCATTTTCTTCTGCTCCTCGTTGGGTTTGACACTCTTACTTATTGAAAGAACTACGATTGATCCCCTATACTTGTGGGTCATCACCGACTATTGCAAAATGCCCTAACTTTTGGCTTTTCGGTGAGACTGAATGGAACATCTCGGTGATACTGACTTAGTTTAACCTAGGCAGATCCAGTACTTCAGTGACACCAAAACATAAAACTCGGAAGTTCTAAAATTAAATATTTCGATCACAGAAGGTTGGTCACTGCTTTTTAGTTGCACCGAATGCGATCTCGGTTCTACCGATGTGCTAGGGTTTGACTTAGGATCTGTCTCAGTGAGGCAGAAGTGGAAATCTTGGTGGCACCGAAAATGGACTTTAGGGTTTAAGATAGATGGTTTTTGTGAGAATTTGATTCAGGCTTTTGGTGCATATCTCTAAGCACTTGAGCAACCAGATCATCATCAGTACCTCATCCCCTCTTAATAGTATTGGCTTTCCTATGGACTCAATTGTGATGACATAAAAGAAGTTGTAGAGTCTTGAGCTTTTGCCAATGGGAGTTCTTTGCATCTTAGGGATTCCTCCTCACAATTCCTAGCCAATCCATTGGTTCAACTTTCCTGAAATATACTTGATAGGCTCATTAGTTCAATGAACTATATGTTCTTGTTAATTACCAAAACCACCTACGGAGAAGTTGTGCTTTAAATCTCCCCCCTTTTGGTATTTGATGACAACATATAAATCAAAGCTTCGACAAAGGATATAATTGTTGGGAAACGTAGTAGAAAACAAAAAAATCGCCCTACGATCAACCAGGAACACTATGAAGATAAAATAACGGTTGGGATCATGATCGTTACCGTCACCGAGTAGCAGCAGAAGAAGAGTGTGATGATGATGAGTGAGCTTGGAGTCCATAGAAATGTAGATGAAAGATCCGATGAACAGCCCACAAACATTCCCTCGAATGTAAGACCGAAAGCATGACTTCTCTACGGACTGCAAGCGTACGGTCTTCACGATTCGGCAGTGCTTCGCCATTCAGAGCTAATCGCCACCGGAGAATTAGAGGGAGGAGATTAGAACCACACCGGGTTTCTAATTATGAGGATTAAAGGAACTAGACCTAGCTCTCATTAGTCAACTAGGACCAACTAAAACTATAACTATAACTAGAACTAGAACTAGAACTAGAGGAGGCTCCAAAACTGATGTGTCCAAAATGGCCCAATACCTCAAGTATATATAGGTGGTAGGGAGCAGAGGGCATCCAAGAGGAGGAGAAGGACTCCCCTCCCCTTGCGCCGGCCAAGAGGGGAAGGGGAGTCCTTCCCCTTCTCCAATTCGACCCCCTTCCTTCGAGGAAGGGAGGGCCTCCCCATCTGGTCCCTTGTGGACCAAGTTGCTTCCCTCCACTTGGTCTCATTAGGCCCGTTGATATTTTATTAAATATAAAATTGCTCTAAATACTTTCAGACAATTTTATATATAATTTAACATCTCTGGAAACATTTTCCTCCAATATGTATATTTATCGGTAATACCCGGTATTACCCGATATTCACCGAAACCCTTCCGGTGACCCCAGAACACTTCCGGATCCTCTCGGAACTATTCCGACTATTAATGAAACAATTCCACAAGTAAATCCTTGATACTCTCAACCTACTAACACTCAGAAAATCATTATTACCTTAAGCTTGTGACCCCATAGGTTCAGTAACTCATAGACATGAACGAAACACCTTCGTCCAATGTACGATAGCGGAACCATGGACGTCCATATCGATCCCTATGAGTACAATAATGATATTTGAGTGAACCATCAGTTACCATGTGACATTTCCTTTGCTTCACAATACTTTACAAGACCTGAGAATCATCGGTATCGTCTTGAGTCATCCGCATGCTCGTTATATCGTTATTCTCGTTACCGGTTTTGTTCTTCTTTCTCGTTGTTGTGTTCCGGCATCCCCGTGACATAGTCACCAGTGTTTGGTGAGACGATGACGGATGTTGTCACACTGAGAGGGCCGTAATAATACCTCTCCATCGTTGGAGGAGCAAATCCCACTCTCGAGCTATCTAGTCCCTTGTCAAACTTTCCGATGAACGTGTAAGTTGTCGTTTTGATCACCTAGTTACAGATGACGTTTGAGCAACCCCAAATCTCACCGTACGGTAAGAAGTGACTACGATACTCTCATGGCCTAAGGAACATAAATCACATGTTAACACTCCGTGTTATAACAATTAATTTCAAACGATATTATCTCAAAGTATAACAAACAAGTTTGGGTCGATTCAATACGATCGTTCTTCTAACGTCATACTCTCAGTGTTGTTTTAGGACTATCGTCACACCTAACAATATCCTAAGATCCAGAAAACATGATCACTAACAACACTTGAGTAAGTATCAGAGGCAAGACTGGGAATCTTTGTTTTACAGTTTATCATTCCACACGTGCATATGAATTTTCCACTGGATCGCATATTCCAAAATCATAGAAGTTATATCATAGAATATAAACTCTTAATTATGAATATGTAAATATAATAATATAATATAATTGCCTCTAGGGCATATTTCCAACAATAATCAATGCATAATATCGTCGCTTTGAGAAGTATGTGATAAGCAAGAGCCCCCCCCCCCTTAAATTTGTGCATTATTTTGAATCTGCGTTTGAATGCAAATGCACAATCGATTAGGATCCTGGGTTACTCTTCTATGTCACATACATCTTGGTGGAGCACATAAATGATATGAATGGATTACAATGCACACAACACCAAGCATGCAAGTGAATGATCATGATATATATCTCAAGGATAGGCAATAGTAGTATCAACCATAAAGCGTATGATCAAACACAACGGAGTTTCAAGTCACGAGACGAGTAAAAGTGCAAAAGTATAACCAAATGTATCAAGAATGGTTAAGAGAAGCAAAAGCAAAAAAGCAACACGATCTCTCTCGAAGCCCTATGATCTATACAAATTCTCCCCCTTTGGCAACAAGTTACCAAAAAGTTTGAACCGTATAGAGCTAAGCGTCACTCTGGGTTGGATATCCTCCGGTTGGCGATGAAGTCCACTGACCTGCCGCTCCGGTGGTTATCGAAGGAGTCAAGATCGCGACGTCTGCAAATGCTTTGGCCAAAGTCTACTAAGCTAGTGGAGTGGATATGGGAGGCACCAACGGTGTAGCAGTAGTGGCGACAGCAAGGGTAGCAGCTGGAGTAGAGACAGTGGCTCTGGTTTGGGATACGTGCACTACTGAAGATCTAGGCATCATGGTGAACTACCTAGTGGTGGGTAGAGTCTCATCGTCATCGCTGACTCCGTCCACAACCGCTGAAGCTACTCTACGACAGTTTGGATCTCCATCACCTTCACATCTAGATCGTGAATCTTTGTCTCAACTATCCTCTCCAAGCTGGTTTGGTTCTTCACGAGATCAACCAAGATCTTCTCAATCCTTTGTGTGGCACTAATGAGGTAGGACATCTGATCATTCTTCATCTTGAGCTATGGAGCACTAGCGGCTCTGGCTGCCTTTGTCTCGGCCTCAACCTCAATCTCTGCCTGAGCCGCAGATGAGGTGGGATTGGAAGGATCCATCGTGACCACATTCTCTTCAAACTCTGGCTGAAGCGATAGGTGTGGGCGATCAATTAAATAAACCTTACTCCCAACCTTGGAGTTGATCAACATCTGGATGTATGGTGCATATCCACATGACCTCTTCTAGTCAACAACAGTCCTCTTGATGGTCTCAACAATGGGATCCATCACTCTGATCCTGGTGTTGTGATTGACATGGTGCAGCATGTTGATGGAATAACCTCTGATCATCTTCTCATCTCCAGATTTAGGCATCACTGTATACCTCATAATAGTGTTGGAGGTAGGAAGGCCAACTAGAAGAAAATACACTGAGCCAAGCTTATGTGACTTGAGGTACTCCTCAGGAATATGAGTGTACATGTTGGCCATGGAGTTGTGGCCTTTCTTTGATTCAGCATAGACATCCACATCTCCATTCTCCACCTTAGGGGCACCTATAAGTGCTGCCCACTCATCAACTGTAGACTAGTAGCGTACTCGCTTTGTCATCCATACAACTCTGCCATGTGGATAGAAATGTGCGGTGGGGTTAAACTGCATAATCAGTGATACGTCTCCAACGTATCTATAATTTTAGATTGTTCCATGCTGATATATTATCATTCTAGGATACTTTTTGGGTCATTATTTACCAATTTATAATATTTTTGAGAACTAACCTATTGACCCAGTGCCCAGTGTCAGTTGCTGTTTTCTGCGTGTTTTTGCCTTTGCAGGTTTACTGTACCAAAAGAAGTCCAATTGCCACGAATTTTTTTGAGGTTTTTTTCTGGACTATATGAAGACCTAGAAGCTTCAGAAGGAAGCCGGGAGGCGCACGAGGGCCCCACCACACATCAAGGCGCGCCCTGGGGGGGGGGGCGCCCTGATATGTGGTGTCCCCCTCGGGCACCTCCCGACGTCCCTCTTCGGCCTATAAATTCTCTAATATTCTGAAAACCCAGAAGGCAGTCCCGAAACCCTTTTTCCACCACCGCAAGTCTTTGTTTCGTCGCGAGGCCATCCGGAGCTCCGTTCCGGCACCCTACCGGAGGGGATCGACCACGGAGGGCCTCTTCATCAACCTTGCTGCCCTCATGATGATGTGTGAATAGTTCACCACAGACCTACGGGTCCATAGCAAGTACCTAGATGGCAATCTCTCTCTCTTATGATCTTCAATACAATGATCATCGCATCTTCGCTTTGATCTATCCGATGTAATCCTATTGTGCGGTGTGTTTGTTGGGATCCGATGAATTGTGGGT
Organism: Elymus sibiricus; assembly: GCA_039707655.1. Taxonomy (NCBI): domain Eukaryota; kingdom Viridiplantae; phylum Streptophyta; class Magnoliopsida; order Poales; family Poaceae; genus Elymus; species Elymus sibiricus. The sequence goes on along the minus strand of CM077669.1, from coordinate 397,115,367 downwards.
TTATGTTAAGATTATTCATGAAAAGTATTTGAGATGCCTCTGAATTATATTATCTCTTATGTGCATGATCATTATACCTTCGTAATGCTCTCCGATCTATTGATATGCTTTGGCCAATTAGAATGATATTTCATCAGTGGGAGTGGTGCGTTTTGGTAGGTTCAACTTGGCAAGTTTCTATATCCCAGTGACAAAGTAGGGGACAAGATGCGTCTTTGTGTTGTTGCTACGAAGGATAAAACGATGGGGTTCATTCATATTGTTTGAGTTTACTTTGTCTACATCATGTCATCGTTCTCCAAGCATTACTCTATTTTACTTAATACTCTAGATGCATGCTGGATAGCGGTCGATGAGTGGAGTAATAGTAATAGGTGCAGGCAGGAGTCGGCCTATTTGCTTATGGACGCGATGCCTATATATACATGATCATTGCCATGAACATCGCATAACTATCCGTTTTTCTATCAATTGCCCAACAGTAATTTGTTTACCCACCATATGCTGCCTGAAGTGGCTTGAGACTGCGTCGGTATTTCCCCAAAGAGGAAGGGATGATGCAGCACAACGACAGTAAGTATTTCCCTCAGTTATGAAACCAAGGTATCGAACCAGTAGGAGGATCACCAACACTACGTAAACAACACCTGCACACAAAGAACAAATACTTGCAACCCGACGCGAAAGAGAGGTTGTCAATCTCTCTACGGTAAAAAGATAGATTAAGATATGATAGATTGGATAGATAGATCTCTCAAGAACACAAAATAAAAGAGGCAAATAAAAAGTGCAGCAAGGTATTTTTGGTTTTTTTGGAATAATATATCTGAAAACAAAAGTGGTAAAAAGATAGATCGGAAAGCAATATGTTGGAAAAGTAGACCCGGGGGCCGTAGGTTTCACTAGTGGCTTCTCTCATGAGTATAGCACACGGTGGGTGAACAAATTATTGTTGGGCAATTGATAGACTATCAAATAATCATGAATATATCCAAGGTGATGATCATTATATAGGCATCACGTGCAAGATTAGTAGACCGAAACGATTCTGCATCTAATACTATTACTCCACACATCGACCGCTATCCAGCATGCATCTAGTGTATTAAGTTCATAGAAAAATGAAGTAATGCAATAAGAACGGTGACATGATGTAGACAAGATCTATTCATGTAGTAATAGACCCCATCTTGTTATCCTTAATAGCAACGATACATGCGTGCCTCGCTGCCCCTTCTGTCACTGGGAGAGGACACCGCAAGATCAAACCCATCACAAAGCTCCTCTTCCCATGGCAAGAAAAATCGATCTAGTTGGCCAAACTAAACCAAAGATTCGAAGAAGAAATACGAGGCTATAAGTAATCATGCATATAAGAGATAAAAGAAGACTCAAATAATATTCATGGATAGAAACTGATCATGAACTCAAAATTCATCGGATCCCAACAAACACACCGCAAAAGTTTACATCAAATAGATCTCCAAGAGACCATTGTATTGAGAATCAAAAGAGAGAGAGGAAGCCATCTAGCTACTGCCTACGGACCCGTAGGTCTATGGTGGACTACTCACACATCATCGGAGAGGCACCAATGAGGATGATGAACCCCTCCGTGATGGTGTTAGATTGGATCTCGTGGTTCTGGAACTTGCGGTGGCTGGATGTGTTTTTCGTCGACTCCCCTAGGGTTTCTGGAATATTTGGGAATTTTTGGGCATGAGAGGCGGTGGAGGGGACTCCCGAGACGGACACAACCCATTAGGGCGCGCCCGGGGCCCCTGGCGCCCTGGTGGGTTTGTGGGCGGCCTGGGCTCCCTGCTGGTAACTTCTTTGGCCCATTGGCCTTCTTGTGGTCCAAAAAAAATCTCCAAAAAGTTTCATCGCGATTGGACTCCGTTTGGTACCGATATTCTGCGAAGTAAAAAACAAGCAAAAACAGCAACTGGCACTTTGGCACTATGTCAATAGGTTAGTCCCAAAAAATGATATAAAGTTGCTATAAAATGATTGTAAAACATCCAAGAATGATAATATAACAGCATGGAACAAGCAAAACTTATAGATACGTTGGAGACGTATCAGCATCCCCAAGCTTAATTCCTACTCGTCCTCGAGTAGGTAAATGATAAAAACAGAATTTTTGATGTGGAATGCTGCCTAACATGTTCATCACATATTCTTTTCTTTTGTAGCATGGACATTTGGACTTTTAGTTGGTTCAAAGCAATAGTCTAGTTTTGACATGAAGACTTTAATACTCAAGCATACCAACAAGCAACCATGTCTTTCAAAATATCAACACTAAAGAAAGTTATCCCTAGCCCATCATGCTCAATCATTGATCCATTCATGAAACACACTCAAATATTAACTACACCCAATGCTCAAGTATGATCATAGTGCCCCCTAGTTGGTGCTTTATAAGAGAAGATGGCGACTGAAATAAAAATTGCATAAAGTAAATAGATAGGCCCTTCGCAGAGGGAAGTAGGGATTTGTAGAGGTGCCAGAGCTTAAAGTTTAAATTGAGAGATAAAAATATTTTGAGTGGCATGCCTTTCCTGTCAACGAAAATGACAAAGTAGTTCTCAATACTTTCCATGCTAGATATATCATAGGCGGTTCCCAAACATAAAGTAAAGTTTATTCCTTTTCCACCATTCTTTCACAATCCATGGCTGGCCAATCCACGGTTGCCTTCCATACCAACACTTTCCAAGGAATTTATTATTTGACAACATAATTGTTTTTCATTTCGAGACTGGGCATCCCTATTACCGCCGTACTCTCGTGCAATGACAAGTGAATAAACACTCATCTTGAGAATAACACATCTAGCATGAAAAAATATTAGACACCCCTACCGTTTCATGAGCGGTACGAGCACACAAAAAGGAAATTTATTTTGAAAATTAGAGATGGCACATACAAATTTGCTTCGAACGGCATGGAAATACCGCATATAGGTAGGTATGGTGGACTCATAAGGCAAAACTAGGTTTAAGGATTTTGGATGCACATGTAGTATTTCTACTTAGTACAAGTGGAGGCTAGCAAATAGATTGAGAAGCAACCAACCAAGAAACGAAAATTCACATAAACGAGCATTGAGCATAACTAACACCGAATAATGCACCATAAGTAGGATGTAATTTCATTGCATAACTATTGACTTTCATACTTGCATAGGGAATCACAAACCTTAACACCAATATTCTTACTAAAGCATAATTACTCACTAACATGACTCACATATCACTATCATCATGTCTCAAAACTATTACAAGGAATCAAGTTTAATTTGTCCAACGATCTTCATGAAAGTTTTTATTATATCCTCCTTGAATATCTATCACTTTGGGACTAGTTTCATATATTGCTATTGCTTTTGACAAGCTCAAACAAATTTAAGTGAAGAACATGAGCATAGGGATTTCATCTCTCAAAATAGTATAAGTGAAGCATGAGAGGATTTCTTCAAAATTTACTAACTCTCAAATTAATCGAAGTGAAGCATGAGAGTGTTTCTTCAAAAGTTTCCAAGCACACCGTGCTCAAAAAGATATAAGTGAAGCACTAGAGCAATTCCATAGCTCAAAAAGTTTAAGTGAAGCATATAGAGCAATTCTAACAAATCTTAGCATAATTTTGGCTCTCTCAAATAAGCGTGTCGAGCAAGGATACTAGTGACAAACTAAAAAGCAAAGCAAGCAAAGACTCAAATGATACAAGACGCTCCAAGCAAAACTCATGATATGTGACGAATAAAAATATAGCTCCAAGTAAAATACCGATGGTCGTTAGAAGAAAGAGGGGATGCCACTCGGGGCATCCCCAAGCTTAGTTGCTTGTTTCTCTTTGGATATATCTTGGGGGTGCTGTAGCATCCCCAAGCTTAGGCTCTTTTCACTCCTTATTCCTTCATCCATCGTGATCTCACCCAAAACTTGAAAACTTCAATCACACAAAACTCAAGAAAACCTTTGTGAGATCCATTAGTATAATAAAGCAAATCACCACTTTAACTACTGTTACAAACCCATTTAAATTTTATTATTGCATTATACCTACTATATTTTAACTTTACCATGGCTTATACCCTTCAATACAACCCATAGATTCATCAAAACAAGCACACAATGCAACGAAAACAGAATCTGTCTTAAACAAAACAGTCTGTAGTAATCTGTACTCTAACCATACTTATGTAATTCTAACAATTCTGAAAAATTAGGACAACGTAAAAAATTTGTATAGCAATACTGTGTTGAAAATTCATCTCAATATCACGCTCCAGTAAAAAACGAAAATTCGCACACTGGAGGCAAAGTTTCTGTTTTAGATTCAGCATTGTTTCTACTCATCTTATGAGTCATCCTAAAGGCTTTACTTGGCACAAACACTAAATAAAACATAAAGACACAATCATAACAGAGGCATAATTGTGTCAACACTTAAAAACATAAAGAAAAAGATGAAAATAAATTTATTCATTGGGTTGCCTCCCAACAAGCGCTATCGTTTCACGCCCCTAGCTAGGCATAAGGCATAGATTCAAGTATTGTCATATTTGGTTTTCGTAGAAATATTTTTATCAAGAGCTTTTGTAAATAAAACTTGAAACACATCATCCATAGAAACCTTAGCACTATCAAGTTGTCCATCTACGTACCCTCTTTGATTCCCGACCACAATCCAAGAATATTGTTGATTAACATCATTGAAAACTTGTTGGATCATATCTAAAACGGGGACTTACTTTTTAAGATTCTCATCAAAATTTTGATTATTTCCAAGCAGATGTCTCAACATGTAATCACTATTGTAAAGGATCTCTCCTATTACCGGTTTTTCACGGCTCAAACTAAAGAAATCGAAGATCTCCCTAGCTTCTCGTACTATGTGATCAAATTCATTCATGAGAACAAGGGTGGCTAACTTCTTAGCTTTGGAATCCTTTTTGACGGGTAGCTCATAAAACAATCTTTGCAAAGTAGGATGGGTACGAATAAACCTATTTTCAAGTTTCAGAACTAGCGCTAAAATAGCTTCCGCATAAGTTTTAGTTCTTTTCAGTATAGGAGTATCATCGAGAGTCAAATTTCCAACGCAATTGAAAAATTCTTGGATAGTTTATTTTCCTATAATGTTCCCTTGCCCCAAAACAAAAGTTTTAGTATCTAGATTGCCAGAATGTCCAATATTAGGAGTCTTGCCATCATCTGTTTCTGCCATACCAAAATCACTCGTGATGACAAGCAAACAAGAGATCTGACGAGAAAAAGGCAAACGAAAAATAGGGAGAATAAAATGGCAAATTTGGTGAAGTGGGGAAGAGGAAAACGAGAGGCAAATGTCAAATAATATAATTGCAAGGAGATGAGATTTATGATTAGGAACCTGGTAAATGATGATGGTGTCTCCTCGGCGCCAGAGATTGGCACGTAGAAGAGACCGCTTCCTCCCCGGCAACGGCGCCAGAAATTCCTTTGACGTGGCTTGAGACTGCGTTGGTATTTCCCCAAAGAGGAAGGGATGATGCAGCACAACGACGGTAAGTATTTCCCTCAGTTATGAAACCAAGGTATCGAACCAGTAGGAGGATCACCAACACTATGTAAACAACACCTGCACACAAAGAACAAATACTTGCAACCCGACGCGAAAGAGAGGTTGCCAATCTCTCTACAGTGAAAAGGTCGATTAGGATATGATAGATTGGATAGATAGCTCTCTCAAGAACACAAAATAAAAGAGGCAAATAAAAAGTGCAGCAAGGTATTTTTGTTTTTTTGGAATAATAGATCTGAAAACAAAAGCGGCAAAAAGATAGATCGGAAAGCAATATGTTGGAAAAGTAGACCCGGGGGCCGTAGGTTTCAATAGTGGCTTCTCTCATGAGTATAGCACACGATGGGTGAACAAATTACTGTTGGGCAATTGATAGAAGATCAAATAATCATGATGATATCCAAGGCGATGATCATTATATAGGCATCACGTCCAAGATTAGTAGACCGAAACGATTCTGCATCTACTACTATTACTCCACACACCGACCGCTATCCAGCATGCATCTAGTGTATTAAGTTCATGGAAAGACGGAGTAATGCAATAAGAACAGTGACATGATGTAGACAAGATTTATTCATGTAGGAATAGAACCCATCTTGTTATCCTTAATAGCAACGATACATGCGTGCCTCGCTGCCCCTTCTATCACTGGGAGAGGACACCGCAAGATCGAACCCATCACAAAGCACCTCTTCCCATGGCAAGAAAAATCGATCTAGTTGGCCTAACTAAACCAAAGATTCAAAGAGGAAATACGAGGCTATAAGTAATCATGCATATAAGAGATCAAAGAAGACTCAAATAATATTCATGGATAGAAACTGACCATGAACTCAAAATTCATCGGATCCCAACAAAAACACCGCAAAAGTTTATATCAAATAGATCTCCAAGAGACCATTGTATTGAGAATCAAAAGAGAGAGAGAGGAATCCATATAGCTAATGCCTACAGACCCGTAGGTCTATGGTGGACTACTCACACATCATCAGAGAGGCACCAATGAGGATGATGAACCCCTCCGTGATGGTGTTAGATTAGATCTCAAACATGCGGTGACTGGATGTGTTTTTCGTCGACCCCCCTAGGGTTTCTGGAATATTTGGGAATTTATAGGCATCAGAGGCGGTGGAGGGGACCCCCGAGGCGGCCACAACCCATCAGGGCGCGCCCGGGGCCCCTGGCGCGCCCTGGTGGGTTATGGGCGGCCTGAGCTCCCTCCTGGTAACTTCTTTGGCCCACTGGCCTTCTTCTGGTCCAAAAAAATCCTCCAAAAAGTTTCGTCGTGATTGGACTCCGTTTGGTACTGATATTCTGCGAAGTAAAAAACAAGCAAAAACAACAACTGGCACTTTGGCACTATGTCAATAGGTTAGTCCCAAAAAATGATATAAAGTTGCTATAAAATGATTGTAAAACATCCAAGAATGATAATATAACAACATGGAGCAAGCAAAAATTATAGATATGTTGGAGACGTATCACTGCCTACATGAGAGATGTCTCTAGGGAACCCTATAGCCCCCACGTCTATTCACTTATATATTCGCAAACACTATATTTACCTTGCTGCCTTTATTTACTTTGTATTTATTTTGCAATTTATATTTATCAACAATTATCTACAAAACTCATTTGCTTGCAAATAACGAGATCAAGGGGATTGACAACCCTCTTGCCCGCGTTGGGTGCAAGTTGTTTGTTCATTTGTGTGCAGCCGCTGAAGACGGTTGAGGATTGATATTCCTATTGGTTCGATAAACCTTGGTTTCATAACTGAGGGAAATACTTATCCGTTTTGTGCTGCAATTACCCGTTCCTCTTCACGGAAAACGCAACGCAGATCACATGTATCAGGAAGGATTTCTGGCGCCGTTGCCGGGGAATATCATCATCAACTACCAAGTAACATCACACAAATTTTCATTCACTTGTTCTTCTTTTTATTTGCCGTTATATTTTGCTTGTCTCATAAAAATCAAAAATACTAAAATATTTATCTTTGCTTGTTACTAGTTTCTTGTTCGAAGTCATGTCTAGTTCTTCCTCCGCTCGCTTTACTCCCAATGATGATGTAGTAAATTTCAAACAAAGGGAAGGAGAAAGCTTAAAAGATGCATGGTATAGGATTTGCTTTGCTCAAAATAAAGCAACTAAAAATTTATCCACCACTACCTTGCTTCACAATTTTTATGTTGGTGTGACCACTTGGTATAGGTTCGTACTTGACACCATCACTGGTGGGAATTTCTTAATGTGTCACACCTTGGATGCCTACACCGCAATTGAAAATCCTATAGGGTCACCACCTATATTGTTGTTAATGAAACAAACTTGACCTTGGAACATGTTATGCAAAGGATTGATGCTATTGAGAAGAATATGATCACAAACAAACCAATTGAGGAGTTGGATAAAAAACTTCATAATCATATCACTCAACTTGGGTCACGGGTAGGAATGACTTTGAAAACCTTAAAGGAAAAAGTCACCACTATTGACGAGAGGATAGAACAAGGTTTGAATAGAATTTATAAAATGAAAGAGGTCATTGAAAAAGTAGGTTCCACCTTTACTCCTCCTAAGGCTAATACTAGTGCCTCTCGCAACAAAAATACCAAGTTCATATACATTCCTAAAAGCGTTAGTGCACCTCCTACCCAAAGAAACGAGGATCTTAAGATGATTAGTGTTCATCCCAACTTTATAAATTTGATAAAATATCCTATTGCCAATCCTCCTATTTTCCCCACTATCCATGGCTATTTTATTGAGGAGCTTGATGTCAAAGATAACAATACTTAAAACTATGTATTATGCCTAGCTAGGGGCATAAAACAATAGCGCTTGTTGGGAGGCAACCCAATAGTTATCTTTAAATTTTTGCTTAGAACTTTCTGTTTATTTTAATATAATGTTTATTGCCTCTGTAATGATTATGTTTTTGTGTTTAAATTAGTGTTTGTGCCAAGTAAAGCCTTTGGGATGTCTCACAAGATGAGTAGAATCGATGCTGAAACAAAACAGAAACTTTTGACTCCAGTATAGGATTTTTTTTTTCTGGAGCATGATAATGATCTGAAATTTTTACACAGTGTTTCTATACAAATTTTCTAGGTTTTACGATTTTTTCAGAATTTTTAGAGTTACACAAGTATAGGGTGTCTACAGATTGCTACAGACTGTTCTGTTTTAGACAGATTCTGTTTTTTGCTTGCATCGTTGCTTATTTTGATTAAACTATGGATTGTATAGGGGGGTATAAGCCATGGAGAAGTTAGAATACAGTACCCATTATGCATTTATGAAATTTGAATCAATTTACAACAGTACTTAAAGTATGCAATATGTTTCTTATACTAACGGATCTCACGAGGTTTTGTTGAGTTTTGTGTGATTGAAGTTTTCAAGTTTTGGGTGTTATCTTGATGGACAAAGTAATAAGGAGTAGCAAGAGCCTAAGCTTGGGGATGCCCAAGGCACCCCAAGGTAATATTTTAAAGGATACTCAAGCGTCTAAGCTTGGGGATGCCCCGGAAGGCATCCCCTCTTTCGTCTCAAATCCATCGGTATGTCACTTGAAGCTATATTTTTATTCGTCACATGATATGAGTTTTGCTTGGAGCGTCGTTTGCTTTTGTTTGATTTTACTTTCAGTTTGCCACAATCATTTTTTGCTGGAAACACCTATTTAAGAGAGACACACCTTCATCATAATTTGTTAGAATACTCTATGTGCTTCACTTATATCTTTTGAGCTTAGCAGTTGCTCTAGTACTTCACTTATATCTTTTTGAGCACGGTGGAGTGTAGATTTTAAAGAAATAATTTCACTCTTGTTCTTCAATTATATTTGTTTGATAGTTAATAAATAATGACGGTAATTTGCATGGGTTATACATACTAGTCCAAAAATATTAGGTATTCAAAGAGTGATAATCAAAACCATCATGTAGCACATATAAATAAATTGTGGGTTAATGATATTGATGTAGTAATATGGAATAGGTGTGAGTTCATAATTGTTAAACCATAGAAGTGTCGATATTAAGAGGGGTTGACCTTTTTGTTCATCTAAAAATTAAAGAGGCATGGTGATGATGTGTGAGCATTTCTATTCCTCGTTGAAATCCTAGTGTTGTTTTGGGTCGGAAGCGCGCGATGGTTAACTCGTACCAACCTCTTCCCTCTGGGCATGAGATTAGTATTTGATTTATGATAAACTAATAAAACTTTGCAATAAGTATATGAGTTCTTTATGACTAATGTAAAACCATGGACATACGCAATCTCACCTTTTCATAATTTGCTGGCCTCTTTGGTACCGTGCATAGCCTGTTCTCACCTCGAGGATCGGTGCAACTTTCGCCGGTGCATCCAAACCCCGTGACATGATACGCTCTGTTGCACATACACCTTATTATATCTCCTCAAAATAGCTACCATACCTACCTATCATGGCATTTCCATAGCCATTCCGAGACATATTGCCATGCAAATTCCATCGTCACTTCACATGACTAGTTCGTTCATTGTCATATTGCTTTGCATGATCATATAGAGCTGACATAGTATTTGTGGCAAAGCCACCTTCATAATGTTTTTGATACATGTCACGCTAGATCATTGCACATCCTGGTACACTTCCAGAGGCATTCATACAGAGTCATATCTTCATATCAGTTCTCCATGTTGAGTTGTAAGTAAATAAAAGTGTGATGATCATCATTGTTAGAGCATTGTCCCAGTGAGGAAAGAATGATGGAGCCGATGATTCTCCCATAAGTCGAGATGAGACTCCTGACGAAAATAAAGATGGGGGAGGCCAAATGAGCCCACCATCCATTCAAAAAAAATGAGAGAAAATGAGAGAAGGGACTTTGCTACTATCCTTTACCACACTTGTGCCTCAAAGTGGCACCGTGTTCCTCATGTAGAGAGTCTCATGATATATCACTTTCATATGCTAGTGGGAATTACCTATTCATTATTTCAAATGTGGCTTGTATATTCCTACGACGGGCTTCCTCAAATGCCCGAGGTCTTCATGAGCAAGCAAGTTGGATGCACACCCCACTTAGCTTCATTTGAGCTTTCATACACTTATAGCTCTAGTACATCATTTGCATGGCAATCCCTACTCCTTGCATTGACATCTATCGATGGGCATCTCCATAGCCCATTGGTACGCCTAGTCGATGTGAGACTACCTTCTCCACTTCCTACCCCTTTGATATATACCACCATACTCTATTCCACCTAAATGCTATGTCCAATGGCTCACGCTCATGTATTGCGTGAAGAATAAAAAGTTGATGCATATTGAAAAAGTACGAACCAATTGCCTGACTTGGACACCGTGGTGCTTAACATTTGTATTAATGTGGTGAAGATGAAGCCATGCCTTGCTAATACAATAAGATGAATGGGGGGGGGGGTAAACATTTCTTGAGAATCGTATACTTTTAGGAATTAACAATTCTGTTTCTTACACTTTGAATATTGCTATGTTAATATTTGTTGATTCATCTTTTCTCAATGAGCATACCTGAATAAGATTACATGGTGGATATAATGTCACATCAAAAATTCTGTATTTATCATTTACCTACTCGAGGACGAGCATGAATTAAGCTTGGGGGTGCTTGATATGTCTCCAACGTATCTATAATTTTTTATTGTTCCATGCTTATATATTATCATTCCAGGATATTTTTTGGGTCATTATTTACCAATTTATAATATTTTTGAGCACTAACCTATTGACCCAGTGCCCAGTGTCAGTTGCTGTTTTATGCGTGTTTTTGCCTTTGCAGGTTTACTGTACCAAACGAAGTCCAATTGCCACAAAACTTTTTGATGATTTTTTCTGGACTATATGAAGACCTAGAAGCTTCGGAAGGAAGCCGGGAGGCGCACGAGGGCCCCACCACACATCAGGGCGCGCCCTGGGGGGCCGCACCCTGATATGTGGTGGCCCCCTCGGGCACTTCCCGACGTCCCTCTTCGGCCTATAAATTCTCTAATATTCTGAAAACCCAGAAGGCAGTCCCGAAACCCTTTTTCCACCGCCGCAAGTCTCTGTTCCGTCGCGAGGCCATCTGGAGATCCGTTCTGACACCCTGCCGGAGGGGGGATCGACCACGGAGGACCTCTTCATCAACCTTGCCACCCTCATGATGATGTGTGAGTAGTTCACCACAGACCTACGGGTCCATAGCTAGTACCTAGATGTCAATCTCTCTCTCTTATGATCTTCAATACAATGATCATCGCATCTTCGCTTTGATCTATCCGATGTAATCCTATTGTGCGGTGTGTTTGTTGGGATCCGATGAATTGTGGGTTTATGTTCAGATTATTCATGAAAATTATTTTAGATGCCTCTGAATTATATTATCTCTTATGTGCATGATCATTATAGCTTCGTAATGCTCTCCAATCTATTGATATGCTTTGGCCAAGGAGATTGATATTTCAACGGGGGGAGTGGTGCGTTGTGGTAGGTTCAACCTGGCGAGTTTCTATATCCCAGTGACAAAGTAGGGGACAAGATGCGTCTTTGTGTTGTTGCTACTAAGGATAAAATGACGGGGTTCATTCATATTGTTTGAGTTTACTTTGTCTACAACATGTCATCGTTCTCCAAGCATTACTCTGTTTTACTTAATACTCTAGATGCCTGCTGGATAGCGGTCGATGAGTGGAGTAATAGTAATAGGTGCGGGCAGGAGTCGGCCTATTTGTTTATGGATGTGATGCCTATATATACATGATCATTTCCGTGAACATCGCATAACTATCTGCTTTTCTATCAATTGCCCAACAATAATTTGTTTGCCCACCGTATGCTGCCTACATGAGAGATGTCGCTAGGGAACACTATGGCCCCCGGGTCTATTCACTTATATATATTCGCAAACGCTATATTTACCTTGCTGCCTTTATTTACTTTCTATTTATTTTGCAATTTATATTTACCAACAATTATGTAAACAACTCATTTGCTTGCAAATAACGAGATCAAGGGGATTGGCAACCCTCTTGCCCGCGTTGGGTGTAAGTTGTTTGTTCATTTGTGTGCAGCTGCTGAAGACGGTTGAGGATTGATATTCCTATTGGTTCGATAAACCTTGGTTTCATAACTGAGGGAAATACTTATCCGCTTTGTGTTGCAATTACCTGTTCCTCTTCACGGAAAACCCAACGCAGATCACAAGTATCAATCAGCTCATCAGTCCAAGCTGTCATCTCCTTCCCAACAAATTTGTGAATACCCATTATCGTGAAGCTCTCATGAACACGGGGGAAGTAGTCAACATTGTCATCAATGTACTTCCAATCCACACACCTCGTTCCGCTAACTACCGGGCTCTTATCAAGAAGCACCGTTTCATAGAATTCATGTTGCTCCTTGGTGTGGAATGTGTAGTCCACGGTAGTTTTCTTCCTGGTGGCATAGGGATCCACCGCTCTCCATCTCCTTAGTCCTTGATCCTTCCTCTCGTTCATGTTCTCAGCTATGGGTGCTTGCCATCATGCTCTGGAAATATGGGTCTAAGCTTCTTCAACATTGTGGTATCATCATCATCAACATCATCTCTCTCAGGCACTGGGGCCTCGTTCTTCTCATCAGTAGATACATCTCTGGTAATCCTATTAGGTTTAGAAGGAGCCTTGGGGGTGTTGATAGCCTTCTTTGGCATAGCATCAGCCATAAGTTTTTGTTTCTTGGCAGGGGGTAGTTGTGATACCTGCTCCTCCTGCTCAGCTTCTGCTGGGTCCTCATATATGGAGGTAGGTCTGCCTACCACATGAATAATCTTCTTCCTCTCTCTCTTCTTCCCTGGCTTCTTAGCCAATACCTTGGACCTCTTACATCCTCCAGGGTTCTCCAAAGTGAGTGAGAGACCCCTCTTGGTAGCAACTGACTCAGGCTTCTTCCTTGTAACACCTCTCTCCTTTTGGGTACCTGCATATTCTTTTCTCATAGTCCTCCTCTTGGAATTGACCTCTTCCACCTCAAAATCCTCCTCCTCATCATCACAGTTCTTCCTCTTCCTGGTCCTTGTGGTAGCCTTAGGCAGACTAGGAGAACTCCTTTCTCCCTCATGATAGCTCTCCTCTGGGCTAGTACCACTGCTCATGTAATTAGGGTTCTCTGACCTGTTCTAGCTAACATCTGAAGCAGACATCTTGAGCACAGACCATGTGAATTAGATATAGAAGAGTGTGGTGGATGAGCATCACAAAATTCAGATGTTTTTGCAAAAAATGAAATCAAAATTTAGTTTTATGGTTTCACAGTGTGCAAGTCGGAACCACCGAGTTTGAGATATCGGAAGCTCCGAGGCAACAACAGAGACTTGGCAATGCAACTTCGGTTTCACCAAGGGATGCTTTGGTCTCTCCAAAGTTTCTCATGTAACTCCTAGATTCCGTTTCAGTGACACCGATAGGATCCTCTCGGTTTCACCGAGAAGCCCTTTGTGCTGTGGCCGAGACCACATCGGTGACGCCAGATTTTTTCAGTCGGAGGGTCCGTGTAGCGACCCGACCCAAAATGGTCAAGTCTCTATGCTTTCTGTTCCATCCCTAGATCAGTATGCTGGTACACACAATACATAAATGTATATATCAAAGTGCAATCACATGTAAATAACGTAAAACTGATATATATCTCATGAGTCTCAGCGGAAACAGTCAAATCGGGGATGAAGTCCCATCAACACCAATGGCAAGTTGAGTGTAGACCGTAACCCTATGTCGTACCTCTTACTCGTCATAGAAATATCTACAACATAAGACGTTGCAGCCGTGTAGGTCAGTACATTGAATGTACCATCAAGATCACCATAGAAGCAGATGATAAAGACTATTCTATATGCAATAAGGCTTTGTGGCTCTGTGTCCGAGTTTTGCAGAAAAGCTGGTTTTATTTTCCCTACAACAAAGGAGTCAAACAGAGTATCACTACAAAAGTTGGTTGTTAATGAGATGGTTCCGCCAACCAATTCTCATATCCCAAAATCATTAATAAACCCACTCATTTATAATTTATTGTGTTGAGACTGGCTGATAGTATCATCTCTGGTGCTCATGTTGTCCGTAACCGGGGACACGGCTAGTAGATTAGTTTAACACTCTGTAGAGGTTTGTACACTTTACCCGCAAGATTCGATCCATCCGTTGTCGTCATTGCACTGCGTGTTGTTTGAGGACCGGATGACCGAAACATGATCTTTCACCAAGCTTCTCGAACCACCGCCAGTGCCCATCCAATCCTATCGTTCTTCTACATCTCGTAGCACTGAACTAGCTTGAGTCACTCGATGATCAACCAAGCCAGAGCCCATAATGACCTGCAGTTGCACACGTAAGCTTTCCGGCCTTGAAGTATCCATCCATCTCTTTGAGCCTGGGTGGCGTTCCGTCGGGATGATCACAGGTAGATACCAGGATTCCCGGGCATAACCATGATAGATATCAGGCTGCCAGATGCATCTCCAATCCACGCAGAGGTATATTGAGTCCTTGAAATCTTGAAGTCTTGATCATCATGCAGGTCTTGAAATATTAATCCTCATGACACTCTTGTATCACACATCCAAACCCCGTGTACTAAAGTGTAGCAAATATGAAGTAACGTCCCTTCCTGGGCAATGGTAACAGGGTGTTGGGTTTCTCCTACCTCATGATACTACCTCAAGTTCAAGCTCAATATCCTACTGGATGTAAGGTGGAAAGATAGATTCTAATGCAAATAAAACATAGGTATTGTAAGATGATCAAAGTGAACTTTCTTGGGAAAGTTGATGAAGATAATATAGCTCTCAAAAAAACTTGGTAGAACTAATCGTCACTCTCCGAGGAAATCTATATAGTCAAACATTGCACTCATATAAGCAACCATACTAGCAATCATTCTAGCAATCATGTTGCAAAAACAAGTACTAAACTCAATAGTGTTGTGATGAAGGAAATACTTAAGACAAAAGTTAAAACTACAAAACTTCATCAAAGCAACCAAGAATAGTTTTCCTATAAATAACCTTTTACCAACAGCAACAAAAACAACAAAATAAATCAGAAGTTATTTTAGTAAATCTTTTACTAGCAAATATAATTACTTTTGAGGAACAAAATAAAAAAACTACGATAAGTAACACCCTAAACAATACAAGTTTTTATCCTAATGGAACTTAACAGCAAGGAAAACATTAAAACAAAACTTTAACAGAACGTAAAAATATAAAACAACTAAATAAATAGAAAGTATTTTCTTATAAAATTTTAGTAGCAAAAAGGAATTGATTGAAAAGCTTTTATAATGCCCTACTTATGACCTAAACAAGTTTTGCTACAAAACTATAAAAACAAAATAATAGAAATTATTTTTCAACCACAAATAAAATGCCTACTGTTAAATAACATAAATATAATACAACTTGTCAAAATTTTACAAAAGAAAATACTAAGGAAATAAGAGAAATACTTTTCTTTTTGAATAAAGCTACCTAAACAAGTCAGATTTTGAATCTGTTCTAAAGAGATATAAAATATAATTAAAAATAAATTTTATTACTCCTATGGCTAGAAATTTCATCTACAAAACAGTAGCAAATAGATCCATCTAAAAATCTATTTTAAATAAAAGTTATGGGCAAAATAGGGTTTAAATCAAATCCGTTTGAATTCAAATTTAAAATTTTCAAATATGGTCAAACTTAGTATCTATAGAAACTAGATGAAAATTGTGACACAATGCAAAAAGAATCACTACAAAAAAAATATACTAAAAGATATTGCAGATCTAAAACTGGAACTTTTCTGAAAAAAAGAAAACATAAACAGAAAAGAAATAAAGCTACGGATTCTACGGGCTACGTGGCGCGATGTGATTGGCCGAAGGCTGTGTGTTTTAGAGCTAATCGGGCGGACGACCTATCCGTAAAAGAAAACGCTTTAGTGTTTTAAGTCATCTATTTTCCGTCGTTGGATCAAGATCGAACGTCTACGGGTGAGTCCGACAACTTACAAGGGGTGGGGCAAACTCCGGCGATGCTCCGGCGAGGCTGAGGTGGCCAGGTGGTGCGGGGCGGTGCTCCCGTGGGTGTCCGGCGACGCTGAGGGCACCGGTCGACGGCGGCGTCCAAGGCGGCAAGGTTGATGGTGACGGCGACGGTTGCGGAGCTCGGGACGGAGCAGAGCGAGCGAAAGGGGTTGCGGTGGTGACATAGAACTCCGACAAGGGTGACACAGCGACTTCTAGCGATGGGGTTCAGGATCTGAGGGGAAAACGGAGCGCGGAGGAAACTAGCTATTTATAGTCGTGCTCGAATGCGAAAAAGAGGAAGGGGGCTATGGGATTCGTCGCGAGATCGGAGAGGAGATCTGGCCGGCGTCGGAGATGGAAGGAGAGCTCGGGGAGGATGGCGAGCGCGGGCGAGCGGGGAGCGGTCGGTGGGGTCCACATGTAAGTGAGAGAGAGGGGGGGGGGTAGAGAACCGGCCGACCAGATCTTTAGGGATTCGGCTCGGAGCTGTCGGCTGGCCACGATTGCTGGTAGGTCATGGGGCTTTGCTGCTGGGCCGGCTGGCTTCGGTCATTTTCCATTAAAAGAATAACCTTTTTCTTTTTATTTAATAACATAGAAAGAAAAAGGAAAAATAAAGCAAATAAAACAAACTTTAAAATGGACATATCATATATCATATTTTTCAGAAAAATAAACTCTACAACATGAACATATTTTCAAGAATTTGTGAAATACTTTTAAAAACAAATATTTTCCAAAATTCAAAATGTCCTGGAAATCCAATATGAAATATTTTCGAAATATTTTTCTGAGCATTATGAATTCAAATATAATTCAAACTTGTCCCTCGTTTGGAGTGTCATGTTGCTCCACTCATTATTTGGAATTTGATTAGGGAATTTGAATTCATTCAAATTAAAAAATTGAAATGGATCAAATTTGCAAATGGAAATACTCCAAATGAAAAAAATAGATACTTTCAAATCCCCTTTCAAATTATTTATCTGAAGAAGTCATGTCATCTTCTCACTATGATTTTTTAATTTGAATTGGATTCGAATTCAAAAGCAAAGAAAGTTTTGGGATAGTCATTTTATTCCCTCACATTCAAAAGTTTCAAAAAGTTTCAAATTTCAATCAATCATTCAAACAAGCAAAACATATAACTAAGTATTATAACATTCCAAAATTTGGGATGTTATAGTCAGAGATTTCTCACTGCGGAAACCTAACCCTAAATTTTTCATTCAAATCGATCTAATGGATTTTTCTCAAGGATAGGAAGTTTCATACTGTGGCAGGAAGTACGACAGTCCTAATTGCAAATGAATCGGAGAAAGGAACGCAATGATGATGGGAGCTTTATCCTAACTTGGTGGAGCTCCTCTACGGCGGCAACGGCGGCAAAGATTGTCATTGACAGCGACAAAATCCGACGGCGAGGGCTCACTAGAGACAAGGGTGACGTCCGAAGACCTAGGGAGACAACAACAATCGGGTGCAGGAGTGGAGAGGGTTTGAGAAATTTCAATGTCCCAACCGTGGAGTATATATACCCATGTGCTATCGGTGGCATCGAGAAGAAAGTTTCGGTGGCACCAAAGTTCATAGCTGCTTAGAGCAGAGGAACTCGATGACGCCGAGAATTTTAGGTCGGTGGTACCGAGGTAGAAAATCCAGATCAATCTAAGTGCCTTCGACGGAACCGTGTTTGTAGGAATTGGTCACACCAAAAAATACTTCGAAGATTTTGGAAGTCTTGGTGGCAACGAAAATGGACTTTAGGGTTTAAGACAGATGGTTTTGTGAGAATTTGATTGAGGCTTCTGGTGGCATATCTCTAAGCACTTGAGCAACCAGATAATCATCAGTACCTTGTTACCACATCCCCTCTTAATAGTATTGGCTTTCTATGGACTCAATTATGATCACATAAAAGAAATTGTAGAGTCTTGAAGCTTTTGCCAAAGGGAGTTCTGGCATCTTAGGGGATCCTCCTCACAATCCCTAGCCAATCCGTTCATTGAACTTTCCTGAAATATACTTGATAGGCTCATTAGTTCGGTGAACTATATGTTGTTGTTAATTACCAAAACCACTTTGGGAGAAGTTGTGCTTTCACTTATACAGAACCTAGCTATCCTAAAACTTGGTAGCTCAAATGAAATGAAGCAGTACTACTCAAAGTCTCCGATGATGTATGTGTGGGTTGATGAACCAACTAATGTTCTCCCAACAATTGCAGATCTCCGTTGTAATGGTGAATTTTTATTGCGTTTTTCAAAATCTAGTATGAGGATGGTGTTTGCAAGAGTCTCTTTACCTTGTCGGTTCAGTGAAATTTTCAAGTTCCTGCGGTGGCAAACACTTAAAGGAACAGACGCAGCGGTGGCGCCAAGATTCCAAGCCTGCTGGGTTACCCTTTGAATTATGTGGGGTTAGGTACTAACAACAAGGGGTTAAAGAATCAACAAAAACATCTGGGGCCAGCTGACCCACAACATGTTCGTACATGAACACGTCACCGTGTACCTCCAACGCTGAGGGTGATGCACCGTAGCTCATGTCGAAGGAGACCCAACCGGAAGCGCGGTACGTAAGCAACCTGGTGGGTGCTTTTTGGAGACCCCAAAACCCCACATGCCTGGGAGGGACCCCGTCTGGGCGCGTGGCGGCTATGGGTTGTCCTAGGTCGACTCGCTCGCCCTTAGAGCCTCGAGGATCGTTGCGCTTCAACATGGAGAATGAACGAACAATGAGAAAGCAAGAACAAGGGAGAGATGTAAAAATTAGGGTAAAAAATAGTAGATGGGTTTCGATTGTGTCTTTTTATTCAATTGGCTGTCACCTCTAACATATATATTAGGCAGTTGGACTTCCCCCACAAGAAAAGGACTGAAATCCCGTCCAAAATGCTAAAATCTAACCTAATTCGGACAGGCTGGGCCGGAACTTCCGGTCTCATTTTACATTGAATAGCCCTCTTGCACTGATCATGAAGGTTGCACACTACTTCAAATTGCGATGACGCAACAAGAAAAGTTGGTCCCCTCGTCGAGGTGAGTAACTCGTCGTTTGCGCACTTTTCCATCGGAGGTCATATTGGGTGTGCTTTTGTGCCCGCAAATCTGCGAAAATATTGAAACTCCAGTCTTCTATGCGCACCGGGTGCAATGTTTCTGTTAAACTCGGAACTTCCCCGAAAGTTTTGCTCGAAACTTCCAGGCTGAGAGTATATGAAGTAGTTGCCTTTGATGCCTCGTGCAAGTCACATATGACTTCGGGTTGCAATGACTCCAAAAGAGAAATTGTTTAGCTCGAAGAGGCGAACAAACGTTATGTTGCACACTTCACCATCGGAGGTCGTCTTGGGGGAGAAAATTGGCCTGCAAAACAGTAAGAAACATTCTAGTGCAAAACCCAGTGACACACTGTTTTGGCTCTCAAGGTTGCATATGACATCAGATGAAGATGGCCCAAATATCAAAGTTATTCATTTTGACGACGCAAATATTTGTGTTGAACTCTTTTTTATTTGAGGCTATCTTAATTATGTTTTCCGCCATGCCAAAATCTGGTGTCAACACATGCCTCCTTGTTTCTCGGCAAAGCTTGCATGCCAAAAAAGTAACTTGCACAATGCTTGTTCTAAGGACGATGTCAACACTCCATCGACCATTTTATATGCTTAGGGCGATAATTATGTATCATCCATGTTTATGATTAGGGCAATGGTTTTATATATCGACCATGTTTATGCTTGGGGTGATAATTCTATATCGACCATTGCTTTTATTTTTTTAGCTTACATACCTTGGAGCCGATTACCACCAATCGACTTTAAAGAGATGGGAATGAACCCGTTCCTTGTAGCACTAAGGAAATCAAACTCAAAGAGGTCACACCTCGTTAAGCAAGTAATATCGGGATGATTCCAATCCACCGATGCATCGACCAAGGCAATATAAGCCGAATGATCCACATGAATGACTTCTACTTCATCATAGACCCATTATATTAGGAATTGATGCATGCAAGTAATGTCGGGATGATTCCAATCCACCGATGCATCAGCCAAGGCAACACAAGCCGAATTTTCCGCGTGAATGACTTCTACTTCATCATCGACCCGTTGTATTAGGAATTGATGAATGGTAGATGGCACACATGGGTTAGCATGAACCCACGCGCGGCGTAATATAACATTATAGTTACCTTGCACCTCGGCGATGAGGAATATGGTGGCCAAAGTTTTGCGTCCCACAGTGAGTTCCTTGCACATCACACCTTTGGCCTCTGTCTTTTCTTTACTCTCTGGTAACCCACAAGTGTAGGGGATCGATTGTAGCCTTTGTCGATAAGTAAGAGTGTAGATCCCAACGAAGATCTAAAGGTGGAATTAATATTCTCTTAAGTTCTATCGACCACCGATACAACTCTACGCGCAACAATGTTCACTTTACCTAGTACAAGAAATAAACTACTTTGCGGGAATAAAACTAGAAATACTTTGTAGGTGTAAGAAGATAGTTTGCAAGATAATAAACAACGTGAAAAATAATAGTTAGGTGTTGTTTTAATAAAATTACAATTATGTTAGTATAGAGAGTGTGGAAAAGTGGTGGTAGGATTTGCAAGATTGTCCTAGGCAATTGATAACTAGATCAGTAATCATTATTGCAATTTTATATGAGGGAGAGGCATGAGCTAACAACTTTCCGTACTTGGATCATATGAACTTATGATTGGACCTCTAGCAAGCATCCACAACTACTAGAAATAATTAAGGTAAACCCAACGATAGCATTAAGTAACAAGTCCCCTTTACTCCCATATGGAACAACCCCCTTACTCGGGTTTAAACTTCTGTCACTCTCACAACCCACTATAAGCGAATCATGAACGTATTGCAACACCCTACAACAGGAATCCCCCACGTGTGTGTGTCACGGAAGGCACCATAGGAGATCACCAAAATAAAACACCCAACTCAAACCAATCAGGATCACCAATCAACCAGTAGGACAAAAGAAATCTACTGAAACATCATAGGATGGCAACACATAATTGGATAATACTATAAAGCATAAAGCACCATGTTCAAGTAGAATGTCGAGTGGGTTGCGGAAGAGTGGACCGATATAAATAGATGAGGGAAGGTGATGGTGGTGTTAAGGAAGACGTCGGAGTTGTTGGTGTAGAACGCCGCCATGATGATTCCCCCGGCAGCACTCCGGCGCCACCGGAAGAGAGGGGGAGAGGCCCCCCTCGTTCTTCCTCTTGCTTGGCCTCCTACTAAGATGGGAGCAGGGTTCTCCCTCTGGTATTTGTCCGTCATGGCCCCCGAGGGGCGGGAGCCCCTCTAGATTGGATCTCTCTTTGTGTTCTTTGTTTCTCGTTCCTGTTTTTTGACGTTTCACCGTTTCTTAAATATTCGGAGATCTGTAACTCCGATTACGCTGAAATTTTGAGGGGATTTTATTTGGATATTATCTTCCTTGCGGCCGAACGACACCCACAACTGACCTCCAAAGGGGCCACAAGCTAAAGGGGCGCGCCCTTGAGCTCGTGGCTCTCGCGGACATCGTCTGGCATTGACTCTTTTTTTCCCCAAAAACCACATATATTCCAAAATAAATATTCGTAATTTTTTATCGCGTTTGGACTTTGTTTGATATGGATTTTCAGTGACACGAAAATAACATGCAAAAACAAGAACTGACACTGAGCACATGATCAATATGTTAGTCCAAGAAAATCATATAAATTATTGCCAAAAGTATGTGTAAGTTATTGTAGCGTCCCGACTCAAAACGAGTCAAGCCTCTGTGTGTCAGTGCCATCCCTGGATCAGTATGCTGGCACACACAGTACATCAATGTATATATCAAAGTGCAATCACATGTAAATAACGTAAAATTGATATATACCTCTTAAATCTCAGCGGAAACAGTCAACGGGAGTGGAGTCCCAATAAACACCAACGGCAGGTTGAGTGTAGACCGTAACCCTAAATCGTACTCTTACTCGTCATAGAGAAGTATCTGCAACATAAGACGTTGCAGCCGTGTAGGTCAGTACATTGAATGTACCGGCAAGATCACCATAGAATGAAATGATAAAAACTATTCTATATGCAAAAGGCTTTATGGCTCTGTGTCTGAGTTTTTTTGCAGAAAAGCTGGTTTTATTTTCCCTACAACAAAGGAGTCAAACGGAAATATCACTACAAAAGTTGGTTGTTAATGAGATGGTTCCACCAACCAATTCTCATGTCCCAAAATTATTAATAGACCCACTCATCATAAAATTTTATTAATTGTGTTGAGATTGGCTGATAGTATCATCTCCGGTGCTCATGTTGTCCATAACCGGGGACACGGCTAATCGATTAGTTTGACACTCTGCAGAGGTTTGTACACTTTACCCGCAAGATTCGATCCCTCTCGTTGTGTCCTCGCACTGCATGATGTTTGAGAACGAGACGATCGAAACATGGTCTTCCAAAGTGATCCTCTGATAGAAAGTCAGTGCCCATCCAATCCTACCGTTCTTCTACGTCTCGTAGCAATCTGACCTACCAGAGTCACCACTAAGGTCAACCAAGCCAGAGCCCATATTGACTTGCGGTTGCACACGTAAGCTTTCCGGCCTTGAAGTATCCATCCATCTCTTTGAGCCTGGGTGGCATTCCGTTGGGATGATCACAGGTAGATACCAGGATTCCCGGCATAACCATGATAGATATCAGGCTGCCAAAAATGCATGTCCAATCCACCCAGAGGTATATTGAGTCCTTGAAGTCTTGAAGTCTTGATCATCATGTAGGTCTTGAAATAATTAATTAACCTCACAACACTCCTGAATCTCACAACCAAACCCCGTCTACTAAAGCGTAGCAATTGTGAAGTAACGTCCCTTCCCGGGCAATGGTAACAGGGTGTTGGGTTTCTCCTACCTCATGATACTACAACAAGTTCAAGCTCAATATCCTACTGGATGTATGATGGAGAGATTTATTCTAATGCAAATAAAACATAGGTAATGTAAGATGATCAAAGTGAACTTGCCTGTACTGTTGATGAAGATAAATATCTCTCTCAGAAATAACTTGATAGAACTATTCGTCACTCTCCGATGAAAATCTATATAATCAAACATTGCACTCATATAAGCAATCATACTAGCAATCAATACTAACAATCAAAAGGCAACACAAAAACCAAACACAAAAGTGTTGTGATGAAGGAAAATACTTAAGACAAAAGTTAAAACAACAAAACTTCATCACAACAACCTAATGTAGTTTTCCCTACAAATAATCCTATTTTCAATATAAACAAGACAACAGCAAAGTAAAATATAACAAAGGTATTTTAGTAAATATTTTACTAGCAAAAAGAATTAGTTTTGAAGAACAACTAAGAACTAAGAAAACAACACCCTAAACAATGTAAGTTTTCTAGCTAATAGAACATAACAGCAAAGAAAACACTAAGATAATAAAATAACATAAAAACAAAATATAAAACACTAAATTAACAGAAAATATTTTCTCATAAAACTTTATTACAAAAAATAAAGAACTAATAGAAAAGCTTTTAGTAAACTCTTCCTATAACCTAAACAAAGTTAACCTTGAATTGACCACAAACAATTTCAACTATAATACAAATTGTTTTCTGGTCTAAACTAAAGTTAACAGAAAATAAAATTTATAAAACAATATATGGAAATAATTTTCAAATAGGAAATCAAACTAGCAATGAAATCAATTTGCAAGTTATTATGAAACTAGAATTGATTTCATGCTATCAAAAATAATAAATGACATAAAAATAAACTTGGTTGAAATACTACTCCTAAATAACAGAAAACAAAGTAAAAAATTTCAACTAATATAAAAGAAAATAAACTAAAACAATTTAAAACAAAAGAAATAGAAATAAACCTAAAAAGAACTAAAACATAATCTGTTTTGCTTGAAACCCTAATTTGAAATATTATAAAAATTCTCAAATTGTTCCTACTGATGAACAAAATCACTAGTGACCAGTAGCAAAAAGATTCACTCAAAAATATAATTTTAAACTGAAGTTATACGCAAAATAAGTTTGAATTCAAATCTGTTTGAATCTGAATTTAAATTATTCAAATATGGTCAAACTTTATATCTACATAAACTTCATAATATTTGTGACACAATGCAAAAAGAATCAATTAAAAACAACTAAATACATAAAAGTTAAAGCAAATACAAAGTCAGAAACTATTCTGTTTTTGAAACAGAAAACAGAAAAGAAAAAAATCTAACCTAACAAACAGGTGGGTGACGTGGCAGTTTCTGAGTAGCTGAGGGGTGTGCGTGCGTTAGCTAATCGGATGAACATTCACTAAATTCAGAAAAACGTTTCGGTCAATTTAACTAAACAAAAACCGGCCGGTTCACTGAACTTAAACCGAATCGGTATGCGAGGTCTAATCTAAGCCATTGATCAAGATCCAACGGAGGAAAAGGAAGGAGAGCTCACTGAGGTGGAGGTGAAGCTCCGGCGATGGCTCCGGCGACGGCGGTGGCTCGGGTGTTGACGCGACGGCGTCTCCGATGGTCCTCCGGCGAAGGCGGGGATCTGGTCGATGCGGACGAGCACGGCTATGATGATGAGCACCTTGGTGTGACTCGGGGGCGACGGAATCGACGATGGCGAGCTTCGTGGCGGCGGTGGAGTTCGGGTGGCCGTCGGGGAGGTGGTTCCAAAGGCGTGGGGTTCAGGTGATGGGTTTGGGAGATGCAAGGGAGCGAGGGGAAACTGATGGTGGCGGTGGGAGAGCTCTAGGTGGTCGGAGGTGAGCAGAGGGTCAACAATGGTGCGGCGGCTTGTTGCGGCTCCGGTGAGCAATTCCGGCGATGGCAGGGTGCAGGGTTCGGGGTTTTGAGGGGTAAAGAGTCGCAGGGGAGCTTAGGTATTTATAGGGGTCTCCAGGTCGAAGAAAAGGAAAGGGGAGAGGGAGATCCTTGCGGGTCCGGCGCGGTTCCGGCGATGGAAGGAAAAAGGAAGAAAGAAGGAAGGGGGTGACCGAGAGGAGAGGTGGTCGGGCAGTGGGGCCAGGGTGTCAGCGGGGGTGGGAGAAGGAAAAAGCAACGGTGGCCGATCCGAAACGGTTCGGGATCTGGCGCAGTGGATCCTGGGCCGTACTATTCCTATTGGGCTCTCGGGCGACTTCCTAATAAAAGACATTTTCCAAATTTTGAAATAACAGAGAAAGGAAAGATTGATCTGGCAATCACATAAAATCCAAACATAGGTATATTATATATCAAAATTCTCAGAAGAATATTTTCAAGGAGATGAACATTTTTCCACGGCCAAATAAAATACTTCACAGAAAAATATTTTCAGAAAATACCTTATTTGATTTTGTTTCCTTTTGCAAATATTTTTCAAACATCCCCCTGTGTTTTAGGGTTCATTTATTTCAAAAAAAAATGCCTCTGGTTTGGAGGGTCATGTTCCTCCTCTCAATATGATCATGGGCATTCAAAAACAAAAATTAAAAGGGATCAACTGGTAATTCAAAATATCTTCTTCTAACTTCCCACTCTCTTTCATTCATTTTATTTTCTCTCATGAAGTTCCTTGAGTGGCTTGAAGTTTGAAACACTCTCTGAATGGAAATGTTCAAGTCTCTTCAAACATAAACATTTCTGGGAAAGTCCTTTTATTCCCTCTCTTTTCAAAAGTTTCAAAAAGTTTCAAATTACACTCACTTCCAATCATTCAATCAATCAATTCTATCATTCACTTAATTATAACATTCCAAAATTTGGGATGTTACAAACCTACCACACTTAAAATGAATCTCGTCCTCGAGATTCGAAGAGCTAGAAAGAAAAGGTTATGGTTTGGGGGTCTTCTAGCAAATCCACTGGTTTGATAAGTGTGGGTACTACCACACTTAAAATGAGAGTTACTGGTCTCTCAAAATCTTGACAGTCCTCTGGGGTCTTGACATCTGTCTCTTCACATTCTCCACAGAAAACTCTTTTGGTGATGCTCTTCCTTTATAGTCACAATCTTTCCTTCAAAAATCCAGTGTTCTTTCACTAATAGAAAGTTCTTCCATCACTGGGTCTTCTTAGCTGGCAAGTCTCGTGATCATTCTAAATAACTTATCGATGAACTCATGGTGGTCTACCATTTGTAGTTATCCTGCAGTAAAATGGGTCTTGGCTTCATCCTCACCGTAAAATTCCTACGTGTGACAACAGCTGCCATGTACAAGGGTCTTCCATCATACCATTCTAAGGCTTAAAACAAAAGCTTCAAAGAACATTTGTCTCTTTACTATGGGTAAGTCACTCAGATTTACCATTCCGAATATCAAGAGAAATGATAAGAGTAAGTCGTCATGGTGATCAATCCATTCCGCACCCAAATCATTACCTTGTATAAGGTTTAGTGAATCTCGTATTCTAACACTTGGGCTTCCTCACAAGCGTCGCAGAAATTTCTCTTGTCCGCGAACGAAGTTCGGTTAAATCCATTGATTCTGCAAGCTAAACAAAATATCTAGCGTTCCTTCACAACTCTCAGGTTTACGTATCTTCCTAAGAAAACGTCTGCTGATCATGCATAGCTTTTTCCAAGTACATGCCTTCATAGCGGTAGGGCTTGATCCTTATCAATCCTGAGGTTGTGGCTCACTTCAATACTTGTACGGCTTTAACTCACCCTTGGGGTTACTAGCATTTCATATTCCAACATTACCTACAATTCATTCCATCATACCCTTGGGGTAATCAAATAATTCACAGACTTATTCTTGTCCAGGGTCCACTCTGTGGAATTCATTTTTCCTTTCCATTGGTCTGTTTACCAACAAGGTATTGGCTCATCATAATCATTCCTTCATTTCATCCTTATTTTATTCTCAAGATTCACACCTCAATAGTACTTTATTACAAATGTTGTCATCCACATAGTTTGATATGGTCCAACATTACCTTCAACTGTATTCATTGTGTCCAGACTTATTGGCATGAATAGTACATTATTTTTCCTTGGGTCCTGTGGTTTTACCGGTTACTACCACACTTAAAATGAAATGTACCTATGCATGCATAGACCATATTTTTTTTCTCATATCCTCGAAATTGGTCGGAGATCTTTGTTTACAGAGTAACAACTCCTACAATTCATCATAGGAAATCATGACACTATAAATTCTATTGATTCATGAAGTTATTACAATCTCTGAGACTTCCGTTACATAATTTATCTTCATAACCTCAATAAGAGTTGTTTCCTATTACATTTATTACTTCCAAAATCCAAAAACTCAACTACTCATGTTTAGTCTTCTTCTCCGGGCAGGTATAGGAGTAGTGTCCGGTCTTGTTGCACTGATGACAAGTGATATGGCTCAGGTCCTTCCGTGTAGAAAACCACGGAGTCTTCTTCTTCTTCTTCTTCTTGGGTTGGGTTCCTTTCCTGGTGCTTGGCTCATACCTCTTGCAAAAACAGTGTGGCCTCTCCAAGCTACAATGCAAACATCTGGTGCCTCTGCTTACTTGGCCTTTCTTCTTGTCCAGGTTGATCATTCCTTCTATCTCCTGAGGATCATATTGCACTTCTGCTATCGGGAAATCTCCCAGATACTCGTTCGGACAATTCAGGGAAATATGTCCTTCTTCTCCACATGAATAACATGACTTGGTATCTACGATTGGGTCTGGTGTATCTCCCATCGTCATGGGTTCTTCTAACTTTTTCCTGAGGACTTCTTTCATTGCTTCCTTCTGCTGCTTCATCACTTCTTGTACCTTGGGGTATATTTGACATTGTGCCGGAAAATGAGTGGTTCCTTCACACAAGAAACATGTCACCTGCCCAGTTGGGCATTCCTCGGCTGGGTGATTTTCTTCACAATGAGGGCATCCATCCTTGTGTTCTTCCTGGGTGTGTCCTATTTCTCCACAGATCTTGCATGCACAAGGCTTCTTCATCGTGTTATCACGGTGCTTCTGAATGAGACGGGATCTTAACAGAGTCTTCTTGAATTCTCCCCAACTTTTTGCTCTATTAAATCCTTGTATGGCGTGATGCATTTTCCACCAAGTTGCAGCACTTTGGGTAAAGTACTGAAGAGCGTATTGAACCTCATACCTCTTTGCAATCGAGTTGCTCCCGAAGCTATTCTCTATGTTTTGAATCCATACTTCTGCCTCCAGCTGGGTCATTGGTCCAGAGAATACAAGTCCAACTTCATTCACCATCTATTGGGTCCAAGGTTTTGGGGATGAGATACGAGAGAGAGAAAGGAGGGGATACACACAATACAAACAATAGTTTTGAAAATAGGTTTTATTTGCGGCTGTCGGAAAAACATCACACAATGACAGCTCACAAATCATCGCATCTAACGTGAGTATACAACAGGGGTTTGGTCTTCTAAAGGTCATAATAATTCTGGGATTCTTCAGGGTCTTATAGTCTTCAATTTTTGTAGCTCTTTCCATAGTGGTCAAAGGGACAAGGGTATTATCTAACTATTTGATAAAACTCAGAAGGGATAAGAAGTAAAAGATTTTTTTGAAAATAATTTTGAGAGATATCCTGTCCTATGGGCTTTCCAGTTTCTAGGGTCACATCCTACAGTCAACATGTGCTCTGATACCATCTCTGTAGCGTCCCGACTCAAAACGAGTCAAGCCTCTGTGTGTCAGTGCCATCCCTGGATCAGTATGCTGGCACACACAGTACATCAATGTATATATCAAAGTGCAATCACATGTAAATAACGTAAAATTGATATATACCTCTTAAATCTCAGCGGAAACAGTCAACGGGAGTGGAGTCCCAATAAACACCAACGGCAGGTTGAGTGTAGACCGTAACCCTAAATCGTACTCTTACTCGTCATAGAGAAGTATCTGCAACATAAGACGTTGCAGCCGTGTAGGTCAGTACATTGAATGTACCGGCAAGATCACCATAGAATGAAATGATAAAAACTATTCTATATGCAAAAGGCTTTATGGCTCTGTGTCTGAGTTTTTTTGCAGAAAAGCTGGTTTTATTTTCCCTACAACAAAGGAGTCAAACGGAAATATCACTACAAAAGTTGGTTGTTAATGAGATGGTTCCACCAACCAATTCTCATGTCCCAAAATTATTAATAGACCCACTCATCATAAAATTTTATTAATTGTGTTGAGATTGGCTGATAGTATCATCTCCGGTGCTCATGTTGTCCATAACCGGGGACACGGCTAATCGATTAGTTTGACACTCTGCAGAGGTTTGTACACTTTACCCGCAAGATTCGATCCCTCTCGTTGTGTCCTCGCACTGCATGATGTTTGAGAACGAGACGATCGAAACATGGTCTTCCAAAGTGATCCTCTGATAGAAAGTCAATGCCCATCCAATCCTACCGTTCTTCTACGTCTCGTAGCAATCTGACCTACCAGAGTCACCACTAAGGTCAACCAAGCCAGAGCCCATATTGACTTGCGGTTGCACACGTAAGCTTTCCGGCCTTGAAGTATCCATCCATCTCTTTGAGCCTGGGTGGCATTCCGTTGGGATGATCACAGGTAGATACCAGGATTCCCGGCATAACCATGATAGATATCAGGCTGCCAAAAATGCATGTCCAATCCACCCAGAGGTATATTGAGTCCTTGAAGTCTTGAAGTCTTGATCATCATGTAGGTCTTGAAATAATTAATTAACCTCACAACACTCCTGAATCTCACAACCAAACCCCGTCTACTAAAGCGTAGCAATTGTGAAGTAACGTCCCTTCCCGGGCAATGGTAACAGGGTGTTGGGTTTCTCCTACCTCATGATACTACAACAAGTTCAAGCTCAATATCCTACTGGATGTATGATGGAGAGATTTATTCTAATGCAAATAAAACATAGGTAATGTAAGATGATCAAAGTGAACTTGCCTGTACTGTTGATGAAGATAAATATCTCTCTCAGAAATAACTTGATAGAACTATTCGTCACTCTCCGATGAAAATCTATATAATCAAACATTGCACTCATATAAGCAATCATACTAGCAATCAATACTAACAATCAAAAGGCAACACAAAAACCAAACACAAAAGTGTTGTGATGAAGGAAAATACTTAAGACAAAAGTTAAAACAACAAAACTTCATCACAACAACCTAATGTAGTTTTCCCTACAAATAATCCTATTTTCAATATAAACAAGACAACAGCAAGGTAAAATATAACAAAGGTATTTTAGTAAATATTTTACTAGCAAAAAGAATTACTTTTGAAGAACAACTAAGAACTAAGAAAACAACACCCTAAACAATGTAAGTTTTCTAGCTAATAGAACATAACAGCAAAGAAAACACTAAGATAATAAAATAACATAAAAACAAAATATAAAACACTAAATTAACAGAAAATATTTTCTCATAAAACTTTATTACAAAAAATAAAGAACTAATAGAAAAGCTTTTAGTAAACTCTTCCTATAACCTAAACAAAGTTAACCTTGAATTGACCACAAACAATTTCAACTATAATACAAATTGTTTTCTGGTCTAAACTAAAGTTAACAGAAAATAAAATTTATAAAACAATATATGGAAATAATTTTCAAATAGGAAATCAAACTAGCAATGAAATCAATTTGCAAGTTATTATGAAACTAGAATTGATTTCATGCTATCAAAAATAATAAATGACATAAAAATAAACTTGGTTGAAATACTACTCCTAAATAACAGAAAACAAAGTAAAAAATTTCAACTAATATAAAAGAAAATAAACTAAAACAATTTAAAACAAAAGAAATAGAAATAAACCTAAAAAGAACTAAAACAGAATCTGTTTTGCTTGAAACCCTAATTTGAAATATTATAAAAATTCTCAAATTGTTCCTACTGATGAACAAAATCACTAGTGACCAGTAGCAAAAAGATTCACTCAAAAATATAATTTTAAACTGAAGTTATACGCAAAACAAGTTTGAATTCAAATCTGTTTGAATCTGAATTTAAATTATTCAAATATGGTCAAACTTTATATCTACATAAACTTCATAATATTTGTGACACAATGCAAAAAGAATCAATTAAAAACAACTAAATACATAAAAGTTAAAGCAAATACAAAGTCAGAAACTATTCTGTTTTTGAAACAGAAAACAGAAAAGAAAAAAATCTAACCTAACAAACAGGTGGGTGACGTGGCAGTTTCTGAGTAGCTGAGGGGTGTGCGTGCGTTAGCTAATCGGATGAACATTCACTAAATTCAGAAAAACGTTTCGGTCAATTTAACTAAACAAAAACCGGCCGGTTCACTGAACTTAAACCGAATCGGTATGCGAGGTCTAATCTAAGCCATTGATCAAGATCCAACGGAGGAAAAGGAAGGAGAGCTCACTGAGGTGGAGGTGAAGCTCCGGCGATGGCTCCGGCGACGGCGGTGGCTCGGGTGTTGACGCGACGGCGTCTCCGATGGTCCTCCGGCGAAGGCGGGGATCTGGTCGATGCGGACGAGCACGGCTATGATGATGAGCACCTTGGTGTGACTCGGGGGCGACGGAATCGACGATGGCGAGCTTCGTGGCGGCGGTGGAGTTCGGGTGGCCGTCGGGGAGGTGGTTCCAAAGGCGTGGGGTTCAGGTGATGGGTTTGGGAGATGCAAGGGAGCGAGGGGAAACTGATGGTGGCGGTGGGAGAGCTCTAGGTGGTCGGAGGTGAGCAGAGGGTCAACAATGGTGCGGCGGCTTGTTGCGGCTCCGGTGAGCAATTCCGGCGATGGCAGGGTGCAGGGTTCGGGGTTTTGAGGGGTAAAGAGTCGCAGGGGAGCTTAGGTATTTATAGGGGTCTCCAGGTCGAAGAAAAGGAAAGGGGAGAGGGAGATCCTTGCGGGTCCGGCGCGGTTCCGGCGATGGAAGGAAAAAGGAAGAAAGAAGGAAGGGGGTGACCGAGAGGAGAGGTGGTCGGGCAGTGGGGCCAGGGTGTCAGCGGGGGTGGGAGAAGGAAAAAGCAACGGTGGCCGATCCGAAACGGTTCGTGATCTGGCGCAGTGGATCCTGGGCCGTACTATTCCTATTGGGCTCTCGGGCGACTTCCTAATAAAAGACATTTTCCAAATTTTGAAATAACAGAGAAAGGAAAGATTGATCTGGCAATCACATAAAATCCAAACATAGGTATATTATATATCAAAATTCTCAGAAGAATATTTTCAAGGAGATGAACATTTTTCCACGGCCAAATAAAATACTTCACAGAAAAATATTTTCAGAAAATACCTTATTTGATTTTGTTTCCTTTTGCAAATATTTTTCAAACATCCCCCTGTGTTTTAGGGTTCATTTATTTCAAAAAAAAATGCCTCTGGTTTGGAGGGTCATGTTCCTCCTCTCAATATGATCATGGGCATTCAAAAACAAAAATTAAAAGGGATCAACTGGTAATTCAAAATATCTTCTTCTAACTTCCCACTCTCTTTCATTCATTTTATTTTCTCTCATGAAGTTCCTTGAGTGGCTTGAAGTTTGAAACACTCTCTGAATGGAAATGTTCAAGTCTCTTCAAACATAAACATTTCTGGGAAAGTCCTTTTATTCCCTCTCTTTTCAAAAGTTTCAAAAAGTTTCAAATTACACTCACTTCCAATCATTCAATCAATCAATTCTATCATTCACTTAATTATAACATTCCAAAATTTGGGATGTTACAAACCTACCACACTTAAAATGAATCTCGTCCTCGAGATTCGAAGAGCTAGAAAGAAAAGGTTATGGTTTGGGGGTCTTCTAGCAAATCCACTGGTTTGATAAGTGTGGGTACTACCACACTTAAAATGAGAGTTACTGGTCTCTCAAAATCTTGACAGTCCTCTGGGGTCTTGACATCTGTCTCTTCACATTCTCCACAGAAAACTCTTTTGGTGATGCTCTTCCTTTATAGTCACAATCTTTCCTTCAAAAATCCAGTGTTCTTTCACTAATAGAAAGTTCTTCCATCACTGGGTCTTCTTAGCTGGCAAGTCTCGTGATCATTCTAAATAACTTATCGATGAACTCATGGTGGTCTACCATTTGTAGTTATCCTGCAGTAAAATGGGTCTTGGCTTCATCCTCACCGTAAAATTCCTACGTGTGACAACAGCTGCCATGTACAAGGGTCTTCCATCATACCATTCTAAGGCTTAAAACAAAAGCTTCAAAGAACATTTGTCTCTTTACTATGGGTAAGTCACTCAGATTTACCATTCCGAATATCAAGAGAAATGATAAGAGTAAGTCGTCATGGTGATCAATCCATTCCGCACCCAAATCATTACCTTGTATAAGGTTTAGTGAATCTCGTATTCTAACACTTGGGCTTCCTCACAAGCGTCGCAGAAATTTCTCTTGTCCGCGAACGAAGTTCGGTTAAATCCATTGATTCTGCAAGCTAAACAAAATATCTAGCGTTCCTTCACAACTCTCAGGTTTACGTATCTTCCTAAGAAAACGTCTGCTGATCATGCATAGCTTTTTCCAAGTACATGCCTTCATAGCGGTAGGGCTTGATCCTTATCAATCCTGAGGTTGTGGCTCACTTCAATACTTGTACGGCTTTAACTCACCCTTGGGGTTACTAGCATTTCATATTCCAACATTACCTACAATTCATTCCATCATACCCTTGGGGTAATCAAATAATTCACAGACTTATTCTTGTCCAGGGTCCACTCTGTGGAATTCATTTTTCCTTTCCATTGGTCTGTTTACCAACAAGGTATTGGCTCATCATAATCATTCCTTCATTTCATCCTTATTTTATTCTCAAGATTCACACCTCAATAGTACTTTATTACAAATGTTGTCATCCACATAGTTTGATATGGTCCAACATTACCTTCAACTGTATTCATTGTGTCCAGACTTATTGGCATGAATAGTACATTATTTTTCCTTGGGTCCTGTGGTTTTACCGGTTACTACCACACTTAAAATGAAATGTACCTATGCATGCATAGACCATATTTTTTTTCTCATATCCTCGAAATTGGTCGGAGATCTTTGTTTACAGAGTAACAACTCCTACAATTCATCATAGGAAATCATGACACTATAAATTCTATTGATTCATGAAGTTATTACAATCTCTGAGACTTCCGTTACATAATTTATCTTCATAACCTCAATAAGAGTTGTTTCCTATTACATTTATTACTTCCAAAATCCAAAAACTCAACTACTCATGTTTAGTCTTCTTCTCCAGGCAGGTATAGGAGTAGTGTCCGGTCTTGTTGCACTGATGACAAGTGATATGGCTCAGGTCCTTCCGTGTAGAAAACCACGGAGTCTTCTTCTTCTTCTTCTTCTTGGGTTGGGTTCCTTTCCTGGTGCTTGGCTCATACCTCTTGCAAAAACAGTGTGGCCTCTCCAAGCTACAATGCAAACATCTGGTGCCTCTGCTTACTTGGCCTTTCTTCTTGTCCAGGTTGATCATTCCTTCTATCTCCTGAGGATCATATTGCACTTCTGCTATCGGGAAATCTCCCAGATACTCGTTCGGACAATTCAGGGAAATATGTCCTTCTTCTCCACATGAATAACATGACTTGGTATCTACGATTGGGTCTGGTGTATCTCCCATCGTCATGGGTTCTTCTAACTTTTTCCTGAGGACTTCTTTCATTGCTTCCTTCTGCTGCTTCATCACTTCTTGTACCTTGGGGTATATTTGACATTGTGCCGGAAAATGAGTGGTTCCTTCACACAAGAAACATGTCACCTGCCCAGTTGGGCATTCCTCGGCTGGGTGATTTTCTTCACAATGAGGGCATCCATCCTTGTGTTCTTCCTGGGTGTGTCCTATTTCTCCACAGATCTTGCATGCACAAGGCTTCTTCATCGTGTTATCACGGTGCTTCTGAATGAGACGGGATCTTAACAGAGTCTTCTTGAATTCTCCCCAACTTTTTGCTCTATTAAATCCTTGTATGGCGTGATGCATTTTCCACCAAGTTGCAGCACTTTGGGTAAAGTACTGAAGAGCGTATTGAACCTCATACCTCTTTGCAATCGAGTTGCTCCCGAAGCTATTCTCTATGTTTTGAATCCATACTTCTGCCTCCAGCTGGGTCATTGGTCCAGAGAATACAAGTCCAACTTCATTCACCATCTATTGGGTCCAAGGTTTTGGGGATGAGATATGAGAGAGAGAAAGGAGGGGATACACACAATACAAACAATAGTTTTGAAAATAGGTTTTATTTGCGGCTGTCGGAAAAACATCACACAATGACAGCTCACAAATCATCGCATCTAACGTGAGTATACAACAGGGGTTTGGTCTTCTAAAGGTCATAATAATTCTGGGATTCTTCAGGGTCTTATAGTCTTCAATTTTTGTAGCTCTTTCCATAGTGGTCAAAGGGACAAGGGTATTATCTAACTATTTGATAAAACTCAGAAGGGATAAGAAGTAAAAGATTTTTTTGAAAATAATTTTGAGAGATATCCTGTCCTATGGGCTTTCCAGTTTCTAGGGTCACGTCCTACAGTCAACATGTGCTCTGATACCATCTCTGTAGCGTCCCGACTCAAAACGAGTCAAGCCTCTGTGTGTCAGTGCCATCCCTGGATCAGTATGCTGGCACACACAGTACATCAATGTATATATCAAAGTGCAATCACATGTAAATAACGTAAAATTGATATATACCTCTTAAATCTCAGCGGAAACAGTCAACGGGAGTGGAGTCCCAATAAACACCAACGGCAGGTTGAGTGTAGACCGTAACCCTAAATCGTACTCTTACTCGTCATAGAGAAGTATCTGCAACATAAGACGTTGCAGCCGTGTAGGTCAGTACATTGAATGTACCGGCAAGATCACCATAGAATGAAATGATAAAAACTATTCTATATGCAAAAGGCTTTATGGCTCTGTGTCTGAGTTTTTTTGCAGAAAAGCTGGTTTTATTTTCCCTACAACAAAGGAGTCAAACGGAAATATCACTACAAAAGTTGGTTGTTAATGAGATGGTTCCACCAACCAATTCTCATGTCCCAAAATTATTAATAGACCCACTCATCATAAAATTTTATTAATTGTGTTGAGATTGGCTGATAGTATCATCTCCGGTGCTCATGTTGTCCATAACCGGGGACACGGCTAATCGATTAGTTTGACACTCTGCAGAGGTTTGTACACTTTACCCGCAAGATTCGATCCCTCTCGTTGTGTCCTCGCACTGCATGATGTTTGAGAACGAGACGATCGAAACATGGTCTTCCAAAGTGATCCTCTGATAGAAAGTCAATGCCCATCCAATCCTACCGTTCTTCTACGTCTCGTAGCAATCTGACCTACCAGAGTCACCACTAAGGTCAACCAAGCCAGAGCCCATATTGACTTGCGGTTGCACACGTAAGCTTTCCGGCCTTGAAGTATCCATCCATCTCTTTGAGCCTGGGTGGCATTCCGTTGGGATGATCACAGGTAGATACCAGGATTCCCGGCATAACCATGATAGATATCAGGCTGCCAAAAATGCATGTCCAATCCACCCAGAGGTATATTGAGTCCTTGAAGTCTTGAAGTCTTGATCATCATGTAGGTCTTGAAATAATTAATTAACCTCACAACACTCCTGAATCTCACAACCAAACCCCGTCTACTAAAGCGTAGCAATTGTGAAGTAACGTCCCTTCCCGGGCAATGGTAACAGGGTGTTGGGTTTCTCCTACCTCATGATACTACAACAAGTTCAAGCTCAATATCCTACTGGATGTATGATGGAGAGATTTATTCT
The DNA here is from genome assembly GCA_039707655.1 of Elymus sibiricus. Classification (NCBI taxonomy): domain Eukaryota; kingdom Viridiplantae; phylum Streptophyta; class Magnoliopsida; order Poales; family Poaceae; genus Elymus; species Elymus sibiricus. The sequence continues at coordinate 397,077,949 of CM077669.1, read as the reverse complement.
AATGCAAATAAAACATAGGTAATGTAAGATGATCAAAGTGAACTTGCCTGTACTGTTGATGAAGATAAATATCTCTCTCAGAAATAACTTGATAGAACTATTCATCACTCTCCGATGAAAATCTATATAATCAAACATTGCACGCATATAAGCAATCATACTAGCAATCAATACTACCAATCAAAAGGCAACACAAAAACCAAACACAAAAGTGTTGTGATGAAGGAAAATACTTAGGACAAAAGTTAAAACAACAAAACTTCATCACAACAACCTAATGTAGTTTTCCCTACAAATAATCCTATTTTCAATATAAACAAGACAACAGCAAGGTAAAATATAACAAAGGTATTTTAGTAAATATTTTACTAGCAAAAAGAATTACTTTTGAAGAACAACTAAGAACTAAGAAAACAACACCCTAAACAATGTAAGTTTTCTAGCTAATAGAACATAACAGCAAAGAAAACACTAAGATAATAAAATAACATAAAAACAAAATATAAAACACTAAATTAACAGAAAATATTTTCTCATAAAACTTTATTACAAAAAAAAGAACTAATAGAAAAGCTTTTAGTAAACTCTTCCTATAACCTAAACAAAGTTAACCTTGAATTGACCACAAACAATTTCAACTATAATACAAATTGTTTTCTGGTCTAAACTAAAGTTAACAGAAAATAAAATTTATAAAACAATATATGGAAATAATTTTCAAATAGGAAATCAAACTAGCAATGAAATCAATTTGCAAGTTATTATGAAACTAGAATTGATTTCATGCTATCAAAAATAATAAATGACATAAAAATAAACTTGGTTGAAATACTACTCCTAAATAACAGAAAACAAAGTAAAAAATTTCAACTAATATAAAAGAAAATAAACTAAAACAATTTAAAACAAAAGAAATAGAAATAAACCTAAAAAGAACTAAAACAGAATCTGTTTTGCTTGAAACCCTAATTTGAAATATTATAAAAATTCTCAAATTGTTCCTACTGATGAACAAAATCACTAGTGACCAGTAGCAAAAAGATTCACTCAAAAATATAATTTTAAACTGAAGTTATACGCAAAACAAGTTTGAATTCAAATCTGTTTGAATCTGAATTTAAATTATTCAAATATGGTCAACTTTATATCTACATAAACTTCATAATATTTGTGACACAATGCAAAAAGAATCAATTAAAAACAACTAAATACATAAAAGTTAAAGCAAAAACAAAGTCAGAAACTATTCTGTTTTTGAAACAGAAAACAGAAAAGAAAAAAATCTAACCTAACAAACAGGTGGGTGACGTGGCAGTTTCTGAGTAGCTGAGGGGTGTGCGTGCGTTAGCTAATCGGATGAACATTCACTAAATTCAGAAAAACGTTTCGGTCAATTTAACTAAACAAAAACCGGCCGGTTCACTGAACTTAAACCGAATCGGTATGCGAGGTCTAATCTAAGCCATTGATCAAGATCCAACGGAGGAAAAGGAAGGAGAGCTCACTGAGGTGGAGGTGAAGCTCCGGCGATGGCTCCGGCGACGGCGGTGGCTCGGGTGTTGACGCGACGGCGTCTCCGATGGTCCTCCGGCGAAGGCGGGGATCTGGTCGATGCGGACGAGCACGGCTATGATGATGAGCACCTTGGTGTGACTCGGGGGCGACGGAATCGACGATGGCGAGCTTCGTGGCGGCGGTGGAGTTCGGGTGGCCGTCGGGGAGGCGGTTCCAAAGGCGTGGGGTTCAGGTGATGGGTTTGGGAGATGCAAGGGAGCGAGGGGAAACTGATGGTGGCGGTGGGAGAGCTCTAGGTGGTCGGAGGTGAGCAGAGGGTCAACAATGGTGCGGCGGCTTGTTGCGGCTCCGGTGAGCAATTCCGGCGATGGCAGGGTGCAGGGTTCGGGGTTTTGAGGGGTAAAGAGTCGCAGGGGAGCTTAGGTATTTATAGGGGTCTCCAGGTCGAAGAAAAGGAAAGGGGAGAGGGAGATCCTTGCGGGTCCGGTGCGGTTCCGGCGATGGAAGGAAAAAGGAAGAAAGAAGGAAGGGGGTGACCGAGAGGAGAGGTGGTCGGGCAGTGGGGCCAGGGTGTCAGCGGGGGTGGGAGAAGGAAAAAGCAACGGTGGCCGATCCGAAACGGTTCCGGATCTGGCGCAGTGGATCCTGGGCCGTACTATTCCTATTGGGCTCTCGGGCGACTTCCTAATAAAAGACATTTTCCAAATTTTGAAATAACAGAGAAAGGAAAGATTGATCTGGCAATCACATAAAATCCAAACATAGGTATATTATACATCAAAATTCTCAGAAGAATATTTTCAAGGAGATGAACATTTTTCCACGGCCAAATAAAATACTTCACAGAAAAATATTTTCAGAAAATACCTTATTTGATTTTGTTTCCTTTTGCAAATATTTTTCAAATATCCCCCTGTGTTTTAGGGTTCATTTATTTCAAAAAAAAATGCCTTTGGTTTGGAGGGTCATGTTCCTCCTCTCAATATGATCATGGGCATTCAAAAACAAAAATTAAAAGGGATCAACTGGTAATTCAAAATATCTTCTTCTAACTTCCCACTCTCTTTCATTCATTTTATTTTCTCTCATGAAGTTCCTTGAGTGGCTTGAAGTTTGAAACACTCTCTGAATGGAAATGTTCAAGTCTCTTCAAACATAAACATTTCTGGGAAAGTCCTTTTATTCCCTCTCTTTTCAAAAGTTTCAAAAAGTTTCAAATTACACTCACTTCCAATCATTCAATCAATCAATTCTATCATTCACTTAATTATAACATTCCAAAATTTGGGATGTTACAGTTATAAAATAATGGCATGAAACGTTCAAAAGTTATAGATACGATGGAGACGTATCAGCATTCCCAAGCTTAATTCCTACTCATCCTCGAGTAGGTAGATGATAAAAAGATAATTTTAGACGTGGAATGCTACTAACATAATCTTGAACAAATATCTAATCATGGCATGAATTTTAAGATATGGGTGATTCAAGGCAATAGTCTATCATTTGACAAAAATAGATCCATACTCAAGTTTACTAACAAACAATCACGTCCTTCAAAATAAACGATGCTAAAGAATGTTATCCCTACACGTTTAATCATGTAAGCATGGCATGACTCCGTCTTCCTAACACAAGTACAAATCATGATCACCCCGGTGTCAAGTCAGGCATTTGGTTCATCCTTTTTCACGCGCTTCAGCATTTGTAACTACACTCAATACATGAGCGTGAGCCATGCATATAGCACTACAGGTGAAATAGAATTTGATGGGAGAGATTAATAGGAGAAGTCAAAAGGAAGAAAGATTCGCATCAACTCGACAGATCAATAGGCAATGGAGAAGCCTATCAATCGATATCGATGCGAGGAGTAGGGATTGCCATGCAACGAATGCACTAGAGCTATAAGTGTATGAAAGCTCACTCTGGAAACTAAGTGGGTATGCATACAGCTTGATTGCTCATGAAGACCTCGGGCATTTGAGGAAGCCCGTCATCGGAATATACAATCAAAGTTCTATAATATAAAATTCCCACTAGTATATGAAAGTGACAAATCATGGAGACTCTTTATATGAAGAACATGGTGATACTTTGAAGCACACGTGTGGTAAAAAGGATAGTAGCATTGCCCCTTCTCTCTTTTCTCTCATTTTTTGTTTTTCTTCTTCTTCTTCTTCCCTCTCTCTCTTTCTATGGTGGGCTCTTTCTTTTTGGCCTCCCCCATTTCCTTTTTTTTATTTTTTGTTCAGAGTCTCATCCTGACTTGTAGGGGAATCATAGTCTCCATCACCCCTTTTCTCACTGGGACAATGCTCTAATAATTATGATTATCACACTTTTATTTACTTACAATCCAATATTACAACTCGATAAAGACTATACAAGATGACTCTATATGAATGCCTCTCGCAGTGTACCAGGATGTGCAATGATCTAACGTAACATGTAAACAATGATGAATGGTGGCTTAGCCACAAATACTATGTCAGCTCTGTATGATCATGCAAAGCAATATGATGATGAACACACAAGTCATGTGACGGATTGGTGGAAGTTGCATGGCAATATATCACGGAATGGCTATGGAAATGCCATAATAAGTAGGTATGGTGGCTGTTTTGAGGAAGATATAGGGATGCTTATGTGTGATATATCATATCATATCACAGTGTTTGGATGCACCGGCGAAGTGTGCACCAACTCTCAAGATGAGAAAGGGCAATGCACGGTACATAACAGGCTAGCAAATTGCGTAAAGGTGGGAGTGCGTATTGTCCATGAACTCACATTAGTCATAAAGAACTCTCATACTTATCGTGAAAGTTTTATTAGCTCTCTCGAAGCAAAGTACTACCAGTGCGCCCCTAGGGAGGAGATTGGGAGGAGTTAACCATCGCGCGCCCCGACTCAAACAATGCAAGGATTTCAACGAGGAATAAAAGTGCTCCGACATCCCGGTGATGCCATAACTGACACTTTAATGAACATGAGATCACAAACCTTAACATCGCTATTCCTACTAAACCATGATCATCCACTAGTGCACCCACATATTACAATCTTAATTTCGCAAAGCTATTGCAAGGAATCAAACATATCATATTCAGTGATCTACAAGTTTTATGTAGGATTTTATGACTAACCATGTGAATGACCAATTCATGTTAACTCTCTAAATATATATAAGTGAAGCATGAGAGTTTTAATTCTTTCTACAAAAGACTTGTCCACAGTCTAATAAATATATGTGAAGCAAAAGAGCATTGTACAAATAATGGTGTTCCCAATGTCGAGAAGCGAGCATCCAAACTTCAAAAGATATAAGTGAAGCACACGAAGCATTCTATAAAGCCATACACAAAAAATATAAGTGGAGTGCACAGATGATTCTAGAAATCAACTAGGACTATCCCATACCAGCATGGTACATTGCTGAAAGAAAAATAAAAGGCACACAACGCTCCAAGAATTTACGCATATCATGTGGGAACAAAACAAAACCGAGACATACCGATAATTGTTGAGGAAGAAAGATGGGATGCCTTCCGGGGCATCCCCAATCTAAGACACTTGAGTCTCCTTAAATATTTACTTGGGCATCCCCAAGATTGAACTCTTGTCTCTCCTTATTCTTCTCATATCGATACCTCCTCGATCTTCAAACACTTCATCCACACAAAATTTAAGACAACTTTTATTAGAAGGATTAGCACATATAACATAAAATCCCATCATGTCTTGCTATAACATTATTGTATAATTATAATCCAACATTACCCACCATATGCTATCACAATTATATGGCTCCTAAATCAATGGGGCTCAAAACAATTTCAAACATAAACAAATAAAGAAACTATAACATCGATCTGTGAAAAACAGGACAGTCTGTAAAGATGTAGATGAAACATATACTTCTATAACTCATAAAATTCTGAACAATTAGGATGCAATTTTTTTTGCATAAAGTACTTTGTAAAAAATTCAATTTTTTTCATGCTCAAGTAAAATGGGAAAATTCAAACACTATAGAAAAAGTTTCTCTTTTTGCACAACACACATCAAACAAGCAATTTAAACATCCTAAAGGTAAATCTTGGCACATTATTTTTATAATACAATGGATTTTTACAAGAAGATAATTATTTTTGCGAGAAACTTCCATGAAATATTCTACATTGTTTCAATGAGCATGAACACAAGTGTTCAAGGTCAACCCTCACTTCTCCAATGCATAACTTTCCAATCGCTTCTCTTTTTGAAAAAGGTTTAGGTTCGCCTCTATATTTTTTGTTTTTAATTATTTTAAAAGAACACAACAGAAATAAATGACACTCTAAAACTTCTGGGTTGTCTCCTTGGCAGTGCTTTATTAAAGCTATTAAGCTAGGCATATAGTGCTCAAGTAATTGATCCACCCGGATCCCAACGTATATCAAAGCCAATTTTAATTAATAATCGTTTGTAGTTTAGTATGAGCACAAAGCAACATATATCATAGAGCAACGGTGTCTAACTCTCTTCCTATGCATCGACATGTCATAAAATAACAATTCATGCACATCAAGTAAAGGCCAATGCATAGTATAAACAGTTTCTTGCAATTTTATCGTATTGGAAACACAGAGAGGTGGAGATGTAGTCCCTGTCTCATAATAATTGCAATTAGGGACAGAAAGCACATGCATATTATATCCATCAAAATCATCATGTGTAATGGTAAAACACAACCCATTAATATAGTCCTTAATAAGTGTTAACTTCTCCAATATAATGTAGTTGGGAGAATTCAAAAACATAATACGACTATCGTGTGTTGGTGCAATAGCAACAATTTCATGCTTAACATAAGGAACTATAGCAAGTTCATATCCATAAGCATAATTCATATTGGCATCATGGCCACAAGCATAGCAAGCATCAAGTTCATCAAAAGGGGATATTTCAAACGAATCCAAGGGATCATAGCAATTATCATAGCATTCATCCTTCGGTAAGCATGAAGGGAAATCAAACAATGTATGGGTTAAAGCTTACTACCATTAGAAGGTGGGCAAGGGTAGCTAATACGCTCTTCCTCCTTTTGTTCTTCGCTCTGCTCCTCATCTTTCTCATCTAATGAGCTCACAGTTTCAGCAATTTTTTCCTCCATAGGAGCCTGCAACATATAAGTCTCTTCTTGGGCAGCGGAGACTTCTTAATAAATTTATCAATATAGGAATTTTATTCACAATTATCATAGCAATATTTAAGTATAGCATGATTTTTAGATCTGTAAGGAGCATCATCACAATCTTCACACTTTTCAAACAAAGATTCAATTTCATAAGCACCCTTAAAAGCAACAAATTCTTCTATTTTTTCCACATCATAGTAATCATTTACACCATTAGCATAAGAAGCCAATGTTTTATTATCATTAAATTTACATTGAAAGGGAAGGCGTGGAGCCTTCATTTTAGAGCAACAAGTATAATCACATCTTAATCCCATAATTGTTTCCCTTTTTGAGACAAGCGATAATACTTAAAGTATTCCCGGTGATCCAAAGTATCTCCCATCATCAAGTTGAATGGAGCTTTATCACGATTATCAAAGCAGTATTTAATGTTTTCCACATATACAACATCGAGGGTTTTAGGAGGTTCCCCATTTCCTTGAGTAGCAAGTACAACTGTTTTTTTGGTATTTTGTGTTCATTATCCATAACTAAAGATACAAAACAACTTAGAACAGAAAATAAAACTATTTAGTGACAAAGCAAACAAGCACACATGAGAATATGAACCCCCACATTGTTGCTCCCATAAAACGGTGCCAGAAAATGTCTTGATAACGCACAAGTGTAGGGGATCGATTGTAGCCTTTTTTGATAAGTAAGAGTGTCAAACCCAACGAGGATCTAAAGTTAGAATTAATATTATCTCAAGTTCTATCGACCACTGATACAACTTTACACGCAACAATGTTCACTTTACCCAGTACTAGAAATAAACTACTTTGCGGGAATAAAACTAAAAGTACTTTGTCAGTGTAAGAAGATAGTTTGCAAGATAATAAAGAACATGAAAATAAAAGTTAGGTGTTGTTTTAATAAAATTACAATTAAGTTAGTATAGCGAATGTGGAAAAGTGGTGGTAGGATTTCCGAGATTGTCCTAGGCAATTGATAACTAGATCGGTAATCATTATTGCAATTTTACGAGGGAGAGGCATGAGCTAACATACTTTCCGTACTTGGATGATATGAACTTATGATTGGAACTCTAGCAACAATCCACAACTACTAGAAATCATTAAGGTAAACCCAACCATATCATTAAGTAACAAGTCCCCTTTACTCCCATACGCAACAACCCCGTTACACGGGTTTAAGCTTTTGTCACTCTTGCAAACCACTATAAGCGAATCATGAATGTATTGCAACAACCTATAGCGGGAATCCCCCACGTGTGCGCGACATGGAAGGCACCATAGGACAAAACCGAAATAAAACACCCAACTCAAACCAATCATGATCATTAATTAACCCATAGGGCAAAGGAAATCTACTCAAACATCATAGGATGGCAACACATCATTGGATAATAATAATATGAAGCATAAAACACAATGTTCAAGTAGGGGGTACAACGTGTTGCGGGAGAGTGGACCACTGTAAATAGATGAGGGAAGGTGATGGTGGTGTTAAGGAAGATGGCGGAGTTGTTGGTGTAGATCGCTGCCATGATGATTCCCCCGGCAGCACTCCGGCGCTGCCGGAGGAGAGGGACCCCCTGCTTCTACCTCTTGCTTGGCCTCCTCCCTAGATGGGAGGAGGGTTCCCCCCTCGGTCCTTGGCTGCCATGGCCTCCGAGGGGTGGGGAGCTCCTCTAGATTGGATCTCTCTTTGTGTTTCTCGTTCCTATTTTCTGGCGTTTCACCGTTTCCTTAAATATCCGGAGATCCCTAACTCCTAGTGGGCCGAAATTTGAGGGGATTTCTATCTGGATATTAGCTTCCTTGCAGCACAAGGACACCACCAACCGACCTCCGAGCGGGCTACGAGCTCAAGGGGCGTGCCTACCCCCCTCGGGCGCGCCCTGCTGATAACCCACAAGTATAGGGGATCACAACAGTTTTCGAGGGTAGAGTATTCAACCCAAATTTATAGATTCGACACAAGGGGAGCCAAAGCATATTTGCAAGTATTAGCAGCTGAGTTGTCAATTCAACCACACCTGGAGATTAAATATCTGCAGCAGAGTGATCAGTAGCACAGTAGTATGATAGTTTTGATAGGAGTAGCAGCAATAACAGTAACGGTAATAGTGATAGCAATAGTTTTGTAGCAGTTGGAAAAGTAGCAGCAGTAGTAACTTAGCAAGAACAATAAGTGGAAAACTCGTAGGCACTGGATCGGTGAACTCATTGGATGATATTCATCATAAAACAGTCATAACCTAGGGCGATACAGAACTAGCTCCAGTTCATAAATGTAATGTAGGCATGTATTCCGTAAATAGTCATACGTGCTTATGGAAAAGAACTTGCATGACATCTTTTGTCCTACCCTCCCGTGGCAGCGGGGTCCATAAGGAAACTAAGGGATATTAAGGCCTCCTTTTAATAGAGAACCGGAACAAAGCATTAACACATGGTGAATACATGAACTCCTCAAACTACGGTCATCACCGAAAAGTATCCCGACTATTGTCACTCCGGGGTTTGTGGATCAGAACACGTAATAGGTGCATATGACTAGCAAGATCGGATCAAGAACATAGATAGAATGGTGATAACATAAACGGTTCAGATCTGAAATCATGGCACTCGGGCCCTAGTGACAAGCATTAAGCATGGCAAAGTCATAGCAACATCAATCTCAGAACATAGTGGATACTAGGGATCAAGCCTTAACAAAACTAACTCGATTACATGATGAATCTCATCCAACTCCTCAACGACCAGCAAGCCTACGAAGGAATTACTCACTCCCAGTGGGGAGCATCATGGAATTGACGATGGAGAAGGGTTGATGATGACGAAGACCAAAGATTCCCCTCTCCGGAGCTCCAAACGGGCCCCAGATCTGGCCTCCCGATGAAGAACAGGAGGTGGTGGCGGCTCCGTATCGTAAAACGTGATGAAACTTTCTCCCCGATTTTTTTCTCCAAAAATAGGATTTTATAGCGTCGGAATTTGGGTCAGTGGGGCCACAAGGTGGGCACAACCCACCGGGGCGCGCCGGGGGGGGGGGGGGGGCAGGCGCACCCTGGTGTATCGTGCCTAGCCAGGCCCCCCCTCCGGTGGTTCTTGGCTCCGGTATTTTTATTTATTCTAAAATAAATCTCCAAAAAGTTTCATCCAGTTCCGAGAACTTTTATTTCTGCACAAAAACAACACCATGGTAGTTCTGCTGAAAACAGCGTCAATCCTGGTTAGTTTCATTCAAACCATGCAAATTAGAGTCCAAAACAAGGGCAAAAGTGTGAGGAAAAGTAGATACGACAGAGACGTATCAACTCGCCCAAGTTTAACCCATTGCTTGTCCTCAAGCAATTCAGTTGACAAACTGAAAGTGATAAAGAAAAACTTTTACTAACTCTTTTGTTCTTGTTTACATATATATGCTTAAGTAGCACCCGCGTTTTCAGCAAAGATTATGACTAACCATGTCAGCAATAACTCTTAGAAATTATATTAACTCATATCAATGACATAAGCAACTAGTGAGCAATAATAAGATATCTCAAGCGCCAACACTTTGTCAAAACAATCATGATACAATATGACAATAGTGGTATCTCGCTCGCCCTTTCTGAGACCGCAAAACATAAATGCAGAGCACCTCCAAAGTTCAAGCAGCAACTAAACATTGTAATTCATGGTAGAAAAGATCCAGTCATGCTACACCCAACATCAACTATACACAATGCATGAGGATGCCAATAGTGCTCTCAGGTCTGGCGCTTATTTGAGAAGGTGATGACTCAACATAAAAGTAAATAGATAGTCCCTTCGCAGAGGGAAGAATGGATTTGCAGAGGTGCGAGAGCTCAAAGCTTAAAACGGAGATATATATAATTTTTGGGAGGTACACCCTACCTGTCAACGTTACAACCAAGAGTTATCAATATCTTCCATGCTAAACAAATTAGCAGCGGTTCCCAACCGGTAAAAGTAAAGGTTTATTCCCCCTCCACCAACAATCACACTCCACGGCTAGCCGCATCCACGGGTACCGTCCAAACCAACAACATTCCTGGGGGAGTTTTGTTTAATTATTTCTAATTTTTTTGATTTCGGGACTGGGAATCCCTATTACCGCCCCTCTCGTGTAAGGACGAGTGAATAAACACTCATCATGAGAATAACCCGCTTAGCATGGAAGATACTGAGCGCCCCCTGTCGCTCCGTGAGCGGTCTAGGCACAGAAAACAGATGTTCATTTGAATTTGTAGAGATGGCACATGCAAATTTACTTTGGAACGGCAGGGTAATACCGCATATAGGTAGATATAGTGGACTCATCTGGAATAACTTTGGTTTAAGGATTTTGATGCACAAGCATTATTCCTGCTTAGTACAGGCGAAGGCTAGCAGATAGATTGAGAAGCGGCCAGCTAGAGAGCGAAAACGGTCATGAACATGCATTACATATAATAAACATTGACTACCAGCATGAGTAGAATATGGACACCATGCACATAAATATCATGAAGGCTATGTTGATTTTGATTCAACTACATGCGTGAACATGTGCCAAGTCAAGCCACTTGAAACATTCAGAGGAGGATACCATATCATCATACCACATCACGATCATTTTAATGCATGTTGACATCCAAGATAAATCATTATCCACTCCTAGCTACTTAAGCATGGCATGAACAAATATAATCTCTAATGGTCATTGCAAACAAGTTTGATCATAATATGCTGAATCAAGGATACTAGGTTAAACATTTTTACAAAAACAAAAACAAGTTGAGTTCATACCCGTTTTTCTCTGCCACAGTCACTTCATCAAATATCGTCATTATTGCCTTTCACTTGCACGACCGAACGATAAGAAAATAATAATAGTGCAAGAGTGCCGTGGACTAAGCTGGAATCTGCAAACATTTTATTTAGGATGAGAAGACAAAGTAACATGGGCTCTTTGTTAGATTAACAATAATGCATATGAGAGCCACTCAACATTTTCATCGTGGTCTTCTCCTTGGTACGACTCAAATAAAAGGAAAAGAAATTCAGAGAAAAACACTGAAATATTTTTGGAGTTTTTGGTTTTTTCTTGAAGAAGGCAAATAAAAAGGAAAAACAAAAACGAGAAAAACTATTTACACGGGAAAGCTCCCAACAAGTAAAATAAGAAACGAGAAATATTTTTGGGTTTTCTTTCGATTCTACAATTAAACTAAGCTAGAAAGAAGAACTGAAAAGAAGTAGGAAATATTTTTTGATTTTCTCAAATTTTTTCAAACACACAAGAAGAAAACGAGAAAAAAAATTTAGCATGGATATTACAATGAAAAAGTATGAACACTGACAACTGGAATGAAAAGTGTGAACATGAATGTAATGTCGGAGGAAGTACGTACTCCTCCAATCTTAGGCTTTTGGCCTAGTTTGGTAATCACCATTCGTTGTAGCCATCCGGTCCCAAGTTGAAGTGAGGCAGAGGCAGCACCTGAGCGTCCCACCCCTGCGGCTCCTCCTCAGCAGCTGCTAGATTGTTCCGGTAGGCTGTAATGTCATCTGGCATAATCTTGTATCCGTTCCTGGCAATAGAATCAAACAGAGCAGGTGCAGGCAACGGAATAACATCATGGGTTTCGACGCTGAACACTAAGTTGTAATGAATGTCATGGAAAGAATCAGTTGCCTTGATAAATTGGTGATCCTGCAACGCCTTGTGATCTAGATAAACTTGGGACAAGAGATAATCATGTGGGTGAATCTGAACATTAAAGTGTCTCGCTAAGCGAGTAGCATAAATACCACCATGCATCTTTCCCTTAGTCCTGTTAAGGTGTAAGCGGCGTGCAATAATAGCCCCCATACTAAAGGTGTGATCATTATACAGTGCACATCGTAAAATAGCGAGGTCGGGGGCACTGAGTGCGCCAACCTTCTCCCTAGCGGTTAAACACTTTGTGATGAACAAAGCAAAGTAACGCACCGAAGGAAACTGCAGACTGGTAGCAGTAGCGTTCGACACGCCTCTATCTTCACCAATCGTTAAGGTGAGAGAAAATCCTCAAACTCCGCTGGTCTAGGTTCTCTCAATTCCCCATCATAGGGGATCAAGCATATGTTGAAAAAGTCAGTTAGCGGCATTTTGTGAGTTTCAGCGTAAATATTAAACTGCACTTCAGGAGGATTATTCTTTCTCAGAAAATGAAAACTTTGCACAAAGGAATTTGTAAGGATGTGCTATTGGTCACACTTAGCTGCGAGGAACTCGGCCAGCCCAGCGTTTGCAACAAATTGAGCGAATTCTTGATGAAACCCGGCCTCCTCCATGAAGGCATCATGCGGCCATTCACACGGCCGCACCTCCACCGTCCTAGGAGTGTGAAGGTCATTGTCCGATGATTCCCCAATGAATCCTTTGGCATTTTTCTAGGAGGCAAACTTCCTAAAGAAATCCATCTTATTCCTAAAATAAAATTTCTGAAAATTCTTAGTCCACAAATTTTTTGTCAACAAAACTTTGTAAGATTGATAGCAACTACTCCCAAGGATGCATAGAGGTCATATTAAGCATTCAAACTACTTAGAACTCTAAGAATTCAACATGCAAGCTCATCTACAGCAGCACCAAGATTAGCTAATTACTATAAAAATAACCCACTAAATCAAAAACTAATTGGAGCAATCGAGGAGTCACATACCAAGTAGCAATCCCTCCAAACAGTTTCGGAAACGGAGCTTCAAGCAAAGATATCGAAATCCGCGGGTTTGAGAGCAAGAACACGGGAATGGTGGCTGTGGTGATTTTTTTTTCTGGAGGTAGGGGATGATGTGGGCTAAAGGAATAAGTGAGGGGGGCCACGTGGGGGCCACAACCCACCAGGGCGCGCCTGGGGTTGCTGGCGTGCCCTGGTGTCTTGTGGGCACCAGGTGCACCCCCCTCTGGTACTATTTGCACCAGAAATTCAGAAATATTCAGAAAAAAAATCGTATCAAATTTTCAAAACATTCTGAGAACTTTTATTTTTGGGTCATTTTTTTATTGCACGGTGAAAACAGAAAGCAGGATAAACAAGACATTTTATTTTATTTGACTAACTAAAACAGAAAATAAAATGTGGGAGCAAAGAGTTGTGCTTACTAGATTCATCAACTTCATACCTCTCAAAAATGATCCATTAATAAGGTTGATCAAGTCTTATTAACAACCACTTCCGATTAGCATGAAACCGAAGAACTTTCGTAAAACACTAAGTTACCTCAATGGGGATATGCACATCCCCAACAATAAGTATATCATATCTCTTTTTGGCAGTAGGTAGAGGTAATTGAAAACTTCCAATAGTGATGGTCGGAGATTCTTCAATAACATTTATACCATTCACTTGGAATTGTTTTTTCAGAAAGTGCACCGTATGCTCATTACCATTGATATGAAAAGTGACTTTGCCTTTATTGCAATCAATAACAGCCCCTGCAGTATTCAAAAAGGTTCTACCGAGAATAATCGACATGTTGTCGTGCTCGGGCATCTCAAGAATAACAAAGTCAGTTAAGATAGTAACATTTGCAACAACAATGGGCACATCTTCACAAATACCGATAGGTATGGCAGTTGAGTTGTCGGCCATTTGCAATGATATTTCAGTAGGTGTGAGTTTATTCAAGTCAAGTCTCTTATATAAGGAGAAAGGCATAACACTAACACCGGCTCCCAAGTCACACAAAGCAGTTTTGACATAGTTTCTTTTAATGGAGCAAGGTATAGTTGGTATTCCCGGATTTCCAAGTTTTTTAGGTACTCCATCCTTAAAAGAGTAATTAGCAAGCACGGTGGAGATTTCAACTTCAGGTATCTTTCTTTTATTTGTGATGATGTCTTTCATGTATTTTGCATAGGGGGCATCTTTAGGATATCAGTTAAGCGGGTACGCAAAAAGACTGGCCTAATCATTTCAGCAAAGCATTCAAATTCTTCATCATCCTTTTTCTTAGATGGTTTAGGAGGAAAGGGCATGGGTTTTTGAACCCATGGTTCTCCACAAAGTCTCTTTTATCATAACGTTTATTTTTAGGTTGTGGGTTATCAAGATCAACAACAGGCTCTATTTCAACATCATTATCTGGTTCTTTATCATTATTAGGTTGAGCATCTTCATGAACATCATCATTATCATTTTCATTAACACTAGGTGAATGTTCATTACCAGACTGAGTTTCAGCTTCGGAAACAGAGACATTATTATTATCAGGAGGTTTTTGTATCTCAGGTTCACTAGAGGTGTGAAAAGTCCTATCATTTTTCTTTCTCTTTTTCTTTCTAGAAGGACTAGGTGCATCAGTATTAATTCTCTGAGAGTCTTGTTCAATTCTTTTAGGATGACCTACAGGATAAAGCGGTTCTTGGGTCATTCTACCTCCTCTAGTTACTACTCTAGTAGCAAAATCATTCATACTATTATTCATTTCATCAAGCAATTCTTTTTTAAACTTAGCAACTTGTTCTAACTGAGTTTGAACCATAGAGGCATGCTTTCCTACACCTCTATCATCATTACTAATTCTAAATAGCAAGTCACTCAAGCGAGCAATCATATCAGAATTGTATTTCAATTGTTTCAGGACATGTGCATTGAAATGATCTTGCTTCATAATATAGTTGTCAAACTCATATAAGCACTGACTAGGATGTTTATTTTAAGGGATATCACCTTCATCAAACTTTAATACAGAATTTACCTTTACCACCTGTGGAGGTGGTGGTGGTGGTGTGTCAAGGCCATGTATTTCTTCAATAGGTGGTAAATTCTTAACATCCTCAACTTTAATACCTTTTTATTCATAGATTTCTTTGCCTCTTGCATATTTTCAGGACTGAGAAATAAGATACCCCTCTTCTTCCGAGTGGGTTTAAGCGGTGGTTCAGGAAGAGTCCAATCATCATAATTCTTCAATATATTATTCAATAATTCCTCATCTTGTTCAACAGTTCGTTCCCTGAAAACACAACCAGCACAACTATCTAGGAAGTCCGTAGAAGCATCAGTTAGTCCATTATAGAAGATATCAAGTATTTCATTTTCTTGAGAGGATGATCAGGCAAAGCATTAAGCAATTGGAGAAGCGTCCCCCAAGCTTGTGGGAGACTCTCTTCGTCAATTGCACAAAGTTAATTATTTCCTGTAAGGCAGCTTGTTTCTTATGAGCAGGAAAATATTTTTTAGAGAAAGAGTAAATCATATCCTGGGGACTATGCACACAACCAGGAGCAAGAGTATTGTACCATGTCTTAGCATCACCCTTTAATGAGAACGGAAATAACTTAAGAATGTAATAGTAGCGAATCTTCTCATCATGAGCAAAGAGGGTGGCTATATCATTCAGTTTAGTAAGGTGTGTGATACGTCTCCAACGTATCTATAATTTTTTGCTTGTTCCATGCTGTTATATTATCATTCTTGGATGTTTAACAATCACTTTATAACCATTTTATATCATTTTGTGGGACTAACTTATTGACATAGGGCCTGTTCTGATCTCCTCCAGCTTCTATCTTCTCAAAATTCTCGAGTGAAGCAGTCCCGAACGATTTAACTCGTAGAAGCTGGAAACGAGAAGCTGAGCGATCCCATAGTGCAAAAATGAGAAGCAACGAAAGCCCAACTCCATAATACGAAGAAGCGAGGAGTTCCTACTAATTACGAGAGGATGCCACCGCGAAGTACAAAAAACGATTCGCGAAACAGCTCCCAGCCGCTCGTGGGATGCTCGCCTCGCTCGTATCCTGTGCGAGCGCACGTGGCCAGTCCTCCTCCACACAACGATACATGGTGGGCTGCCTCCATCTGGCCCAAACTGGCACCCAACAGGCCAATAGGCTCCCAGCTGGGCCAAATCATGGAGAGAAGCTACGAACACTGCCGAACGAATGGAATCGCTAGGTGAAGTTTGAAGCAAGCTCCAGAAGCTGATTTTGTGGAGTTTGAGAAGCTCAGAGAGGTTCAGAACAGGCCCATAGTGCCGAAGTGCCAGTTGCTGTTTTTGCTTCTTTTTTACTTCACAGAATATCAGTACCAAACGGAGTCCAATCGCGACGAAACTTTTTGGAGATTTTTTTTGGACCAGAAGACACCCAGCGGGCCAAAGAAGTGCCAGAGAGGTGGGCCGTGGAGGCCACAACCCACCAGGGCGTGCCAGGGGGCCCCCGGCGCGCCCTGATGGGTTGTGCCCTCCACGGGGCCCCCCTCCACCACCTCTGACGCCTATAAATACCCAAATATTCAGAAAACCCTAGGGGAGTTGATGAAAAACACATCCAACCGCCGCAAGTTCCAGAGCCTCAAGATCCAATCTAACACCATCACGGAGGGGTTCATCTTCTTCATAGGTGCCTCTCCGATGATGTGTGAGTAGTCCACCATAGACCTACAGGTCCGTAGGCAGTAGCTAGATGGCTCTCTCTCTCTCTTTTGATTCTCAATACAATGGTCTCCTGGAGATCTATTTGATGTAAACTTTTGCGGTGTGTTTGTTGGGATCCGATGAATTTTGAGTTCATGATCAGTTTCTATCCATGAATATTATTTGAGTCTTCTTTGATCTCTTATATGCATGATTACTTATAGCCTCGTATTTCTTCTTCGAATCTTTGGTTTAGTTAGGCCGACTAGATCGATTTTTCTTTGCCATGGGAAGAGGTGCTTTGTGATGGGTTCGATCTTGCGGTGTTCTTTCCCAGTGACAGAAGGGGCAGCAAGACACGCATGTATCGTTGCTATTAAGGATAACAAGATGGGGTCTATTCCCACATGAATAAATCTTGTCTACATCATGTCATCGTTCTTATTGCATTACTCCGTTTTTCCATGAACTTAATACACTAGATGCATGCTGGATAGCGGTCGATGTGTGGAGTAATAGAGGTAGATGCAGGCAGGAGTCGGTCTACCTATCTTGGACGTGATGCCTATATAATGATCATCGCCTTGGATATCGTCATGACTATTCGATTATCTATCAATTGCCCAACAGTAATTTGTTCACCCACCGTGCGCTATACTCATGAGAGAAGCCACTAGTGAACCCTACGGCCCCCCGGGTCTACTTTTCCAACATATTGCTTTCAGATCTATCTTTTTGCATCTTTGTTTTCAGATCTAGAAAACCAAAAACCCAAAAACATATTGCTGCATATTTTATTTGCTCTTTTTATTTTGTGTTCTTGAGAGATCTATCTCTGCTATCTATCACTACCTAATCTATCTTTTTACCGTAGAGAGATTGACAACCTCTCTTTCGCGTCGGGTTGCAAGTATTTGTTGTTTGTGTGCAGGTGCTGCTTATTGGGTGGTGGTGATCCTCCTACTGGTTCGATAAGCTTTGGTTTCATAACTGAGGGAAATACTTACCGTCGCTGTGCTGCATCATCCCTTCCTCTTTGGGGAAATACCGACGCAGTCTCAAGCCACGTCAAAGGAATTTCTAGCGCCGTTGCCGGGGAGGAATTGGTCTCTTCTACGTGCCTATCGTGGGCGCCGAGGGGACTCCATCATCATCTACCAGGTTCCTAATCACAAATCTCATCTCCTTGCAATTACATTATTTGCCATTTGCCTCTCGTTTTCCTCTCCCCCACTTCACCAATTTGCCGTTTTATTCGCCCTCTTTTTCTTTTGCCTTTTTCTCGCCGGATCTCTTCCTTGCTTGCAATCTTGTTTGCGTAGTCACGATGACTCAAGAAAACACCAAGTTGTGTGACTTTTCCAATACTAATAATAATGATTTTATTAGTACTCCGATTGTTCCTCCCGCCACTAGTGCGGAGTCTTGTGATATTAATGCCGCTTTGTTGAATCTTGTCATGAAAGATCAATTTGCCGGTAATCCTAATGAGGATGCCGCGTCCCATCTAAACATGTTCGTAGAATTGTGTGATATGCAAAATAAAAAAGATGTGGACAATGATATTGTGAATTTGAAATTATTTCCTTTTTCCTTGCGGGATCGTGCAAAAATTTGGTTTTCCTCTTTGCCCCGCAATAGTATCGATTCTTGGAATAAGTGCAAGGATGCTTTTATCACTAAGTATTTTCCTCCCGCGAAAATTATTTCCCTTAGGACGCAAATCATGAATTTTAAGCAACTTGAGCATGAACATGTTGAACAATCTTGGGAAAGAATGAAGTTGATGCTAAGAAATTGTCCTACTCATGGTTCAAATCTTTGGATGATCATACAAAAAATTTATGCGGGATTGAATTTTGTCTCTAGAAATCTTTTAGATTCCGCCGCGGGTGGTACTTTTATGGAGATTACTCTAGGTGAAGCTACTAAATTGTTAGATAATATCATGGCTAATTATTCTCAATGGCATACCGAAAGAGCACCTACTAGTAAGAAAGTTAATTCGGTTGAGGAAATTAGTACTTTGAGTGATAAGGTTGATGCTTTGATGAAATTGGTTGCTAGTAAAAATGCTCCTATTGATCTTAATGATGTGCCTTTGTCTACCTTGATTGAGCAAAACAAGGATTCCGTAGATGTGAATTTTGTCTCGCGAAACAATTTCAATAACAATGCTTATAGAGGTAATTTTAATCCTAGGCATTTTCCTGGAAATTCCTCTAATAATTATGGTAATTCCTCTTACAATAATAATAGGAACACCTCTGATCTTGAGAGTAATATTAAAGAATTTATCAATGCGCAAAAAACTTTCAATACTACGATAGAAGAAAAGTTGAATAAGATTGATGATATGTCTAGAAGCATTGATAGAATTTCCCATGATGTTGAAAATCTCAAGTTGAAATCTTTTGTGCCTAAGATTGATGAATCTATTAAAGCTTTATATGTCTCCATGGATGAAAGTAAGAAAAGAACCGCTATGCTTATAGCTAAAAGAGAAATCTTAGAAAAATCGTTTTCTAGTGATTGCCTTCATAAAAATGATGAAGATCTTATAGTGATTGGTGTTTCTTCTATTGATTCCTTGTTTAGTAATATTAAAATTGATGATAAAGGGACTGAAGTAGAGTCAACTTTAGCTAGAAGGCGTCCCAATAATTTGGAGGGTGAAAATCTTGATGAATTTTTTGATAAAAGTGGGTTTGAAGAGGTCAAAACTTTAACTAGTGATGTGCCCACTATTTTGGATTGCAAAGACTTTAATTATGATAGTTGCTCTTTGATTGAATATGTTTCTTTGCTGCAATCCATGTTGAATTCACCCCATGCTTATGAGCAAAATAAAGCTTTTACTAAACATATCATTGATGCCAAGATGAAATCTTTCGAAGAAAAGTTGGAGTTGGAGATTTCTATTCCTAGAAAATTACATGATGAGTGGGAACCTACCATTAAAGACTTGATTAAAAATTATGAGTGGTTTGCTTTGTGTGATTTGGGTGCTAGTGTTTCCACGATTCCGAAATCTTTATGTGATGTGCTTGGTCTCACCAATATTGAAGAATGTTCTCTTAATTTGCACTTGTCGGATTCTACTATTAAAAAGCCTTTGGGAATAATTAATGATGTTCTTATTCTTGCAAATAGGAACTATGTGCCCATAGATTTTATTGTGCTTGATATTGATTGCAATCCGTCTTGTCCCATTATACTTGGTAGACCGTTTTTGCGTACTATAGGTGCCGTGATTGATATGAAAGAATGCAATATTCGTTTTCAGTTTCCACTAAGAAACAGTATGGAACACTTACCTACAACAAGAATTAAGCCACCATATGAATCAATCATGAGGGCATCCTATAGATCCAAAACCAAAGATGACAATACTTGAATCTATGCGTTATGCCTAGCTAGGGGCGTAAAACGATAGCGCTTGTTGGGAGGCAACCCAATGAATAAATTTATTTTTGCTTTTTCCTTTATGTTTTTGAGTTTTGAAACAATTATGCCTCTGTTATGATTGTGTTTTTATGGTTTATTTAGTGTTTGTGCCAAGTAGAGCCTTTAGGATAATTCATAAGATGAGTAGAAGCGATGCTGAATCTGAAACAGAAACTTTACGTCCAGTATTTGAATTTTATTTTTTTACTGGAATGTGATCTTGATATGAAATTTTAACACAGTGTTTCTATACAAATTATTTACGTTTTCCTAATGTTTCAGAATTTTTAGAGTTACAGAAGTATGGTTAGAGTACCGATTACTACAGACTGTTCTGTTTAAGACAGATTCTGTTTTTGTTGCATTGTGTGCTTGTTTTGATGAATCTATGGGTTATATTGAAGGGTATGGGCCATGGTAAAGTTAAAATACAGTAGGTATAATGCAATAATAAAATATGAATGGGTTTGCAACAGCACCTAAAGTAGTGATTTGCTTTATTATACTAACGGATCTCACGAAGATTTTGTTGAGTTTTGTGTGATTGAAGTTTTCAAGTTTTGGGTGAGATCACGATGGATGAAGGAATAAGGAGTAATAAGAGCCTAAGCTTGGGGATGCTACAGTACCCCCCAAGATATATCCAAAGAGAAACAAGCAACTAAGCTTGGGGATGCCCCCGAGTGGCATCCCCTCTTTTTCTAATGACCATCGGTATTTTACTTGGAGCTATATTTTTATTCGTCACATATCATGAGTTTTGCTTGGAGCGTCATGTATCTTTGCTTGGTTTGCTTGTTTGTTTTTCCTTTTTATCCTTGCTGGACACACCTATTTGAGAGAGCCAAAATTATTCTATGATTTGTTAGAATTGCTCTATGCGCTTCACTTAAACTTTTTGAGCTATAGAATTGCACTAGTGCTTCACTTATATCTTTTTTAGCACGGTGTGCTTGGAGATTTTTGTAGAAATACTCTCATGCTTCACTTAGATTAATTTGAGTGTTAGTAAATTTTGAAGAAATACCCTCATGCTTCACTTATACCTTTTTGAGAGATGAAATCTTTATGCTCATGTGCTTCACTTAAATTTGTTTGAGCTTGCCAAAAAGCAAAATGGCAATATATGAAACTAGTCCCAAAGTGATAGATATCCAAGGAGGATATAATAAAAACTTTCATGAAGATCATGGGGCAAATTAAACTTGATTCTTTGTAATAGTTTTGAAACATGATGATAGTAATATGTGAGTCATGTTAGTGAGTAATTTTGCTTTAGTAGGAATATTGGTGTTAAGGTTTGTGATTCCCTATGCATGCACGAAAGTCAATAGTTATGCAATGAAGTTACATCCTACTTATGGTGCATTATTCGGTGTTAGTTATGCTCAATGCTCGCTTATGTGAATTTTCGTTTCTTGGTTTGTTTGCTTCTCAATCTATTTGCTAGCCTCCATTTGTACTAAGTAGAAATACTACTTGTGCATCCAAAATCCTTAAACCAAGTTTTGCCTTATGAGTCCACCATACCTACCTATATGCGGTATTTCCATGCCGTTCCAAGCAAATTTGTATGTGCCATCTCTAAATTTTCAAAATAAATTGTCTCTTTTTGTGTGCTCGTACCGCTCATGAAACGAAGGGGAGTGTCCAATATTTTTCCATGCTAGACGTGTTATTCTCAAGATGAGTGTTTATTCACTTGTCATTGCACAAGAGTGCGGCGGTAATAGGGATGCCCATTCCCGAAATGAAAAAGAAATAAAATTTAACTTTATGTTATCAAATAATAAATTCCTTGGAAAGTGTTGGTATGGAAGGCAACCGTGGATATGGCCCGCCATGGAAAGTGAAAGTTTGGTGGAAAAAGGAGTAAACTTTATTTTCTGTTTGGGAACCTCCTATTATATATCTAGCATGGAAAGTATTGTGAGCTACTTTGTCGTTTTCGTTGACAGTAAAGGCATGCCACCCAAAATATTTTTCTCTCTCAATTTAAAACCTTGAGCTCTGGCACCTCTACAAATCCCTACTTCCCTCTGCGAAGGGCCTATCTTTTTTACTTTATGCAATTTTTATTTTTACTTTGAGTCTCCATCTTCTCTTATAAAGCACCAACTAGGGGGCACTATGATCGTACTTGAGCGTTGGGCATAGCTAATATTTGAGTGTGTCTCATGAATGGATCAACGATTGAGCATGATGGACTTGGGATAACTTTCTTTAGTGTTGATATTTTGAAAGACATGGTTGCTTGTTGACATGCTTGAGTATTGAAGTCATTATGTTGAAACTAGACTATTGCTTTGAATCATTTACAAGTCCAAATGTCCATGCTAGAAAAGAAAAGAATATGATGAACATGTTAGGCAACATTCCACATCAAAAATTCTGTTTTTATCATTTACCTACTCGAGGACGAGTAGAAATTAAGCTTGGGGATGCTGATACGTCTCCAACGTATCTATAATTTTTGCTTGTTCCATGCTATTATATTATCATTCTTGGATGTTTTACCTTCATTTTATAAGAACTTTATATCATTTTTTGGGACTAACCTATTGACATAGTGCCAAAGAGCCAGCTGCTGTTTTTGCTTGTTTTTTACTTCGCAGAAAATCAATACAAAACGGAGTCCAATCGCGACGAAACTTTTTGGAGATTTTTTCTAGACCAGAAGACACCCAGTGGGCCAAAGAAGTACCGGAGAAGTGGGCTGACGAGACCACAACCCACCAGGGCACGCCAGGGGGGCCCTGGCGCGCCCTGATGGGTTGTGCCCTCCTCGGGGCCCCTCTCCACCGCCTGTGATGCCTATAAATTCCCAAATATTCCAAAAACCCTAGGGAGTCGATGAAACACAATTCCAGCCGCCGCAAGTTCCAGAACCGCGAGATCCAATCTAAAGACCATCACGGAGGGGTTCATCTTATTCATAGGTGCTTCTCCGATGATGCGTAGGAAGTCCACCATAGACCTACGGGTGCGTATGCAGTAGCTAGATGGATTTCTCTCTCTCTCTCTCTCTTATGATTCTCAATAGAATGGTCCCTTGGATATCTATTTGATGTAAACTTTTGCGGTGTGTTTGTTCGGATCCGATGAATTTTGAGTTCATGATCAGTTTCTATCCATGAATATTATTTGAGTCTTCTTTGATCTCTTATATGCATGATTACTTATAGCCTCGTATTTCTTCTTCGAATCTTTGGTTTAGTTAGGCCAACTAGATCGATTTTTCTTGCCATGGGAAGAGGTGCTTTGTGATGGGTTCGATCTTGCGGTGTTCTTTCCCAGTGACAGAAGGGGCAGCAAGACACGCATGTATCGTTGCTATTAAGGATAACAAGATGGGGTCTATTCCTACATGAATAGATCTTGTCTACATCATGTCGTCGTTCTTATTGCATTACTCCGTTTTTCCATGAACTTAATACACTACATGCATGCTGGATAGCGGTCGATGTGTGGAGTAATAGAGGTAGATGCAGGCAGCAATCGTTCTACCTATCTTGGACGTGATGCCTATATAATGATCATCGCCTTGGATATCTTCATGACTATTCGATTTTCTATCAATTGCCCAACAGTAATTTGTTCACCCACCGTGCGCTATACTCATGAGAGAAGCCACTAGTGAACCCTACGGCCCCCGGGTCTAGTTTTCCAACATATTGCTTTCAGATTTATCTTTTTGCATCTTTGTTTTCAGATCTACAAAACCAAAAACCCAAAAACATATTGCTGCATATTTTATTTGCTCTTTTTATTTTGTGTTCTTGAGAGATCTATCTCTCCTATCTATCACTACCTAATCTATCTTTTTACCGTAGAGAGATTGACAACCTCTCTTTCGCGTCGGGTTGCAAGTATTTGTTGTTTGTGTGCAGGTGCTACTTATTGGGTGGTGGTGATCCTCCTACTGGTTCGATAACCTTGGTTTCATAACTAAGGGAAATACTTACCGTCGCTGTGCTGCATCATCCCTTCCTATTTGGGGAAATACCGACACAGTCTCAAGCCATGTCATCGGTCTACTTATCTTGGACATGATGCCTATATAATGATCATCGCCTTGGATATCGTCATGATTATTTGATCTTCTATCAATTGCCCAACAGTAATTTGTTCACCCACCGTGTGCTATACTCATGAGAGAAGCCACTAGTGAAACCTACGGCCCTCGGGTCTACTTTTCCAACATATTGCTTTCCGATCTATCTTTTTGCCTCTTTGTTTTCAGATCTACTATACCAAAAACCCAAAAATATATTGCTGCACTTTTTATTTGCCCTTTTTATTTTGTGTTCTTGAGAGATCTATCTCTCCTATCTATCATATCCTAATCTATCTTTTTACCGTAGAGAGATTGACAACCTCTCTTTCGCGCCGGGTTGCAAGTATTTGTTATTTGTGTGCAGGTGCTGCTTATTGGGTGGTGGTGATCCTCCTACTGGTTCGATAACCTTGGTTTCATAACTGAGGGAAATACTTACCGTCGCTGTGCTGCATCATCCCTTCCTCTTTGGGGAAATACCGACACAGTCTCAAGCCACACCAATGTGCCACTACAGTTTTAGTTTCATAGCCATGGAAAGGATCAGATTCAACCAAAGTAATTAACTCTGGGTCGACAGAGAATTCATAATCCTTATCAGTAACAAAGACAGGTGAAGTAGCAAACTTAGGATCACATTTCATTCTAGCATTCAAAGTCTTTTCCTTATACTTGCATAGCAATTTCTTAAGATCGTTTCTATCCTTGCAAGAAAGAATTTCTCTAGTTACCTCCTCATCCATAACATAACCTTCAGGTATCTTAGGCATTTCAAATCTAGGAGAGCTAGTACTAATAGGTGTTTCATAGTCATCAGTTTCATAGGCTTCATCAGTTTCAGCAATCTCATCAGTTTCAGTAATTTCATTCTCTTTAGCTCTAGCAATTTGTTCATCAAGAAATTCACCTAGTGGCGCATTATCATCAAGCATGGTACTGGCATCATCATAAGCATCATTCATAGCAGGAGTAGCATCATCAATAACTTGCAACATATCAGGATTACTAGCATGTGGTGGTGTTGTAAGCTTACTCATAACAGAAGGTGAATCAAGCGCAGAGCTAGATGACAGTTCCTTACCTCCCCTCTTCTTAGAGGGAAAAATCTTGGTCTTTGGATCCTTCAGATTCTTCATAGTGATCAATTCATATAAATCCCAAGTAACTCAACAAATATAGCTATGCTCCCCGGCAACGGCGCCAGAAAAAGGTCTTGATAACCCACAAGTATAGGGGATCGCAACAGTTTTCGAGGGTAGAGTATTCAACCCAAATTTATAGATTCGACACAAGGGGAGCCAAAGAATATTTGCGAGTATTAGCAGCTGAGTTGTCAATTCAACTACACCTGGAGATTAAATATCTGCAGCAAAGTGATCAACAGCACAGTAGTATTATAGTTTTGATAGTAGTAGCAGCAGTAATAGTAATGGTAACAGTGATAGCAATTATTTTGTAGCAGTTCAAACAGTAGCAGCAGTAGTAACTTAACAAGCACAATAAGTGGAAAACTCGTAGGCACTGGATCGGTGAACTCGTTGGATGATATTCATCATATAACAGTCATAACCTAGGGCGATACAGAACTAGCTCCAGTTCATAAATGTAATGTAGGCATGTATTCCGTAAATAGTCATACGTGCTTATGGAAAAGAACTTGCATGACATCTTTTGTCCTACCCTCCCATGGCAGCGGGGTCCATAAGTAACTAAGGGATATTAAGGCCTCCTTTTAATAGAGAACCGGAACAAAGCATTAACACACGGTGAATACATGAACTCCTCAAACTACGGTCATCACCGGAAAGTATCCCGACTATTGTCACTCCGGGGTTTGCGGATCAAAACACGTAATAGGTGCATATGACTAGCAAGATCGGATCAAGAACATAGATATAATGGTGATAACATAAATGGTTCAGATCTGAAATCATGGTACACGGGCCCTAGTGACAAGCATTAAGCATGGCAAAGTCATAGCAACATCAATCTCAGAACATAGTGGATACTAGGGATCAAGCCCTAACAAAACTAACTCGATTACGTGATGAATCTCATCCAACTCCTCACCGACCAGCAAGCCTACGAAGGAATTACTCACTCCCGGTGGGGAGCATCATGGAATTGGCGATGGAGAAGGGTTGATGATGACGAAGACCGAAGATTCCCCTCTCCGGAGCCCCAAACGGGCTCCAGATCTGGCCTCCCGATGAAGAACAGGAGGTGGCGGCGGCTCCGTATCATAAAACGCGATGAAACTGTCCCCCCGATTTTTCTCCAAAAATAGGATTTTATAGCTTCGGAATTAGGGTCAGTGGGGCCACGAGGTGGGCACAACCCACGAGGGCACGCCGGGCGGAGGGGGGGGGGCTGGCGCGCCCTGGTGTATCGTGCCCAGTCAAGGGCCCCCCTCCGGTGGTTCTTGGCTCCAATATTTTTTATTTATTCTAAAATAAATCTCCAAAAAGTTTCGTCCAGTTCTGAGAACTTTTATTTCTGCACAAAAACAACACCATGGTAGTTCTGCTGAAAACAGCGCCAGTCCGGGTTAGTTTCATTCAAATCATGCAAATTAGAGTCCAAAACAAGGGCAAAAGTGTGAGGAAAAGTAGATACGACAGAGACGTATCACCTGCACGTGGCTCTCTCGGATATTGTCTGGCATTGATTTTTCCCCCCAAAAATCACATATATTCCAAAAAAATCTCCATAAATTTTTATCATGTTTGGACTTCGTTTGATATGGATTTTCTATGAAACAAAAAAACATGAAACAAACAGGAACTAGCACTCGGTACTGGATCAATATGTTTGTCCAAGAAAATCATATAAATTGCTGCCAAAAGTACGTGAAAGTTGTAAAATAATGGCATGAAACATTCAAAAATATAGATCCGACGGGGACAAATCACCCTCAAATCCATCAAGTACCAGATTGGTCTTCATAAACGCATCATCATCTAATCCCAACTTCTTGAAGAGCAAATAGGGCATAAGATTTACCACAGCACCACAATCAAGGAGCATCCTAGCAACAGGCGATCCGTTAATATGACCTTTGAGGTACAATGGCTTAAAGTGTTTCACCGTTTCCTTTGGCTTCTCGAGGATGGCGTTCTTAGGACCAAAATCCAGCTCGGCCACCTCCCCTTCTTCACCTATAGCACGAAATTCGGCAGGTAAGTAGTACATCATATTAATATCCATACCTTCCCGAACCGGCATAGATTCATAATCCACCATCTCATCTTCATCTTCCAATGTGTAATGGTTGGAATTTTGGAGAAGTCTATATATACCCTTCGACCCCCTCTCACTCATTGAGAGAGCCATCAGAACGAACCAACACTTCCAGAATTCATTTTCTGAGAGAGAACCACCTACTCATGTGTTGAGATCAAGGGATTCCACTCCAACCAATAGATCCTTGATTTATAGCCTCCCCAAGTTGCTTTCCACCTAATCATCCTCTTCCACCAAGAAAAATTCTGTGAGAGAGTGGTTGAATGTTGAGGAGACTATCTTTTGAATCACAAGAGAAAGGAGTTCATCATCAACACAACATCTATTAGCTCTAAAACCTTTACACCGCAGGATCCATGCCTTTACCGCCCATGGGATTTCTGGGGTTGATTTAACCCAGTGTTGGATGATGTAGAGAATCTAGCCACTCAGCCTAAGAAACCGACTCATGCATGAGTACAACGATGAACCAACTCACGACTTGTGTTTCAACCAACACGACTTATCCCCTACCAAACTTAAGAGAGCCATCAAGAAACTTCTTGGCGAGACTCTCGAAAAGATTTTCATTGTGGATCTTGCGCCTTTCTACGTAGGCAACCCGGCTCCAGAGGTAAACCATCATCCAATTGTGTTGTAAATATTTCTAGCTTTTGCCTTGCTTGCTCTAATACGTCGGCTTGTGTTTGAGCAGAAAGACTCTGAATGGTGGAAGACCAAGCCGGAAGTCCCCACTCCTCCCCAAGACGACAGTGTAGAAGAGGTGGAAGAGGAGGAGGAACAAGAGGTAAAATTTGACTTCCTTAAGCGCCTCCATAATGAACTTGCTGACACCTTTCCTTTTCAGGACTAAGTCGGAACCAGTAGAGCCGACACATATGAGGTAAACTCATCTACTTCTGGTTTGGAATACTTGGGTGAAAGGAAAGACCGGGTTGCGGTTCGTAAAGTACCTTTCTCGCACCCATCAGCTTATTTTGATATAAACTTATCTTTGAAGAAAACGCAACACGAAGCCGATATTAAAAGGAAAACCCGGAACCATTTTAGTGAGCTCTCTGATGGGTTACCCAATATACTACCATCACGCCGCACCCGCACAACGCAGTGACTTAGTCCAAGTGCCTTGAATCCTTTAGTCGGCCGGTTCATGGAGCCACAACGTCATTCTGCCACAGACTCTAAGTCGGCTTCGCCCTCCTCAGATGAATCTTGTGCCATCAAACTGCCGGCATTTACAATCAACCACGGGTAAGCTTTCATAATACTGCAATCTCTTTGTATATCGCTTTATCTGTTTTTTTTGACTGACTTGCTATTTTTATTTCAGAGCCAAAGCCTTTGGAAAGAAGACTGGCGAATCTGCGGCCGAGGACTCGGAAATTGAGATTCCTTCATACGACGACTCGGTTGCTAATGTCAACCCAGAGTCAGTTATTGACCCAGATTCTAACATGGAGTCGCCGGCTCAAGATTACCTGGAAAGGCATGACGACCTCGCAGCTCAGGACAACCCGGCGGCTCAGGACGACCCGACAACCCAACATGAGCCGGTCCATCAAGATGATCACGGAGATCAAAGTAAAATCATGTCTGAAGCAGATGAGGAACACGAGAACGACCCGGCTATGGGAGAAAAGGGTGAGACCCCCACAGTATGATGTGATAATCACTGAAGAGCGTCATCATGTCCTTCTTGAGACTTCCACCATTTTTTCCAAGATCCAACCAAGGAGGAATCCCCAAGCCGGGAAAAAGGAAAAGGCCGAGTTGATGTAGAATCTTTGCAAAACTTAGACATCAATTCTTTGCATCAGAGCTATCTGTCTCGCCTGTCTGAGAGCCGGGAAAGAGAGAGTGAGGTACGTCTCCCCACTATCTTTATAAGTATATGTAGCCCACAAGTCTTTAGTTTTATAAGTAGATGAATACTAAAGACTTTGTTTGGAATCATTGTGACTACTTTACAACCAGAGTTAGCCCCGAAGTGCCGGGTCAGTAAAAATAATGACCCGGGACTTGTAGTCATATTGGTCATGTAGGGATGAAGTGTAGCCCCCAAGGGTTGGCTTATCATTATGTGATGAGCCGGGTCTTTGTGTGTGAACCAGTAGAGAAATTGAGCTGATTCCTCTAGCCCCCAAGTGTCGGGTCAAATGCTTACATATGACTAGGGACTTGAAAAAATTGAGCAAATTCCTGTAGCCCCCAAGTGCCCGGTCAAATGCTTGCATATGACCTGGGACTTAGTCTCATACTTTAGTTTTTGCACATGATGCTGACTCAGGCTTCCTCAGAGACAACCAGCTTGACAAAGCAGGTTGATTCAGAGAAGAAACGACGGGAAGCAGCTGAAAAACTTTTCACAGATTTCGAAGAATCTCTAATGAAGAGCATGGAAACTATAGAGAAGATCAAGGCCGACTTTGAAAACGAGCGATCGGCCCTTATAAAGCGTGCGGAAGAAGCCAAGTCGAAACTGGGGCCAGTGACTCGGGAACTTGCCGACTTGAAGGGACACATTTCCAAGATGTGTATCGCTATCTTTGGTGAGCCTCACATGTCTATTCATAACTTGATGAAGTGTTGAATTGAAATCAATTCCCCGGGTTGCTGATATGCTTTGTATTGTCAGGCCGGAAAAATCATCATGTCTTTGGTACACCTCTTGTCAAGCTGCAGGTTGTGTACAAATTCCTGGAATAACTGTACGTGGGCAGGTCGAAATACATCATGGCAGTGAAGAACACACAATGCCCTCCGTGCAAGATTATGGAGATGCTAAGTGAACTATTCATCATTTCGGAATGGATTTTAGAATTGAGGAACTCAGCATGCAGGCAAGGGGCTATGGGGGCTCGGACGTGGCTTGAGACTGCGTCGGTATTTCCCCAAAGAGGAAGGGATGATGCAGCACATCTACGGTAAGTATTTACCTCAGTTATGAAACCAAGATTATCGAACTAGTAGGAGAACCACGCAACACTATGTAAACGGTACCTGCACACAAATAACAAATACTTGCAACCCCACGCGTAAGAGAGGTTGTCAATCTCTCCACGGTAAAAAGATAGATTGGTTTGTATTAGATTAGATAAATAAATCGCACAAGAACACAAAACAAAAGATGCAAATAAAAAGTACAGCAAGGTATTTTTGGGTTTTTGGAATAATAGATCTGAAAACAAATGCGGAAAAAGATAGATCGGAAAGCAATATATTAAAAGAATAGACCCGGGGGCCGTAGATTTCACTAGTGGCTTGTCTCAAGAAAATAGCACACGGTGGGTAAACAAATTACTGTTGGGCAATTGATAGAAGATCAAATAATCATGAAGATATCCAAGGCAATGATCAATATATAGGCATCATGTCCAAGATAGGTAGACCGACTCCTGCCTGCATCTACCTCTATTACTCCACACATCGACCGCTATCCAGCATGCATCTAGTGTATTAAGTTCATGGAGAAACGGAGTAATGCAATAAGAACGATGACATGATGTAGACAATATTTATTCATGTATGAATAGACCCCATCTTATTATCCTTAATAGCAATGATACCTGCGTGCCTCGCTGCCCCTTCTGTCACTGGGAGAGGACACCGCAAGATCGAACCCATCACAAAGCACCTATTCCCATGGCAAGAAAAATCGATCTAGTTGGCCTAACTAAACCAAAGATTCGAAGAAGAAATACAAGGCTATAAATAATCATGCATATAAGAGATCAAAGAAGACTCAAATAATATTCATGGATAGAAACTGATCATGAACTCAAACTTCATCGGATCCCAACAAACGCACCGCAAAAAGTCATTACATCAAAAAGATCTCCAAGAGACCATTGTATTGAGAATCAAAAGAGAGAGAGAAATCCATCTAGCTACTGTCTACGGACCCGTAGGTCTATGGTGGACTACTCACGCATCATCGGAGAGGCACCCATGAGGATGAGGAACCCCTCCGTGATGGTGTTAGATCTCGTGGTTCTGGAACTTGCGGCGGCTGGAATTGTGTTTCGTCGACTCCTCTAGGGTATCTGGAATTTCTGAGGATTTATAGAGCTGAGAGGTGGTGGAAAAGACCTTCGTGGGCCCCACGATACATCAGGGCGCGCCCTGATGTCTCGTGGGCCCCACGGGCCTCCCCCAGGCGCTTCCTTGGCTCCCAAGTTGTCTTCTGGTCCAAAACAAATCTCCAAAAAGTTTCGTGGCATTTGGACTCCGTTTGGTACTGATATTCTGCGAAGTAAAAAACAAGCAAAAAACAGCAACTGGCACCGGGCACTATGTCAATAAGTTAGTCCCAAAAAATGATATAAAGTTGCTATAAAATGATTGTAAAACATCCAAGAATGATAATATAACAGCATGGAACAATCAAAAATTACAGATACGCTGGAGACTTATCAGTATCCCCAAGCTTAATTCCTGCTCATCCTCGAGTAGGTAAATGATAAAAACAGAATTTTTGATGTGGAATGATGCCTAACATGTTCATTACATATTATTTTCTTTTGTAGCATGGATATTTGGACTTTTAGATGGTTCAAAGCAATAGTCTAGTTTTGACATGAAGACTTTAATACTCAAGCATACCAACAAGCAACCATGTCTTTCAAAATATCAACACTAACGAAAGTTATCCCTAGCCCATCATGCTCAATCATTGATCCATTCATGAAACACACTCGAATATTAGCTACACCCAATGCACAAGGATGATCATAGTGCCCCCTAGTTGGTGCTTTATAAGAGAAGATGGAGACTCAAATTAAAAAAATAAAAATTGCATAAAGTAAATAGACATGTCCTTCGTAGAGGGAAGTAGATATTTGTAGAGGTGCGAGAGCTCAAAGCTTAAATTGAGAGAGAAAAATATTTTGGGAGGCATGCCTTTCCTGTCAATGAAAATGACCGAGTAGTTCTCAATACTTTCATGCTAGATATATCATAGGCGGTTCCCAAATAGAAAAAAAAGTTTATTCCTTTTTCCACCATTCTTTCACAATCCATGGCTAGCTATATCCACAACATAAAGTAAATTTCTTTTTCATTTCGGGACTGGGCATCCCTATTACCGTCGTACTCTCATGCAATGACACATGAATAAATACTCATCTTGAGAATAACACATCTAGCATGGAAAAATATTGGCCACCCCCTGCCGCTTCATGAGCGGTACGAGCACACAAAAAGGAAATTCATTTTGAAAATAAGAGATGGCACATACAAATTTGCTTAGAACGGCACGGAAATACTGCATATAGGTAGGTATGGTGGACTCATATAGGCAAAACTGGGTTTAAGGATTTTGGATGCACAAGTAGTATTTTTACTTAGTACAAGTGGAGGCTAGCAAATAGATTAAGAAGCAACCAACCAAGAAACGAAAATTCACATAAACGGGCATTAAGCATAACTAACACCGAATAATGCACCACAAGTAGGATGTAATTTCATTGCACAACTATTGACTTTCGTGCTTGCATAGGGAATCACGAACCTTAACACCAGTATTCTTAATAAAGCATAATTACTCACCGACATGACTCACATATTACTATCATCATGTCTCAAAACTATTACAAGGAATCAAGTTTAATTTGTCCAATGATCTTCATGAAAGTTTTTATTATATCCCTCTTGAATATCTATCACTTTGGGACTAGTTTCATATATTGCCATTGCTTTTGACAAGCTCAAATAAATTTAAGTGAAGAACATGAGCATAAAAATTTCATCTCTCAAAATAATATAAGTGAAGCATGCGAGAATTTCTTAAAAATTTACTAACTCTCAAATTAATCTAAGTGAAGCATGAGAGTATTTCTTCAAAAATTAAAGCACGCCGTGCTCAAAAAGATATAAGTGAAGCATATAGAGCAATTCTAACAAATCATAGCATAATTTTGGCTCTCTCAAATAGGTGTGTACAGCAAGGATACTTGTGACAAACTAAAAAGAAAATCAAGCAAAGACTCATATAATACAAGACGCTCCAAGCAAAACTCATGATATGTGACGAATAAAAATATAGCTCCAAGTAAAATACCGATGGTCGTTAGAAGAAAGAGGGGATGCCACTCGGGGTATCTCCAAGCTTAGTTGCTTGTTTCTCCTTGGATATTATCTTGGGGTGCCATAGCATCCCCAATCTTAGGCTATTTTCACTCCTTATTCCTTCATCCATCGTGATCTCACCCAAAACTTGAAAACTTCAATCACACAAAACTTAACAAAACCGTCGTGAGATCCGTTAGTATAATAAAGCAAATCACCACTCTAAGTATTGTTGCAAACCCATTCATATTTTATTATTACATTATATCTACTGTATTCTAACTTTACCATGGCTTATACCCTCCAATACAAACAATAGATTCATCAAAATAAGCACACAAAGCAATGAAAACAGAATCTGTCAAAAACAAAACAGCCTGTAGTAATCTGTACTCTAACCATACTTCTGTAACTCCAAAAATTCTGAAGATTAGGACAACGTCTGAAATTTGTATATCCATCTTGTGTAAAAAATTCAGAATTTTTCGTCGCTTCTGTGATTTTTGAAAATTCTGCTACTAGACGCAAAAGTTTCTGTTTTTCAACAAGATCAAATCAACTATCACCCAACATGATCCCAAAGGCTTTAATTGGCACAAACACTAATTAAAACATAAAAACACAATCATAATAGTAGAATAATTGTGTAAACACTCAATAATAGAAAGAAAAATGTAAAAATAAATTTTATTCATTGGGTTGCCTCCGAACAAGCGCTATCGTTTTATGCCCCTAGCTAGGCATAATGCATAGATTCAAGTGTTGTCATCTTTAGTTTTTGCTCCATAGGATGCTCTCATGATTTATTCATATGGTGGCTTAATTCTTGTTCTAGGGAAGTGTTCCATACCCTTTCTTAGTGGAAATTGAAATTTAATATTACCTTCTTTCATATCAATCACGACACCTATAGTGCGTAAAAACGGTCTACCAAGTATAATGGGACAAGACGGATTGCAATGAATATCAAGAACAATAAAATCTATGGGCACGTAGTTCCTATTTGCAAGAATAAGAACATCATCAATTCTTCCCAAAGGCTTTTTAATAATAGAATCCGCCAAGTGCAAATTAAGAGAATATTCTTCAATATTGGTAAGACCAAGCACATCACATAGAGATTTCGGAATTATGGAAACACTAGCACCCAAATCACATAAAGCAAAGCACTCATAATTTTTAATCTTGACTTTTCTTCAGTATTTTTCTAGGAATTGAAATCTCTAACTCCAACTTTTCTTCAAAAGATTTCATCATGGCATCAACAATATGTTTAGTGAAAGCATTATTTTGTTCATAAGCATGGGGTGAATTTATCATGGATTGTAACAAATAAATACATTCAATCAAAGAGCAACTATCATAATTAAAGTCTTTGTAATCCAAAATAGTGGGCACATCACTAGTTAAAGTTTTGACCTCTCCAACCCCACTTTCATCAAGTTTTCCATCAAGATTTTCACCCTCCAAATCATTGGGATGCCTTCTAGCTAAAGTTGACTCTTCTTCAGTCCCTTTATCATCAATTTTAATATTACTAAACAAGGAATCAATATAAGAAACACCAATCACTTTAACATCGTCATCATTTTTATGAAAGCAATCACTAGAAAATGCTTTTTCTAAAAATTCTCTTTTAGCTCTAAGCATAGCGGTTCTTTTCTTACTTTCATCCATAGAAACATATAAAGCTTTAATTGATTCATCAATCTTAGGCACAAAAGATTTCAACTTGAGATTTTCAACATCATGGGAAATTCTATCAATGCTTCTAGACATATCATCAATCTTATTCAACTTTTCTTCTATCGTAGTATTGACAGTCTTTTGCGCATTGATAAATTCTTTAATATTACTCTCAAGATCAGAGGTGTTCCTATTATTATTGTAAGAGGAATTACCATAATTATTAGAGGAATTTCCAGGAAAATGCCTAGGATTAAAATTACCTCTATAAGCATTGTTATTGAAATTGTTTCGCGAGACAAAATTCACATCTACGGAATCCTTGTTTTGCTCAATCAATAAAAGATGCAAATAAAAAGTGCAGCAAGGTATTTTTGGGTTTTTGGAATAATAAATCTGCAAACAAATGCGGAAAAAGATAGATCGGAAAGCAATATATTTAAAGAATAGACCCGGGGGCCGTAGATTTCACTAGTGGCTTCTCTCAAGAAAATAGCACACGGCGGGTAAACAAATTACTGTTGGGCAATTGATCGAAGATCAAATAATCATGACAATATCCAAGGCAATGATCAATATATAGGCATCACGTCCAAGATTAGTAGACTGAAACAATTCTACATCTACTACTATTACTCCACACATCGACCGCTATCCAGCATGCATCTAGTGTATTAAGTTCATGGAGAAGCAGAGTAATGCAATAAGAATGATGACATGATGTAGACAAGATCTATTCATGTAGGAATAGACCCCATCTTGTTATCCTTAATAGCAACGATACATGCGTGCCTCGTTGCCCCTTCTGTCAATGGGAGAGGACACCGCAAGATCGAACCCATCACAAAGCACCTCTTCCCATGACAAGAAAAATCGATCTAGTTGGCCTGACTAAACCAAAGATTCGAAGAAGAAATAGGAGGCTATAAATATTCATGCATATAAGAGATCAAAGAAGACTCAAATAATATTCATGGATAGAAACTGATCATGAACTCAAACTTCATCGGATCCCAACAAACACACCGCAAAAAGTCATTACATCAAATAGATCTCCAAGAGACCATTGTATTGAGAATCAAAAGAGAGAGAGAAAGCCATCTAGCTACAGCCTACGGACCCGTAGGTCTATGGTGGACTACTCACGCATCATCGGAGAGGCACCCATGAGGATGAGGAACCCCTCCATGATGGTGTTAGATTGGATCTTGTTGTTCTGGAACTTGCGGCGGCTCGAATTGTGTTTCGTCGACTCCTTTAGGGTTTCTGGAATTTTTGAGGATTTATAGAGTTGAGAGGCGGTGGAAAAGACCTTCGTGGGCCCCACGATACATCAGGGCGCGCCAGGGGCCTCTGGCGCGCCTTGGTGTCTCATGGACCCCACGGGCCTCCCCCCAGGTGCTTCCTTGGCTCCCAAGTTGTCTTCTAGTCCAAAAAAAATCTCAAAAAAGTTTCGTGGCATTTGGACTCCTTTTGATACTGATATTCTGCGAAGTAAAAAACAAGCAAAAAAACAGCAATTGGCACTGGGCACTATGTCCATAGGTTAGTCCCAAAAAATGATATAAAGTTGCTATAAAATGATTGTAAAACATACAAGAATGATAATATAACAGCATGGAACAATAAAAAATTATAGATACGTTGGAGACGTATCAGGCTCTGACTCTAGCGAAAGCTTACCACCTTGAAATTGATCCAACTCTACTTGCAGATGGCTTCCCAGAGCTCAAAGCAAACAACACGGAATTCGAAGAAGCTTATTATTTGCGGTGCATCAAGGAGACCTGGCTCGCAGCATCTCAAATTGCTGATAAGGAGACCCGGCTATGCTGAAGCCAATAAACGAATGAGCCCCCCAATGCCTAAGCCGTTCGAATTAATTCCTCCACGTAAGCAAGACTTTGCTTCCGATGTCACAACTTCTTCTATCTTGAACGAAGAGATGATATTTGAAGCATTGTGTGCCATCCAGTAGGTCGAAGACGACCCCCTGATGGAAAGCGAGGCGGAAGAAGAGGAGACACCAGACGAGACGGCCTGCACTGACCCGATAACAACTGGAGCTGGAGAAATCCAAGGTGCTAGCGACCCAGCAAATATTGTCGTCTCACATCCTTCAACCAGTACACCATCAATGTAATTATGTGTAAAACCTCTTATCAACTACCACCCATCGTGGTGTGATACATCCATTTATTCAGCTAGTTGATACGTCTCCGTCGTATCTACAATTTTTGATTGTTTCATGCCAATATTATACAACTTTCACATATTTTTGGCAACATTTTATATGATTTATTGGACTAACATATTGATCCAATGCCCAGTGTCAGTTCCTGTTTGTTGCATGTTTTTGTTTCGCAGAATATCCATATCAAACGAAGTCCAAATGGGATAAAAATTTACGGAGATTTTATTTGGAATATTTGTGAATTTTGAGAAGTGGAATCAACGCAAACGAAGGCCCACAACCCCCAAGAGACACCAGGGCGTGCCCAGAAGGCCCAGGTGCGAGGTGATGGGTTGTGCCCTCCTTGTAAGTCGGTTGGAGCTCTCCTTGAGGCGCAAGGAAGCTATTTTTTGGAAAAAAAATCATGTTAAAATCTCAGCGCAATCGGAGTTACGGATCTCCGGGAATATAATAAACGGTTTTCGGCCAGAAAACAGGAACGAGAAACAGAAGAGAACAGAGAGGGAGATCCAATCTAGGAGGGGCTCCTACCCCTCCGCCGCCATGGAGGCCATGGAACAGAGGGGGGACTCTCCTCCCATCTAGGGGGAGGCCAAGGAATAATAACAAGGAGGGGGGCTCTCTCCCCCTCTCTCCCGATGGCGCCGGAACGCCGTCGGGGCAATCATCATGACGACGATCTACTCCAACAACTTCGCCGCCGTCAACACAAACTCTCTCCCCCTCTATGCAGCAGTGTAACACCTCTCTTCCCTGCTGTAGGGTGTTGCAATATGTTCATGATTTGCCTATGGTGGGTTGCTTGAGTGACAGAAACATAAACCCGAGTAGGTGGGTTGTTGCGTATGGGAGTAAAGAGGACTTGATACTTAATGCTATGGTTGGGTTTTACCTTAATGAACTTTGGTTGTTGCGGATGCTTGCTAGAGTTCAATCATAAGTGCATATGATCCAAGTGCGGAATGGTTGTTAGCGTATGCCTCTCCCTCATTGCATATAGCAAGTATCTATCATATTATATTCAATTGCCTAGGGACAATCTTTCTCTTGCGTCACACAAAAAGCTTTCTACTAAGTTATTTACTTTTATTGTTCTTTTATTAAAACAGCACCTCACTTTTATTTCCATGTTCTTTATTTTCTTGCAAAGTACTTCTAGTTTTATTCCCGCAAAGTAGTTTCATACTTGTTCTAGGTAAAGCAAGCATTAGCGTGCGTAGAGTTGTATCGGTGGTCGATAGAACTTGAGGGAATATTTTTTCTACCTTTAGCTCCTCGTTGAGTTTGACACTCTTACTTATCGAAAAAGGCTACAAACGATCCCCTACACTTGTGGGTTATCAAGACCTTTTTCTGGCGCCGTTGCCGGGGAGCAATAGCGTGGGGTGAATATTCTCGTGTGTGCTTGTTTGCTTTATCACTAAGTAGTTTTTATTTTGTGCTCTTGTTTTCTATCTTTAGATATGGGTAGGAAATGCAAAATACCAAAAAAATTAGATGTACTTGCTGCTCCAAAAGTTGATGAACCACTAGTGTTCCATACTACCAAA
Organism: Elymus sibiricus; assembly: GCA_039707655.1. Classification (NCBI taxonomy): domain Eukaryota; kingdom Viridiplantae; phylum Streptophyta; class Magnoliopsida; order Poales; family Poaceae; genus Elymus; species Elymus sibiricus. The sequence continues at coordinate 397,038,603 of CM077669.1, read as the reverse complement.
GAACATTACTTGGATCATCTTCAATCCATTTGTGCTCGTGCTGAAAACCCAACTAGCTTAGTTGAGGGAAAATCATTAAATGAGCATGCTTATTATGTGCAACATCACATATCTCAAAAAGGGAAACTCTTGTGGCATCAAATTAATACTTTGTGTTGCTATGCTTGGAATTTATGCGAAATACATGATTTTACTTGTTGTTCTGAAGAAACTAAAAAACACCTTCCCTACCAATGTGTGATTAATGATAATGAAATACTATCTTCCTATGCCAAGGAAGCCTATTGTTATTTTGATGTTGAACAAATTGAAGAATTTGTTTCTTTTAAGGGTGCATATGAAATTGCTTCTTTGATTGAAAAGTATGATGCTACTCTTTATGAATCTGAAAATTTTGCCATACTTAAATATTGCTATGAAAACTATGCTTCTAATGCTTATGTTAAAGAATTTATTGAAGGAATGACCGCTGCCTTGGAAGAGACTAATATTTTGCAGGAATCTATGGAAGAAGAAATGAGGAGGAAGAGCGGATTGATCACCTGTGCCCACCTTCTAACGAGAGTAACTCTTCAACTCATACATTGTTTAATTACCCTTCGTGCTTACCGAAGGATGGATGCCATGATGATTGCTATGATCCCTTGGATTCATTTGAAATATCCCTTTTTGATGAACTTGATGCTTGCTATGCTTGTGGCCAAGATGCCAATATAAATTATGCTTATGAAGATGAACTTGCTATAGTTCCTTATGTTAAGCATGGAATTGTTGCTATTACACCCACACATGATAGTCCTATTATCTTTTTGAATTCTCCCAACTACACTATATCGGAGAAGTTTGCTCTTATTAAGGATTATATTGATGGGTTGCATTTTACCACTACACATGATGATTTTGATGAATATAATATGCATGTGCTTGCTGCTCCTACTTGCAATTATTATGAGAGAGGAACCAAATCTTCACCTCTCTATGCTTCCAGTACTATGAAATTGCAAGAAACTGTTTATACTATGCATTGGCCTTTACTTAATGTGCATGAATTGTTCTTGTATGACATGCCGATGCATAAGAAGAGAGTTAGACTTTGTTGTCACATGATATATATCACCTTGTGCTCACTACTAAATTACAAATCATTGTTAATTAAAATTGGCTTTGATATACCTTGGGATCTGGGTGGATCCATTACTTGAGCACTTTATGCCTAGCTTAATGGCTTTAAAGAAAGCGTTGCCAGGGAGACAACCCGGAATTTTTAGAGTCATTTTATTCTGTTGTGTGCTTTTATAAATTTTAAAAACAAAAAAATATAGAGGGGAACCTAAAACTTCACAAAAGGAAAGGTGAAAGTGAGAGAGATGATGAGCATCGTTGAAGTGGGGGATATCCTTGAACTTTTGTTCATGCCCACGAAAACTTTGTGAATCTTGAATCACGGAAACTTTTCCAACAAAAATAATTATCCCCTTGTACAAATCCATTGTATTATAAAAATAATGTGCCAAGATTTGTCTTTAGGATGATTAGATTGCTTGTTGGTATGTGCGGTGTAAAAACAGAAACTTTGGCTGTAGTGCGTGAATTTTCATTTTTACTGGAACATCCAAAGTTTCTAAAAAATTTACACAGTATTGCTATAAAAAATGTTTATTTCGTCCTAATGTTTCAGAATTTGTGGAGTTACAGAAGTATGGTCAAAGTTTAGATTACTACAGACTGTCCTGTTTAAGACAGATTCTGTTTTTGATGCATTGTTTTGCTTGTTTTGATGAAACTATGGATTTTATCGGTGGTATAACCATGGAAAAGTTATAATACAACAGAGATAATGCAAATATAAAATATGAATGGTATTGCAACAGTACTTAAAGTAGGTGTTTGCTTTATTATACTAACGGATCTCACCAGTCTTCTATTAAGTTTTGTGTGGATGAAGTGTTCGAACATCGAGGAGGTCTCGATATGAGGAGAAGGAGGAGAGGCGAGAGTTCAAGCTTGGGGATGCCCAAGGCACCCCAAGTAAATATCCAAAGAGACTCAAGCGTCTAAGCTTGGGGATGCCCCGGAAGGCATCCCATCTTTCTTCAACAAGTATCGGTATGTTTTCATTTTCGTTTCGTTCATTTGATATGTGTAAATCTTGGAGCGTCTTTTGTGTTTAGTTTTCACTTTTCTTTTATGCACCATGCTGGTATGAGATAGTCCATGGTTGATTTACAGAATGCTCATTGCACTTCACTTATATCTTTTGAGTATGGCTTTATAGAAAGCTTCATGTGCTTCACTTATCTCATTTGAAGTTTGGATTGCCTGTTTCTCTTCACATAGCAAAATGTTATTCGTAGAATGCTCTTTTGCTTCACTTATATTTATTAGAGCATGGTCTTTTGTAGAAATAATTAAACTCTCTTGCTTCACTTATATCTATTTAGAGAGTCAACAGGAATTGGTCATTCACATGGTTAGTCATAAAATCCTACATAAAACTTAGGGATCACTGAATATGATATGTTTGATTCCTTGCAATAGTTTTGCGATATAGAGATGATAATATGTGGGAGGTACTAGTGGATGATCGTGTTTAGTAAGATATTGGTGTTAAGGTTTGTGATTCCCGAAGCATGCACATATAGTCTCCCGCTATGCTAGGAAGTTGGAGCACAATTTGTCCTTGATTGTCTATCTTTGTGTGAAGGTCGGGGGCGCGATGGTTAACTCCTACCAACCTCCCCCCTAATAGCATGCGTAGTAATACTTTGCTTCGAGAGAGCTAATAAACTTTTGCAATAAGTATGTGAGTTCTTTATGACTAATGTGAGTCCATGGATTATACGCACTCTTACCTTTCCACAATTTGCTAGCCTCTACGATACCGTGGATTGCCCTTTCTCACCTCGAGAGTCGGTGCAAACTTTGCCGATGCATCCAAACCCCGTGATATGATACGCTCTATCACACATAAGCCTTATTATATCTTCCTCAAAACAGCCACCATACCTACCTATTATGGCATTTCCATAGCCATTCCGAGATATATTGCCATGCAACTTCCACCGCCTCCGTTTTGATGACTTGAGCATTCATTGTCATAGTGCATTACATGATCGGAAGATAGCTAGCATGATGTTTTCATGGCTTGTCCGTTTTTTGATATCTTTGCTACGCTAGATCATTGCATTCTAATAGAGTCATACTTTGTTCTACTATCATTGTAGTATTGAGTTGTAAGTAAATAGAAGTGTGATGATCATCATTATTCATTATTAGAGCATGCCCCAGTGATGAAAGGATGATGGAAACTATGATTCCCCCACAAGTCGGGATGAGGCTCCGGACAAAGGAAAAAAAGGAAAAAGAAAAAAAAAGAAAAAAGAAAAAAAAGGAAAGAAAAGAAAAGAAATGAAATGAAAGAAGAAGGAATAGGGGCATGCTAATTCCACACTTGTGCTTCAAAGTAGCACCATGTTTTTCATATAGAGAGTCTCCTGTGTTGTCACTTTCATATACTAGTGGGAATTTTTCATTATAGAGTTAGATGCATACCCACTTAGTTTTCATATTGAGCTTTCATACACTTATAGCTCCTAGTGCATCCATTGTATGGCAATCCCTACTCCTCGCATTGATATCTATTGATGGGTATCTCCATAGCCCGTTGATACGCTGAGTTGATGCGAGACTTTCTTCTCCACTTTTACCCCTTTGAAACCTACCACCATATTCTATTCCACCCATAGTGCTATATCCATGGCTTGCGCTCATGTATTGCGTGAGAGTTGAAAATGCTGAAGCGCGTTAAAAAGTATGAACCAATTGCTTGGCTGACACCGGGGTAGTACATGATTTATACTTTGTGTTAAGAAGACAGAGCATGACAAGGCTATATGATTTTGTAGGGATAGCTTTCTTTAGCCTTAATATTTTGAAAGACATGATTGTTTGTTGGGATGCCTAAGTATTAATGTCTTTATGTCAAAACTAGACTATTGCTTTGAATCACTTGTGTCTTAATATTCATGCCATGATTGGAGATATGATCAAGATTATGCTAGGTAGCATTCCACATCAAAAATTATCTTTTTTTATCATTTACCTACTCGAGGACGAGCAGGAATTAAGATTGGGGATGCTGATACGTCTCCGTCGTATCTATAATTTTTGATTGTTTCATGCCAATATTATACAACTTTCACATATTTTTGGCAACATTTTATATGATTTATTGGACTAACATATTGATCCAGTGCCGAGTGTCAGTTCCTGTTTGTTGCATGTTTTTTGTTTCGCAGAATATCCATATCAAACGAAGTCCAAATGCGATAAAAATTTACAGAGATTTTTTTGGAATATTTGTGAATTTTGAGAAGTGGAATCAACGCAAACGGAGGCCCACAGCCCCCAAGAGACACCAGGGCGTGCCCAGAAGGCCCAGACGCGGGCTCGTGGGTTGTGCCCTCCTCGTAAGTCGGTTGGAGCTCTCCTTTAGGCGCAAGGAAGCTAATTTTTGGAAAAAAAATCGTGTTAAAATCTCAGCGCAATCGGAGTTACGGATCTCCGGGAATATAAGAAACGGTTTTCGGCGAGAAAACAGGAACGAGAAACAGAAGAGAACAGAGAGGGAGATCCAATGTAGGAGGGGCTCCTGCCCCTCCGCCGCCATGGAGGCCATGGACCAGAGGGGGAACTCTCCTCCCATCTAGGGGGGAGGCCAAGGAAGAAGAAGAAGGAGGGGGGCTCTTGTTAGAAATATGCCCTAGAGGCAATAATAACTTGGTTATTATTATATTTCCTTCTTCATGATAATCGTTTATTATCCATGCTATAATTGTATTGATTGGAAACTCAAATGCATGTGTGGATACATAGACAACACTGTGTCCCTAGTATGCCTCTGGTAGACTAGCTCGTTGATCAAAGATGGTCAAGGTTTCCTAGCCATGGACATGAGATTTCATTTGATAACGGGATCACATCATTGGGCGAATGATGTGATGGACAAGACCAAACTATAAACATAGCATATGATCGTGTCAGTTTATTGCTATAGTTTTCTGCATGTCAAGTGTCTGTTCCTATGACCATGAGATCATGCAACTCACTGACACCGGAGGAGTACCTTGTGTGTATCAAACATCGCAACGTAACTGGGTGACTATAAAGATGCTCTACAGGTATCTATGAGGGTGTCTGTTGAGTGGGCATGGATCAAGACTGGGATTTGTTACTCCGTGTGACGGAGAGGTATCTCGGGGCCCACTCGGTAATACAACATCACAACAAGCCTTGCAAGAAATGTGACTAAAGTGTTAGCCACGGGATCTTGTATTATGGAACGAGTAAAGAGACTTGCCGGTAACGAGATTGAACTAGGTATAGAGATACCGACGATCGAATCTCGAGCAAGTAACATACCGAAGAACAAAGGGAACAGCATACGGGATTAACTGAATCCTTGACATAGAGGTTCAACTGATAAAGATCTTCGTAGAATATGTAGGAACCAATATGGGCATCCAGGTCCCGCTATTGGTTATTGACCGTAGAGGTGTCTCGGTCATGTCTACATAGTTCTCGAACCCGCAGGGTCTGCACACTTAAGGTTAGGTGACGTTTCGGTATGGTAGAGTTATGTATGGTGGTGACCGAAGGTTGTTCGGAGTCCCAGATGAGATCCCGGACATCACGAGGATCTCCGAAATGGTCCGGAGGTAAATATTGATATATCGGAAGTCCCGTTTTGGCCACCAGAAAAGTTTCGGGTGTTTCCGATAGTGTAACGGGAGTGCTGGGAGGGTCCCGGAGGGCCATCGGGAGGGGCCACTCACGCCGGGAGGCCACATGGGCCTTAGGGGTGGCGCACCAGCCCTTAGTGGACTGGGCAAGCCAGCCCCTAGGGGCCCATGCGGCTGGGGTGAGAGGAAAAGTCAAAATCCCAAAGGGGGAAGGGTTTCCAAGTGGGGGAGGAGTCCTACTAGGAGTAGGATTGGAGTCCAACTCCCTCTCCTCCCCACTTCGGCCGACCCTAGGGGAGGATCCCTAGGGCGCCGGCCCCTCCCCTCCATCCTATATATACTAGAGGGAGAGAGGGACATAGCACTTCAACAAAGAGGACCACGGTGCAGCCCTCTCTCCCGATAGATCAGTTCCTCTAGTTTTTCTACAGTGCTTAGGCGAAGCCCTACCGGAATAGTTCCACCACCGCCGCCGCCGCGCCGTCGCGCCGCCGGAGAACTCATCTACCTCTCCACTCCCTCTTGCTGGATCAAGAAGGCGGAGATCATCATCGAGCTGTACGTGTGCTGAACACGGCGGTGCCGTCCGTTCGGCACTAGATCGGAAGGACCGCGATTGGATCGCGGAATGGTTCGTGATTGGATCGCGGGACGGATCGTGATCGGATCGCGGGACGGCTAGCGATTTGGATCGCGAAGACGTTCGACTACATCAACCGCGTTTCTTAACGCTTCCCGCTTAGCGATCTACAAGGGTATGTAGATCCACTCTCCCTCTCGTAGATGCTCATCACCATGGATAGATCTTGCGTGTGCGTAGGAAATTTTTTGTTTCCCATGCAACGTTCCCCAACAGTGGCATCATGAGCTAGGTCTATGTGTAGATGAGATCACGAGTAGAACACAAAGGAGTTTGTGGGTGTTGATATTCAGATTGCTTCCTCCCTTGGTCTTTTCTTGATTCGGCGGTATTGTGGGATGAAGCAGCACGGACCAACCTTACTCGTACGCTTACGAGAGACTGGTTCCATCAACTGACATGTAACTTCGTTGCATAAAGATGGCTGGCGGGTGTTTGTCTCTCCTACTTTAGTTGGATCGGATTCGACAAAGGCGGTCCTTGAGAAGGTTGAATAGCAATTTGTGTATCACCGTTGTGGTTTTTGCGTAGGTAAGAATCGTTCTTGCTAGATACCCGTAGCAGCCACGTAAAACATGCAACAACAATTAGAGGACGTCTAACTTGTTTCTGCAGGGTATGTTGTGATGTGATATGGCCAATTACATGATAAGATATATGTGATGTATGAGATGATCATGTATTGTATAGAATATCACGACTTGCATGTCGATGAGTACGACAACCGGTAGGAGCCATAGGGTTGTCTTTAATTTATTTTCGCCGTTTAGCTTTACTTTATCGCTATGAGTTAGCAATAGTCGTAGAAGCAACAGTTGGCGCGACAACCTCATGGCGACACGTTGATGGAGATCATGGTGTCATGCCGGTGCTTTGGAGATGGAGATCAAAAGCACAAGTTCAAGGCCATATCATGTCACTTATGATTTGCATGTGATGTTAATCCTTTTATGCATCTTATTTTGCTTAGGACGACGGTAGCATTATAAGGTGATCCCTCACTTAAATTTCAAGATAAAATTGTGTTCTCCCCGAGTGTGCACCGTTGCGAAAGTTCGTCGTTTCGAGACACCACGTGATGATCGGGTGTGATAGACTCTATGTTCGCATACAACGGGTGCAAGCCAGTGTTGCACGTGCAGAACACTCGGGTCAAACTTGACGAGCCTAGCATGTACAGACATGGCCTCGGAACACAAGAGACCGAAAGGTCGAACATGAGTCATATAGTAGATATGATCAACATGAAGATGTTCACCATTGAAACCACCTCAACTCACGTGATGATCGGACTTGGGTTGGTGAATTTGGATCATGTGACACTCGAATGACCAGAGGGATGTCAATTTGAGTGGGAGTTTTTAAGTAATATGATTAACTAAACTAATTATCATGAACATAGTCAAAATGTCTTTGCAAATTATGTTGTAGATTACTAGCTCGCGCTGTAGCTCCCTTGAATTTTTATATGTTCCTAGAGAAATAGAGTTGAAAGATGATGGTAGCAATAATGCGGACTGGGTCCGTGATCTGAGGATTGTCCTCATTGCTGCACAGAAGGCTTATGTCCTTAATGCACCGTTCGGTGCACCACCCCCCTCGAGCGTCGTCTGTAGATGTTGTGAACATCTGACAGGCACGTTCTGATGACTACTTGATAGTTCAGTGCGTCATGCATTACGGCTTAGAATTGAGGCTCCAAAACGTTTTGAACGTCACGGAACATATGAGATGTTCTAAGAGCTGAAATTGGGATCTCAGCCTCGTGCCCGTGGTGAGAGGTATGAGACCTCCAACAAGATTCTTTGCCTGCAAGATGAAGGAGAATAGCTCAATCGGTGAGCATGTGCTCAGATTGTCTAGGTGCTACAAATCGCTTGAATCGAGTGGGAGTTTATCTTCCAGATAAGATAGTGATTGATATAGTTCTCTAAGTCACTGCCACTAAGCTACTAGAAGCTTCGTGATGAACTATAAAATGCCAGGGATGGAAATAATGATCCCCGAGCTATTCGCGATGTTTGACACCGCGAAGGTAGAAATCAAGAAGGAGCATCAAGTGTTGATGGTTAGTAAAACCACTAGTTTCGAGAAGGGCAAGGGCAAGGAGGGATACTTCATGGATGGCAAGCCAGTTGCTGCTCCAGTAAAGAAACCCAAGGTTGAACCCAAACCCGAGACTGAGTGCTTCTATTATGAGGAGAACGGTCGCTGAATCGGAACTGCCCTAGATACTTGGTAGATAAGAAGGCTGGCAACGTCGACAGAAGTATATTTGATATACGTGTTATTGATGTGTGCCTTACTAGTACTCCTAGTAGCACCTGGGTATTGGATACTGGTTCGGTTGCTAAATGTTAGTAACTCGAAATAAAAGCTACGGAATAAACGGAGGCTAGCTAAGGGTGAGGTGACGATGAGTGTTGGTAGTGTTTCCAAGGTTGATGTGATCACCATCGCACGCTCTCTCTACCTTCGGGATTAGTGATGAACCTAAATAAATGTTATTTGGTGTTTGCGTTGAGCATGAACGTGATTAGATCATGTTTATTGCAATACGGTTATTCATTTAAGTTAGAAAATAATGGTTATTCTGTTTACATGAATAATACCTTCAATGGTCATGCACCCAATGAGAATGGTTTATTGAATCTTGATCGTAGTGATACACATGTTCATAATATTGATGCCAAAAGATACAAAGTTAATAATGATAGTACCACATACCTGTGGCACTGCCGTTAAATGTCATATTGGTGTAAAACGCATGAAGAAACTCCATGCTGATGGATCTTTGGACTCATTCGATTTCGAATCGGTTGAGACATGCGGACCATGCCTCATGGGCAAGATGACTAAGACCCCGTTTTCCGGTATGATGGAGCGGGCAAGTAACTTATTGGAAATGATACATGCTGATGTATTCGGTCCAATGAGTGTTGTAGCGTGCGGTGGATATCGTTATTTTCCTACCTTCACTGATGATTTGAGTAGATATGGGGATATTTACTTAATGAAACACAAGTCTGAAACGTTTGAAAAGTTCAAACAAAATCAGAGTGAAGTTTGAGATCATCGTGACAAGAAGATAAAATGTCTACGATATGATCGTGGAGGTAAATATCTGAGTTACGAGTTTGGTATACAACTTAAGACAATGTGGAAGTTGTTTCACAACTCACGCCACCTGGAACACCATAGTGTGATGGTGTGTCCGAACGTCGTAGTCGTGCTCTATTGGATATGGTGCGAACTATGATGTCTCTTATCGATTTGCCACTATCGTTTTGGGGTTGTGCATTAGAGACAACTACATTCACTTTAAAAGGGGCACCATCTAAGTCCGTTGAGATGACACCGTATGAATTTTGGTTTGGCGGAAACCTAAGCTGTCATTTCTTAATTTTTGGGGCTGCGACGCTTATGTGAAAAAGGGTTTTCACCTAATGAGCTCGAACCCAAAGCGGACAAATACATCTTCATAGAATACCCCAACGTAACAGTTGGGTAAACCTTCTATCTTAGATCCAAGCACAAAGTGTTTGTTGCTAAAACGGGTCCTTTCTCGAGAAAGAGTTTCTATCGAAAGAATTGAGTGGGAGGAAGATAGAACTTGATGAGGTTGTTGAACCTTTGTTTCAACCAGAGAGTGGCGCAGCGCAGAAAGCTGTTTCTGTGGAGCCTACGTTAGTTGAAGAGGAAGTTAATGATGATGATCATGAAGTTTCAGATCAAAGTTACTATCGAACCTCGTAGGTTGACAAGGACGCGTACTACTCCTGAGTGGTACGGCAACCCTGTCTTAGAGGTCATGTTGTTGGACAACGATGAACCTACGAGCAATGGAGAAGCGATGATGGGCCCGGATTCCGAGAAATGGTTAGAGGCCATGAAATCCGAGATGGGATCCATGTATGAAAACAAAGTATGGGCTTTGGAAGTATTACCTGAAGGGCGATAGGCCATTCAGAACAAATGGATCTTTAAAAGGAAGACGGACGCGAACGGTAATGTCACCGTCTATAAAGCTCGACTTGTGGCAAAGGGTTTTTCACAAGTTCAAGGAGTTGACTACGATGAGACTTTCTCACCCGTAGCGATGCTAAAGTCTGTTGGAATTATGTTAGCAATTGCTGCATTTTTCGATTATGAAATCTGGCAGATGGATGTCAAAACATCGTTTCCTTAACGGTATCCGTGAGGAAAGGTTGTATGTGATACAACCGGAAGGTTTTGTCAGCCCTAATGATGCTAAAATGTATGCAAGCTCCAGCGATCCTTCTATGGACTGGAGCAAGCATCTCGTAGTTGGAATATACGCTTTGATGAGGTGATCAACGTTTTTGATTCTATACAAAGTTGATGAGAAACTTGTATTTACAATAAAGTGAGTGGGAGCACTATAGAATTTCGGATAAGTATATGTGGATGACATATTGTTGATCGGAAATGATGTAGAATTTCTAGAAAGCATAAAGGGTTGTTTGAAAGGAGTTTTTCAAAGGAAAACCTGGAATGAAGCTACTTAAATATTGGGCATCAGCATCTATAGAGATAGATCAAGACGTCACATAAGACTTTCAATGAGTACATACCTTGACAAGATTTTGAAAGAGTTCAAAATGGATCAGTCAAAGAAAGAGTTCTTGCCTGATTTGTACGGCGTGGAGTTGAGTGAGACTCAAAGCTCGACCACGGCAGAAGAAAGAGAAAGGACGAAGGTCGTCCCCTATGCCTTATCCATAGGCTCTGTATAGTATGCCATGTTGTGTACCGCACCTAGTGTGTGCCTTGCCATGAGTCTGTCAAGGGGTACAAGAGTGGTCCAGGAGTGGATCACTGAACAATGGTCAAAATTATCCTTAGTAACTAGAGGACTAAGGAAATGTTTCTCGGTTATGGAGGTGATAAGGAGTTCGTCGTAAAGGGTTACGTCGATGCAAGCTTTGACACCTATCCGGATGACTCTGAGTAGCAATCCGGATACGTATAGTGGAGCAGCCATTTGGAATAGTTCCATGTGGAGCGTGGTAGCATCTGCAGTATGACATATAGATTTGCAAAGAACACACGGATCTGAATGTTGCAGACCGTTGACTAAAGACCTCTCTCACATGCAAAGCATGATCGAACCCCAGAACTCATTGGGTGTTAGATTCATAACAATGTGAATCACATAGCGATGTGAGCTAGATTATTGACTCTAGTGCAAGTGGGAGACTGTTGGAAATATGCCCTAGAGGCAATAATAACATGGTTATTATTATATTTCCTTGTTCATGATAATCGTTTATTATCCATGCTATAATTGTATTGATTGGAAACTCAAATGCATGTGTGGATACATAGACAACACTGTGTCCCTAGTATGCCTCTAGTAGACTAGCTCGTGGACATGAGATGTCATTTGATAACGGGATCACATCATTAGGAGAATGATGTGATGGACAAGAACCAAACTATAAACATAGCATATGAACGTGTCAGTTTATTGCTATAGTTTTCTGCATGTCAAGTGTCTGTTCCTATGACCATGAGATCATGCAACTCACTGACACCGGAGGAGTACCTTGTGTGTATCAAACATCGCAACGTAACTGGGTGACTATAAAGATGCTCTACAGGTATCTACGAGGGTGTCTGTTGAGTGGGCATGGATCAAGACTGGGATTTGTTACTCCGTGTGACGGATAGGTATCTCGGGGCCCACTCGGTAATACAACATCACAACAAGCCTTGCAAGCAATGTGACTAAAGTGTTAGCCACGGGATCTTGTATTACGGAACGAGTAAAGAGACTTGCCGGTAACGAGATTGAACTAGGTATAGAGATACCGACGATCGAATCTCGGGCAAGTAACATACCGAAGAACAAAGGGAACAGCGTACGGGATTAACTGAATCCTTGACATAGAGGTTCAACCGATAAAGATCTTTGTAGAATATGTTGGAACCAATATGGACATCCAGGTCCCGCTATTGGTTATTGACCGTAGAGGTGTCTCGGTCATGTCTACATAGTTCTCGAACCCGTAGGGTCTGCACACTTAAGGTTAGGTGATGTTTCGGTATGGTAGAGTTATGTATGGTGGTGACCGAAGGTTGTTCGGAGTCCCGGATGAGATCCCAGACGCCACGAGGAGCTCCGGAATGGTCCGGAGGTAAATATTGATATATAGGAAGTCCCGTTTTGGCCACCGGAAAAGTTTCGAGTGTTTCCGGTAGTGTACCCGGAGTGCCGGGAGGGTCCCGGAGGGCCATCGGGAGGGGCCACTCACGCCGGGAGGCCACATGGGCCTTAGGGGTGGCGCACCAGCCCTTAGTGGGCTGGGCAAGCCAGCCCCTAGGGGCCCATGCGGCTGGGGGGAGAGGAAAAGGCAAAATCCCAAAGGGGGAAGGGTTTCCAAGTGGGGGAGGAGTCCTACTAGGAGTAGGATTGGAGTCCAACTCCCTCTCCTCCCCACTTCGGCCGACCCTAGGGGAGGATCCCTAGGGCACCGGCCCCTCCTCTCCCTCCTATATATACTAGAGGGAGAGAGGGACATAGCACTTCAACAAAAAGGACCACGGTGCAGCCCTCTCTCCCGATAGATCAGTTCCTCTAGTTTTTCAGCAGTGCTTAAGCGAAGCCCTGCTGGAATAGTTCCACCGCCGCCGCCGCCGCGCAGTCGCACCGCCGGAGAACTCATCTACCTCTCCACTCCTTCTTGCTGGATCAAGAAGGCAGAGATCGTCATCGAGCTGTACGTGTGCTGAACGCGGAGGTGCCGTCCGTTCGGCACTAGATCGGAAGGACCGCGATTGTATCGCGGAACGGTTCGTGATTGGATCGCGGGACGGATCGTGATCGGATCACGGGACGGCTAGCAATTTGGATCGCGAAGACGTTCGATTACATCAACCGCGTTTCTTAACGCTTCCCGCTTAGCGATCTACAAGGGTTTGTAGATCCACTCTCCCTATCGTAGATGCTCATCACCATGGATAGATCTTGCGTGTGCGTAGGAAATTTTTTGTTTCCCATGCAATGTTTCCCAACAGCTCTCTCCCCCTCTCTCCCGGTGGCGCCGGAACACCGCCGGGGCAATCATCGTGACATCGATCTACTGCAACAACTTCGCCGCCATCAACACCAACTCTCGCCCCTCTATGCAGCGGTGTAACACCTCTCTTCCCCGCTGTAGGGTGTTGCAATATGTTCATGATTTGCCTATGGTGGGTTGCTTGAGTGACAGAAACATAAACCTGAGTAGGTGGATTGTTGCGTATGGGAGTAAAGAGGACTTGACACTTAATGCTATGGTTGGGTTTTACCTTAATGAACATTGGTAGTTGCGGATGCTTGCTAGAGTTCCAATCATAAGTGCATATGATCCAAGTACGGAAAGTGTGTTAGCGTATGCCTCTCCCTCATTGCATATAGCAAGTATCTATCATATTATATTCAATTGCCTAGGGACAATCTTTCTCTTGCGTCACACAAAAAGCTTTCTACTAAGTTATTTACTTTTATTGTTCTTTTATTAAAACAGCACCTAACTTTTATTTCAAAGTTCTTTATTTTCTTGCAAAGTACTTCTAGTTTTATTCCCGCAAAGTAGTTTCATACTTGTTCTAGGTAAAGCAAGCATTAGCGTGCGTAGAGTTGTATCGGTGGTCGATAGAACTTGAGGGAATATTTTTTCTACCTTTAGCTCCTCGTTGGGTTCGACACTCTTATCAAAAAAGGCTACAAACGATCCCCTACACTTGTGGGTTATCACTAGTGCCATCGCACACTCCTTGTAAAGACTTTATATTTGGATAAACTGCGGCTTCCATGGGCATGGTTCAACCCAGAGTTTTATATGAATACCTTCAATCTTGCAACATTTTATCATGAATATGTTGTCTTGAAGCCAGGGTGTCCTGCAACCTGGCAAAGTTTGTTAAATTGAAAAAAAATTGACCGAAATCCCATAAGATGATGTAAGACCCAACAATATTCGAGCTTTTGACCTGCAGAAAATAAAAAATACAAATATATATCAACAAGTAAATCGTATAAGAATAATATAAAGCCTTGGCGTGGATTGCAATATGAGTCAACAAATATTTCTTCAGGAATCCATGGTGTTGAAATCTGACGCATGGCACAGAGAACAAACTTCCCAGGACTCGGTTTTTTATGTCCCAATGCCTTTATGGCCCGGTGTGTTTGACCCGGTGTCCTAGTCTTGTATGTCTGGTCTTGTATCAGACGGAGCACTAAGTATCCTTCCTGGAAAGTTTGACTTCAAACTCTACGGCTGTGATAGCGACGTAGGTCTTGCAGATAAATTGGTGATCATGATGAGAAAAGATCGCGTTCTTCTTCCAAGGTGTCAACTAAGTCTTGTCGAGCTTTCTCATTGTCATCTTCAACATAAACATCTACTCTTGGAGAATCGTGATGAATGCCGCTTGGTAAGATAGCCTTTGCCCCATAAACCAGGAAAAATGACATATAGTCAATCGACCTGTTGGGAGTCGTCCGTATGCTCCAAAGCACAACAGGAAGTTCCTCCACCCAACATCCTAGGGTACACTCGAGGGGGCCCACAAATCTTGGTTTGATTCCTCGAAGGAGTTCCTGATTTGCACACTCTGCCTGCCCATTAGATTGTGGGTGGGCAACAGAAGCGAGGTCAAGCCGGATTTGCTCTTTTTCACAAAACTGCTCCATAGCTCCCTTTGATAGATCGGTGACATTGTCAGTGATGATGCTGTGAGGATATCCAAAGTGAAAAATTAACTTTTTCAATAACTTGACCGCTGTCTTGGCATCGCAATTACTGACAAGTTCTGCTTTGACCCACTTGGTAAACTTGTCTACCGTGACGAGGAGGTGCGTCTTTTTGCTGGAAGACGGCTTGAAAGGCCCAACCATGTCGAGCCCCCGGATCGCAAAGGTCCAAGTGATCGGTATCATGCGAAGTTTCTGAGCCGGCACATGTGCTTGTCGCGCATACCTCTGGCAACCATCACACTTATGGACAATGTCCTCGGCGTCTGCATGAGCAGTGAGCCAGTAAAAACCATGTCGAAATGCTTTAGCAACCTATGATCTGGAGCTAGCGTGGTGTCCACAATCTCCAAAATGGATTTCATTGAGAATCTCACGACCCTCTTCGGGAGAAACACGGCGTTGAAAACACCAGAAATGCTTTGCCTGTGCAACTCGCCATTGACTATGGTCATAGATTTACACCTCTGGATAATCTGTCGAGCGATGATTTCCTCTTTTGGGAGCTCGCCACGAGTCAGATAAGCGAGGTAAGGTGTCGTCCACTATGGTATGGCATGAACTACAGCTACGAGTGCTCACTCTGGATCAGGAATAGCGATGTCCTCCTCTGTCGACAATTTGACTGACGGGTTATGAAGAATATCTAGGAAAACATTTGGGGGAACTGGTTTGCGCTGAGAGCCCAAACGAGACAGTGCATCTGCTGCCTCATTAAGTCGTCGATCAGCATGATCAACCTAATATCCTTTGAAGTGTCTAGCCACCAAAGTGACAACACGTCTATAAGCCGCCATCAGTGGACCTTTGGAATCCCAAGTGCTAGAGACTTATTGAGCCACATGGTCTGAATCCCCAAGACAGCAAATCCGACTTATAATCATTTCCATGGCTAATCGCAGTCCGTAAAGGAGAGCCTGATATTCTGACGCATTGTTAGTACGACTAAACATAAGCCGTAAAACGTAACTGAACTTGTCACCACGTGAAGTTAAAACTACTCTAGCCCCCGAGCCCTCCAATTGCCTGGAACCATCAAAGTATAGCATCCAATATGTATTGTCTGGCTTTTTTGGAGGGGCTTGGAGTTCAGTCCAGTCATTGATAAAGTCCACTAGAGCATGAGACTTGATAGCTGTTCGAGGAACATATTTCAGATGATGAGGTCCAAGCTCAATAGCCCACTTGGCAATTCGTTCTGTGGCCTCCTCGTTCTGGATGATATCCCCCAAAGGCGCAGAACTAACGACAGTAATAGGATGTTCCTCGAAATAATGTTTCAACTTCCGGCTTGCCATAAAGACCCCGAAGACTAGCTTCTGCCATTGTGGGTATCGCTGTTGGGACTCGGTTACAACCTCACTGACATAATAAACTGGGAGTTGGACAGGATATTCATCTCTGCCCTCTTCTTTCCGCTCAACAACGACTGCTACACTGACTGCTTTATTATTGACAACAATGTATAAAAGCATCTGCTCTTTCAACTGAGGTGCGGCCAAAATAGGGGCTTCATACAACTACATCTTCAATGCCTCAAAAGCTGCATCAACAACGTCATCCTAGACGAAAGTGTGTGTCTTTTTCAACAGTTGATACAGGGGAATTGCCTTCTCCCCAAGCTGGCTTATAAAATGACTCAGGGGAGCAATGCTTCCCGTAAGTTTCTGAACCCCATTGATATTGGTCGGCTTTTACAATGAAGTGATAGCCTGGATTTTGTGCGGGTTAGCTTCAATGCCCCGCTCAGACACTAGGAAACCAAGCAACTTCCCTGTAGGTACACCAAACACACATTTGGCCGGGTTGAGCTCCATATGATAGACTCGCAGATTATCGAACGTCTCTTTCAGGTCGTCTAGGAGTGTCTCCTTCTTTTTTGACTTCACCACAATATTATCAAGATAAGCATGAACATTGCGTCCAATCTGAGTGTGTAGACAATTCTGAATGCAATGCTGATAAGTTGCACCTGCACTTTTTAGTCCAAAGGGCATGGAAGTATAACAAAAAGGCCCAAAAGGTGTTATGAACGTGGTCTTTTATTGGTCCTCCTTAGCCATCGTAATTTGATGATAACCAAAATAAGCATCCAGGAAACATAGACTCTCACAACCAGCAGTAGAACCAATGATCTGGTCAATTCGTGGAAGAGCAATCTGATCCTTGGGATGGGCTTATTTAAGGTCAATATAATCAACATACACGTGCCAAGTACCGTTTTTCTTCAGAACAAGCACCGGGTTGGCCAACCACTCAGGATAAAAAAATTCAACAATAAACCCGGAAGCCAGGAGCCGGGCCACTTCTTCTTCAATGGCTTTGTGTCGTTCTTCATTGAAATGATGCTGATATTGCCGCACAAGTTTCATCTTAGGATCAACATTTAGGCGATGCTCAGTGAGTTCTCTCGGCACACCAGGTGTAAGGGCATATTCATACCCTAATGGTTTTGGTGATTGATGACAATGCATTTGCGGACTAATCGTGTGCATTAAGCTTTCAGAGAATATCAGGTGGCACCAGACGATTATCTTACCCCTCAGAAAGCTAAAAAGAAGATGGTGTCTTTTCGACGATTTAGTGTCGGTGGACTTAAGTCATAGGAAAATCCATACTATCAAGAGGGGGTCCGCGGTGGGAAAGGTTGGGAGGAATCATCACGTACACACTCGCACCCCCATTCGTTTCCCGGCAACATGGAGTCTCTGTCCTTGCCCTACTCTCCCTTTCTTTCTCTCAGCGGTAGTACCGCTCTGGGAAGCGGTACTACCGCGCGCAGCCAGTACTTCCGCACCAGCCAGTGGTAGTACCGCTTAGGGAAAGAAGGGAGGGCTGGGCACCTCGCACGTGGCATCAGACGCATGTCTGGGAGTGTCTGGTGCCCCGCGCCAGCACCCAGCCGCAGTGGTAGTAGGGGCGGTAGTACTAAGCGGTACTACCGCCGCCCTTCTACTGGTTCTCTGATGGGCGGTAGTACCGCCCCAATCAGTGGTACTGCCGCTGAAGTGCGGTTGGTTGGTGGGTAACGGGCAGATTCCCCTCCCCACTATATAAGGGTTCTTCTTCCCCAAGAAGCCTCACCTCTAATCCTTCCCCAAGCTCCATTGTTGCCCAAAAGCTCATTCTTGCCCGATCTCTCTCCCTAGCCAACAAATCTTGTGGATACTCTAGGGTTTGGTTGAGAGGGCCCCGATCTACACTTCCACCAAGAGAAATTTGATTCCCCCCACTAATCCCTTGCGGATCTTGTTACTCTTGGGTGTTTGAGCACCCTAGACGGAAGAGGTCACCTCGAAGCCATAGTCCATTGTGGTGAAGCTTCGTGGTATCGTTGGGAACCTCCAATTCAGTTGTGGAGATTGCCCTAACCTTGTTTGTAAAGGTCCGGCTGCCGCCTCCAAGTGCACCACTAGTGGAATCACGGCACCTCGCATTGTGTGAGGGCGTGAGGAGAATACGGTGGCCCTAGTGGCTTCTTGGGGAGCATTGTGCCTCCACACCACTCCAACGGAGACGTACTTCCCTTTATCGGGAAGGAACTTCGGTAACACATCCTCGTCTCCAACGGTTCCTCTTGTGGTTATTTCTTACCTTTACTTCACGCAAGCTACTTACATTGTGTATCTTGCTTGCTTGAGTTGCTTGTTATGTTTAGCATCATATAGGTTGCTCACCTAGTTGCATATCTAGCCAACCTATTTGTTGCTAAGCATAAATTGTTAAAGAAAAGTTAAAAACTGGTAGTTGCCTATTCACCCCCCCTCTAGTCAACCATATCAATCCTTTCAATTGGTATCAGAGCCTCGTCTCTTTATTAAGGGTTTCACCACCCGAAGAGTATGGTTAGCGACGGGGACCGGCCGGTTGAACTCCCCGAGGCCATGGGTGTGAACACGATTTCTCGTGAGGATTTAAACGAGGCCATGTCCTCGCTTAAATCCTCCATGACGACCGAGGTCAAATCCATGTTTAAAGAATTCCTTGATACTCTTAAACTTTCCACCGATGCGGTGCTAGTGGCTAATCCCACTAACTCGACATCGGATGTCAACTCCGGTAAGGAGGGGGCTAGTGCTGATAAGGACACTCGTTCTCAAGGAATTAATGGGTCGGTGACCTTTGCCTCAGTTCCCCCTCCCTTGGTCTATGGAGGACCAATGCACCCACCTCATATAGTTAATCTCAGTCCTCCTCCTAAACTTGTTAAGAATGATTTTGCTAATTGGGTTTTTTGTATCAAGTCTCATTTGGATCACAGCTCAATTCAACTCATGAGAGTCATTGAAGAAGGATACTATCCTCGTGATCCACGCAACCTCACTCCAAGAGAAGAGGCTGATAAACAGCTAAATTCCTCCACCTTGTTCATACTCCAAGCTGCAGTTCCTACCGAAGACCTACCTCACCTGCGTCCCTTCACTGTTGCTAAAGAGTGTTGGGAACACATTGTCTCCATGTACAAGGGCAGCTCAAGCATTCAACGGTCGAACTATGAGGTCGTGCTTGATCAGTCAGATGAGTTTGTAATGCTAGAAGATGAGGAACCGCGTGAGCTCTATAGGAGGGTAACTACTCTTGCCGTTGCCCTCCGAGATCATGGCAGCAAGGATGTGGATGACACCTGGATCAAGCGTAAGTTTCTGAAGGCCATCATGCCCTTCAACAAGGCCATGTCTGCCGTCATCCACCAAAGACCAGACTTTCACAACTTGCCCTCTAGTGATGTGTTGGATGAATTTATTGCAATGAACATCTTGAACACGACGGCGGACAATGCTCTTGCTCATGTGCAACGGTCAAAGAAATCATCTCCCAACCTTGCTTTGAAGGCCAAGGCCAGTCAAGAGGAAGAGGAGGAAGAAGAAGAGGAGGGTTGCCCCGAGGACACCAAATATGCTTACCATGAGCATATGGCTCTAGCGTCTAGGCAATTCTAGGGCAACAAGAGAAACACAAGGCCCAACTTCTCCAAGAACAACTCAAGCGGGTCAAAGGGCAAGCAACGTGTGAGAACCTGCTACAACTGTGGTAATGTGAGTCACTTCGTGGTAGATTGTCCTTATGAGAAGATGGAAGACAATGGTGGCAAGCTCATCCGCAAAGATAAGGCCAAGTCTTTTCCCAACAAGTCCAACTTCACCATGAAGGCTCCTCACAAAGTGTTGGTGGCTCAAGAAGAGTATGTCTCCGATGATGATGTGGATGATGAAGACACAAGTGGTGAAGGAATGGCAATGGCATCTGTGGCTTTTGCATCAAGTACCCCAACAAAGGTGTCACTCTTCGATGCTCCCAACGAGAACCACATTGCTAGGAGTCTCATGCCCAAAGGTATCACCAAGGTAACCTCCAACGTCAAAACCTCAAACATTAAGACTTCTATTTCTTCCATTCCGTCTTTGTTAGATTGTGTGGATGAAAATGAGGAGGCGAAAGAGGGCGAGAATGAGTTTGACAAGTTCTTGTGCAAACTCAAGGGAGAATCCAAGAAGCACTTCGTTGCTCTCTTGGAACAACTTGGTGAGGCCAATGACACGATTGAGTCTCAAGAAGAACATCTTGAGGAGTTGAGGGGGCATAGTCGTGATTATGCCAACGAGATAGCAGATCTTTCTATTGCTCTTGAGGAAGAGCGAGGTCTTCGTTTGACTCTTGAGGAGTCACAAAATGATGACCTTGCTAAATTACGTAAAGATTATGATCATGCTGTTGTTCTTAACCGTGTGCTCAAATCTGAAAAGGTTGCACTTTGGATTGGGCATGATTGTCTCAAGGATGAGTTTGACACACTTGACAATGCTCACAAGGCATTGAAGAGTGTTCATGCTTCTCTTGAGAAGTCACATGATCAACTCCAAGTAAAACTCACTAAGGAAATTGCTACGTGTCCTCCTTTTGTTTTAATTGATAATGCCTCTGCTACTAACCCGTTTTGTGAGCATGCACATCTTGTGGAGGAAAATGCCAAGCTAAAAGAGCAGCTTGAGAAAGGCCTTGTGACATGTATCCAAGGTGATAAGAATCTCAATGACCTTTTGAGCAATCAAAAGGAAGTGGTTGCAAAGGAAGGAGTTGGGTTTGCACCCTAGTCCAAAAAGAAGAAGAAGATGAAGACCACGCAGGTTCCTCCGCTTAAGGAAACATTTGTCAAAGCGGGGAACATTACTCATGAGAAGAAGAAGGACAAGGTTGTGAGTGATAGTGCCAAGAAGGGCAAGATCACTCCCTCCAACAGGGCCGGCGATTTTAACCCCTCCTATATTTTGTGCCGTGCTAGTGATGGGCATGTTTATGCCAAATATGTTGGTTCCACTTATGAGTACATTGAGTGGTCTATTTGGGTACCTAAGACCCTTGTCACTAACATGAAAGGACCCATTCATGAATGGGTACCTAAATCCAAGCATTGATCTATTGTAGGACTTTGCTTCCGGGGGGGTCTCATGGTTGCTCGATAGCAGAGCAACAAATCATATGACCGGAAGCAAGGACTTGGTGGTGGATGTTCGACCCGATGCATCCGTCGTGGCCACCCAAGTCTCCTTTGGCGATGATGCAATCTCAAAGGTATTGGGTCTTGGCAAGGTGGTTATGTCTCCGGCCGTAACCATTGAGAAAGTCATGCTTGTTGAGACCCTTGCATACAATTTACTTTCCATTTGTCAACTTGCACTTATGGGTTTTAGCACCTTCTTTGGCATTGATACAGTGACCCTTTTGTGGAGCAAGACTCTTAAAGTAGCCTTTGTTGGGCATGTCGAAAATGGTCTCTATGTGATTAACTTCTCGGAGCGACCCACTAAGACCGCGACATGTCTAATGGCTAAAGTTAATGTGGGATGGCTTTGGCATCACCGACTAGCCCATGTCAATATGAGATCTTTGCAAAATCTCCTCAAAGGGGATCACATTCTTGGACTAACAAATGTGAGTTTTGCCAAAGATCGTGCTTGCAGTGCTTGTATCGAAGGAAATCTACATGAAAAGGCTCATCGTCCAACTACTACAATCTACTCAAAGAGGACCTTAGAGCTCTTTCACATGGATCTCTTCGGGCCTCCATCTTTTGACAGCCTTGGAGGAAGAAGGTATTGCTTGGCGATTGTGGATGATTACTCAAGATACACATGGGTATATTTCTTCAAGAGGAAGAGTGAGACCCAACAGACCGTCATCAACTTTGCAAATGAAGTGCAACGTCAACATGAAGCAAAGATTTTGATGATTAGAAGTGACAACGGCACTGAGTTCAAGAACTACACCCTAGATGAGTTTCTCAGTGATGAGGGGATAAAACACCAATATTCCACACCTTACACCCCTCAACAAAACGGTGTTGCGGAGAGGAAGAACCGGACGTTGATGGATGCGGCAAGAACCATAATGGCAGAGTTTAAATCTCCGTACAACTTTTGGGCCGAAGCCATCAACACCGCGTGTCATGCATCAAATCGCTCTATCTCCGTAAAGGCTTGAACAAGACTCCTTATGAGATTCTTACCGGGAACAAGCCCAACCTCAAGTACTTCTGGGTGTTCGGTTGTAAGTGTTTCATTCTCAAGAAAGGTGTTCGTTTGTCTAAATTTGAATCTAGAGCCCATGAGGGCATATTTGTTGCTTATGCTGCAAACTCTCATACTTACCGTGTCCTCAACAAGTCCACGGGACTCATTGAGGAGACGAGTAACATAGAGTTTGATGAAAATAATGGCTCCCAAGTGGAGCAAAGTGGTCTTTGTGATGTAGGTGATGAAATTCCTCCCCAAGCCATAAGAAGAATGGGTGTGGGATACTTCCTACCCGTTGAGGAACCCCTTGTGGCTGAAGGAGAAGGACAATGTTCCACTCAAGTGGAACCATCACTGACGCACGACCCACACTATTGTGAAGAACAAAGTGAAGGCCCTCAACCCTGCGATCAAGATCCAGGGCAAGATCAACTAAATGGTGATGATTCTACATCACATGATGCTCAAGATCTTGCTCACACCCCCGTGCAAGCTCAAGATCAAGTTGAAGCTCTAGACCAAGATCAAGCTCAAGATGAAGGTCAAGCTAAAGATCAAGAGCAAGCCGGTGCTAGTACCGAAGTTCGTCAAGATACCAAGCCTCAACTTTCCATGGAGGAAATTCTTGAAAGACGAGCTGCCAAGATCGCTTCCAAACTAAGAGTCAAGCAACACCTATTAAAGAATGTTTATGGAAGTTTGAAGAGAGGGGTAACTACTCGTCGTCAATTAACAAACTTTTGTGCACATCATGCATTTGTTTCTTGCTTTGAACCCCTCAAGGTACAAGATGCGCTCGAAGACGAGGAATGGCTTGAAGCCATGCATGAAGAAATCAACAACTTCAAGCACAACAAAGTGTGGCGATTGGTGCCAAGACCAAAGGAGAAGCACAATGTCATTGGAACCAAATGGATCTTTAAGAACAAGCAAGATGCACATGGTATTATTATTCGCAACAAGGCAAGACTGGTGGCTCAAGGCTACTCCCATGTCGAGGGCATCGACTACGGTGAAACCTTTGCCCCTGTTGCTCGCCTTGAATCTATTCGCATGTTGCTTGCTTATGCCTCTCATCATGATTTCAAATTATATCAAATGGATGTGAAGAGTGCTTTTCTTAACAGTCCACTTATGGAGTTGGTATATGTCAAGCAACCCCCGGGGTTTGAAGATCCCAAGTTCCCCAATCATGTATATGTTCTCGATAAGGCACTCTATGGCCTTAAACAAGCCCCACGTGCGTGGTATGGGCACCTTACCGAGATGTTGCAAGATCGTGGGTTTGAAATTGGGAAAATCGGTCCCACTCTTTTTACTAAGAGGGTTAACGGGAACTTGTTCGTATGCCAACTATATGTAGATGATATTATCTTTGGTTCTTCTAACAAAGCTTTTAATGATGAGTTCGCCGCACTAATGACCAAAGTGTTTGAGATGTCTATGCTGGGAGAGTTGAAGTTCTTCCTTGGATTCGAAGTCAAGCAACGAAGCCAAGGAACCTTCATCAACCAAGCAAAATACACTCAAGACATGCTCAAGAGGTTCAAGTTGGATGAGCTCAATCCTCCCAAGGCCAATACTCCAATGCCGCTCAAATGCCAACTTGACAGCGATCCCAATGGTAAAGCTGTGGATCAAAAGGTATATCGCTCCATGATTGGATCTCTGCTTTACCTTTGTGCATCTAGACCGGATATTATGTTGAGTGTGGGAATTTGTGCAAGATTTCAAGCTGCACCTAAGAAGAGTCACTATGTGGCTGTCAAGCGAATCTTTCGATATTTGACTCATACCCCAAACTTTGGCTTATGGTACCCCAAAGGTGCTTCATTTGATCGCATTGGATATACTGACTCGGATTGGGCAGGAGACCGTGTGGAAAGTAAGTCCACTTCCGAAGGCTGCCAATTTCTTGGTCGCTCTTTGGTAAGTTGGTCTTCAAAGAAACAACACTGTGTTTCTCTCTCGTCCACCGAGGCCGAGTATGTAGCCGCCGCAAGCTGTTGTGCTCAGATTCTTTGGATGAGGCAAACTTTAAAGGATTATGGTGTCAACTGTGACAAAGTGCCTATTTACTGCGACAATGAGAGCACGATCAAGATCTCCAACAACCCGGTTCAACACTGCAAGACGAAGCATATTGAGATTCGTCATCACTTCATCCGGGACCACATCAAGCATGGAGAAATTGATCTTATTCATCTTTATACCAAGGAACAGCTTGCAGATATATTCACGAAGCCATTGGATGAAGCAAGATTTCGCGAGTTAAGGCATGAGCTAAATATCATTGATTCAAGCAATGTGGCTTGACTTAGTGCACACCCCACCACACTCATCATTATGTCTTGTCTAGATGTAGGCATGGATTTAGGGGGAGTCTAGTTCTCTCAATGAACTATCCCTCCTCCTATTATGCATAAACTAATCAAAGTCTTTCACATCCGCCATTTTTGATGGTTTTTGTGCTTCAAAGACGAGTTTTGGTCATGGGCCCAAGGTTCAAATCTTCGCGGTGCCATACCAATTGACTCAAACATAGGTGGCCTCGGCCATCGCCCCTCCTAGCGAGGCATTTGCTTTTGAGAAGCATGTTTTTGTGTTTTCGGGGTCACTCCAACCTTTTTGATTTGTTTTGGATCGGCATCATCGGAGTGTTTCCTGATTTTTGGATGGTTTTGTTGTCTCCAACCTTTTAACCAAACAAAATCTTGCATAAGCCACACTCTTGGTTTTTATTTCCTACCTTGGTGTTGCCCAGAGCGGTACTATCGCTGGCTTGGGCGGTAGTACTAAGCGGTGCTTAGTACTACCGCTATGCCCAGCGGTACTACCGCCGGAGCGGTTCTACAGGGCCTCCTGCCGCTGTGTAGAACCGGGGCGGTACTACCACCCACCCGGGCGGTACTACCGCCTGTGAGCTCCCACGAAGGGATATGGGGTGGGGCAGGGGAAGTTTCCACTTCCCCATACCCATTCACCCCTTTCTCTCGCGGCCCTCTCTCTCCAGGCGCATCCAAGGCCGCGGAGGCCACCGCCGGACCTCCGTTTCCGGCCAATCTTTCGCAAAACCGTCCGGAGGAGTTGATCTCCAACCCCCCCTCTCGCCATGGACGCTGGTATTGTCCCGTTTTTCTCTCCCTAGGTTCTCCTATTTTTGAATCTAGGTATTGGACAATGCATGGAGTTTCCATCTTTTTGGGTCAAATCCGGGCGTGATTCTCTTATACAAGTTTGCTCGGAAGTCTTTCTCAAGGTTTAACAGTCAAATATGTGCATTTGACATCTCCGGTAGTACTGGATCTCACCGGCGGCTGTAGGTTCCCCTACAGTTTTTGCCCGCGCGGTCCTACCGCCCCTTTGAGCGGTAGTACCAAGCGGTAGTACTAAGCGGTACTACCGCTAGTGACAGCGGTACTACCGCTGGTGATGCCAACTGCCCATGTTTTTCTGTTAAATCTTTAGAATTGCTTTATTTTTTCCTGGCTTATGCAAACTTGTTTACACTCTGTTTCTCTCGTTTTGTGTTCTCATTTGGTTTCCAGGTGGTAGTAGGAGGAACCCGAGCCATGAGACCGGATCCAAGCGACCGCGCACCTCAGAAGAAGACAGCTCTGCCAACCCTCCCAGGCAGCAGACGAAGAATGCTTCCTCCAAGAGGTCGTAGCCATCCCTGGGCAAGATCCCTATCAAAGATTACTGGGCTATTCGCCGTCACGATCCATACGTCACTCCTCAAGAGAATGTTGTTCGCAACCGTCCCTTCTGGACCAAGCAGCAATTGTGTATTTACAATGACGTGCTTCTGGGTAAGGAAAACATATATGTGCGAAATGTCAAGTCGATTTATATGGAGTGCCTGGAAAAAGAATGCCCAATACTTTGGCCAGGCTATTGAGCTCTGTCAGAAGTTTCAGACCACCCATCTCATGGAATTCAACAAGGACTTTCATGCTGAGATGATTGCCGTGTTTTATGCTACCGTTCACTTTGGGACTGATGATGCCAGGACTTTGACTTGGATGACTAATGGGAGGAAGTTGTCTTCTACATGGAAGGAGTTCATGGACCTTCATCACGTTGAGGACAGGGGGCTCGATGACCCTGTCGGTTTCCGCCTACATAAGGAACCTACGGCAACTCACAAGCGCCAACTTTGGCCCTACTCCACTGAGAAGGTATCCTCCACTACTGGCAAAACTACTTATGTTCTGCAGTCGTTCCTTGATATTATGCACCGCATATTCCGGAACACCTTGTTTCCTCGTGTTGGCAACTTGGACATGGTGCACTCCTGCCTGGTGGATCTGTTGCTCTTCTGTCAGCATATGAAGGACTCTGCTGAGGTGCCTGCTCTGGATATTTCTCACATCATGTGGTCTGAACTGCACTCTGCTGTCTTTGATCGTAAGGTTACTATTAATGGATCGTACTTGATGCTTCTCCTTGAGAGCACGTGGGCTAAGACCCATCCAGGCATCATCTTTGAGCATGGTGAGGTGGTTTCTCATAAGGTTGTGCAGCTTCGTCAGAAGGACAAATGGGCAAACTATGTTGCTCCCGAGGCTGTTTTGGCTGATGATGATGTTGAGGATGAAGATGAGGATGACGAGGATGATGAGGACTTTGTGGTCCAGGGTGGTGCGGCTCCTCATTCTGCACCATCTCTGGCTGAACTATCTTTGGCTAAGAATCTCAAGGAGAAGATGAAGAAGTTGTTCTGTTTATAGGCTAAGGGTCAGTACAGGGCTCATGTTGATGAGAAGGAAGCTAGACGGCATCACAAGGCTATTGGCAGACACATTGGGTTGGAGGTTAGCAGTGGTTCTGAGAAGTATATCACTGATGAGGAGGTCTGGATCTCACGGCACTGCAAGGACTCTGACGATGATCTGCCTGGCTCTTCTGCTCCAGCTCTGCCCGACACCATTTCCCACACTCCAGAGTCCGGAGAGTACTGATGATGGGTCCTTGTGTTCTGCCACCTGTGTGTCTTAGTCCTCCTTGCCCTTTTGGTGTCTCGCTGCCAAAGGGGGAGAGTGTGTAGGGATTTGCCGAGTCACGAGCATGCGTTTGCTTTCTGAGTTGCCTTCTTTTATGTCATTGCTCGTCGTTGTCTTATGGTTGTGAGACTTCAGTCAGTGTCTTCGTCGTATGGTGTAAGACATATGCTACCCTTAATTATCCTTATATGTCTCGTTTTGTGAGTTAGTTTTATTATACCATCTGTGTTATACTCTCACATAGTGTTCCTTGCTTAGTCATTTATGTCATATTATACATTGTTGTAAGGAGTATTCGTCTCTAAAATATAGGGGGAGTGTTGATCCTAGCATGTGTGTTTTGCATTCCAAAATCATATCAAATATAGCACACGTCTAGGGGGCCCGTCAATATTTTTGTAGACTTTTGGGTTTGCTTGCTTTCTCTTATTTATTATCTATGCAAATCCAGTGTTGTCATCAATCCACCAAAAAGGGGGAGATTGTAAGGGCATATTCATACCCTGATGGTTTTGGTGATTGATGACAATGCATTTGCGGACTAATCGTGTGCATTAAGCTTTCAGAGAATATCAGGTGGCACGAGACGATTATCTTACCCCCCAGGAAGCTAAAAAGAAGACGGTGTCTTTTCCACGATTTAGTGTCGGTGGACTTAAGTCATAGGAAAATCCGTACTATCAAGAGGGGGTCCGCGGTGGGAAAGGTTGGGAGGAATCATCAAGTACACACTCGCACCCCCATTCGTTTCCCGGCAACATGGAGTCTCTGTCCTTGCCCTACTCTCCCTTTCTTTCTCTCAGCGGTAGTACCGCTCTGGGAAGCGGTAGTACCGCGCGCAGCCGGTACTTCCGCCCCAGCCGACGGTAGTACCGCTTAGGGAAAGAAGGGAGGGCTGGGCACCTCGCGCGTGGCATCAGACGCATGTCTGGGAGTGTCTGGTGCCCCGCGCCAGCACCCAGCCGCAGCGGTAGTAGGGGCGGTAGTACTAAGCGGTACTACCGCCGCCCTTCTATTGGTTCTCTGATGGGCGGTAGTACCGCCCCAACCAGCGGTACTACCGCTGAAGTGCGGCTGGTTGGTGGGTAACGGGCAGATTCCCCTCCCCACTATATAAGGGGTCTTCTTCCCCAAGAAGCCTCATCTCTTATCCTTCCCCAAGCTCCATTGTTGCCCAAAAGCTCATTCTTGCCCGAGCTCTCTCCCTAGCCAACAAATCTTGTTGATACTCTAGGGTTTGGTTGAGAGGGGCCCGATCTACACTTCCACCAAGAGAAATTTGATTCCCCCCACTAATCCCTTGCGGATCTTGTTACTATTGGGTGTTTGAGCACCCTAGACGGAAGAGTTCACCTCAAAGCCATAGTCCATTGTGGTGAAGCTTCGTGGTATCGTTGGGAACCTCCAATTCAGTTGTGGAGATTGCCCTAACCTTGTTTGTAAAGGTCCGGTTGCCGCCTCCAAGTGCACCACTAGTGGAATCACGGCACCTCGCATTGTGTGAGGGCGTGAGGAGAATACGGTGGCCCTAGTGGCTTCTTGGGGAGCATTGTGCCTCCACACCACTCCAACGGAGACGTACTTCCCTTTATCGGGAAGGAACTTCGGTAACACATCCTCGTCTCCAACGGTTCCTCTTGTGGTTATTTCTTACCTTTACTTCACGCAAGCTACTTACATTGTGTATCTTGCTTGCTTGAGTTGCTTGTTGTGTTTAGCATCATATAGGTTGCTCACCTAGTTGCATATCTAGCCAATCTATTTGTTGCTAAGCATAAATTGTTAAAGAAAAGTTAAAAACTGGTAGTTGCCTATTCACCCCCCCCCCTCTAGTCACCCCCCTTCGTGGTATCGCAATATAAGATGTTGATACTGCTGCCGCCGTCCATCAACACTTTGGTTAACCTGTAGCCACCAACTTGAGGGGCCACCACCAGTGCAAGACTCCAAGGATTGTCAACACGGGGAGGATGATCTGCTCGACTCCAGGTGATAGGATACTCAGACCAATTGAGATATTCCGGAACAGCTGGCATTGTCGCACTGATCGCTTGTCGCCGAACCTTCATGTCCCGTTTGTTGGTATTGGTGGTGAAAACATGATTCTGTCCACTATTCAACTGTTTCGGATTGCTCTGAAAACCTGACGCGCTCGCCTGGTTCTAGTTCCCAAGCCCATTGCGCTGATTATGCGAGCAATTGCTGCCAGCCCCCTGAAACCCGGACCCTGAGTTGCTAGCGCTTGGGAAGTTACCTCCCTGGAAGCTCACATTGGGGAAGCCTGCCCGAGAGCCGTTGGCTTGATGAGCACCACGGTGACCACTAGGACCTGCTCCTTGGTCACCACCACCAAAGATGCTATTTTTAAAACTCCTGCATAATATAACAATTTTCCCACAATTGGTTGGCCGGCTTATCCCCCTTGCTATGCTTCGGCCACGGATCCTTGAGGGCTTCTTCATAATTGCGGGGTCAAAACGTCAAGTTTTTGAAATTACCATTTTGACGTTGATTCTTGAAACCTATATTAGTGTTAGCCATGAGGTCTGATCATCCCTCGAAGTTCTTGCGCTTGTTGTTGTTGTTGTTGCGATTTTTGTTTCCATTGCCATTGTCCTGGTGACCCTTGCCACCGTTCTTTTTGCCCTTGCCAGACTTCACGTCATCAGAAGACAGATCCTTGGTGTTATCAGACTCGGCATACCTAGCCAAAACATTCATGAGTTCACTCATCTCCTTGACCTTCCGCTTCATATGCCCAAGTTTCTATACCAAGGGATGAAAACGACAGTTTTTGTCCAGAACGAGGAGTGTCTTGTGTGTTGTAATGCTGTCAAACGAGTGAACTATCTCGGCAATTCTCCTTGCCCAATGATGAGTTGACTCACCATCCTGCTGAACACAATGCTCTTGATCAACGATGGTAGTCGGACGCTTGCACGTGCCTTGGAAATTCTTGATGAACCGCTCTTTCAACTCTTGCCATGAATTGATTGAATTCGCAGGCAAGTTCTTCAACCAAGTACGCGCTGGGCCCTCCAACATCATGGTCAGATAGCGTGCACACACAGCATCACTGATCTCCAACATATCCATAGCCAACTCGTCACTCTCAATCTAGTCTGCGGGCTCCGGATCAGCCGTATAGTTAGGCACTTTGCGAAGAGCTGGACTCAAGCAGGGAGTACCGATAGTCCATGCTGCTTGGGTAGGGTGCCCAGAAATAGGTTGAGCCATGGGGGGTCGAACGTAATCACCCCTTGGATGAGCGTGTTCGACCCTTGGGCCTCCTACCCCAGCCATCTCTGCTGCTCGTGCGTTATCTACGATGGCCTGTGCGTCTACCACCACCGGTTGGAGTGGAGGCTATTGATTTGCCGATGGCTCCCTTTGACGTCAAGCGTTGCTTGAGACTGCTGGAGATTCGTCGTGTCGGCTCTTGGTCCGGCTTGGACCTGGGGTGGAGAGGAGGCGGTTGCGGCTTCGAGAGTAATTCGGCTGTTGAGTAACTGCTGTCTTCAGCATCTCGATTGCATTCCTTGCCTCCACCTCCATTAGAGTGTTTCCATGTATGGGAATAGCCGCCAAGTTGTGCGTTCCCGCTAGCACGTTATCCATCGGGTTGGAATAGTGATCGGTTGGCGTTACAAAGAGGTCGGGCCGATTTAGAGTGGGCTGGATTATTTGTTGTTGAGCCGGCGTTTGCTGAGATGATGCTGGTTGCTGAGCCGACACTTGCTGACGGGCCGGCGGTTGGGCTCGGGGGATGCTCTGGTGGATGCCCTGAGTCAATTAGGGTATGACCAGCTCCGCACTGAGCATGTCTGTCCCCCGTGGTGACTCGAACAGCCGGATCGGCTCAAGGGACACAGGGAGCCGACTGTTATGCCTCCTCTGATGAACTGCAGTTGACTCATTCTGGTGAAACGTGAGGTGGATTCCTTGGTTCTTCAAGCACTAGGCCTCCCTTAGGACTTCAACGCGAGCCTCAACCAAACATGCGTTCTCAATGTTGATATCCTCCTGGATCTTGGCCAGCTGCTCGCAACACTTGGTAATCTCAGCGTTGTGAGCCTCAGCATTCTCTGGGGTCACCGGGTCTGTAAGAAGTGTGGACAAGGTTTCCGTAAACTTAGCCAAAGCTAGGGTCCCTGAGCCGCCTGAGTCGGCGCTTGTCAAGGCTGCCGTAATAGCTGTCGCCGCCATCACATGACCCGGTGTGAGCTGAGCCGGATTCTGTCTTAACGAGGGGACCATCACCAGATTACCCCACGCATCATACTGAGGCTGATCATGGCTGCTAGCCATATAGACTGCGGCCCGACGGCCCGACTCATACAGCTCCGGGTCAGCTTCGTCATCGGAGTATCCTCCCAACCTTTCATAAAAAAACAAAAGAATCGATTATGTGTCGCCCACTGACTCATCGTCAGAGTTAATGAGAGTATCGCCTTCTGATGTCGAGTCAGACTCTGAGTTCAGCTCCTGTGTCGCGCCGCCGATGAAGCCGACGAAGGTACTGACCCAGTGTTGCTCAACCCGACGGGGCGTGACCCGGCTAGCCACTTGCAGCGAGTCGGTAACGCGGCTCCCTCCAGAGCAGACTGACCAATCTCGCCAATGAACATGTGGATATTGTCGAACGGAACCCGGTACCCTGACTCGATCGAGCCAGCCTCGGGACTCCAAGTTGCATCGTCAATGTAGAGCTTCCCTCGCCGGCTCTTTGTCATCCGGCCGATCCTGTACTTCTCGATCTCTAGAAGGACTCCCTTCAAGAACTCAACACCATCGTGCGCTGACCCCATGGAGGGCATCAACTATCGTGGTTTTGTCACGGCAGATGTCCTCATGAGAAGACTAAGTCATGAGGCCATCGCTACTAGGTGATCGCTTGAACGGGGTTGATCGGAAACGAGAGACGCAAGTTTACCCAGGTTTGGCCCCTCCGATGGAGCTAAAAGCCAATGTCCTGCTTGATTGCTATCTATGATGATGATCTCGATTACAAGGTATTGCTCTTGCTATCTAGTTCTAGAGGGTTTGTAACTTGTCCCTTTTCGTCCCAGGGATCCCCCTTTATATAATAGGTGGAATCCTTGGGTTACAAATGAATCCGGGTCGTACTCTCAACCCGTGTTAGACTCTAACTACAAATAAACGTGTCTTCCAGGTTAGGGGAAATACCCCTCAAGTCCACTTCAAGCCGGCATGTTCTCCTGATCCTTGAGCCGACAATATGGGCCGAGTCTTGTATGGACCTCCAATCTTTGTGATGAGCCTCCTTGTCTTGACCCGGATATGAACTGACCCATGAGGCTCATAGCCTTCCTGGCCGGGTCAGTGAACCGCAGGGTCGCAATGCTGGAAAACATCCCCAATAGTATTCTTTCTTGATGATAAGTCACAGGTTCAAAAGAGCTTCAAAATCTTCACTCGAAAGGCCCAAAATCAGTTTGAAGTGAAGATCAAGAACGTTCGGAGCGACAATGGATTAGAGTTCAAGAACACGATGTGGATACCTTTTTTGACGAAGAAGGGATCTCACATGAGCTCTAGGCTACGTACACGCCTCAACAAAATGGAGTTGTCGAGAGGAAGAACCAGACTCTCATAGAGATGGCCAGAATGATGCTCGACGAGTACAAAACTCCAAGACACTTCTGGGCGGAAGCGGTGGAAACAACTTGTCATGCCACAAACCGACTCTACCTTCACAAGCTTCTCGGTAAAACGGCATACAAGCTACACACCGGTAACAGACCCCAAGTTGGATACTTTTGTTTCGGCTCAAAGTGCTATATTCTTGATAAGCCTCATCGTTCTAAATTTGCGCCTAAATCACATGAAGCTTTCTTACTCTTAGACTTACCGTGTCTGAGATAACTTCACTCAAAAAGTTGAAGAGACGGTAGTGATGTCTACTACGCAACTTTATTCTTGTAGACTTTGTTGGGCCTCCAAGCGCAGAGTTTTGTAGGACAGTAACAATTTTCCCTCAAGTGGATGACCAAAGGTTTATCAATCCGTGGGAGGTGTAGGATGAAGATGGTCTCTCTCAAACAACCCTGCAATCAAATACAAGAAATCTCTTGTGTCCCCAACACACCCAATACAATGGCAAATTGTATAGGTGCACTAGTTCGGCGAAGAGATGGTGATACAAGTGCAATATGGATGGTAGATATAGGTTTTTGTAATCTGAAAATATAAAAACAGCAAGGTAGCAAGTAACAAAAGTGAGCACAAACGGTATTGCAATTCTTGAAAACAAGGCCTAGGGTCCGTACTATCGCTAGTGCAATCTCTCAACAATGCTAATATAATTGGATCACATAACCATCCCTCAACGTGCAACGAAGAATCATTCCAAAGTTCTTATCTAGCGGAGAACATAAGAAGAAATTGTTTGTAGGGTACGAAACCACGTTAAAGTTATCCTTTCTGATCGATCTATTCAAGAGTTCATACTAAGATAACATCAAGTTATCCTTTCCGTTCGATCTATCTAAGAGTTCGTACTAGAATAACACCATATGATACGCATCAACCAACTCTAATGTCACATAGATACTCCAATGTCACCACAAGTATCCATGAGTTAATTATACGATACGCATCAAACAATTTCAGATTCATAATACTCAATCCAACACAAAGAACCTCAAAGAGTACCCCAAGATTTCTATCGAAGAAAGTAGGACAAGAACGTGTATCAACCCCTATGCATAGATTACCCCAATGTCACCGCAGGAATCCGCAAGTTGAGTACCAAAACATATATCAAGTGAATCAATAGAACACCCCATTGTCACCTCGGGTATCCACATGCAAGACATATATCAAGTGTTCTCAAATCCAATATTCAATCCAACATAACTATATCTCAAAGGGAAAGATTCAATTCATCACAACATGATAGCAAGGGAATAACATCGTATGATCCGACTATATTAACAAAGCCCGTGATACATCAAGATTGTGACATCTCAAGAACACGAGAGAGAGAGAGAGAGAGAGAGAGATTGAACACATAGCTACTGGTACATACCCTCAGCCCCAAGGGTGGACTACTCCCTCCTCGTCATGGCCTCCACCGGGATGATGAAGATGGCCACTGGAGATGGATTCCCTTCTCCGGCAGGGTACTGGAACGTCTCCAGAATGGTTTTTCGTCAATACAGAGAGTTGTGGCAGCGGAGCGGAGAGTCTAGGGTTATTTCTGATGGTTTCTATATTTATAGGATTTTTGGGCGTCGGTTTCACGCCAAGATGGGCCACGAGGAGGGCACGATACACCAGGGCGCGCCTGGGCCCTCTGGCGCGCCCTGGTGGGTTGTGCCCACCTCGTGGCTCTTCTATGGTGGTTCTTGGCTCCAATATTGCTTATTTGGTCTAGAAAAAATCACCAAAAAGTTTCGGGCGATTCCGAGAACTTTCATTTTCTGCACAAAAACAACACCACGGTAATTCTGCTGAAAACAACGTCAGTCCGGGTTAGTTCTAAATAAATCATATAAAGTGCATCAAAATCATATAAAATTATTGTAAACATAGGTGAATATGCTTTGAGTACTTCATAAATTATCGATACGTTGGAGACGTATCAGCATCCCCAAGCTTAATTCCTGCTCGTCCTCGAGTAGGTAAATGATGAAAGAACAAATTTATGAAGTGTGAATGCTAGCATAATATATAAGTTTGATCATTGATAATTTCAGTCAATTTTCTAGCATCATAACCAGCAACTTTTTCACAAAAAAATCATCATGATAGAGTAGCAACCAATTCACATGATATGGTTCAAACAATGAATTCTCTTGAAACTTAACAACCTATGTACTTAGTCACCAAACAATTGCAATTCAACTTATTCTCAACAAAGTCTAAGTAAGAGCTCCACATACTGAATCATCATGTAGTCTTCTATGATTGCTAGTACTCAAAGCATATTTTTAGAACAAATGGCATCCATCGAACACAGAGAAAGATAGGGGCTTAATGTTTCGCCTCCCAACTCATTTATCATAGAGATAATTGTCAACAATAATAAATCATGATCAAATATATTTGACTGGATATATATGTTTGGATCTTTCCCCACCACATGATGCTTGCCAACTAATAGACTGAGGTTGGAATAAGAAGTTGACTCAACATGAATAGTAAATAACATGAAAGTAAATAGATTGTCCCTTCGCAGAGGGAAGCAGGGATTTGCAAAGGTGCCAGAGCTCATTGTTTAAAAACAGAGATGAATATAGTTTTGGGAGGTGCACCCTTCCTGTCAACGTTACGACCAAGAGTTATCAATATCTTCCATGTTAAACACATTAGCGGCGGTTCCCAAGTTGTAAAAGGAAAGGTTTACTCCCCCTCCACCAACAAACACACTCCACGGCTAGCCGAATCCACGGGTACCGTCCATACCAACAACATTCCTGGGGGAGTTTTGTTTAATTGTTTGCATTTTTTTATTTCGGGACTGGGAATCCCTATTACCGCCCCTCTCGTGCAAGGACGAGTGAATAAACACTCATCATGAGAATAACCCGCTTAACATGGAAGATACTGACCGCCCCCCGTCGCTCCATGAGCGGTCCAGGCACACAAAACAGATGTTTATTTGAATGTTTAGAGGTGGCACATGCAAATTTACTTGGAATGGCAGTGAAATACCATATATAGGTAGGTATGGTGGACTCTTATGGAAGAAACTTGGCTCAAGGATTTGGATGCACAAGTAGTATCTCTACTTAGTACGAAGTGTTGGCTAGCAAAAGGTTCTAAACAAACACCACATGTTGGAGGATCCATAACAATATAACTTCTATGCAAATATACACAACCATAACTCATTACGTTGTCTTCCTTGTCCAACTTCAACTAATTTGCTCAAGTTTGAAAATAATTAATGGGTATTCATAATCATAGAAGATGTCCAAGATAATATATTTGTATGTGAAAGTTCTCTTCCTTATACTAATCATTCACGAATTGCTTCTATGACCAATATTGTGATTGTCAAACTTCAATAGATTTTACTTTCTAAACCGGATGTGAAGCTACTATTAAGCATAAAGCACATTGATAATTTCAGATTTATGATATTTCATTCATTTAGAATTTAATCTTAGGATATAAGTGAAGCACAAGAGTAAACATCAAACTACTCTCAAAAGATATAAGTGAAGATCAATGAGTAGTCAAACAATTAAGTAGCTATGTGAGGGCTCTCTCTCAATAAATATTTTCAGATCTGAGTATTTTATTAAACAATAAGCAAAAGAAAAATAGCACTCCAAGAATAGCACGCATCATGTGAACGAATAAAAATTTAGGCTCAACATAGGCTAACCGATAATTGTTGATGAAGAGAGGTGGGATGCGTAGCATCCTGTGACGCCTCCATTCTCGTCCGTACGCTAATCAATCACGCAATGCGTACGGCCAAGATTAGGGACTCACTGATTAGTACCACAACACGACAAACGACACAAATAAAGAGTCATACAGCTTAATATTACAAGCCAGGGGCCTCGAGGGCTCGAATATAAAGCTCTGACGAGCACGAGTCAGCGGAAGCAAAAAAATATATCTGAGTACAGACATAGTTATACAAGATCTACCTTAAGAAGGCTAGCACAAACATAGATAGCGGATCGAAAGAGGCGAGGCCTCCTGCCTAGGAGCCTCCTAACTACTCCTTGACGTCGGCAGTCTCCACGAAGCAGGCTTCAGCGGTGGTGTAGCAGGCGTCTCCGGCAAACTCCATCTCCTGGGCTCCATCGACTGATGCATCATCAATTGGGTATGGGGGAAAAGAATAGCAGAGCAACCGTGAGTACTCATCCAAAGTACTCGCAAGACTAACATCAGAACTATGCTAAACATGCAATGGTATCAAATGAGAAGGCTGTATTTGTGGACTGTATTGCAGAAATGCCAGAAGAGAGAGAAAGGCCTAGCCTATCGAAGACTAGCATCTTCAAGCAGTCTTGCAGCATCAGAAGAGAGTAGATAGTAGTAGCATACATGTTGTCACACAGTAGCAATGCCCTGAGATCCTTTCTCGACACCCTGCGAGAAAGCGATCCCGAGAGCAGTATTAACAGTTTATCATGTATCATCATCTCTTTATAGTTGTCATGGATCCGGGAACAACTCCAAGCGTCCTGTTACCGTGGACACGGCTATTCAAATAGATATCTTCCCTGCAGGGGTGCACTACTGTTACCCAACACGCTCGATTACCTCCGGCCGGATACACTTGCTAGGTAATACCCGGCCTCGGGTGATCGACACAACACAGCCCGACCTAGAGCTCAGCAGAGAGGCCAACACGCCGGTCTAAATCCTAAGTGCGCAGGGGTCTTGGGCCCATCACCCATTGCACTCCTGCACGTTGCGTGGCTGGACGGGGTGCAGGCGCGACACTGAATACACCAGTGACGTAACCAGCCCAATCCCGACGATCAGCCCGCATCTCTGAGCTGTGACGTCTGAAGAGCTTTCGGCTGATACTACGCTGCAGAGGGCCCCATTAAACCATTATCCCACGTGGTGGTAGTGCGAAATGGGCACGACGACCCACTCAGATCAAACACCCAGTTCCGTTAAGCTCGATTAGTATTACTCGCTTGCCCAATATGCACGATTAACTCTGGCCGCACACCCTTGTTCCTGGTGATGTCCGGCCTCGGCTAATCGACACGTAGCAGGTCAGCCTGACTTTACAGTTGGGTGCTGTCAGGACTCAGGTCCATCTCTGACTGGATGGTACCACCAGCCTTTCAGCCCCAGACTGCACATTTCCCCGCGGGTACCTCTCAAGGTGGACCCGCCTGTAAGCAAGGCCATAGTAACTGTGTGGTCAAGCAACGGGTAGGAATCCGAGGAATCACCCTCGTTGGATTCCACTCCGGGAGTTGCACGACATCAGCTTAAACGGAACTGATGAAAGAGGAATCACCCTCGGTAACACACATACGGATAGCTATTCTACAGAGGCACCATCGGAAGTGAGCTAAGAGGTATCACCCTCGGCACTCGATGCCAGCTCTGCAGTGTCGGGCAATTTAGGGGGTGTGTGGTGATGTGCTGTCTTCAGTCCATCGGTCTTCCGTTCCGCCGATCATATTGATCGGGGCTTCGATACTAGAGCGGAGCAACTATAGCAAGGGAGAGGGGCCACAGATGGTTTTCCATCCAACCTATACTAAGCAGTTTGGATAATAAGGCAGGTATCAATAGCAGTTATCAAAAACAGGCTATGCATCAGAAATAGGATAAAACAGTAGCAGCGGTAATTGCTAATGCAAGCAGGAGGGAGAAAGGAATGGATGATATAGGCATGCGTCAAGGGGGGGGTTGCTTGCCTGGTTGCTCTGCGGCAAAGGCGGGGTCGTCAGACGTAGTCGTACACAGCAGTTTCATCGGTAGTCTCAGCGTCTATCGCAGTATCAGGGTCTACCGAAAAAGAAGCAACGAGGGGAAACAAATAAATAACAGCGCAAACAATAGCATCACAAAGCATGACATGGCAATACGCGGTGACAGAGGGGATCTAACGCAGTGTTACACGACACCGAGAAAGGGGGATCCTATCCGGGAAAGTATTCCCGGTTCCGGACATGTGTCAGACAGATGACCGGAGGGGGCAATGTTCCAGGCTGCGATGTTGTAAGCATGGGACAGCTAGGATGCAGCGCAGGGTTGATATACTGCCTATCTAAGTGCTCTAGTCAATTTAGGAATTTAACCGGAATTATTTTATTAAAGTCATGCACTATTCATCTGCCAGAAACAGGCAAAAAGTTACAGGTGTGCTATGCTAGGGGCGTCTGATAGACTAACGGACAACGTAACCGGATTCGTCTCGTCGTTCTGAGCAACTTTCATGTTCAAAGTTTTTCGATCCGGGCTACGGTTTATTTTATATTAATTATCTAAGTTTTATTAATATTCTGGAATTTATTTAATTATTTAATTCGAATTATCCAAAACAGTAAATACTGTTTAACCAAATCAATTAATTAACAGATTAATCAATTATTCTAATTAACCATAAACATTTAATTAACTTAATTAATTACCTAATTAATTAAATCACTAATTAACTAATTAATTAATTTAATTAATTAATTATTAATATTAATATTTATCTAATTACTTTCTTTTCTAGATTCAATTTTGTTCTAATATTTTTATTAGTGTATATCTATACATATACGTATATACACACATACATGTGTATATACATACACATATACACACACACACACTGGACACACGCACGCACGCTACATGCACGCACACACAACACACACATCCACACACGCACACACAGCACGGGGCCGGCCGGGCCGGTCCGGCGGCCGGCGGCCGGCGGGAAGCCGAGGGGGGGGGGGGCGGGGGTGTGCTCACCGGGGGGGCGCAGGCCGGCGGCGAGGAGGGTCGCAGGCGACGGGCCGGCCGGTGCGGGCGCGGA
Organism: Elymus sibiricus; assembly: GCA_039707655.1. Lineage (NCBI taxonomy): Eukaryota > Viridiplantae > Streptophyta > Magnoliopsida > Poales > Poaceae > Elymus > Elymus sibiricus. The sequence continues at coordinate 396,998,451 of CM077669.1, read as the reverse complement.
ACGACGGGGCGAAGGTGGCGGCCAGCGCAGGCGGCGGGGTGGCGCCCGGCGGCGGCGAGAGCGGCCGGGGGCCGGCCGCGGTGCGGCAACGGCGGCGAGAGCGGGGCCGGCCGAGGAGGCGGCGCGGCGACGGCCGCGCAGGCGGCGGCGGGGCTCGGGGCGACGCGGATCCGGCCGGCGCGGAGGGGCCGGCGGCGGCGGCGAGCGCCGCGGGCGACGGGGACGGGCCGATGGCGCGGGGGCTCGGGCGCGGGGCCGGCGGCGCGTGCGCGCGGGGGGGGGGGAGAGAATCGGGGCACGGGGGCGGCTGGGGTGCTGCGGGGCTAGGGTTTGACCCGGTTCGGTCTTTTATATGGGTCCGGCTGGGCCAGTCGATTTTGACCCCGTTAGGTCCAATTTTCCCTGCGTTTCTAAAAACGTCTAAAATGATTTTGGGGCACTAAACTAATTCCTAAAATTCCGATTTCAATTTTATAAAACATTACGGAATACTTGCAACCCATCCAACATTTTTAATCTTAGTTTCGCACAACTTTATAATCCACTTTTTCAAACGGATTAAATTTGCGACGGAACCGAACGGGGTTCGCACAGGCGCGAATTCAACAACAGCGATCGCGGCAACAGTGAACGCGGTGACGTGGCAACATTAGCGTGGGATTACTATAGCTTAATTACTGAAATTACTGTAGCCTAATTATCCGGGCGTCACAATTCTCCTCGTCTAACAAGAATTCTCGTCCCGAGAATTTAGAGGTAGAGCAAGGGGGAAAAGGTTCGGCCACGTAATTCTAACGAGTCTTCTTGTTCTTGTTGATCTCATCGAAGAGGTTGATCCCTTTCGTTGATGTCTTCAATTCTTTGTTCCGGATCATCCTGATGAAGCCGTCATCCTCTCTTCGAGATTTTCATCGTCCTACGAATGCGATGGGAGGGAAAACTCTAGAAGAACGCATCTCCACCAAGTTGGGTGTTTGACGATGAACCCAGGGAAAGTCATGATTCATCTCTCGAGTTGTAATTCGGATAATTCATCGAGAGCACTAAGCGATGGTTCAAAGTTTCAAACGGGTAGGCAATCATTCGATGCCCAAACAAAAGGTGGAAGGGTTCAGAGCAACAAATTAAATATTGCGTCTGATACAACAATAGATCATCCCTTGGGCGATGGCTCGGAAATTACGTACGAAGCCAAGCGCAAAGGATACTTTGGAATCAAAGTGATACAGGAGAGTCAGGTTTCGATCCTGTGAAACTATGGGTTATGGGCCGAACATGTGGCAAGAGCAGATGAGCGGTGACATCTTGTACGGCCATGGTAACAAGACATGTCAGAGGATAGTCTGTCAACTATGTCGGCAACAGCATCGGTAACGAGGGCGGGGGACGAAGAGAACCATCTTCCTGCTCGTTGAAACGAGGCGGACCAATAGGCAAAGTTCTCGTCCACCGACGGTTACCGGAATGTTAACAATAATAGTAACAGGGTCTTACTGACAGAGTTGTACACCGAGGTGTTTACCTAAGCAGGGAACTATCACTGCTCAGATCAAATAATTCTCAAGAAAGGCTAAACAGACCAATGGACAGGAAAATGTGAATATCACATTAAACAGACCAATGGAAAGGAAAATGTGCATACACGAGCATCAGGTGTATATCCTTTCCAAGAGCAAGCAGAGCGGATTAATCATGATAAGGCTCCAGGTATGTAACCATTTAGTCAAGGGGCAAGGAATTTATGATGTTTATCCATACAACGATGTTTGGATAATTGATCAACAAAACAATGTGCATCGAGCTTACATTATTCCTTTTGATGATCGATGTACCACATCCATGCTTCGGGATAGCCATGATATGGTGTTTCGAATAAAGGATGGAGTTTGGATACACAAGGATCCAGTAGGGACAACTTATAAGATAAATCTTACAATTCCCCCATGGAAGAATGGCAACCCTGCTGAGCAAGATACTGTAACATTAGTTGCTCCGGACATGTGTGCTAACCATAACATCACCTTATCGAGTAACGGGGATCAATGTTATATTTCCTGATAATGTTACAACCATCATATCTGACTGAGATTCAGATCTGGCTGAGTTTACAGGTACTTCAGATGCTTGGTTCTACAACAACGGGGATGCGAGATCCACGGATATGTGGATGTGGACGCGGTTACTTTTTATTGCGAGGAGGTGGGGTGTGGAGGTACTTGATCCTTATCTGCGTGAGGACGAGACGGTAAACTCTATCCATCCACCGACCCACGAGTTAGGTAAAGAGTTTCACTATGCGCGCCATTGTTGCATGCATGGCACGGAAGGTCCATGCGTGGCTGGCTTCTCACGTGGAGGGACACGCGTGACACGTACCGTACCGGCGCATGTATGGACAGACTGACCTGACCGTGTTTAACAGTGGCGCCTCTCCACTTTGGACAAGAACAGCTGGGAGGTCACCATGGACGATAGACCTGGGATTGATCACCGATCGACCAGAACATATGGCACGTGGCCATGGATGGAGGTCTCTGCAAGACGGGACACTGTTACGCGCGAAAGAGGTCAAGATCTCAGCGTCGGCTGCAGCACCAAATCCAGCAGGGACCTACGGGATGTATTTGTATGCCGTCTCCAGTATAAGACGAAGATGTTCAGCATGCTCTTCTTTATTCATGGAGTAAACCAGGATATCGTCTAGATAAAACACGACGAATTTATCGAGGTAACCCATGAATATATAGTTCATCATTAAACCAAGGAGAGGATGAGAAGGTGGCTAATGGACTCAGCGACAATTCATCGAGAATTCCAAACGGATGGATTTCCACAATTATGTGAACAAGGAGATGACATTTGTCAGCTCAAATGATATAATGTTGTATGATCGAGGAAACATACGTCACTAATCATTGATTGAAAAGTGCGTCCGAAATATGACCTTAGGCAGCAAGATCAATGTTAGAGCGGCGACTCAATAACCAACAGTCAAAGAACGAACTGTCGATCGTTATCTTCAAGGCAATAGGGTTGATAGAATTACAGAATCCAAGCAGCATCGCTTGTTGATGGTATCCCGGTTAGAATCAACACGGGGACCAAGAAAGAATGGTGATGGTGAGAAGTATCACTATGCCAAGAATTTCTGAGAGGTGGAGCAATCCTCACAACATACTCAGCATAAAAGACAGTAATACTTCAAGGCAGAACACAATGCAAGCTGGAGAGCAAGTTGCATTCATAACGTGGACAAGTTCATGATGAAAGGAAGTCAAGGATGTTGTCGATGATATCAAAAAATCATCGAGGCAAGGAGGGTATTTATCATCATGAATCAGCTGACGTCTCGGAAGAAGTCAAATTGTGGACGATGATCACGACTCCATTTGTCGAGAGTATTCAAGAGAATGCAACCGAACAGCGGTGGCGTCAAGTAGGGGAATGACAGCGTGGAAAGTTATAGGAAACAACAGACAAGATGCAAGCTCAATATCGGGGTTGCTTTTCAAGACAAACAACATGATGTTGAAAACTCGACGTAAGTCGTGCTCATACTCTAAAGAATTGGTGCACCAGAGTAGGACGAGGTGGCACAGTAAAAGATAGCTAGACAAAGGATGCAACCGATAGTCTAGGAATGACATGATTGAATTTAAAATTTCCCAGTAACAATTACTAGGGGCATTAAATTTTTAGAGCGGACTTGATTTACTAAACGGTGTCCTCGGTTGACAGCAACCCAGAACCCGTAGCGTGATTATGACAAGGAAAGGTATTACTTCAACAAAGTTAGTAAGATTCCATGCAAAGGCATGATATCCTCGAGATACCAGAGGGTAAAACTCGAAGGCAGAACATGATAGAAGTAGAGCTGGGTCATTGACCGACGACAGCAGATATTTTAGTCTTGTCAAAAATTTGACGAGGCACGGGAATGAATTTCTTTCAAACATTTTGAATAAGGACAGCATGGTCGGAACCATAACTACAAGGGATCAATTTAGTGACACTGAAAGAATCATACAGCTGGATAATTATTTTGCAAGAAGCTGCCGAGACGGTCTACATCGTTTCCATGGGCATGAACACAAAGTTCAAGGTCGACTCCCACTTCTCCAATGCATAACATTTCATTCACCTCTCGCTCTGATAAAGCTGTAGTGTTGGAATTTTATCTGGTAGAACACCAGAAGGGTATGACTTGTGAAAACTTTCGGGTTCTCACGGATTAGGGGAAGGCATAGGTTCAACCCATCGGGGCATCTTAGGAACATATACCACAAGCTTCAAGAGTAATTAACACAAGCTCGAAGGTGGAGCAGGGTTGACAACAGCAGAGGATACAATTCTACCAAAGGCATTTCAAGTATCAGGGAGAGAACTCACAAGATTCGAATGCGAAGGATACTATCGGATAACAACCCAGCAATGGGTCTGACGGTTCACAACAGAGCTGATGTGAGTATTGGTACTCAATCACAGGAAGAGAGAATGCAAGGCATCGGGGTATAGAACTCCCGAACAATTCGATGCTTAAATAACAAAGGAGTTATGACTTCCAAAATGAAGGATCAGCAGCAGACGCTCTGATTAAGGATGGATAAGTTGAACAGACTCAAAGGCACAATCGGTCAAGGTTTGATTTGCCGAGAACCATCTCATGTCCGGAAGGACGTCTGAGTCAGAAAGATAATTTAAAAGGATAAGCTGATGACTGCGTGCATTTGCACACAGGCTGAATCAATATGATCAGAATGACAATCATAAGGGATTTTAACGAACATTGCTAGACATATGTAATTAACCATAATGCAAGCAGACAAGAATTTCAATAGCAACAAGCTGCAGAGGATCTTCGGAAGATCGAAAAGCATTCCGAAGAATTTTGTGAAACACATGAACAACTGAGAAGAACGGATCCTCGATAAATGTGAGGAATTAACCGTAAGGATTTTTATGCGGAACAAAACTGCAAGGCCGTAAACTCAAAGGATTCTCGGGTCAACGGAGAGTAATCCGGGGCATCTTGTAACAAGAAGGGCCACGAGAAATTATTGTATGAATGACAATCGCGAGTAGTCATCCATAGGGATATATCGGTGGTAGGGAATTGCAAAGCCGATAAGTTCAAAGTCTCGGAAAACATCAAAAGGGTATTGTCAGAACCTTCTGACGAAACAGGTGATCTTCTGGTATGAGGGCTCTCCGGGAGAAGTAGTTACGAGAACCTAGAGTCAGAGCTTAGTAAAATCTTTAACCCGAAAAGAAGAGAGATCAGAGTCCCAGAGTATAGAAGAGGAATAAAAGATCCAAATACCACCCAATGGCGACGTGGGCCCGTAAGCCACACAGCCATGTTAGTAAAACAGTTTTCGGAAATACTAGACTCAACTGCGGCCAAGGAGTCGGAGGGGGGCTTCCTACAGGCAGTCGGCTCTGATACCAACTTGTGACGCCCCCATTCTCGTCCGTACGCTAATCAATCACGCAATGCGTACGGCCAAGATTAGGGACTCACTGATTAGTACCACAACACGACAAACGACACAAATAAAGAGTCATACAGCTTAATATTACAAGCCAGGGGCCTCGAGGGCTCGAATATAAAGCTCTGACGAGCATGAGTCAGCGGAAGCAAAAAAATATATCTGAGTACAGACATAGTTATACAAGATCTACCTTAAGAAGGCTAGCACAAACATAGATAGCGGATCGAAAGAGGCGAGGCCTCCTGCCTAGGAGCCTCCTAACTACTCCTGGACGTCGGCAGTCTCCACGAAGCAGGCTTCAGCGGTGGTGTAGCAGGCGTCTCCGGCAAACTCCATCTCCTGGGCTCCATCGACTGATGCATCATCAATTGGGTATGGGGGAAAAGAATAGCAGAGCAACCGTGAGTACTCATCCAAAGTACTCGCAAGACTAACATCAGAACTATGCTAAACATGCAATGGTATCAAATGAGAAGGCTGTATTTGTGGACTGTATTGCAGAAATGCCAGAAGAGAGAGAAAGGCCTAGCCTATCGAAGACTAGCATCTTCAAGCAGTCTTGCAGCATCAGAAGAGAGTAGATAGTAGTAGCATACATGTTGTCACACAGTAGCAATGCCCTGAGATCCTTTCTCGACACCCTGCGAGAAAGCGATCCCGAGAGCAGTATTAACAGTTTATCATGTATCATCATCTCTTTATAGTTGTCATGGATCCGGGAACAACTCCAAGCGTCCTGTTACCGTGGACACGGCTATTCGAATAGATATCTTCCCTGCAGGGGTGCACTACTGTTACCCAACACGCTCGATTACCTCCGGCCGGATACACTTGCTAGGTAATACCCGGCCTCGGGTGATCGACACAACGCAGCCCGACCTAGAGCTCAGCAGAGAGGCCAACACGCCGGTCTAAATCCTAAGTGCGCAGGGGTCTTGGGCCCATCACCCATTGCACTCCTGCACGTTGCGTGGCTGGACGGGGTGCAGGCGCGACACTGAATACACCAGTGACGTAACCAGCCCAATCCCGACGATCAGCCCGCATCTCTGAGCTGTGACGTCTGAAGAGCTTTCGGCTGATACTACGCTGCAGAGGGCCCCATTAAACCATTATCCCACGTGGTGGTAGTGTGAAATGGGCACGACGACCCACTCAGATCAAACACCCAGTTCCGTTAAGCTCGATTAGTATTACTCGCTTGCCCAATATGCACGATTAACTCTGGCCGCACACCCTTGTTCCTGGTGATGTCCGGCCTCGGCTAATCGACACGTAGCAGGTCAGCCTGACTTTACAGTTGGGTGCTGTCAGGACTCAGGTCCATCTCTGACTGGATGGTACCACCAGCCTTTCAGCCCCAGACTGCACATTTCCCCGCGGGTACCTCTCAAGGTGGACCCGCCTGTAAGCAAGGCCATAGTAACTGTGTGGTCAAGCAACGGGTAGGAATCCGAGGAATCACCCTCGTTGGATTCCACTCCGGGAGTTGCACGACATCAGCTTAAACGGAAGTGATGAAAGAGGAATCACCCTCGGTAACACACATCCGGATAGCTATTCTACAGAGGCACCATCGGAAGTGAGCTGAGAGGTATCACCCTCGGCACTCGATGCCAGCTCTGCAGTGTCGGGCAATTTAGGGGGTGTGTGGTGATGTGCTGTCTTCAGTCCATCGGTCTTCCGTTCCGCCGATCATATTGATCGGGGCTTCGATACTAGAGCGGAGCAACTATAGCAAGGGAGAGGGGCCACAGATGGTTTTCCATCCAACCTATACTAAGCAGTTTGGATAATAAGGCAGGTATCAATAGCAGTTATCAAAAACAGGCTATGCATCAGAAATAGGATAAAACAGTAGCAGCGGTAATTGCTAATGCAAGCAGGAGGGAGAAAGGAATGGATGATATAGGCATGCGTCAAGGGGGGGGGGGTTGCTTGCCTGGTTGCTCTGCGGCAAAGGCGGGGTCGTCAGACGTAGTCGTACACAGCAGTTTCATCGGTAGTCTCAGCGTCTATCGCAGTATCAGGGTCTACCGAAAAAGAAGCAACGAGGGGAAACAAATAAATAACAGCGCAAACAATAGCATCACAAAGCATGACATGGCAATACGCGGTGACAGAGGGGATCTAACGCAGTGTTACACGACACCGAGAAAGGGGGATCCTATTCGGGAAAGTATTCCCGGTTCCGGACATGTGTCAGACAGATGACCGGAGGGGGCAATGTTCCAGGCTGCGATGTTGTAAGCATGGGACAGCTAGGATGCAGCGCAGGGTTGATATACTGCCTATCTAAGTGCTCTAGTCAATTTAGGAATTTAACCGGAATTATTTTATTAAAGTCATGCACTATTCATCTGCCAGAAACAGGCAAAAAGTTACAGGTGTGCTATGCTAGGGGCGTCTGACAGACTAACGGACAACGTAACCGGATTCGTCTCGTCGTTCTGAGCAACTTTCATGTTCAAAGTTTTTCGATCCGGGCTACGGTTTATTTTATATTAATTATCTAAGTTTTATTAATATTCTGGAATTTATTTAATTATTTAATTCGAATTATCCAAAACAGTAAATACTGTTTAACCAAATCAATTAATTAACAGATTAATCAATTATTCTAATTAACCTTAAACATTTAATTAACTTAATTAATTAAATCACTAATTAACTGATTAATTAATTTAATTAATTAATTATTAATATTAATATTTATCTAATTACTTTCTTTTCTAGATTCAATTTTGTTCTAATATTTTTATTAGTGTATATGTATACATATACGTATATACACACATACATGTGTATATACATACACATATACACACACACACACTGGACACACGCACGCACGCTACACGCACGCACACACTACACACACATCCACACACGCACACACAGCACGGGGCCGGCCGGGCCGGTCCGGCGGCCGGCCGCCGGCGGGAAGCCGCGGGGGGGGGGGGGGGGCGGGGGTGTGCTCACCGGGGGGGGCGCAGGCCGGCGGCGAGGAGGGTCGCAGGCGACGGGGCGGAGCGGGAGGCGACGGGCCGGCCGGTGCGGGTGCGGGACGACGGGGCGAAGGTGGCGGCCAGCGCAGGCGGCGGGGTGGCGCCCGGCGGCGGCGAGAGCGGCCGGGGGCCGGCCGCGGTGCGGCAACGGCGGCGAGAGCGGGGCCGGCCGAGGAGGCGGCGCGGCGACGGCCGCGCAGGCGGCGGCGGGGCTCGGGGCGACGCGGATCCGGCCGGCGCGGAGGGGCCGGCGGCGGCGGCGAGCGCCGCGGGCGACGGGGACGGGCCGACGGCGCGGGGGCTCGGGCGCGGGGCCGGCGGCGCGTGCGCGCGGGGGGGGGGGAGAATCGGGGCACGGGGGCGGCTGGGGTGCTGCGGGGCTAGGGTTTGACCCGGTTCGGTCTTTTATATGGGTCCGGCTGGGCCAGTCGATTTTGACCCCGTTAGGTCCAATTTTCCCTGCGTTTCTAAAAACGTCTAAAATGATTTTGGGGCACTAAACTAATTCCTAAAATTCCGATTTCAATTTTATAAAACATTACGGAATACTTGCAACCCATCCAACATTTTTAATCTTAGTTTCGCACAACTTTATAATCCACTTTTTCGGACGGATTAAATTTGCGACGGAACCGAACGGGGTTCGCACAGGCGCGAATTCAACAACAGCGATCGCGGCAACAGTGAACGCGGTGACGTGGTAACATTAGCGTGGGATTACTGTAGCTTAATTACCGAAATTACTGTAGCCTAATTATTCGGGCGTCACGCATCCCCAAGCTTAGATGCTTGAGACTTCTTGAAATATTTACTTGGGGTGCCTTGGGCATCCCCAAACTTGAGCTTTTTTATCTCGTTCAATCCTCTCATATCATGGTTTCACCTATTCTCAAAAACTTCATTCACACAAAACTCGAAAAGAACTCGTGAGATAGGTTAGTACACATAAGAATAATCAACACTTCATGTACTCCCAAGACAAGTTGCACAATAATTTTCAAACATCATATACTGTTTACTATTGTTTCCACAATTTATATCTACCAATATAGGCTATGGAAACTATAGGATAAGTAGATAACAAAACTATGACAGCAATCTGTCCAAACAGAACAGTCTGTAGCAATCTATTAAACCAGTGTACTTCTGTAACTCAAAAAATTGTGAAAATTTAGGACAAGGTAAATAATTTATATGACAAAACTGTGTAAAAATTTCAGAAACTTTCCACGTTCCAGTAAAAATATGAAAATTCAAACACTACAGAGAAAGTTTCTGTTTTTACACAGCACACATCAAACATGCAATGCAAGCATCCTAAGGAAATTCTTGGAAATTTTTATTGAAAAACAAGATTATAAATAACACCTAACATAAAATAACAAACTATAATGATGCTCCAAGCAAAACTCATATTATGGGACGAATAAAAATATAGCTCTAAGTAAGATATACCGATAGTGTTGAAGACGAAAGAGGGGATGCCTTCCGGGGCATCCCCAAGCTTATGCGCTTGAGTCTTCCTTGGATATTACCTTGGGGGTGCCTTGTTAATCCCCAAGCTTAGGTTCTTGTCACTCCTTATTCTCCTCATATCGGTGTCTCACCCAAAACTTGAAAACTTCAATCACACAAAACTTAACGGAACTTCGTGAGAAGGGTTAGTGTAATAAAGATAAATCATTCACTTAGGTATTGTCAAGACAAGATTCATAATTGTTACCACATGATACCTAATGTATTATATCATTCCAATAATTTATACCACTAAATATAAGCTATGGAAACACTAAAACAAGCAAACTATGCATGCAAAACAGAATCTGTCAAAAACAGAACAGTCTGTGAAGATCTGTAGTATAGCCATACTTCCCTGTCTCTAAAAATTCTTAAAAATTACTAAAACCTGAATAATTTGTATATTAAGACTGTGTAAAAATTTCAGATCATTATCATGCTCCAGTAAAAAATGACAATATCTGTACTGGAGTCAAAAGTTTCTGTTTTGGTTCAGCATCAATTCTACTCATCTTGTGAGTCATCCCAAAGGCTTTACTTGGCACTTTATTGAAATAAAAGGCACAAATCATGATTACTAAAGTATCTTAATCATGTGAACACACAAAAACATAAAGGAAAAGAGTTGGGTTGTCTCCCAACAAGCACTTTTCTTTAAAGCCTTTTAACTAGGCATGATGATTTCAATGACGCTCACATAGGAATAGTAATTGAAACATGCAAGAGAGCATCATGAATCTCATGACAAGCACATTTAAGTCTAATCCACTTCCTATGCATAGGGATTTTGTGAGAAAATAATTTATGGGAGAAAGAATCAACTAGCATAGGAAGGCAAAACAAACATAACTTCAAAACTTTGAACACATAGGGAGGAAACTTGATATTATTGCAATACCTACAAGCATATGTTCCTCCCTCATAATAATTTTCAGTAGCATCATGAAGGAATTTCACAATATAACTATCACACAAAGCATTCTTTTCACGATCTACAAGCATAGAAAATTTATTACTCTCCACATAAGCATATTTCTTCTCATTCATTGTAGTGGGAGCAAACTCAACAAAATAACTATCATGTGATACATGATTGACATAACCACATTCAATATTAAAATCATGATGACAAGTTTCATGGTTACTATCACTCTTTATAGCATACATGTCATCATCATAATCATCATAATAAATTTGCTCATCAAAACTTGGGGGACTAATCATATTCATCAAACATAGCATCCTCAAGCTTGTGGCTTTGCATATCATTAGCATCATGGATATTCAGACAATTCATACTAGCAACATTGCAATCATGCTCATCATTCAAGGAATTTTCATTAAGTATTTTCATAATTTCTTCCTCTACCAATTGAGCACAATTTTTAGAATCCTTGTTTTCACGAAACACATTATAAAGACGAAACAAATGATGCAACCTAAGCTCCATTTTTTGTAGTTTTCCTTTATAAAACCAAACTAGTGAAAAACAAGAAACTAAAAGATTTAATTACAAGATCTAAATATATACCTTCAAGCACTCACCTTCCCAGCAACGGCGCCAGAAAAGAGCTTGATGTCTACTACGCAACTTTATTCTTGTAGATTTTGTTGGGCCTCCAAGCGCAAAGTTTTGAAGGACAGTAGCAATTTTCCCTCAAGTGGATGACCTAAGGTTTATCAATCCATGGGAGGTGTAGGATGAAGATGGTCTCTCTCAAACAACCCTGCAATCAAATACAAGAAATCTCTTGTGTCCCCAACACACCCAATACAATGGCAAATTGTATAGGTGCACTAGTTCGGCGAAGAGATGGTGATACAAGTGCAATATGGATGGTAGATATAGGTTTTTGTAATCTGAAAATATAAAAACAGCAAGGTAGCAAGTAACAAAAGTGAGCACAAATGGTATTGCAATGCTTGAAAACAAGGCCTAGGGTCTGTACTTTCGCTAGTGCAACCTCTCAACAATGCTAATATAATTGGATCACATAACCATCCCTCAACGTGCAACGAAGAATCACTCCAAAGTTCTTATCTAGCGGAGAACATAAGAAGAAATTGTTTGTAGGGTACGAAACCACCTTAAAGTTATCCTTTCCGATCGATCTATTCAAGAGTTCGTACTAAGATAACATCAAGTTATCCTTTCCGTTTGATCTATCTAAGAGTTCGTACTAGAATAACACCATAAGATACGCATCAACCAACTCTAATGTCACCTAGATACTCCAATGTCACCACAAGTATCCATGAGTTAATTATACGATACGCATCAAACAATTTCAGATTCATAATACTCAATCCAACACAAAGAACCTTAAAGAGTACCCCAAGATTTCTATCGGAGAAAGTAGGACAAGAACGTGTATCAACCCCTATGCATAGATTACCCCAATGTCACCGCAGGAATCCGCAAGTTGAGTACCAAAACATATATCAAGTGAATCAATAGAACACCCCATTGTCACCTCGGGTATCCACATGCAAGACATATATCAAGTGTTCTCAAATCCAATATTCAATCCAACATAAATATATCTCAAAGGGAAAGATTCAATTCATCACAACATGATAGCAAGGGTATAACATCGTATGATCCGACTATATTAACAAAGCCCGTGATACATCAAGATCGTGACATCTCAAGAACACGAGAGAGAGAGAGAGATTGAACACATAGCTACTGGTACATACCCTCAGCCCCAAGGGTGGACTACTCCCTCCTCGTCATGGCCTCCGCCGGGATGATGAAGATGGCCACCGGAGATGGATTCCCCTCTCCGGTAGGGTACTGGAATGTCTCCAGATTGGTTTTTCGTCGATACAGAGAGTTGCGGCGGTGGAGCGGAGAGTCTAGGGTTATTTCTGATGGTTTCTATATTTATAGGATTTTTGGGCGTCGGTTTCACACCAAGATGGGCCACGAGGAGGGCACGATACACCAGGGCACGCCTGGGCCCTCTGGCGCGCCCTGGTGGGTTGTGCCCACCTCGTGGCTCTTCTCCGGTGGTTCTTCGTTCCAATATTGCTTATTTGGTCCAGAAAAAATCACCAAAAATTTTCGGGCGATTCCGAGAACTTTCATTTTCTTCACAAAAACAACACCATGGTAATTCTGCTGAAAACAGCGTCGGTCCGGGTTAGTTCTAAATAAATCATATAAAGTGCATCAAAACCAAGTATTGTAAACATAGGTGAATATGGCATGAATACTTCATAAATTATCGATATGTTGGAGACGTATCAGGTAGATATGAAGTTTGATGAGACTAATGGTTCACAAGTCGAACAATTGCCAATTGATGTAGGAGACAAAGACCCTTCGGAAGCAATCCAAGATCTATCCATAGGAAAAATTCGTCCCATGGGTGTGAAGGAAAATACTTCATCAACTCAAGTGGAAGCCCCTACTTCACGTCAAGGTGAACAACAAAATGACTTGGAGGCATCCACAAGTGGTACACGTCAAGATGAAGGAAATGAGGAAGTGCAACTTGAAGATCCACCTCAATCTATCTCTCTGCCACCTCAAGGGAACGGCGACTTCAACAACAACAATGAAGAAGAATATGATGATGAGGAAGCTCCACCATCCATGACTCGAAAGCTACCTCGAATTCGAGCAAGAGTGGACAAGAATCATCCCGTTAAACAAATACTTGGTGACATCAAATCAGGGAGAATCACTCACTCTAAAACTCGTTTGGCTAACTTTTGTGAGCATTAATCATTTATCTCTAGCATTGACCCTATGAAGGTAGAAGAAGCTCACAAAGACCTGGATTGGGTAAATGCCATGCACGAAGAACTACACAACTTCAATAGGAATGAAGTTTGGACGCTAGTGGAGAAACCCAAGGACGAGCAAAACATCACTGAACCAAATGGGTGTTTCGCAACAAGAAAGATGAAGATGGACAAGTAGTACGCAACAAGGCCTACCTTGTAGCTCAAGGCTACACTCAAGTCGAAGGTATGGACTATGGTGAGACATATGCCTCCGTTGCTACACTTGAGTCCATTGGCATCCTTCTTGCTTATGCCAATCATCATGATATCACTCTTCACCAAATGGACATTAAAAGTGCCTTTTTAAATGGTGAAATTGAGGAGGAAGTCTATGTTAAACAATCTCCCGGATTTGTCAACCCTAAGAAACCTAATGATGTTTACAAACTTTGCAAAGTTCTTTATAGTCTTAAACAAGCCCCTCGAGCTTGGTACAAATGCTTGACGAAGTTTCTCATAGAAAAGGGGTTTGAAATTGGTAAAATTGATGCAACCTTGTTCACTAAAAGGGTTAATGGTGTATTATTTGTGCGCCAAATTTATGTGGATGATATCATAGTTGTATCTACTAACCCTCATTTTAGTGAGAAATTTGGAAGGTTGATGTCCGAGACATATGAGATGTCTATGATGTGTGAGCTGAATTTTTTTCCTTGGTTTGCAAATCAAGAAAACGAGAGATGGTACATTTGTGTGGGGACCTCGGCTCATAAGTCGAAGCCTCCGGCTGTGCGTGCAAAGTGATCCGATGATCAATGCTCACTAAACACACAGAAACTGAATAACAAGAGTCTTACATCCATTACATACCGTCTTGCACAAATATAACCACTATGGTCAAGTCTTACAATTTGTCTCTCGAACCAAGTATACCAAGGACTTGTTGAAAAAGTTCAACATGCAAGAATGCAAAATTATGAAAAACCCCATGCCTACTAGTGGACATGTTGACCTACTAAGGACGACAAACCGGTTAATCAAAAGGTTTATCGATTAATGATTGGTTCATTGTTATATATATGTGCCTCCCGTCCCGATATCATGTTGAGTGTGTGCATGTGTGCCCGATATCAATCGGCACCTAAAGAGTGTCATCTTAAGGCCATGAAAAGAATTGTGAGATACTTGATACATACACCAAACTTTGGTTTTTGGTATCCCAAATGATCTTCCTTTGACCTTATGGGCTATTCCATCTCGGACTATGCCGGAGATAAGGTTGATAGAAAATTCATTTAGGGTACTTGTCAATTTCTTGGGAGATCTCTTGTGTCTTGGTATTTCAAGAAACAAAACTCATTATCTCTATCTACCGCCGAAGCATAATACATTGTCGCCGGATCATGTTTTGCACAATTACTATGAATGACCCAAACTCTGAAGGACTATGGAATACATGTGAAACATGTTCCATTATTTTATGACAATGATAGTGCTATCAAGATTGCACACAATCCCGTGCAACATTCTCGAACTAAGCATATTGAAGTTCGTCATCATTTAATTCGAGATCATGTTGCCAAGCGGGATATCAATCTCAAACATATTCGTACCGACAAGCAATTGGCGGATATCTTCACAAAACCGCTTGATGAGAAAGTGTTTTTTCATTTGAGGAGTGAGTTGAACATCATAGATGCTTCAAACTTGTTCTAGAGACTCACCCGGATGCATGCAAGGGCATGAGCTTTCGTGACTACTCCTTGATATTACTAATATGATACTATCTCATATCTTGGAAAACTAAGCTCCCATGTAGTGCATCTAACATTTTGTAGGTACTTGGATGGACTACACCCTACAAGATTTCTATCAACTCAAATCTTAAGCAATCTTGTCTTGGCCAAGTATCAACAATTATCTATCGTGATGACGGAAGAGGACAACACAAACTATATCCTTGACAACACTTGACTCAAAACTTCACTCTTGTCACTTTGGATATATACATGTTATTCCTTGCATGACTAACCCATGTAGGAGGACCTACTTCAAATAAAGAAGGATAGATCCAAACTCCAACTCATGAGCATCCACAACAAGTCCACCTACATGTTTTCATCATCAACATCACTCAAAGGTATGTAATCATATTCTTGAAGAAGCTTTACTCCAAGTCACGAGTCAAAGCATCTCTAGTGATATGAAAACATCAAAATGCTTAAACGAAAAATGATAACCCCATTTTGAGCTTAACGCTGAGTATGACCTATGATCAAGTATTCTCACTTGGCTCCTAAGTCAATATACTCTAATATAGGTGACCTAGTCGCAGACCAACATCTAGGTGAAGTTTCTTGGTCAATTCACAATCTCATTTGCATTTTTTGTGGTACCAGTTAATCTTCATCTAGTTCAAAATTCCTTGCAAATTTTACTAAAAATTCCTTGCAGATCTTACTGAAAATTCCTTGCAAATCCTATTGAAAATTCCTACCAAATCTTACCAAAATGAGCTAAGTTTGTCTCTGCCAAGTTTCTGTTTACACTCTGGAATCTTCGACTGAAACAAATCGGCGTCACCGAGATAGAAACTATGTTGCATAATGGTTCTTTGGTTCTAATGACAAGGAACCCCTCGATGCCACCGAAATACCTCAAAGACTAAAATCCTGCTTCAGTCTCACCGATCCAAATTCACTCGGAGTCGCCGACTTTGCTACTGTCAGAGTTCTCTACCAAAACTTTCATTAGCATATTCATTCCAACTCTGCTCCGTGACCCTTCTCTCTATGAAACACTCATCCCTAAGGTGCTATCACTCTCAAGAATCCCTTACCCTCCGTCCTTTTTTGGAAATTGATGTCAAAGGGGGAGAAATATCAAAACTAAAGATATAAAGGGGTAGAGAGATCAAAAGCCTAAAGGGTACATAATTGTTTCAAAGGGAGAATGACCTTAAAAAGGAGAGAGATTAAGTGCTCTACGTTTCTAACAGGAGAGAAACATATAGATTATACATTTCGTTGGTTGATCTTGATCATTCTACATGATTTGTCTTTTGAACTTATCTCACCCCACCTACTCCCAATATCTACTTGTTGAGATTCAGGGGGAGAGGAAATTTTATACTTAGGGGAGAAAAGTTCTATTGATATTTTGTTGAAAATTCTTTTGGAAACACTTTTGGGGACATGTCAATTCTAAAGAGTACAAATTCGTCTACATGTCTTCCAAATCTTAGTATTCTTGAAACTCTTGCATTTGTATGAAAGGAACATTCTTGTGTTATCTAACCTTTGTTTTCTCAAGTATGTTTTCCCTAGTTAAAATGCTCTAGTACTTCAAGGTACGTATATGCATCTCCTTCATGTTCAGGACGATCTCTTACTTCTTGCACATATTGTTTGCAAGAGAGATTCATGAACATGGACGTACTTCATTCACAGCCTTGTTTGATGCATATAACCAAGATACATATGACTTTCCCTGTCTTCTCTTTTATGTGTGCTCGTGCATTCCAAAAGCAACTATTCTCTAGAAGAATTGTACACTTGTAGGGGAAGCATGCTCTAGTCATATGTTTCTCAAAGCTATCATATATTATGTTGCATATTTCAAATTAAAGCTTTGATTGTATGTTGTCACCAATTATCAAAAAGGGGGAGGTTGAAAGCACAAGTGCTCCCTTCGTGGTTTTGATGATTAATGACAACATACGTTGTCTCTTGGACTAAAAGTTTTATCTAGTATATTTTAGGAAAAGTCCAATGATTGGAATGGCTAGGAGATATGGTGAGTTGATCAAACGCTTCAAGACTATATTTTGATGCAAATGAATCCTATTGGCAAAAGCTTCAAGACTCAACATTTTGTTTTACGTGAGTTGATCACATTGATTGCATAGGAAAACCAATACTACTAACAGGGGATGAGGTACTGATGATGATATAGTTGCTAAAATGCTTAGAGATACGCCACCAAAAGCCTCAAACATCTTCTCAGAAAATATTCGGTCTAAACCCTAAACCCTAAACTCCAATTCCGGTGCCACCAAAAACTCCACTTTGGTCTCACCGAGACATAACCCTATGCCAAACCCTAGCACATCGGTAGAACCGAGACTACATTCAGTGGAACCGAAAAGCAATGACAAACCTTCTCTGACCAAATTATTTAATTTCAGAACTTCCAAGATTAATGTTTCGGAGCCACCGAAGTACTAGATCTGCCTAGGTTTTACTGAATCGGTCTCACCGAGATGTTTGATTCAGTCTCACCAAAAAGCCAAAAGTTCGGACATTTTGCACTAGTCGGTAGCACCAAGTTTTAACTTTGGTGTCACCGAGTTGGGCAATAATGTTGTAATGGTTGGATTTTTGGAGAAGGCTATATATACCCCTCCACCCCCTCTCACTCATTAAGAGAGCCATCAGAACGAAGCAACACTTCCACCATTCATTTTCTGAGAGGGAACCACCTACTCATGTGTTGAGATCAACGGATTCCACTCCAACCAATAGATCCTTGATTTCTAGTCTCCCCAAGTTGCTTTCCACCCAATCATCCTCTTCTACCAAGCAACATTCTGTGAGAGAGTGATTGAGTGTTGAGGAGACTATCTTTTGAAGCACAAAAGCAAGGAGTTCATCATCAACACAACATCTATTACCTCTTGGATAGTGGTGTATCCTAGATTGGTTAGGTGTCGCTTGGGAGCCTCCAAATCTTGTGAAGTTGAACCAAGAAGTTTGTAAGGGCAAGGAGATCGCCTACTTCATGAAGATCTACCCCGAGTGAGGCTAGTCCTTTGTCGACGTAAGCCATGGTGTAATAGGCAAGGTTGCTTCTTCATGGACCCTTCATGGTTGGAGCCCTTCATGGACTCGCACAACCGTTACCCTCTGTGGGTTGAAGTCTCCATCAACGTGGACGTACGATAGCACCACCTATCAGAACCACGCCAAAAATCTCTGTGTCATGGCGTTTGATCTTCCAACTCTACCATCATCTATGTTTCTTGCAAATGTATGATATTTACTTTCTGGTTCTCAATCTCTAGAGATGCATGTGTAGGAATCATTGGATGCAACTTAACTTGTGTAAAAATCTGCCTAAATATCAAGCCAAGCAAAAACTACATTTTTGGCTTGTTAAGTGTCTATTCACCCCCCTCTAGACGCCTCTTCTCGATCCCACACCACCCCATATGAAAAGCATAAGGATCCATTGGGGCTGCCCCCATCCTCCATTGAAGTATCCAATGTAATATGGTGCATCTAGGGTGATGACATCCACGGTGTCGATGCCCATGATCCATATGGCCTTGCATAGCGTCGAAATTCAAGGTGATCTTGAATGCTTCGAATGTGATGGATGATTAGAGCTAGAACCGGCAGCTTGATTAGCATATTTGGATAGCAACATATCAAAAGTTGGCTTGATTTGCTAGCTCTTAGTTTTACTCTTTTTCCACTTGCGAACTTCTAAATTCTTGGGCTTGATAATTTAACATGAGTATCCTCTTGTACTTGTGGTTGCCCCTCCTCCTAGTGCGAGATTTTTTAAGGAGATCTTCAATACCTCCTTGCCATCGGGTTGCTTATCAAGCAAAACCTCTCTTCCCAAGACTTTGTCGCCCTTCTTGCCTTTCCTAGGTTCACCAATAACAACATTGTCTTTATTGGTAGATTCGGCTATATTAGGCCAATTTAACAATTTCTTCCCTTCCAAGTCCCTGGTTTTTATCGAGAAGGGTTGTTTATCAACTTGCATCTCAGCAAAATTCAATCGTCCGTCAATAATGGGCGATCGTATCGGTCGTCGAAAAACATTGCAATCATTGGTAGCATGAGAAAACGAATTATGGTAGTTGCAATATGAACAATGCTTTAGCTACTCCATCTACGGTAAGGTGTGTGATGTTCTAATCATCCTATCTTGCAAGACAACATCATTTATTTCATCGCACTTAGATATATCAAAGGTAAACTTCATCTCTTCATCACGATTCTTGTGAATCGGCTTAAGATCATTACATGTATAAGGTTGGACTTTGAGGACCAAACAAATTCAGTTGTAGAGACATCAACCTTATCATCCGAATTATCACCACCATACTCAACCATATGCATTCTAGGACGATCGCTTGTAGAGCTATGAACCTCTTTATTTTGACTCTCTTGAACCAAAAGCTTTTCGTAAGACTTGGTCAATACTTAAAAACTCATAATTTTCTAGCCTCTCTTTAATGTGAGTTTTCAAACCATTAAGAACAAGATCCACCAAGTCTCTTTTGGTTATCACTAAGCTATAACATCGGGTTTTTATATCTCTAAATCTCTTGACATGATCGGTGACTGATTCATCATGTTTTTGCCTAACCGATGTAAGATGTGACATCTTAAGCTCATTATCGCCGCTATAAAAGTGATCATGAAACTTTTTCTCTAGTTGCGACTATAAGAGAATGCGACCATGTTGTAAAGTAGCAAACCATCAAAATGCGGTGCCAGTTAAAGATAAGGGAAATAAACGCACTTTCAATTCTTCTATGGAACCTGCTTCACCCAACTACGCTATATACTTACTAACATGCTCCCATGTTGTTTTCGTGCTTTGTCCACTAAATTTAACAAAATCATGAACCTTGTAACCTTGAGGGTACAAAACTACATCGAAGTTCTCAGGATAAGGCTTTTGGTACACACGACTCTTTACATTCGGCTCGTTTTTGAAAGTTTCTTGAAACATCTTATGCAAATCCTCCCTTATTTGGCTAAAATTGGATCCGAGGTAGATTAAGATGCTTGTGGAGATGACATAGGAGCAACATAAGTACCAGCTACTGGTGAAACTTGTGGGGTGAGCGTCGAACCATAATTCAGCAGAATACTAAACATGCTTGTGTTTATGGGAGGTGTGAAAAAGTGATTCGGCATTGATGATGTGTCCAATTTATGTGATAGATTTACTATATATTTGTGCCTACAAAGTATGCTTTGTGGAATTTTATCGCGTTCGCGCACTTCTTTTTGTTGATAATCCCTCAGGTGACATCTTTTGGATCAATAATAATTTAATGGAGAAAATCCTCAAAAAATGGTATTGGAATCACGTATTTAAAGAGGTAATCACTTTCCATAATAGGAACAAGTAAGAAGGCCAAAGAAACAGGCGTCATTGCGCTTCCAGCATGAAAGACTGCATTCCATACGACCGCGAGCGCTCGTGTGAGCGGTCGTATGGCGCACCGCCACCACCGCCAGATCAACTATTTTCACCTCGTCGAAGCGGATCGTGGATCAGGCACCTAGAGACTCTAGCAAATCATCCAGAAGGGAGAACCCTAACCTTCAGAGCCCATCCAGAGGAAGGATCAACAAGGAGAAGAAGGGTATTCTTCTCACCGCGGAGGAGGACAGCATCATCATCACCGTCATCATCACCACTGTCATCATCATCATCATCATCATCATCATCATCATCATCCACATCCTTATCGTCTGCAACATCAAGAACCCTAGCGGATCCTTTGGTGTATCATTTGAATCATTCATCCATATGTACCATTACCATTCCCATGATGTTTTCTTTCCCATGTGTGAGTAGATCCCTAGTTTCTGTGAGATATGGATGAACCTTGGTATGTGTAGGATCTGAAACGTTATTGAGGATATGAGATCCTCTGTTGAATGCTTAGTTTAATAACTTCGTGAATGTTGTGAAGGGGTCCCACTCAGCATTTGTGCCTTGTGGCCACGAAGTATATCACTGTCGTTGTAGAGGTCTAGGGTGTGGAGGTAATACCAGGTGACGTAAAAGCCTACTGCCTCTAGCCTTTAAAATTGACCGGGAATTTATGGAGAACCCTTAGAGAGGCCGCGTCCACGGGGTAACCCTTAATTATCATGAGTTTTAACCTTCACGGGGAGACTATGATGGTGGTGTGTGTGGCACGAAGTGTACCATGAGTAGAACGTGTACTGTAACCGGCTTCGCCAAGCATAATCGTCAAAAGTGGCTCAAGTATTTGTTCCATACTATGCTCATGCATAGGTGCGCTAGAAACATACCAATGGGGATTCCAGACTCCTTGAGAATGCCTTTTTATTCTATTGTTTCACGAGTCACTGCAATCCTTGTTATTCATTTACTTCTATGTTATTTAGTTACAAGTCACTACATTACTCAATCATTATTTAAATCCGCCCTCACTCTGATTTAAGTCTACAATTATCTGCAAGCACAAAGTTACATAATTCTCTACAAGAGGCAAAAGTCTGATTCATGTGCTCCCTGTGGGATCGATACTCTTACTTTCAAAAGGCTACAACTAAACCCTGTGCACTTACAAGCTATCAATTGACACCGAATTGGGCACACTCATAATAGGACTAGGATATGTAGGTCCAGCCATAAGTTGATTAGTTTGGGTAGGATAAGAATTCATCGACAAATTGTATTGTTGTCGCATGGGAGGTGCCGATGAATAGGTAATGTTGGATTAGGTTTTTCAGATACCAACAGTACCACTAGATGATGGAGGCATATTTTTCAGAGCATTAATATTTGCCTTGAATGCATCATATAGCATCTCATTACCCTTATCAACTTGCTTATCAGAAAAAACTTTACTCACAGTGATTTCATCTAGTTTGTCATCGAGGGGGAGGAACTTGATGTCTCCAACTGAGTTGATGTTACCTTGATGGTTCTTCTTGAAATTTGCAAAGAAAACCTAAAAATCCTCCTCCTCGCGCTGCTTCTTGAGCGCCTCATCAGCCTCCTCGCATTGCTTCTTGTGCACTTCATAGGCTTGGCCATTTTCCTCCGATAGTTCATCATGACCAGGCTTAATGATGTTATCGACGTCAACTTCTGAGGGCTTGGGGAGGTTAGACATGGTTGATGATGATTCTTGATCCTTCCTCCCTAGTGGAGTTGCCAAAAAGTGTGTTCGCACATGAACACATTACTGTGTCCCTCCAATGCCGAGGGTGATGCACCACAGCTCACGTCAAAGGAGACCCGACCAAAAGCGCGGTACGAAAGTAATCTGGCATGTGCTTTTGGAGACCCCAAACCCCACACGACCAGGAGGGACCCCGTCTGCACGCCCGGCGGCTATGGGCTTGCCTGGGTCGATTCGCTCGCTCCTAGAGCCTCGAGGATGGTTGCATTTCAACAAGGAGAACAAACGAACAACGAGAAAACAAGAACAAAGGAGAGATGTAAAAATTAGGTAAAAAGTAGTAGATGTGTTTTGATGTGTTGTTATTCAATCTGCTATCACCTCTAACATATATATTAGGCGGCTGGACTTCCTGTACAAGAAAATGACTAAAAGCCTGTTCAAAACGTCAAAATCTAACCTAACTCAGACAGGCAGGGCCAAAACTTCCGGTCTGGCCCGGAACTTCCGGACTCATTTTACATTGAACAACCCTCTTGCACTGATCGCGGAGGTCGCACACTATCTCGAATTGTGATGACGCCAAAAGCAAAGTTGTTCCCCTCGTCGACGTGAATAAGTCGCCTTTTGCACACTTTTCCATCGAAGGTCATCTTGGGTGTGCTTTTGGGCTTGTAAATCTGCAAAAAAAAGTGAAACTCCAGTTTTCTGCGCGCACCGGGTGCAGTGTTTCTGTTTGTCCCGGAACCTCCCCGAAAGTTTTGCGCGGAACTTCCGGGCTCAAAGTATATAAAGTAGCTTCTTTTGATGCCTCGTGCAAGTCACATATGACCTCGGATCGCGATGACTCCAGAAGAGAAATCGTTTAGCTCGAAGAGACAAACAGAACTTCCGCCGCACACTGCACCATCGGAGGTCGTCCTGGGGGAGAAAATTGGCCTGCAAAACAGTAAAAAATATTCCAGTGGAAAACTCAGCAGCACACTGTTTTGACTCTCAAGGTTGCATATCACCTCGGATGAAGATGACCCAAATGTTAAAGTTGTTCATTTCGACGACACGGATATTCTTTGTTTTGAACACTTTTTTATTTGAGGCTATCTTAGTTATGTTTTCTGTCGTGCCAAAATTTGATGTCAACACATGCCCCCCTGCTTTTGGGCAAAACTTGCGTCCCAAAAAATAACTTGCACAATGCTTGTTCTAAGGACTACCGTCGACACTCCATCGGCCATTTTATATGCTTAGGGTGACAATTATGTATCGGCCATGTTTATGCAACACTCTTGACGTGGCTTCGCCACTGAACAGACTGTCGATATAATTGTTGATATGGCCATATTTATTGCCGGTCATTTTGTGTATTGCTCTCTTTCCGTCATACTCCCTTCGTTTCTAAATATAAGTCTTTCTAGACATTTCAATAGAAGACTACATATGGATGTATATAGACATATTTTAGAGTATAGATTCACTCATTTAGCTCCGTATGTAGTCCCCTATTGAAATGTCTAAAAAGGCTTATATTTAGGAACGGAAGAAGTATTAATTATTGTTTTTCTTGGTGATTATCGTATTTAAGATGCTCTTAGTGTATTATCTCGAGAGGGGAAATGTCTCAAACGAACATCCCGTCTCAGCATACAAGCCAACTACATCGATCATGTATACATGCATAATTAAACTCATACACCAAGTACCGCTAGTCAAGATTATTTGTTTGTGACACTCAAGACCATCTACACCATGTATTCATATTTCTGTCGAGATAACGAGTTAGCATCCGGGTGTTTAGCATCTGTCTCCATCCCAACAGAAAGTATCATCAATATCTATGCGGCATATACGTACGTGCAAGTGCAACCAGCAGTACGGTTTATGTCGTGACAGTAAACGCTGCACCTAATGAATGTACGTGTGTTACTTTGTGCTTCGGTGCTTCCAGCTGCACACCTCCATGGCTATTCATAGTGGGGAGTATCATATACTAGTATCGTACAGTACATATGATACTAGTGTATAATACTACCTTTGTAGTGCGTAGTACTCCTTCCTTTTCGGTTTATAGGGTTCAAATTTGAAATCTCATCAACCAAGGCATATGATGAGTGGAGGAATGTATCTTGTACTCCCTCCGGTTCTTTTTAGTCTGCATATTAGCTTTGTCTGAAGTCAACGTATCTCTATTTTGACCAAATTTATAGAAAAATGTATCAACATTCATAATGTCAAATCAATATTGTTAGATTCATAACGAAATGTAGTTTCATGAAATGTATATTTGGTATTACAGATGTTGATATTTTTCAATATATATTTGGTCAAACTTTATGAAGTTTGACTTGACACAAATCTAATATGCGGACTAAAAAGGACCGGAGGGAGTACTTTACAACACTACCCAAGTTAAACTGGTGCATTAATTTGGATTAATTACAGTGCATGCATGCTTGACCACTACTCCCTCCGTTCCTAAATATAAGTCTTTTTAGACATTCTAATAGGGGACTACATACGGAGCAAAATGAGTGAATTTAACACTAAAATATGTCTATATACATCCGTATGTAATATAATAGTGGAATCTCTAAAAAGACTTATATTTAGGAACGGATGGAGTAGATGAGTAGGAACATTACATGCATTGGTGTGTTCCTTTTTAATTCTTGCATGCAAAGATTTAATGCACCTCGGAATCTTAAAATGAGATGGAGATGAGCCCTTTAAATCGAAAAAACCAAAAAATGAGATAAGCCTATAAACCGAAAACGAGGGAGTATCATAGAGTAGTATCATGTATGATCATATTTATTGTCATGCATGACACAAAGTAGCATAGCATTTAACACGATACGGTATCTACCTATATTATTCTAACCCTCTCTCTCTTCTTTAATTCTCTGTCACATCAGCATGTTTACTATTTTCAAGTGCATGACACCACCTAAGTTACCCCACTATGGCCAGCCTATACGCATCGACAGTGTATGTATATATCATATCATATACTAGCACTGACGACACACGTAGAAGTATAAAGTGAACGGTCCATGCGATTTAAAGCATCGCTCGCTCAGTACAGCTGGTATACATAATACATCTTCATGGTCTCAGTACGTACGCCAGCCCAGCTGTGTATATCTGACAGATTGACCAAAATGGCTGTTTGATAAGTACAATAGTTAACGTGCATGGAGAGCTAACTCCAAAATTTGTCTGAAGTCAACGTTGGATAGATGCTCCGTCTCGTCGAAACAACATTCATTGGACGGAGAATTGGACCTTATGTTGCGTCCTTCGTCACAACATAAGCTAAAGAGTTGAACAAGGCGCGCGAGGACAAAGCGACAGTTCATGTCAGCATGTGCGATTAAATTGGTCAATGAGATACAGTAACGCATAGTAGCATGCATACTACTTATATGCCGGCAACTAGTCGGGTGACAAAGACAAATCGCTTAACAAATTAAGTTAGTAGACCACAACAGCCATAATATTAAGACCCTACTAATCTATGGACATATTATAACAGTCTAGAATTGGTACTAGTAGTAACACTAGTTTGCTTATATTGCACGCTGTGCAATTGGTCGCGGTTTTCAGCCCCAAATTAAGCTGAGGTGCATTCTACTACTACGTGCTGCATTGGCACGGGGCACGCTCTAGGCTCTACCTCAAACTATGTTCCAAATCTGCTGCTACGATCCTGTTAGAAGGGAGAGAGGGATTTGATGGAATGATTGATGTATTGCTTGAGCCTCGTGGACATATATATAGGAGTACATGATCAACTTGGAGTACAAGACAAGGCAGCATAAATCCTAGTCTATCTCATATTTCCTAACTAATCAATATACTCAACATCCCCCGCAGTCACAATGGTAGCGACGCAGACGGTGAGATTGGAGAAGAATCCGCGGGTAAGCCGACGGTCATCCCCCCCACAGTCGTAACGGTCGATGCAGCGCGGAAGTCGTGGCTGGAGTAGAAACCGACGAGGTTGCGCAAGCAAGGCGGTAGCCCTTTGTGCCGATGTCGAGGTAGCCGAGAGCGTAGGGTGGTGTAGCCGTGCAAAGAACGCCGTGGTCGATGTCGAGTCGGGGTAGCCGGTGTCGAGGTAGTCGCCAAGGAGCCGCGGGCGCAAGGAGGCGCCGAGTTAGTCATGGGCGCAGTGGTGTCGAAGTAGTGGTGCGCTGGGAAGAAGACGTAGTTGAGACGCGTCGCGCCGGGATTGCCAAGTCCGGGGACACGTCGTGGACGAAAGCACGCGTCGGTGTTGCCAGCACCGGGCATGCGTAGACGGACGAAGACGAAGCGCCGCTCCAGGCTTGCCAGGCCCGGGGACACGTCGTGGACGAAGGCACGCATCGGTGTTGCCAGCACCGAGCATGCGTAGACAGGGACCTGCACGAGCTGTACGTCATGTCGGAGAAGTCGGAGGGGCAAGCAGACAAGAACTCGACGACGATTGCGGCGTCTATCGGCGCGGGACCAATGTCACCAACGGTGGTCGGAGTAGACGAAGTGGTCGGGGTAGATGACGGCGACGCCGGCGACGGGCTGGTGCTTGACGAAGATGAAGGGGGTGGACGGACGGCGCGGCTCAGGTGAGTGAGCTGCAGCGGCGCCGAAGAGGAGAGGCGGCGGCGACGGCTGGTTAGGAGCGCGGCGGCGATGCTCGAAGTAGGCGAGGAAGAACCCGACAACGTGACGAAGACCGGCGCGGACGGTGGCGTTCCTGCGCCGAGGGAGACGGCACGGCGCATACCACGAGAAGTCGACGCGCGGGGACGGCGGAGTGGACCGCGGGCCGCGGCGCTACGGCCCGAAGGGGCGACGCAGCGGCAGCAGGCGGGTCGGGGCGACGGCGGTGACCGTGGGCCGCGGCGCTACGGCCCGAAGGGGCGGCACGGCGGCGAAGCGCGGGTCGGTGCGACCGCGGGGGACGGCCTCGGGCGGCGGCGGAGACCGCGTGCCACGCTTGCTACGACCCGATGGGGCGACGCAACGGCGGCGCGAGGGTCGGTGCAGCCATGGGGACGGCCTGGAGCGGATGGCCTCGGGGCGGCGGTGGACCGCGGGCCGCGACACTACGGCCCGAAGGGGCGACGCAGTGGCAGCACGCGGGTCGATGCGGCCACGGGGAGAACCACGGGGCGGCGGCGCTGCGGCCCGATGGGGCGACGCAACGCCAGCCCAGTGCTCGATTGGTGGAGGGGCGCGCTTTACTCGGGACAGTTTTCACGGGACCTGCGGAGGCGCGCGCAATCGACGGGCCAGGTTGGTCGCACGGCGTAGATGAGGCGGATCGCGGCGGCAGGCGGGTGATCAATCCGATCGCGCGCGAGGTCGGGGACGCCGCTCGATGGAGGCGGGATGGCGGCGGAGTCCGAGATGAAGCCGGCGACGACGGTCGGCAGGGCGGCCGTACAGGCGCGGCATAGATCGACGGGCGGGCCGGCGCACGAACGGCGGCTGTGATGGGCCGCCGCATGGCGCGAAGCCGCCGGGTTGGGGCGATGCAGGAGTCCCAATGAGAGCAGGGCGCTGACGGCCGGCGTAAGGCGACGGGCGAGCAGACGCGCGGGCGACGGCCGTGAGGGGCCGCCGCGTCGCGCGAGGCCGCCGGGTCGGTGTAGAGGCCGGGTCGCACCGATGTCGGAGTAGAGGCGCGGGGTCCACGGCGGCGGCGGCGGAGTAGAGGCGCGGTGTTGGAAGGGAGAGAGGGATTTGGTGGAATAGTTGTTGTATTGCTTGAGCCTCGTGGGCATATATATAGGAGTACATGATCATCTTGGAGTACAAGTCAAGGCAGGAACAAATCCTAGTCTATCTATGTTTCCTAATAATCAATATACTCAACATCCCCCCGCAGTCACAACGGTAGCGACGCAGACAGTGAGACTGGAGACGAATCCGAAGGTAGGCCGACGGTCATCCCCCCACAGTCGTAACGGTCGATGCATCGCGGAAGTCGTGGCTGGAGAACAAACCGACGAGGTTGCTCAAACAATGCGGTAGCCCTTTGTTCCGATGTCGAGGTAACCGAGAGCGTAGGGTGGTGTAGCCGTGGTCGAGGTAGCTGTGCAAAGAACGCCGTGGTCGATGTCGAGTCGGGGTAGCCGGTGTCGAGGTAGTCGCCGAGGAGCCACGGGCGCAAGGAGGCGCCGAGTTAGTCGGGCGCAGTGGTGTCGAAATAGTGGTGCGCCGGGAAGAAGACGAAGTTGAGACGCGTCGCGCCTGGATTGCCAAGTCCGGGGACACGTCGTGGATGAAGGCACACATCGGTGTTGCCAGCACCGGGCATGCGTAGACAGACGAAGTCGATGTTGACGATACGTCACTCCAGGCTTGCCAGACCTGGGAACACATCGGGGACGAAGGCACGCGTCGGTGTTGCCAGCACCAGGCATGCGTAGACGGGGACCTGCACACAACTTGTACGCCATGTCGAGGAGGCTAGCAGAGAAGGACTCGACGACGGTTGCGGGGCAAATCGGCGGGGGCCGATGTCACCCGCGGTGGTCGGAGTAGATGAAGTGGTCGGGGTAGACGACGGCGACACTGGCGATGAGCTGGTGCTGGACGAAGAAGAAGGGGGTGGACTGGCGGCGCGGCTCGGGTGAAGGAGCTGCAGCGACGCCGAAGAAGAGCGGCGGCCGCGGCCTAACGGCGGCGGCGGCGGCTGGTTAGGAGCGCGGCGGCGATGCTCGAAGTAGGCGACGAAAACTCGACAGCGTGACGAAGACCGGTGCGGACGGTGGTGTTCCCGCGCCGAGGGAGACGACGCGGCGCATACCACGGAAAGTTGACGCGCGGGGACGGCGGAGAGGACCGCGGGCCGCAGTGCTACGACCCGAAGGGGCGACGCTGCGGCAGCAGGCGGGTCGGGGCGACGGCGGGAAGACCTCGGGCGGCGGTGCTACGGCCCGAAGGGGCGGCACGGCGGCGAAGTGCGGGTCGGTGCGACCGTGGGGACGGCCTCGGGCGGCGGCGAAGACCGCGTGCCACGCTCGCTACGGCCCGATGGGGCGACGCAGCGGCAGCGCGAGGGTCGGTGCAGCCACGGGGACAGCCTGAAGCGGACGGCCTCGAGGCGGCAGTGGACCACGGGCCACGACACTACGGCCCGAAGGGGCGACGCAGCGGCAGCACGCGGGTCGATGCGGCCGCAGGGAGAACCACGGGGCTGCGGCGCTGCGGCCCGAAGGGCGACGCAACGGCAGCCCGGTGCTCGATCGGTGGAGGGGCGCGCTTTACTCGGGACGGTCTTCACGAGACCTGCGGAGGCGTGCGCAACCGACGGGCCAGGTTGGTCGCACGGCGTAGATGAGGCGGATCGCGGCGGCGGGCGGGTGATCAATCCGATCGCACGCGAGGTCGGGGACGCCGCTCGATGGAGGCGGGATGACGGCGGAGTCCTAGATGAAGCCGGCGACGACGGTCGGCAGGGCGGCCGTATAGGCGCGACGTAGATCGATGGGCGGGCCGGCGCGCGAACGGCGGCTGTGATGGGCCGCCGCATGGCGTGAGGCCGCCGGGTTGGGGCGATGCAGGAGTCCCGATCGGAGCAGGGCGGTGACGGCCGGCGTAGGGCGACGGGCGAGCAGACGCGCGGGCGACAGCCGTGAGGGGCCGCCGCGTCGCGCGAGGCCGCCGGGTCGGTGTAGAGGCAGGGTCGCGCCGATGTCGGAGTAGAGGCGCAGAGTCAACGGTGGCGGCGGGCGACGCAAACCGATCGTAGATCGGAAAACCAAAAAGAAAACGCCGATCAATGTGACCGGCGGAAGAGAGAAAACCCGGATCAACAGATCGGGAAAAAGACTCTCTAGGGCAGCCGGTCAACACGACCGGCGGACGAACCCTAGGTACGGGCGGCGCGGCCCCCGGCGGCGATCATGAAGGCCGACCGCCCCGGGGGCGGCGCGCGATGCGGAAGCGGTGGACGGTGGCTAGGTCTAGGAACTTGCGGCAGATACCATGTTGGAAGGAAGAGAGAGATTTTTTTTTTTTGCGGGTGAAAGGAGAGAGAGATTTGGTGGAATAGTTGTTGTATTGCTTGAGCCTCGTGGACATATATATATATATGAGTACATGATCATCTTGAAGTACAAGTCAAGGCAGAAACAAATCCTAGTCTATCTATGTTTCCTAATAATCAATATACTTAACAGATCCAAACAAGTGTAGAGTACCTTGACCCGGTCGCCAGCACGCAGCCTACTGTAGCTTCAGTCTTCTTCATCAGAGCGCCTACGTAGCGGCCAAAACCAGCGCCCCACACTGCACGCGACGCGGAGCCCAACGTCCCGTTACGCTTGGAATCGTGTGCGTCCGCAAGTACACGAGCGGTAGCCGTAGGATTGGCGCGTGCCGGCACTACGGCCGGCGGGGCCATTGAGATGGGGTTGGTTTCTTGATCTCCACGATCGACACGACCCGTATCCAAATCTTCTAGCAGAGCAGAGAGTAGAGAGATGAGTGAACCTGTGGCCGTAGGCCTTGGATGCTCTGGCTCTGGTGGCCTTTACAGTTCGCACCCTGACTTGGCGAGACAATTATGCTACAGTGCTGGTCAAAATTTCGTCGGTTTGCCGGCTCCATGCGCGCGTGGCGTGTCGGTGATTCTGTGGCCGAAAAGACCACGACGACGGCAGTGTTCAGCGAGTATCTCAAACCAATTTGCAGGTCAGGCAAAGACGGTGCAGGGGGATCATCTCAATCATTTTTTTTTTGAAACGGAGGCAAAAGCTTTGCCTCATATATTAAATAAGGAGGAGAAAGAGTTTGTTACAACACACAGCCAGGAAGCGGCATGACAATTATTCCCGCAATAAAAAAGACCCTAATTTCTTCGCCCCGGCCTTGACCCAAAGGTTTGTCTCGTCGACGATGGTGTTGAGTAGGATTTGCGGAGGTGCGCTCTTATGCCGAAACACCCTTGCGTTACGCTCGTTCCAGATAACCCATGAAACCAACATTGTAATTGATGCCTTCACTTTTCGGTCGCCGGTGCCCACGGCGCACGTGCTCGCCCACCACTCCTGGACGGAGTCGAACAAGTGCCAAGCGGAAGTGTCCAAGTCGTAGATGCGAAGCTTCTGAATCACCATGTTCCAAAGGCGGAGAGTGAAGCGGCACCGAAAGAAAAGGTGGGGACCGCATTCCTGAACCCCCCTGCACAAGGGACAGGGGCCACAGTTTGGCCAACCTCGCCTCTCCAATCTGTCGGCAGTCCATATCCTATCCTGAAGCGCGAGCCAAGCGAAGAACTTGACTTTCGGAGGGGCCCAAATCTTCCAAACCATTTGGTCCATGGGGGAGAGAACCAAGCCCAAAAACTGCGCCCTGTAGGCGGAGGCAGCGGAGTAGTGCCCAGAACTCGTGTGCTTCCACAGAATATCGTCCTCAACAAGCTCGTCCAGGTGCGCCTCTTGTAGCAGCGTCCAGAGGGTGAAGAATTGCGAGACATGCTCGACGGAAACCGAAGCGGGTGGCCTGATTTTGATAACCCACGCATTCTCCTTGAGGGCCTCCCGAACCTTCCAGCGCTTTCGGGAGGAAGCTTCGAAAATGAGCGGAGCAATGTCTTTGGGCCTACGACCAAGGAGCCAAGGGCTGTCCCAAAAAGGTGTCTTTGCACCATTCCCGACCCCCAACCCACAACTTCGTGGGTTCCTTCCACTCGTACCACGGCCACCGCAATCTCAAGGCCCGCGCGAACTTGTTGGTGTTGAGGACCCCAAGCCCACCAAAAGCAAGCGGCCTGCTCACAATGTCCCAGTTGACCTTGCACTTTGCTCCCGTGGTTTTATCCGACCCAGACCAAAGGAAGGCCCGCTCAAGCTTGTCGATGCTTTGCAGAATGGTGGGTTGAATGACAAGCGGCGTGATGAAGTAGATCCCTTGGGAAGCGAGCACCGACTTGACAAGCGCAGTACGGCCGATGGTGGTGATGTTTTGACCCTCATATGTTGTCAATCTGCTCGCGACCTTATCCACGAGAAATTGAAGATCAGCAAGCTTGAGCTTCCACACAGAGAGCGGCAGACCCAAATAGCGGAGTGGGAAGGAAGCCCTAATAGCCGGAAGACCGCGGGTAATATGGTCCAAGTCGAGGTTGCCGCACCTGATGGGGACCACTGAGCTCTTATGGAAGTTAGTGCACAGCCCGGTGACATCCCCAAAGCCCCTCAGGATGGCCGCAAGGTTGTCCACATCCCTTTTGATCGGCGCAACAAACACGGCCGCATCGTCCGCGTAGAGAGAGGTTCGCACCATCACCCCTCTCCCACGGATCTTATGCAAGAGGCCCTTCCTTGTTGCCACGTCCAGGATTTGCTTCAGAGGGTCAATGGCGATGACAAAAAGGAGGGGAGAGATGGGGTCTCCTTGCCGTAGACCCTGGCCATGCTTGATGGGAGAACCAGCCACCCCATTCAAGAGAATCCTCGAAGATGAGGAACAGAGGAGAGCCGCAATCCACTCACGAAATTTGCTAGGGAAGCCTCGTCTCCGCAGTAGGTCAAGCAAATACTCCCACTTAACCGAGTCAAAGGCCTTTCGAATGTCTAGCTTGAAGAGGAGAGAGGGGGTCCTGCTCTTATGCAGCCGACGCGCAAGGTTTCTAACATACATGAAGTTGTCGTGGATGCTCCGCGTTTTGATGAAAGCACTTTGGGCGTTGGATACGAGGGCGGACATGTGCGGGCCAAGCCTGACAGAGAGCACCTTCGCGATGATCTTGGCGACCGCATGGATGAGGCTAATGGGCCTAAAGTCGACGATGCTCTCCGCCCCATCTTTCTTGGGAAGCAACACAATATTCGCAGAGTTGAGCCAGTGTAGGTTTGCCGTGTGTAAGGAGTCAAAGCGTTGGATCACCCTCATGAGGTCGTGCTTGATGATGCCCCAGCACTTCTTGAAGAAGAGACCGGTGAAGCCATCCGGCCCCGGCGCCTTGTCAGTAGGCATGCTATTTATCGCCTCAAGGACCTCCTCCTCAGAGAAGGGTGAATCAAGCTCGTGTAGGTCATGCGACTGAAGATTGAGCTCCTCCCAATT
Organism: Elymus sibiricus; assembly: GCA_039707655.1. Taxonomy (NCBI): domain Eukaryota; kingdom Viridiplantae; phylum Streptophyta; class Magnoliopsida; order Poales; family Poaceae; genus Elymus; species Elymus sibiricus. Next base: position 396,964,720 of record CM077669.1, on the reverse strand, counting down.
GAAGTCCTTCGTGCTTCTGTTTCCTCTTTTCATAACTTGCGAGAAGTGGTCATGGATTATTTTCTCTTTGGCCTCGTGCTCAGTCACCCACCCTTGATCATTCATAATGCGATGAATGTGGTTTTTCCTCCTTCGCGCATTGACCCGACGGTGAAAGAATTTGGTGTTGGCATCTCCTTCTTTGATGTTAGCGATTCTAGCACACTGCTTTTTGCGTGCTTTTTCAAGCACGGCCAAGCTTATGACCCTTCTCTTAAGGCGGGCCCGAAGATCACACTCCGCGGGGGAGAGAAGCCTTCCCTCCTGAGCAACGTCGAGGCGTAAGATAACCAAGAGGGCGGCATGGAGGTGGACCTTAGCCTTAGAGAAGAGGCCCCTGCTCCACTCCGTGAGGCGCAACGCCGTTTTCTTAAGCTTGTGAAACAGAAGGATGTACGGGTCTGTGTGCTCAACAGGCTCGGCCCAGGCCTTTTGGACCACCTCACTGAAACCGGGCATAGAGGCCCAAAAGTTCTCGAATTTGAAGGTCCTAGGCCTCCTTGGCCCTTTATCCTCGGCAAGCAAAAGTGGGCAATGGTCGGAGAGGGACGAAGAAAGCGCATGGAGCACGTGATCATTGAAGGTTGTGTCCCACTCCGCATTGCAAAAGAAAGAGTCGAGCTTGCATAAGGTAGGATTTGATCTCTCGTTGCTCCATGTGAACCTCCTGTTCTGAAGGTGGATTTCTTTGAGCTCACAGCTGTGGAGCGATGCACGGAACCGACTGATACGGCTGCAGTTCACATTCCTCTTGTTCTTATCCCTAGCCCGGTAAATCTGATTGAAGTCCCCGGAGGCGAGCCAAGCCATCCCCGTGGGCGGCTTCTGGGTAGCGAGCTCAGCAAAGAAAGCATCTTTGAGCGAGTGGTCGGTGGGGCCATAGACGGTAGTAATTTTGAAGGTCACACCCGAGTCTCTGACACGAACCATGGCCGAAAGGCAGTAGGTAGCCACGGTGATATTGGTCATCTCCACCAGGAGGTCGTCCCAGAGAAGAAGGATCCCCCCCTGGTGCCATTAGCCGGCCGCTGCGCGAAGCTACGCAGCCTATGGCCCCCCAAAAACGCCGCCGTGTATTGATCAATCGCGTCAAGCTTCGTCTCCTGTAGACACACAACTTGACAGGAGGAGGAAGCAATGGTGGCATTAACGGTCGCCCGCCTGTCCGGGCAATTAAGTCCCCTAACGTTCCAGCTCAGAAAGTTAACTGGTTGTACTTGCATTAGTAAACCACAGCAGCCCTTGAGCACAGCCACACATCACAGATTAGGACAGCCATAGAATGCAGATGAAATGAACTAGTGGCAGACTGCCAGTGTAAAGTGGCAACATCCAGAGCAAATGGGTGAGCAAGCACCCCTGCAGCCCTGATACACGGCGTTGAACTAGCACACCAGCAACTAACAACCCCTGGTAATACAAATAGGTGCACTAACATGGCAAACAACAGACCCAGGTTTTTTGAGCAGCAGCTCAAATTGCTGCCTGCTGCAGCACGGCTTCCTCTCTCTCCAAGTCCAGGGCGCCTCCACCTCCATGCGCCAGGAGCGCGTCTTCGACAGCAGCAGCTTCGGCATCATCAAGCTTGAAGAGCCCCCTCATGGCGGCGAGCACCTCCGGCGACAACTGCTCCTTGAAGCGATCCGCAAATGCGTCCAGAACCGCTGTAGTCACGTCCTCTTTGGATTTGCTTGCGCCTTTTGTAGTCCTAACTAACGATTTCCTTACTCCTGGAACTGCATTCTGCAGCTTACGGAGTATTAGTACCGTCTAACTGCTCCGTTCTAACCAAGAATATGATATCAAGGGCAGGCATGAATGGCTCGATCATCAGCTCTGATTGAGGAAATAAAGGCACTCATACCTAATGAGTTGTGCTCGATTTTTTTTGATTTTTTTGCGAGGTGCTTATGTTCGATTCAGACTTTCAGATATAAAAACTTAAGGCACTGGCCGCAGATGCAGATGTTCGACATGGTTGCTGGTACCTAATGGGTTCTCAACTTATCAACTGCCATGGCATGTACAGATGGGTACTCCGCAGCCGTGTTGTCGATCGACACCTGGCCACATCCTAGCGGGAGCACTAGCTAAACAGTGGCATATTACGGCTGTACGGCATACTTGAGACAGCACACCGACTTAAGTAGCAGAAGCGCAGGATGCCGATGCGTATATACTGTGCGTGATGGAAGCACGTAGCGGGGTGTGGCAGTGCCGAGAGGCCTGACTTTCACTGAGCTGTCGATCCCACACAAATTGCTTGTACACCGAACGAGCGGGGTCGCCGGGTCGGGGATGCTCATAGTTTAGGAGTAGTTTATTTGATTGAAGGAGATCGGTCGAGGAGAGTTCGACGGGGCCCGGTCCGGCCTCATCTCTCGTGCGTGCTTGCGGACGAAGGAAACCACCGAAAAACAGGAGCGTCGTCCACACATAAATTTCTGCAGCCTCCGGACGCGTGTTTCCGCGACGTCCAGCCTTTCTTTCGACGCTGGCGGGCCATCTGATCTGCCAGATGGAAGAAACATTGGCGCGTGCATGCATGCAGGCCGGGACGAGTGGCAGGAGGAGGACCTGGGCGTCCAGTCCAGCGTGTCTCAATGGGTTCCATCCTCTTCTGTTTGGTGCCGTGATTTTATAAGAATATATGCAGCCCACTGGTTTCCTGTGATTTTATCTGATGATAAAAAAATCGAGCTAAACTCTGATGCCGTACCAAAAGAAGGTCGCGCTTCGCTGTGAAAACTGAGGGAGCTGTGCCATTCGGTTGCTCTTTCAGTGGGTTGTTCAGTCATGCTAAAAGTGCAGTTGAGCTGAGCAGCTCATCTTCTGGTCAAATACGGCACCGAGCTCTTGATCGGGATGCCCGGCAAGCCGAGACGTAACCTATTCAGTCGTTCCCGCGCCGAACAAAACCGTGTAGGTTCAGTTTGGACTTTGGGCCAAACACCTTCCTAATAATTGCACTGAAGATAATGATTTCTGCGCCCAGCTACATAATTTTGCGAGGGTCTCGAAGCTACTGCTCGCTGTGATCATCGGGCCTCGCTCACGTGCCGACAATGCGGACCGTTCGTACGCGCACGGCGCAGGTGCAGGTGGAGGTGCAGGGGGAGGTGAGGCACAGATACGAGCGCAACAGTGTGTTGGCGAGTTACGGCCGGACGTCAAGGTCCGATGTGAGGCGCCTCGATCGAGCGTGCGACAGCGATGTGAAGGCGGGACAATCATCGCCCTGACAGCAGCGTGCCGCCTCTTGTTCGTTGCGCGGTGCCCGACTGACTGGTAGTATGGTATCGGATGGTGCGTGGTCTATGGCCTCCGGCTTCTCGTCGCATGCTGAAACGTCCCTCCACCCTCGTCATGTGCTAGCCTAGCCAGAGCCCAGAGGTCGCGGTAGCCAGCAGTTGATCGTCTCTGCCATCTCATCTGCTTGCGACTTTCTAGTCCTTCTAGTATGCCTTTCAGTCGTTCAGTTGTGAACTAGATTGGTACTCTACTCGTCTGAAGGAATAGCAACGCACACGCTACGCGGCACTCCAGCTTTCCGTCCGGCAAGTGGCGGGAGCAGGAAGGAGCAGGGATGGGCTGGTTTTACAATGCCCGTGCATAGCCGGGCCACCCTGTACGTGATACCATGTCGGGTCTCCACCGGGCGTTGGCGTCGGTGATCCACGATTCGGTTGGATCGATCGAGCCTCCGCTTCCTCTCTAATTTCTCCGCCCTCCGTACGCGATGCTGTCTCTTTCTGCAATTTACCGCGGACAGGCGGGGCCGGTAGCAGGTACCGTCGGCCTCGCAGTCGCAGGCGGACGCGTCTCATCAACGGTGCGCGTGCGCCAACACGCCCGGCCCGGGGCGCCGGGCTTGCAGTCGTTTGCCGGAGGTGATCCATCCATCACGAAACCGGTTCGCTCATGCTAACCCTTGTTTGGGTTAATAGTAGAATAGCAGTAGCCTGACTTGAATTTACTCGATCAAGCGAACAAAATTAAGCAGGCTTTTGAACACGTTGACTAGCAAGAACGTTAATGGTCAGGTATCACAGGCAATCATTGGAGGCCTTCAAGTTTAATCAGTTATCATTGTTCATTTGTTCTTGAACGGTGGCAGGACGGGGAATGCCATCCTTGGTTGGTGAATGGATCGCCGTCAAGCATCCAGATAAACCCACTTTAACGATAAAGCCTGCTCTTTCGTCCTTTCCTACATGCCCAACGAACGAATGGCTTAAATTTGACAAACCCAACCCTTTGGAGATTGCCACTCGCCAACTAATAATGCCTCGCATCATCAACCCAGTCCAGTCAGTTGATGGACTTGTTCCAACTGATGAAAGCTTTTCTTAAAGACTTGGTTAGCACCAAAACAATTTACTCCATCCACAGTATACCCCGTAGATGATTAGCTCTGACAATGACACTGATGTGCGGTTGTTGAGCGACCGTGAGAGACGCGTCCTCTGTAGTACTACCTTCTCAGTGCGCGGGGTTAACCGGAGGATACAACTCCTGGCTCGATGGCCGGCTCGTCGGCAGCCAGTCTGCATAGCATTCTGTCCTCTCTCTTGCGATGGAACAAAACAAACTGTAGACCGTGCGGCTTGGATTCGAGGGTCATTCATCTGCACGGCTGAACTGATTGAACAGGGCCATTCATCTGCACGGCTGCACTAGTGCTGATTGAACAGCGACGAGGGACAGGGCGCTGAATTTGATGCCCGCAATTGTTTGCTCCGTGAGCCAAAATTAACTGCGTGCGCAGAGGCTGCCGCCGCTCTGCCGCTAAGGTTGGTTGGCGATTGACAGGACAGCGACTCTCACCCAGAAAAATCAATGCGCATCGTGATTGGATCATGATTGTCTTGCCGGTTATGCGTACTGTAGCTAGCTGAGTTAGCTCTGTGAACGAACCATGGTTGCCGTAGCTAACTTTCAGGAGTGGTTATGGTCATTATGTTATTGGATGAGCTACCAGTATAGGTACTTCAAATCTCTGAATACTTTGTTCGACAGATATGTCCGGTCTCGATGTTTTCTATCCACAACAGCTTGACCTAAGGATGGATCAAAAGGCATCGGTATTCTCTAATCTAATTTGAATTCAGATCATAATTAAGGGGCACAAGAAGAAGGCAAGAGTGCAGTTCCGGGTAAAACCAACTATGCGAGCAAAGTAGAACTCAACGGTGACTGATCTGAACCACACTACTTACTTAGGCTCGCTTACGAGAGCTCCCCTGACTCTGATCTCTGATCTAGTAGATGCGAGAAACAAGCCAGCTCCATTTGATCTTATGATCTTTGCATAGGACAGAGATACTTTATGTATTTCCTCCATTTATATTCGTAAGACATAACTCTCACAATTCGTCTGTATCCGTCTTTAGAGGATCTTGCTGAATAAAAGATAATGCACATTGTAAGCAAATCTGCAAAGACTGAAATGTGTTACATTAGCCCAGCAAAATTTCAAGCCTGGATGTTAACACCTTTGGCTTATATTAGATCAACATGTTACAATTTGTGCAGAATGTTTTTTTGTGGAAAAAATGTTTATATTGTACCCACGCTAACTGCAAAATGTTTATACTTCTATTTTGTAAGAGGGAAACGATGTTATAATTTTCCGTTAAAGAATAGTTTTTATTAAGGAAAACAAAACACTCTACCGAACCGGTATTTGGGAATGGAATGGTTACAGAATTTGTATATGCGTTATTACAAAAAAAATAAGATATAAATGTGCATTATTAGGCTTGTACCATAGGAATCTTTGTTTATGGGCCAAGCCACTAGCAGACCATTACTGCAAGCTTGCTACATCAGTTTTGGACATCAAAGCCTTTGAATCCACACTAGCCTTTTGAATTGCATCAACTGTTTTTAGGTGAGTGGTTGTGTCACACCCGTGGGCAAGTCTATGCCTCGTCTTTGGCAAGACGGAATCCAAGCTCGCCTTAAGAAGAAGGGGGGGGGGGGGGGGGGGGGGGGCGTGGGCTGACCCACTAACCATGTGGTTTCACCATGCTGACGTCACGCTAACATCACAGACAAGTTTTTATTCCTTTTTTATATTTTGCAAAATACTAAATACATATATTAAGAAACAAAAATATTTAGTTAATATTTTTAAAAGTATTCATTACATATTTGAAAAAAAGTTCATGCAGGAAAAAATGTTCACTCAACTTTTCGAAGATACATGTACCATTAAATAAAATGTATGTAACATTTAAACAGAATTCACGTGTTTCAAAAAAATGTATGTGGCATTTTTCATAAATTTATACAATGTAAAAATGTTCCTGTAATAAACAAATGTTGTATACCGCTAAAAATGAATTTAATTTTAACAAAATCATTTATTTCGCAAAAAATGTATGTGAAATTCTGAGAAACGTATAGAATGTAAAAAAATGTTTCATACCATTCAAGAAATGTATTTTACATTGAAAAAAGGTTCACACATTACAAAAAATATGTTTCTGATACTAAATTTGTTGTTAATACAATTAAAAAATGTTTCATAGTTTAAAAAAATCTTTAGTATCTTTCTAAAATTTATTTCAACGTTTATTTGTATTTTTTTAACACATCTTAAAAATCAAAACACATATTTTGTAAAAATGTTAATTATGTATTTGAATAATGTTCCATGTGGTCAAAACGTTTGCGGGCAGTTTGATGGACGGTGTTGGAGATGCCCTCACTAGCTAGCTGCATTAGCTCGGTGGAGCGAACCAACAATTTTGTAAAGCAGTCATTTAGTTCTACAGGGCATTGGACGAGCAACTAGGTACTTCAAATCCCTAAATACTTGTTTGATAAATATGGTCGGTGTAGATGTTTCTATGCTTGACATGCTGATCTACAAAAACTGAAATGTGTTTGCATTAACCCAGGAAATTCGAAGCCTGGATGTTAAAACCTTGGCTTATAGTAGATCAACATGTTACAACTTGGGTAGAATATATATTTTTTAGTTAGAGAATTAAATTATCTTTTTGAAAAGAAAGAAAAAAAATCTACTGAAACAGTATTTGGAAATGCAAGGGTTACCAAATTTGTATCTGCATTATTAGGATGTTTGAAAGATAAATCTATATTATTTGGCCTGTTTTTTTTAGACAATATTATTTGGCTTGTGGTGTAAGTATATTTTCTTATAGGCCAACCACTAGCAGGCCATCACTGCAGGCTTGTTACATATGTTTTGGACTTCAAAGCCTTTAAATTCACGCTAGCCTTTGGAATTGCCTCGACTTTTTCCAGGGTGCGGTCATGTTTCGCCCGTGGACAAGTCTACGCCTCGCCTTCGGCCAGACGGAAGTTGAGATCGTCTATAGCGGGTCAGTAGTGGACCAACCAGTAGCCATGTGGTTTACTCATGCTAATGTCACATATGTATTTTTATTTATTTTCTTACCTTTTTTATAATTTGAAACGTATTAAATACATATATTATGGAAACATAATTTAGTAAATTTCTAAAAAAATCGATGCACATTTAAAAAATGTTCATGTAGTGTAAAATTGTTTTGCTTAACTTATCGAAAATGTTTGAACCATTAATGTGACATTTCAAACAAGTTTACATGTTTTACGTGACATATATATTTAAAATGTTCATGTAATTTAAAAGCATGTTTCATACCATTCAAGAAAAATTATCTTACATTTTAAAAATAATGTACAGGCGTTTCAAAAATATATTTGTGATATGTAAAAATATGTAAAACATACTTCACATAGTTTTAAAAAATGATTAGTATCATTCAAAAAATGTTGCAACGTGTGTTTGAAAATGTTTAACTCATAATCGTAAAATGTTGAAAACACTTATTTATGGAAATGTGGTCATCATGTATATAAAAAATTGTTTATGTCTATGAAAATGATTTAATGTAGATAAAAGATGTACAATGTGTTTGAAAATTGAAATTAAATAGATATAAAAAAATTTATAAACATTTTAATGTTGTATTAAAAAATCTTAAATGTGTATAAAAAAATGTTCCTGATGTATACAAAAAATTACAATGTGTATGAAAAATAAAAACAATAACCCCAAAGAAAACATGTGAAAATTGAACAATTGAACAAAGAAAAGAGATAAAGAGGAAAACCCCCCGAAGGAACCAGAGAAAAATCAAAGAAAATTTAGGACAAAGGCTCTCACCTAAAAATTGAATGCACATGGTGATAGGATCATGATTGTGTTGCCAGTTATGCTAGCTAGCTGAGTTACCTCTGTGAATGAACCATGGATGTCGTAACCGTCTTCTAAGGAGTGATTCTGTTCATCGTGTTATTGGGTGGGCTAGCAGTTTAGGCACTTCAAACCCCTGAATACTTTGTTCGACATATATGTTTTAGGGCAGAGGCCGGGGAAGTGAAATTCTCCCCCAATTTTTAGGCGTGGAAATAGATGCGAGAGGGCGAGGCGGAGACGAGGCCACCTGAGGCGGCCGGACCACCGCCGCCGCTCCCTCGATCCTTGCCGGACGGAGGAGCAGGGGCACATCAGATCCAGCTGTGCTCTCCTATAACCCTAGCGGCGGCGCCGTCGGGGGAAAAGGAGGGGCCGACGGGATCGGATGGCGACCGCGGCGACATGCCGGACGGAGAGATCGGACGGGAGGAGGCACGATGGATACAATGGCGGGCGATCTTCTCCGACGGGACGGATCCGGCCATTTGGATCGAAGGACGTCTTCGATTTACTCCACGTTCGCGATGGATGGTTCTTCTCGATCTGGAGAATGACGTCCTTGCTGGCGATTTTCTCCCGGACGGTGACTTGATTGAGGTAGGTTTTAAACTCAAACTTGATTTCTATGACGTGGTTGTTGGCGAATGTGTGCAGGTAGATGTACAACCGAAGACACTGGAGATGATCGATCTGACGGAGCCAATGGTTCATGCACGTCCGGGAGGAAGGTTTTGGGCGCTTCTGGAGAGCGACGACGATGAGCAGGTGGAGGGGCATGTCCCCATGAAGAATGCCGGAATGCCCCTGGCCTCGCAGAGTGTCGTTTCGTTGCCGGAGCCCAAGATCACGACCGATCGGCGTCGCTCAACAATTCAAACTTCCAAACCGGCCATGAAGCCGTGGAGTGGACCGATTCCTAAGGTAACGAGAGAACCGGTAACGTTGTCAGATTTCTTGCCGGAAATCTGGACTCTTGTTACGCGGAAGAAGAAGAAAGGCAAGATTGGCCGGCCACCGTCGCCGCCTAGATCGCCGGTGGCGAGATCGGCGAGCGCTGTTCGAGCGGCCAGACGGGCTCGTTTGAATAAGTTATTGGGCAGTGGGCCGGAGTTGGATGCAACATTGGATGGTACGATGGTCGTGGGTCCTCCAGGCGCGGGCGAGGCCCAGCCAGAGGTCCAAGCCTCGTGCCATCCCGATCGGACGTACGTGCATGTATCGCCGTTGCCTGTCGCCTCTACGTGCGAGTTTAGGGTTCCGGACCCGGGTTTTCCTTCGCTCGGCACAGGACGGGCACGGAGGATCGCGAGCGCCGGCGGCATGGCAGGACGAGGGCTGCCGCCCGTCAAGCGAGGGCCAACTCCCGCCGCTGGCAATCCTGGCGGGGCTGGTCGTGGATCTCTGCCGGCCAACGGGGCTGCCGCCACGGGCGCGGCCGGTCATGTTGCGATGCCGATCGCTGGCGCGGGTGCTGCTGGCCGCGGTGCCCTGCCTATGGGTGCTGTGGGCCGCGGTGCTCCGCCTGGTGGTGTGGTTGGCGATGCTGGTCGGGGCGGCTTGCCTCCTCCAAGGCCGGCGGCGGCGGGAGTACAACCCCGGGTCGGGACCGGCCGGGGCGCTCCGTCATCTGCGCGGCAGGGGGATGATGCATCGGGTTCTATGGTGACGACGCAAGTGCCCAGACCAAACACGCGTCAGCCGGATGCAGCAGCACAGCTACCAGCAGCTAAGGCGCCGGCCCTAGGATGGGGTCGCGGCGTGCACGGGCGAGATGGATACAGTGGTTACAGCAAAGATGGACAGAATTTCAACCGATACGGCCAGTGGGGAGATGATGGCTATGATGCATATGGTGAGGGACTGCACCGTGGATCTTCGTCCGGTGGCGGCCGGGGATATAACCGATATAATGATAAGGACACCGGACATTTTCAAGGTCCGCCCGGTAATTTTGTTGAAGGTGTCGCCGGACCCAGGGATCGCTTCCGAGGTGGATATCGTCGTGGTGGGAGAGGGAGACGCCCACCACCGCCCCGACACTACCCACCGCCACCACCGCCTGCTATGGATATGGCTTCGGGAGAGGAGCTCGAGCACGGAGCGGCTGACGTGGGAGATCCATCCATGCTTCCCGCGGCGGCAGTTGACGCGGTTAGGGCTTTGGCAGCGGTGCAGGTTCCGGTGACTTCTGGAGGGACCAAATCTAGGGAGGGCACGTCTGACAAAGGGTCGGAGAAAGCGGAGGGAGAAAAACTCTCTAAGTGGGCGATTAAGAAGAAAAAGTTGCCTTGTTATAGATGTGGTGAACCGGGTCATTTCGTGGCAGAGTGTACGAATGAGCTATGTGACTATTGCCTCCGCTCCCAGCATGTGATTGGGGACTGCCCTCTCCTCTCCGGTCCGAAGCCTGGTATCAACATTTTTGGGGTCTGCTGTAAGGAGTTGATGTTCTTTGAGACACCGGAGGTGGACCCTTTACCGCAGATGGTTGAGAGTTCCTTCCCGGCAGTAATCAGAGTTACTAATGGACAGTTGACCGAGGCTCAGATTGTGAGACAGTTACGTGACTTAGTGCCAGGTATTTATCAGTGGCATCTGGAGCAGTTAGAAGGTCAGACTTATAAGGTGGACTTTCCCACTAAAGAGGATCAGATGCATTTTCTTAAGTGGGGTTTATGCAGAGTTACAGGCACAAACATTGTGATCGCTTTTGACGAGTGGAAGCAGGAAGAACCTGAGGGTATACCTTTGGAGAAGGTGTGGGTTCGTTTCTATGGCGTGCCACCTAAATTTGTAAAGCATTTTTTGATTGCTTGGAGTTTGGGTGGTATGATTGGTAAGACGGAAAAGGTTGATATGCCATTCACTCGCGCACAAAACGCTGCGAGGTTGTTGGTCAGTGTTCTGAGTGTTGAGCATATACCAGATGTGGTCAGATGGACACATGCTGGAGTCACTTATGTCTTAGAGCTTGAGATCGAGGATACTGCAGTTTCCGATGATGGGGATGGGACACAGGACATGGATACGACTGAGGGAGGCGGCGCGCCCGGGAATCAGGATAAGGGGGCCGATGATACACTGCCGGAGTCGGATAAGGGGCCTAAGCCAGATAAGGTAGCTAGTTCTACCAAAGAGGCGCCCCCGTCCACTACTCCGATGAACACACTTCGCTTTGGTTCATTTGCACCGGGGTCCGCTCCTAGTCGGTTATGGAGCACCAGGGTCGAGGCAGACGACCCGGCGGAGCTTGTGCTGCCACCAGTGATGGGTCTAGCTGGTGAAGTGACGACCGCGGAGTCTACATCCGGTGCGAGGGTGGACCCTGATGGGTTGACCGCGGGTTTGGGGGGCCGTGGGCACGAAGTCCATAACACCCAGATACCAGAGCCCGGCTTTTCTTCGGCGGGAGGGGCGCTTGGACAGGAGGTCTATGGTGCTCTTCCCACTTCGACGTCTCCGGTCGAACTGGGGGTGAGGTGCGGGAAGGAGTCCCGTGCTATAACCCCTCCACAGGACCGCACCTTCCAGAGTGGCGAGCCGGGGGTGAGATGCGGGGAGGAGTCCCGTGTCGTAACCCTTCCGCAGGTTTGCGCCGAGCAGGTTCACCGGGGGACGACGGTTTCCGTGGGAGATAAGGGGGACGGGATCAGTGAGCAGGCGGCTCCACGGTCCGACTCCCCCTTGTCATCGGCAGCGGAGGTCCGCTCCTCTACGCCCTACCCTCCTTCACCGACGATAAGGGAGGGGCGTGGGAGTCCTGACCGTACCCCTCACGAGAGGACGATGGAGGAGCTCATCGCTTTTGGCGGGATAGCGGATCCGATGTCGGCTGGCAGGCGCGTCAGCAACCGGATCCAGGGACAGCCGGATGCGGACGACCTGCAGCTAGCGCGTGCCAAGAGGGCCGCCATGCTTCGTCATGCCGAGACTACTGCAGGTACGTCTTTTGATAAAAGGTGTTCAATTTTACATTTCTCTGAGAATGAAATAGTTGATAAGGCAAACGACTTAGGAATTTCTTTGGGATCAAATGAAACCGAGGTCGTCAAATCCGTTAATGATCTTTTAGACTTGGAAGCGGAGAGGGCTTCTGAGATCATTCTGTTGGGGAACGTTGCATGGGAAACAAAAATTTTCCTACGCACACATAAGATCTATCCATGGTGATGAGCATCTACGAGAGGGAGAGTGAATCTACATACCCTTGTAGATCGCTAAGCGGAAGCGTTAATAAACGCGGTTGATGTAGTCGAACGTCTTCGCGATCCAAATCGCCGAGCGTCCCGCGATCCAATCACGATCCTACCGATCTAGTGCCGAACGGACGGCACCTCCGCGTTCAACACACGTACGGCTTGATGACGCCTTCACCTCCTCGATCCAGCGAGCGATGATGAAGTAGTGGTTGAGTTCCAGCAGCACGACGGCGTGGTGATGGTGGTGAGGAACAATCTCTGCAGGGCTTCGCCAAGCACTACGGAGATTATGACGGAGGAACTAGAGGGTTAGGGTTGCCGCACACGGCTTGGGGAAATCTTGATGTGTCCCGTGTGCTAGCCCTGCCCCTCTATTTATATGTTGAGCCTTGGGGTCTAAACTTGGAGTAAAAGCCTCCTCCGGGTCGGTTTTGCCCGCACAAGGTCGGTTTGGCCCGCAGGAAAAGAGTCCAACTCGGATCCCTGCCGAACCGTGCACAGCCGCGCACAAGCGGTAGTACCGCTTCACACAAGCGGTAGTACCGCTTGGGCGGTAGTACCGCTTCACACAAGCGGTAGTACCGCTCCGGCGGTAGTACCGCTTCACCAAGCGGTAGTACCGCTTACGCGGCAGCAAAACTACTTTTGCACTTTCCAATACCTTGTGGGCTTTATCCCTTTGGCTCATATAAAGTGTTGCTGCACCCGAACACTTCGGTAAACATCCGGAATCCCTTCCGGTGAACTCCGGAACCCTTCCAGAGATCAAAACACTATTATCACATATATCAATCTTTACCTCCGGACTATTCCGGAGATCCTCGTCATGTCCGGGATCTTATCCGGGACTCCGAACAACTTTCGGTCACCAACATAATAACTCAATTATACTAATCGTCACCAAACGTTAAGTGTGTAGACCCTGCGGGTTCGAGAACTATGTAGACATGACCGAGACACCTCTACGGCCAATAACCAATAGCGGGACCTGGATGCCCATATTGGCTCCTACATATTCTACGAAGATCTTTATCGGTCGAACCTCTATGTCAAGGATTCAGTTAATCCCGTATGCTGTTCCCTTTGTTCTTCGGTATGTTACTTGCCCGAGATTCGATCGTCGGTATCACTATACCTAGTTCAATCTCGTTACCGGCAAGTCTCTTTACTCGTTCCGTAATACAAGATCCTGTGGCTAACTCTTTAGTCACTTTGCTTGCAAGGCTCAATGTGATGTTGTATTACCGAGTGGGCCCTGAGATACCTCTCCGTCATACGGAGTAACAAATCCCAGTCTTGATCCATGCCAACCCAACAGACACCCTCGGAGATACCTGTAGAGCACCTTTATAGTCACCCAGTTACGTTGCGACGTTTGATACACACAAGGTATTCCTCCGGTGTCAGTGAGTTGCATGATCTCATGGTCAAAGGAACAGATACTTGACATGCAGAAAACAATAGCAATAAACTGACACGATCAAAACGAAGATTCCAACTCCGAGATGCTTGCACCAGTCCATAAATGGATCGCTGGAGTTTGCAAACTTTGTCAGCATTCTCTGGATCGACAAAACCTTCTGGTTGCATCATATACAACTCTTCCTTAAGGTAACCGTTAAGGAACGCTGTTTTGACATCCATCTGCCAAATTTCATAATCGAAAAAGGCAGCTATTGCTAACATGATTCTGACGGACTTAAGCATCGCTACGGGTGAGAAGGTCTCATCGTAGTCAACTCCTTGAACTTGTGAAAAACCCTTTGCCACAAGTCGAGCTTTATAGACGGTGACATTACCGTCCGCGTCCGTCTTCCTCTTAAAGATCCATTTGTTCTGAATGGCCTTACGCCCTTCAGGTAATACTTCCAAAGTCCATACTTTGTTTTCATACATGGATCCCATCTCGGATTTCATGGCCTCTAACCACTTCTCGGAATCCGGGCCCATCATCGCTTCTCCATAGCTCGTAGGTTCATCGTTGTTTAACAACATGACCTCTAAGACAGGGTTGCCGTACCACTCAGGAGCAGTACGCGTCCTTGTCGACCTACGAGGTTCGATAGCAACTTGATCCAAAGCTTCATGATCATCATCATTAACTTCCTCTTCAGCTAATGTAGGCTCGACAGAAACAACTTTCTGCGTTGCGCTACTCTTAGGTTGAAGTAAAGGTTCAATAACCTCATCAAGTTCTATCTTCCTCCCACTCAATTCTTTCGAGAGAAACTCTTTCTCAAGAAATGTTCCGTTTTTAGCGACAAACACTTTGCCTTCGGATCTGAGGTAGAAGGTATACCCAACTGTCTCTTTTGGGTATCCTATGAAGACGCATTTCTCCGCTTTGGGTTCCAGCTTTTCAGGCTGAAGCTTTTTGACATAAGCATCACATCCCCAAACTTTAAGAAACGACAGCTTTGGCTTCTTGCCAAACCAAAGTTCATATGGCGTCGTCTCAACGGATTTCGATGGTGCCCTATTTAAAGTGAATGCAGCTGTCTCTAATGCATAACCCCAAAACGATAGTGGCAAATCGGCAAGAGACATCATAGATCGCACCATATCCAATAAAGTTCGATTACGACGTTCGGACACACCATTACGCTGTGGTGTTCCAGGCGGTGTCAATTGTGAAACAATTCCACACTGTCTTAAGTGACTGCCAAACTCATAACTCAGATATTCTCCTCCTCGATCAGATCGTAGGAATTTAATCTTCTTGTTACGATGATTCTCAACTTCACTCTGAAATTGTTTGAACTTTTCAAATGTTTCAGACTTGTGTTTCATTAAGTAAATATACCCATATCTACTTAAGTCATCAGTGAAGGTGAGAAAGTAACGATAACCACCGCGCGCCTCAATGCTCATCGGACCGCACACATCAGTATGTATGATTTCCAATAAGTCACTTGCCCGTTCCATTGTTCCAGAGAACGGAGTTTTAGTCATCTTGCCCATGAGGCATGGCTCACATGTGTCAAGTGATTCAAAATCAAGTGACTCCAAAAGTCCATCAGCATGGAGCTTCCTCATGCGTTTTACGCCAATATGACCTAAACGGCAGTGCCACAAGAAAGTGGTATTATCATTATCAATTCTACATCTTTTGGCATCAATGTTATGAACATGTGTATCATTACTATCGAGATTCAATAAGAATAAACCCCTCACATCGGGTGCATGACCATAAAAGATATTACTCATATAAATAGAACAACCATTATTCTCTGATTTAAATGAGTAACCGTCTCGCAATAAACAAGATCCAGATATAATGTTCATGCTTAACGCAGGCACCAAATAACACTTATTTAGGTTCATCACTAATCCCGACGGTAATCGAAGAGCGAGCGTGCCGACGGCGATCACATCAACCTTGGAACCATTTCCCACGCGCATCGTCACTTCGTCCTTTGCCAGCCTCCGTCTATTCCGCAGTTCCTGTTTTGAGTTGCAAATATGAGCAACCGCACCGGTATCAAATACCCAGGCACTACAACGAGAGTTGGTAAGGTACACATCAATAACATGTATATCATATATACCTTGTTTGTTGTTGGCCGCCTTCTTGTCAGCCAAATACTTGGGGCAATTCCGCTTCCAGTGTCCAGTTCCCTTGCAATGAAAACACACAGTTTCTGGTTTGGGTCCAGCCTTGGGTTTCTTCACGAGAGGAGCAACTGCTTTGCCACTCTGCTTGGAGTTACCCTTCTTACCCTTGCCATTTTTCTTGAAACTAGTGGTTTTATTGACCATCAACACTTGATGCTCCTTCTGAATTTCAGACTCAGCGGCTTTCAGCATCGCAAACAGCTCGGCGACTGACTTGTTCATCCCGTGCATGTTATAGTTCAACACGAAGCTCTTGTAGCTAGGTGGCAATGATTGAAGAACTCTGTCAGTGATAGCCTCTGGCGGAAGGGGCATCCCTAACTCAGCCAGACGGGTGGAGTACCCAGACATTCTGAGCACGTGATCACTGATAGACCCGTTCTCCTCCATCTTGCAAGCATAGAACTTATCGGAGATCTCATATCTCTCGATCCGGGCATTCTTCTGAAAGATAAACTTCAACTCCTGGAACATCTCATATGCTCCATGACGTTCAAAACGTCTTTGAAGTCCCGGTTCTAAGCCATACAACATTGCACATTGAACTATTGAGTAATCATCAGAACGAGCCTGCCAGGCGTTCACAACGTCTAGAGACTCAACTGGAGCGGGTGGATCACCAAGCGGTGCATCAAGGACATAAGCCTTCTGGGAAGCCGTAAGGATAATCCTTAGATTACGGGCCCAGTCCACAAAGTTACTTCCATCATCTTTCAACTTAGCTTTCTCTAGGAACGCATTAAAATTCAGGGGTGCTACTGCGCGAGCCATGATCTACAACATAAATATAGCAAAGACAACTTAGACTATTGTTCTTAGATAATGAGTTTAGTTAATCATATTTAAAAAACTCCCACTCAAATTGACATCCCTCCGGTCATTCGAGTGTAACATGATCCAAATCCACCAACTCAAGTCCGATCATCACGTGAGTTGAGGTGGTTTCAATGGTGAACATCTTCATGTTGATCATATCTACTATATGACTCATGTTCGACCTTTCGGTCTCTTGTGTTCCGAGGCCATGTCTGTACATGCTAGGCTCGTCAAGTTTAACCCGAGTGTTCCGCACGTGTAACATGGCTTACACCCGTTGTATGCGAACGTAGAGTCTATCACACCCGATCATCACGGCGTGTCTCGAAACGACGAACTTTCGCAACGGTGCACACTTGGGGAGAACACAATTTATCTTGAAATTTAAGTGAGGGATCACCTTATAATGCTACCGTCGTCCTAAGCAAAATAAGATGCATAAAAGGATTAACATCACATGCAAATCATAAGTGACATGATATGGCCATGAACTTGTGCTTTTGATCTCCATCTCCAAAGCACCGGCATGATCTCCATCGTCACCGGCATGACACCATGATCTCCATCATCTTGATCTCCATCAACGTGTCGCCATAAGGTTGTCGCGCCGACTGTTGCTTCCACGACTATTGCTAACGTTTAGCGATAAAGTAAAGCATTACATAGCGCTTAATGATTGACACGCAGGTCATACAATAATTAAAGACAACTCTATGGCTCCTGCCAGTTGCCGAACTCATCGACATGCAAGTCGTGATATTCTATACAAAACATGATCATCTCATACATCACATATATCTCATCATGTAATTGGCCATATCACATCACAACATACCCTGCAAAAACAAGTTAGACGTCCTCTAATTGTTGTTGCAAATTTTACGTGGCTGCTACGGGTTTGCAAGAACCGTTCTTACCTACGCAAAACCACAACGTGGTGTAGTGATTGCTTTTTGATCTTCTAAAAGAACCCTCTTCATTGAACCGATTCAACTAAAGTGAGAGAGACAGACACCCGCCAGTCACCTTTATGCAACAAGTGCACGCAGCGGTAAAACCAGTCTCGCGTAAGCGTACGCGTAATGTCGGTCCGGGCCGCTTCATCTCACAATACCGCTGAATCAAGTATCAACTAGTAACGGCAAGCAATATGTATACACCCACGCCCACAACTCGTTTGTGTTCTACTCGAGATCTCATCTACGCATAGACCTAGCTCATGATGCCACTGTTGGGGAACGTTGCATGGGAAACAAAAATTTTCCTACGCACACATAAGATCTATCCATGGTGATGAGCATCTACGAGAGGGAGAGTGAATCTACATACCCTTGTAGATCGCTAAGCGGAAGCGTTAATAAACGCGGTTGATGTAGTCGAACGTCTTCGCGATCCAAATCGCCGAGCGTCCCGCGATCCAATCACGATCCTACCGATCTAGTGCCGAACGGACGGCACCTCCGCGTTCAACACACGTACGGCTTGATGACGCCTTCACCTCCTCGATCCAGCGAGCGATGATGAAGTAGTGGTTGAGTTCCAGCAGCACGACGGCGTGGTGATGGTGGTGAGGAACAATCTCTGCAGGGCTTCGCCAAGCACTACGGAGATTATGACGGAGGAACTAGAGGGTTAGGGTTGCCGCACACGGCTTGGGGAAATCTTGATGTGTCCCGTGTGCTAGCCCTGCCCCTCTATTTATATGTTGAGCCTTGGGGTCTAAACTTGGAGTAAAAGCCTCCTCCGGGTCGGTTTTGCCCGCACAAGGTCGGTTTGGCCCGCAGGAAAAGAGTCCAACTCGGATCCCTGCCGAACCGTGCACAGCCGCGCACAAGCGGTAGTACCGCTTCACACAAGCGGTAGTACCGCTTGGGCGGTAGTACCGCTTCACACAAGCGGTAGTACCGCTCCGGCGGTAGTACCGCTTCACCAAGCGGTAGTACCGCTTACGCGGCAGCAAAACTACTTTTGCACTTTCCAATACCTTGTGGGCTTTATCCCTTTGGCTCATATAAAGTGTTGCTGCACCCGAACACTTCGGTAAACATCCGGAATCCCTTCCGGTGAACTCCGGAACCCTTCCAGAGATCAAAACACTATTATCACATATATCAATCTTTACCTCCGGACTATTCCGGAGATCCTCGTCATGTCCGGGATCTTATCCGGGACTCCGAACAACTTTCGGTCACCAACATAATAACTCAATTATACTAATCGTCACCAAACGTTAAGTGTGTAGACCCTGCGGGTTCGAGAACTATGTAGACATGACCGAGACACCTCTACGGCCAATAACCAATAGCGGGACCTGGATGCCCATATTGGCTCCTACATATTCTACGAAGATCTTTATCGGTCGAACCTCTATGTCAAGGATTCAGTTAATCCCGTATGCTGTTCCCTTTGTTCTTCGGTATGTTACTTGCCCGAGATTCGATCGTCGGTATCACTATACCTAGTTCAATCTCGTTACCGGCAAGTCTCTTTACTCGTTCCGTAATACAAGATCCTGTGGCTAACTCTTTAGTCACTTTGCTTGCAAGGCTCAATGTGATGTTGTATTACCGAGTGGGCCCTGAGATACCTCTCCGTCATACGGAGTAACAAATCCCAGTCTTGATCCATGCCAACCCAACAGACACCCTCGGAGATACCTGTAGAGCACCTTTATAGTCACCCAGTTACGTTGCGACGTTTGATACACACAAGGTATTCCTCCGGTGTCAGTGAGTTGCATGATCTCATGGTCAAAGGAACAGATACTTGACATGCAGAAAACAATAGCAATAAACTGACACGATCAAATGCTACGTTTACAGTTTGGGTCTTGTCCATCACATCATTCTCCTAATGATGTGATCCCGTTATCAAATGACATCTCATGTCAATGGCTAGGAAACCTTAACCATCTTTGATCAACGAGCTAGTCAACTAGAGGCTTACTAGGGACACAGTGTTGTCTATGTACCCACACATGTATTTGAGTTTCCAATCAATACAATTATAGCATGGATAATAAACGATTATCATTAACAAGGAAATATAATAATAACCAATTTATTATTGCCTCTAGGGCATATTTCCAACAGTCTCCCACTTGCACTAGAGTCAATAATCTAGTTCACATCACTATGTGATTTACATTGTAATGAATCGAACACCCATGCAGTTCTGGTGTTGTTCATGTTTAGCCCTTGGAAGAGGTTTAGTCATCGGATCTGCAACATTTAGATCCGTGTGTACTTTGCAAATATTTATGTCGTCCTCCTTGATGTAATCGCGGATGGAATTGAAACATCGCTTTATGTGTCTGGTCCTCTTGTGAAATCTTGGTTCCTTGGCTAGAGCAATGGCACCAGTATTATCACAAAACAGAGTCATTGGGTTAAGTGCACTAGGCACTACTCCAAGATCTGTCATGAACTCCTTCATCCAGACACCTTCCTTCGCCGCCTCCGAGGCAGCGATGTACTCCGCTTCGCATGTAGAATCTGCTACCACGCTTTGCTTGGAACTGCACCAGCTAACCGCACCCCCATTAAGAATAAATACGTATCCGGTTTGCGACTTAGAGTCATCCGGATCAGTGTCAAAGCTTGCATCGACGTAACCCTTTACGACGAGCTCTTGATCACCTCCATAAACGAGAAACATGTCCTTAGTCCTTTTCAGGTACTTCAGGATATTCTTGACCGCCGTCCAGTGTTCCATTCCTGGATCACTTTGAAACCTTCCGACCATACTTATGGCAAGGCTGACATCGGGTCTTGTGCACAGCATTGCATACATGATAGAGCCTATGGCCG
Source organism: Elymus sibiricus (assembly GCA_039707655.1). NCBI lineage: Eukaryota > Viridiplantae > Streptophyta > Magnoliopsida > Poales > Poaceae > Elymus > Elymus sibiricus. The sequence continues at coordinate 396,944,024 of CM077669.1, read as the reverse complement.
AAGCATAGGGGATGACACTCATCTTTTCTCTATCTTCTGCAGTCACTGGGCATTGAGTCTTACTCAACTTCACACCTTGCAAAACAGGCAAGAACCCCTTCTTGGACTGATCCATTTTGAACTTCTTCAAAATCTTATCAAGGTATGTGCTTTGTGAAAGTCCTATTAAGCGTCTTGATCTATCTCTATAGATCTTGATGCCTAATATGAAAGCAGCTTCTCCTAGGTCCTTCATTGAAAAACTCTTGTTCAAATATTCCTTTACGCTTTCCAGCATTTCTATATTGTTTCCAATCAGCAATATGTCATCCACATATAATATTAGAAACGCTATAGAGCTCCCACTCACTTTCTTGTAAATACAAGCTTCTCCGTAAACTTGTATAAACTCGAACGCTTTGATCACATCATCAAAACGAAGATTCCAACTCCGAGATGCTTGCACCAGTCCATAAATGGATCGCTGGAGTTTGCAAACTTTGTCAGCATTCTCTGGATCGACAAAACCTTCTGGTTGCATCATATACAACTCTTCCTTAAGGTAACCGTTAAGGAACGCTGTTTTGACATCCATCTGCCAAATTTCATAATCGAAAAAGGCAGCTATTGCTAACATGATTCTGACGGACTTAAGCATCGCTACGGGTGAGAAGGTCTCATCGTAGTCAACTCCTTGAACTTGTGAAAAACCCTTTGCCACAAGTCGAGCTTTATAGACGGTGACATTACCGTCCGCGTCCGTCTTCCTCTTAAAGATCCATTTGTTCTGAATGGCCTTACGCCCTTCAGGTAATACTTCCAAAGTCCATACTTTGTTTTCATACATGGATCCCATCTCGGATTTCATGGCCTCTAACCACTTCTCGGAATCCGGGCCCATCATCGCTTCTCCATAGCTCGTAGGTTCATCGTTGTTTAACAACATGACCTCTAAGACAGGGTTGCCGTACCACTCAGGAGCAGTACGCGTCCTTGTCGACCTACGAGGTTCGATAGCAACTTGATCCAAAGCTTCATGATCATCATCATTAACTTCCTCTTCAGCTAATGTAGGCTCGACAGAAACAACTTTCTGCGTTGCGCTACTCTTAGGTTGAAGTAAAGGTTCAATAACCTCATCAAGTTCTATCTTCCTCCCACTCAATTCTTTCGAGAGAAACTCTTTCTCAAGAAATGTTCCGTTTTTAGCGACAAACACTTTGCCTTCGGATCTGAGGTAGAAGGTATACCCAACTGTCTCTTTTGGGTATCCTATGAAGACGCATTTCTCCGCTTTGGGTTCCAGCTTTTCAGGCTGAAGCTTTTTGACATAAGCATCACATCCCCAAACTTTAAGAAACGACAGCTTTGGCTTCTTGCCAAACCAAAGTTCATATGGCGTCGTCTCAACGGATTTCGATGGTGCCCTATTTAAAGTGAATGCAGCTGTCTCTAATGCATAACCCCAAAACGATAGTGGCAAATCGGCAAGAGACATCATAGATCGCACCATATCCAATAAAGTTCGATTACGACGTTCGGACACACCATTACGCTGTGGTGTTCCAGGCGGTGTCAATTGTGAAACAATTCCACACTGTCTTAAGTGACTGCCAAACTCATAACTCAGATATTCTCCTCCTCGATCAGATCGTAGGAATTTAATCTTCTTGTTACGATGATTCTCAACTTCACTCTGAAATTGTTTGAACTTTTCAAATGTTTCAGACTTGTGTTTCATTAAGTAAATATACCCATATCTACTTAAGTCATCAGTGAAGGTGAGAAAGTAACGATAACCACCGCGCGCCTCAATGCTCATCGGACCGCACACATCAGTATGTATGATTTCCAATAAGTCACTTGCCCGTTCCATTGTTCCAGAGAACGGAGTTTTAGTCATCTTGCCCATGAGGCATGGCTCACATGTGTCAAGTGATTCAAAATCAAGTGACTCCAAAAGTCCATCAGCATGGAGCTTCCTCATGCGTTTTACGCCAATATGACCTAAACGGCAGTGCCACAAGAAAGTGGTATTATCATTATCAATTCTACATCTTTTGGCATCAATGTTATGAACATGTGTATCATTACTATCGAGATTCAATAAGAATAAACCCCTCACATCGGGTGCATGACCATAAAAGATATTACTCATATAAATAGAACAACCATTATTCTCTGATTTAAATGAGTAACCGTCTCGCAATAAACAAGATCCAGATATAATGTTCATGCTTAACGCAGGCACCAAATAACACTTATTTAGGTTCATCACTAATCCCGACGGTAATCGAAGAGCGAGCGTGCCGACGGCGATCACATCAACCTTGGAACCATTTCCCACGCGCATCGTCACTTCGTCCTTTGCCAGCCTCCGTCTATTCCGCAGTTCCTGTTTTGAGTTGCAAATATGAGCAACCGCACTGGTATCAAATACCCAGGCACTACAACGAGAGTTGGTAAGGTACACATCAATAACATGTATATCATATATACCTTGTTTGTTGTTGGCCGCCTTCTTGTCAGCCAAATACTTGGGGCAATTCCGCTTCCAGTGTCCAGTTCCCTTGCAATGAAAACACACAGTTTCTGGTTTGGGTCCAGCCTTGGGTTTCTTCACGAGAGGAGCAACTGCTTTGCCACTCTGCTTGGAGTTACCCTTCTTACCCTTGCCATTTTTCTTGAAACTAGTGGTTTTATTGACCATCAACACTTGATGCTCCTTCTGAATTTCAGACTCAGCGGCTTTCAGCATCGCAAACAGCTCGGCGACTGACTTGTTCATCCCGTGCATGTTATAGTTCAACACGAAGCTCTTGTAGCTAGGTGGCAATGATTGAAGAACTCTGTCAGTGATAGCCTCTGGCGGAAGGGGCATCCCTAACTCAGCCAGACGGGTGGAGTACCCAGACATTCTGAGCACGTGATCACTGATAGACCCGTTCTCCTCCATCTTGCAAGCATAGAACTTATCGGAGATCTCATATCTCTCGATCCGGGCATTCTTCTGAAAGATAAACTTCAACTCCTGGAACATCTCATATGCTCCATGACGTTCAAAACGTCTTTGAAGTCCCGGTTCTAAGCCATACAACATTGCACATTGAACTATTGAGTAATCATCAGAACGAGCCTGCCAGGCGTTCACAACGTCTAGAGACTCAACTGGAGCGGGTGGATCACCAAGCGGTGCATCAAGGACATAAGCCTTCTGGGAAGCCGTAAGGATAATCCTTAGATTACGGGCCCAGTCCACAAAGTTACTTCCATCATCTTTCAACTTAGCTTTCTCTAGGAACGCATTAAAATTCAGGGGTGCTACTGCGCGAGCCATGATCTACAACATAAATATAGCAAAGACAACTTAGACTATTGTTCTTAGATAATGAGTTTAGTTAATCATATTTAAAAAACTCCCACTCAAATTGACATCCCTCCGGTCATTCGAGTGTAACATGATCCAAATCCACCAACTCAAGTCCGATCATCACGTGAGTTGAGGTGGTTTCAATGGTGAACATCTTCATGTTGATCATATCTACTATATGACTCATGTTCGACCTTTCGGTCTCTTGTGTTCCGAGGCCATGTCTGTACATGCTAGGCTCGTCAAGTTTAACCCGAGTGTTCCGCACGTGTAACATGGCTTACACCCGTTGTATGCGAACGTAGAGTCTATCACACCCGATCATCACGGCGTGTCTCGAAACGACGAACTTTCGCAACGGTGCACACTTGGGGAGAACACAATTTATCTTGAAATTTAAGTGAGGGATCACCTTATAATGCTACCGTCGTCCTAAGCAAAATAAGATGCATAAAAGGATTAACATCACATGCAAATCATAAGTGACATGATATGGCCATGAACTTGTGCTTTTGATCTCCATCTCCAAAGCACCGGCATGATCTCCATCGTCACCGGCATGACACCATGATCTCCATCATCTTGATCTCCATCAACGTGTCGCCATAAGGTTGTCGCGCCGACTGTTGCTTCCACGACTATTGCTAACGTTTAGCGATAAAGTAAAGCATTACATAGCGCTTAATGATTGACACGCAGGTCATACAATAATTAAAGACAACTCTATGGCTCCTGCCAGTTGCCGAACTCATCGACATGCAAGTCGTGATATTCTATACAAAACATGATCATCTCATACATCACATATATCTCATCATGTAATTGGCCATATCACATCACAACATACCCTGCAAAAACAAGTTAGACGTCCTCTAATTGTTGTTGCAAATTTTACGTGGCTGCTACGGGTTTGCAAGAACCGTTCTTACCTACGCAAAACCACAACGTGGTGTAGTGATTGCTTTTTGATCTTCTAAAAGAACCCTCTTCATTGAACCGATTCAACTAAAGTGAGAGAGACAGACACCCGCCAGTCACCTTTATGCAACAAGTGCACGCAGCGGTAAAACCAGTCTCGCGTAAGCGTACGCGTAATGTCGGTCCGGGCCGCTTCATCTCACAATACCGCTGAATCAAGTATCAACTAGTAACGGCAAGCAATATGTATACACCCACGCCCACAACTCGTTTGTGTTCTACTCGAGATCTCATCTACGCATAGACCTAGCTCATGATGCCACTGTTGGGGAACGTTGCATGGGAAACAAAAATTTTCCTACGCACACATAAGATCTATCCATGGTGATGAGCATCTACGAGAGGGAGAGTGAATCTACATACCCTTGTAGATCGCTAAGCGGAAGCGTTAATAAACGCGGTTGATGTAGTCGAACGTCTTCGCGATCCAAATCGCCGAGCGTCCCGCGATCCAATCACGATCCTACCGATCTAGTGCCGAACGGACGGCACCTCCGCGTTCAACACACGTACGGCTTGATGACGCCTTCACCTCCTCGATCCAGCGAGCGATGATGAAGTAGTGGTTGAGTTCCAGCAGCACGACGGCGTGGTGATGGTGGTGAGGAACAATCTCTGCAGGGCTTCGCCAAGCACTACGGAGATTATGACGGAGGAACTAGAGGGTTAGGGTTGCCGCACACGGCTTGGGGAAATCTTGATGTGTCCCGTGTGCTAGCCCTGCCCCTCTATTTATATGTTGAGCCTTGGGGTCTAAACTTGGAGTAAAAGCCTCCTCCGGGTCGGTTTTGCCCGCACAAGGTCGGTTTGGCCCGCAGGAAAAGAGTCCAACTCGGATCCCTGCCGAACCGTGCACAGCCGCGCACAAGCGGTAGTACCGCTTCACACAAGCGGTAGTACCGCTTGGGCGGTAGTACCGCTTCACACAAGCGGTAGTACCGCTCCGGCGGTAGTACCGCTTCACCAAGCGGTAGTACCGCTTACGCGGCAGCAAAACTACTTTTGCACTTTCCAATACCTTGTGGGCTTTATCCCTTTGGCTCATATAAAGTGTTGCTGCACCCGAACACTTCGGTAAACATCCGGAATCCCTTCCGGTGAACTCCGGAACCCTTCCAGAGATCAAAACACTATTATCACATATATCAATCTTTACCTCCGGACTATTCCGGAGATCCTCGTCATGTCCGGGATCTTATCCGGGACTCCGAACAACTTTCGGTCACCAACATAATAACTCAATTATACTAATCGTCACCAAACGTTAAGTGTGTAGACCCTGCGGGTTCGAGAACTATGTAGACATGACCGAGACACCTCTACGGCCAATAACCAATAGCGGGACCTGGATGCCCATATTGGCTCCTACATATTCTACGAAGATCTTTATCGGTCGAACCTCTATGTCAAGGATTCAGTTAATCCCGTATGCTGTTCCCTTTGTTCTTCGGTATGTTACTTGCCCGAGATTCGATCGTCGGTATCACTATACCTAGTTCAATCTCGTTACCGGCAAGTCTCTTTACTCGTTCCGTAATACAAGATCCTGTGGCTAACTCTTTAGTCACTTTGCTTGCAAGGCTCAATGTGATGTTGTATTACCGAGTGGGCCCTGAGATACCTCTCCGTCATACGGAGTAACAAATCCCAGTCTTGATCCATGCCAACCCAACAGACACCCTCGGAGATACCTGTAGAGCACCTTTATAGTCACCCAGTTACGTTGCGACGTTTGATACACACAAGGTATTCCTCCGGTGTCAGTGAGTTGCATGATCTCATGGTCAAAGGAACAGATACTTGACATGCAGAAAACAATAGCAATAAACTGACACGATCAAATGCTACGTTTACAGTTTGGGTCTTGTCCATCACATCATTCTCCTAATGATGTGATCCCGTTATCAAATGACATCTCATGTCAATGGCTAGGAAACCTTAACCATCTTTGATCAACGAGCTAGTCAACTAGAGGCTTACTAGGGACACAGTGTTGTCTATGTACCCACACATGTATTTGAGTTTCCAATCAATACAATTATAGCATGGATAATAAACGATTATCATTAACAAGGAAATATAATAATAACCAATTTATTATTGCCTCTAGGGCATATTTCCAACACATTCGTAATCTTGCCTCTATCCAACCTATGAATGACAATGACATGAATAATTTAGGAATTAATGATCTTGCAAATATATGTAATAATCTGTTGCCTAGTGTCGAGGCTGAGGATGAGGAGGATGTTGAGAACACGGATACGGTAGAGCTTCTCTTGATGGAGGATGCAGTGTCTGGCATAGATAATACTATCGTCCCGCAGGGTGTTGAGGAGAAGCCCAAACGACCTTGGAAGCGGAAAATTTATCCCACTTCGGCAGTACGCAGAAGTGCTAGAGTTAAGCTTAAGAAAAAATTTCATGATGACCTATGAAAGGACTCTTTTGGAATAGCAGAGGTCTAGCAGACTTGGCTAAACAAAGATTCTTAGCAGAGACAACGTTAGAACATCACTTAGATTTCATTGCACTTTTGGAAACTGGACGAGATAATTTCACATCCCAATTCCTTCAAACCCTCTCCAGTGGTATCGATTTTGACTGGCACATTCTACCTCCTAGAGGAAGATCCGGCGGGATTTTACTAGGAGTGCGGTGTGAGACGTTAGAGGTGCTTAATGTGGTTCAGGGAGACTATTCGGTTAAATTCAGGGTAAGATCAAAATTGGATGGGTTCCGATGGTCGCTTGTTGCGGTGTATGGGGCAGCACAACCTGAATTTAAACCTGATTTTCTAGCCGATCTAGTGCGGATTTGTGGAGATGAAAATCTGCCACTACTAGTCGGGGGGGATTTTAATATCATTCGGAGGAGAGAAGAAAAGAATAATGACAATTTCGATGGACGTTGGTCTATGATGTTCAACATGATTATCGAGAGCCTCAATTTGAGAGAAATTGAGCTCACCGGTAGACAGTTTACATGGGCCAACTCGTTACCTGTTCCGACTTATGAAAAGTTGGATAGGGTACTTGCTAGTGTGGAGTGGGAACAAAAATATCCGTTGGTATCGGTCCATGCGATGCAGAGAGCGATCTCAGATCATACACCACTCTTTTTAGATTCGGGCGAGGCTACCCATGTTGCAAATAAAAATATCTTCTCCTTCGAGCAAAGCTGGTTTGAGCGAGAAGGATTTATGGAGATGATTGCACGCGAATGGGCTAAGCCGGTTACGGGAAGGACACATGTCGAGAGATGGCAGAATAAGATTCGACACCTCCGACAATTTCTGAGAGGATGGGCCAGAAATGAGAGTGGGGTTTATAAACAGAAAAAAGAAAGTCTAACTCAACTCATTGAGGCACTAGATGTAAAGGCTGAAACCACTCTCCTTTCTGTTAATGAGCATCGAACCAAGTCTGAGGCTGAGCAAGGCCTACGTGCTCTCCTGAGAGAGGAGGAGCTCAAGTGGGTGTTGCGTGCGAAAACACTTAAGGTGGTCCAAGGGGACGACAACACACAGTTCTTCCATATGGTTGCAAATGGTAAACATAGGAAGAAGAAGATCATACAGCTTGAACAGGACGAGGGGACAATAGTGGGGCATGAAAATCTGAAAGCGTATATTTCCAAATATTATAAAAGCCTATTTGGACCCCCGAATACATCCACGGTGTCTCTTGATGAGTCTGTTATTGATGATATACCTCAATTACAGGCAGCAGAGAACGATGTTCTCTCTGCACCGTTTACTGAAAAAGAAGTTCATCTGGCCATAACCCAAATGAAGCCGAATAAAGCACCGGGACCAGATGGGTTTCCAGCTGAATTCTATAAGAAATGTTGGCATATCATTAAAGATGATCTTATGCCTATGTTTCACGATTTTTTCGATGGCCATTTGGAGTTGTTTCACCTCAACTTTGGTACGATAACGTTGTTACCTAAGAAGAATGAGGCGGTTCGGATCGAACAATTCTGACCCATTTGCCTGCTGAATGTGAGTTTTAAAATTTTCACAAAGGTAGGAACCAATAGATTGACACAAATTGCTCACTCAGTGGTTCAACCTAGTCAGACAACTTTCATGCCGGGACGACACATACTAGAAGGAGTGGTCGTCTTACATGAAACACTCCATGAGATTCACTCGAAGAAACTAGACGGGGTTATCTTCAAAGTGGATTTCGAGAAGGCTTATGATAAAGTAAAATGGCCTTTTCTTCAGCAGGCAATGCACATGAAGGGTTTTAGTGAAACCTGGAGGAACCAAGTTGATACTCTAGTCCAGAAAGGTAGTGTCGGAATTAAGGTGAACGATGACATCGGTCACTACTTCCAGACGCATAAGGGGTTGAGACAAGGGGATTCCATGTCACCTCTTCTGTTCAATATTGTGGCAGATATGTTGGCCGTCATTATTGGCAGGGCCAAGCAGCATGGCCATGTAGAGGGTCTAGTTCCTCATCTAGTTGATGGAGGGGTGTCCATTCTACAATATGCTGATGACACTATTCTGTTTATGGAACATGACATGGCTAAGGCACGTAACATGAAACTTATCTTGTGTCTATTCGAACAATTGTCTGGCTTAAAAATCAATTTTCATAAGAGTGAGGTGTTCTGTTTTGGGAAGGCCAAAGACGAAGAACATACATACAGACAATTGTTTGGATGCGAATTAGGTGCCTTACCGTTCAGTTACTTGGGTATTCCGATTCATCACCGTAAGCTATCCAATAAAGAATGGAAATGTATTGAAGAACGAATTGAAAAAAAACTCAGCTGCTGGAAGGGCAAGCTGATGTCATATGGAGGTCGGCTAGTTTTGATTAACTCAGTATTGACTAGCATGCCAATGTTTTTACTTTCGTTCTTCGAAATTCCGAAAGGGGTCCGAAAGCGACTTGATTTCTTTAGATCTCGTTTCTTTTGGCAGTCTGATGAGGCCAAGAGGAAATACCGTCTCGCGCGATGGGATATCCTTTGTCGCCCTAAAGACCAAGGGGGCCTCGGTATTGAGAACTTGGAAATTAAGAATAAATGTCTTATGAGCAAATGGTTCTACAGGTTAGAGACTGAGCCGGAGGGCATGTGGTCTCAAATCTTGCGCAATAAGTATTTACACTCGAAAACGCTAGCCCAGGTCACCATCAGACCGACTGATTCGCCGTTCTGGAAGGGACTTATGAGAACGAAGGATATGTTCTTTCGTAGGGTCAAATTCTTGGTTGGCAACGGGATGTCAACAAGATTTTGGGAGGATACGTGGTTAGGAGAGACGCCTCTGGCCTTACAATATCCCACCCTCTACAATATTGTGCAACGTAAGGAGGATTACGTAGGTATCGTCCTTCAAACTATTCCCTTGAACATCCAGTTCAGACGTACGTTAGTGGGTGAGAGATGGATAGCCTGGATGCACTTGGTTCGGAGATTGATTGAAGTTCGACTCTCCGACATGCCAGACTCAACACAATGGAGGTTAACTAAAAATGGGATATTTACGGTGAAATCTATTTATACGGATCTGATTAATTCTGGCCCCCTCTCAAGGTCACTGCATATATGGAAGGTTAAGGTTCCTTTGCGGATTAAAATTTTTATGTGGTTTGTTCACAAGCAAGTAATACTCACAAAGGACAACTTACTTAAGAGGCGATGGGTAGGCAATTCGCGGTGTTGTTTTTGTGCTCAAGATGAGACAATACAACATTTATTCCTTGAATGCCCACTTGCCAAGTTACTTTGGAGAACGATTCATATAGCTTTTAATATCAATCCTCCAGTAGATATTGTGTCTTTGTTTGGGACGTGGTTAGCTGGGGTTGAACAGATCACGGCAGCTCGTATTCGGATTGGAATATGTGCGTTATTATGGGCTATATGGAACTGCAGAAATGATATGATTTTTAACAGACAACACAAATTAACTTTTTTGCAGGTTATCTTCAGAGCTACAGCTTGGATCCGTATGTGGTCCTTACTCACTCCTATGGACTCCAGGGAGCCTTTGGTTACTGGGTGCAACCAATGGGAGATGGTGGCTCGGGTTATGTTCAACCGGTTCGGATGGCGTTTGCATAACAGGATAGGGGTCTAGAGAGCTTATCCTTATTATTACCGTATCGGTTGTTTTTGTCCGCTTATAATTTTCCGGTTTATGTACTTTGTTTTGCTCCGTTTGCGAGCTGTAAGACCTTTACGATGATACTTTCTGGATTTTTAATAAGAGGGCCGCATGCATCATCATGATGCAGAGGCCGGGGGTATACCTCCATTTCCAAAAAAAAATATGTTTGGTTTCAATGTTTTCTATGTGTGGCATGCTAATAGGCAATTACAACACAAGTGTTTGGATTCGGGTGTTGTGGGTGACCAAGCCCCTGACGCCCTCACACCGTTGACTGGGCTGGCGACGCGTTGGGCAACTCATCATGCACGAGGTTCATGTGATTTATTGGATGAGCTAGCAGTCTAGGTACTTCAAATCCATGAATACTTTGCTAGACATATATGTTCGGTGTCGATGTTTTCTATCTACAATAGTCCGACCTAAGGGTGGATAAAATGGACGGATATTCTCTAATATAACTTGAATTCAGATAACTAATTAATTGGCACAAGAAGGAGGCAAAAGCGCGGTTCCAACTAACTCTGCGAGGAAAGCGGAACTCAAAGGTGACTGGCCCGCTCTAAACACACTACTTCTTAGGCGCACTTACGAGAGATCCCCTAACTCTTGACTCTCATCTCTGATCTAGTAATGCGAGAAATCAATCCAATTCCATTTGATATTATGATCTTTGCAGAGGACAAAGGTACTTTGTATATTTCCTCCATTTATATTCGTAAGAAAGAACGTCCATTATTCGTTTGTATCAGCGTTTGAGGGTTCTTGGTGAATAAGAAAAGACACAAATAATGCGCACTGTAAGCAAATCTGCAAAGACTCAAATGTGTTAGCACTAGCCCAACAAATTCCAATCCTTGGATGTTTATACCTTAGCCTATATTAGATCAACATGTTACAATTTGCGCCGAATAAATCTCTTTTTTGTAGTTTTTTTTAACATTGTATTTGTGCTAACTGCAAAATATTTATACATCTTTTTTCTAAGAGGGCAACGATGTAATTCCATTAAAGAATTAAATAATATTTATTAATGAAAACAAAACAATCTACTGAAAATGGTATTTGGAAATGGAATGTTTACCGGATTTGTATTTGCGTTACCAGGATTGTTTTTAAAGAAAAAACTGTGTTATTAGGCTTGTATTGTATGTATATTTGCTTGTTGGCCAAGCCACTAGCAGACCATTAATGCAATTTTTTTACATCTATTTTTGGACTTCAAAGACTTTGAATTTACACTATCCTTTTGAATTCCCTCGGCTATTTCTAGTGGAGTGGTTCTCTCTTGCCCGTGGTCAAGTCTATGATTCGTCCTAGGCAAGACGGAACCCGAGCTCGCCTAAAGGGGGCAGTTGTCGGCTGACCTAGTAGCCATGTGGTTTTGTCACGCTAACATCACACATGTGTTTTTGCTTCTTTTTTCAGTTTTGTTTATATTTTGAAAAATGTTAAATACGTATATTATGAAAACATAATAAGATAATATTTTTAAAAGTGTTCATCGCATATTTAAAACTGTTCATGCAGTGTAAAAAATATGTTCGGTCAGCTTTTTGAAAATGCATGTACCATCCGAAATGTATATGACATTAAAAAAATGTTCACAAGTTTCAAAAATATGTATGTGTAATTTTTGAAAAAAGCTATACAATGTAAATAAATGCTATTATAATTCAAAAAAAAGTTTTGTACAATTAAAAAATATTACATATAAAAAAATTCATGTGTTTCAGAAAAATTTATGAGACATTTACGAAAAAATTATACAATGTCTGACAAGTTCGTCTAATTGAATAAAATGTTTGGTACAATTAAAAAGGAAGTTATTTTACATTTTGAAAAAATTCATGCATTACAATATGTTTGTGGTATTTTTAATAGATTTTAGAAACAAATCGCATAGTTTAAAAAACGTTTAGTATCATTCAAAAAATTATTTTGGCGTGTATTTGACTTTTTTTAACATGTATTCAGAAAAAATGGCCAAACACATATTTAAAAAAAAATTAGTTATGTATTTGAAAAATGTTCCATGTGGTTAAAACATTTGTCGTCGGTTTGATGAACGTTGTTGGAGATACCCTCACTAGTCAGCTTCATTAGCTTGGTGGAACGAACCATGGAGTTTTTTTTTTCTAACACTTAGTTCAACAGGGCATTGGATGACCAACTAGGTACTTCAAATCCCTTGATACTTTGTTTGATAAATAAATTTTTGAGACAATCATTTGATAAATATGGTCAGTGTAGATGTTTCTATGCTTGGCATGCTGATCTACAAAGGCTGAAATGTCTTAGCATTAGCCCAGGAAATTTGAAGCCTGGTATAGTAGATTAACATTCTACAACTTGCACACAAGATATATTTGTCAGAAAAAAATATATATTGTATCCATGCGAACTACAAAATGTTTACACTTCTATTTCTTGAAGAGGAAAATGATGTTATATTTTTCATTAAGGAATTTAAAAATCTTTATTAATGAAAAGAAGACAATGTACTGAAACAGTATTTGAAAATGCAAGGGTTACCGAATTTGTATATGCATTAATAGGATTTTTTTTAAAGGTAAACCTGTGTTATTAGGCTTGTACAGTAAGTATATTTGCTTATGAGCCAACCATTAGCAAGCCATCACTGCAAGGTTGTTACATCTTTTTTGGACTTCAAAGCCTTCAAATTCACACTAGCCTTTTGAATTGCGTCGACTTTTTGTAGGGATCCGGTTGTGTCTCGCCGGTGGGCAAGTCCATGTCTCGCCTTTAGCCAGACAGAAGTTGAGGTTGCCTACAGGAGGTCGGTAATGGGCCATCAGTAGCCATGTGGATTCATCATGCTAACATCGCACGTGTACTTTTATCTATTTTCTTACTTTTTTTATAATCTGAAACATATATTATGAATAATAATTTAGTTAATTTTTTAAAAGTGCTCATCACGCATTTAAAAAATGTCACATAGTGTAAAGAATGTTCGCTTAACATCCAGAAAATGTTTGAACAAATAGAAAAATGTCTGTGGCATTTCAAAAATGTTCACGCATTTCAAAAAAGTGTACATGACTTTTTTAAATTTCCATGCAGTTAAAAAATATATTTCATACTATTCAAAAAATGTATGTTACACTTTCTAAAATGTTCACGCGTTTTAAAATATATTTTTGATATTTTCCAAAATTTTAGTAGAATGTAAAAAAATATTCACATAGTTTAATATTTTAAATATCATTAAAAACATGTTTCAACGTGTATTTGAATTTTTTTAACACGTACTAAAAAGTATATTCAAAACACGTATTTTGTAAAAATGTTAATCATGCATTTTTTTAATGTAGATAAAATTGCTTGAAATATTGATACTAAATGTACAATGTGTCTGAAAATAAGCAGACATCAAAACATATATTTGAATAAATTATTAATCATGTATTTAGAAAAAACTAATTATGTATAAAAAAATATTGATGTATACGAAAAATTTACAATGCGTATGGTAAAAAAAAAGCCCCAAAGAAAACGGTGAACCCCCCCCCCCCCCCCCCCCCAACCCAAAAAAAAGAATGTCCGAAGACACCAAACGAAAATCATGACAACGGCTCTCACCTAAAAATTGAAGGCACATCGTCATAGGTTCATTTTTGTCTTCCTGTTATACTAGCTAGTTATGAACGAACCATGGATGTCGTAACTACTTTCCAAGATTCATATACCACCTACCGAAGACTATAAAAACTGAAGTGAGCCGAAAGCGCGTCACCATCATCGCTCTTACCTCGCCGGCGTTGGGCAAAACTTCTTGTAGTAGACAGGCGGGAAGTCGTCGCGCTAAAGTCTCATAAGACTAACGCACCAGAACAACAACCGTCGCTAATGAAGAGTAGCGTAGATCGGAAGAATCCAACCTGAAGACACACAAACGTAGATGAATGATGAACAGATCCGAACAGATTCATCAAAGATAGATCCGCTGGAGACACATTTCCACATGCCCGCTGAGGGTGCTAGACGCACCACCGAAAATAGGGGTTAGGCATGAAAAACCTTATTCCATCTTCAGGGAGCCACCACCGTCTCGCCTTCCTGAGAGGACACAAACCCTAACAAAACTCAAAGTAACAAACAAAAACGGATCCATCACACCGGCAAGGGCCGGGATCCACCGCACATCCATGGCCCTAAAGCCACAGGAGATGAGGCGGACCGGTAGCGCCAATGGGAGGCAAAGAAAACTCAAGCTTGGGAAAGGAGGCGGCGGCTGCACCTCACATCACATGTGTGCTACCAATTTTTCTATAACGCCCAACATGCGGTTCTATGCTCGTGGAAACTTGGAAGTCTCAACAGGGATAGAAGCCCATATTGGGGACGCTTTAACAAGGTGAATATCGTCACAAATACATGTATTGAAGAGAAGAATACAAGATATAGGCTTACACTCGCCACAAGCTACGACATGAATATCTCAATACATCAGTACATAACAATCATCATACAGAAGAGCAGGATCCGACTATGGATGAAATCAAACAAAAGAAGACGATGTCCACCCTGCTAATCCCAGGATGCCAACCTGGAACCCATACTATGATCGTCGAAGAAGAAGAATAAGAACTCCAAATGAAACAATCATCGCTCTCACGCCAAAGCATCGCATTAGCTATACCTACACCTATTGTTGTAGTAATCTGTGAGCCATGGGGACTCAGCAATCTCATTACCAAGGGTATCAAGACTAGCAAAACTTAATAGGTGAGGAATGGTCAAGTGGTGAGGCTGCAGCAAGAACTAAGCATTTTATCTGGCTAGCTTATGAGCACAAGAATAAGAAGAATGATCTATGCATAAACGGACGTGAACTAGTAATAATCAAGAAGTAATCCTGAACACCTACTTACGAGTCAAACATAACCCTACATGTTCACTTCTTGGTTCAAACCTCACAAGAAGATATGATCAGGATTACGCACACGGTTGGTGTGTTTTAATTAGATTTAGTGTCAAGTTCTCAACAATAGGTTATTATAAATTTCCAAGTCGCCACAAAACCGCGGGCACCACTTTCCGAAAAATTTAACACTGTAGGGGTGCTCCAAGTAGTTCATTATAAATTAGCACATACATCCGATGGAAAAACCTCACACCGCGATAACACGATGCTTACGATAAGGAATACCAATGGACAAGCCACTCATCAAAGGTAAAACAAGACCAACAAGACCTCTCGGCGTGTCGACGATCCCGATAGGATCCGCACGTATCTCGTTCTCAGGACACGACAAGATTGTCCAAACTTCCGGTAGGCCAATCACAGAGTTGCCCTTGGCGGCCACCAGCGGTTGACAGGTTGGGACCAACACTCATGAGGAGCACTGCCCCGGTTTGTCGATTAATTATCCACGGGGTCCGACAAGTCCCCATGCAAGTTTTAGTTGTTATTAGTCAAATGTAATACCAATGTTGGGCCTCGCTGGACAAGTTTTATCCTAAAACGAATGATCAGGGAGGCCCATAATTCCCCACATGTGTTAGAAGCGCTTATCAAGGAACTTAACACCGGTATAACGGAAACTAGGGCGGCAAGAGTGGAACAAAACACCGGGCAAAAGGCCGAGCCTTCCACCCTTTGCTAAGTGTATTGATGCATTAATTAAAATATTCAAGATACTATGATATCCCATGATATCCATGTCTTAACATGGAATAAACTGCACCTATAACTAGCAACGCTATAAGAGGGGCCGAGCAAGCAGTAATTTAGCCAACCAACAGTTTGCTAGGATAATGGAAGGTTAGAGGCTGATCATGGCAAGTTGGGAGGCTTGGCAAACAAGTGGTAGGTAACGAGACATAACGATAACAACGAGACAACTAGCATAGCAAAGACATCAGTGATATCCAAGGTAATGGTCATCTTGCCTGGAATCCCTAGTTGAAGAAGAGTGGATCCGTAAAGTAGACGAACGGGCGTAGTCGACCGAATCCTCACACTGCGAAGCGTTATCAAAACTCTATCGAGACGAAGCAATCCGGAAACAAACAAAATGACACGGTAAACACCATAGAATATTCATGATATGATGCACAAACAAGTATGATGAATGCCCATTCAATTGTGCATGACATAGCAAAGCACAATAATCAACTACTACACATTAAGTGAAGTTCAATGTGCAACGAGTTGCATATTGACGAAACTCCATAATTAATTATTTAGTTCACTCTCGTTTATATTAGGTACCCAACAAGTTTAAATGTTATTTATCATGGCAAGAGGTGAAGCATAAACAAACTACATATCTAGGCAATTTAAATGAGTCCAGAAACAACATATAGCATTTCCGAAACGACCCCATATGTAAATTTTGAAATTTTTGCAGATCTGTCCTAAACATATTTTATATTTATTAAACAAGAAAAAATGCACCATGTGATTCTATACGCCATTCTAGGTGATTTACGTACATAGATTATTTAATTCGAAGTTATGGCCTAAAATCTATGACCAACACAAGATTAGCATTTCATGAATGCAAAATGCATGCAAACAACAATCATAAATATTTTAATCATGAATGCAACAAAAGATTATGAAACTACGTTCAATTCTAAGCAAGTTTCATGTATTACATGCTCAAAACGGAGCCACGGTTCACAAGTTGCAAACAACAGAAATTTTAGTTATAATTAGTCAAAACAACATGATGCCTGCTTGAGAGCAATAAAACATCAAGCTTCAGGTTTTTAACATGTATGAAAATGATATGCACTAAAAGTAGAGTTAACATGCTACATTTTACATAATGAGTTCATGTTCATAGGCAGAAAATTTAATTTTCTATGATTTATGCAAAATGCAACTTCATGCTAAGTTTTAGGGAGTTAGTGAAAATCTGCGATTGGCAAAACAGTTACTTCATGATGTTGTTTTGGCAATGTTTACATTACTCCATTGGCACAAATACATAGGATGCATGGTTTAATTAGTATGATTTTAACCAAAGAGAACTTTCTGTTAACAGGAAAACAATTTTAACATGATAGTCTCTTTAGTGCACGAAATGGACATGGTAGAAAGTTTTTACATGGCAACCAATGACATGGAATTGTAGTACACATTGCACAGACCAAATCTCATGAAGGAATCACATGCATATGACATATATATACTAGTGGCAATCATCCTCGCAAGTTTGAATGTTTTTAACAGTTTCTACAGTTAACAATGTGATGCACTTTTGCAACACAAATTTAAGCATGTAGATGAATCCTAATATGTGTGCAAATTCTACCATCATGTAGAGCACAAAGAGTAGTTAATTTCACATATAAGATTCATGTCCATAGGATGCACAGATTTCAAGGTGCAGTCAGTACAAAATGCCAATATGATGTTTTCACAAACAAATAAAAAGACTTGGCCAAAATCGAGGCTGGACAGGTTGAGCGTAACGTAACTATACTACGCACGGGGCGAGGCATAGCGGGTAGCACACCATGGGCTTGCGGGCTGGCTGAGGCAGATCAGGCCGGGGGCGCGCTGACGGGCCGACCTCGAGGGGAGGTGGCGCTGGGCCGAGGGGACGCCGGCCGAAGGCGAGGGCGCAGACCACGGGTGGTCGCGATCAACCACAAGGCGAGCGGTGTTGATACGTCTCCAACTTATCTATAATTTTTGATTGTTCCATGTTGATATATTATCATTCTAGGATACTTTTTGGGTCTTTATTTACCAATTTATAATATTTTTTAGCACTAACCTATTGACCCAGTGCCCAGTGCCAGTTGCTGTTTTCTACATGTTTTTGCCTTTTCAGGTTTACTGTACCAAACGAAGTACAATTGCCACGAAACTTTTTGATGATTTTTTCTGGACTATATGAAGACCTAGAAGCTTCGGAAGGAAGCCAGGAGGCACACGAGGGCCCCACCACACATCAGGGCGGGCCCTGGGGGGGCCCTGATATGTGGTGGCCCCGTCGGGCGCCTCCCGACGTCCCTCTTCGGCCTATAAATTCTCTAAAATCCTAAAAACCCCAGAGGCAGTCCCGAAACCCTTTTTCCGCCGCCGCAAGTCTCTGTTCCGTCGTGAGGCCATCTGGAGCTCCGTTCCGGCACCCTGTCGGAGGGGGGATTGATCACGGAGGGCCTCTTCATCAACCTTTCTACCATCATGATGATGTGTGAGTAGTTCACCACAGACCTACGGGTCCATAGCTAGTACCTAGATGGCAATCTCTCTATCTTATGATCTTCAATACAATGATCATTGCATCTTCGCTTTGATCTATCCGATGTAATCCTATTGTGCGGTGTGTTTGTTGGGATCCGATGAATTGTGGGTTTATGTTCAGATTATTGATGAAAAGTATTTGAGATGCCTTTGAATTATATTATCTCTTAAGTGCATGATCATTATAGCTTCGTAATGCTCTCCGATCTATTGATGTGCTTTGGCCAAGTAGATTGATATTTCATCGGTGGGAGTGGTGCGTTGTGGTAGGTTCAACCTGGCGAGTTTCTATATCCCAGTGACAAAGTAGGGGACATTATGCGTCTTTGTGTTGTTGTTACTAAGGATAACACGATGGGGTTTATTCATATTGCTTGAGTTTAGTTTGTCTACATCATGTCATCGTTATCCATGCATTACTCTGTTTTACTTAATACTCTAGATGCATGCTGGATAGCGGTCGTTGAGTGGAGTAATAGTAATAGGTGCAGGCAGGAGTCGGCCTATTTGTTTATGAACGTTATGCCTATATACACATGATCATTGTCGTGAAAATCGCATAACTATCCGCTTTTCTATCAAGTGCCCAACAGTAATTTGTTACCCACCGTATGTTGCCTACATGAGAGATGCCGCTAGGGAAAACTATGGCCCCCGGGTCTATTCACTTATATATTTACAAACACTATTATTACCTCGCTGCCATTAATTACTTTTTATTTATTTTGCAATTTATATTTATCAACAATTATCCACACAACTCATTTGCTTGCAAATAACGAGATCAAGGGGATTGACAACCCTCTTGTCCGCGTTGGGTGCAAGTTATTTGTTCATTTGTGTGCAGCCACTGAAGACGGTTGAGGATTGATATTCCTATTGGTTCGATAAACCTTGGTTTCATAACTGAGGTAAATACTTATCCGCGTTGTGCTGCAATTACCCGTTCCTCTTCACGGAAAACCCAACGCAGATCACAAGTATCAGGAAGGATTTCTAGCGCCGTTGCCGGGGAATATCATCATCAACTACCAAGTAACTTCACACAAATTTTCTTTCACTTGTTTATCTTTTTATTTGCTGTTATATTTATCTTGTCTCATAAAAATCAAAAATACAAAAATATTTACCTTTGCTTGTTACTAGTTTACTTCTTTGCTTGCTAGTTTACTTGTTACTTTGCTCATTCGATCACCATGTCTCAAGATACTACTAAGTTGTGTGATTTCTCAAATACTAATAATAATGATTTTATTAGTACACCTATACCACCCAACACTAGTGCGGAGGCTTTTGATATTAATGCTGCATTACTAAATCTTGTCATGAAAGATCAATTTTCGGGAAGTCCTAATGAGGATCCCGCGTCACATCTTAACACCTTTGTTGAATTATGTGACATGCAAAAGAAGAAGGATATGGATAATGATATTGTGAAATTAAAATTATTTCCTTTTTCACTAAGAGATAAAGCTAAGGCTTGGTTTTCATCTTTACCTCGTAATAGTATTGGAACATGAGATAAGTGTAAAGATGCTTTCATTGCCAAGTATTCTCCTCCTGCTAAGATCATCTCCCTTAGAAATCAAATAATGAATTTTAAACAGCAAGATCAAGATCATGCTGCACAAGCTTGGTAGAGAGTGAAATTAATGATAAGAAATTGTCCAACTTGAAAGATCGTGGATGTCGCCTAGAGGGGGGGGGGTGAATAGGCGCTTTAAAATAATTACGGTTTAGGCTTGAACAAATGCGGAATAAAACTAGCGTTTAATTTGACAAGCACAAAACCTAAATCGACTAGGCTCAACTATGTGCACCAACAACTTATGCTAAGCAAGATAAACAACTAAGTGATAGCAAGATATATAACGAGAAACAATATGGCTATCACAAAGTAAAGTGCATAAGTAAAGGGCTCGGGTAAGAGATAACCGAGGCACGTGGAGACGACGATGTATCCCGAAGTTCACACCCTTGCGGATGCTAATCTCCGTTTGGAGCGGTGTGGAGACACAATGCTCCCCAAGAAGCCACTAGGGCCACCGTAATCTCCTCACGCCCTCGCACAATGCAAGATGCCGTGATTCCACTAAGGGACCCTTGAGGGCGGTCACCGAACCCGTACAAATGGCAACCCTTGGGGGCGGTCACCGAACCCATACACTTTGGCAACCCTTGGGGGCGGTCACCGGTACCCGTCAAATTGCTCGGGGCGATCTCCACAACCTAATTGGAGACCCCGACGCTTGCCCGGAGTTTTACACCACAATGATTGAGCTCCGAGTCACCACCAACCGTCTAGGGCGCCCAAGCACCCAAGAGGAACAAGCTCTAGGGTACCAAGCACCCAAGAGTAAAAAGCTTCTCAAACTTCACTCCCACGTATCACCGTGGAGAACTCAAACCGATGCACCAAATGCAATGGCAAGGGCACACGGAGTGCCCAAGTCCTTCTCTCCCAAATCCCACCAAAGCAACTAATGCTAGGGAAGAAAATGAGAGGAAGAACGAAGAAGAGAACACGAAGAACTCCAAGATCTAGATCCAAGGGGTTCCCCTCACATAGAGGAGAAAGTGATTGGTGGAGATGTGGATCTAGATCTCCTCTCTCTTTTCCCTCAAGAACTAGCAAGAATCATTGGAGGGATTGAGAGATAGCAAGCTCAAGGAAGGTCAACAATGGGGGGAAAACATGAGCTAGAAGGATAAGGCTCAAGGGGGAAGAAGACCCCCTTTTATAGGAGGGGAAAAATCCAACCGTTACCTTGCTCTCAGCCCGCACAGAGCGGTACTACCGCTCCACAGAGCGGTACTACCGCCCGGGCGGTAGTGCACAGAGAGCAGTGCAAAGGTGCGAGACCAAGAGCCGGTAGTGCCGCCGGAGCGGTACTACCGCTCCCCCCAGTGGTACTACCGCTGGGGTTGCAGCTCAGGGCACTAAGGAGGCAGAGCAGGACAGGTGGGGTGAGGCAGAGCCGCACCAGCGGTACTACCGCTCGAAGGAGCGGTACTACCGCTTACAGGCGGTAGTGCTGCACACCCACTGCCGCTCTACAACCGCTGGGAGCGCGCAGGATCCTGGAGTGGAGCGAAAGTGGAGCGGTAGTGCACGGGCGGTACTACCGCTTACAAGCAGTACTACCGCTCGTACTACCGTTCCACTGCCGCGCAACCCGACACGAAAAATCGCATCCCCAGAAGCAGCGGTACTATGTGCGGCACAAGGCTGCGGTACTGCGGCTTACAAGCAGTACTACCGCTCGGGAGAGCGGTACTACCGCTTGGGGCCTTCAGGAACACTGCACAGAAAACAGAGGATACAAGAAAACCAGAATTGCCATAACTTCTGCAAATGAGTTCCGAATTGAGCAAACTCAAGCTTGTTGGATAGAGGAAGACGAGTACTATCCAACAGCGACTGGTTATAAAAAGAAGTGGAAGGGGAGATATGCCTAAGTTATAGAGATGTGAAACCTCTATGAATGCAGAACCGGCATAAACTCCAACATCGAAAACATCATAGAAGATGCATATATGAACTCCGTTTTCGATGAACTCGAGCTTGTCATGAAGATGACCATAAGCTCAAAAACTCACAAAGAGAAACACCAAACAAGAACCAAGAAAGATGATGCAAGGATGCAATGGTTTGAGCTCTCTACGAACGATACGATCAAGCTACTCATCCGAGAGCCCCCCTTGATAGTACGGCTATCGATCCTACAACCCGGTCTCCCAACTACCACCATGAGACCGGTAAAATAGAAAACCTATCAAGAGCAAACCTTTGCCTTGCGCATAGTCCACTTGAGCTAGATGATGACGATCTTGACCTCCTCAAGTTGGACCACCTTTCTTGATTGCGTTGGCTCGATGAAGACTAGTTGATTGCTCCCCCATACTCCACTATGGGTGAGCCACTCTACGGCACATCTTCACAAGTCCATTGTCACCACAATGGACGGCAAGCTTCAAGCATGTGATCTCTTCGTGATGCTCCACTTGAACTTGCACACCGCAATCTTGATGACGATCACCACTTGATGTCATCCTCCATGGGTTGAATGAGATCTTCCTCTTGACGCAAGCCCATGGAAACATACCTAACCCCACATAGAACTCTCGCATAGAACATGGGTTAGTACACAAAGCGTAATGGACAATGCTTACCATACCGTGAGATCACTTGATCCCACTCGGTACATCTTCTACGCTTTGTGTGTTGATCAACTTGAATCACTCTTCATATTTAGTCTTGATCAACCTTGAATCTTTCCAACTCTCTTCATTAGGATGATGTCTTGAAGGTAAACATGAATGTTCACACAATCTTCTTCTTCAAGACATGCTTGCAATAGGCTCAACACTCACATGACCAATCTTTGAATAAATCCTTGAATAGCACCTTGGTCAACACATATTCTTCTTCTAATAACCTTGAAACCAACAAATGGTCTTCAAGCAATGCCTATGGACAAACCCTTCAAATATAACTCAAGGCAACCATTATTCCATAGAGATTGCCATCAATTACCAAAACCAAACATGGGGGTAGCACATGTTCTTTCACAACTCATGGCTTAAATATGTGGATGGTTATTCAAAACTTATATGTTGGACTAAACTTTGTGTCTAGAAATCTTCTAGATTCTGCTGCAGGTGGTGCCTTTATGGATGTGACCTTAGGAGAGGCCACCAAGCTTCTGGACAACATTATGACAAATTATTCTCAATGGCATACCGAAAGGGCTCCAACCGGTAAGAAGGTAAATTCTATTGAAGAAATCGCTACTTTGTGTGAAAAAGTGGATGCTCTTATGAATATGGTTGCTAGTAAAAATGCTCTTGTTGATCCCAATGATGTTCCCTTATCTACTTTGATTGAGCAAAATAATGATGCTATTGATGTGAACTTTGTCTCGCGAAATAATTTCAATAACAATGCTTATAGAGGAAATTTCAATTCTAGACTGTACCGCGGTAATTCCTCTAACAACTATGGAAATTCTTATGGAAATTCTTCTACAAATTTTAATAGGATGCCCTCTGATCTTGAGAACACAATTAAATAATTTATTAATTCTCAAAAGGTTTTCAACACTATGGTAGAAGAAAAATTGCATGTAGTTGACACTTTGGCTAAAAACATGGATATAATTGCTCTTGATGTGGAAACTCTTAAAAATAAAGCCTTTCCACCTAAGCATGATTTCAATGATGCTATTAAATCTATCCAAATATCTATCAATGAAAGCAAGGAGAGGACCGCTAAGTTGAGAGCTAAGCGGGAATTCTTAGAAAAAGCTCTTCCACCCGGTTTTTACCGGAATCATGATGAAGATCTTACAATGATTGGTGTTTCTCCTATTGAATATTTATTTACCTCTCTGAATATAAATTATAAAGGGACTGGAGATGAGTCAACTTTAGTAGAGAAGCTTCCCGTTTGCTTGGAGGGTGATGATTTTGATGCTAAAACTGAAAAACGTGGGTTTGGAGAGGTCAAAACTTTAACTAGTGATGTGCCCACTATTTTGCATTACAAGGACTTTAATTATGATAATTTCTCATTAGTAGAATGTCTTTCCTTGTTACAATCCGTTATTAGCTCACCCAATGCTTATGGACAAAACAAAGCTTTTACCGAACATATAGTAGAAGCTATGATAAGAGCTTATGATGAGAAACTTGAGCTTAAAGTTTCTATTCCTAGAAAATTGCATGATGAGTGGGAACCTACTATCAAAATAAACATCAATAAATATGAATGCAATGCTTTGTGTGACCTTGGTGCTAGTGTTTCAACTATTCCTAAAACTCTTTGTGATGTGCTCGGTCTCACTAATATTGAAGACTGTTCCCTCAACTTGCATCTTGCGGATTCTACCATCAAGAAACCTTTAGGTAGAATTAATGATGTGCTTATTATTTAAAATAAAAATTATGTGCCTGTAGATTTCATTGTGCTTGATATTGATTGCAATCCTTCTTGTCCCATAATACTTGGAAGGCCTTTCTTACGAACTATATGTGCAATCATTGACATGAAAGAGGGAAACATAAGGTTCCAATTCCCATTAAAGAAAGGGATGTAACACTTCCCTAGAAAGAGAATTAAACCACCTTATGAATCAATAATGATAGCCACCTATGGGTGGAGTGTCAAAGATGACAATACTTGAAACTATGCATTATGCCTAGCTAGGGGCATAAAATAATAGCGCTTGTTGGGAGGCAACCCAATAGTTATCTTAAATTTTTGCTTTAAACTTTCTGTTTATTTTTGATAGCATGATTATTTCCTATGTAATTATTATGTTTTTGTGTTTAAATTAGTGTTTGTGCCAACTAAAGCCTTTGGGATGACCCACAAGATGAGTAGAATCGATGCTGAAACAAAACAGAAACTTTTGACTCCAGTACAGGATTTCTTTTTATGGAGCGTGATACTGATCTGAATTTTTTATAAAGTGTTTCTATACAAATTTTCGAGGTTGTCCTAATTTTTCAGAATTTTTAGAGTTGCCAAAGTATAGTCTCTCTACAGATTGCTACAGACTGTTCTGTTTTAGACAGATTCTGTTTTTGCTTGCATAGTTGCTTGTTTTGATTATGCTATGGATTGTATCAGGGGGGTATAAGCCATGGATAAGTTAGAATACAGTACCTATTATGAATTTATGAAATTTGAATCAATTTATAACAGTACTTAAAGTATGCAATATATTTCTTATACTAACGGATCTCACGAGGGTTTTTTGAGTTTTGTGTGATTGAACTTTTCAAGTTTTGGGTGTTATCTTGATGGACAAAGGAATAAGGAGTAGCAAGAGCCTAAGCTTGGGGATGCCCAAGGCACCCCAAGGTAATATTTTAAAGGAGACTCAAGCGTATAAGCTTGGGGATGCCCCGGAAGGCATCCCCTCTTTTCATCACAAATCCATCGATATGTCAATTGGAGCTATATTTTTATTCGTCACATGATATGAGTTTTGCTTGGAGCGTCAGTTGCTTTTGTTTGCTTTTACTTTCAGTTTGCCACAATCATTGTTTGCTGGACACACCTATTTAAGAGAGACACACCTTCATCACAATTTGTTAGAATACTCTATGTGCTTCACTTATATCTTTTGAGCATAGCAGTTGCTCTAGTACTTCACTTATATCTTTTTTAGCACGGTGGCGTGTAGATTTTAAAAAATAATTTCACTCTCGTTCTTCACTTATATTTGTTTGAGAGTTAATAAATAGTGACGGTAATTTGCATGGGTCATGAAGACTAGTCCAACAATATTAGGTATTCAATGAATGATAATCAAAACCATCATGTAGCACATATAGAGAAACCGTGGGTCAATGATATTGATGTAGTAATATGAAATATGTGTGAGTTCATAATTGTTAAACCGTAGAAGTGTCGATATTAAGAAAGGCTGACCTTTTTGTTCATCTAAAAATTAAAGAGACATGGTGATGATGTGTGAGCATTTCTATTCCTCGTTGAAATCCTAGTGTTGTTTCGGGTCGGAAGCGCGCGATGGTTAACTCCTACCAACCTCTTCCCTCGGGGCGTGCGATTAGTACTTTGATCTATGATAAACTAATAAAACTTTGCAATAAGTATATGAGTTATTTATGACTAATGTGAAACCATGTAGATATGCAAGCTCACCTTTTTCATAATTTGCTAGCCTCTTCGGTACCGTGAATATCCCGTTCTCACCTCGAGGATCGGTGCAACTTTCGCCGGTGCATCCAAACCCCGTGACATGATACGCTCTGTTGCACATAAGCCTTATTATATCTTCCTCAAAACAGCCACCATACCTACCTATCATGGCATTTTCATAGCCATTCCGAGATATATTGCCATGCAAATTCCATCGTCACTTCACATGACTAGTTCGTTCATCATCATATTGCTTTGCATGATCTTATAGAGATGACATAGTATTTGTGGCGAAGCCACCTTTCATAATGTTTTTGATACATGTCACGCTAGATGTAACGCCCAAGATGCGATCCTATCCTTGTTTTGGCTCGAGGGCCTCGACGGGGATAGAAGCGCATCTCGTCGTTTCGCAAGAATGGATATCATTACAAGTACATGTAAAGAAGAGATGAGTATATGGAATTGGCTTACACTCGCCACAAGCTACATCAATATCACATCAATACAACAACATATCCAAACAACATACAAAAGATCAGGGTCCGACTACGGACGAAAGCAAACGATAAAATGACATCCATCCTTGCTATCCCAGGCTGCCGCCTGGAACCCATCCTATGATCGAAGAAGCAGAAGAAGAACTCCAAATCAAACAAGCATCGTGCTCACGTCAAATCATCGCATTACCTATACCTGCAACTGTTGTTGTTGTAATCTGTGGGCCACAGGGACTCGGCAATCTCATCTCCAAGGGTATCAAGACTATTAAAGCTTAATGGGTGAGATATGGTTAAGTGGTGAGGCTGCAGCAAGCACTAAGCATTTATTTGAGTGGCTAACTTACGAGTACAAGAATAAAGGGGGATGATCGTAGCATAAACGGATGTGAACTAGTAATGATCTCTAAGAGATCCTGAACACCTACTTACGGTCAAACATAACCCCACCGTGTTCTCTCTCGGTTCAGAAATCATGAGAAGAGACAGTCACGGTTACGCACATGGTTGTTGTATTTTATTTGAGTTTACTTCAAGTTTGCTATGACCGGGTGTTAAACAAAGTTTCCAAGTTGCCACGTAACCGCGGGCACGGCTTTCCGAAAGATTAATCCCGCAGAGGTGCTCCAACTCATCCATCACAAACTAACCACACACCGCGTTGGAATTCCTCAACCGCGGAATCACCCGTAGTATTCGCGGAATCCCTATGGAAAATCTCAACTTCAAGATAGCCCGAAGTGTTGTCGAAATCCCGGGCACAAGACGTTCGAGAAAGGTAAAACAAATCCAGCAAGGCCGCCCGACGTGCCGACAATCCCGATAGGAGCCGCGTATCTCGTTCTCAGGTCACGGCGGATAAGCTACGCGTACGCTGGCCTGATAGAAATCACCCGAGTTGCCTCGGGGTGGCCCCGCACAGTGCTCTGTTTTGGACCAACACCATCAGCACTGCCCCCCCTGTATTATGTTGGATAACGAACCTCGGGTAGCGCTAACTCCCTATACGTCAAGTTAATTCTTAGAATTATTATGTTGGGCAAATGTAGTACCAAAGTTGGGCCTTGCCAGACAAGTTTTATCCTAAAACGAAAATCAAGGGAGTCCTCACAACAACCCCGAGTATGTTAGGAGCGCTCAATATGGAACATAACACCGGCTCACTGTTGGGTAACGTTGCATGGGAAACAAAAAATTTCCTACGCACACACAAGATCTATCCATGGTGATGAGCATCTACGAGAGGGAGAGTAAATCTACATACCCTTGTAGATCGCTAAGCGGAAGCGTTTAAGAAACGCGGTTGATGTAGTCGAACGTCTCCGCGATCCAAATCGCAAGTCGTCCCTCGATCCGATCACGAACTAGTGCCGAACGGACGGCACCTCCGCGTTCAACACACGTACGGCTTGATGACGCCTTCACCTCCTCGATCCAGCGAGCGATGATGAAGTAGTGGTTGAGTTCCAGCAGCACGATGGCGTGGTGATGGTGGTGAGGAACAATCTCTGCAGGGCTTCGCCAAGCGCTACGGAGATTATGACGGAGGAACTAGAGGGTTAGGGTTGCCGCACACGGCTTGGGGAAATCTTGATGTATCTCGTGTGCTAGCCCTGCCCCTCTATTTATATGTTGAGCCTTGGGGTCTAAACTTGGAGTAAAAGCCTCCTCCAGGTCGGTTTTGCCCGCACAAGGTCGGTTTGGCCCGCAGGGAAAGAGTCCAACTCGGATCCCTGCCGAACCGTGCACAGCCGCGCACAAGCGGTAGTACCGCTTCACACAAGCGGTAGTACCGCTTGGGCGGTAGTACCCGCTTCATACAAGCGGTAGTACCGCTCGGGCGGTAGTACCGCTTCACCAAGCGGTAGTACCGCTTACGCGGCAGCAAAACTACTTTTGCACTTTCCAATACCTCGTGGGCTTTTATCCTTTGGCCCATATAAAGTGTTCTCGCACCCGAACACTTCGGTAAACATCCGGAACCCCTTCCGGTGAACTCCGGAACTCTTCCGGAGATCAAAACACTATTATCACATATATCAATCTTTACCTCCGGACTATTCCGGAGATCCTCGTCATGTCCGGGATCTTATCCGGGACTCCGAACAACCTTCGGTCACCAACATAATAACTCAACTATACTAATCGTCACCAAACGTTAAGTGTGTAGATCCTGCGGGTTCGAGAACTATGTAGACATGACCGAGACACTTCTACGATCAATAACCAATAGCGGGACCTGGATGCCCATATTGGCTCCTACATATTCTACGAAGATCTTTATCAGTCGAACCTCTATGTCAAGGATTCAGTTAATCCCGTATGCTGTTCCCTTTGTTCTTCGGTATGTTACTTGCCCGAGATTCGATCGTCGGTATCACTATACCTAGTTCAATCTCGTTACCGGCAAGTCTCTTTACTCGTTCCGTAATACAAGATCCTGTGGCTAACTCTTTAGTCACTTTGCTTGCAAGGCTCAATGTGATGTTGTATTACCGAGTGGGCCCTGAGATACCTCTCCGTCACACGGAGTAACAAATCCCAGTCTTGATCCATGCCAACCCAACAGACACCCTCGGAGATACCTGTAGAGCACCTTTATAGTCACCCAGTTACGTTGCGACGTTTGATACACACAAGGTATTCCTCCGGTGTCAGTGAGTTGCATGATCTCATGGTCAA
This sequence comes from Elymus sibiricus, assembly GCA_039707655.1. Lineage (NCBI taxonomy): Eukaryota > Viridiplantae > Streptophyta > Magnoliopsida > Poales > Poaceae > Elymus > Elymus sibiricus. The sequence continues at coordinate 396,914,471 of CM077669.1, read as the reverse complement.
AGGAACAGATACTTGACATGCAGAAAACAATAGCAATAAACTGACACGATCACATGCTACGTTCGTAGTTTGGGTCTTGTCCATCACATCATTCTCCTAATGATGTGATCCCGTTATCAAATGACATCTCATGTCAATGGCTAGGAAACCTTAACCATCTTTGATCAACGAGCTAGTCAACTAGAGGCTTACTAGGGACACAGTGTTGTCTATGTACCCACACATGTATTTGAGTTTCCAATCAATACAACTATAGCATGGATAATAAACGATTATCATGAACAAGGAAATATAATAATAACCAATTTATTATTGCCTCTAGGGCATATTTCCAACAGTCTCCCACTTGCACTAGAGTCAATAATCTAGTTCACATCACTATGTGATTTACATTGTAATGAATCGAACACCCATGCAGTTCTGGTGTTGTTCATGCTTAGCCCTTGGAAGAGGTTTAGTCATCGGATCTGCAACATTTAGATCCGTGTGTACTTTGCAAATATTTATGTCGTCCTCCTTGATGGAATCGCGGATGGAATTGAAACGTCGCTTTATGTGTCTGGTCCTCTTGTGAAATCTTGGTTCCTTGGCTAGAGCAATGGCACCAGTATTATCACAAAACAGAGTCATTGGGTTAAGTGCACTAGGCACTACTCCAAGATCTGTCATGAACTCCTTCATCCAGACACCTTCCTTCGCCACCTCCGAGGCAACGATGTACTCCGCTTCGCATGTAGAATCTGCTACCACGCTTTGCTTGGAACTGCACCAGCTAACTGCACCCCCATTAAGAATAAATACGTATCCGGTTTGCGACTTAGAGTCATCCGGATCAGTGTCAAAGCTTGCATCGACGTAACCCTTTACGACGAGCTCTTGATCACCTCCATAAACGAGAAACATGTCCTTAGTCCTTTTCAGGTACTTCAGGATATTCTTGACCGCCGTCCAGTGTTCCATTCCTGGATCACTTTGAAACCTTCCGACCATACTTATGGCAAGGCTGACATCGGGTCTTGTGCACAGCATTGCATACATGATAGAGCCTATGGCCGAAGCATAGGGGATGACACTCATCTTTTCTCTATCTTCTGCAGTCACTGGGCATTGAGTCTTACTCAACTTCACACCTTGCAATACAGGCAAGAACCCCTTCTTGGACTGATCCATTTTGAACTTCTTCAAAACTTTGTCAAGGTATGTGCTTTGTGAAAGTCCTATCAAACGTCTCGATCTATCTCTATAGATCTTGATGCCTAATATGAAAGCAGCTTCTCCTAGGTCCTTCATTGAAAAACTCTTGTTCAAATATTCCTTTATGCTTTCCAGTATTTCTATATTGTTTCCAATCAGTAATATGTCATCCACATATAATATTAGAAACGCTATAGAGCTCCCACTCACTTTATTGTAAATACAAGCTTCTCCGTAAACTTGTATAAACTCGAACGCTTTGATCACCTCATCAAAACGAAGATTCCAACTCCGAGATGCTTGCACCAGTCCATAAATGGATCGCTGGAGTTTGCAAACTTTGTCAGCATTCTTTGGATCGACAAAACCTTCTGGTTGCATCATATACAACTCTTCCTTAAGGAAACCGTTAAGGAACGCTGTTTTGACATCCATCTGCCAAATTTCATAATCGAAAAAAGCAGCTATTGCTAACATGATTCTGACGGACTTAAGCATCGCTACGGGTGAGAAGGTCTCATCGTAGTCAACTCCTTGAACTTGTGAAAAACCCTTTGCCACAAGTCGAGCTTTATAGATGGTGACATTACCGTCCGCGTCCGTCTTCCTCTTAAAGATCCATTTGTTCTGAATGGCCTTACGCCCTTCAGGTAATACATCCAAAGTCCATACTTTGTTTTCATACATGGATCCCATCTCGGATTTCATGGCCTCTAACCACTTCTCGGAATCCGGGCCCATCATCGCTTCTCCATAGCTCGTAGGTTCATCGTTGTCTAACAACATGACCTCTAAGACAGGGTTGCCGTACCACTCGGGAGCAGTACGCGTCCTTGTCGACCTACGAGGTTTGATAGCAACTTGATCCAAAGTTTCATGATCATCATCATTAACTTCCTCTTCAGCTAATGTAGGCTCCACAGAAACAACTTTCTGCACTGCGCTACTCTCAGGTTGAAGTAAAGGTTCAACAACCTCATCAAGTTCTATCTTCGTCCCACTCAATTCTTTCGAGAGAAACTCTTTCTCAAGAAATGTTCCGTTTTTAGCGACAAACACTTTGCCTTCGGATCTGAGATAGAAGGTATACCCAACTGTCTCTTTTGGGTATCCTATGAAGACGCATTTCTCCGCTTTGGGTTCCAGCTTTTCAGGCTGAAGCTTTTTGACATAAGCATCACATCCCCAAACTTTAAGAAACGACAGTTTTGGCTTCTTGCCAAACCAAAGTTCATATGGCGTCGTCTCAACGGATTTCGATGGTGCCCTATTTAAAGTGAATGTAGCTGTCTCTAATGCATAACCCCAAAACGATAGTGGCAAATCGGCAAGAGACATCATAGATCGCACCATATCTAATAAGGTTCGATTACGACGTTCGGACACACCATTACGCTGTGGTGTTCCAGGCGGTGTCAGTTGTGAAACAATTCCACATTGTCTTAAGTGACTGCCAAACTCATAACTCAGATATTCTCCTCCTCGATCAGATCGTAGGAATTTAATCTTCTTGTTACGATGATTCTCAACTTCACTCTGAAATTGTTTGAACTTTTCAAACGTTTCAGACTTGTGTTTCATTAAGTAAATATACCCATATCTACTTAAGTCATCAGTGAAGGTGAGAAAGTAACGATAACCACCGCGCGCCTCAATACTCATCGGACCGCACACATCAGTATGTATGATTTCCAATAAGTCACTTGCCCGTTCCATTGTTCCAGAGAACGGCGTTTTAGTCATCTTGCCCATGAGGCATGGCTCACATGTGTCAAGTGATTCAAAATCAAGTGACTCCAAAAGTCCATCAACATGGAGCTTCCTCATGCGTTTTACGCCAATATGACCTAAACGGCAGTGCCACAAGAAAGTGGTATTATCATTATCAATTCTATATCTTTTGGCATCAATGTTATGAACATGTGTATCATTACTATCGAGATTCAATAAGAATAAACCCCTCACATTGGGTGCATGACCATAAAAGATATTACTCATATAAATAGAACAACCATTATTCTCTGATTTAAATGAGTAACCGTCTCGCAATAAACAAGATCCAGATATAATGTTCATGCTTAACGCAGGCACCAAATAACACTTATTTAGGTTCATCACTAATCCCGACGGTAATCGAAGAGCGAGCGTGCCGACGGCGATCACATCAACCTTGGAACCATTTCCCACGCGCATCGTCACTTCGTCCTTTGCCAGCCTCCGTCTATTCCGCAGTTCCTGTTTTGAGTTGCAAATATGAGCAACCGCACCGGTATCAAATACCCAGGCACTACAACGAGAGTTGGTAAGGTACACATCAATAACATGTATATCATATATACCTTGTTTGTTGTTGGCCGCCTTCTTGTCAGCCAAATACTTGGGGCAATTCCGCTTCCAGTGTCCAGTTCCCTTGCAATGAAAACACACAGTTTCTGGTTTGGGTCCAGCCTTGGGTTTCTTCACGAGAGGAGCAACTGCTTTGCCACTCTTCTTGGAGTTACCCTTCTTACCCTTGCCATTTTTCTTGAAACTAGTGGTTTTATTGACCATCAACACTTGATGCTCCTTCTGAATTTCAGACTCAGCGGCTTTCAGCATCGCAAACAGCTCGGCGACTGACTTGTTCATTCCGTGCATGTTATAGTTCAACACGAAGCTCTTGTAGCTAGGTGGCAATGATTGAAGAACTCTGTCAGTGATAGCCTCTGGCGGAAGGGGCATCCCTAACTCAGCCAGACGGGTGGAGTACCCAGACATTCTGAGCACGAGATCACTGATAGACCCGTTCTCCTCCATCTTGCAAGCATAGAACTTATCGGAGATCTCATATCTCTCGATCCGGGCATTCTTCTGAAAGATAAACTTCAACTCCTGGAACATCTCATATGCTCCATGACGTTCAAAACGTCTTTGAAGTCCCGGTTCTAAGCCATACAACATTGCACATTGAACTATTGAGTAATCATCAGAACGAGCCTGCCAGGCGTTCACAACGTCTAGAGACTCAACTGGAGCGGGTGGATCACCAAGCGGTGCATCAAAGACATAAGCCTTCTGGGAAGCCGTAAGGATAATCCTTAGATTACGGGCCCAGTCCACAAAGTTACTTCCATCATCTTTCAACTTAGCTTTCTCTAAGAACGCATTAAAATTCAGGGGTGCTACTGCGCGAGCCATGATCTACAACATAAATATAGCAAAGACAACTTAGACTATTGTTCAAGATAATGAGTTTAATTAATCATATTACTTAAAAACTCCCACTCAAATTGACATCCCTCCGGTCATTCGAGTGTAACATGATCCAAATCCACCAACTCAAGTCCGATCATCACGTGAGTCGAGGTGGTTTCAATGGTGAACATCTTCATGTTGATCATATCTACTATATGACTCATGTTCGACCTTTCGGTCTCTTGTGTTCCGAGGCCATGTCTGTACATGCTAGGCTCGTCAAGTTTAACCCGAGTGTTCCGCACGTGCAACATGGCTTGCACCCGTTGTATGCGAACGTAGAGTCTATCACACCCGATCATCACGGCGTGTCTCGAAACGACGAACTTTCGCAACGGTGCACACTCGGGGAGAACACAATTTATCTTGAAATTTAAGTGAGGGATCACCTTATAATGCTACCGTCGTCCTAAGCAAAATAAGATGCATAAAAGGATTAACATCACATGCAAATCATAAGTGACATGATATGGCCATGAACTTGTGCTTTTGATCTCCATCTCCAAAGCACCGGCATGATCTCCATCGTCACCGGCATGACACCATGATCTCCATCATCTTGATCTCCATCAACGTGTCGCCATAAGGTTGTCGCGCCGACTGTTGCTTCCACGACTATTGCTAACGTTTAGCGATAAAGTAAAGCATTACATAGCGCTTAATGATTGACACGCATGTCATACAATAATTAAAGACAACTCTATGGCTCCTGCCAGTTGCCGTACTCATCGACATGCAAGTCGTGATATTCTATACAACACATGATCATCTCATACATCACATATATCTCATCATGTAATTGGCCATATCATATCACATCATACCCTGCAAAAACAAGTTAGACGTCCTCTAATTGTTGTTGCAAATTTTACGTGGCTGCTACGGGTTTGCAAGAACCGTTCTTACCTACGCAAAACCACAACGTGGTGTAGTGATTGCTTTTTGATCTTCTAAAAGAACCCTCTTCATTGAAATCGATTCAACTAAAGTGAGAGAGACAGACACCCGCTAGCCATCTTTATGCAACGAAGTTACATGTCAGTTGAAGGAACCTGTCTCGCGTAAGTGTACGCGTAATGTCGGTCCGGGCCGCTTCATCTCACAGTACCGCCGAATCAAATATCAACTAGTAACGGCAAGCAATATGTATACACCCACGCCCACAACTCGTTTGTGTTCTACTCGAGATCTCATCTACGCATAGACCTAGCTCTGATACCACTGTTGGGTAACGTTGCATGGGAAACAAAATTTTTCCTACGCACACACAAGATCTATCCATGGTGATGAGCATCTACGAGAGGGAGAGTAAATCTACATACCCTTGTAGATCGCTAAGCGGAAGCGTTTAAGAAACGCGGTTGATGTAGTCGAACGTCTCCGCGATCCAAATCGCAAGTCGTCCCTCGATCCGATCACGAACTAGTGCCGAACGGACGGCACCTCCGCGTTCAACACACGTACGGCTTGATGACGCCTTCACCTCCTCGATCCAGCGAGCGATGATGAAGTAGTGGTTGAGTTCCAGCAGCACGACGGCGTGGTGATGGTGGTGAGGAACAATCTCTGCAGGGCTTCGCCAAGCGCTACGGAGATTATGACGGAGGAACTAGAGGGTTAGGGTTGCCGCACACGGCTTGGGGAAATCTTGATGTATCTCGTGTGCTAGCCCTGCCCCTCTATTTATATGTTGAGCCTTGGGGTCTAAACTTGGAGTAAAAGCCTCCTCCAGGTCGGTTTTGCCCGCACAAGGTCGGTTTGGCCCGCAGGGAAAGAGTCCAACTCGGATCCCTGCCGAACCGTGCACAGCCGCGCACAAGCGGTAGTACCGCTTCACACAAGCGGTAGTACCGCTTGGGCGGTAGTACCGCTTCATACAAGCGGTAGTACCGCTCGGGCGGTAGTACCGCTTCACCAAGCGGTAGTACCGCTTACGCGGCAGCAAAACTACTTTTGCACTTTCCAATACCTCGTGGGCTTTTATCCTTTGGCCCATATAAAGTGTTCTCGCACCCGAACACTTCGGTAAACATCCGGAACCCCTTCCGGTGAACTCCGGAACTCTTCCGGAGATCAAAACACTATTATCACATATATCAATCTTTACCTCCGGACTATTCCGGAGATCCTCGTCATGTCCGGGATCTTATCCGGGACTCCGAACAACCTTCGGTCACCAACATAATAACTCAACTATACTAATCGTCACCAAACGTTAAGTGTGTAGACCCTGCGGGTTCGAGAACTATGTAGACATGACCGAGACACTTCTACGATCAATAACCAATAGCGGGACCTGGATGCCCATATTGGCTCCTACATATTCTACGAAGATCTTTATCGGTCGAACCTCTATGTCAAGGATTCAGTTAATCCCGTATGCTGTTCCCTTTGTTCTTCGGTATGTTACTTGCCCGAGATTCGATCGTCGGTATCACTATACCTAGTTCAATCTCGTTACCGGCAAGTCTCTTTACTCGTTCCGTAATACAAGATCCTGTGGCTAACTCTTTAGTCACTTTGCTTGCAAGGCTCAATGTGATGTTGTATTACCGAGTGGGCCCTGAGATACCTCTCCGTCACACGGAGTAACAAATCCCAGTCTTGATCCATGCCAACCCAACAGACACCCTCGGAGATACCTGTAGAGCACCTTTATAGTCACCCAGTTACGTTGCGACGTTTGATACACACAAGGTATTCCTCCGGTGTCAGTGAGTTGCATGATCTCATGGTCAAAGGAACAGATACTTGACATGCAGAAAACAATAGCAATAAACTGACACGATCACATGCTACGTTCGTAGTTTGGGTCTTGTCCATCACATCATTCTCCTAATGATGTGATCCCGTTATCAAATGACATCTCATGTCAATGGCTAGGAAACCTTAACCATCTTTGATCAACGAGCTAGTCAACTAGAGGCTTACTAGGGACACAGTGTTGTCTATGTACCCACACATGTATTTGAGTTTCCAATCAATACAATTATAGCATGGATAATAAACGATTATCATGAACAAGGAAATATAATAATAACCAATTTATTATTGCCTCTAGGGCATATTTCCAACACTCACAAGTAACTAGGGTGGTAAGAGTGGAACAAAACACCGAGCAAAAGTCCAAGCCTTCCACCATTTACCAAGTATATATGTGCATTAAATTAAATAGCAATAATATTGTGATATAACAAAAGGATATCCATGTTGGTACATGGAACAACTTGCACCTGCAACTAGCAACGCTATAAGAAGGGCTGAGCAAGCGGTAACATAGCCAAACAATGGTTTGCTGGAACGTGGAGGGGTTAGAGGCTTTTCATGGCAATTTGGGAGGCTTGACATACAAGTGGTAGGTAGCGAGACAAGCGATAGAAACGAGACATCTAGCATGGCAATGATAGTAGTGGTATCCATGGAAATGATCATCTTGCCTGAGATCCCGCTTGGAAGAAGATCGAGTCCATGAAGAGGACGAACCAACGTAGTCGAACGAATCCTCACACTCCGAACGCTTTCGGAACTCTATCGAGAAGAAGCAATCCGGAAACAACAATCAACACATGATAAACACCACAACATATGCATGACATGATGCGCAAGCAATGATGATGCATGTCAAGTTTAAATATGCAAGGCATGGCATGGCAAGATGCAACAGTCAAACACTACACATTAAGTGAAGCTCAATATGCAACGAGTTGCATATTGACGAAACTCCACTTTCGAATTATTTAGTTCACTCTCGTTAGGTACACGACAATATTAAATGTTGTTAAACATGGCAAGAGGTGAAGCATAATGAAACTACACTATCTAGGCATCTTAAATGAGGTCGGAAACAACTTATAGTATTTCCGAAGCGACCTCATATGCAAATTTTGGTATTGGTCCAGATCTGTCCTAAACATATTTTATATTTGTTAAACAGAAAAATAAAGTGTCCCATGTGATTCTACATGTTTTTATAGTCAAGTTACATATATGGATCATTTAATTTGGAGCTACGGTTATTTAGTTATGATAAAAACCATTTTAGCATGGCATTTAGGCAATCTCAATGCAACCATCATTTTAATTGTTTTTAACATGCATGAGGATGACATGATCTAATATTATGCAATTTTATGAAAAACGTTGACATATAACATGATATGAAGCATTCGTCACCATGACGAAAAGAAAGGGATGCCACGGCAATGAAAATGAAATCGATGCCACGGCAACATACCGGTGATCTGGCAAGTCGTTAAGATACCGATGCAAAGATCAAGTATTGGATGTGCAGGCATGCAAGAGATGGTGGGGTGATCCCGATAGCCGGGTGTCCCACATGCCGGTGACATGAATATTGTGGTACATGGAAACTAACAAAACAATACACTATGCAACAAGTGGATCAGGAGCGTGTGTGTGCACGTTTGGGAAAAAGAAAAGAAAAAAAAACAGAGAGGCAAAAGAATTGTGCGTAACTAGGAATTGATCCTAAGACCTAGGGGATGTGGCTCAACACACTAACCAATGAGATGGGTACATGCTTGTGATCAAAATGAGACCCAACCCTACATGAATAAGAGCACTGTCTAGGTCGCGGTGAGGCAAAATTGATGGAAAGAAAAAAAAAGGTGTGGATGTGGGGAAATGATCTCTGGTCGCCCAGGTGCAAACGAGGTGGCTAACCACTACGACCTGAAGCAACATAATGTTCAGCTAATAGTAGTGTTCTACCTGAACCAGCAGCTCGAACGAACCTGAACAAACAACAGAAACAAAGGGGTCTCTGCCTGAGTGTGTGACTGTGTATGCGAATGGAACAGAACAGAGATCAAAATAAAACAAAAATTGAAATAGGAGTGGCTGGGATTTGATCCCCGGACCTCCTGATAGCAACACAAGGCGCTGACCAGTTGGGCTGCGTGAGAACTATGCTAGAATAAGGATTTTTGCCTAGATGACCATAACTTGTCGCTGACCTGATGAATCTGAAAACGAAATTCAGAGATAACTTGCTGTGTGGTCGTTCCTGACGCAAACGAGCGGCACAGCCGGGACTTGGTGAGGTGCATGGGTGCAGGGCAAGCTCGTTGCGTGCATGTGGGATGACTGGGCATGCGTGAGGCCGAACCACACCGAACATGGATACGACCATGGCTGCCGGCCGGTACGGAGACGAGCTGCACGTGGATGTGTGCAGCGTGGCGGGAGCGGGGAGGCTGTGTGACTTGCGTGTGTCTGAGTGAGTGCGTGTGAGCGGGCAGAGGTAAGGCACGAGCTTTAGCTCGCTGCCATGGTGGCCATGGCGGTCCTGGCCTCGGGCACAATAGGATCGACAGCTACGAGATGGAATCAAACAAAAGAGGGGGCTGGGAGGAGAGGCTGCTCACCTAGGTCCCGTAGGACAAGACGAGGAGGCTGGAGACGCGACGGAGAGGTGAAGACACGGGCTCTACGCAGCGAGGGAGCTCCTGGTTCGCGAAGAAGATGACGACGGGGCCGACGACGTGCAGGTGAGGCTGCCTAGCTACCACCCAGAATCGGTCGAGGACAACGTCGTGGGGAAGCCTGACATGACGAAGAAAACCCTGGCGCCGGCCAACCGCGAGGACGACGACGAACTCCGACGGTCTTCTCTGAATCTCTCTCTGGTCCTCTCGCTTGGGAAGAATCAGGAGGAGGCAAGGAAGGGGTGAGAGGTGGCGGCGGCGTGAGGGAAGGGGAGGGGAAAGGAGGATGGTCAGGGCAAGGTGGAGACGACTGGCTGGGGTTTTATGGAGCATGGAGGGCTCCCGTCGACCGTCACATCAACGTCTAGGGCGACGTGGATGCCTCTGATGACCTGCCATACGAAGAAGAAGAAACAGGGAGAAGCTTGGGCCTTGGTGTGCTGGAAATTTGACGGGGCTAGGGGGGTGCTGGGCTGGATCTCTCCCTCTCTCTTGCCAAGCTATACCTTACTTTTACTCTATTTACACAGATATACTTGAGGAAAGAAAGCAAGGGTAGGGAAGAAAATAGACAGAGATAGATATTTTCTGGACTCACTAGAAATATGAGGAATCTAAATAAAATGGGTTGAGGATTTTCAGAGGAAATAAAATTCCCACATGTTGAGTTTGATTCAACATGTTTAAATTTCAAAACCCGTTCAAGTGAACTCTAAATGGTCTGAAAATTTAAATGGTGACCCAACATTATGAGTATGATTTACGCGCACCATAGGAACATTTATTTGAGCAACTAAAATGTGTCTCAAACAACCAATTCAACGAAAAGAAGTTTAAAATTGGAACTTGGGAGAAATGAAAGTTGTGCATGACCTTAAGGGAAGTTGGCATGATGTTTGGGAGGATCAAGAGAAGAAATAGAACTGGCAAGTATATGGTCAATAAAATTAAAACAACACACAAAATATCAAGATGATGCATGATGCAAAATGAAAATAAAACAGACATCACAAGCATGCAAGCAAGATCATAACACAAAATAAGGCAGGTCTTGGTCTTGGGCTGTTACAACTCTCCTCCACTAACAAGAGATCTCGACCCGAGATCTTAGAATGAGAAGGGGAAGAAGAAGAGGAAAGGAAGAGGTAAAACTTAGTTTCTTCTTTGACAAACGAATGAAACCAACAAAACTTCGAGGTTGAAAAGAGATTAAGAATGGAACGAGGAACAACAAGAATTCCAAAAGAAATTGGGCAGCACTTCGGTAGAAAAGAGAAGCAGAACTTGATAAGATAGAAAGAACTTGAAAAGAGGACACAACACTCTGGTTAAAGATAAGGAGGAACGAACATGATCTTGACAAAATGAGACGACGGTCGAAGAGAGCAACATCACAAAGCCTCCGGAACAAAAGAATAGAAGCTAGATCGTTGGAAAGAAAGGAACGGAGAAGAAAATGACAACTTCTACCATAAATGGATTTGAAAAGAACAGCCTTAAAAAGAAGGATTGAACGGAGTTGTTGGAAATCAACAACAAAAGAATAGACTTGTTGTGATCTTATGGAAAACATCTCAAAATTATAAGGTGACAACCGGCCACAAGCAGAAAACAATTGATTGGTTGGGAACAACAAGATATGCAAAACTTCTTTCACCAAGAGGATACATTGAGAACTTGGATCATTGATAAGCACCACGATAGCAACAATCCTTAGGAAATGCTTTAGGTGAAATCCGATCCGAGATAACTCCAAGGAAGAAAAAGATGGGTTTAAATACTTCATTCTTGACAAATTCTCCTCGAGACTCCTCATGAATCAAGAATGCTATAACACCATCTCAAAGATAAGGGAGAATGACTCGCACCTTGAAATGCAAGATAAAGAATACTTAAGAAATTACCACAAGAATCTTGAAGAACACTTGAGAATGAAAGAAATCTTTGTTGAACCACCATGTAGAGCCTCCATGAAGAACTCTGGATAGAAAATGATAATAGAAAACAAATGAAGGTTGAAAAGAACAAGAGTTGAAGCCTTGCAAAGATTAAGATGGAACTTCGTGAAGAGATGCTTGAGAAAACTTGGGACTCCGGAAAAGAAAAGATAAGCAACTATAATCGAGAATTTGATATTCTGAACAACTCCGGAAGAAGGATTGGAATAAACTGATGAAACAAGAATAAGAATTATGTTATGCTTATCCTTCATCAAGTTAAATTGATGACAAGCAACGGATTTGGCATACGACTTATTCTTCTTGCAAAGATTGAGGATAGATTCAAAAGCTTGAAGAAGTCTTGAACGAACCACCGGTAAGAATTGCAACGAATGGGGATAATAAAAATGAATGTAACTACATGAGAATGAAGAGATCATGGTCCTCCTTGCAGAAAACTTGAACAAAGCACCGGAATAATTGAGATACGAACGAAGAGACAACAATTGAGAAGGATTTGAGAACGAAAGCTGAAAGCTGAGAACGAAGAAATCTTCTGAAATGATGGCCTTCGGAGGATCGAGAAATGAAAACTATTCTAAAAGCTCCGGATAGATAGGGAACAAATTTCTCGAGATCGAAAACATTTCGAGAGGATAGCACAAAGCTGAAACCATGAATCTTTAAGAGACTGGACAAAGATTTACGACAAACACTTCTTCGGTCTTCAACGAAGAGAATGATTGCGAGAAACACCACCAAGAATTTCTGAGATACTCCGGAACAATGAATCAGGAAAGGTTGATCCAATGATGAAAATGATTTAGAAGCGATCTTCGAGAAGGAATATGACTGATGAAATTCATTCTTACGTCATATTGACAAGAACTTGAGGACATCTCCGAAAAATTAGAAGAGTCAGGTAAGATCCTGGGAAAAAACCTGTGGGTTATGGGCCCACTCAAAGAAAACACCGTTGAAACGATTGCTTAGAAAGAGAGATTGCACTGGTAGAAACGAAAACTTGATGAGGTGGGAACCTCGACATAATTGAAAGGATTTACATGAACACACTAAACTTTCGAGATATCTTCAGCACTCCGGATAGAATAGAGAGGGACGATAAACAAGAGAGGCTTGGATAAGAATTTCCACATGGATAGCATTGGACAGATGACAAGGAAATCATGAACACCAAGAGGTTGAATCGAATCCACCGGGGAATAAACAAGAACGAAGAATGATTAACTTAGCACCTGGGATCTTCACAATGAATCACCAGATATGATACGGAAGAAAGATAGCGGAAGCATCGATGAAAAGAAAGACACTTGAGTGATAATCTAATCATTGAAGAAAAAGGGCGGGAGGGTGGGCAAAAGAAGAAGACAACTTAGACGGATGAAAAGAACTCCGGGATGAAATAAGAGGATAGATCTTACGAATATTGGAAAAGATTGAATTCACTTGGAGAGAAGCACTCCGGATGGAAAGGAATTGACATGACAATTTGATTGAGCAAAATGATTAGCATTCCCATAGAATTATGAGAACACCGCTTAGAAAAGATATGAAATCAACGTTTGACATCGAAGCAACTCGAATTACTATATTCCAACAAACAAAGGATGAGGCTTCTGAAACAAGCCGGAAACAAACTCATGACAGAGATTTCGTCCGATATTTTCGTGGTAAGGCTCGCACGGGCTCGATCGTACATTGGATTGTCATATTGAAATGATGCTCGAATATGCTCCCTACGCGTAGCGAACTACAAGGCTTGACGAAGCATACCGAGACTGTCCTCTGTAAGAAAGACCGTGAACAAACGAACCACTTGATGTCGAACCCCAACCTCACATCATGCATCTGTTGAAAGATTAACCTAGGAAACTACTTGAACTCCCACCTAAGAACTTCCAAAATCTTTGGTTATGCAATCGGGTCCACGGATACACGGAGTTTTTATCCATCACTCAACTCCTAGCAGTAACACTACTATCCAGTGTATCACATCCGTCAACACAAAACCAGAGGTCTCGGAAACTCATCTACCTCAGACCCTCGTAATCACAACGATACTAAACATGGCAGTACATGTGATCCCGCTCCCCAGTACTGGGTGCCGCCACACTCTTCGCACCACGAATAGTATTGAAGCAATTTCGAACATCCGCGTCCTGAGATACTAAGGAAAATGAAGGATAGCGATGTGTCATGAACCCCTTGGAGCTCAACTCCCCGGGTCCAATCCATACGTACGGGAGGCACCAAGAACAGAGTTCCGGTCACATCGACATCATAGAGGTTCCAAAATACCCGCGTGATCCTAAAAAAAATTGAGTGAGAAGAGGGGTAGAATTCAAATTCCTACGTCAGGATTCCTCACCAGAGCATAGAAGAGGAGTAAAAAGAATCCTACTCTCCGATATATAACTAGACTCAAAATAGTTTTTCACTAGACTCGACTCGGCCAAAGTTCGATCAATCAAGGGGGCTCCTAGGTCGGTACAGGCTCTGATACCAACTTGTAACGCCCAAGATGCGATCCTATCCTTGTTTTGGCTCGAGGGCCTCGACGGGGATAGAAGCGCATCTCGTCGTTTCACAAGAATGGATATCATTACAAGTACATGTAAAGAAGAGATGAGTATATGGAATTGGCTTACACTCGCCACAAGCTACATCAATATCACATCAATACAACAACATATCCAAACAACATACATAAGAGAAGGGTCCAACTGCGGACGAAAGCAAACGATAAAATGACATTCATCCTTGCTATCCCAGGCTGCCGCCTGGAACCCATCCTATGATCGAAGAAGCAGAAGAAGAACTCCAAATCAAACAAGCATCGCGCTCACGTTAAATCATCGCATTACCTGTACCTGCAACTGTTGTTGTTGTAATCTGTGGGCCACAGGGACTCGGCAATCTCATCTCCAAGGGTATCAAGACTATCAAAGCTTAATGGGAGAGGTATGGTTAAGTGGTGAGACTGCAGCAAGCACTAAGCATTTATTTGAGTGGCTAACTTACGAGTAAAAGAATAAAGGGGGATGATCGTCGCATAAACGGACGTGAACTAGTAATGATCTCTAAGAGATCCTGAACACCTACTTACGGTCAAACATAACCCCACCGTGTTCTCTCTCGGTTCAGAAATCATGAGAAGAGACAGTCACGGTTACGCACACAGTTGGTGTATTTTATTTGAGTTTACTTCAAGTTTACTATGACCGGGTGTCAAACAAAGTTTCCAAGTTGCCACGTAACCGCGGGCACGGCTTTCCGAAAGATTTAACCCTGCAGGGGTGCTCCAACTCATCCATCAGAAACTAACCACACGCCGCGTTGGAATTCCTCAACCGCGGAATGACCCGTAGTATTCGCGGAATCCCGATGGAAAATCTCAACTTCAAGATGGCCCGAAGTGTCGTCGAAATCCCGCGCACAAGACGTTCGAGAAAGGTAAAACAAATCCAGCAAGGCCGCCCGACGTGCCGACAATCCCGATAGGAACCGCGTATCTCATTCTCAGGTCACGGCGGATAAGCTACGCGTACGGTGGCCTGATAGAAATCACCCGAGTTACCCCGGGGTGGCCCCGCACAGTGCTCTGTTTTGGACCAGCACCATCAGCACTGGCCCCCTTGTATTATGTTGGATAACGAACCTCGGGTAGCGCTAACTCCCTATGCGTCAAGTTAATTATTAGAATTATTATGTTGGGCAAATGTAGTACCAAAGTTGGGCCTTGCCAGACAAGTTTTATCCTAAAACAAAAATCAAGGGGGTCCCCATAACAACCCCGAGCATGTTACGAGCGCTCAATATGGAACATAACATCGGCTCATAAGTAACTAGGGTGGTAAGAGTGGAACAAAACACCGAGCAAAAGGTAATGCCTTCCACCATTTACCAAGTATATATGTGCATTAAATTAAATAGCAATAATATTGTGATATAACAAAACGATATCCATGTTGGCACATGGAACAACTTGCACCTGCAACTAGCAACGCTATAAGAAGGGCTGAGCAAGTGGTAACATAGTCAAACAATGGTTTGCTGGGATGTGGAGGGGTTAGAGGCTTTTCATGGCAATTTGGGAGGCTTGATATACAAGTGGTAGGTAGCGAGACAAGCGATAGAAACGAGACATCTAGCATGACAATGATAGTAGTGGTATCCAAGGAAATGATCATCTTTCCTGAGATCCCGCTTGGAAGAAGATCGAGTCCATGAAGAGGACGAACCAACGTAGTCGAACGAATCCTCACACTCCGAACGCTTTCGGAACTCTATCGAGAAGAAGCAATCCGGAAACAACAATCAACACATGATAAACACCACAACATATGCATGACATGATGTGCAAGCAATGATGATGCATGTCAAGTTTAAATATGCAAGGCATGGCATGGCAAGATGCAACAGTCAAACACTACATATTAAGTGAAGCTCAATATGCAACGAGTTGCATATTGACGACACTCCACTTTCGAATTATTTAGTTCACTCTCGTTAGGTACACGACAATATTAAATGTTGTTAAACATGGCAAGAGGTGAAGCATAATGAAACTACACTATCTAGGCATCTTAAATGAGGTCGGAAACAACTTATAGTATTTCCGAAGCGACCTCATATGCAAATTTTGGTATTGGTCCAGATCTGTCCTAAACATATTTTATATTTGTTAAACAGAAAAATAAAGTGTCCCATGTGATTCTACATGTTTTTCTAGTCAAGTTACATATATGGATCATTTAATTTGGAGCTACGGTTATTTAGTTATGATAAAAACCGTTTTAGCATGGCATTTAGGCAATCTCAATGCAACCATCATTTTAATTGTTTTTAACATGCATGAGGATGACATGATCTAATATTATGCAATTTTATGAAAAACGTCGACATATAACATGATATGAAGCATTCGTCACCATGACGAAAACAAAGGGATGCCACGGCAACGAAAATGAAAACGATGCCACGGCAACATACCGGTGATCTGGCAAGTCGTTAAGATACCGATGCAAAGATGAAGTATTGGATGTGCAGGCGTGCAAGAGATGGTGGGGTGATCCCGATAGCCGGGTGTCCCACATGCCGGTGACAAGAATATTGTGGTACCTGGAAACTAACAAAACAATACACTATGCAACAAGTGGATCAGGAGGGTGTGTGTGCACGTTTGGGAAAAAGAAAAGAAAAAAACAGAGAGGCAAAAGAATTGTGCCTAACTAGAAATTGATCCTAAGACCTAGGGGATGTGACTCAACACACTAACCAATGAGATGGGTACATGCTTGTGATCAAAATGAGACCCAGCCCTACATGAATAAGAGCACTGTCTAGGTCGCGGTGAGGAAAAATTGATGGAAAGCAAAAAAAAAATAGGTGCGGATGTGGGGAATTGATATCTGGTCGCCCAGGTGCAAACGAGGTGGCTAACCACTACGACCTGAAGCAACATCATGTTCAGCTAATAGTAGTGTTCTACCTGAACCAGAAGCTCGAACGAACCTGAACAAACAACAAAAACAAAGGGGTCTCTGCCTGAGTGTGTGACTGTGTATGCGAATGGAACAAAACATAGATCAAAATAAAACAAAAATTGAAATAGGAGTAGCTGGGATTTGATCCCCGGACCTCCTGATAGCAACTCAATGCGTTGACCAGTTGGGCTACGTGGGAACTGTGCTAGAATAAGGATTTTTGCCTAGATGACCATAACTTATCGCTGACCTGATGAATCTGAAAACGAAATTCAGAGATAACTTGCTGTGTGGTCATTCCTGACGCAAACGAGCGGCACAGCCGGGACTTGGTGAGGTGCATGGGTGCCGGGCAAGCTCGTTGCGTGCATGTGGGATGAGTGGGCATGCATGAGGCCGAACCACACTGAACATGGATACGACCATGGCTGCCGGCTGGTACGGAGACGAGCTGCGCGTGGATGTGTGCAGCGTGGCGGGAGCGGGGAGGCTGTGTGACTTGCGTGTGTCTGAGCGAGTGCGTGTGAGCGGGCAGAGGTAAGGCACGAGCTTTAGCTCGCTGCCAAGGTGGCCATGGCGGTCCTGGCCTCGGGCACGATAGGATCGACAGCTACGAGATGGAATCAAACAAAAGAGGGGGCTGGGAGGAGAGGCTGCTCACCTAGGTCCCGTAGGACAAGACGAGGAGGACGGAGACGCAACGGAGAGGTGAAGGCATGGGCTCTACGCAGCGAGGGAGCTCCTGGTTCGCGAAGAAGATGACGACGGGGCCGACGACGTGGAGGTGAGGCTGCCTAGCTACCACCCAGAATTGGTCGAGGACAACATGATGAAGAAAACCTTGGCGCCGGCCAACCATGAGGACGACGACGAACTCCGGCGGTCTTCTCTGAATCTCTCTCTGGTCCTCTCGCTTGGGAAGAATCAGGAGGAGGCAAGGAAGGGGTGAGAGGTGGCGGCGGCGTGAGGGAAGGGGAGGGGAAAGGAGGATGGTTAGGGCAAGGTGGAGACGACTGGCTGGGGTTTTATGGAGCATGGAGGGCTCCCGTCGACCGTCACATCAACGTCTAGGGCGACGTGGATGCCTCTGATGGCCTGCCGTACGAAGAAGAAGAAACAGGGAGAAGCTTGGGCCTTGGTGTGCTGGAAATTTGACGGGGCTAGGGGGTGCTGGGCTGGATCTCTCCCTCTCTCTTGCCAAGCTATACCTTACTTTTACTCTATTTCTTTACACAGAAATACTTGAAGAAAGAAAGCAAGGGTAGGGAAGAAAATAGACAGAGATAGATATTTTCTGGACTCACTAGAAATATGAGGAATCTAAATAAAATGGGTTGAGGATTTTCAGAGGAAATAAAATTCCCACATGTTGAGTTTGATTCAACACGTTTAAATTTCAAAACCCATTCAAGTGAACTCTAAATGGTCTGAAAATTTAAATGGTGACCCAACATAATGAGTATGATTTGCGCGCACCATAGGAACATTTATTTGAGCAACTAAAATGTGTCTCAAACATCCAATTCAACGAAAAGAAGTTTAAAATTGGAACTTGGGAGAAATGAAAGTTGTGCATGACCTTAAGGGAAGTTGGCATGATGTTTGGGAGGATCAAGAGAAGAAATAGAAATGGCAAGCATATGGTCAATAAAATTAAAACAACACACAAAATATCAAGATGATGCATGATGCAAAATGAAAATAAAACAGACATCACATGCATGCAAGCAAGATCATAACACAAAATAAGGCAGGTCTTGGTCTTGGGCTGTTACACTAGATCATTGCACATCCTGGTACACTGCCAGAGGCATTCATACAGAGTCATATCTTCATATCAGTTCTCCATATTGAGTTGTAAGTAAATAAAAGTGTGATGATCATCATTATTAGAGCATTGTCCAGTGATGAAAGAATGATGGAGACGATGATTCTCCCATAAGTCGAGATGAGACTCTGGACAAAAATAAAGATGGGGGAGGCCAAATGAGCCCACCATCCATTCAAAAAAACGAGAGAAAATGAGAGAAGGGACTTTGCTACTATCCTTTACCACACTTGTGCCTCAAAGTGGCACCATGTTCCTCATGTAGAGAGTCTCATGATATATCACTTTCATATGCTAGTGGGAATTATCTATTCATTATTACAAACTTGGCTGTATATTCCTATGACGGGCTTCCTCAAATGCCCGAGGTCTTCATGAGCAAGCAAGTTGGATGCACATCCCACTTAGCTTCATTTGATCTTTCATACACTTATAGCTCTAGTGCATCATTTGCATGGCAATCCCTACTCCTTGCATTGACATCTATTGATGGGCATCTTCATAGCCCGTTGGTACACCTAGTTGATGTGAGACTATCTTCTTCACTTCCTACCCCTTTGATATCTACCACCATATTCTATTCCACTCAAATGCTATGTCCAATGTCTCACGCTCATATATTGCGTGAAGAATAAAAAGTTGATGCATATTGAAAAAGTACGAACCAATTGCCTGACTTGGACACCGTTGTGCTTAACATTTGTATTAATATGGTGAAGATGGAGCCATGCCTTGCTAATATAACAAGATGAATGGGGGTGGTAAACATTTCTTAATGATCGTATACTTTTAAGAGTTAACAATTCTGTTTCCTACATTTCAATTATTGCTATGTTAATATTTGTTGATTCATCTTTTCTCAATGAGCATACATGCACAAGATTACATAGTGGATAGCATGTCACATCAAAAATTCTGTTTTAATCATTTACCTACTCGAGGGCGAGCAAGAATTAAGCTTGGGGATGCTTGATACGTCTCCAACGTATCTATAATTTTTTATTGTTCCATGCTGATATATTACCATTCTAGGATACTTTTTGGGTCTTTATTTACCAATTCATAATATTTTGAGCACCAACCTATTGACCCAGTGCCCAGTTGTAGGATCGAAAGTATGTCTAGAGGGGGGGGGGGGTGATTAGACTTGACCAATTAAAAATTCTACCTTTTCCCAATTTTAGTTGTGGGCAGATTTTAGCAATAGTAGCAAGTCAAGCACACCCTACACATGCATGTCTACGAGTATAGCAGCGGAAACTAAAGACAAGCACATGTAATAGAGGTAAGAGTTAGAAGATCAAACACAATTGTAGACACGAAGATTTTTCCCGTGGTTCCGATAGGTGGCGCTATCGTACATCCACGTTTATGGAGTCTTCAACCCACGGAGGGTAAAGGTCGCGAGAGTCCACGGAGAGCTCCACCCATAAGGGTCCACGAAGTAGCAACCTTGAGTATTCCCTAACGGCTTCCGTCCATGAAGGACTAGCATCACTATGGGTAGATCTTCACTAAGTAGGCGATCTCCTTGCCCGTACAAACTTCTTGGTTCAACTCCACAACACGAAGTAGGAGGCTCCCAAGCAACACCTAACCAATCTAGGAGGCACCACCCTCCAAAAGGTAATAGGCTTGATAATGATGATGAACTCCTTGCTCTTGTGCTTCAAGATGATAGACTCCTCAACACTCAATCACTCTCTCACAGATTTGGCTTGGTGGAAGGGATTGATTGGGTGGAAAGCAACTTGGGGACGCTAGAAATCAAGATCCATATGGTTGGAGTGGATGATCTTGATCTCAACACAAGGGTAGGTGGTTCTCTCTCAGAAATCTGGATGGGGCA
Organism: Elymus sibiricus; assembly: GCA_039707655.1. Taxonomy (NCBI): domain Eukaryota; kingdom Viridiplantae; phylum Streptophyta; class Magnoliopsida; order Poales; family Poaceae; genus Elymus; species Elymus sibiricus. The sequence continues at coordinate 396,893,472 of CM077669.1, read as the reverse complement.
AGTATGGAATAGTTCTGAGTGCTTCTCTTTCGAGTGGGATGTGGTGGAGGGGGTATATATAGGCATCCCCAAAAATCCAACCATTACAATATTATTGCCCAACTCGGTGAAACCGAAGTAAAACTCGGTGGCACCGACTTGTTCAAAATGTGGCAACTTTAGGAAACTCGGTGAGACCGATATGGAACTCTCGGTGGTACGGAAACCAGTGGCCCAGGGCAGTTGCCAAAACTCGGTGAGACCGAAGCATAAACTCGGAAATTCCGATTTTATGATTTGGGACACTAGAAGGTTGGTCACTGAAACTCGGTTGCACCGATGTGAACTCGGTTGCACGGAAGAAGGGTTTGTGGCTAGGGTTTCTGTCTAGGGTTCAAACTCGGTGTAGCCGATATGGAATTCTTGGTGGCACCAATTTTGAGTGGTAGGGTTTTTTTAGACAGAATCTTTGTGGGAGAGCTTGTGGGTGTTTTTGGTGACTAGCACTTGTGTACGTGGAGCAATTTGTTCACCAACAAAACCTTACCCCCTTTTAATAGTATTGGCTTTCCTATGGACTCAAAGTGATTTCTCACAAAGTAAAATGTAGAGTCTTCTAGCTTGAAGCTGTCGGAATCGGGGCTCCGCAAAACCCAACAAGGTTCAAACACTGGGGCGTGTGCGAAGATCTCAACCGGCTCGAAGTCCCAAGTCCGTCACCCTACGACCTAGCTGCGTCGAATAAGTGTGAGCGGGGAAGAAGATGGACTCAGAGATTTACCCAGGTTCGAGCCACCTTGCGGTGTAAAACCCTACTCCTGCTTTGTGGTGGATTGGCCTCTCGAGGAGGTTAAGGATGAACTAGTATAGTGGCTGGGTGGCCTCACGAGGGCTCTTGGCAGTGATGAACTGGTGTGTCCGACCCCCCTTCTACGGTGGGAGCTAGTCCCTCTTTATAGTGGCCACGGTCCTCTTCCCTTATCGCAAAGGCGGGAAGGGATCCCACAACGGCCAAATTTGAATTGGGACAGGAGGTACAGCTTATCCTGACTAAAGGTGGTCTTCGCCTGCAAAGCTCATGGCGTGACGCAGTGGTGGGCTCGGCGATGACATCCGTCCTGCCGAGCTCGTGGTCTCGGTCCTCTTGCACTAGGAAGGAAACCTTTGGGGGGTTCCTTGGGAACCCACGTACGTCCTTCCCTCCTTATCACGAAAGAGGAAACTGTCCTCCTTCTGCGCCCATTGGCGCCCTCATGGCTCTGCCGTCAGAACCCACGTCACCCCGGCCTCGGGAGGCCGGGTACTTGCGTAGGAATCTTCGCTCCTCGGGAGGCAGCCTAGGGGATGCCACTCCTCCGGAGGTCTTGGTGTTTTCCTCCTCGTGAGGCGGGGGCTCTCGCGAGGGCCTTGACTTGGGGGGGCTTGTTGATGGGCCGTACCGGGCCTTTGAGGTGGGCCATGCGCTGGGCCGCAGGCAGGCAGGTCTGGGTACCCCCGGTCCCAGAACGCCGACAGTAGCCCCCGGGCCCAAGGCGTGCTGGCCCTAGCTTCGAAGCGAAGGCAAGGAGCGATGGGTGAAACGCCGCGGGCTCCAAATCGCCTGTTGGCCCGGCGCGAGGCGCCCGGCAGGTCGCTGAACTCCTCCTCTGCAGGGCCTCGGGAACCGCCCCGAGCCAAGTCGATTCATAGGCTGCGCACCGTGTTGATCATCATTGCTCTTCCTTGATTGACGTTGCCTTCCTGCTCTCCTGCCACCCCGGGCCCACGCCGAAGTGACCCGTCAGGGGAACCGAGGCGACGCGAGGCAGAGCTGCCCATGAGCCGAGTGCGGCACGCGGCGCCCGAGGAGCTCACGTCACCTCCGCTCCCCACGACGCCTCGTGGATTGCGGTTGCGCCTATAAACTTGCCTCACCCGAGGGGCAGTTCCATCCTTGCTCGCCTTCCTGTTCGCCTCTTTCCATTACTGCCCATTCTCCTTCATCGGAAAACCGCCTTCTCCGTCCTTCCTTCTTCTAATGGCGTCCAAGGGAAGTGCTACCGACGCCGGAGCGCGAGCGGGGTCCTCAGCCCCGCCACCGTCTCAGGGGGGCGGCGGGGGCCAGCCTTCGAGGTCGGTCCAGGCGCGCCGGTGCTGGACCGCCACCGACGAGTAAGTGCGCCGTCGCCTCTACTTTCCTTGTTCATCATGTCTGTCTTGCCGAGTCTGATCGCCGACCTTCCTCAGGGCGCCCATGCCCAAGAGGCGCATGCTCCATGCGCTCCAGGGCGAGGCGGACGCCCTCAGGGCCCAACTACTGAATGCCGAGGCTGCTCTTCAAGTCGCGCTGCGGGGCGAGGAGGACGCCAAGGCGGAGCTGGCATCCCTCCAGTCCCAAGTTGAGGAGGTTGCCAACGCCGTCCAGGCAGCCAAGGACGACGCGGCGCACGCGAAGATGATGGAGGCGCAGCGCGCCAAGCAGTACCTGGACATCGCCCATCGCGCGGACAGCGCGGTCCGCCGATTCGTCACGGAAGCCCCCGTGTTGCCATGTGTGCACGGCGACGGGGGCTACCTCACCTTCTTCCAGAAGGTGGTGGAGGCGCTTGAGTCCGGCGTCTCCCACGTGGATGTGGATGTCGAATCCAGTGCGCGCGACCTCCTGGACAACGCGCTGACGCGCGTCTTCTCCAACTTGCGCCGCCACGCCCCCGCGTTCGACCTTTCCCGCGCGATGGAGCCAGTGCCTGCGGAGCTCCGGAGGCCCCTCGGGGACGAGGTGCACGAGCACGTGGAGTCCCTGATCGAGCGGTTCGCCCCGGAGGTGTCGTCCGAGGGTGGTGGCAGCTCCGGCGACGAGCCCTCCAAGAGCCACGACGGTGGCAGCGCCTGCTCTGCCTGAGCTTCTTCTCTTTTATTCTTGTTGCATCATGAACCATTTGGCCCCTATGGGGCGTTAAACGTTGTATGATACCTTTGCTTTTGGGTAGTTGTTGCTTGCCGTGCTTTGAACATCCTTATTTCCTTCGCGTGGTTTTTGGTTTTCCTCGCGCGTCTCCTGTGCCCCGGCTGGCTGGGGTCTACGATGAACGGCTCCTGAGGTCCTCGCTCCTGGCACTCGATGGAGGCCACGGGGCGGCAGCCCCCGTGCTCCTCCTTGCACCTGTACTCACCATGCAGGGCTGTTGCTTTACCTCGGACCTTCCTCATGGGAGGGGGGCCTCCGGGAGCGCCGCACAGCCTTCAAGGACGGTTGCTCGCTCAATCCTCGCGAGGCTGACGCCCCCGCGACGGCTTTGTCCGTGAAGCCTAGGTGGCGCCAGCGTTGGGCTCTCTAGGGCGGCGTCGCGAGAGCCTGATTCTCCTCCTTCTGCGTTGTCTTTCCTTTCCCGTAGCGTCCGCACTGGTCCCACGAGTGCAGCGAGAGGGGTTGTGTCTTTCATGCTTGAGAGTTGGTGTCGCGAGGGCTCCTGAGGTGCGACACTTGGGGGTCCGTCTTGGGCATTCGGGCTACTCGCTCTGGGGAGAGCGTTGCCAGCAAGGCTTGCTCCGCGAGGCCTCCAAATGAGGGTCCTACAAGGAAATTATCCTGTTCCAAATGTTAAGTGCACGCCCGCCTGCATTTGGGCGTTACGCGAGAAGGGTGGGCCTCAAGACCCTGGCGGGGTAATATACGAGCGATATGCCTATGAGTCGGAACTCGGTCTCCGAACTTCTAGTGTCGCCGGGACGGACCCAAGCATTGACACCAGATCCAGACCGGGGGAGCGACCCCCGTACGCGTTTTGTCTTCTCCTCAGCACGGAGCGTGGGGTCCTCCACTTGGGCATGGGTGGGAGCCCTTCCCTCTGCGGCCACGACGCGGCTCGTCGTGGGCTTCCACTTTCGGGGGTCCGGAGCGTGTACAACCCCTAACTCATTATTACGTGAGAGTGTCACGGTGGCGATAATTGGGTGGATACCCCAGGCACAAGGCTCAGGAGCTCCTAACCCGGTCTTCAGATGCTCCCGCACATTTCGGTGCGGGAGCGCGCAAGTTGGCGCTGCGTTCCTGCGGCCCATGTATGAGCGCCATCGTACACCGCGTGGCCACAGGAATGCGGTTGCTTGCCCCTACGGCCCAAACATGAACGCCGTGGCGCGCCCCGCGTGTCCGTAAGGGCACGTCTGCGGGAGAATAGTTGTTCACTAGTTGCGTGCCCCTACTGTCGGATTTCGGGCTCCGCAAAACCCCAAGAAGTTCGAACCCAGGGGCATGTGCGAAGATCCCCCAACAGCTTTGCTCCTACCAAGCCTGCAACACGATGACCCCGCTCGATGGCGAGGAAGAAGATAGCACACGAGAGTTTACCCAGGTTCGGGTCGCTGCAAAGCGTAAAACCCTACTCCTGCCTTTGGTGGATTGCCTCACGAGGAGGTTTGTGGATGAACTAGTACATTGGTGAGTGTCCTCGCGGTGTGCTTGCTGGTGGTTGTGTCGTCCCCGCCCTCTACAGAGCAGCCTAGCCTCTATTTATAGCGGCCCGGGTCCTCTTCCCTTATCGCAACGGCGGGAAGGGATCCCACAATGGCCAAATTCAAAGGGGGACAGGAGGTACACCCTATCCTGACGAAAGGTGGTCTTCGCCTGCAAAGTGGTCGACGGTGATGCAGTGGTGGGCTCGGTGATGACGTCCGTCCTGCGGGGCTTGGGGTCTTGGTCTTGTTGCACCGAAGTGGAAACCTTTGGGGGGCGCTTTGGGAACTCGCGCCTGTCCTTGTCTCCTTTGCACCAAAGGGGAAACTGTCCCCTCTGGCGCGCTGGCGCCCGCCTGGCCTGGCTGGCGTCACCCTTGGCCTCCTGAGGTCGTGGGTTGCATAGAAGTCTCCGCCTCTCAGGAGGGGGCCTGGGGAGGCATACCTCCCCGCGGGCCTTGGCGCTGTTTCCCCCGCGAGCTCGGGGCCTCGCGAGGGCCTTGTGTTGAGTGAGGCCGCGCTGGGTCGTACTTGGTCATCGAGGTGGGCCACACCTTGGGCCGCAGGCAGGCAAGCTTGGGTACCCCCGTTCGCAGGATGCCGATAGTAGCCCCCGGGCCCGAGGCGCGCTCGGGTTAGCTTCTGAGCGAAACCACGGGGGATGGCCCGAAGCGCCGTGGGCCCCAACGCCTGCGGGCCCATCTTGACGCGTGGCGCACAATGAGACGTGGGCGTCCCGACTCCCTGAAGACGTCGAGAACCACCCTGAGCCGAGCTGACGCGAGGCCTGCGTGCCTTCCCGGCCATCATTGCCTTCCTTGAATGCGACCGTCTCTTCGCGTCCTCCCCCCCCTCGGGCCACACGGATGTGACCGGACGGGAGCAGAGGAAGCGACGTGAGGCAGGGCAGCATGCCGATCGAGTCTGGCATGCGTCACCCGAGGGGTGCATGGCGACTCCACTCCCCGCGACGCCCCGTGGGCGGCGGTTGCTCCTATAAACCCGCCCCGCCCGGGGGGTCTTGCCTTCTTGACGCGTTCTCCCACCTTTCTTCCTTCCAAGTTATCTTCCCTGTCTTCCTCCTTTCCTTTGCTCCTCCATGGCGTCTGGCGGAAGTGCGGCAGGTGCGGGGAAGCGCTCGGGGTCCTCGGCTCCACCGGCGGTCCCCGGAGGCAGCGGCGGGGGACCCTCTAGGCCAGCCCAAGCTCGCCGGCGCTGGGCCATTATTGATGAGTAAGTGTCTTGTCCCCCGCCTCCTTCTCTTACAATCACATCTGCCGCGCCGGTCTTGATCGTTCCCTCCTCCCAGGGCGCTCGCGCCCAAGAGGCGCAGGCTCGAGGAGCTCCAGGAGGAGACGGATGCGCTGAGGGTCCAGCTGGCGGGCGCCGAGGCCGCCCTCCAGGCCGCGCTCAGGGGTGAGGCAGAGGCTCAGGCGGAGCTGGCGTCGCTCCAGACCCAGGTCAAGGGGCCGTCGAGGCCGTGCAGGCCGCCTAGGACGAGGCGGCCCACGCGAAGATGCTGGAGGCGCAGCGCGCCAAGCTGTATCGGGACATCGCCCACCGCGCGGTCGGCGCGGTGAGCCGGTTCGTCGGGGAGGCCCCTGCGCTGCCGTGCGTGCACGGCGATGGGGGCTACCTCAACTTCTTCGACAAGGTGGTGGAGGCTCTAGAAACTGGCGTCTCCCGGGTTGACGAGGACAATGCGTCCAGCGCGCGCGACCTCCTGGACCTCACGCTGACACGCGTCTTCTCCAACCTTCGCCGCCTCGTCCCGGAGCTCGACCTCCTCCGCGTCATGGAGCCGGTGCCCGAGGAGCTCCAGAGGCCACTCAGGGACGAGGTGCGCCCGCACGTGGAGTCCTTTGTGGAGCGGTTCGTCCAAGAGCCCCTTTCCGACAAGGGTGACGACTCCGGTGCCGCGGCGGGCGACGGCCCGGACGGCGACAACGGCTCCTCCGCCTAGGCCTTTCCTGTTTTCCCTTCCCCGTTCCTGTCATGTCAAGCAACACCTGGCCCCTGGGGGCGTTAACTTTTGTGTTTTTACCTTCGTATTCCTCCTCCTTCTTTGAGCCGTCGATTGTTTGTTTTGCGTGGCGCGACCCCGCGTCTCCCGCGGGGCCTTGTGTTATTGCCGTTGCACCCCGGCGCCCCTCGAGAGGTCCACGAGGGTATCGCGCTAAGACCGGCAACGGCATCCGGTCAGGCCCTCGCTGGGCGGGCCCTCCTGAGGGGAAATGCGCTGCCCCCAAGGTCAGACTCTTAGCCACGTCGCCCAGAGTGGCCGGACTCCTTCCCTCGCGCTACCCTTCCTTGCTCCTGGAACCACAAGAATCCTGATGGGGTTAAGTAGCAGACCGCAGCGCCTGTATTTTTATGTTAGCGCTCATGCCTCTTGCCCGGCATTTGGGCTATCATCTGTTTAGAAGGTTCTGCCCTCATTCGGCGGGTGTACTTAGCTCGTCGGGTCCTGGCGAGCTCGAGCGTCGCGAGGCGTAGGTGGAGCATCCAGGGAGGTCGAGGATCCCGTCGGGGAGGGCTCCTTCCTTGCTTGCAGGTTGGTCCGGGAGCCCTTTCGGCACTCTGCATCGACGGGACCCGATCCTGAGCAGACCTCGACCACCGTTGGGGCGTCCGGATCACCAGGACGAGACCAAGGGGCGAGGCCTCGGCCGCAATTGGGGCGTCTGGATCACCGGGACGAGACCAATGGGCGCGGAGCTACGCGATCGGTGAGGTTCGTGAGGCACATTACCTGGGAACCCCCCCCCTTGACGCTCAAGCGGCGCTCTGCGTCTGCGGAGCCCAATCCCGCGCATACCTCGACCGCCGTTGGGGCGTCCGGATCACCAGGACGAGACCAAGGGGCGAGGGGCTACGAGACCAGTGTGGCTCCTGAGGCGCGTTGCTCAGGAGTCCCCCTTGACGCCCAAGCGGCTCCCATACCTTTCCGCCAGTTGCTGCTCCGTGAGGTGTCTGAGCCCCCCGAGGTTCTGTGATGTCGTGCTGGGCGGCGGCCGGAGCCCCCAAGTAGGAATCAGCCGCTAAAAGAACACGTGCTTTCGAGGCACAGGTCCTTGCCGGCCTGCTCTGAAGGGCCACGGGGGTAGGCCAAGGTGCACGGGCCTCGATAAGGAACCAATCCAAAAGAAAAGAGACTTCAAGGCCAGAAAGAGGAATCGCGAAGAGAGAAAAGTTCCCGCCCCTTTTCAAATAGAGTTACGAAATCTTCAACTTCATTTCAAAAAGTGGCAATATGAACACAAAAAGAAGCAAGCAACAGCCGCGTCCGGCACCTAGGCTAGTCTTCGCCTTTGTCTTCCCCCAGCGCGGAGCGTAGGGCATCCACATTACGTGGTCATAGTCATTGGATGGCAGTGTTGTCCGCCAGCGCGGAGCATGGGGCTTCCACTTGGACGTGGGATGGAACCCCTCCGCGTCCTCGGGGGCTCCGGGCGTATACATCCCACTCATTATTACGTGAGAGTGTCATGGCCGAAGATAGCTGGGCAAGCCCCCAGGCACATGGCCCAGGTGCTCCCAACTCGGTTAAGAGCTATCCCGCGAATTACTATGCAGTTGCGCGCCTTTACAACCCAAACCTGTGTGCATTGCTCCCCGCGTAGCCGCGGGATTGCCCTCCCGTGGCCCAAACATGAGCGCAACGCACCCAGCGCAGCTGCAGAGGTGTTGTGTCGGTGAAGCCGCCTTGTGAGGCGTCGTGGCGCCGGCCGGACCTCGGCTCGCGGGCCTCATGAGGCCCTACCTCCCGAGGGCCGCTCCGGTGCCCTCGTTGCCGCGGGTGGCCCGCGTTGCTTGTACCCTGCCAATCCCATAGGCGGTCGCTCCTGAGGCCCTGGGCTCAGCTGTGCGCTGCTTGCTCGTGGGGGCGGCGGCTGCGTCGCGCCCCCGCGCTTCCCAGGACGCCCCCTCTCCCCTGCTCGCATGAACCTGGCCGGGTGCTCCCTCCGTGGAAGCCCCCATGCCCAGTTTGGGGAGAGCGCCCGGGACATCTCCCTATTCCGGGAGGGTGCTGGCGCCTGCGGGGGGCATCTGATCCTCCGCGCCCTCCACAGGAATCACATAGCTTGGAACATAGGCCTCCGTATAGAGGCCTTGGCTCCCTCCTGAGCCATCCCTGTGCGCATCAAGGGCAGCCTCATCGGGTGGCGAGATGACGCCTCCTGGGGCGCGCGACCCACAGACCCTCCTGCGGCGGGCCTCCGCCCGAAGTTGCTTACCTCTGCCGCCGCCGTGGGGTGGGCCGCGCGTGTCTTGACGTGAGTTGCCTCGCTGGTTGTCCACTGCGCCCCCATTACGGTTATCTGCCTGACCAGAAGCCTGAGCCGCCTGCTCCCTGCGCCGGTTGGCGCGCTCCCGCCGGGATGACCCGGGCTGTTGATGCTCCGTCTGGGCATGGGCGCGCGCGCCGGGGTGCGCGCGGAGCGCCCCGTCACCTTCTTCAAGGGTGCCACCGACGTGGCCGGGCGGCGCCCCGAAGCCTGTCACCGGGATCCGGAGGAGAAGAAGTACGGCGTGCGACAGGCCCCGCTCGGGCTCGCCCGGGAGCGAAGCGGGCACGCCGCTCGCAGACGAGGCGGTGGGCACGGCGAACGAGTCCCCAGCGCCCCAGGCCGGTGGTCGCGAATAGGGGCGGTGGAGCCAGGCCCTCCTTGCGACCTTAACCAACTCGGCAATGTGGTCGGCCCAGGTGTCGAAGCCCCTGTGCGTCGGGCGGTGACGAAGCATCTCACTCGCCATCAGAAGTGCATCATGTGCGTTGAGGTCTCCCACGTGGGTGCAGTGCGATGTTGGTCCCGTGGGCGCTGTTCGCCCGTCCTGCGCCTGGTCGGCACGAGTTGCGATGGTGGCTGAAACGACGCTGGTGGCCTGGTAACAGCCACCCTGCATCGCGCTGTTGAGGCGCGGGTCTTGGGCGGCAGCGGCGGGGTTGGTGAAGGCAGACCCGCCGAGGCCGAAAGGAGCTTGTCGGGCGTCGGCCATCACGCGACGGGGCAAAGAGGAAGCGAAGCTTACTGAAGACTCCGACACGCCCCTACCTAGCGCGCCAAATGTCGATTTTCGGGCTCCGCAAAACCCCAAGAAGTTCGAACCCAGGGGCGTGTGCGAAGATCCCCCAACAACTTTGCTCCTACCAAGCCTGCAACACGATGACCCCGCTCGATGGCGAGGAAGAAGATAGCACACGAGAGTTTACCTAGGTTCGGGCCGCTGCGAAGCGTAAAACCCTACTCCTGCCTTTGGTGGATTGCCTCACAAGAAGGTTTGTGGATGAACTAGTACAATGGAGAGTGGCCTCGCGGTGTGCTTGCTGGTGGTTGTGTCGTCCCCGCCCTCTACAGAGCAGCCTAGCCTCTATTTATAGCGGCCCGGGTCCTCTTCCCTTATCGCAACGGCGGGAAGGGATCCCACAACGGCCAAATTCAAAGGGGGACAGGAGGTACACCCTATCCTGACGAAAGGTGGTCTTCGCCTGCAAAGTGGTCGACGGTGATGCTCGGTGATGACGTCCGTCCTGCGGGGCTTGGGGTCTTGGTCTTGTTGCACCGAAGTGGAAACCTTTGGGGGGGGGTGCTTTGGGAACTCGTGCCTGTCCTTGTCTCGTTTGCACCAAAGGGGAAACTGTCCCCTCTGGCGCGCTGGCGCCCGCCTGGCCTGGCTGGCGTCACCCTTGGCCTCCTGAGGTCGTGGGTTGCATAGAAGTCTCCGCCGCTCAGGAGGGGGCCTGGGGAGGCATACCTCCCCGCGGGCCTTGGCGCTGTTTCCCCCACGAGCTCGGGGCCTCGCGAGGGCCTTGTGTTGAGTGAGGCCGCGCTGGGCCGTACTTGGTCGTCGAGGTGGGCCATGCCTTGGGCCGCAGGCAGGCAAGCCTGGGTACCCCCATTCCCAGGACGCCGACACCTATGGCCCAAACATGAGTGCCGTGGCGCGCCCGCGTGTTCGAAAGGGAACGTCTGCGGGAGAATAGTTGTTCACCAGTTGCATGCCCCTACGGCCCAAACATGAGCGCCGTGGCACGCCCCGCGTGTCCGTAAGGGCACGTCTGCAGGAGAGCCGTCGTAAGAGGCGGCATGTTGCCTATTCTATGGCATCGCGAGCCAAGCCGCCTTCTGTTCCTCCGCCCGCAATGGTTCACTGAGGGGGCGTGACACTAAGGTAGATGATCCGCACGGGTGGCCAGCCCATGGGTCAGAGCCCGGGTACTTAGATTTTTCAACGATTCACTGCGAGGACAAGTCCTACGCAGATGTCGTGCCCAGCCCCCATGCAGAACCATCGCGGGGCGGTCGTGGGGGGCACGCCAGCCGCCGATAGCGGCGACGCGCCAGAGCCTGAGGCTTAGACAAACAATACCATCTAGAGTGGGGGTGTCGGTGTCAAAATCGGCGGATCTCGGGTAGGGGGTCCCGAGCTGTGGTTCTTGGATCGATGGGGTGTGAGTACCCCCTAGTCCAGGACACCGTCAGTAGCCCCCCTGAACCGGTCCTCAAGTTAGGGACGCTCCTCGGTTCTTCCGAACAGTTGTTCGTCTTCGGCCGTCGGTCTTGAAAACTGGTTCAATAAATCTTCCCATCACTGATCTTGAGGATCGCCGAGGTGAATCCGAAGAGTTCACAAGTCGGGCATCCGAGGAGCCCCTTTAAGTTATCGGCCTGTATTAATGCCTCATTATTTTTACGCCACAACTCGGGTCCGAAGTGTTTCCCGTGTGGCGGTATCCTCTTGTGTCCGAGCTCCAACACCGAACTGTATCCGAGGTGTCTTTCTGAGCCCGAGCTCCAACGCTGGTCAGCATCCGAGGTGTCATAGGATACATCGGTCTCTGAATATTTGAAGTAGTTCATCTGAGCTTAAATATCGGGATAGTCTTTTATGGAACCAGCCGTTCGCATTCGAGCTTTATGCCGGACTGCTTCCGAAGTGTCTTCGATCTTGAGCTTTATGCCGGAATGCTTCCGAGCTCCAACGCCGGACTGCATCCGAGCTCCAACGATGATCAGTGTCCGAGGTGTCATAAACTACCTCGGTCTTTAAAAGATCGAATGAATTCAGCCGAGCTTAATACCGGAAATGCCCTCTATGGAGCCAGCCACTTGCGCCCGAGCTTTATGCCGGACTGCTTCCGAGGTGGTGCACTACCCCGACCGCGGGCTGATTTTTTGTGGATATTGTCGATGGGTGCAATTTATTCTCTGCCGAGATATATAGCTAGTAGCCCTCAAGGTGCGTGTCGGTCTAAAACCTGAGATGCCCCTGAAGGAAAAAATAATAATCAAAATAAAACCACTAATCCCAGTAGCCCCTGAGACTTAGGTCGATTTGCAAAATCGGCCTGAGGATCAAGTTCTTGCTCAGCGGCATTCGTTAGGGATGTAAATGCGGTACACAGTAGTTTCCGAGACTCGGGTTGGGTGCGGCCGACCAACCTAAGGATCGAATCTCCTCAGAAACCGTATTGCACTTTGAATTTGCTGCATTGAATATGCAATGCAGTAGCCCCCGAGCCTTAATTTGGGCACGGGTGATCGAATTAAGGATCGATATTTGTTTGACACAAACTTTGTTACGTTTGACACAATTTATGTGTAATGATTCTACGTATCCAAGTACTTTACATCATTAATGCTCAAATCCGCATTGTACAAGACTTTGTTGACCGACCATCGGCTTCAACCTCCTTGGCTAGTAGCCGAGGAGTGTTTGTCCTACTTTATAAAGCCTTTATAAGGGCAAAGATTTACGGCAAACAAGGCAATCCGGCCATGCAGTTTTATAAACAAAGGTACGCGGAGAGATATGTTATAAGAAACATCTTCTGGGAAAAATAGTTCATTTATAAGTTCCTTTTCCCAGGATATTATGTTGACCATGATCGTAAAACCTCAACTCCGATCAATGTGGGAGGAAAATATTGAGGATTTAGTTCGGGGAATGTTCCCGAACTCTGTGGTCTTTAATGAACCAAAATTTTCACTTCCGTCGTTGCCGACCAATTATATTCTTAAGATGGCTAGCTTTCGGCTTCACCCAATCTGAGGTACTAACCCGGATGACCCAGAAGTAACAATCACAGAGGTGCTCCCTTTACCCCCTAGCTGAACAATCGGGAACGTAGTGGGTAAGCACAGGAGCCAGGCAACCCAGCTTGGCCAAAATCTTAAGTCAAACCGATGCATATCTATGGCGTTATAACGATCACTATGGAAGGCAGCGTTCGTATATTAAATACAAACGCTGATGATATGTTGGGCTCTCCAGGAATCCCAATGTATCTGTGCCGAGGTGCCACAAGGAACCCTCGGTATGGTTTATTTTGACTCCGTCGCGACTGTTTATAATCTGAAAGTGGCATATCGTCGGCTTCCACCGCTTTGTAGATGTGCTACTTCTTGAGCTTGCGTTGGTTTTCCCTTGAAGAGGAAAGTGTGATGCAGCAAAGTAGATAAGTATTTCCCTCAGTTGTTGAGAACCAAGGTATCAATCCAGTAGGAGATACAAGCAAGTCCCCAATAGATGTACCTACACAAATAATCAAACACTTGCACCCAACGCTATAAAGGGGTTGTCAATCCCTTCACGGTTACTTGCAAGGATGAGATCTGGTAGAGATAGATATAGAAGATTACTAAAACGAAAAGTAAAACAAAAGTAAAAAGATTGCGGCAAAGTATTTTTGGTATTTTTGGTTTATAGATCTGAAAATATAATATGGAAAATAGACCCGGGGGCCATAGGTTTCACTAGAGGCTTCTCTCTTGAAGGAAACTAATACGGTGGGTGAACAAATTACTGTCGAGCAATTGATAGAAAAGCGCATAGTTATGACGATATCCAAGGCACTGATTATGCATATAGGCATCACGTCCGTGTCAAGTAGACCGAAACGATTCTGCATCTACTACTATTACTCCACACATCGATCGACTCCTGCCTGCATCTAGAGTATTAAGTTCATGAAGAACAGAGTAACACATTAGGTAAGATGACATGATGTAGAGGGATAAACTCAAGCAATATGATGAAAACCCCATCTTTTTATCCTTGATGGCAACAATACAAATACGTGCCTCGCTAACCCTACTATGTCACTGGGTGAGGACACCGCAAGATTGAACCCAAAACCAAGCACTTCTCCCATTGCAAGAACTACCAATCTAGTTGGCCAAACCAAACCAATAACTCGAAGAGACTTGTAAGGATATGAAATCATGCATATAAGAATTCAGAGAAGATTCAAATAATATTCATAGATAAGCTGATCATAAACCCACAATTCATCGGATCTCGACAAACACACCGCAAAAGAGTATTACATCGGATAGATCTCCATGAAGATCATGAAGAACATGGTATTGAAGAACAAAGAGAGAGAAGAAGCCATCTAGCTATAGCTATGGACCCGAAGGTCTGTGGTGAACTACTCACGCATCATCGGAGGGGCAATGGAGTTGATGTAGATGCCCTCCGTGATCGAATCCCCCTCCGGCAGATTACCGGAAAAGGCTCCAAGATGGGATCTCACGGGAACAGAGGCTTCCGGCGGCAGAAAAGTATTTTCGTGGCTCTTTTTGGTATTGGGGGAATATTTGGGAATTTATAGGCCGAAGAATAGGGTTAGGAGAGCTGCCGTGGGGCCACAAGCCAGGGGGGCGCCCCCCCTAGGGCGCGCCCTGGTGGCTTGTCGCCACATGGCAGGTCTCCTGCCTTCATCTCCAAGTCTGGCAGGTTTCTTCTGGTCCAAGAAAAATCATTCTGAAGATTTTATTCCATTTGGACTCCGTTAAATATTCCTTATCTGCAATACTCAAAAACAAGGAAAAACAGAAACTGACACTAGGCCCTAGATTAATAGGTTAGCCCCAAAAATAATATAAAATAGCATATTAATGCATATAAAACATCCAAAACAGATAATATAATAGCATGGAACAATCAAAAATTATAGATACGTTGGAGACGTATCAAGCATCCCCAAGCTTAATTCCTGCTCGTCCTCGAGTAGGTAAATGATAAAAACAGAAATTTTGATGTGGAATGCTACCTAACATATTTATCCATGTAATATTCTTTATTGTGGCATGAATATTCAGATCCATAAGATTCAAAACAAAAGCTCAATATTGACATAAAAACAGTAATACTTCAAGCATACTAACAAATAATTGCATCCTTTCAAAATAACATGGCCTTACAAAGTTATCCCTACAATATCATATAGTCTGGCTATGCTCCATCTTCCCCACACAAAGTATCTAAATTATGCACACCCCCGATGACAAGTCAAGCAATTGTTTCACCCCTTTTATGTTCTCAAACCTTTTCAACTTTCACGCAATACATGAGCGTGAGCCATGGATATAGCACTATAGGTGGAATAGAATATGGTGGAGGTTGTATGGAAAAAGGAGAAGATAGTCTCACATCAACTAGGCGTATCAACGGGCTATGGAGATGCCCATCAATAGATATCAATGTGAGTGAGTAGGGATTGCCATGCAACGGATGCACTAGAGCTATAAGTGTATGAAAGCTCAAAAAGAAACTAAGTCGGTGTGCATCCAACTTGCTTGCTCACGAAGACCTAGGGCAATTTGAGGAAGCCCATCATTGGAATATACAAGCCAAGTTATATAATTAAAAATTCCCACTAGTATATGAAAGTGACAAAATAGGAGACTTTCTATCATGAAGAACAAGGTGCTAATTTGAAGCACAAGTGTGGAAAAAAGATTGTAACATTGTCCCTTCTCTCTTTTCTCTCATTTTTTTTGGTGGGCATCTTTGGCCTCTTTTTTTTTTATTTGGGATTCATTGGCCTCTTTTATTATTTGTAAAGTCCGGAGAGTCATCCCTTCTTGTGAGGGAATCATAGCTTCCATCATCCTTTCCTCACATGGGACAATGCTCTAATAATGATGATCATCACACTTTTATTTACTTACAACTCGATAACTACAACAAGATATGACTCTATATGAATGCTTACGGTGGTGTACCGGGATGTGCAACGATCTAGCATAGCAAATGACATCAAAAAACGGACAAGCCATGAAAACATCATGCTAGCTGTCTTACGATCATGCAAAGCAATATGACAATGATAGTGCGTGTCATAAAAAAACGGAACGGTGGAAGTTGCATGGCAATATATCTCGGAATGGTTATGGAAATGCCATAATAGGTATATATGGTGGCTGTTTTGAGGAAGAATATATGGTGGCTGTTTTGAGGAAGGTGGGTTTAATGCACCGGCGAAAGTTGCGCGGTACTAGAGAGGCTAGCAAACGTGGAAGGGTGAGAGTGCGTATAATCCATGGACTCACATTAGTCATAAAGAACTCACATACTTATTGCAAAAATCTATTAGTTATCGAAGCAAAGTGTTAGACGCATGCTCCTAGGGGAGAGGTTGGTAGGAGTAAACCATCGCGCGCTCCTGACCCTCACACAAAGGATGACAATCATTAAACAAATCATGCTCCGACTTCGTTACATAACGGTTCACCATACGTGCATGCTATGGGAGTCACAAACTTCAACACAAGTATTTTTACCATTCCACAATTACTCACTAGCATGGCTCTAACATTACCATCTTTATATCTCAAAACTATATGCAAGGAATCCAACTTCTCATAGTATTCAATGCACTTTATATGAAAGTTTTTATTATATCCCTCTTGGATGCCCATTATATTAGGACTAAATTCATAACCTAAACCAATTACCATGCTGTTTAAATACTCTCAAAATAATATAAGTGAGGTACGAGAGTTCAATTATTTCTATAAAATAAAACACCACCGTGCTCTAAAAAGATATGAGTGAAGCACTAGAGCAACATTGCCTAGCTCAAAAGATATAAGTGAAGCACATAGAGTATTCTAATAAATTCACGATTAATGCATGTCCCTCTCAAAAGATGTGTGCAGCAAGGATGATTGTGGCAAACTAAAAAGCAAAGACTCTTATCATACAAGACGCTCCAAGCAAAACACATATCATGTGGTGAATAAAAATATAGCCTCAAGTAAATTTACCGATGGATTGAAGACAAAAGAGGGGATGCCTTCCGGGGCATACCCAAGCTTAGGCTCTTTGGTATCCTTGAATATGGCTTGGGGTGCCTTGGGCATCCCCAATCTTAGGCTCTTGCCACTCCTTATTCCATAGTCCATCAAATCTTTACCCAAAACTTGAAAACTTCACAACACAAAACTCAACAGAAAACTCGTGAGATCCGTTAGTATAAGAAAAATAAATCAACACTTTAGGTACTGTTGTGAACTCATTATTTATTTATATTGATGTAATATTTACTGTATTCTAACTTCTCCATGGTTCATACCCCCCGATACAACCCATAGATACATCAAAATAAGCAAACAACACAAAGAAAACAGAATCTGTCAAAAACAGAACAATCTGTAGCAATCTGTAAACTTTGAATACTTCTGTAACTCCAAAAATTCTGAAAAATTAGGACAATCAGGAAAATTTGTATATCAATCTTTTTTAAAAAATTCAGATCCAATTGACGCACTGGTGAATTTATAAAATTCCTGGACTGAGCGCAAAAGTTTCTGTTTTTCAGCAAAACCAAATCAACAATCACCGTAAACCATCCCAAAGGTATTACTTGGCACAAACATTAATTAAAACAATAAAACACAATTACTACAGAGGTAGTAATTTGCAAAACACTCAAGAACAGAAGCAAAAAACAGAAACATAAAAAAAATTGGGTTGCCTCCCAACAAGCGCTATTGTTTAACGCCCCTAGCTAGGCATAACGCAATAGATCTAGGTATTGTCATAATAGTAAGGGAGATCATCCATGCACATATCATACTCCCTTCTTTCAGCGGCAAGTTTCCTTTGTGGCAAGCAAAAATAATCAAAAGGGCTAAATTTAATAGGATAAGGATCCTTAAGATCAAGTGCGGGAGGGATAGGTTCCTCCTTCGGCCCCCTATATTGTATAATCAACTCATCATTGTAAGCTTTCCTTTGGTGGAAAGTCATAAGCCTATCTCTTAATATGAACTCTAATCCATTGTTTTGTATAGAAAAGTTATCATTGAGTTCGGAAATCTTATCAACCAAAACCTCGGTAGGATCCCTTTTGCTCAAATTTTCATCATAAGCCACATAATCCGGAGATTGCAATCTCATTATTTCTTCTTGATTAAAAAGGATCTCCTCTATAGGAGGGCATCCACCATTAATTTTATAATGATTTTTTTTTCGCTAGCCTCTTTCATGATGAATCTAAACTCATGGGCTAGAAATATAGTGGCGGCATGCTTAACGGAAGAAAGCTGAATATTAGAGAACTCTAGAAAAATCCTTTGTATGCAAGGATGCATATGAACGAATTGCCTCTCAAGTTCAATTATTAACAGTGTTATTGCATCCGCAAGACTATTAGTTTTATTGAGAATAGACCCTCCTAAAGTAGGTAGCGTGCCAGCACAAGTAAAGAAATCTTGAATAACACCTTTTCCAATAATGTTACCGCTACCTATGCGGATTTTTTTGTATGTGTGATAGTAGGTTCTTCCTGAGGGTCGTTAAGGTTCCCCTCAAGATTATTACTATCTTTTTCAATAAAAACTTCCTTAGATTCAGACATGATGGCGACGAAACGAGCTAGCACACAAGCAAACAAAAAGCAAATGAAAAGACGAACGGAAGAAGGGCGAATAAAAGGGCAAATTTTTCTGGAAATCGTTTTAGAAGTGGGGGAGAGGAAAACGAGAGGCAAATGGCAAATAATGTAAATGCAAGAGATGAGTTTGTGATGGGTACTTGGTAGGCTTGATGTAGATCTCCTCGGCAACGGCGCCAGAAATCCTTCTTGCTACTTCTTGAGCTTGCGTTGGTTTTCCCTTGAAGAGGAAAGGGTGATGCAACAAAGTAGATAAGTATTTCCCTCAGTTGTTGAGAACCAAGGTATCAATCCAGTAGGAGATACAAGCAAGTCCCCAATAGATGTACCTACACAAATAATCAAACACTTGCACCCAACGCTATAAAGGGGTTGTCAATCCCTTCACGGTTACTTACAAGGATGAGATCTGATAGAGATAGATATAGAAGATTACTAAAATGAAAAGTAAAACAAAAGTAAAAATATTGCAGCAAAGTATTTTTTTTTATTTTTGGTTTATAGATCTGAAAATATAATATGGAAAATAGACCCGGGGGCCATAGGTTTCACTAGAGGCTTCTCTTTTGAAGGAAAATAGTACGGTGGGTGAACAAATTACTGTCGAGCAATTGATAGAAAAGCGCATAGTTATGACGATATCCAAGGCAATGATTATGCATATAGGCATCATGTCCGTGTCAAGTAGACCGAAACGATTCTGCATCTACTACTATTACTCCACACATCGACAGACTCCTGCCAGCATCTAGAGTATTAAGTTCATGAAGAACAGAGTAACGCATTAGGTAAGATGACATGATGTAGAGGGATAAACTCAAGTAATATGATGAAAACCTGATCTTTTTATCCTTGATGGCAACAATACAAATACGTGCCTCGCTACCCCTACTATGTCACTGGGTGAGGACACCGCAAGATTGAACCCAAAACCAAGCACTTCTCCCATTGTAAGAACTACCAATCTAGTTGGCCAAACCAAACCAATAACTCGAAGAGACTTGCAAGGATATGAAATCATGCATATAAGAATTCAGAGAAGATTCAAATAATATTCATAGATAAGCTGATCATAAACCCACAATTCATCGGATCTCGACAAACACACCGCAAAAGAGTATTACATCGGATAGATCTCCATGAAGATCATGAAGAACATGGTATTGAAGAACAAAGAGAGAGAAGAAGCCATCTAGCTACTAGCTATGGACCCGAAGGTCTGTGGTAAACTACTCACGCATCATCGGAGGGGCAATGGAGTTGATGTAGATGCCCTCCGTGATCGAAGCCCCCTCCGGCAGATTACCGGAAAAGGCTCC
Organism: Elymus sibiricus; assembly: GCA_039707655.1. Taxonomy (NCBI): domain Eukaryota; kingdom Viridiplantae; phylum Streptophyta; class Magnoliopsida; order Poales; family Poaceae; genus Elymus; species Elymus sibiricus. The sequence goes on along the minus strand of CM077669.1, from coordinate 396,874,050 downwards.
AAGATGGGATCTCACGGGAACAAAGGCTTCCGGCGGCGGGAAAGTATTTTCGTGGCTCTTTTTGGTATTGGGGGAATATTTGGGAATTTATAGGCCGAAGAATAGGGTTAGGAGAGCTGCCGTGGGGCCACAAGCCAGGGGGGCGCCCCCCCCTAGGGCGCGCCCTGATGGCTTGTCGCCACACGGCAGGTCTCCTGCCTTCATCTCCAAGTCTGGCAGGTTTCTTCTGGTCCAAGAAAAATCATTCCGAAGATTTTATTCCGTTTGGACTCCGTTTAATATTCCTTATCTACAATACTCAAAAACAAGGAAAAAACAGAAACTGGCACTAGGCCCTAGATTAATAGGTTAGTTCCAAAAATAATATAAAATAGCATATTAATGCATATAAAACATCCAAAACAGATAATATAATATCATGGAACAATAAAAAATTATAGATACGTTGGAGACGTATCAAGATGCTATGTAGGGTGTTTCCGTACAAACAAGACAACCCTTAGCCGACGTCTCGGTGCCCGGAGGTGGTTGTGTTAGTGGAAACGAGGCAATCAGATATTTAGGCTTTATAACTTTCACTTAGTCATAGGAGCATATGTTTGGGGGCAACTTAATAGCCCCCGGTATACGTCGACTCCTCGAATTATTCGAGGTCGAACCACCCGCAACTTGGCCTTTTCAAGAAAGAAAGGCCCTTCGTTTTACTCGGATAACCTCGATCGGCTATATTTGGTTGAACACCGCCTGTGGTTCGCTGACCGATTTACGCTTGTTGTGACAGTCAGCTTTCGGCTTTCTCCAACTAAGGCACTTAACCAGTTAAACCGGAAGTGACAATCGCAGTGGTTCTCCCTTTACCCCTTAGCCGAACAAAGCGGAAACATAAGTGGTAAGCACAGGAGCCGGGCAATCCAGCTATAGACCCAAGACACAACTCGAAATCAATGCATATAAATGCGAAATACCGAGGACATTTTGCCGAGGACTGCATGGAGTACCTCGGTATTTGGTGGGTTCGGTGTTAACCGCAGACCCCCTTTAATACTGCCGATGCGTGAAATGCATCTGGCATTGTACTGCAAGAGTTATGCTCGGAAATACCAAAAAACTTATGCAAAAAACTTTATGTTTAGATAAAATAAAATTGTGCTAATCCAAAATTGGTCTAAAATTTAATTTGTGCTTCGGTCATGTTTTAACCTGATACATCCGATCTCCGGACTCCAAGCGGGTCAGCCTTTGGCTTCAACCTCCATATCCCGACGGCGGAGTATTTCTCTGAGGCCTGTTTAGCAAACTAAACTCGAGCGGCTTTAGAAAGAAACCAGGCTATCCGGCTATTGACCACACGCTAGTGTCGGAAAAAAGAGTAGTAGAAAAAGACTTTGCAACGACTAAGAAGAAAACACAGTTATTATAAAACGGCTCGTACAAATTTAAGAGCCCCCGGTTAAATCGGGTAAATAAATTTTTAACAAACAAAGTTTTTTTGTTTAACAAAAAATATAATGTTTGGTTGCACCGAACAAAAAATAAAATTTCAAAGAGAGCTGAGCACGAAAATGACTTAGCTGGTTAATGTGCTCGGTGCGGTTCGGGGTTGTGGCATGACGAAGACGTAGTCCTCGGCCTGGCAGAGGTCCCAGCCCCCAAGCCCGAGGTAATCAAGTGAAGAGCTCGGGTCGAGAAGTGGCAACGCAACACGGTTGCTGCGGCGAGGCGAAGCCCCCGGTCCAGCCGAGGAGAGTAGTTCGGCAGCGTGACAGTGAAGCCCCCAGGTCCGTCGACCATGTCGACGACACAATTTTGTTGATGGAGGCAGGACGACGATGTAGGCACGCCAAGGTGACCGCATGACACAGCCGAAGTCGATTACCTGTGCACACAATATAGTGCAAACCAAAAGTAATAACAAATAAAGGTAATAATATATTAAAAAAAATCTTATACTTAGTTAATTTAAGTGAAGCAAATAAGTAAAGGAATATGGCCTGGGCGTCGAGGTGCCTGAGCGAAGAGTTCGGCTTGACGAAGTGGCAACGCTGCACGGTCGATGTGGAGAGGCGAAGTCCCTGGTCCAGCTAACATGGCGAAGCTGGTCGGCTGGTGACGCCGAAGTCCCTGGAGCAGGTTGATGAAGAGATGCCAAAGCCCCTGGTCTAGCCGAGGTGACGGAGCAGGTCGGCTGGTGACGCCGAAGTCTCATGCCAGCCGAGGTGTCGAAGCAGGTTGACTGGTGACGCCGAAGTCTCACGCCAGCCGAGGTGTTGAAGCTGGTCGGCTGGTGATGCCGAATTCTCATGCCAGCCGAGGTGTTGAAACTTGTCGGCTGGTGACGCCGAATTCTCATGCCAGCCGAGGTGTCGAAGCTGGTCGGCTAGTGACGCCGAAGTCCCCGGAGCGGGTTGATGAGGAGATGACGAAGCCCCCGGTATAGCCGAGGTGACGGAGCAGATCGGTAAGGTGACGCTAGAGCCCCATGCCAGCCAACGTGTAAAAGCAGGTCGGCGTGGTGGACGTCAGCTTGAAAAAGTAACGGCGCGGCGATGCCGACGCAGGTCGGAATTTGTGACGAGGTCAATGCTGGCCTGATGAAGCAACGGAGCGCCCGACCCGTACAACCCGCGGATGATGAGGTTCTCTTGATGATTATTCGGCCCTCGCGATGCCAAACTCTTGGTCGGTTGACCGAGGTGATGAGAAAATTTCCTTCAAAAAGGACGCCTCACAACCCATTCATGAAAAAGATGAACTCGGGTCGGATTAGTTTTCGCACAGAAAATAGATCCAAAATTTGTTTTACTAATCGGACGTTTCCCGAAGTTTGGACGGTCGGATCGAGCTGAAATTTGGAGGGGTGATCGGTATAGGAATTCCGCAGCCGATGAACGGTGGGATTTTCCAACGAATATCCGAGCTAGATACTGGACACCTCGTTCTAAACTCATCCAGATTCCCGTCCAGATTCGATAGGGCTCCGGTATATTGGAGATTGCCGGAGATTCCTCCATCGGACGCGACGAAAGTTTGCAGGGTTGTTATAGATACAATTCCGCACAATTCCACCGAAGCAATCGTCAAAACGACGCTCGAGGAAACGGGGACGCCGAACACAAATTCGCTGTCCAGAAAAAACTGCAATATGCAGACGAGCCATCGATCCTTCTAGCGATCCCACATCGGAACTCTCAATGAAAGTATCGATGTCGGTGTCAAAACTGGCAGATCTCGGGTAGGGGGTCCCGAGCTGTGGGTCTTGGATCGATGGGTAACAGGAGACAAGGGAGACGGTGTTACCCAGGTTCAGGCCCTCCTATGGAGGTAAAACCCTACGTCCTGCTTTGTTTGTATTGATGATGGTGTATCGAGTACAGAGTTGATCTACCACGAGATCGTATGTAGTGGTCTAAACCCTAAGAGCTATGCTCGTATGATGATATGATCTATGATGATCTGATTGTCCCTAATGACTAGTCTGGCCTTGGCTTATATAACACACCAGAGGCCTAGGATAACAAGAGTCCTAGTCGGCTACGTCGGTGGAGAGGAGTCCTTGTCTTGATCACCAAGTCTTGTGGAATCTTCCTCGTATGCATCATGGGCTGTCCGAACTGGCCCATTAATGAACCGCCCTGGGGGTCCTCGGCCCGACCCACTGGTCGGGAGACGACGTGGTGAGTACCCCCTAGTCTAGGACACCGTCTAGGGGGTTAGCCGGATTCGTTATGTATTCAAAAGACACCTGTTTGGGGCGATACAAAATACAGAGAATTGTTTGGCAGGAACAACCCAAGGAGTCACCTGACGGCCGTACACGGGGGGTTCGGTCGGTTCCCTTATGCTTTGAGGACCCGTGGTGTCCCGGCGCCTCGCGAGGCACACGCGTCCCGTGTCCTCTGCCACTCGTTGCCCTTGTGAACACCGGACTCTCGCGCTCCGGGCGCCTCGCGCCTTGCTCCTTGCTCGTGGGGTCGTGCGTCAAAGCACGCCTCCAGGTGGTGCCCGAGTTCCTCCTCTGTTGTGCCGGTCGGGTCAGGAGCTCTCCAGGCGGAAGCCCCCGAGCCCGTCCTGAGGGAGGCGCCGGGCGCGCCCTCCTATGCGGAGGGGGAAGGCGCCCCAACAGTAGGCACGGGGCTTGAGGCGCCGGTGTCGTGGGAACGAGCCTGACAGTAGAGGTTAGGGGTACGTAAGGAGAGGGCAGAGTCCTAGCTACGGCGAGGTTGTACACACAGATGTATGAGTTCAGGCCCCTCTCGTTGAGGTAACAGCCCTAAGTCTCAGTGCTCGGGAGCTTCTGTCGTGTGGAAAGTATGAGTTACAGGGGGTGCGAACCCTTGTGCCAGAGGGGAGGGGTGGCTTATATAGAGTGCGCTGCCCCTCATGAATACCCGGCAACCAAGGGTCCGATCGTGGTAATAAAGGTATACGTTACTGATAACGTATGTAATAAATGCTACTTATGGTGTCTAGTCGAACGCCTGCCCGTTGGCCTCCCTGGAGTGGCTTCTGGTCTTCTGCGGTCGATTGACTTCTGGTTCTTCCGAGTGAAAGGCAACTGTCGAGTGGATGTACTGTCGAGTGACTCATGTGCCATGGTGATTTCAGTCGGAGTCTTCTTTGTAATCTTTAGGTTCTCCAATGTAGTGTCCTTAGGTAGGGTATGTAGGTCAGGCTTATGACCCTACCCTAGGTACATATCCCCATCATTAGCCCCCGAATGGATCGGGGTTCGAGTGAAAAGGGATCGATGCAGGTTCTGATAAGACACAAAAATTCCGAGTGCATTTTAGGGCTTCACAGAAGTCTGCGTCGATTGGAATCTTTGTCATTCACCCTGATCAATTCTGTCTTGATATGCGTCCGAGTGAACTTGAGTGCGGACTCAGGTCTGAGTGATCAACAGGGCCTCTTGATGCGACGGGTCGCTTCGTCGGGCCCGGATTTTACGGGATTCAAAAATTTGGAAAGCACGCGCCGCGCGAAGATGGCGCAACGACTGGGGCAAGTGGGGGCATGACGCCTCGATTTTCACGCCGCCCTTATCGCCACGTACTGTGCTTCCTCTGAAATTGGGATACACAGAGATCTGGCGGGCCCACAGGTCAGCGACCCACTCGGGCAGTTATAAGACAGGACTGCGCAGGGGTTGTACAGTGCTCTTCCTCCATTCCCCTCTTTTCCTCCACCTGCTCTGCTCCACGCGCGCCGCTCGGCTCCACCTCGACGACCGCCGCCGCGATAACGAAGGGGAAGACGGAGAAGCTCGAGCGCGCCAAGAAGGGAGGCAAGGCGAAGAAGCCGTCGGGCACTAGGTCCATGGCGCCGCCGGGGTGGATCCAAGGGGATTTCCTTTGGTCGACCATCACGACAGAGGACGTCCAGAACCTCGTCTCCGACGGGCTGATTGCTGACGGGTCGTGGAGGCTGTCGGAGGGAGAGACCGAGCCGGAGCCGCGCGAAGGCGAGCGAGTCCTCCTCCTCACTCACGTCGAGCGAGGTTTTTCTGTGCCTCCCCATCCATTCATCCGTGGTTTCTTGAATTTCTTCGGCGCACAACTTCACCACTTCCCTCCGAATGCCATTGGGTATCTTGCCGCGTTCATAACACTATGTGAATGCTTCCTGGGCTGTTCCCCCCATTGGGGCTTATTCAAACACATCTTCACCATCCGGTCTCAGTCGGTCAAAAAAGCCAACCCTAGTGATAGTAAAACCCACGTCATCCAGCTGTGCGGTGGCCTGGGACTCCAAAAATGGAGTAGGAGTGCGTTTCCGTCGATGACCTTTCCTGAATCTGTTCGGGGCTGGCAGTCGACTTGGTTTTATTGCAAAGATGTTGCATCTCCCAATATGTCGACTGGTCTTCCCCCCTTCACATTGGAGCGACCCACCACTCCTAGAACACTATCCGTGGCAGAGGGAGAGAGAGTCCAGGTAGGAATTCTAGTGAATGCAGTAGTTGATTTGATCCGTGGCGGAGTGACCGGTATGGACCTATTAGAGGCATTTCTCAGTCGGCGAATCCAGCCCCTTCAAGCGAGGGACCACACTATGTGGCACTATTCGGGCGCCGAAGACACCAGTCGGACACATCCAGAGGAAGTCTCTGAGGAGACCGTTGCACAGTGGCTCAGAAGCATCACCGGTGCCTGTGATAATCCTCTGGGAGCCAAGCGAATTTTGCCCTTCTCCGCAGAGAACCCGCCACCGAACCTGGTAAGTAATATCTTTGTCGAATGCTTTCATGTTTCGTCGAGTGATTGGGTCTTCAGCCGACTGACTTTACTGTTTGTATCTTGCAGGAGTTTACGAACATGTATTCGCCCGTGCCGAATGGAAGGCAGCCTGAAGATGGAGAAGAGAGCGCTGGCGGCAGCGCAGACGTTGATTACGCCGATGATAGTGAAGGCAGCGACGACGACCTGGAGGAGATCGAGGAAGAGGTCCAGGCTCCCCTGCGCACCGAGCGTCGTTCCAAGCAGCGCGAAGATTCATAAGCTGTCCCAAGCAGAACTTTGGCATCGAGCACCAGAAATCCGAAGCGCGACCGGGTTGCGACACCTGAGTCGACTGAAAAGGTCGCGAAACAGCCTAGGTCTGACGCACCAAAACCTCGGAAGGCTCTGCCTCGCATGAAGATCGCCGTGCCCGTCGCCTCAACGTGAGTGTTCATTTTCCTTTTTCTGCTGTTGTGGAACTTCATGTCTTTGCTGATCGAGTGAAATTTATTCTCCATAGCTGCTACCTCGGTGACGTCGCCTCTGCGAGATGAAGAGGATCATATGAAAGTGGACACTGCTGACGCGGCCACCTCTCAACGAGGTATAATAAATCTTCACTCTACTCTGTTTTCTGGAGAAGAATCATCGATTGGATAAGTTGATGTTGTCGATTGGCAGTTGACGACGTCATCCACATGGAAGACGATGTGGAGCCACAGCAGGGTGCAGAGGGTGAAGTTGTGGCCTTGGACACCCCACGCGTACGCACTCGGAGGACATCGTCGGGGCAGGCATCTCGTAAGTCGACTGCTGCATCGTCCCAAGAACTTGGCGACTCTTCCCGAGCCAGAGCTGACCTTGTGGTTTCACTGTTGAGCGCCCCACCAGCAACTTCAACTCTTGTGGTGTCAGCGCCGATTGGGCAACCTCAAGCAACTCTTGTGACCTCTGCTACAGCACCGACTCATCTGGCGCCTGATACCCTTTGTACCACGTCCCAGAGGACCAGACTGGAGCTGCCAAAGAGGCCATGATCCAAGCTGGGCAAATGATGCTGCGTACGAAGGAGGCGTATGAGGCCAGCAAGTTAGCTTATGATGCCAGCTCAGCGCTTCGTGCCAATGTCCGAGTAAGTGCGATTGTAAGTTCATTTGCGATTGAATTCCTGTCCATCTTGACTCTACACCCACTGGGTGTTTTCTTTTGATGCATACTTGTTTGTTTTCTCCTCGAGTAGATCAGGTCTTAGTCGAGTGGTCTTTGGTCCAGTGGGGGCACGCTGAGTGCACCCACTGGGTGTAGTCCCCGAGACCGCTGTCGAATGACGAAGACATCGGCAGGGGTCTTAAATTTGTTTTGATAGTCACTTGTCACTCGACATCCTGGTCGAGTGATAGTAGGTCCAGTGGGGGCACACTGAGTGCACCCACTGGGTGTAGTCCCCGAGACCGCCGTCGAGTTCTTGCATCGGCGGGGTCTGATAGAGACAATGTTTGCTCTTTTTTTTATACTCGGACAGGTCGGACCTGGTCGAATGGTGTCGTATCCAGTGGGGGCACGCTGAGTGCACCCACTGGGCGTAGTCCCCGAGACTACTGTCGATCGTTTACGATGGGCAGTAGTCTTAAGAACTTGGACTCGGGGTCCTTTTTCGCACTTGGAGTACGCTTGTCACTTCTGAATGCTTGTCTTATGGATGGATAGGTCCGAACTGGCAAGACCTATCCTGCAGGTTTCATGGACATCATTTCCATCAACCATGATATGACGCTTTGCAGGGGTGTGGGGTGGGGCGGCGGGCCGCCGTCCAGTCGACTGAACTTGGTCTTTTCCACTCGGGAGTGGAGAAATATTAGTGTCGACTGAACTACTTCTTTGCTGATTTCAGAAAGCTTGTGAGCTTGGGACTCAGTACGTCGAGCTGGAGAAGGAGAAAAACCAGCTTCAGCTGGATCTGGAGTTGACCAAGAACGACCTGGGCCGTGCACAGACTGAGCTGAAGACCCTGGGAGGTAATCCTTGTTGACCAATGGCACTATCACTTTCATCTTCTATCCTTTGAACCGAGTGTCCTCACTCGAACAGACGTGCGTGATGAGAACCGTCGACTCCAAGCGCGACTCAACAATGTTATTTCTTTAGATACCATGAAGAAGGCGCTTGAAGATAAAGACAAGGCGCTCGCTGATGCTCAGAAGGTGGCGAGGGAGAAAACCGAGGCTGCTGAGAAGAAGCTTGCCGCAGCCAATAAGTTGGAAGAAGAGAACACCAAACTCAAGCAGGAACAGGCCGATTGGATCAAAAAGGTTGAACAGCTGACCAAGAGAAGGAGCGCTCTGGAGAACCACTTGGGAGACTTTGCGAAGAAGATGTTCGGCATGCTTGAAGGTAACTTTCTTCCGTCGAGTGAATTTCTTTAATTTCCACAGAACAGTAGCGTGACCAACTTTCCATTTCCCCTTCGTGTAGAATTCTGCCAAGACTTTGACAAGGAGACTGAGGAGATCGAGCCAAATCTGGACCCCACTAAGTCACCCGTCGGGGACGTTGTGGCCATGAACATGTTTCGACTTGAAGCTCGTCTTAGAAGTGTTCAAGGGTATATCACTCGACTGAGGGCTGCGCTGGAGAAGGTCGACAAAGAACTGTAACCAGAAGACACCCTCCAGACTGACCTCGAGTCGATGATGACCCGCCTCAATGAGATTCCCGGTCGAGTGCAGGCATGGAAAAAAATCTGCTGCTCGCTGCGGAGCTGACGTGGCACTTTCACTCGTCCGGGTCCATTGCAAGGAGGCTAAGGAGGACAAGCTGAAGGCTCTTCAGGTGGCCAACACGAAGAAACTTCAATTCGAAAACTTCATGGAGACCTTCATCGAAGCAGCCACTCGGATCGCTGATGGGATTGATCTGGACACCTTCGTCGAGCCCGCGAGCCCTACCGGTGCTTGAAGAAAACTTTGCTTGCAGTTGAAACATTATTTGCCTCGGTATTCCGAGTGATGGTGTAACCGTTTAGAACTTCATTCAAGCCTTAAGCCTGAGTACTTCCGATTGCGTGAGTAACTTTTATCCGCACTAGAGATTCTGCATTTTGTTTTCCGATCTTTTGCTTGGCTAAGTTTGTTTGATTTCCGAGTGCGGTGGATGCTCATTACTCGGAAGAATTTTGAACTTAGGCGAAAACTGGTTCGCGGCTAAGTCCTCGAGTGAGAGGAATACTCGTCACTCGGGAAAGTTTTTGACTTAGACGAAGACTGGTTCGCAGCTAAGTTTTCGAGTGAATAGGTAACTATTCACTCGGCAGGACGTTTAACTTAGGCGAAAATTTGTTCGCGGCTAAGCCCCCAAGTGAGAAGGTTGTTCGCCACTCGGCAGGATTTTTAACTTAGGCGAAAACTTGTTCGCAGCTAAGCCCCCGAGTGAGAGGGCTGCTCACCACTCGGCAGGATTTTTAACTTAGGCGAAAACTTGTTCGCAGCTAAGCCCCCGAGTGAGAGGGCTACTCACCACTCGGCAGGATTTTTCACTTAAGCGAAAATTGTTCGCGGCTAAGCCCCCGAGTGAGAGGGTTTCTCATCACTCGGAGCGTTTTACAACTTAGACGAAGACTGATTCGCAGCTAAGTTTCCAAGTGAATAGGATGCTATTCACTCGGCAGAATTTTTAACTTCGGCGAAAACTGGTTCGCAGCTAAGCCCCCGAGCGAGAGGGCTGCTCATCACTCGGAGCATTTTACAACTTAGACGAAGACTGATTCATAGCTAAGTTTCCGAGTGAATAGGATGCTATTCACTCGGCAGGGTTTTTAACTTAAGCGAAAGCTGGTTCGCAGCTAAGCCCCCGAGTGAGAGGGCTGCTCATCACTCGGAGTGTTTTACAACTTAGACGAAGACTGATTCGCAGCTAAGTTTCCGAGTGAATAGGATGCTATTCACTCGGTAGAGTTTTTAACTTAGGCGAAAACTGGTTCGCAGCTAAGCCCCCGAGTTGGAGGGTTGTTCATCACTCGGAGTGTTTTACAACTTAGACGAAGACTGATTCGCAGCTAAGTTTCCGAGTGAATAGGATGCTATTCACTCGGCAGGATTTTTAACTTAGGCGAAAACTGATTCGCATCTAAGCCCCCGAGTGATAGGGCTGCTCATCACTCAGAGTGTTTTCGAATATGAGACTGTGCGATCGGAATTGACAAAAGACTGCGGGAGTCATAATTTTGATAAACAACATTGTCTGGAGTGCTCTTATTACATCAAAACAACTCAGTCGAACAGGTCAGAACCTTTACGAGACTTGACTACAATATCATCCATATAAGCCTCAATATTCCGGCTGACTTGCTTGAGCCGGCATTTCTGAATCATGCGCATGAAAGTAGCGCCAGCATTTTTCAGACCAAAAGGCATGATAAATTGTAGACGATGATGGGTACGCACGTCGAGTGTCCTCCGCATCCCTTCGAGCCAAAGGCGCGTGGCCTCCAAGGCCTGGGCCTCGGCAGTCGCATCAACGACGGGCGTATGGAGGATCTCCTCATCTCGGCGCTGCTGCTCGTTCGACGGTCCTCCAACCTTGCGCCCGCCACATCCGTAGCCAGGTGGGCTTTGTTGTGAACCCGCCATAAGAACCTCCGCCGCTGGATCGCAGCTCTCGCACTCGGAAGGAACGTCAGACTGATCCGACACCGAGTCGAACACGCCATGAAGTGATTCGGTGGGCTCGATAACCGCAATCTGCGGAGATGACGCTTGGCGATCTGCTGTTGTCGAGATGCTGGTCGGGGCAGCATTAGGATCTGTCGGATGAACGCTCACTTGCTTCACTTCACCTGCTGATTGAAAAGCAGACTCGGAGGCGGGCTTCTTGGCACGCAGCAGATCGGCAGGATCAGTATTCCTATTGTATTCTTCTAACTCGACCACAACCATTTGCTGGTCGGCAATCTTGGAGCCTTGCTGAAGGCACTCCTCAGCCCTCTGTCGATTCCCTGTGACTGTGATCACACCCTTGGGCCCAGGCATCTTCAGCTTGAGGTACACGTAACATGGACGGGCCATGAAACAGGCATAAGCCGGTCGACCAAGGATGGCGTGATATGCGCTCTCGAAGTCTACAACTTCAAACGTCAACTTCTCCTTGCGAAAATTCTTGCCGAACACCACATCCAACGCAATCTGACCGAGTGACATGGCCTTCTTCCCAGGGATGACTCCGTGGAACTGCATGCCGCTCTCACTGAGTCGGGACATCGGAATGCCCATCCCCTTGAGGGTATCTACATACAAGATGTTCAATCCACTCCCTCCGTCCATGAGAACCTTATGGAGTCGAGTGCCTCCTACAACAGGATCCACCACCAGAGCTTGCCGACCGGGGGTAGCGACATGAGCAGGGTGATCTGACTGGTCAAAGGTGATAGGAGTCTGAGCCACTTGAGGTACGTGGGGATGGCAGGAACAACCATATTGACCTCCCTGTTAATAACTTTCAGTCGACTTTTGCTTTCTACATCGGCAAAAATCATCAAAGTGGCATTGACCTCAGGGAAAACCTCTTTATCTTCATCATCTTCCTTTTCAGGAGCTTTCTCACTCGACTGTCCTTCCTTGAACTGCTGGATCAGTAATCTGCATTGTCGAGTGGTGTGTTTCGGCAATATCAAATTGCCTTCCTCATCTTTCTTCGTGTGGATTGCACACGGCAAATCTAGGACATCTGTACCTGACTGATTCTTCGACTTCTTAGGGGTAAATTGCCCTTTGGGTTTCCCCTTATTCTTTCCTTGCACCGCCAGAGCGGCTCCCTCTGCCTGAGCAGAACCATCTGCTTTGCGCTTTTGCTTACGACTGGAATTGCCGCCGCCGACATCATTGTCGACTGCTTTTCCCTTGCCGCTGCGGAGGCCGTCCTCCTCTTCGCCATTGGCATACCGAGTGGCAATCTTCATCATCTTGCTCAGGGAAATATCTCCTGTCCGACCAAACTTCAGATAAAGCTCTCTGTACTTAACGCCGGCCTTGAAGGCACAGACGGCTTGGTGCTCGGAAACATTTTCCACCGTGTGATGGAGGGTGGTCCAACGCTGAATGTAATCCCTCAAAGTTTCATTGGGTTTCTGGACACAATGCTGCAGATCAATCAAACCAGCGGGACGCTTGCAGGTGCCCTCGAAAGTTCTGATGAACACTTGGGCAAGATCCTCCCAGCAGTAGATGCTAGAAGGAGCCAAACGATTCAGCCATGCTCGGGCCGAACCATCCAACATCAAAGACAAATGCTTCATGGCTATGTTGTCATTTCCTCCACCAATCTGCACCGCCACTCGGTAATCGTCTAACCACGTTTCTGGCTTTGACTCACCAGTGAACTTGCTTATTCCAGCCGCCAACCTGAAGTTGGGGGGAATCTCCGCAGATCGAATGGCTCTGCTGAAACACTCGGGCCCAGAGACAACAATACCACTACCACTAGGATAATCTCTATCATAATCATTCCTGTGAGCCCTGCCCCTGTCAATCCGCTTCTGTGCGAGGACATTCCTCGCGTCGAACCCAGGATTCCGCTCATCGCCGAACAGGCGCCCATCGTCATAGTGCCTAGGCACGTACGAACCACTCCGCGGAGGAGTAAGCACTCGACGACAGTCATCACGGTGATAACGAGGAGCAAACTGATCTCGCCCCTGATCTTGGTACTGATCTTCACGGTAACCTCCACCCCTGCGACGCAGAGGCGACCCCGGGCTGTGTGCCGACTGAACTATATCTGCCCTGGGCGAATTACTGTGTAACCTGTTGCGCGACTGAGAAACGGTCGAATTCTGCTGCTGTGCTGCATCGAGCAACGCTCGGATCTGCTGCAAACCTCTGCCAGCCTCTGAATATGATGGCTGAATGGAATCTGCAATCCTAGCAGCGGCCGCAACATTCAGAATTGGAGTACGGAATACCTTGACGTTGTTCTGAGATCCACTCGGAAACAAATGTCGCTGACATCGACTGGAAATGGGTGGATGCTGGCGGGTACGCTCGTCGAGTGCGTTCTGCATCTCTTTGAGCCGAAGGCGCGTGGCCTCCATGGCCTGGGCCTTGGCAGTCGCACCGATGATAGTGTTGGAAATATGCCCTAGAGGCAATAATAAATTGGTTATTATTATATTTCCTTGTTAATGATAATCGTTTATTATCCATGCTATAATTGTATTGATTGGAAACTCAAATACATGTGTGGGTACATAGACAACACTGTGTCCCTAGTAAGCCTCTAGTTGACTAGCTCGTTGATCAAAGATGGTTAAGGTTTCCTGGCCATTGACATGAGATGTCATTTGATAACGGGATCACATCATTAGGAGAATGATGTGATGGACAAGACCCAAACTGTAAATGTAGCATTTGATCGTATCAGTTTATTGCTATTGTTTTCTGCATGTCAAGTATCTGTTCCTTTGACCATGAGATCATGCAACTCACTGACACCGGAGGAATACCTTGTGTGTATCAAACGTCGCAACGTAACTGGGTGACTATAAAGGTGCTCTACAGGTATCTCCGAGGGTGTCTGTTGGGTTGGCATGGATCAAGACTGGGATTTGTTACTCCGTGTGACGGAGAGGTATCTCAGGGCCCACTCGGTAATACAACATCACATTGAGCCTTGCAAGCAAAGTGACTAAAGAGTTAGCCACAGGATCTTGTATTACGGAACGAGTAAAGAGACTTGCCGGTAACGAGATTGAACTAGGTATAGAGATACCGACGATCGAATCTCGGGCAAGTAACATACCGAAGAACAAAGGGAACAGCATACGGGATTAACTGAATCCTTGACATAGAGGTTCGACCGATAAAGATCTTCGTAGAATATGTAGGAGCCAATATGGGCATCCAGGTCCCGCTATTGGTTATTGGCCGTAGAGGTGTCTCGGTCATGTCTACATAGTTCTCGAACCCGCAGGGTCTACACACTTAACGTTTGGTGACGATTAGTATAATTGAGTTATTATGTTGGTGACCGAAAGTTGTTCGGAAGTCTCGGATAAGATCCCGGACATGACGAGGATCTCCGGAAGAGTCCGGAGGTAAAGATTGATATATGTGATAATAGTGTTTCGATCTCCGGAAGAGTTCCAGAGTTCACCGGAAGGGGTTCCGGATGTTTACCGAAGTGTTCGGGTGCAACAACACTTTATATGGGCCAAGGGATAAAAGCCCACAAGGTATTGGAAAGTGCAAAAAGTAGTTTTGCTGCCGCGTAAGCGGTACTACCGCTTGTGTGAAGCGGTACTACCGCCCGAGCGGTACTACCGCTTGTGTGAAGCGGTACTACCGCTTGTGAGCGGTACTACCGCTTGTGCGCGGCTGTGCGCGGTTCGGCAGGGATCCGAGTTGGACTCTTTTCCTGCGGGCCAAACCGAACTTGTGCGGGCAAAACCGACCTGGAGGAGGCTTTTACTCCAAGTTTAGACCCCAAGGCTCAACATATAAATAGAGGGGCAGGGCTAGCACACGGGAGCGATCAGGATTTCCCAAGCCGTGTGCCAGCAACCCTAGCCCTCTAGTTCCTCCGTCATAATCTCCGTAGCGCTTGGCGAAGCCCTGCAGAGATTGTTCCTCACCACCATCACCACGCCGTCGTGCTGCTGGAACTCAACCACTACTTCACCATCGCTCGCTGGATCGAGGAGGTGAAGGCGTCATCAAGCCGTACGTGTGTTGAACGCGGAGGTGCCGTCCGTTCGGCACTAGTTCGTGATCGGATCGAGGGACGACGTGCGATTTGGATCGCGGAGACGTTCGACTACATCAACCGCGTTTCTTAAACGCTTCCGCTTAGCGATCTACAAGGGTATGTAGATTCACTCTCCCTCTCGTAGATGCTCATCACCATGGATAGATCTTGTGTGTGCGTAGGAAAATTTTTGTTTCCCATGCAACGTTCCCCAACAGTGGCATCATGAGCTAGGTCTATGCGTAGATGAGATCTCGAGTAGAACACAAACGAGTTGTGGGCGTGGATGTATACATATTGCTTGCCGTTACTAGTTGATATTTGATTCGGCGGTACTGTGAGATGAAGCGGCCCGGACCGACATTACGCGTACACTTACGCGAGACAGGTTCCTTCAACTGACATGTAACTTCGTTGCATAAAGATGGCTAGCGGGTGTCTGTCTCTCTCACTTTAGTTGAATTGATTTCAATGAAGAGGGTTCTTTTAGAAGATCAAAAAGCAATCACTACACCACGTTGTGGTTTTGCGTAGGTAAGAACGGTTCTTGCAAACCCGTAGCAGCCACGTAAAATTTGCAACAACAATTAGAGGACGTCTAACTTGTTTTTGCAGGGTATGATGTGATATGATATGGCCAATTACATGATGAGATATATGTGATGTATGAGATGATCATGTTTTGTATAGAATATCACGACTTGCATGTCGATGAGTACGGCAACTGGCAAGAGCCATAGAGTTGTCTTTAATTATTGTATGACCTGCGTGTCAATCATTAAGCGCTATGTAATGCTTTACTTTATCGCTAAACGTTAGCAATAGTCGTGGAAGCAACAGTCGGCGCGACAACCTTATGGCGACACGTTGATGGAGATCAAGATGATGGAGATCATGGTGTCATGCCGATGACGATGGAGATCATGCCGGTACTTTGGAGATGGAGATCAAAAGCACAAGTTCATGGCCATATCATGTCACTTATGATTTGCATGTGATGTTAATCTTTTTTTGCATCTTATTTTGCTTAGGACGACAGTAGCATTATAAGGTGATCCCTCACTTAAATTTCAAGATAAATTGTGTTCTCCCCAAGTGTGCACCGTTGCGAAAGTTCGTCGTTTCGAGACACGCCGTGATGATCGGGTGTGATAGACTCTACGTTCGCATACAACGGGTGTAAGCCATGTTGCACGTGCGGAACACTCGGGTTAAACTTGACGAGCCTAGCATGTACAGACATGGCCTCGGAACACAAGAGACCGAAAGGTCGAACATGAGTCATATAGTAGATATGATCAACATGAAGATGTTCACCATTGAAACCACCTCAACTCACGTGATGATCGGACTTGAGTTGGTGGATTTGGATCATGTTACACTCGAATGACCGGAGGGATGTCATTTTGAGTGGGAGTTTTTTAAATATGATTAACCAAAACTCATTATCTAGAACAATAGTCTAAGTTGTCTTTGCTATATTTATGTTGTAGATCATGGCTCGCGCAGTAGCACCCCTGAATTTTAATGCGTTCCTAGAGAAAGCTAAGTTGAAAGATGATGGAAGTAACTTTGTGGACTGGGCCCGTAATCTAAGGATTATCCTTACAGCTTCCCAGAAGGCTTATGTCCTTGATAGACCGCTTGGTGATCCACCTGCTCCAGTTGAGTCTCTAGACGTTGTGAACGCCTGGCAGGCTCGTTCTGATGATTACTCAATAGTTCAATGTGCAATGTTGTATGGCTTAGAACCGGGACTTCAAAGACGTTTTGAACGTCATGGAGCATATGAGATGTTCCAGGAATTGAAGTTTATCTTTCAGAAGAATGCCCGGATCGAGAGATATGAGATCTCCGATAAGTTCTATGCTTGCAAGATGGAGGAGAACGGGTCTATCAGTGATCACGTGCTCAGAATGTCTGGGTACTCCACCCGTCTGGCTGAGTTAGGGATGCCCCTTCCGCCAGAGGCTATCACTGACAGAGTTCTTCAATCATTGCCACCTAGCTACAAGAGCTTCGTGTTGAACTATAACATGCACGGGATGAACAAGTCAGTCGCCGAGCTGTTTGCGATGCTGAAAGCCGCTGAGTCTGAAATTCAGAAGGAGCATCAAGTGTTGATGGTCAATAAAACCACTAGTTTCAAGAAAAATGGCAAGGGTAAGAAGGGTAACTCCAAAAAGAGTGGCAAAGCAGTTGCTCCTCTCGTGAAGAAACCCAAGGCTGGACCCAAACCAGAAACTGTGTGTTTTCATTGCAAGGGAACTGGACACTGGAAGCGGAACTGCCCCAAGTATTTGGCTGACAAGAAGGCGGCCAACAACAAACAAGGTATATATGATATACATGTTATTGATGTGTACTTTACCAACTCTCGTTGTAGTGCCTGGGTATTTGATACCGGTGCGGTTGCTCATATTTGCAACTCAAAACAGGAACTGCGGAATAGACGGAGGCTGGCAAAGGACGAAGTGACGATGCGCGTGGGAAATGGTTCCAAGGTTGATGTGATCGCCGTCGGCACGCTCGCTCTTCGATTACCGTCGGGATTAGAGATGAACCTAAATAAGTGTTATTTGGTGCCTGCGTTAAGCATGAACATTATATCTGGATCTTGTTTATTGCGAGACGGTTACTCATTTAAATCAGAGAATAATGGTTGTTCTATTTATATGAGTAATATCTTTTATGGTCATGCACCCAATGTGAGGGGTTTATTCTTATTGAATCTCGATAGTAATGATACACATGTTCATAACATTGATGCCAAAAGATGTAGAATTGATAATGATAATACCACTTTCTTGTGGCACTGCCGTTTAGGTCATATTGGCGTAAAACGCATGAAGAAGCTCCATGCTGATGGACTTTTGGAGTCACTTGATTTTGAATCACTTGACACATGTGAGCCATGCCTCATGGGCAAGATGACTAAAACGCCGTTCTCTGGAACAATGGAACGGGCAAGTGACTTATTGGAAATCATACATACTGATGTGTGTGGTCCGATGAGTATTGAGGCGCGCGGTGGTTATCGTTATTTTCTCACCTTCACTGATGACTTAAGTAGATATGGGTATATTTACTTAATGAAACTCAAGTCTGAAACATTTGAAAAGTTCAAACAATTTCAGAGTGAAGTTGAGAATCATCGTAACAAGAAGATTAAATTCCTACGATCTGATCGAGGAGGAGAATATCTGAGTTATGAGTTTGGCAGTCACTTAAGACAGTGTGGAATTGTTTCACAATTAACACCGCCTGGAACACCACAGCGTAATGGTGTGTCCGAACGTCGTAATCGAACCTTATTGGATATGGTGCGATCTATGATGTCTCTTGCCGATTTGCCACTATCGTTTTGGGGTTATGCATTAGAGACAGCTGCATTCACTTTAAATAGGGCACCATCGAAATCCGTTGAGACGACACCATATGAACTTTGGTTTGGCAAGAAGCCAAAGCTGTCGTTTCTTAAAGTTTGGGGATGTGATGCTTATGTCAAAAAGCTTCAGCCTGAAAAGCTGGAACCCAAAGCGGAGAAATGCGTCTTCATAGGATACCCAAAAGAGACAGTTGGGTATACCTTCTATCTCAGATCTGAAGGCACAGTGTTTGTCGCTAAAAACGGAACATTTCTTGAGAAAGAGTTTCTCTCGAAAGAATTGAGTGGGAGGAAGATAGAACTTGATGAGGTTGTTGAACCTTTACTTCAACCTGAGAGTAGCGCAGCGCAGAAAGTTGTTTCTGTGGAGCCTACATTAGCTGAAGAGGAAGTTAATGATGATGATCATGAAGCTTTGGATCAAGTTGCTATCGAACCTCGTAGGTCGACAAGGACGCGTACTGCTCCCGAGTGGTACGGCAACCCTGTCTTAGAGGTCATGTTGTTAGACAACGATGAACCTACGAGCTATGGAGAAGCGATGATGGGCCCGGATTCCGAGAAGTGGTTAGAGGCCATAAAATCCGAGATGGGATCCATGTATGAAAACAAAGTATGGACTTTGGAAGTATTACCTGAAGGGCGTAAGGCCATTCAGAACAAATGGATCTTTAAGAGGAAGACGGACACGGACGGTAATGTCACCGTCTATAAAGCTCGACTTGTGGCAAAGGGTTTTTCACAAGTTCAAGGAGTTGACTACGATGAGACCTTCTCACCCGTAGCGATGCTTAAGTCCGTCAGAATCATGTTAGCAATAGCTGCCTTTTTCGATTATGAGATTTGGCAGATGGATGTCAAAACAGCGTTCCTTAACGGTTACCTTAAGGAAGAGTTGTATATGATGCAACCAGAAGGTTTTGTCGATCCAGAGAATGCTGACAAAGTTTGCAAACTCCAGCGATCCATTTATGGACTGGTGCAAGCATCTCGGAGTTGGAATCTTCGTTTTGATGAGGTGATCAAAGCGTTCGAGTTTATACAAGTTTACGGAGAAGCTTGTATTTACAAGAAAGTGAGTGGGAGCTCTATAGCGTTTCTAATATTATATGTGGATGACATATTACTGATTGGAAACAATATAGAAATGCTGGAAAGCGTAAAGGAATATTTGAACAAAAGTTTTTCAATGAAGGACCTAGGAGAAGCTGCTTTCATATTAGGCATCAAGATCTATAGAGATAGATCAAGACGCTTAATAGGACTTTCACAAAGCACATACCTTGATAAGATTTTGAAGAAGTTCAAAATGGATCAGTCCAAGAAGGGGTTCATGCCTGTTTTGCAAGGTGTGAAGTTGAGTAAGACTCAATGCCCAGTGACTGCAGAAGATAGAGAAAAGATGAGTGTCATCCCCTATGCTTCGGCCATAGGCTCTATCATGTATGCAATGCTGTGCACAAGACCCGATGTCAGCCTTGCCATAAGTGTGGTCGGAAGGTTTCAAAGTGATCCAGGAATGGAACACTGGACGGCGGTCAAGAATATCCTAAAGTACCTGAAAAGGACTAAGGACATGTTTCTCGTTTATGGAGGTGATCAAGAGCTCGTCGTAAAGGGTTACGTCGATGCAAGCTTTGACACTGATCCGGATGACTCTAAGTCGCAAACCGGATACGTATTTATTCTTAATGGGGGTGCGGTTAGCTGGTGCAGTTCCAAGCAAAGCGTGGTAGCTGATTCTACATGCGAAGCGGAGTACATCGCTGCCTCGGAGGCGGCGAAGGAAGGTGTCTGGATGAAGGAGTTCATGACAGATCTTGGAGTAGTGCCAAGTGCACTTAACCCAATGACTCTGTTTTGTGATAATACTGGTGCCATTGCTCTAGCCAAGGAACCAAGATTTCACAAGAGGACCAGACACATAAAGCGACGTTTCAATTCCATCCGCGATTACATCAAGGAGGACGACATAAATATTTACAAAGTAAACACGGATCTGAATGTTGCAGATCCGATGACTAAACCTCTTCCAAGGGCTAAACATGAACAACACTAGAACTGCATGGGTGTTCGATTCATTACAATGTAAATCACATAGTGATGTGAACTAGATTATTGACTCTAGTGCAAGTGGGAGACTGTTGGAAATATGCCCTAGAGGCAATAATAAATTGGTTATTATTATATTTCCTTGTTAATGATAATCGTTTATTATCCATGCTATAATTGTATTGATTGGAAACTCAAATACATGTGTGGGTACATAGACAACACTGTGTCCCTAGTAAGCCTCTAGTTGACTAGCTCGTTGATCAAAGATGGTTAAGGTTTCCTGGCCATTGACATGAGATGTCATTTGATAACGGGATCACATCATTAGGAGAATGATGTGATGGACAAGACCCAAACTGTAAATGTAGCATTTGATCGTATCAGTTTATTGCTATTGTTTTCTGCATGTCAAGTATCTGTTCCTTTGACCATGAGATCATGCAACTCACTGACACCGGAGGAATACCTTGTGTGTATCAAACGTCGCAACGTAACTGGGTGACTATAAAGGTGCTCTACAGGTATCTCCGAGGGTGTCTGTTGGGTTGGCATGGATCAAGACTGGGATTTGTTACTCCGTGTGACGGAGAGGTATCTCAGGGCCCACTCGGTAATACAACATCACATTGAGCCTTGCAAGCAAAGTGACTAAAGAGTTAGCCACAGGATCTTGTATTACGGAACGAGTAAAGAGACTTGCCGGTAACGAGATTGAACTAGGTATAGAGATACCGACGATCGAATCTCGGGCAAGTAACATACCGAAGAACAAAGGGAACATCATACGGGATTAACTGAATCCTTGACATAGAGGTTCGACCGATAAAGATCTTCGTAGAATATGTAGGAGCCAATATGGGCATCCAGGTCCCGCTATTGGTTATTGGCCGTAGAGGTGTCTCGGTCATGTCTACATAGTTCTCGAACCCGCAGGGTCTACACACTTAACGTTTGGTGACGATTAGTATAATTGAGTTATTATGTTGGTGACCGAAAGTTGTTCGGAAGTCTCGGATAAGATCCCGGACATGACGAGGATCTCCGGAAGAGTCCGGAGGTAAAGATTGATATATGTGATAATAGTGTTTCGATCTCCGGAAGAGTTCCAGAGTTCACCGGAAGGGGTTCCGGATGTTTACCTAAGTGTTCGGGTGCAACAACACTTTATATGGGCCAAGGGATAAAAGCCCACAAGGTATTGGAAAGTGCAAAAAGTAGTTTTGCTGCCGCGTAAGCGGTACTACCGCTTGTGTGAAGCGGTACTACCGCCCGAGCGGTACTACCGCTTGTGTGAAGCGGTACTACCGCTTGTGAGCGGTACTACCGCTTGTGCGCGGCTGTGCGCGGTTCGGCAGGGATCCGAGTTGGACTCTTTTCCTGCGGGCCAAACCGACCTTGTGCGGGCAAAACCGACCTGGAGGAGGCTTTTACTCCAAGTTTAGACCCCAAGGCTCAACATATAAATAGAGGGGCAGGGCTAGCACACGGGAGCGATCAGGATTTCCCAAGCCGTGTGCCGGCAACCCTAGCCCTCTAGTTACTCCGTCATAATCTCCGTAGCGCTTGGCGAAGCCCTGCAGAGATTGTTCCTCACCACCATCACCACGCCGTCGTGCTGCTGGAACTCAACCACTACTTCACCATCGCTCGCTGGATCGAGGAGGTGAAGGCGTCATCAAGCCGTACGTGTGTTGAACGCGGAGGTGCCGTCCGTTCGGCACTAGTTCGTGATCGGATCGAGGGACGACGTGCGATTTGGATCGCGGAGACGTTCGACTACATCAACCGCGTTTCTTAAACGCTTCCGCTTAGCGATCTACAAGGGTATGTAGATTCACTCTCCCTCTCGTAGATGCTCATCACCATGGATAGATCTTGTGTGTGCGTAGGAAAATTTTTGTTTCCCATGCAACGTTCCCCAACAGATAGGCGTATGGAGAATCTCCTCATCACGCTGCTGCTGCTCATTCGACGGTCCTCCAGCCTCGCGCCTGCCGCGGCCGAAGCCAGGCGGGCTTTGCTGCGAACCCGCCATAAGAACCTCAGCCGCTGGATCGCAGCTCTCGCACTCGGAAGGAACATCAGACTGATCCGACGCCGAGTCGAACGCGCCGTGAAGTGATTCGGCGGGCTCGATAGCCGCAATCTGCGGAGATGACGCTTGGCGAGCCACCGCATGCCTCACCCAATGCTGCAGCCGCGAGCGGCCAGATCACTTGTGGCGACGAATAGCGGGGAGAGCTGACAGGTACGGAGTCGACGGCTGCCGAAGAAGAACGCCGTAGGAGCTTGCACGGAAGTGCGTCGCCCCGCGGATCGGGAGCGCCTCAACGTCCAGAGGCGCTTCCTGAAGCCATGCCGAGTCGTCGGCGACGAAGGCGAGCACACCGAGACGGATCTCGTGACCCAGGAACAAACCGCCGCCGGGAGACATGACGAAGAAGAAAATCGCAAACTCGCCGGAAGTCGCTTAGACGCGTGCCCCACAGTGGGCGCCAACTGTCGTGGGAACGAGCCTGACCGTAGATGTTAGGGGTATGTAAGGAGAGGGCAGAGTCCTAGCTACGGCGAGGTTGTACACACAGATGTATGAGTTCAGGACCCTCTCGTTGAGGTAACAGCCCTACGTCTCAGTGCTCGGGAGCTTCTGTCATGTGGAAAGTATGAGTTATAGGGGGTGCGAACCCTTGTGCCAGAGGGGAGGGGTGGCTTATATAGAGTGCGCTGCCCCTCATGAATACCCGGCAACCAAGGGTCCGATCGTGGTAATAAAGGTATACGTTACTGATAACGTATGTAATAAATGCTACTTATGGTGTCTAGTCGAACGCCTGCCCGTTGGCCTCCCTAGAGTGGCTTCTAGTCTTCTGCGGTCGATTGACTTCTGGTTCTTCCTAGTGAAAGGCAACTGTCGAGTGGAGGGAGAAACCTCCGAGTGGATGTACTGTCGAGTGACTCATGTGCGATGGTGATTTCAGTCGGAGTCTTCTTTGTAATCTTTAGGTTCTCCAATGTAGTGTCCTTAGGTAGGGTATGTAGGTCAGGCTTATGACCCTACCCTAGGTACATATCCCCATCAGCCGGCGACGTGGGCTCCAGCCCCCGGGCGGCTCTTGGGCAGGAGCTGCTTGAAGGCACGGTTGGAGGCTGGGGCCTGTGCGTCGCCCAGGACACAAGCGATCGCGCGGGGCTCTTGGAAGCCCCCAGCCAAATTGTCCTGCCGGCCGTCGTTCTTCCTTGGCGGTGGTGGCAGCGGAGGAAGGCCGGCCCTGCCCTGAGGGCGGGCCTCCTGAGGATGATCACGCCAAGATTCGCCGCGAGGCTTGCCGCGCCGGCGATCCTCGTGAGGCTGATCTCGTCAGTTCTATCGTGGGTCGCGGTTGTCCCAGCGGTTCCCGCTGCGGCCCTCCCCACGACAGCTGCCGTGGTTGCCGCGCTCGGGGCGGCGGCCGAAGCGCTCGTCGCGGAGCTCCCTGAGCTCCAGGCAGTTGCTGGTGTTGTGGGTGTTGGTGTAGTAGAAGACGCAGAACGGTTGGTTGCACCTGGGGAGCTCTTCCGGGCCACGACCGCGCTTCGCCTTGGGCGCAGCTGCCAGCAAGACGGGGCCCTTGCGTTTTGCCTCCTTGGCCTTGGCCTTCTTGTCCTCGTGGTCCGTCGGGAGGTGCGGCCTACCTTGGCCTTAGCGCACTTGTTCGCCTGGTTGAACTTCGGGGGAAGCGCGCGTGCACCGCCTTGTGGCCGTGGCATCATCTGGCAGCTCGTCTTGTTCCGCGCGCACGCCGGCGCCCCACGTGGTGGTTCATGGTGTCGCGCTTCGCACCTGGGCTTGCGGTCGGCCCTTCGCGGGGAAGGAGGAGGTGGCGCGTCGTGAGACACGTCGCCCGCCTGGAAGAGCAGGAGGCGGAGCGAGCGGGGGAGCGCCGGGGCTTCACTAGCGGCGTCGGCGGGCTCGGCGACGCGGCTAAGCCAGTCTTCGGAGTGGTCATCGTCGGGGTGGTAACACAGTAGTTCGCGCGCCATGGACAGCGCAGCCGGTGCATTCGCCGGCCCGTGGCGTGCGCGGCAGGTCGACGCCGTGGTGGGAGCGGGGGACGGCGCAGCGACGCGGCCGTCCCGCCGCTCGGAGGGTGGCAGCGACGAGTCCTGCTGCTCTTGAGTAGCCGGGCCGGTGGCAGCGTTGGCTGCCAGAGAGATGGAGAGGCGCGGGCACCGTCTGGGCAACGCGAGCGGCCCGACGCTCGGCACGAACTCGGCGGGCGTCGGCCATGGGAGCGACGGAGCTGAGACGGGGTGGAACCGGAGAAAGATTTCGACACGCCCCTACCTGGCGTGCCAAATGGCGGAATCGGGGCTCCGCAAAACCCAACAAGGTTCGAACACTGGGGCGTGTGCGAAGATCTCAACCGGCTCGAAGTCCCAAGCCCGTCACCTTACGGCCTAGCCGCGTCGAATAAGTGTGAGCGGGAAGAAGATGGACTCAGAGATTTACCCAGGTTCGGGCCACCTTGCGGTGCAAAACCTTACTCCTGCTTTGTGGTGGATAGGCCTCTCGAGGAGGCTAAGGATGAACTAGTACAGTGGCTGGGTGGCCTCACGAGGGCTCTTGTAAGTGATGAACTGGTGTGTCCGACCCCCCTTCTACGGTGGGAGCTAGTCCCTCTTTATAGTGGCAAGGTGCAGCTTATCCTGACTAAAGGTTGTCTTTGCCTGCAAAGCTCCCGGCGTGACGCAGTGGTGGGCTCGGCGATGACATCTGTCCTACTGAGCTCGTGGTCTCGGTCCTCTTGCACTAGGAAGGAAACCTTTGGGGGGTTCCTTGGGAACCCGCATACGTCCTTGCCTCCTTATCACGAAAGAGGAAACTGTCCTCCTTCTGCGCCCGCTGGCGCCCGCCTGGCTCTGCCGTCAGAACCCACGTCACCCCGGCCTCGGGAGGCCGGGTACTTGCATAGGAATCTCCGCTCCTCGGGAGGCAGCCTGGGGGATGCCACTCCTCCGGAGGTCTTGGCGTTGTCCTCCTCGCGAGGCGGGGGCTCTCGCGAGGGCCTTGACTTGGGGGGCTTGTTGCTGGGCCGTACCGGGCCTTTGAGGTGGGCCACGCGCTGGGCCGTAGGCAGGCAGGTCTGGGTACCCCCGGTCCCAGAACGCCGACAGAAGCTTTGCCAATCCATTCCTTGCATCTTGGGGTATCTCCTCACAATTTGTAGCCATCCCATCATTGGACTTTTCCTGAAATAAACTTAGTGGAACCATGAGTCCAATGACATATATGTTGTTATTAATTACCAAAACCACCAAGGGAGCAAATGTTCATTCAATCTCCCCCTTTTTGGTAATTGATGATAACATATAGATCAAAGCTTCTACATATGATATAATCAATGAATAGAGTCATCGCTTTGAGAAGTATGTGATAAGTAAGAGCTCCCCCTAAATTTGTGCATTATTTGAATTTGCGTTTGAATGCAAATGCACAATCGATTAGGCTCATGGGGTTCTCTTTCATGTCACATACAACTTGGTGGTGTGCGATAATAATATGAATGAATAACATAGCACAACACATCAAGCAAGAAGTGAATGATCATCTCATAAGCATCTCAAAACATAAGACGTAGTAGCAACACATAAGAAGTGCATGATCAAACACCAACAAGTTTAACACACAAACGATCAACCAAAAGATTTTAAAGTTTTGGAAAGCAACACTCTCTCTCTCTCGAAGCCCTATTGATCTATACAACTTCTCCCCCTTTGGCAACAAGTTACCAAAAAGTTCAAAGGTATTGGACTAATCATCTCTCTGGGGCTGATCTCCTCCGGTTGTTGATGTAGGAGTCGAGAGAACCGCTTCTGCGAAGACTTCTGCCAATGTCATGGAAGGGCTTGGTGTAGACACTGGAGGTGCTGATGGAGCTGACGGGACTGAAGGAGCTGCAGCAGGAGCTGATGGAGATGGTCTCATATCAGAAGCTGGCATTGATAAGGATCTGGCTTGTGTCTTGAATTGAGTGCTAGGCCTGAGGAGTTGACTGTCATCATCATCATCCTCTGAGGTGTGGGGAAGGGGTACTGAGTCCACCTCCTTCTTGAGCTCATCAACTGTCTTAGTCAGCCCATCCACCTTGTTGTTCAAAGAGTGAAACTTGTCCTCAACAATCCTTTCTAGGCTCTCTTGGTTCTTGAGAATTTTCGTGATGTCATTTTTCATGCCTTGGATAGAGCTAAGAATAAGATCCATTTGCTCGTTCCTTGTCCTTGGCATTGGAGCACTAGTGGCTCTGGCTGCCTCAACTGCTTGCTGTGCAATAGCTGAAATGGGATGGTCTGGGTCCATCACCACTATATTGTCTTCAAACTCAGGCTGGAGAGGCATGTGGGGTCTATCAAGAGCAAATACATTCTTCTCAAGCTTGAAGTTGATGAGCATCTGAATGTATGGAGCATATCCACATGACCTCTTCTGGCGAGCAGCTGTCCTCTTCACAGTCTCAACAATCAAGTCCATAACTCTGAATCTGGTGTGAAGGTCAATATGATGCAGCATGTTTATGGACTATCCTCTGATCATCTTCTCATCTCCTAACTTGGGCATCAATGTGTACCTCATGATGGTATTGGTGGTTTGCAAATCTGCCTGCAGAAAGTACACTGAGCCAAACTTATGTGAATGCACATAGTCCTCAGGGATCTCCTTGTACATATTAGCCATGGAGTTGTGATTTGCTTTGGACTCAGAGTACACATCCAAATCACCATCTTCTACCCGTGGGGCTCCTAAGATGGTAGCCCACTCTTCCACTGAAGATTCATATCTGGTGCCCTCAGTCATCCACACTATCCTGCCATCTGGATAGAAGTGTGCAGTGGAATAGAACTGCATGATCATCTCATCATTCTAGGGAGTCATCTTCCTGCCAACAAAAGCATCAACACCAACAGCCTGGAAGTTATCTAGCACATGGGGAAAGTAGTCCTCATTTTCCTTAATGTAGTCCCAATCTACATATCTCATGTCACTGACAGCAGGGCTCTTATCAAGAAAAATTGTCTCATAGAAATCCTACTCCTCCTTGGTGTGGAATCTGTAGTCTACAACTGTCTTCCTCCTCTGAGAATAAGGATCTATGGCTCTCCACTCTCTCAGCCCTGAATCCTTTCTCTTCTTCATGTCCTCAGCAAGTGGATGGTTGTCATTGTGTTGCGGGAGGTGAGGTCTAAGCTTCCTCAAAACAGACATATCCTCATCTTTAGCAACAGCTCTGGAAGAGGTTCCCTTGTTCTTGGCTGCAGTTGGAATGTCTCTGGTTGTCCTCTTGGGCTTAAGAGCTGTGGACTTCTTGGGAGGAGGAGCTACCTTGCTTTTGGATGGGACCTGAGAAGTCATGGCATCAGCAAGCAGCTTCTTCTTCTTCTTAGGAGGAGCCTGGGCAGCTCGCTCTTCCTCTCCCTCAGCATCTGCTGCATCCTCATACATGGAAGTTGGTCTTCCAACAACATGTATTATCCTCTTCCTGCTTCTCTTCTTTTCAGCAGGCTTCTTGGGCATAGAGCTTCTAACTGGCTCTATAGACATGGAAGCCCTAGCACTCTCTGGTGCTCTCACAGCCTCAGAACCGCCATACTCCTTCCTGACAGGTCTTCTAGATGAGGTTGCCTCAGATGCATCCTTCTTAGCAGCTCTGTCTGCTTTGTCCTGCCTTTGCTTGGCAAGGACCTCCTCTGGCACAAAATCAGAATCCTCTTCATCTAAATTTAATTTCCTCCTGGCTCTAGTTGCAGCCTTGGGCAAACCATGGGAGCTAGGAGTGCCTGGATCTTCTGAGGAAGATGAGCTTGGGTCAGGACTAGTGCCTGGATCAGCATCAATGCTAGGCTCTCTGGAATCGTTCTGACAATCACCTGAGGCTGACATACTGTCCCTGTGAATGGAGTATAGAAGAGCAGAAAAGTTGAGTATCACAAAAACACATAATTTTTCAAAAACAAACTCAGAAACTTTGGGTATGAACTACTGCAAGATGGATTTTGGTAGCACCGGGTTGTTGTTTTCGGAGTCACCGAGACTGACCACTGCCTTAACAGAGACTTGGCAGCCATTTTCGGTGGAACCGAGAAAGTCTACTCGGTCTCTCCGAAGTGGTTCTCAGTAACCCTAAACACAAAATCGGTGGAACCGATTCTTACAACTCGGTGTCACCGAGATGCATTCTATGGGAGATCAGATCCAAAATTTCATTGTTTTTCTAGTCTATGGATTGTTTTGTGGGATAGGAAGTTTGCACATGGTGGAACAGGACGAAATCATCTCAATGCATTAGAATCGGAAGGGGAACGCATGGAGAAATTCGGATCCATACCTTAACTTGGCGGTGGTCCGACTACGACGGCGATGGCGGAGAAGATTCCCGTCGGCGGCGTGATTCCCAACTGCGGAGGCGCTCGGGGAGACAAAGGCTATGACCGGGGGGGTCTGGTTTCGGCAGCTTAGGGTTGGGGGTGCGACATTTGAAGATAGAAATTCAAAGCATCGGGTCCGCCGTATAAGTACCCTTCACTGTCGGTGTCACCGAGACTAAAATTTCGGTGCCACCGAGTTCCTCTACTGTTAGTTGACAGGGAAACTCGGTGGAACTGAGATTATGGTATCGGTGGTATTGAGGTACAAAAACAGATCAACCCTAGGCAGTCGGTGGAACCGAGATTTTCTGGTTGGTCACACCGAGTTGCACTATAGGGAGGTTTTGGAGGTCAGCCTTCCGAGTGCTCCTCACACAAAGGGTTCGTCATGTGCTTGTTCAAGTTTTTGTGATATAGCATGAATAAAACTTGAGGTGAGAAAGCATAGATAGCTAGAGAAAGGTCCTAGGCATTCTTGTATATCCAATTGGCCAAAAGAAAATAAAAACCAAATAGCTACAATTGGATATCCTCGAATGAGTAAAGATATGCAGACCAACATGCTCACACAATAAGATATCAAATGGAATCATGGCAAACATGCACAATCATTCTAGCATCTATCAAGCACTTTGGCGATGAGGTAGTCATCTATATATGAGTATATTGACTTAGGAGACAAGTAAGAATACTTGATCATAGGTCATACTCATCGTTTAAGCACAAGTGGGGTTACCACTTTTACATAAAGCTTGTTAATGTTGTCACATTCTAAGAGATACTTTGACTCAAGTCTTAGAGTAAAGCTCCCCCTTGATGTGATGTCCCCCCTAAGAGGGATAAACTAACCTTGGGTTTTGTCATGGAAGACTTCATGTGGGTGATGTAGTAGTGGGTGCTCATAGTTGATGAAGATCATCTTGAGTTGGGAGCAATCCTTTGTGTTTCTTACTCCCCTCACCTACATGGGTTAGTCCCAAGCACAAGAGACAAATACAAGGATATCTATGGACATGGAGTGCAAAGCATACATGATGATGTCCATGGATTCATTTATTACCTTGTCCCTTGCTTACCTTTGAGGGAATGTGTGACTCCTTGAACTATTGCATAATGTTGATGTTGATTGCAACTAGTTCTTGCCAATAATGAATGTGAGTGAAATTCATTGGCGGAGTCACCCCTCAATAACTTCTCTAGTTCTTCTTCTTGGGGACCCACATCAAGTTGATGGGAATCCTTGGTGTTGAAGTGGCACTTGTAGAAGTTGAGCTTGTAGTAGCCTTGGGAACCCACTTGACCAAAGCTTGGGATTCATCTTCATATGAGTCAATCTCTTCTTGAACCTTGTCCTTGCCCTTGAGCTTGTGGTCTTGTGGAGGAAGGTCATCTTGAGCTTTTGTTCCCTTGGGAAGAGTATGTTCATACTTCTCCCTTTGAGGAACAAACTTGGGCTTGGGGTATTGACCTTCTTCCCATTCAACTCCATTAGAGTTGAAGTAGCCAATGCCATGGTTCTTCCGGTATCCTCCGTGCTTGCGTACAATCTCCTCAAATTGCTTACATCTGGTAAGACTTTTGTAGATACCTTTCTCTATGATCCCTTTCAATAGATCATTTTCTTGCTCAAGTGTAACTTGGCTAAGAGAGTCGTTAGTGGAATCAATAGAACTACTAGAAGCAATATCATTTGTTTTATCATTTTTATTGCTACTAGTTGAAGAACCCTTTTTGCCTTTGTTACTAGATTGCTTAGTCTTAACTTGTGGGATAAATGTAGACAGAGTAGTTGTTTGGCTAGATAAGAGGAAGTCTTCTTTCGGAGATCGTCATTGATTGCTTTAAGAAACTCATGTTCTTGCTCCAAATTGAGCTTCTCGAAGCGTAGCTTCTCATGAGTTCTTACAAGCTCTCTATGATCTTCTAAAGTAGATTCATGAGCTAACTTAAGAGTGTTTAATTATTTAGTTAGTCATTCTATTTCCTTCTTATCATCATGACACGACTTATCTTGATTAACATGATCATCATCTAGCACATTTTGACTAATATTACTAGTTTTGTCACATAGCAAGTCATCATCTCCAAGTAGGCCATCCTCATCACTATCGAAATCAAGATATTCGGGGTGTGATACCTTGGGGCCTTTAGCCATGACGCAACTTCCACTCCCTTCATTTGGTGAATCAAATATGTCGTAGGAGTTGGAGGAAATGAGTGCAAGTCCGGCAACACCTTCATCTTGACTATAGTCGGAGTCGGAGTGATAGCTTCTCTCGGAGTGGTCGTCGGAGTCGGAGCCGGAAACCCATTCACCAACATGAGTGTGATGTCTTCTTCTTGAGTAGCTCTTGTTGTACTTGTCCTTCTTCTCTGAATCCCTACTTCTCCTTGAGGGTCTTCGTTCATAACGATCATCTCTACTCCTTCTCTCTCTTCGAGGTGACTCATCTCTTGAGCTCTTTCTTCTAGGTGACTTCCCTTCTTATGTGGGGGGCCGTGCACTCATTTGAGTAGTGTCCGGGCCTTCCACAATTGTAACAATTCCGGTCATGACTAGATGAACGCTTTTCTTCATATCTTGAGTTGGAGTTCCTCTCTTTGCCTCTACTTTTGTAGAACTTGTTGAATTTCTTGACCATGAGGCTTATCTCTTCATTGGTTACAAGGTTATCGCTTGAAGTAGCGGGAGCATCACTTGTTGCTTTGTAAGCACCGCTAGACTTGTTGTGAAGCTCTTCCTTGTCTTTGAGTGTCATCTCATGAGCAACAATCCTACCAATGACTTCTGTAGCTCACGTGTGTCATTTGTAATTTGGCATCATTTGGATCAATGTGCACACGTGTCATATTTTCCATCCAAAGCTCTAAGTATCTTCTTGATGATGAATTTGTAGGTCTTTTCTTCGCTTCCTAAGCCGGCAATCTCATTGGTGATGAGAGAAAGCCTAGAGTACATCTCCGCAACTCCTTCACCATCCTTCATCTTGAACTTGTCAAGTTGACTTTGAAGCACGTCCAACTTAGATTCTTTGACAGAATCGGTACCTTCGTGCATATCAACCAAAGTATCCCAAATTTCCTTTGCATTCTCAAGACGGCTGATTTTGTTGAATTCTTCGGGGCATAGGCAGTTGAAAAGAATGTCACATGCTTGAGCATTGTATTGCAACATCTTCAATTCATCTGTGGTCGCTTCACGATTCGGTTCCTTTCTATCACCAAAGAATTCACCTTGCAAGCCAACACGAACAACAGCCCAAACGGCGGGGTTATGACCAAGAATATGCATTTTTATCTTATGCTTCCAACTAGCAAAATTAGTGCCATCAAAGTACGGACCTCTACGGTGGTAACTTCCCTCACTAGACGCCATACTCTCCTAGGTTGTGAAACCAATGCAATGGAGACCAAAGCTCTGATACCACTTGTAGGATCGAAAGTATGTCTAGAGGGGGGTGATTAGACTATTTGACTAATTAAATTTTTTACCTTTTCCCAATTTTAGTGGTGGGCAGATTTTAGCAATAGTAGCAAGTCAAGCACACCCTACACATGCATGTCTACGAGTATAGCAGCGGAAAGTAAAGACAAGCACATGTAATAGAGGTAAGAGTTATAAGATCAAACACAATTGTAGAAACGAAGATTTTTCCCGTGGTTCCGATAGGTGGCGCTATCGTACATCCACGTTTATGGAGTCTTCAACCCACGGAGGGTAACGGTCGCGAGAGTCCACGGAGGACTCCACCCATAAGGGTCCACGAAGTACCAATCTTGACTATTCCATAACGGCTTCCGTCCACGAAGGACTAGCCTCACTATGAGTAGATCTTCATGAAGTAGGCGATCTCCTTGCCTGTAGAAACTTCTTGGTTCAACTCCACAACATGAAGTAGGAGGCTCCCAAGCAACACCTAACCAGTCTAGGAGGCACCACCCTCCAAAAGGTAATAGGCTTGATAATGATGATGAACTCCTTGCTCTTGTGCTTCAAGATGAGAGACTCCTCAACACTCAATCACTCTCTCACAGATTTGGCTTTGTGGAAGGGATTGATTGGGTGGAAAGAAACTTGGGGAGGCTATAAATCAAGATCCATATGGTTGGAGTGGATGATCTTGATCTCAACACAAGGGTAGGTGGTTCTCTCTCAGAAATCTGGATGGGGCAAGTATGGAATAGTTCTGACTGCTTCTCTTTTGAGTGGGATGTGGTGGAGGGGTATATATAGGCATCCCCAAAAATCCAACCGTTACAACATTATTGCCCAACTCGGTGAAACCGAAGTAAAACTCGGTGGCACCGACTTGTTCAAAATGTGGCAACTTTAGGAAACTCGGTGAGACTGATATGGAACTCTCGGTGGTACGGAAACCAGTGGCCGAGGGCAGTTGCAAAAACTCGGTGAGACCGAAGCATAAACTCAGAAATTCCGATTTTATGATTTGGTACACCAGAAGGTTGGTCACTGAAACTCGGTTGCACCGATGTGAACTCGGTTGCACCGAAGAAGGGTTTGTGGCTAGGGTTTCTGTCTAGGGTTCAAACTCGGTGTAGCCGATATGGAATTCTTGGTGGCACCGATTTTGAGTGGTAGGTTTTTTTAGAGGACCCCTTAATCGCGGACTCCCTCAGCCACAGGCATTGTCCGTGTGGCTTTTGGGTGATTTCGAGCCCTCAGATCAAGATCTAAGGGTCCAGATCTGAGGGTTTGGCTAGGGCTGCATGATTTGAGGGTTTGGATGGCTGGGGGGGGAGGTCTAGGAGGGGTTAGTGATAACCCACAAGTATGGAGGATCATTTGTAGCCTTTTTCGATAAGTAAGAGTGTCGAACCAAATGATGAGCTAAAGGTAGAATTAATATTCTCTCAAGTTATATCGACCACCGATACAACTCTACGCACACTAATGCTTACTTTACATAGAACAAGAATAAAACTACTTTTTAGGTGTAATATGAAAAGTTTGCAAAAATAAAACTAGAAGTACTTAGCTAGATAATAAAAGTTAGTTTGTTTTAGTAGAAAGCTTTTGTAGAACGATGAGAAAGATTGTCCATAGGCAATTGAATATAACACTATAGATACTTATCATACGCAATGAGGGAGAGGCATACGCTAACATACTTTCCGTACTTGTATCACATGCACTTATGATTAGAACTCTAGCAAGCATCCGCAACTACTAAAGATCATTAAGGTAAAACCCACCCATAGAATTAAGTAACAAGTCATCTTTACTCCCATACACAACAACCCCCTTACTAGGGTTTAAACTTCTGTCACTCTCACAACCACTATAAGTGAATTATGAACATATTGCAACACCCTCCAGCGGTAATCCCACATGTTTGTGAGACATGGAGGGCACCATAGGACATCATCATATCAACATACAACTCATATCAATCACACCATACCACAATTAACCCGTAGGACAAAAAGAATCTACTTGAACATCATAGGATGGCTACACATCATCGGGTAATGATATATACCATAAAGCGCCATGTTCAAGTAGAGCTTACACGGGGAGAGAGGGGTTACACCGCTGTAAGGAGAGGGAGAGAGTTGGTGGAGATGGCGGCAAAGTTGTTGGTGTAGATCGCCGTCACAATGGTTCCCCCGTTGGTACTTCGGCGCCACCGGAAGAGAGGGGGAGAGAGCCCCCTCCTTATTATTCTTCCTTGGCCTCCCCCTATATGGGAGGAAGGTTTCCCCTCTGGTCCTTGGCCGCCATGGCCCCCAAGGGGCGGGAGCCTCTCTAGATTGGATCTCTCTTTGTGTTTCTCTTCTGTTTCTGCGTTCCTGTTTTCTGGCCCTTCACTGTTTCTTAAATATCTGGAGATCTGTAACTCCGATTGGGCTGAAATTTTGAGGGGATTTTATTCGGATATTAGCTTCCTTGCGGCCGAAGAAGAGTCTGAACCGACTTACCAGGGAGTCACAAGCTCAAGGGGCGGGCCTACCCCTGGAAAGCGCCCTCTGAGCTCGTGACTCTCTCGAACATCGTATGGCATTGATTCCTTTTCCCAAAAATCACATACATTACAAAATACATCTCCGTAAAATTTTATCGCGTTTGGACTTTGTTTGATATGGATTTTGTGTGAAACAAAAACATGCAATAAACATGAACTAGCAATAGATCAATATGTTAGTGCAAGAAAATCATATAAATTGTTGCCAAAAGTATGTGAAAGTTGTAAAATAATGGCATGAAACAATAGAAAATTGGGTCTTTTACATATGTGTCCCTAACTCGAATCCACTACTCAAATTGGCCCCTAGTTTTTAAGCATGCTCAAATTTGTCCCTCTGCCATTAGGGACCATTACAGAAATGCCCTTCCGTGCCGTTTCCGTTGGGTCAAAGTGCTTTGACCGTTTTTTGGACGTTTGTCGGACTATTTGCCCCTGACTCCATGTGACACTTACATGTTGGACCCTCTCTGAAAAAATAAAAGGAAATAAGTCTCTCCATCTCTCATAACCCCTCTCTCCCTCTCCGATAAAATATGAAAATTCAAATACTACAGAAAAAGTTTCTGTTTTTGCACAACATACATCAAACAAGCAATTTAAAAATCCTAAAGGTAAATCTTGGCACATTATTTTTATAATACAATAGATTTATACAAGGGGATAATTATTTTTGTGAGAATTTCCATGAAAAGTTCTAGATTGTTTCCATGAGCATGAAGACAAGTGTTCAAGGTCGACCCTCACTTCTCCAATGCATAACTTTCCATTCGCTTCGCTTCTTGAAAATGTTTTAGGTTCCCCTCTATATTTTTTTGTTTTTAAACTTTTTTAAAAGCACACAACAGATAAAATGACTCTCTAAAACTTCCGGGTTGTCTCCCTGGCAATACTTTCTTTAAAGCCATTAAGCTAGGCGTATAATGCTCAAGTAATTGATCCACCCGGATCCCAAGGTATATCAAAACCAATTTTAATTAACTATGATTTATAATTAAGCAGCAAGCACAAAGTAATATATATCATGTA
This sequence comes from Elymus sibiricus, assembly GCA_039707655.1. Taxonomy (NCBI): domain Eukaryota; kingdom Viridiplantae; phylum Streptophyta; class Magnoliopsida; order Poales; family Poaceae; genus Elymus; species Elymus sibiricus. The sequence goes on along the minus strand of CM077669.1, from coordinate 396,838,243 downwards.
GCAAATAAATCTAACTCTCTGCCTATGCATTGGCATGTCATAAAAGAACAATTCATTCACACAAAGTAAAGGTCAATACATAGCATAAGTAGTTTCTTGCAATTTTATCGTATTAGAAACATAGAGAGGTGACGATTTGGTTCCTCTCTCATAATAATTGCAAGTAGGAGCACCAAGCACATGCATATTACATCCATCAAAATCATCATGTGTAGTGGTAAAACGCAACCCATCAATATAATCCTTAATAAGTGCAAACTTCTCTCATATAGTGTAGTTGGGAGAATTCAAAAAGATAATAGGACTATCGTGTGTGGGTGCAATAGCAACAATTTCATGCTTAACATAAGGAACTATAGCAAGTTCATATCCATAAGGATAATTCATATTGGCATCATGGCCACAAGCATAGCAAGCATCAAGTTCATCAAAAAGGGATATTTCAAACCAATCGAAGGGATCATAGCAGTTATCATAGAAATCATCCTTCGGTAAGCACACAGGGAAATTAAACAATGTATGGGATAAAGAGTTACTCTCATCAGAACATGGGCACGGGTGATCAATCCGACCTTCCTCCTTTTGTTCCAAGCTCTCCTCCTTATCTTTTTCATCTAATGAGGTAACAATTTCAGCAATTTCTTCTTTCATAGATTACTTCAAAATATTAGTTTCTTCCAAGGCAGCAGGCATTCTCTCAATAAATTCTTTAACATAAGCATTAGAATCATAGTTTTCATAGCAATATTTAAGTATGGCAAAAAAATTAGAGTTGTAAAAAATAGCATCATCTTTTAAATCAAAGAAGCAATTTCATATGCACACTTAAAAGCAACAAATTCTTCAATTTGTTTAGTATCATAATAACTATAGATATCCTTGGCATAAGAAGATAACATTTCGCTATCATTAAACTCACATTCGCAGGGAAGGTGTTTTTTAGGGTCCTCAAAACAACAAGCAAAATCATGTATTTCACATACATTCCAAGTATAGCAATGCGAACAATTAATTTGATGACATACATTTTCCCTTTTTGAGACAAGCAGTGTTGTAAAAAATAAGCATGCTCATCTAATGATTTCCGCTCAACTAAGCTAGTTGGGTTTTCAGCATGAGCGCAAAGGGATCGAAGATGATCCAAGTAGAAAGCTTCGTAGTACGAAACACAAGTGGTTCCTCAACTTCTGGGTTAGCAAGTAGAACTATTTTTTGGTATTTTACGTTTCCTACCCATAACTAAAGATAGAAAACAAGAACTAAAAATAAAATTACTTAGAGATAAATCAAACAAGCACAAACGAGAATATTCAGCCTATGCTATTGCTCCCCAGCAACGACGCCAGAAAACGGTCTTGATAACCCACAAGTAAAGGGGATCGTTTGTAGCCTTTTTTGATAAGTAAGAGTGTCAAAACCAACAAGGAGCTAAAGGTAGAATTGATATTCTCTCAAGTTATATTGACCACTGATACAACTCTACACACTAATGCTTACTGTACCTAGAACAAGAATAAAACTACTTTGTAGGTGTAATAGGATAAGTTTCCAAGAATAAAACTACAAGTACTTAGCTAGATAATAAAATTTAGTTTTTTAGTAGAAAGCTTTTGTAGAACGATGAGAAATATTGTCCATCGACAATTGAATATAACATGATAAATACTTATCATATGCAATGAGGGAGAGGCATACACTAACATACATTCCATACTTGGATCACATGCACTTATGATTGGAACTCTAGCAAGCATCCGCAACTACTAAAGACCATTAAGGTAAAACCCAACCATAGGATTAAGTAACAAGTCCTCTTTACTCCCATACACAACAACCCCCTTACTCGGGTTTAAGCTTCTATCACTCTCGCAATCCACTATAAGCAAATTATGAGCATATTGCAACACCCTACAACAGTAATCCTTCACACTTTCGAGACACGGAGGGCACCATAGGACAACATCATATCAGCATACAACTCATATCAATCACCATACCACAATTAACCCATAGGACAAAAAGAATCTACTCGAACATCATAGGAAGGCCACACATAATTGGGAAATACTACATAGCATAAAGCACCATGTTCAAGTAGACATTACGGCGGGGAGAGAGAGGTTACACCACTATAAGGAGAGGGAGAGAGTTGGTGGTGATGGCGGTGGAGTTATTGGTGTAGATCACCGTCATGATGGTTCCTGATACGTCTCCAACGTATCTAAATTTTTTGATTGTTACATGCTATTATATTATCATTCTAGGATACTTTTTAAGCATTTACTTGTTCTTTTATATTATTTTTTAGCACTAACCTATTAACCCAGGGCCAAGTTCCAGTTGCTGTTTTCTACATGTTTCTTGCCTTTCAGGAATAATGTACCAAACGAAGTCCAAATACCCCAAAACTTTTTGATGATTTTTTTCGGACAAAAATAAGACCTGGAAGCTTCAAAGGAAGACCAGAGGCACACGAGGTTCCCCCAAGCCAACAGGGCACGCCGAGAGGGGTGGCCCCGCCCTGATAGCTTGGGGCACCTCCCAGCTCCTCTGGCTCTGATCTCTTCGCTATAAATTCTCATATATCCCCCTGATAGCTTGAGGCACCTCCCAGCTCCTTTGGCCCTGATCTCTTCGCTATAAATTCTCATATATGCCCAAAACCCTAGAGAGCCTCTCGAAACACTTTTTCCGCCGCTGCCAGCCTCTGTTCCGCCGTGTGCCCATCTGGAGCCCTGTTCCGATGCCCTGTCGGAGGGGGGGATCGGTCACGGAGGGCCTCTAAATCAACCTTGCTACTCCCATGGTGATATGTGAATAGTTCACCACAGATCTACGGGTCCATAGTTATACCCAGATGGCTATCTCTCTCTATGTTCTTCATTGCCAAGATCACCACGATTCCTGTGGTGATCTATCTTATGTAATCAATCTTTGCGGTGTGTTTGTTGGGTTCCGTTGAATTGTGGGTTTATGTTCAGATTATTCATGAAAATATATTGAATCCTTGGTGGTTATTTATACGCATGATTTTATAGCTTCGTAATGCTCTTCGATCTATCGGTTCGGTTTGGCCAACTAGATTGATTTATCTTCACGTGGGAGTGGTGCGTTGTAGTGGGTTTAATCTTGCGATGCTAAATCCCAATGGAAGAAAGGGACATGACATGTATTGTATTTCTGTCACTAAGGGTAAAACGATGGGGTTCATTCATATTAATTGGATTTACTTTGTCTACATCATGTCATCATCCTCCAAGAATTACTCTTTTTTTAGTTAATACTCTAGATGCATGCTAGATAGCGGTAGATGGGTGGAGTAATAGTAGTAGATGCAGGTAGGAGTCGGTCTACTTGTTTATGGACATGATGCCTATATTCATGATCATTGTCATGAATAAATATTGCATAACTATGCGCTTTTTTATCAGTTTCCCAACAGTAATTTGTTTACCCACCGTATTCTTTCTTCAAGAGAGAGGCTTCTAGCGAAAACTATGGCCCCCGGGTCTCCTCACAAATATATTTACAAAAACTCTAAATACCTTGCTTCCATTATTTACTTTCTTTTTATTTTCAATTTATATTTACCAAATTATCTATCTATCACTACTTATCACTTGCAAGTAACGAGTTCAAGGGGATTGACAACCATCTTGCCCGCGTTGGGTGCAAGTGTTTGCTCTTTTTGTGTGTAGGCACTAAAGACGGGAGTTTGCGTGGTTCTCCTATTGGTTCGATAACATTGGTTCTCACTGAGGGAAATACTTACCTCTACTATGCTGCATCATCCCCTCCTCTACGGGGAAAATCCCAACGCAGTTCACAAGTATCAGTTCCCCCGGCGGAACTCCGGCGCCACCGGAAGAGGGGGAGAGAGCCCCCTCCTTCCTCTTCTTCCTTGGCATCCACCCTAGATGGGAGAAGGGTTTCCCCTCTGTTCCTTGACCACCATGCCCCCCCGGGGGGCGGGAGCCCCTCTAGATTGGATCTCTCTTTGTGTTTCTCTTCTGTTTCCGCGTTCCTGTTTTCTGGCCCTTCACCATTTATAAAATATCCAAAGATCTGTAACTCCGATTGGGCAGAAATTTTGAGGGGATTTTTATGTGGATATTAGCTTCCTCGCGGCCGAAGGAGAGTCCCAACCGACTTATGACATAGTCACAAGCTCAAGGGGCGTGCCTATCCCCCTGGGGTGTGCCCTGTGAGCTCGTGCCTCTTTGAGACATCGTCTGGCGCTGATTCCTTTTCTTGAAAATCAGGTATGTCCCAAAATAAATCTATGTATTTTTTTATCGCGTTTGGAGTTCGTTTGATATGGATTTTCTGCGAAACAAAAAACATGCAACAAACAAGAATTGACACTCGGCACTGAATCAATATGTTAGTCCAAGAAAATCATATAAATTATTGCCAAAAGAATGTGAAAGTTATAAAATAATGGCATGAAATAATAAAAAATTATAGATACGACATAAATGTATCATGTGGCTACAAAATTAGCTAGGGGGAAGCCCTAGAGAGTGAGGGGGCTCTCTCCATGGGAGGTCTTTATATAGGGAAAAGGCTATGGTGGGACGGATCTCGTCCGTCCGATGACTATCTGATAGCCACGAACGTTGGGATAGGCTAGGTGGGATAAGTGGGCTATGCAGAGTGGGCTAGGCTGGTATGGGAGGGAAAAACGGGCAACCCGACATGCATTTTATTTATGAAAAAAGTCCGATAATCTAGCCGGTGATAGTTGCTATAGTTTAACGGTTGGGGTATCAAACGACCTCCGAATGCGACGAAATTTGGTAGGCGGTCAACCTACAATATATTAAGTCCGCATAACAACTTTCAATCAATTACGAGAACGCTTTATTACCACTTAGAGAACTAATTTTAAACGATGTCACGGGCCCGTGCAAGTGTGCTTGGTCTCAAAACGGATAACGAAGGCAACGAGGAGAAGCGGAAGCTACTAACGGATGAAAGTTTTGGAAAATGGCGGCAACGGAGTGCCGATGCAATGCGAATGATGGGATGATGAATGCAACAAACAATTAAATCACACGACGATAACGAAAATAATTGGAAGGCATCTGGAGCGTCCGTCTTGGGCTGTTACAACTCTCCCCCACTTACAAGAGATCTCGACCTGAGATATTAGAATGAGAAGATGAAGAGAAAGTGGAAGAGGTTAAACAAGTTGCTTCTTTGACAAACGAGTGAAATCAACAAACCTTGGAAGTTGCAAAAATATGAAAAGAACACAAGGGGCAAGAACGAATTTGAAGCCACTCTGGTTGAAACAGAATAGACAAGGAAAAAAAGAAAGAATTCGGGCAGCAGCCAGGTTGAAATAGAGGCAAAACTTGATAAGACAAAAACAACTTGAAAAGAGAACACAACACTCTAGTTAAATGGATAAGTAAGGAAAAGAATATGATCTTGACAAAACGAGATGATGGGTCGAAGAGAGTAACATCACAAAGCCTCTAGAACAAATGAATAGAAGCTAGATCGTTGGAAAGAAAAGAATGAAGAAGAAAATGACCACTTCTAACACAATTAAATTTGAAAAGCATCCTTACAAAGATGATTGAACGGAGTTGTTGGAAAATCAACAATGAAAGAATAAGCTTGTTGTGGGCTTATGAAAAACATATCAAAATTATGAGTTGACAACCGACCACTAATGGAAACAATTGAGATCAATGAAGAGATGAAAACTTCTTTCAGCGAGAGGAGAAGGAGTAACCTTGGATCATTGATAAGCGCCGCAAATGGCAACAACCTTAGGAAAGGCTCTAGGTGAGCTCTAATCCAAGATAGCTCCGAGAAAGAAAATGATGGGTTGAAAAGATCTCATGATCGAAGAAATTGATGGGTTTAAATATCTCATTCTTGACAAATTTTCGTCGAGACTCCTCATAAATCAAGAATGCTATAACACCATCTCAATAGATAATGCAGGAAGAATTGCACTTTAAGACAAAGAATACTTGAGATCCTCCAACCAGAATCTTGAAGAACACTTTGAGAATGAATTAAAACCTTAACGAACCACCATGCAGAACCATCGGGAAGAACTCCGTAATCAAATAATGATAAAAAAGAATTGATGGTTGAAATGAACACGATAGAAGCACTGCAAAGATTTAGATAGAGCTTCGAGACGATATAATCAATAATGCTTGGAACTCCGGAAAAGAGAAGATGAACAACATAGAACCGATAATTTGATATCAGGAACAAACTCCAGAAGAAGGAATGAAATCACCTGGATGAACAAGAATAAGACTTATATTATGCTTATCCATCATTCACTTAAATTGATGACAAGCAACAGATTGGCATACTACTTATTCTTCTTGAAAAGAATCGAAGAGAGATAGCATGAACTTGAAGAAGTCTTCAACGAAACATCGGTAAGAATTCGCAAAGGAATGATGATACTATGAATGAATTGGGATACATGAGAAGAAAGAGACCACACTCCGACTAGTGAAATTTAGAACGCGCCACCGGTAAGAAATAAAGAGGAACAAAGAAACACACTTGAGCAGAATTGGGGAGTGAAAACTGAGAATGAAGAAATTTTCTGAAATGATGGATCTCTGGATAATTGAAAATGAAAGGCCTTCCCCCGATTTGGAAACAATTTAAGATGATCGCATTAAACTTGAACCATGGATCTTCACGATAACAGATAAAAATTGAAGAGAAACTCTCCTTCGATACTCCAAGTTGAGCATGATGACGAGGAACACCACCATGCACTAATGAGTTACTCCGGAATAATGAAGAAAAAAAAGGTTGGCTCAACGATGAAAATGATTCGAAAACGATCTTGGAGAAGGAATATGACTGATGGCGTCACACTTGAAAGATCTTGAGAAGAATCTTCGGGAAAAATTAGAAAGGATAGGTAATATCCTGAGAAAAGACCTGTGGGTTATGGGCCCACTCAAAAGAAAAACACCATTGAAATGATTGCTTAGAAGGAGAGATTGCACGAGTCCAACTTAAAAACTTGATAAGGTTGAGAACCTCGAATAACTTAAACGAATTTGAATGGAAAATGAGTCTTCTGAGATATATTCTAAACTACGGAGATAAATAGAGAGAGATGAATAAACAAGAGAGGCTTGGATAAGAACTTCCAACACGAAAAAGCATTGCACAAATGAAAAGGACATGATGAACACCGAAAGCTTGAATTGAATCCACCGGAGAAGAAAACGAGAACGAATAATGATGATCTTATAACACTGAACATCTTCACCATGAATCACTGGATTGGAACATGAAAGAAAACAGATACATAGGTTTCACATGAATAAAATGGATACTTGGTTCGAGATGTCTGGCTCTAGAGAAAAATGGGTGGGAGGGTGGGATAAAGAAGGAGACAAATTTGGGTGGATGAAAATACACCGGCTGAGAGAAACTGAGAATTGACCTTGCATTTGGAAAAGGGATTGGATTAACTTACGCGGAAGCACACTAGTTGAAAAAGAATTTCGATGACACTCATGATTCATCAAAAGAATTTATGTTCCAAAATAATTATGAGAACAACGCTAAAAAAAATCTGAAATCAACGACATCGAAGCAACTCGAATTACCCTACTGCAACAAAACAAAGGATGAGGCTTGCGAATTAAGCCAAAAAAAATACATAGCCCATTTTTCATTTGTTGGAAGGATAATCGTAGGTAACTACATGTATTCCTACCTGAGAACTCCCAAAATCTTTCGGTATGCAATTTGGTCCAACGGATACAAGGAGAAAATTCTTCACTCAACTCCTAACATGATATTACGCTCCAATGTATCACATCCATCAACACATAACCAGAGACCTCGGAAACTTGTCTACCTCAGACCCTCGTAATTGCAACGATACTAATTATGGCAGTACATCTGATCTCCCTCCCTAGTACTGGGTGGCGGCAGACTCTTCTCACCACAAATAGTATTGAAGTGATTTCGAAAATCTTCGTCCTTAGATACTAAGGAAACTGAACGATATCGAATGTGACAAGAAACCCTTGGAGCTCAACTCCCAGGAACAAAGGCTAGATAGACAGGAGGCACCAAGAACAGAATTCTGTCACACTCACATCATAGAGATTCCAAAATATCCGTGTGATCCAAAAAAAATTAGTGAGAAGAGGGGTAGAATAAAAACATCTACATCACGATTACTCACCAGAGCGACGACGGGGATGAGAAGTAAAAATAATTCCTACTCTCCGATGTAACTAGACTCAAAATAGTTTTTTTCTGCTCGACAACGGCCATGTTCGATCAATCAAGGGAGCTCCTAGGTTGGTACTTCTCTGATACCAACTTGTAATGGCCATATGCGGTCCTATCCTCGCAGAAACTTGGAAGTCTCAACAAGGATAGAAGTGCATATCGGAGACGCTTTAACAAGTTGTATATCATCACAAATACATGTACTAAAGAGAAGAGAATACAAGATATAGGTTTACACACGCTAGAAGCAACAACATGAATATTTCAGTACATCAATACATAGCAATCATCATACAGAAGGCATGATCCGACTATGGATGAAATCAACCAAAAGAAGACAACGGCCACCCTGCTATTCCTAGGCCGCCAGCCTGGAATCCATCCTATGATCGTCGAAGAAGAAGAATAACTCCAAATGGAACAATCATCGCTCTCACGTCAATGAATCACATTACCTGTACCTGCATCTGTTGTTGTAGTAATCTGTGAGCCACTGGGACTCAGCAATCTCATTACCAAGGGTATCAAGACTAGCAAAGCTTAATGGGTGATAAATGGTTAAGTGGTGAGGCTACAACAAGCACTAATAATTTTATCTATCTAACTTACAAGTACTAGAATAAGAAGAGTGGCCTACGCATAAACGTACGTGAACTAGTAATGATCAAGAAGTGATCCTGAACACCTACTTACGAGTCAAACATAACCCCACCGTGTTCACTTCTTGGTTAAAACTCACAAGAAGAGACGATCACGGTTACGCACACGGTTGGTGTGTTTTAATTAGATTTAGTGTCAAGTTCTCTACAATTGGATATTATAAATTTCCAAGTCGCCACATAACCGCGGGCATGACTTTTCGAAAGATTTAACCCTGCAGGGGTGCTCCAAGTAGTCCATTATAAATTAGAACAGGCATCCGATGGAGAAACCTCACACCGTGTTAACAAGATGCTTACGGTAAAGAATCCCAGTGGACAAGCCACTCGTAAAAGGTAAAACAAGTCTAGTAAGACCTCCCAGTGTCTCGACGGTACTGATAGGAGCCGCATGTATCTCGTTTGTCATACCCTGGTTTTCATACTCTTTTATTTGGATTTATTAAAAGGATTTCATTTGGAAATTGGTTTTCCTATCAACTCTTTTGGACTTGTCACTTGGAGTTATTTTTGATTTTCTTCCAAGTGAACCCTAGCATCTTGAAAACATTCTCAAACCTCATCTCTCCCTCAAACCTTGCCATGGCATAAACTTTCATAATAGGAAAAAAAATTCATTTTCCCTTTGGAAATGGACATTTTCTCTTTGTGCTATGAAGTAACCTTCATCTATCTTGCTCCAAAAATCCCAAATAAATTCCCTGACATCCTTGGTATCATGCCCCACCTTCAGATGCAAAAACATCTCATGGTCATGTGGGAATTTTCAGCCAGAGAAATTATCTTTGAATCTGGAGAGGAATGGCACTTTGTGAAGCAAGTGCAAGTTTCCTTGCTCTAATTGAGCTGAAATTTTGACCACATGGCTATCCTCCTAGCAGTAGCTTAACTACAAAAATTCACCATCAAACTCCTTGTAAATTTTCCCCAGATTGCTCAACAAGTTTCTATCCAAAAACTTTTCCCCTTCCTCCTGTCTTGTCCATTGAGCTTTCTGCCATTCTGAGAGCACCCAACAGCGTGGCTTTGGAGGGACTACACGCTGGACATGGCCTGGCATTGCAAAAGTCCCGCGTATACCAGAGCACGCGGTGACCACGCAGTGGCAAGGTGTTCGACATGCAGAACTCGAGCTCTGGGCATCGGGCCCCTCTGCCGCCGTCCATTCGCGCTCCTCTCGCCACCACAACACGCCCGCGCCACTTAGCATCCTCCCCTGCATCCACCAAGCCCCTCTCTGACCTCCTCCGTGGCCGGCAGGCCGCACGCCGGACGTGCACGCAGCGCTACTGGGCGGAATAGTGCGCGCACGCGTCGACTGCTTCCCCTAGTGCGCTGCAGCTTTGCCCGCGTGTGTGTACTGTTCTTGGCATCGCCCTCGTCATCCCCAAGCTGAGCCCGAACCATTCCTCCTCCTCCTCTCTCCTCCTCCATCTCGTCTCCGGCGGAGCCCGAACCCTGTCTCCCCCTCCCCTATAAATAGAGCTGCCCGCGAGCTCTTCGACCCATCCCCAACTCCTCTACTGGCCTCAAATCGATCTCCTCAAGCTCGGGGCGAGGCAGGGAGGGCCTCCAGCCTTGAGAGCTCACCGGAATTGGCCACGGAACCCCCCACGGCCGTCCACTCGCTCCGATGCTCATCATCGTCACCCTCATCTTCTGTCGAGCCCCTGGTGGTCTCCTGAGCACGACGGTGCCGCCAGCTTCTCGGATTGACGCCTCCTCCTTCAACTCCGACAAGCTCCGCCGCCGTCCGCTTCGGGAGAGATCCGTTTCGACGCCGTCGGTACACCTCCACCAGACTTTCGGGTACGTGCGTCACAGCCGCGATGCACTGAAACCATTACATCCATCTCTGGTGATCGCCGTGGTCTCCTCGCCGGAGAACAACCGGCGACAGAGCCGTCACGCTCTGTTCCCCCCTCTCTCTCGTTAACCCTAACAGTGGGACCACACTGTCTGTCTCTCTCTCCCCCGCGCCGAAGCGGTATAAGTGGAGGTAGCCAGCTGAAATACGCCTTCGACGTGGCCCTCTCTGGAATTTCTGAATTTCATTTAAATTCATATATTTTGACTCAACTTTGACCATTAATAACTTTTAAACCATAAGTCCAATTGAGTTGATTCTTTTTGCATTAGTTTTGTATTGAGCTCGCCTTCCCGCCTATAAAATTTGAGAATTTTCTTTGCTGTCTAGAATTTCTTGTGAAATAAAATGCTTTATGTGACATTTACTTTTTTGCTATTATAATATTTTTCAGAAGAGAATAATTGCCTTGGAGAGGACCAGGAGTATTGTGACACTCCTCGAACTAAGGCAGGCCACAACATTCATTTGTAAGGATGACATTGCAATGGCAATGGTTTTATTGAATTAAAATATTATTTTCCAATGCATGATTATTAAATAACTCATTTTCTTTTGATAAGATGCTTGTTCATTTCATGCTAAATTGTTGAGTTAGGCTTGTAGCATCCTTGATCCATGCCATGATTACTTTAATGCACTAGTTGGTTATGTTCATATTATCGCCATGCTTGTAGATGCATTCTCTATATGATCCATGCACCTCACTTCATGCTATGACTCGAATCATTTTACTTTTAAGTTAAACATGATGTTAATCCAACTTGAATCAACTATTGATCGAGTCATGGTGCCACCGAATCGAGCTGACCAGTGCAACCACACATGCCTGTATGGGAGGCCCTAATGTGGTCTATTGTCATGCCTCTCGCAGGTGCCTCCAACGAGGGAAGGTTATGCGCTTGCGCTACCCTGGCCCGGTAGGCAGGCATATCCTTGTGCACCCGTAGTTGTTTGGTACCGAGATACCCGTTTGGGGTGAGTTTGTTTAGCCACAAAGGTGGCGGATGTCACGAGTTGACATCGAGGTCAACCATGAGATAACCCAAAGGGGAGTTTGTCAGAGCGACCAGGAGAGTGTCATGCAATAGATTGGTTCTATCGGAATGTCGCTGGTCCACCCGAATCGGAGCACCAGGCCATGAGTTCTGTGGTGTGGGTATAATATACTAACCTCTACAGAGTGTATAACTATCGATAGCCGCGTCCTCGGTCATGGACACAGTTCGTAGTCGGTCACACTCTGGGTCAACGTTAATATAATAATTGGCACACTTAACAACTTATGAGATGGCACAAGGTGATCGAGGGAGGAGCACAAAAGATTGTGAAATATGGTGGTTACAAGGTAACCCCGAGATGGTAAGTTGGTCCAACGAACCAACATGTTGGTAAGGTGGTCCGAGGGACCGAGATGGTACCACTTGCATATCACGATGGCATCATGTTCATATCATGCATTAACATTTTAAATGCCTTGTTATTGTTTGTCGTAATTGCTTTGCTTGCTGTGAGCTTGCGAGTACATTCAAAGTACTCACCTGGCTTATCATGCCAGATGCAGGAGAAGTCGTGCAAGGTGTTGATGTCAATCGGTTTGGCGCTATCTAGTGTTGTGTCCCCACAGTGTCCTTGTGGAGTGGAGTTCCGCTACTTCGTTGTTCCGTTGCCGCGTAGTTGTTTTCGTTATCATCGAGGTCCTGGATATGTCTACTAAATAATGTACATAAGTGAAGCTGCACCGTGTGTGCCGCTTGGCCTCGACTATCATGTAACGTCAAAAAGTTATATCCTCAAGAGATTAATAAAGTGGTTAGTTTCTGTACCAAGTTGTTGTGTGTTGCCAGAAGATTTGACCTCTGGGCCGGCAACACAAGGTAAACCGGTTACTCTGAGCCGGGGTGCCACAACGCTTGGTATCACAGACCCGCTGACTGTAGGACACGCTATATAGCCGACACGTTAGAAAACGATAGATTATGCTTGCAGTGATGCATCTGCATTTGGTTGTGCATTGCATGCATGTCATTTGTTTTTTGATGGACCAGCTAACGTGGTAGGTGTAGATGGCACCAGTTCCGTACCCGTATCACCCAGAGCCAACACTTGCTACTTTTCCGCACCTGCTTCACAATGTGTGGCGTCGACTCTACCCCGACGGTGATGACCCAGTGTACCAGGTGTATCGAGAGCTGCTTGCAGATGGCGTGTATGAGTATCTGTAGGATCGAAAGTATGTCTACAGGGGGGGTGATTAGACTACTTGACCAAATAAAAATTCTACCTTTTCCCAATTTTAAGTGTTGGCAGATTTTAGCAATGATAGCAAGTCAAGTACACCCTACACATGCATGTCTAAGAGTATAGCAGCGGAAAGTAACAACAAGCATGTATAGTAGAGGGTAGGAAGGAAGATCAAACACAATTTGTAGACACGAAGATTTTTCCCGTGGTTCCGATAGGTGGTGCTATCATACGTCCACGTTTATGGAGTCTTCAACCCACGGAGGGTAACAGTCGCGAGAGTCCATGGAGGGCTCCACCCATAAGGGTCCACGAAGTAACAACCTTGACTATTCCATAACGGCTTCCGTCCACGAAGTACTAGCCTCACTATGGGTAGATCTTCACGAAGTAGGCGATCTCCTTGCCCGTACAAACTTCCTGGTTCAACTCCACAACACGAAGTAGGAGGCTCCCAAGCGACACCTAACCAATCTAGGAGGCACCACCCTCCAAAAGGTAATAGGCTCGGCAATGTCGATGAACTCCTTGCTCTTGTGCTTCAAGATGATAGACTCCTCAACACACAATCACTCTCTCACAGATTTGGCTATGGTGGAAGAGATCGATTTGGTAGAAAGCAACTTGGGGAGGCTAGAGATCAAGATTCATATGGATGGAGTGGAATAGCTTGATCTCAACACATGAGTAGGTGGCTCTCTCTCAGAAAATAGGATGGGGCAAGTATGGAATAGTTCTGAGTGCTTCTCTTTCTAGTGGGTGGTGGGGAAGGGGTATATATAGGCATCCCCAAAATCCAACTGTTACACCTAAAGTGACCAACTCGGTGACACCGAAGTATAAAACTCGGTGGTACCGAAGTGACCAAAACCCAGTAACTTTTGAATCTCGGTGAGACCGATACATAACTCTCGGTAGTATCGATTAGGTGACCAACGGTCAGATTGCACAACTCGGTGACACCGATCCAAAAAACTCGGTAAGACCAATTTTATGAAACGAGGTAACAGAGAGTTGGCAACTGAACTCGGTGGCACCGATGCAGAATCGGTTGCACCGAATGACTAGGGTTTGGCATGGGTCTGTCTGAGTTTGGGAATCGGTGGCACCGAGTGGGAATTGTTGGTTGCACCGATTTTCATGAATGGCTTGGACAAACTTTTGTGGAAGAGTTTGTGGGTGTTTTTGGTGACTATCACTTGTGCACGTGGAGCATCCTGTTCACCAACAGTACCTTACCCCCTTTTAATAGTATTGGCTTTCCTATGGACTCAAAGTGATTTCTCACAAAGTAAAATGTAGAGTCCTCTTGCTTGAAGCTTTGCCAATCCATTTCCTTGCACCTTGGGGTATCTCCACAATCCTTTTGCCAACCCATCATTGAACTTTTCCTAAAATATACTTAGTGGAAACTTAGTTCAATGACATATATGTTGTTATTAATTACCAAAACCACCAAGGGAGCAAATGTGCTTTCAATCTCCCCCTTTTTGGTAATTGATGACAACATATAGATCAAAGCTTCAACATATGATATAATCAATGAATATAATCGTCGTTTTGAGAAGTATGTGATAAGCAAGAGCTCCCCCTAAATTTGTGCATTATTTTGAATTTGCGTTTGAATGCAAATGCACAATCGATTAGGTACATGGGGCACTCTTTCATGTCACATACAACTTGGTGGTGTGCGTGAGTAATGAGAATGAATAACATAGCAGAACACAATCAAGTAAAGGTGAATGATCATTTCATAAGCATCACAATGATAGGAAATAGTAGCGATACACATCAAGTGTATGATCAAACACCAACAAAGGTTTAACACATCCAAACCAAAAGATATCGAATGTTTTGAAAAGCGATAAAAACCAACGCTCTCTCTCTCTCGAAGCCTAAAGATCTATATACATCTTCTCCCCCTTTGGCAACAAGTTACCAAAAAGTTCAAAGGTATATAGTTAATCGTTCTTCTGGGGCTGATCTCCTCCGGTGGTCGATGAAGGAGTCGAGAGGACGGCATCAGCGAAGATGTCGGCAGACGTCATGGACGGAGTCGGTGTAGCAACTAGAGGAACTAGAGGAGCTGATGGAGCTGAAGAGGCTGTAGCAGGTGCTGATGAAGAAGGTCGCAACTTTGGAGCTGACACTGTAGCTGATCTAGCCTGAGTAGTGAACTGAGTGCTCGGTCTGAGAGGTGCACGATCCTCATCATCATCATCATATGTAGAATGAGGGCTAGGCACTGCATCAACTTCCTTCTTGAGCTCATTCACAGTCACTGTGAGCTCATCCACCTTGTTGTTGAGAATATGGAATTTATTGTCAACAATCCTCGAGAGGCTCGCCTGGTTCTTCAATATCTCGCTGATGTCCTTCTGCATGCTGAGCACAGAGCTAAGTAGGAGATCCATCTGCTCACTCCTAGACCTGGGTACCTGAGAACTGGAGTCTCTGGCAGCCTCTGCATGTGCCTGTGCTGTAGCTGAAGTGGGATGATCTGGGTCCATCACCACAACGTTATCTTCTAGATCTGGCAGTAGTGGCAAATGTGGTCTGTCCAGAGCAAAGATGTGCTTCTCTAGCTTGGAGTTGATAAGCATCTGAATATAGGGTGCATAGCAGCATGAACACTTCTGATCAGTAGCAACCCTCTTCACAGTCTCCACTATCAGATCCATCACTCTGAATCTTGTATGTTGATCTAGATGGAGCAGCATGTTGATGGAGTATCCTCGAATCATCTTCCCATCTCCAGACTTAGGCATCAAGGTATGCCTCAAGATGGTGTTGGTAGTGCGTAGGCCAGCCTAGAGGAAGTAAATGGATCCTAGCTTGTGAGACTTCAGATGTGCAGCAGGGATCTCATTGTACATGTTCTTCATAGCATTGTGGCTAGCCTTGGGCTCATTGTAGACATTGATGTCACCATCTGCCACCCGTGGGACTCCTAAGATGGTAGTCCACTCCTCAACAGTTGATTCATACCTTGCTCCTTTAGTCATCCACACAATTCTACCATCTCCATAGAAATGAGTAGTGGAGTAGAATTGCATGATCATTTCATCGTTCCAAGCAGTAAATTCTTTACCAACAAACTCATCAAGTCGAATGCAGTGGAAGTTGTCTTGCACACTTGGGAAGTAATCTTCATTCTCCTTGATGTATTTCCAGTCCACAAATCTCATGTTGCTCACAGCAGGGCTCTTATCAAGCAAAATAGTTTCATAGAAATCTTGTTGCTCCTTGGTATAGAACCTGTAGTCCACAACAGTTTTTCTCCTTTGTGAATATGGATCAACAGCTCTCCATTCTCTCAAACCAGAGTCCTTCCTTTTCTTCATGTCCTCAGCTAACAAATGGCTGGCATTGTGCTCTGGAAGGTGTGGTCTCAGCTTCATCAAAGCTGACATAGCATCATCTTTAGCTTCCCTAAAAGTGGAGGTCTTGTTCTTGCTGGAAGCTGGTATTTCTCTGGAGAACCTCTTGGGTTTGTCTGCAGCAGCCTTCTTGGGGGCAGTCTTGGTGCCCTTGGATGAGGTGGCCTTAGGCATAGCATCAGCCATGAGCTTCTTCTTCTTCTTAGGAGGGGCCTTGGCAACTGGCCCTTCCTCCTCCTCCTCAGCAGCAGCCTCTGCTGGGTCCTCATACATAGAGGTAGGCCTGCCCATGGCATGAATGATCCTCTTTCTGCACTTCTTCTTCTCACCTGCCTTCTTAGGCATAGACTTCTTGGAGGGCTCAACAGTCATTGTTGCCCTAGAGCTCTCTAGTGCTCTTGCTGTCCCTGAGCTAGCATACTCTTTCCTGATAGCCTTCTTCTTCTTGGATGAAGAGGCAGCAGCAGTGCCTTTGGCAGCATCATCCTTCTTGGACAGCTCCTTAGGAATAAATTCCTCATCTTGTTCATCTGAGTTGAGCTTCCTTCTTGCCCTGGTTGCAGCTTTGGGCAAATCTGGAGAGCTAGGAACATCATCATAGCTCCCCTCAGGACTAGTGCTTGAGCTCATGTCAACACTTTGCTCTCGGAGATCATTCTGGCTGTCTTCAGCATCTGACATCTCTGACCCTGTGAAATAGAGTATAGAAGAGTGGAAGGGATCGAGTCATCACAAAATGCAGATATTTTTCAAAGGTTTGAACAAAGAAATCCTTAGATATAGTTTTCAGCAAAAAGGGATTTCGGTGTCACCGAGTCAAATGATTCGGTACCACCGAGACTCACAGAACTCTTTACAGAAACTTGGCAGCAATTTCGGTCACACCAAAAATTACCAATTGGTTTCACCGAGACTGTCCTCAGCAGTACAAAACAAAATCGGTAGAGCCGATTTTTCTAACTCGATATCACCGAGATTCGATTTTGCGGACGACTAGACCTAAAAATTTGCCGTTCGCTAAGCTATTGATATTTCTAGAGGATTGGGAGGATTGCAATCGGTGGATTATCGAGTAACTCCAATGCGCATGAATCGGACGGGGAGCGCAAAGAGGGCTGAATCCATACCCTAATTCGGTGAAGGATCCGCTAAGGCGACGACGGCGGTGAAGATTCCGTCGGCGACGGCGATTCCCAACGGCGGAGACGCACTGGGAGGCAAGGGCGATGACCAGGGGGTCCGGAGCGGCAGCTTAGGGTTGGAGGAAAACGAACTTTTGCGGTTGAATTTCAAAAGTCGGGTCTGCCAGGTAATATACCCTTCGCTGTCGGTGACACCGGTTCGAAATTGTCGGTGCCACCGAGTTTCTCAACTGTCAGTTGACAGGGAAACTCGGTGTAACCGAGAATATGGAATCGGTGTTACCGAGATGGAAATCCAGATCAACCCTAGGCATTCGGTGAGACCGAGATTTTGGTGTTGGTTCCACCGAGGTGCACTTGGGAGGTTTTAATGGTCAGTCCTCTGTCGATGCGGAACTCAGAGTGCTCCTCACACAGAGGGATCGAAAAGGACTTGTTCAAATTTTGTGAAGCAGCAAGAATAGAATATGAGACAAGAAAGCATAGATAGCTAGAGAGTGGTCCTAGGCATTCTTGTCCATCCAATTGGCAAAAGAAAAATCAAAGGCCAAATAGCAACAATTGGATGTCCTCGAATGGTTAAAGAAATGCAGACCAACATGCTCACACAATAAGATGTCAAATGAAATCATGGCAAACATGCACATACATACTAGCATATATCAAGCATTTTGGCGATGACGGAGTCATCTATATATGAGTATATTGACTTAGGAGCCAAGTAAGAATACTTGATCATAGGTCATACTCATCGTCTAAGCACAAGTGGGGTTACCACTTTTACATAAAGCATTTAATGTTGTCACATACTATGAGATGCTTTAACTCAAGTCTTAGAGTAAAGCTCCCCCTTGATGTGACATCCCCCCATGGGAGGGATAAACTAACCTTGGGTTTGTCGTAGAAGACTTCATGTGGATGATGTAGTGGTGGATGATCAAGATTGATGAAGATCACCAAGAGTTGGGAGCATCCTTGTTGTTTACTTACTCTTCTCACCTACATGGGTTAGTCCCAACACACAAGAGACATATACAAGGATATCTATGGACATGAAGTGCAAAGCATATATGATGATGTCCATGGATTTGTTGATTACCTTGTCCCTTGCTTACCTTTGAGGGAATGTGTGACTCCTTGAACTATTGCATGATGTTGACGTTGATTGCAACTAGTTCTTGCCAATAATGAATGTGGGTGAATTTCATTGGCGGAGTCACCCCTCAAGAACTTCTCTAGTTTTTCTTCTTGGGGACCCACATCAACTTGATGGGGATCCTTGGTGTTGAAGTGGCACTTGTAGAAGTTGAGCTTGAAGTAGCCTTGGGAACCCACTCCACCAAAGCTTGGGATTCATCTTCATATGAGTCAATGTCCTCTTGAAGCTTGTTCTTGCCCTTGAGCTTGTGGTCTTGTAGTGGAATGTTATCTTGAGTGTTTGTTCCCTTGGGAAGAGTATGTTCATACTTCTCCCTTTGAGGAAGTATTGACCTTCTTACCATTCAACTCCGTTTGCGTTGAAGTAGCCAATGCCATGGTTCTTCCGGTATCCTCCGTGCTTGCGTACAATTTCCTCAAATTGCTTACACCCGGCAAGACTCTTGTAGATACCTTTCTCTATAATCCCTTTCAATAAATTGTTTTCTTGCTCAAGTGTAACTTGGCTAAGAGAATCATCATTAGTGGAATCAATAGAACTACTAGAAGCAACATCATTAGATTTAGCATTTTTGTTGTTGCTACTAGATGAAGAACCTTTCTTGCCTTTGTTACTAGTTTGTCTAGGTTTAACTTGTGGCATGAATGTAGACAAGAGTAATCATTTGGCGAGATAAGATGAAGTCTTCTTTCGGAGATCGTCATTGATAGCTTTAAGAAACTCATGTTCTTGCTCCAAGTTGAGCTTCTCGAAGCGTAGCTTCTCATGAGTCCTTACAAGCACTCTATGATCTTCGAGAGTAGATTCATGGGCTAACTTAAGAGTGTTTAATTCTTTAGTTAGTTGTTCTATTTTCATCTTATCATCATCAAGCGACTTATCTTGACTAGCATGAAAATTATCAAGTTCATTTAGACTAACATCACTAGTTTTATCAAAGAGCAAGTCATCGTCACCAAGTAAATCATCTTCATCACTATAGAAATCAAGATACTTGGGGTGTGATACCTTGGGGACTTTAGCCATGAAGCAACTTCCACTCACTTCATTTGGTGAGTCAAATAGATCATAGGAGGTGGTAATCACTATTGCAAGTCCGGCAACACCTTCATCTTGACTATAGTCGGAGTTGGAGTGATAGCTTCTCTCGGAGTTGTTGTCGGATTTGGAGCCGGAAACCCATTCACCAACATGAGCTTGATGTCTTCTTCTTTTGTAGCTCTTGGTGTACTTGTCCTTCTTCTCCGAGTCCCTACTTCTCCTTGAGGGTCTTCGTTCATAACGATCATCTCTACTCCTTCTCTCTCTTTGAGGTGATTCATTCCTTGAGCTTTGTCTTCTTGGTGACTCTTCTCTTCATTTGTAGGGAGCCGTGCACTCATTGGAGTAGTATCCGGGCTTCCCACAATTGTAGAAGTTTCGGTCATGACTTGACGAACGCTTCTCTTCATATCTTGAGTTGGAGCTTCGTTCTTTGCCTCTATTCTTGTAGAACTTGTTGAATTTCTTGACCATGAGGCTTATCTCTTCATTGGTGACAAGGTTGTCGCTTGAAGTTGCGGGAGCATCACTTGTGGCTTTGTAAGCACCGCTAGACTTGTTGTGAAGCTCTTGTTTGTCCTTGAGTGTCATCTCATGAGCAACAATCCTTCCAATGACTTCCGTAGGCTTGAGATCTTTGTAGGTGGGCATCATTTGGATCAATGTGCACACGGTGTCATATCTCTCATCCAAGGCTCGAAGTATCTTCTTGATGATGAATTTGTCGGTCATTTCTTTGCTTCCTAAGCCGGCAATCTCATTTGTGATGAGATCTAGCCTAGAGTACATCTCTGCGACTCCTTCACCATCCTTCATCTTGAACTTGTCAAGCTGACTTTGAAGAATGTCCAACTTGGATTCTCTCACGGATTCGGTACCTTCATGCATATCAACCAAGGTATCCCAAATCTCTGTTGCATTCTCAAGCCGACTGATTTTGTTGAATTCTTCGGGGCATAGGCAGTTGAAGAGAATGTCACATGCTTGAGCGTTGTATTGCAACATCTTCAATTCATCCGCGGTCGCTTCACGATCCGGTTCCTTTCGATCACCAAAGAATTCACCTTGCAAGCCAACACTAACAACAGCCCAAACGGCGGGGTTATGACCAAGAATATGCATTTTCATTTTGTGCTTCCAACTAGCAAAATTTGTGCCATCAAAGTACGGACCTCTACGGTGATAATTTCCCTCACTAGACGCCATACTCTCCTAGGTTGTGAGACCAATGCAATGGAGACCAAAGCTCTGATACCACTTGTAGGATCGAAAGTATGTCTAGAGGGGGGGTGATTAGACTACTTGACCAAATAAAAATTCCACCTTTTCCCAATTTTAAGTGTTGGCAGATTTTAGCAATGATAGCAAGTCAAGTACACCCTACAGATGCATGTCTAAGAGTATAGCAGCGGAAAGTAACAACAAGCATGTATAGTAGAGGGTAGGAAGGAAGATCAAACGCAATTTCTAGACACGAAGATTTTTCCCGTGGTTCCGATAGGTGGTGCTATCGTACGTCCACGTTTATGGAGTCTTCAACCCACGGAGGGTAACGGTCGCGAGAGTCCACGGAGGGCTCCACCCATAAGGGTCCACGAAGTAGCAACCTTGACTATTCCATAACGGCTTCCATCCACGAAGGACTAGCCTCACTATGGGTAGATCTTCATGAAGTAGGTGATCTCCTTGCCCGTACAAACTTCTTGGTTCAACTCCACAACACGAAGTAGGAGGCTCCCAAGCGACACCTAACCAATCTAGGAGGCACCACCCTCCAAAAGGTAATAGGCTCGGCAATGTCGATGAACTCCTTGCTCTTGTGTTTCAAGATGATAGACTCCTCAACACACAATCACTCTCTCACAGATTTGGCTATGGTGGAAGAGATTGATTTGGTGGAAAGCAACTTGGGGAGGCTAGAGATCAAGATTCATATGGATGGAGTGGAATAGCTTGATCTCAACACATGAGTAGGTGGCTCTCTCTCAGAAAATAGGATGGGGCAAGTGTGGAATAGTTCTGAGTGCTTCTCTTTCGAGTGGGTGGTGGTGAAGGGGTATATATAGGCATCCCCAAAAATCCAACTGTTACACCTAAAGTGACCAACTCGGTGACACCGAAGTATAAAACTCGGTGGTACCGAAGTAACCAAAAGGCAGTAACTTTTGAATCTCGGTGAGACCGATACATAACTCTCGGTAGTACCGATTAGGTGACCAACGGTCAGATTGCACAACTCGGTGACACCGATCCAAAAAACTCGGTAAGACCGATTTTATGAAACGAGGTAACAGAAAGTTGGCAACTGAACTCGGTGGCACCGATGCAGAATCAGTTGCACCGAATGGCTAGGGTTTGGCATGGGTCTGTCTGAGTTTGGGAATCGGTGGCACCGAGTGGGAATTGTTGGTTGCACCGATTTTCATGAATGGCTTGGACAGACTTTTGTGGAAGAGTTTGTGGGTGTTTTTGGTGACTATCACTTGTGCACGTGGAGCATCTTGTTCACCAACAGTACCTTACCCCCTTTTAATAGTATTGGCTTTCCTATGAACTCAAAGTGATTTCTCACAAAGTAAAATGTAGAGTCCTCTTGCTTGAAGCTTTGCCAATCCATTTCCTTGCACCTTGGGGTATCTCCACAATCCTTTTGCCAACCCATCATTGAACTTTTCCTGAAATATACTTAGTGGAAACATTAGTTCAATGACATATATGTTGTTTTTAATTACCAAATCCACCAAGGGAGCAAATGTGCTTTCATTATCACGCAGAGGTGGTGATGCACAACAGCACCGTGGTGGGCACTTATACTCGTTCCACTAAGGACGGGACGGCTTTTACACCTGACCAGGCGATTCAGTTTGTTGTGTTCGAAGCACTCACCAACTTGCGCTACAATGAGATTTAGATGCAGATTCACCCGGGTTTCCATTGCTACCCATCCCTATATGACACGGGGCGCGTCCGCTTTCCTGTCATTAATCCGAAGTGTGATCATTCATCGGGTCATATGTCCCGGTACATAACGGCTGGATACCTTCTGATCCACAACCTATCTTGGGAGCTGAACCGCACTCGGGAGGCACTTGCAGCCGCTCGATCCACTTTTGCTCCACCTTCTCTTTCTTATATGCCGCTCGTTACCCCAGTTACCATTCCTCCACCAACACCTATTACACCCGCCTCCACCCAGAGTAACTCAGATACCTCGACAATAACTCCCCACGAGTCTACCACCGAGTGGGCCCTACTCCTTGCTACTTCAGCTGCCCCTATGCTCCATAGTCATCCTGCTCTAGACCCTGAGGGAGAGCCATCCCGTCAATGTCATCGTGTTTCCTTTGCCCCGGAGATCTCTGTTAACGTCATTAATTCAGAGTCCGAGACAGAGTCCGGAGAGATCCCAGCAGGACCTTCAGATACTCAGTGCGATGCTTGCAGCCTCGAGTTGACGAGTATGACGCCAATGTACGGGTGTATGCGTGTAGTAGAGTAGTACTATCCCTGTTGTAGAACTTCTATGTATAATGTGAGATGTCCTGTATAATTATGCTACTATCTTTTATTCGCCTTGGTTTTCTTGTTTTTCGTTTCGGTTGTTTGCCTTCTTTTTCTATGGATGTTGCTCATCTCGACGCTTCATATTGAAATAACAAATGTAGGATGACCAGGTGTGGCAGCAGCAGTCATGGTGGTGATGACACCCCAGTTCGTCGATCCGCCAGGCGAGCAGGATATTACATAGAACCACAACAACCACCCCCTCCTCCACCTCAAGCACCCACAACTGAGCAGATTATGTGTATGTTTGAGGAAAAGAGAAACCAAGATCTGATGGAATTTCTAAGAAGTATGCACGCAGTGGTTGCACAGAACAATCAAAATCACAATGGTTCGCACTCTAAGCGGTCTAATTTTCAGCGGACCAAGCCACCAAGTTTTAGTCAAGCTGTTGACCCAATGGAAGCAGAGGATTGGATAACAACTATTGAAAAGAAACTGGAAATTGCGCGTACTGAAGAAGCCGACAAGGTGCCATTCACTACTCATTATTTGGAAGGGCCACCTGCAATATGGTGGGACAATACAAAACTTATGTGGCCTGCTGAGGACGAAATTGCGTGGGATAAATTCAAGGATAAATTTTGCAAGTATTACATTCCATATGGCATTATGAAGGTCAAGCAGCGTGAGTTCCTTTCTCTTACTCAAGGGAACTCGATAGTAAGTGAGTATTTGAACAAGTTTAACCACATGGCCCGTTATTCCACTCATGACATAGCCACTGAAGAGCGGAAGATCGATCTTTTCCTTGGAGGGCTTAATCACACCCTCCGATGCACACTTAGTATGCTGGATTTCCCCGACTTCCAAACTTTGGTAAACAAGGCACTAATTGCATAAAGAGAGCACAAGCTTGCTAATGATCATAAGATGCATATGATGACCGCAAACGCAAGTTTGAACCCAAGGAAGTGCAATCTTATCAAAAGATTCCTACTTGGCAGCAGCCGCAGTTTGAATTCAAGCCAACCTGGCAGCAAGGAAACACCAAGACAGAGACTAAGTTCCATACCACGATTGCAAAACCAATAAAACAAGAGTGACAGCGTAACAACGCCTGCTTCACCTATGGTCAAACTGGACACTGTGCCAGACAATGCCCCAGGAACAGGAAGCCGACCTCAAACCTGAAGCCTCAAGTTAATCATGTGGGCCCAAGATATATTCAAGGGCAAGTTCATCACATCTCCGCCGAAGAAGCCCAGGAAGCACCTGACGTAGTCATTGGTATGTTTGATTTTTTTCTATTAATAACATACTTGCAACAATTTTATTCGATTCTGGAGCTTCCCATTCTTTTATTTCACAGAGTTTTGTTGCCCAACATCAGCTTCCCGACACTCTTTTGGACAAAGTTATGGTGATACAATCCCCTGGGTCTATGCTCCGAACAAATGTCATATGCCAAGGCTTATAAATTCTTTTTGCATTAGTTTTGTATTGAGCTCACCTTCCTGCCTATAAAATTTGAGAATTTTCTTTGCTATCTAGACTTTCTCGTGAAATAAAATGCTTTAGGTGACATTTTATTTTTGCAATTATAATATTTTCCAGAAGAGAGTAATTGCCTTGGAGAGGACCAGGAGTATTGTGACACTCCTCTGAACTAAGGCAAACCACAACATTCATTTGCAAGGATGACATTGCAATGGCAATGGTTTTATTGAATTAAAATATTATTTTACAATGCATGATTATTAAATAACTCATTTTCTTATGCTAAGATGCTTGTTCATTTCATGCTACATTGTTGAGTTAGGCTTGTAGCATCATTGATCCATGCCATGATTACTTTAATGCACTAGTTGGTTATGTTCATATTATCGCCATGCATGTAGATGCATTCTCTGTATGATCCGTGCACCTCACTTCATGCTATGACTCGAATCATTTTACTTTCAACTTAAACATGACGTTAATCCAACTTGAATCAACTGTTGATCGAGTCATGGTGCCACTGAATCGAGCTCACCAGTGCAACCACACATGCCTGGATGGGAGGCCCTTATGCGGTCTATTGTCATGCCTCTCGCCGGTGCCTCCAATGAGGGAAGGTCATGCGCTTGCGCTACCCTGGCCCGGTAAGCAGACATATCCTTGTGCACCTGTAGTTGTTTGGTATCGAGATCCCCGTTTGGGATGAGTTTGTTTAGAGACGACGGTGGTGGCCACAAAGGTGGTGGATGTCACGAGTTGACATCGGGGTCACCCATGACATAGCCTAAAGGGGAGTTTGTCAGAGTGGTCGGGAGAGTGTCATGCAATAGATTGGTTTTGTCGAAATGTCGTTGGTCCACCCGAATGGGAGCACGAGGCCATGAGTTCCGTGGTGTGGGTATAGTGTACTAACCTCTGCAGAATGTATAACTATCGATAGCCGCGTCCTCGGTCATTGACACAATTTGTAGTAGGTCACACTGTGGGTCAACAGTAATATAATAATTGGCACACTTAAGAACTTATGAGATGGCACAATGTGATCGAGGGAGGATCACAAAAGATTGTGAAATATGGTGGTTACACGGTAACCCCAAGATGGTAAGTTAGTCCAAGGGACCAAGATGTTGGTAAGGTGGTCCGAGGGACTGAGATGGTATCACTTGCATATTACGATGGCATCATGTTCATATCATGCATTAACTTGTTAAATGCCTTGTTATTGTTTGTCGTAATTGCTTTGCTTGCTGTGAGCTTGCGAGTACATTCAAAGTACTCACCTGGCTTATCATGCCAGATGTAGGAGAAGTCGTGCAAGGCGTTGACATCGATCGGTTAATGTCAAACCGTTGTATTCTCAAGAGATTAATAAAGCGGTTATTTTCTGTACCAAGTTGTTGTGTGTTGCCAGAAGACTTGATCATTGGGCTGGCAACGCAAGGTAAACCAGTCGCTCTGAGCCAGGGTGCCACATCGTTCTCAGGACAGGACCAGATTGTCCAAACTTCCTATAGGCCAATCAATGAGTTGCCCATGGCGGCCATCGGCGGTTGACAGGTTTGGACCAACACTCATGAGGAGCACTGGCCATGTTTGTTGATTAATTATTCACGGGGGCCGGCAAGTCCCTATGCAAGTTTTAGTTGTTATTAGGAAAATGTAGTACCAATGTAATTTCGTATACATGTTTTCTATGCGTGGCATGCTAATATGCAATTACAACACAAGTGTTTGGATTTGGGTGTTGTGAGCGACCATGTCCCTAACGCGCTGATGTAGTTGGCTGGGCAGGCGACGTGTTGGGAAACTCATCTTGCACGAGGTTCTTTTGCTTTGTTGGCTTCATCGCCGACATGGGAGCACCATAGGTGTACTGTCCCTGTAGGAGTGGTAGACTTGTTGTTTATCTCCTCACAGCGGATAATTTATCGGCTAAATCTAGAGTACTTGGTCTTAGATTGGTTGACTGGCGTGTTTCATGAGTTTGCTCTCTGTGTTATGAGCGTGTGCGGACTTTCCACCTAGATGAGAGATTGTTTCATGATTGTCTTATCGGTTAGGGCATCTCCAACACCGCTGAAGTACTCTGACTAGCTACCATTTAGAACTACATCTGCCTTCCTCCATAAGAGATACATGTTCATTCCAAACCCTATTGCCATCATCTTGATAATTGTTGTAAGTCCCAACTCCATTCATCATAGACGACCCCTCATTGTCAGTAATCGAACGGTAGGTAATGCCTCAATATTGGTGGCAGAACAGGACAAACACCCCAACCCTGCTGGGGCAACGGAGGTGTGAGAGTTACCTCCCAGGTATTAGCAGCATTCTGCATCTGTCAGACATTAGCGTCATGATGTGCGTGCTGCATTGTCATCAAGTAGGGTAGATGTTCGGGTGTGGTTAAGCGCCCATGGGAGGGGCTTCATCCACTAGTGGAGAAATGGCTAGCCACAACTCTTTTTGGTGGCGCTCCACTTCCCTCCAACGCACTGGTGCAGCGACGTGCTATACAAACGGTTTTTAACCCCTTTCCGCGACGTAGTTTTAAACCGTCGCCTTGCTTGTGTGGGCGATAGGGCGGTCCATCCCACATGACACAGAAAAATCGTCGGTGATGGTGGACAACGAACGCAAACGTTTGGCAAAACTAAGCGTATGGGATGTACGCATCTATCACAAACGAGAGTCACTGGCCAACCCTTTGAGATATGGTGTACTTCCCATACGGTCCATCCATGCAACTCGTGAGAGATCACACTAACATCGCATGCGCTATTCTGTGGCGCACCGTTTACGATGTGCACCGAATCGCAAACAGTTCATGATTATAAAGCGTGTATGATAATGGGGCTATCACACACATTTAGTTCCACTATGACCGTCTGTGATATGATATAAGAGTGCATACGTTTATCATTATAAAACCGTATGCGAAGGTTGGATCTATCCCACACACGGATTTTTTTATAAACGCTTGTGATTTACAAAACGTCCCAAACGTGTGATCCATAATTCGCAAACGTGTCATCCAGACTAACTATGTCAGATGAAGGCCTATCGCACACGTCCATCTTTGACCAACGTTTACGATGGGCAGGATATCATACACAGTTCAAAATGCCAAATCGTGTGTGATAAGGAGACTAGAACTGTGTGCGTTGGTGTTGTTAATCTCACACGTTCTTTCCCGTCTGACCGTGTGCGAAGGCGAGACTCATCGCACACGCCGCGAGTGGAGAAACGTGTGTGATGTTGAAGTTGATCGGAGACGTTTTGATTTTCCAAACTGTGTGCATTGTAATGGCCTGTAGAGCATGATTTGCCCCTAATTTAATACATGCATTCATAATTCACATAATTTAAATATGAAAGTAGGAAATCATGTATTTCATATCGAACCATGTATAAATGTAGGTTTAAGAACGGATGCATAATTCGATTCACATGTACATATACTCAAGAACTACATAAGCATCAATTCTCAAAAAAAGAAAAACTACAGAAGGGACAAATAAAGAATGATGTAACCATGGTTGTATTAAAGACGGTAAAGAGAGAGCCCAAAGACATTCTGGTTGCTGGAGAATGTGAAGCGGAATGCCCATATTGTGCCCTCCTCCATGCCTAATGCACGAACGACTCTAGGCCAGCCCCTAGTGATGGCCGCCTTCCCATCCTTCACTGTCTTCATTATGACTTCTCGATGCTCATTGTAGTCTTGATGATATATTTTAACCTTCATTGCATGTCCAGCAATCATGTACTTTGCGAGGTAATCTTGAGTAAACTGCTTTGGGAACCACTGCAAAAGAAAAAGATTCAGACATTGTTGTGTGACAACTCATTATGGGCAGTACTAATAGAAGGCTACAGAGTTCATAGTTACCATCCTACAGCTCACTGTTGTGTTGGATAGAGCACAAACCAATAGTCTAATTGGCATTGTTCGCCTCTTTTCCCTAACAATCATTTTCAGTTTCCTCACTTGATGCTGGTTCATGAATATTTCATTGCCCCACACGCAAAAAGGGTCCAGGCATGGATCTTTACCAAAGACATATGTACCTACAAGCAAGAAGCCGATATTAGAAGCTAAAATTCAGTTGCAAAATGGTATAATATATTACTCCATCAGTTCCACAATGTGTTGCGTATAAACATTTTTAGAAGTCAACATTTACTTACTTTGACCAAGTTTGTAGAGAAAAACATATACATCTAGAATTGCAGTTCCATTTCATTAGATACATCACAAAATTTCATATTGTATACATTTTAGATGGTATATGTAGATACATCACAAAAATCTATATGCACTACATGATGGAACGGATGGAGTATAGGCGGAGGGATGAAAAAAACCCTCGGTGGAAAACGTTGGCCACTCCCATTGTTGTCCTGTGCGAGTACATGTAAACTCATGATAAGTACAACAGGCTTAACATCAACCAAGTATACAAGGTATCTGCTTGAAATAAACAAGGCATATATGCTCACTATAACAACCAAATATAGCCATTTGATACTGGACAAATGCTCAATGGAACCAACCTAACAACCAGATACAGAAAAGCAAGGCGTCTGCTTGAAAACTAGACAAATGCTCACTGCAATCAACCTGACAACTAGTTACAGAAAAGCAAGGCATCTGCTTGAAAACTAGACAAATGCTCACTGCAACCAACCGGGCAACCAAATTCAGAGAAACAAGGCATAAATGTTTAAAGCGGGAGTTAAGGGCACATGTTAACAACACCAGGCATAACAGGTGGTATTGATGAAATTGAACTGCACATTTCATACTTGCACATAATGAACATCACATTGTGAATAACTGAAAGAAACAAGGCATTCATGCTCACTGTAACAACCAACTATAGCCATTGAAAACTGGACAAATTAATACTCAGTGCGACCAACCTAACAACCAGATACATAAAAGCAAGGCATCTTCTTGAAAACTGGACAAATGCTCAATTAAGCACTGCATGAATATCGCATGGCAAAAGCTACTACAACAATGGGTACGAGATAGCTAGCTAGAAAAAGTATGATTTGCTCACAGGATGTTGCGGATGGGCTCCTTCCACTTGGGATATGTGGTGCCCAGGGTGCGCTCCCTGGTGTCGCAGATGGGACGTTTCCCCTTGTAACAGCCATAGTGTGTGCCATTATCTTGGTAGATGAGATCTAACTTTGGAGCTAAGGATCCCAAGCCACCGTCGTAGAACGTTTCCTTCAGAAATGACAAAAGGGGCTCAATGGCGTAGAAGGATCGCAAATCCATGACCGCGAGGCGGAGGAGATCAGCGGCGGGGCCTTTGAAGAGATCGATAGTGGTTGAACCAGAGGCGTTGCCGGTGGACCACTTAACTTGTGACATGGCCCGAGTGAAACCGGTGATGTTGACGAGATTGATGTCGTAGCCGGCTCTCCTGAGATACAGGAATACGCGAGCTCGCAGACTTGAAGCCTTCGGCATGGCAACGTAGTCAACGTCCTCACCGGCTTCGGCGCCGAGGTGTTGGTCCGGGATCGAAGGGTCGACGCGAACGACGCCCACCTCGCCAGGGTACGACAGAGAGGCCATGATAGACCTCTTTTTGCTCGTACACTCCTCGAGATCCACGGGAGATGTGGTCGGGCTGATTAGGTTGCGACTCTCTGGAGTACGGGATGGGGATCTGGGGGAAAGGGACACCGCCGGCCTCATCTAAAAACTCAGGGCGGCGATGGCGTATGTGGATCGGTGGGGACCCTGAACTTGTTTAGCTATGAGGCACGGGCAGACCGGCTGAGGTTGGTGGTGGAAGGCGGCAGTGGGGGCGAGCTAGGGTTCAAGCGGGGGAGGAAGGGGAGGGGGTGTTGTGTGGACGGGGGGGGGTGTGTTTGCGGATGTGCCGATGCTACTAAAAAATTTAGTAGTAATGGTGTGGGTGGAGATGGTGGTGGACGAGGGATGGCGATGATTCAAATGCCTCGGCAACTAAAATTTTACTATAGGGTCGGTGCGGTGGACGAGGGAGGGCGGCAGGCAGTTGAAAAAAATACCGCTTCCACTTAAATTTTGGTAAAGGAACTGAGCAGGGCGGGAGCAACCAAGATCGCACACGGTCCAAACATAATAAAGTGTGTACGCTGTAACGAAATGTCGTGCCGCAAAACCACGAATTTTTGCATCGCTCAAGGCGGGTAGCTCTTTCTAAGATTTCTCAAGGCGGGTTCATCTCACACTGTTCATCCTCAATTTCAGTTGCAGACGTTTCCACATGCCCACAAACAGATGACACAAACATTTGGCAAATTTTCACCACAAAATGCCTTATTTTGCAGCGGATTAGTTGACATTAGTTCATACGCTCAGTAATTTACAAACAATTCGTCAATTTACATGAAGATGAACTGCACAAAATATTCACTACGCCATGGATGCATACAAACGCTGCGCCTCCACCGTCGTCATGACCTTCCTCAGCTCAGAACGAGTATGCAGAGGAGCTCGTCAAGTCGATGAGCTCCACTGGTTCCACGGCTGAGACCGACGGGGCTACCTCGGTCGGAGCGACCGCGGCGCCTCTCGCCAGGTCTGCCGCTGTCGACGAAGCTGTCATGGCGTCCACATGGGCCATCGGGATACACACGGGCGCTGTTGACAAGGTTGTCGCCGCAGCTGCAAGGCATGCACTGGCCTCTAACGCAGCCGAGAGGCACACGACAACCTGCTCCGCCGCCTTCTGGTCCTGCTCCCGCCTCTTTTTTCCCTCTGCATCTGAGTTCTTCATCAGCACCTTCCTCTTTGCACCCTCCCGCCATTTCTGCCGGTTCATATCCCTAGCCGCGTTGCGGATTGCATCCGCAGATGCGATAGATTGTTCCATGACGTGGCTTGAGACTGTGTCGGTATTTCCCCAAAGAGGAAGGGATGATGCATCATAGCTACGGTAAGTATTTCCCTCAGTTATGAAACCAAGGTTATCAAACCTAGGTGGAGGACCACGCAACGCTATGTAAACGGTACGTACACACGAAGAACAAATACTTGCAACCCGACGCGTAAGAGAGGTTGTCAACCTCTCAACGGTAAAAATATAGATTAGTTTGCAATAGATTGGATAAATAGATCGCACAAGAACACAAAATAAAGGAAGCAAATAAAAAGTGCAGCAAGGTATTTTTGGCTTTTTTGGAATAATAGATCTGGAAACAAAAGCGGAAAAAGATAGATCGGAAAGCAATATATTAAAAGGATAGACCCGGGGGCCATAGATTTCACTAGTGGCTTCTCTCATGAGTATAGCAGACGGTGGGTAAACAAATTACTGTTGGGTAATTGATAGAAGATCAAATAATCATGACGATATCCAAGGCGATGATCAATATATAGGCATCACGTCCAAGATTAGTAGACCGAAATGATTCTGCATCTACTACTATTACTCCACACATCGACCGCTACCCAGCATGCATCAAGTGTATTAAGTTCATGGAGAAACAGAGTAATGCAATAAGAATGATGACATGATGTATACCAGATCTATTCATGTAGGAATAGACCCCATCTTGTTATCCTTAATAGCAACGATACATGCGTGCCTCGCTGCCCCTTCTGTTACTGGGAGAGGACACCGCAAGATCGAACCCATCACAAAGCACCTCTTCCCATGGCAAGAAAAATCGATCTAGTTGGCCTAACTAAACCAAAGATTTGAAGAAGAAATATGAGGCTATAAATAATCCTGCATATAAGAGATCAAAGAAGACTCAAATAATATTCATGGATAGAAACTAATCATGAACTCAAAATTCATCGGATCCCAACAAACACACCGCAAAAAGTCATTACATCAAATAGATATCCAAGAGACCTTTGTATTGAGAATCAAAAGTGAGAGAGAAAGCCATCTAGCTACTGCCTACGGACCCGTAGGTCTATGGTGGACTACTCACGCATCATCGGAGAGCCACCAATGAGGATGATGAACCCCTCTGCGATGGTGTTAGATTGGATCTCGCGGTTCTGGAAGTTGCGACAGCTGGAATTGTGTTTCGTCGACTCCTCTAGGGTTTCTGGAATTTCTGAGGATTTATAGATCTGAGAGGCTATGGAGGAGACCCCCGTGGGCCCCACAACCCATCAGGGCGCGCCAGGGGCCTCTGGCGCGCCCTGGTGTCTTGTGGGCCCCCACGGCCCTCCCCCCAAGTGCTTCCTTGGCTCCCAAGTTTTCTTCTGGCCAAAACAAATCTCCAAAAAGTTTCATGGCAATTGGACTCCATTTGGTACTGATATTCTGCGAAGTAAAAAACAAGCAAAAAATAGCAACTCACAATTGGCACTATGTCAATAGGTTAGTCCCCAAAAATGATATAAATTTGCTATAAAATGATTGTAAAACATCCAAGAATGATAATATAATAGCATGGAACAATAAAAAATTATAGATACATTGGAGACGTATCAGCATCCCCAAGCTTAATTCCTACTCGTCCTCGAGTAGGTAAATGATAAAAACAGAATTTTTGATGTGGAATGTTGCCTAACATGTTCATCATATATTCTTTTCTTTTGTAGCATGGACATTTGGACTTTTAGATGGTTCAAAGCAATAGTATAGTTTTGACATGAAGACTTCAATACTCAAGCATACCAACAAGCAACCATGTCTTTCAAAATATCAACACTAAAGAAAGTTATCCCTAGCCCATCATGCTCAATCATTGATCCCTTCATGAAACACACTCGAATATTAGCTACACCCAATGCACAAGTATGATCATAGTGCCCCCTAGTTGGTGCTTTATAAGAGAAGATGGAGACTCAAATAAAAGTAAAAAATGCATAAAGTAAATAGATAGGCCCTTCGGAGACGGAAGTAGGGATTTGTAAAGGTGCCAGAGCTCAAAGCTTAAATTGAGAGATAAATTTTTTGAGAGGCATGCTTTTCCTGTCAACGAAAATGACAAAGTAGTTCTCAATACTTTCCATGCTAGATATATCATAGGCGGTTCCCAAACAGAAAATGAAGTTTATTCCTTTTTCCACCATTCTTTCACAATCCATGGCTAGCCGTATCCACGATTGCCTTCCATACGAACACTTTCCAAGGAATTTATTATTTTACAACATAAAGTAAATTTCTTTTTCATTTCGGGACTGGGCATCCCTATTACCGCCGTACTCTCATGCAATGACAAGTGAATAAACACTCATCTTGAGAATAACACATCTAGCATGGAAAAATATTGGACACCCCCTACCGTTTCATCAGCGGTACGAGCACACAAAAAGGAAATTCATTTTCAAAATTAGAGACGACACATACAAATTTGCTTAGAACGGCACGGAAATACCACATATAGGTAGGTATGGTGGACTCATATGGCAAAACTGGGTTTAAGGATTTTGGATGCACAAGTAGTATTTCTACTTAGTACAAGTGGAGGCTAGCAAATAGATTGAGAAGCAACCAACCAAGAAACGAAAATTCACATCAACGGGCATTAAGCATAACTAACACCGAATAATGCACCACAAGTAGGATGTAATTTCATTGCATAACTATTGACTTTCGTGCTTGCATAGGGAATCACAAACCTTAACACCAATATTCTTACTAAATCATAATTACTCATCAACATGACTCACATATTACTATCATCATGTCTCAAAACTATTACAAGGAATCAAGTTTAATTTGTCCAATGATCTTCATGAAAGTTTTATTATATCCCTCTTGAATATCTATAACTTTCGGACTAGTTTCATATATTGCCATTGCTTTTGACAAGCTCAAATAAATTTAAGTGACGAACATGAGCATAAAAATTTCGTCTCTCAAAATATAGTAAGTGAACCATGAGAGAATTTCTTCAAATTTACTAACTCTCAAATTAATCTAAGTGAAGCATGAGAGTATTTCTTCAAAAATTTAAAGCACACTGTGCTCAAAAAGATATAAGTGAAGCACTAGAGCAATTCCATAGCCCAAAAAATTGAAGTGAAGCATATAGAGCAATTCTAACAAATCATAGCATAATTTTGGCTCTCTCAAATAGGTGTGTATAGCAAGGATACTTGTGACAAACTAAAAATCAAATCAAGCAAAAACTTATATAATACAAGACAATCCAAGCAAAACTCATGATATGTGATGAATACAAATATAGTTCCAAGTAAAATACCGATGGTTGTTAGAAGAAAGAGGGATGCCACTCGGGGCATCCCCAAGCTTAGTTGCTTGTTTATCCTTGGATATTATCTCGGGGTGTCGTAGCATCCCCAATCTTAGACTCTTTTCACTCCTTATTCCTTCATCCATCGTGATCTCACCCAAAACTTGAAAACTTCAATCACACAAAACTCAGCAAAACCTTCGTGAGATCCGTTAGTACAATAAAGTAAATCACCACTCTAAGTACTGTTGCAAACCCATTCATATTTTATTATTGCATTATATCTAATGTATTCTAACTTTACCATGGCTTATACCCCCCAATACAAACCATAGATTCATCAAAACAAGCACACAATGCAACGAAAACAGAATCTATCAAAAACAGAATAGTCTGTAGTAATCTGTACTCTAACCATACTTCTGTAACTCTAAAAATTCTTAAAACTTAGGAAAACGTCTGCAATTTGTATATCAATATTGTGTAAAAAATTCAGAATTTTTCGTGACATCTGTGATTTTAAAAATTCTGCTACTGGACGCAAAAGTTTTTGTTTTTCAACAAGATCAAATCAAATATCACCCAACATGATCGTAAAGGCTTTACTTGGCACAAACACTAACTAAAACATAAAAAAACAATCCTAACAGTAGCATAATTGTGTAAACACTCAAGAACATAAATAAAAAGGCAAAAATAAATTTATTCATTGGGTTGCCTCCCAACAAGCGCTATCGTTTTACGCCCCTAGCTAGGCATAACACATAGATTCAAGTGTTGTCATCTTTAGTTTCCAACTCCTCAATCACACAACTATATTTATTCAAGAATTTAGCATGCATACTTTCAATGACAATACTTCTAGGATTAAGACTGAAAAATTCATTCTTGTAAGTGGGGTCTTTCGCTATTTCAACAAAATTGGGATAAACACTAATCATTTTAAGATCTTCCTTGTGGCTATTTGATGTGGCACCTTTGTTCTTAGTGACTAGTGTATACTTGCAAATTTTTACGGGAGGTTTTTCAATAGTTTTAACAGAAGAAAAGGCCGAGCTCAAGTTACTAAAAATTTCTTCCAACTTATCAATCTGGGAGGGACTTTCTTCTATTCTTTCGTTAACTACGGCTTCCGTTTCTTTTATTAATTTAAAGACATCCCCCGCTTTTGACCCAATTTTATTAGCAAGATTATGCATTTTCTTGTCCAAATTTTCAAGATGTTCTTTGGTAATCATCTTCTTTTCAATAGCATCTAGCCTTTCCATAACATGATCGAGAGTTAAGGTTGTTTCATTAATCATGAGAGTTGGTGAACCCACTAGATTTCCCATAGCACTAGAAACATCCAAAGACGGACACTCCCACCGATAATCATATCAAGGATGAATCTATACCAAGTGGTGATGCCCACAGAAAAACTACGAAGAAGAACAACAGTAGATTGCTTATGAATAGATCTATTATGAGCATTGCAAATCCTATACCAAGCATCTTTTAGGTTCTCCCCTCCCCTTTGCTTAAAATTGAGAACTTCATTCTCGGGAGTACACGCAAAAGAGGAAGAACTAGTCACAGCGACAAGGTAGGCAAATAAGAGATCTGACGAGAAAAAGGCAAACGAAAAAGAGGGCGAATAAAACGACAAATTTTGTGAAGTGGGGGAGACAAAAACGAGAGGCAAATGGCAAATAATGTAAATTGCAAGGAGATAAGATTTGTGATTAGGAACCTGATAGATGTTGATGATGTCTCCCTGGCGCCAGAGATTGGCAAGTTGAAGAGAGACTACTTTCACACCTCCTCCCCAGCAACGGTGCTAGAAATTCCTTTCACGTGGCTTGAGACTGTGTCGGTATTTCCCCAAAGAGGAAGGGATGATGCAGCCCAGCTACGGTAAGTATTTCCCTCAGTTATGAAACCAAGGTTATCGAACCTAGGACGAGGACCACGCAACGCTATGTAAACCGTACATGCACACAAAGAACACATAGTTGCAACCCGACGCGTAAGAGAGGTTGTCAATCTCTCAACGGTAAAAAGATAGACTAGTTTGCAATAGATTGGATAAATAGATCGCACAAGAACACAAAATAAAATAAGCAAATAATAAGTGCAGCAAGGTATTTTTGGGTTTTTGGAATAATAGATCTGAAAACAAAAGCGGAAAAAGATAGATCGGAAAGCAATATATTAAAAGGATAGACCCGGGGCAGTAGATTTCACTAGTGGCTTCTCTCATGAGTATAGCACACGGTGGGTAAACAAATTACTGTTGGGCAACTGATAGAAGATCAAATAATCATGACGATATCCAAGGCGATGATCAATATATAGGCATCATGTCCAAGATTAGTAGACCGAAATGATTCTGCGTCTACTTCTACTACTCCACACATCGACCGCTATCCATCATGCATCTAGTGCATTAAGTTCATGGAGAAATGGGGTAATGCAATAAGAACGATGACATGATGTAGACAAGATCTATTCATGTAGGAATAGACCCCATCTTGTTATCCTTAATAGCAACGATACATGCGTGCCTCGCTGCCGCTTCTGTCACTGGGAGAGGACACCGCAAGATCGAACCCATCACAAAGCACCTCTTCCCATGGCAAGAAAAATCGATCTAGTTGGCCTAACTAAACCAAATATTCGAAGAAGAAATACGAGGCTATAAATAATCATAAATATAAGAGATCATGAACTCAATATTCATCGGATCCCAACAAACATTGTCGTCGTTTTCTCACAACAGATGCCAGGGGGTGGCTAATCGAGGTGAGAGCAAGGCTGCCGTGGAAGATCCGGGACGGGATAGGGTAGTAGCACGCGGTGGTTTACCCTGGTTCGGGGCTCTCCGGATCCCAACAAACTTGCGGTAGCTGGAATTGTGTTTCGTCGACTCCTCTAGGGTTTATGGCATTTCTGAAGATTTATAGAGCTGAGAGGCGATGGAGGAGACCCCCGTGGGCCCCACAACCCATCAGGGCGCGCCAGGGGCCTATGGCACACCCTGGTGTCTTGTGGGCCCCATGGGCCTCCCCCCAGGTGCTTCCTTGGCTCCCAAGTTGTCTTCTGGCCCCAAAAAAATCTCCAAAAAGTTTCATGGCAATTGGACTCCGTTTGGTACTGATATTCTGCGAAGTAAGAAACAAGCAAAAAACAACAAGTGGCACTTGGCACTATGTCAATAGGTTAGTCCCAAAAAATGATATAAAGTTGCTATAAAATGATTGTAAAACATCCAAGAATGATAATATAACAGCATGGAACAATCAAAAATTATAGATACGTTGGAGACGTATCATTCCACACCAACACTGAGACGGCGCTCGTCCTCCTCGCGCAGGAACACATCGAGACCTGATTCCTGGACGGACAGAGCGATAGCCATCTGCATACGACGCTGAAACTCTAGGTCATCGGCGGCGGCGGCGGCCGCGGCAGATGATGGTTGACCGTTGACCTACATTGTGGACAGCTCGTCGGAATTCTCTATCCCGTCGTCGGTGGCCGCGGCAGCTGGCTGTTTGCCGTTGCCCGCCATGGCGGCCAACGCGTCGGAATCCTCTATCACGCCGTCGTCCAACACTCTCAGGACTGCGCCATGCACATCCCCATGGTTGAGCACCGGTTCCATTTGGTGCGTGTGGTGGTGGTGGCGAGCTATCGGCGGAAAAAATTAGCTGTTAGCCGCCGCCGGCGGGATCTTTTATAGGTCGCTGTCGGGTTTGGGTTTTTACTGTGCACATTACCACTTTGCACTGGCTAACGCTTGTGGTTGCCAGCACTACGCAAGGCTGATTTTGAAGTGTACGGGCATCACACACGGTTAGAGTAGCACACTCGTGCCTGTTGGGGATACAATCGCATACGGTTGTTTCGTCGGATTCGTTTGCTATTTAGATAATAGCATCTTTGGGGTAAACGACAAAAAAAATGCAAGAGAGGGTCAAAACATAACCACGCCCGCTAGTGACCCTAATATATACTCCCTCCATTCCTAAATATAAGTCTTTTTAGAGATTCCAGTACGGACTATGTATGTACGGAGTAAAATAAGTGAATCTACCCTCCAAATTAAGTATGTATATATATATATGTATGTAGTTCGTAGTGAAATCTCTAAAAAAGACTTCTATTTAGGAATGGATGAATATATATGTACAAACATGGTGTTGTCGTGTTTAAATTCGCAATGCGCAACTTTAATGCGTGGCACATGATGCATATATATGTGCATGTGCATGCCTTAAAGTGTCGAGTGTGACAGAAAAGGGTTTCATGACAAACGTAGGGTGTTGCCCCCTACACTATGTGCCGGAGGAGGGGGTCCTATGAACACATGACCTGGTTCAAACCTTGTCACACAATTATCCATGTCTGACTTGTTGTAAGACAACCAAGTGAATTTATACCTTAATTTGGCCAAACCATCACATATTGTTGTCGAACAAGAGGGATATATAGATCGCGCGGTCCCACGAGTTGGCGCATCGTCGAAGATCGGTTGAGCGGGGCTAGAAGAACACCATCCCCCTGCATATGGCCAAATGTATATAGGAAAATGGCATGGTCTGGTGTTTACAATGCATAACACTAGCTATGATGTGGCATGCACCTAGCTGAGATAACTGGACATATATACCCCCCTTAAGATTGGTTAAATATACTACCTGGGTCGTTATGGACGTATATATTGTTCCCCTCCCCCCACCCCCACCCCCCACACACATGACATGTAGCTAGGGTGGCGTTCCAGCGTTGTCAGTCAAATGGATGATATATATATATATATATACCCTACATAGCGGCTCGTTGATATATAGGTGTGTCGTCGAAAACCACACAATGGAGACGTGCATATGGTCGACACACACACGCACGCACACGCACGCACACACACACACGCACGCGCACACACACACGTGTGTGTGCTCATACGTCACCCATCGATCCTTGGCGTTCTAGCATGGTCGGTCAAAGCTGGATGACAAACCCTATATACTAGGGGCCAACCGATAGGTGTCTCGTTGAAAACCGCACAACGGAGAGGCAGATTGGCCACACACACATGCATGCATGGGTTCACACACGCACGCGTGCACGCTGCGCGAGCGCACACACACACACGCACCATCACCCATCCTTGGCGTTCCAGCGTTTGTGAGTAAAAGGCATGACAGAACCTAAGGGCCCACCGATTGGTTTGTCGTCGGAAACCGCACAATGGAGGTGTGGTCCACACACAGGGCTGACACACACACACACAAACAGCACACACGCACACACACATTTTCAAAACAGCAATAGAAAATCATGGGTTGACACACACACATTTTAAGGCAAAAAAATCACTCATTTTTTTTCAAAGCCATGGTCCACACACACATTTTGAAAACATCAAAAGAAAATCATAGGTTGACACACACACATTTTTGAAAAGGCAACAAAAATCACTTAGAATTTTTGGAAAGGCATGGCCCATAAAGGAAATAGCTCTAAATATTTTCAAAACAAGGACCTCAAGATTTATTTAACCGGAATCAAATATCACTACATGCATTTACAACTAAACACCTGTAGTGATCATATCACACCGCCTAAATGAACCTTGAGGTCTAGCAACTTCCCAACCGGTCACCCATCCTTGAACTACTCCACCCAAAGCACGCTTAACTTCCGAGTTCCATTCGAATCGGTTAGGGGGAGGGAAGCTGCAACTTGCTGATAAGGGGTGCCTCCAATCATTTATAAGGGGTGGCCCGATGTGCACCTTGCGGGACCAGTTACGTATCGCAAACGTTTCTGGTAGTACTAGAAACCGTGTGCGATGGTGGAATGGTGCCGCCTGCGGACGCCTGCATGGGGTGATGATGACGTCTCACTCTAGCTCAATGGCGCGATGCCGCTTTTGCCTGCTCTCCAGCCTTCTCCGTCTCGTCCCCCTTGTCCAGGAGGTTGATGACGTGGCCGGCCCTTCCGCGGGAAACCGATTGGGGGAGTGGTGGGAGAAGCGTGTTTGGATAGAACACCATTTTAAAATAGTTTGGATAACTTATGAAATAAGGAAGCTCGAGGTAGCACAACACGTGGGCACAACGTGCTTACACACGCACGGGCTCCAGGCGGGTGTATAGAACTGTTATAACTTATTCATGGTTCGTTTGGCCTTTTGTGTACTACACTAATTAAGTTTCTAGGCATTTGAGGTGCATAATTCAAATTTGAACTAAAAGGACATGCTCCATGTCACCGAAATAGGTTGAAAACATATTTGTGTCCTTGGGTTCCTTGTTTAGGTCCCATGCAATGAACGAGACTGGATTACAAACATCTCGGCGTCGTGACTAAGCCGCAAACATTAAAAAACTTGTGTTTTAAATCCCCATAAATCCCAAACTCATCTGAAATTCTTGAAACTTACCATGTGTCATGACACAACACTTATACGACATGATAATTTTTTTGTCCAATTTGGCACAAGTTTTGGGACAAGTCTCTTGTGAAAGCACAACTTCTCCCTAGGTGGTTTTGGTAATTAATAACAACATATACTTCATTGGACTAATGTTTTCCACTAAGTATATCTCAGGAAAAAGTTCAATGATATCTTGGCAAAGGATTGTGAGGAGACCCCAAGATACAAGGAATAATATTGGCAAAGCTAGAAGGATGAAGACTCTACATTTCACTTTGTGAGAAATCACTTTGAGTCCATAGGAAAGCCAATACTATCAAAAGGGGGCGAGGTATTAATGGTGAATGAAATGCTCAAGTGATCAAGTGTTAGCCACCAAATACACTCACAAGCTCTCCCACAAATATGCTGTCTTTAAGCCATCCACTCAAAATCGGTGTCACCAACTTTCATATCGGCCACACCGAGTTCCAAACCAAGACAGAAACCC
This sequence comes from Elymus sibiricus, assembly GCA_039707655.1. Lineage (NCBI taxonomy): Eukaryota > Viridiplantae > Streptophyta > Magnoliopsida > Poales > Poaceae > Elymus > Elymus sibiricus. The sequence continues at coordinate 396,796,401 of CM077669.1, read as the reverse complement.
TAGCCACTTCCCATTCTCGGTACAACCAAGATTCACATCGGTGCAACCGAGTTTCGGTGACCAACATTCTGTTGTATCGATTTATAAAATCGGAATCTCCGAGTTTTGTAAATCGATGCCACCGAGTTTGGAAACTGCCCTCGGCCACTCATTTCGGTACCACCGAGAATGATATATCGGTCTCACCGAGATTCCTAAAGTTGCCACATTTTGAACAAATTGGTACGACCGAGTTTCATATCGGTTTCACCGAGTTGCTCAATAATGTTGTAACGGTTGGATTTTTGGAGATACCTATATATACCCCTCCACCACATCCCACTCGCAAGAGAAGCGCTCAAAACTATTCCACACTTGCCCCATCCAATTTTCTGAGAGAGAACCACCTACCCTTGTGTTGAGGTCAAGATCATCCACTCCAACCATATGGATCTTGATTTCTAGCCTCCCCAAGTTGCTTTCCATCCAATCAATCTCTTCCACCCAAGCCAAATCTGTGAGAGAGTGATTGTGTGTTGAGGAGACTATCATTTGAAACACAAGAGAAAGGAGTTCATCGTTACTATCGACCCTATTACCTTTTGGAGGGTGGTGCCTCCTAGATTGGTTAGGTGTCGCTTGGGAGCCTCCTACTTCGTGTTGTGGAGTTGAACCAAGAAGTTTGTAAGGGCAAGGAGATCACCTACTTCGTGAAGATCTACCCATAGTGAGGCTAGTCCTTCGTGGACGGAAGCCGTTATGGAATAGTCAAGGTTTCTACTTCATGGACCCTTATGGGTGGAGCCCTCCGTGGACTCTTGCGACTGTTACCCTCCATGGGTTGAAGACTCCATAAACGTGGATGTACGATAGCACCACCTATCGGAACCACGGGAAAAATCTTCGTGTCTCCAAATTGCGTTTGATCTCCTCTCCCCCTCTATTTACATATGCTTGTCTTTACTTTCCGGTGCAATACTCGTAGACATGCATGTGTAGGGTGAACTTGACTTGTTCTAATTGCTAAAATCTGCCCACAAATTAATTCGGGAAAAGGTTAGGTTTTTATTTGGTCAAGTAGTCTAATCACCCCCCTCTAGACCTACTTTCAATCCCTACATATTGCACACTGGAACTTCTCAAGAAGCATCGTGGTTTCGATACGGAACACGTCACCTCTATGGAGGGAACGACAATCATTGTCTCTTCTTGCCTTGATATTTTTTCTACATGCAACATAGACTAATACAATGGCGGTGCTATAATGTGGAATTATGCAGGGCTCATTTGGCACCCTTTATACATTAACTGAGCTTTTCTATCCATTTAATGTGCATAATTCATATTTGAACCACAAGCGCATGCTCCAGGGCACCAAAATGGGTTAGAAAATCATTTTTATGTCCTTGGGCCCCTGTTTAGGTCACATGCAATGATTACAAACATCTCGGCGTCGTGACTAGGCCGCAAACGTTGAGAAACTTGCGTTCAAATTCCCATAAATCCAAAACTCATCTGAAATTCTTGAAACTTACCCCCGTGTCATGACACGACACTTATAAGACATAGTAATTTTTTTTGACCAATCTGGGACATGTTTTGGGAAAAACCTCATACAAATTGGAGCTTCCCATGAGAAGCATCGTGGTTTTGATAGGGAACATGTCACATTTGTGGTCGAAACGACATTGAGTTTTCTAGGCATGCACTTAAGGTGAAGAACTCAATTAATCTATAAAGGGTGCCAAACATGGAGTTTTTTGGCGTCGTGACTAGGGCGCAAACATTGAGAATATTGGTTTTTAAATCCTCAGAAACCCCAAAGCTCGTCTGGAATTCATGCTCCATAAAAATTCGTTGGAAAATCATTTTTGTGTCCCTGGCTGCTTGCTTAGGTCCCATGCAACGAATGTGAATGAATTAGAAACATTTAGGGTGTGTTTGGTTTCTGTCATCGGATGGAATGTAATGGGTCGATTCCGTCCTCTAATTTGGTGCAATCATTGACAATCTTATTTTTTGAATTCCAGTAAATACAAAATTCGTATGATAACCATTTGGTGCGATGCGTCCATTTTTTTACTTGATATTGGGGGGCCGTGCGTGCAGATGGTTGATGACAGGACGCATGCGAGCTTTCCGCCAGGCGGGCTCGACGGGACGCGTGCGAACTGTCTGCCGCGCAGGCTCGACGGGACGCATGAGACCAGCCTGCTGCGCAGGCTCATTGGGAAGTGAGACTTTGACCTCCACCCTCCGCTCGCCACGCTCCCAAATTAATGGCGTCTGGCCCGCTGTTTACCATGCGGTTAATGCGCCTGGACGGACGGACTAGTTTCCTTTTTGTTATTGATTGTGACTAGTTTACTTGTGATCCTATTGCCTCGCTGAACGTAACCACTGTTTTGTTAGTGCCTCGCTGAGAACTTGACTCATATACATGTACCTAAGAACAAAATAATATAACAAAAAATTCGCACCGGCAAAGGATAATAATTTTCTTACATATTCAGGTACAAAATGCCACATGCGGCAACTCCACAAAGACACAAGGGCAAAAGAAGAAGGAAGAGGCTGAAGAAGGAAGACACAGAAAACGATCTGGGCCACTGCAATCTAATTCTTAATGGATTGCTGGGCGCGGAGTTCCTCAATCTCCTTCTTCATCGTCTCCATGACCTCCATCTCCTGTCGCCTCTCCTCCGCCATCTTCCGCATTGAGGCCATGGCGTAGGCTGTTTGCTCGAAGGCGTCGGTGGTCTGCATCACGTACGCATGAAGTTCCTTGACACGCGCCACGGATTCCTTCAGCAGCCCCTCGCACTCGATGTGGAGCTTCGCCAAGTCTTCCAAAAGTTTCTCGGCGAGTTCTTTCAGCCTCCCCTCCGAGGCACTTTTCTTCTCGAGCAGTTTCTTCCAAGGTAGTCAGAATCCCGACTCGACTCCTAGAATCCTACGAATTTACGACCCTATGCAAGCATGTCGATCCAAGTCCCACTATGAATCCGGATCTGGTAGAATCCATGTTGATTCGCGATCCAAATTATAGAATCCTATACAAAACTGTAGAATCCCGACTATGCTATGGACTATGTCCGATTCTACTAATTTATCTAAGCCATTTGTTTAGTGTTAGAAGAATAATATGCCATCATCCAAACCCCTTTTCACATGCCTCATGGCCCTTTATTCCCCTCCCAAGCCCAAATGCTCAGGCACCGACACCTTTGATCTAGCTCTCAGAAACCCTAGATAAAAAATGAGGATCAAGCTTGTCGACGAATGGAGTTAGTGTGAGAAGGAGGTTGCATCAAGATTGATCGAAGAAGGTACAGGTCAGCTATACAAGTGATCGGCTATTCACATACTGTAAAAAACATCCTAAGTAATTTTTGTGTGTTTAAGATTTAAATGTTCTACATATTTCTCTCTCATATATGTTCCATACATGAAAGCTAGACAGTAGGTTAGCCATGAAAATATGTGAAATACAATTAACATTGATGTGTACGTTTTTCGCTCTATATTTCGTGTTAAAATTCTATAGAATACATGTATATTTCTGGCATGGATACAAAATATCTTATTTGAGTAAATCTAGTAGAATCCTCGATTCCACGACTCGATACTACGATTCGATTCTGTCCATGGAAAATCGTTCTGATTCCGAATCCCGACTCTGACTACCTTGGTTTCTTCCAGGCGGCGTTCTCCTCCGTAAGTTTCACCACGAGGCCGGTCGCCTTGTCAACCGAGGTGTCGCTCTTCTCCAGCAGCTTCACCAAGTCATCAATCAGCGCCTCCTTCTTATCGAGCTCAGCATGCATGTCGTCGTTGGCTGAGGAATCCAACACAGCCAACTCGTCCAGTTCGCCTCCGAGGCAAATGTGGTTGTGATTGTGATAGCCATCGCCTCTCCTTGAAAGATCCTCTCGGGCATCCGCGGCGTCACCGGACATCTTTGTTGCGGCAAACGTGGTGTGGCTGGAGCTCTCTGGCACTTCCCCGGCGCAGCGGCGGGACCTCTCGGTTGCTTCCGCGGCCTTGGTCTTTCTTCCCTGATTATATCTCGACCCAGAACCCCCCTCCTACCGGCCATGGCAGACGAAATGAACGAATAACAAAGAAAGGCATGTTTTTTTCGAGTAGGTGTTTTTATAGCCTACTACAGTAAACACTGCTAAGTGGGAACACGTTTAGGTTTGGTATGTATGAACTGATTTGCAATAAATTTAGCGCGTGGTAATTTGGAATATGACGGGAAACAAGCTCAAGATTTATTGAAGGTTTTAGTTCCAAAGCACGGAATGCTTTATGGTTTTAGAAACCGTGTGGGATGGCGTACGTGGGTCTGCGTTCTCGGATGTGTGTACGTGTGTGCCTACTATTACTGCGGGGTCCGGACCAAGGCCGATGACGGTGTCGTGGTGGCCAAGACGGCCGCTGCTATGGTGGTGGCCTCGGCGGCTGCCAGTGGGTGGCGGCCAAGGCGGCCACGGCGGCCGCCGGCAACAGCTGCCTTCGGGCAGCCATGGCGGAGCGTAGTGGGTAGCGCGCTGTTGTGCGCGGTTGTACGCGGGAACGGGCTCATTGAGCAAACGCGTGGCCCTGCCTCTATGAGAGGTGGGCCCTGCCTGTCAGGGAAATGTGAAAATTAAGGTAAAACTAAGTTCTTTTTAGAAATATGTAAAAGGTTTGTAAATTCTAATCTCAATAACAAACATAACATTTTATTATTCGTGCGGTATAAACATTATACATAAAAACTAGCTAAGTTAATTACGTTTCATAATTGTTCAAATATACATACAAAAAAAAGTTCACGCAATTTATAAAAATACAAATATATGTCAGTATAATTAAATGTCAGTATTAGCAACAAGTGTATACTTTTTCTCTATTATTTAATATTTTTGGTGACAATATTAGCAACCGGTGTAATTTACTATATTTTATAGGCTAGGAGGTGTTGTGGGTTCGGGTTTGATTAGACGGGACGCGTGCGAGCAGTCCACCGCGTAGGCTCAAAGGGACGCGTCCGAGCAGCCCGCCGCGTAGGCGCATCTGGCTCATCGGGAATCAAGCCCTTTGACCTCGGACCTCCACCCACAGCCCTATTCTCTCCCAAGTTCTCCATTAATGCTCCACCTTCTCCTCCAGTCTTATCTAGAAGGGTCGCCACCGAGGATCGCCTCCTTTTTCGATGGACGACGAGGTGGCCAACAAGCGGGGGCGGGTCGAGGTCGAACCACACGAGCCTCGGGCGAGTGTGGACTTCATGAACAGCATCCCCGACAAGATGTTGGTAACCATCATGTCCCTCCTCCCCATCAAAACTGTCGTGCAGACCACCATCCTCTCCAGGCGGTGGCGCCCCCTATGGCACTCCACCCCCATTGACCTCCTCGACGACGACGAGCTCTGCAACGGCGATCGCAAACGCTTGGACGCATTGTCCCACATCCTCGCCACGCACACTGCACCAGTCAGACGCCTTGCCATCGGCACTTTCCATTCCAAATGCAAGGCCGAACCCAAGTTTCACGAGTGGTTCTTATCCCCCGCCCTAGATCAGCTCGAGGAGCTCAACTTTGTTGCTGGACATGGGCGCTCGCTGCCTCTGTCCGTCCTCCGCCTCGCGCCCACGCTGTGCCGGGCTACGTTCATGCGGTGCCTTTTCCCCAAGATTAATACCGCGCACACTCTTCATCTCCCTAAACTGAAGCACCTCGAGCTCATTGGCATTAGCATCTCGAAGGCGGATTTGGAGCGCCTGCTCGGCGGCTGTACAACGCTTGAGTACCTTCGTCTTCAGATGATGTTTGGGTTCAGTAGCCTCCACATCGCTACGACGAATCTCCGTACAATTTATGTGCATGGCTGGTGCCGCAACACGCTGTCAGTTGGGGAGTTTCATGATATGGTCATTCAGAATGCGCCTTTCCTTGAGAGATTGTTTGTACTTGATAAAGAAGGTCGAACAAGAATCAGGGTCATTGACGCACCAAAATTGACAGTGTTAGGCTATTCGTGTGTTGAATTCTCCAAACTTGTTACAGCTGGATCCATACCCGTTCAGGTACAACAATCTTCTTCTCATTCTTATTATTGTACATCACATTTTATCTAGTTTTTGTTGATCTATGTCCGTCTGTCATCCAGAAAATGATTCCCACAGGCCTCGCATTGTCTCTGCGCACAGTGAAGATCTTGGCACTATAATCTATCGACCTCGATATGGATGAAGTTATTAAGTTCCTTAGATGCTTTCCGTGCACGGAGAAGCTATACGTCGAGGTGATGTTCCTTTCCTATTAATTTTTAACCACAACGGAGTTCAATTTTTTGGTACTTTTACCCGTGATTACAATGACAGATGTACTATATATTTTTTTAGATGTTAATCATGAAAGATCGAAGATGGCATGTCAATCTATTAGTGTATTTTACAAATCATGCAAATCAAAGAGGCCCGTAGTGTTCAAAACTTCATCTAAGCACTGATATGTTGTCTTCGTTTGCAGATACAAGCAAGACTTGGAGTGGAAAGGGTGGCGCAATATAACAATCCCATCGAATGCCTTGAATTCCATCTCATAGAAATAGGGATGGCAGTTTTGCCCATGGGTTAGGGTACCCGCGGGTACCCTATCCGAAAACAACGGGCATGGGCAATACTTGGAGAGATTTTGTACCCACGGGTAATGGGTATCCATACCCGTAAAATATATGGGTAGGGTATGGGTACGAAATTACGCCCATGGGTAACCCAATGGATACCCAGAAAAGGTTAATAAATGAAAATAACTCATGTGACATGTGGGGTCAAAATCCAACTCTTATGGCACACCCTAATTCTCGCTTCCTTAAACCGTCCATAGCTCATAGGCCCATAATCACTTGCTCGCCACTCCTCTTACGTCCTATGTGACTCCTCAAAAAGATGAAATCTCGACTCTTCGCTATTAGACTCATGTCAAACTCTCGATCCAGTGATCCCCCATTCCCACCACCGCCTCCCCATTACACCAGGCTTCCACCAACCGCTGCTCATACTCCCTTGATGCCTCCAAGAAGCCACCACCATGGAAGGTTGTGTTAGTGCTATACTGCTCGCCCATCATCACTTGAATTTTAAAGCCATTTCTCTTCTTTATTTTTTTAAAATTCTATATATCATACCCACCGGATACCCATTGGGTACAGGATACCCGATGGGTATGGGTATGGGTGCCAATTTATGCCCATGGGTATTGTAATGGGTGGGTATAGAAAGTTTCAGTGGGTATGGGTTTGGGCAGAAGAAGGTTGTACCCACCCATACCCTACCCATTGCCATCCCTACATAGAAATTACTTTGAACGAGTACCGAGGTACCAATCCAGAGATTCAATTCGCCGGTTTCTTTGTTCAAAAAGCAAGGGTGCTCAAGGTAATGAGTTTTGCACTATATTTAGTGCGCCACAATGGATGGTTTACAGATCAGCAGAGGCGTCTACAGCGGAATGGAAAAGGCTCTGCAGAAACTGATTTTCACTTTGGAAGTTCATATGAGAGATTATTCGGAAGCGATTCTATCGAGCCGATATATGACTTCTGGGTGGCTGATCCCTTTGTAGAAATATTTCATCCCATGGATCCTGAAGATTGGATTTGATTTGATTTCTAATATCAGTTTGTGCCTTGTAATCTTTGAATTTGGGCCTTGTAATGCTGGAATTTGAACCTTGTAATATTGCTGGTATTTGTGATACAATATTTGAAATTGCATTGTGTTCTTTTTTGTTTATGGAATCATGTTCTTATAAGTACATATGTTGTTGTTCTGTAGGCACAACATAGATGTTGTGCAGACAGAGCAAATCACAGTACACACGGACTAAACTACGAAACCCGTCGGTGATGATTTCATCAATCGCTGACAGTTGTATACCAGCAAGCGTTTGTCCACAACGCACACAGGTTATTACCACCAATCGTCTGTGTTATTTCTGGTGTTCGCACACGATTCAGATTACTCACATGTTTGCTGTATATCGCACACATTTTGTTATGCTGAATCGTTTATCTTCTGATGTATCATCGCACACAGTTTATCCAAGTGAACTGTGTGCCGTACTTCGCACACGTATGTAGATTTGTTAACCGTTCCTGTTATATTCGCTAATCATAAACGGTTCATAAGAACTAACTGTGTGCCGTAGATCGCACACGCAACTATTTTCTGAATCGTGTTTGATGGATCCACCGTCACACATAGTTCGTGTCATTAGCGACAGAGCTTGAACTATGCCGTTTGTGATTCATGCATCGCACACAGTTTCATCGAAGGGTCTCTGATTGATGTGTCGTCTTTGGACCATCCTGTAGTAGTGACGCTAGTGACGTGGCTTGAGACTGCGTCGGTATTTCCCAAAGAGGAAGGGATGATGCAGCACAGCGAAGGTAAGTATTTCCCTCGGTTATGAAACCAAGGTTATCGAACCAGTAGGAGGATCACCACCACCCAATAAGCAGCACCTGCACACAAACAACAAATACTTGCAACCCGACGCGAAAGAGAGGTTGTCAATCTCTCTACGGTAAAAAGATAGATTAGGTAGTGATAGATAGGAGAGATAGATCTCTCAAGAACACAAAATCAAAAAGGCAAATAAAATATGCAGCAATATGTTTTGGGGTTTTTGGTTTAGTACATCTGAAAACAAAGAGGAAAAAACATAGATCGGAAAGCAATATGTTGGAAAAGTAGACCCAGGGGCCGTAGGTTTCACTAGTGGCTTCTCTCATGAGTATAGCACACGGTGGGTGAACAAATTACTGTTGGGCAATTGATAGAAGATCAAATAATCATGACGATATCCAAGGCGATGATCAATATATAGGCATCACGTCCAAGATTAGTAGACCGAAACGATTCTGCATCTACTACTATTACTCCACACATCGACCGCTATCCAGCATGCATCTAGTCTATTAAGTTCATGGAAAACCGGAGTAATGCAATAAGAACGATGACATGATGTAGACAAGATCTATTCATGTAGGAATAGACCCCATCTTGTTATCCTTAATGGCAACAACACATGCGTGCCTTGCTGCCCCTTCTGTCACTGGGAAAGGACACCGCAAGATTGAACCCATCACAAAGCACCTCTTCCCATGACAAGAAAAATCGATCTAGTTGGCCTAACTAAACCAAAGATTCAAAGAAGAAATACGAGGCTATAAGTAATCATGCATATAAGAGATCAAAGAAGACTTAAATAATATTCATGCATAGAAACTGATCATGAACTCAAAATTCATCGGATCCCAACAAACACACCGCAAAAGTTTACATCAAATAGATCTCCAAGAGACCATTGTATTGAGAATCAAAAGAGAGAGAGGAAGCCATCTAGATACTGCCTACGGACCCATAGGTCTATGGTGGACTACTCACGCATCATCGGAGAGGCACCTATGAAGAAGAACCCCTCCGTGATGGTGTTTAGATTGGATCTCGAGGTTCTGGAACTTGCGGCGGCTGGAATTGTCTTTCGTTGACTCCCCTAGGGTTTTCTAAATATTTGGAAATTTATAGGCATCAGAGGTGGTGGAAGGGGGCCCCGTGGAGGGCACAACCCACCAGGGCGCGATGGGTCCCCCTGGCGCGCCCATGTGGGTTGTGGCCTCCACAACCCACCTCTCTGGTACTTATTTGGCCCACTGGGTGTCTTCTGGTCCAGAAAAAATCTCCAAAAAGTTTCGTCGCGATGGACTCCTTTTTCTACCAATCTTTCACATTCCATGGCGGGCCGTATCCACGGTTGCCTTCCATACCAACACTTTCCAAGGAATTTATTATTTGACAACAAAAAGTAAATATTTTTCTTTTTCGTTTTAGGAATGGGCATCCCTATTACCGCCGCACTCTCGTGCAATGACAAGTGAATAAACACTCATCTTGAGAATAACACATCTAGCATGGAAAAATATTGGACACTCCCCACCGTTTCATGAGCGGTACGAGCACACAAAAGAGAAAATTTATTTTGAAAATTTAGATATGGCACATACAAATTTTCTTGGAACGGCGTGGAAATACCGCATATAGGTAGGTATGGTGGACTCATAAGGCAAAACTTGGTTTAAGGATTTTGGATGCACAAGTAGTATTTCTACTTAGTACAAATGGAGGCTAGCAAATAGATTGAGAAGCAACCAAACCAAGAAACAAAAATTCACATAAGCGAGCATTGAGCATAACTAACACTGAATAATGCACCATAAGTAGGATGTTATCTCATTGCATAACTATTGACTTTCATGCATGCATAGGGAATCACAAACCTTAACACCAATATTCCTACTAAAGCATAATTACTCACTAACATGACTCACATATTACTATCATCATGTTTCAAAACTATTACAAGGAATCAAGTTTAATTTGTCCAATGATCTTCATGAAAGTTTTTATTATATCCTCCTTGGATATCTATCAGTTTGGGACGAGTTTCATATATTGCCATTGCTTATTTGACAAGCTCAAACAAATTTAAGTGAAGCACATGAGCATAAAGATTTCATCTCTCAAAAAGGTATAAGTGAAGCATGAGAGGATTTCTTAAAAATTTACTAGCTCTCAAATTAATCTAAGTGAAGCATTCTACAAAAATTTCTAAGCACACCGTGCTCAAAAAGATATAAGTGAAGCACTAGAGCAATCATATAGCTCAAAAAGTTTAAGTGAAACATATAGATCAATTCTAACAAATGATAGCATAATTTTGGCTCTTTCAAATAGGTGTGTCCAGAAAGGATACAAGTGACAAACGAAGAAGCAAAGCAAGAAAGACTCAAATGATACAAGACGCTCCAAGCAAAACTCATGATATGTAACAAATCAAACTATAGCTCCAAGTAAAATACCGATAGTTGTTAGAAGAAAGAGGGGATGCCACTCGGGGGCATCCCCAAGCTTAGTTGATTGTTTATCTTTGGATATATATTGGGGGTGCTGTAGCATCCCCAAGCTTAGGCTCTTTTCACTCTTTATTCCTTCATCTATCGTAATCTCACCCAAAACTTGAAAACTTCAATCACACAAAACTCAACAAAATCTTCGTGAGATCCGTTAGTATAATAAAGCAAATCACTACTTTAGGTGCTGTTGAAAACCCATTAATATTTTATTATTTCATTATACCTATTGTATTTTAACTTTACCATGGCTCATACCCTTCAATATAACCCATAGATTCATCAAAAACAGCACACAATGCAACAAAAACAGAATCTGTCTTAAACAGAATAGTCTGTAGTAATCTGTACTCTAACCATACTTTTGTAACTCTAAAAATTCTTAAAAATTAGTACAACATAAATAATTTGTATAGAAACACTGTGTTAAAATTTCAGCTCAAGATCACGTTCCAGTAAAAAATCATAATTCAAATACTGGACGCAAAGTTTCTGTTTCAGATTCAGCATCGCTTCTACTCATCTTATGAATCATCCTAAAGGCTCTACTTGGCACAAACACTAAATAAACCATAAAAACACAATCATAACAGAGGCATAATTGTGTCAACACTCAAAAACAGAAAGGAAAAAGGGAAAATTTATTTATTCATTGGGTTGCCTCCCAACAAGCGCTATCGTTTTACGCCCCTAGCTAGGCATAACGCATAGATTCAGGTATTGTCATCTTTGATTTTTGGATCCATAGGATGCCCTCATGATTGATTCATATGGTGGCTTAATTATTTTTCTAGGGAAGTGTTCCATACCCTTTCTTAATGGAAATTGAAAACAAATATTGCCTTCTTTCATATCAATCACGGCACCTGTAGTGCGTAAAAACGGTCTACCAAGTATAATGGGACAAGACGGATTGCAATCAATATCAAGAACAATAAAATATATGGGCACATTATTCCTATTTGCAAGAATAAGAACATCATTAATTCTTCCCAAAGATTTTTTAATAGTAGAATCCGCCAAGTGCAAATTAAGAGAACATTCTTCAATATTGGTGAGACCAAGCACATCACATAAAGATTTCGGAATCGTGGAAACACTAGCACCCAAATCACATAAAGCAAAGCACTCATAATTTTTAATCTTAACTTTAATAGTATGTTCCCACTCATCATGTAATTTTCTAGGAATAGAAATCTCCAACTCCAACTTTTCTTCAAAAGATTTCATCATGGCATCAATGATATGTTTAGTAAAAGCTTTATTTTTCTCATAAGCATGGGGTGAATTCAACATGGATTGCAGCAAAGAAATACATTCAATCAAAGGAAAACTATCATAATTAAAGTCTTTGCAATCCAAAATAGTGGGCACATCACTAATTAAAGTTTTGACCTCTTCAAACCCACTTTTATCAAATTTTTCATCAAGATTTTCACCCTCCAAATTATTGGGACACCTTCTAGCTAAAGTTGACTCTACTTCAGTCCCTTTATCATCAATCTTAATATTACTAAACAAGGAATCAATAGTAGAAACAACAATCACTTTAAGATCTTTGTCATTTTTATGAAGACAATCACTAGAAATCAATTTTTTAAGATTTCCTTTTTAGCTCTAAGCATAGCGGTTCTTTTCTTACTTTCATCCATAGAGACATATAAGGATTTAATTGATTCATCAATCTTAGGCACAAAAGCTTTCAACTTGAGATTTTCAACATCATGAGCTGTCGGGGGGATGACCCCCCGGGTAGGCAACGGAGCCCGAATCCCTTTCGGAAAATCATCAGAGCAAGACAAGTCCCTCTGGCCGGCTTGCCAGGCACGCCAGCTCCCCAGCGCGAGCCGGCTCGGCGTGGCAACCCGGCCTGGCCGGCTGGCCCATGCCGGCTGGCCGCGAGGCGGCGAAGCCTTAGCGACGAAGCAAGCGGTGCTACAGCGCTCCTCCCTTTACCCTGACAGAGCAGGTGAGGCTGCAGCTTTCCTTGCGCCCCTGCCCGAGGCGGGCGGTGTCAGTGAGGCACGGTCCTGTAGAAACGGCGGCGCCGACCTCCCTCTGATGATGGACAAGACGCGCCACAGTGCCTCGAACCCAGACTGACGAGACAAGACCCGTCACGATGCCCGCGCCAAGCAGGTGCGGCGCACCTGGCGACCCGGCACCCGGCGACCCGACATCCCGGCATCTGGCGACCCGGCGACCCGGCCACCGGATCCTGGTCAATGACACCAGGGGCCCGCGCCTCTGGTACGTTACCGTTGTAACCCTGGGGGTCGGCCTATAAGACCCCCAGGGAGGCCTCCGTGCAGAGAGATCGGGTTTTAGTGGCTGAGAGTTCAAGTTAGTGCGGTAAGGTCAGTTCTCACCCTAGCTAGCTCTCTCCAGATCACGAACACTCGCACAGGAGAGGCAGAACGGTTGCTCAGCCCCTTCTCCCTCCTCCATCCAAGCAGCTCCACGAGCGACTCTGTAACCTCTGTGCTTATCAGCTCACACGTCAGGAGTAGGGGTGTTACCTCTCCAGAGGGCCCCGAACCTGGGTACTTCTTGTGTCCCGCACTCGCTCGTGCCAACCTCGCCTCCGGAACCCACCGGCGTCCTATCGTAGCCCCACCTCATAAGCCATCTCATGGCATCTGCCGTGAATCACGCACCCCCAGTGAGAATACCACGACAGTTGGCGCCCACCGTGGGGCAGCTCGCGGCGTCGGCCGGAGTCAAGTTCCGGACGAGGCCCTTCACCAACTCCGGCGAGCGCATCTTGCACGGTTTAGTCCGTGCGCCCCGCACGGCCAAACCGGCCGACTGCAGCGCTACGCTGGGCGCGGACGTCGCTGGCCCCGCAGGCTGCTTCATCGTCCCCTTCGGCGCGCTGCGCGTCTTCATCGCGCTCGTCCCCGACGTGTTTCCCAGCGAAGTGTGCAACTGCGCCGACTCACCTGTCCCCGTTAGCCGCGCTGTCTCCGACGACGTCGCTGCTCTCTGCGTTCACCCGGAGGTGCTCACCATCGGCACCAGTTCCGGCTCCCCGCGCGCCAAGGAGAAGGCTGCCGCGGCCGCCGCCTTGGCTGCGGCTCCGCCTCACCGCATTGACCCGCTCCACGACACGATCCGGAGTCTGCAAGCCCCCATCACGCCTGACGCCGACGCGGCTGCTGCAGCGGCCCAGCTCAACGAGGGCCGCCAGCATCTGCTGCTCGAGGCCACGGAGCTTGCGGCAACCCGGCGCCGGCTGGAGTCCGCCCAGCGAGAATTCGACAGCGCGCATGGCCTCACTCCGCCTGCCGTCGAGCCCAGCCGGGTCGCGGAGGTGCGGATCCGCGGGGGCGCACTCGGCCATGCGCTAGGCGTAGGCCGACCCGTCTACGACACCCCCGTCAAGAACATGCGCGCGGCGCAGGCCGCGATTGCTGATCTCGAGTTCCTGGAGGGCGAGGAGTTGCTGCAGCAGCAGCAGCGCATCCGCGACCTCATCACCGCGGCGAACGAGCAGCAGCAGCGCTTCGACCCGGCCCAGCCATCCGGCTCCGCCTCAAGAAGAACCGGGGACCCGGAGAGGGCTCTCCGGGATGCGCGGCAGACGTCTTCGCACGCCACTAGCGCAAGCCGCTCTGGCCAGCACCGGTCTGGCCGGAGTCGGCACAACCGCGCCCCCACCGCTGGAGACGGCAACACTGGCGAAACGGCCGGCGACGGCCGGGTTCAGCAGCCGGAGCCTCCCGTGCGGCCGGCTCGGCGGCCCGAGCCGGCCCCGGAGGCTCCTCCTCCCCGCGGTCCCGTGACCGACCGAATCGGCCTCCGCGTTCCCGTGGCTGACCAGCTCAGCCCCCACGAGCCCTACGACGAAAGCGACGCCCGTCACCGCATCGACCGGCTGGCGCGCTCCACGGCCCTGGAGGAGGAAAGCTCTGTTGGCCCGGCGTGCTTCGGCCCCCGCATTCGCGAAGAACCCTTCCCCAAAGGCTTCTCGCTGCCCCGCGACTCGCCAAAATACACCGGCGCCACCAAGCCGGAGGACTGGCTAACCGACTACACCACAGCTGTCGGCATAGCCGGCGGCAACCGGCGTGTGGCTGTCCGTTACGTCCCCCTCATGCTGCTCAGTTCGGCCCGGACGTGGCTCAACAGCCTCCGTGCCGGCAGCGTGAACTCCTGGCTGGATTTCGAAGACACGTTCGTCCGCAACTTCACCAGCACCTACACGCAACCCGGCAAGCCTCGCCTGCTCTCCATGTGCGTCCAGAAGCCGGGCGAGCCCCTGCGTGACTTCCTCACGCGGTGGACGGAGCTTCGCAACTCCTGCGAAGGGGTCCACGAGGTACAGGCCGTCCAATACTTCATCGACGGATGCCTGGACGGCACTCTGGTCAAACACCGGCTGGTGTGCGACGAGCCGGAGACCCTGGCGGAGCTCATGGCCGTGGCGGACAAGTACGCTACGGCCGACTCCGCGATGGATGTGAAGATCACGATGGGCGCGGACGGCAAGCTTCTCCCGGCCCAGCCGGCTCCCCCCAAGCCGGCTGGCGACAACAGCCAGCGCCGGCAAGACGGCAACAACAACGGCAAGCGCCGGAGCGACCAGCCGGCGCCTCGCTACGACCACCGGCAAGTCGCTGCCGTGGAGAGGGAGCAGCCGGCCGAGCAAGGCCCCAGCCAGCGCCCGCGCACCGGCAAGGCCGTCTGGCAGCCCAAGCTGACCTTCGAGCAGATGCTCGACGCCCCCTGCAAAAACCACAGCGGCGCGAAGCCATCGACGCACACGCTCCGGCACTGCAGCTTCAAGCAGCGCTTCTTGAAGGGCAACCTTCCGCCCCCGCCGCCTGGAGCCGGCTCGCAGCAGCCGCCGCCTCCACCGCCACCCGGCGCCCTCGCCGACAACCCTTTCCCGCGCTCGGACGCATCCTACGTCGTCTTCACCAGCGAGGGGGATGACAGGCACGCCAAGCGCAAGCACGGGACCGAGGTGAACGCCGTCGTCCCTCCGGTTCCCCAGTACATGCACTGGTCCATCCGACCGGTGAGCTGGACCCGGGAGGATCACCCGGCCGTCATGCCCACGCCGGGCGGCTACGCCCTCGTGCTCGACCCCACCTTCGTCTCCGAGAAGTGCACCTGCCGCTTTTCGCGGGTGCTGATCGACGGAGGCAGCAGCATCAACATCCTCTACCGCGACACGATGACCAAGCTCGGCATCGAGGCGCGACAGCTGTAGCCGACCCGGACAGTGTTCCACGGCATCGTGCCGGGACACTCCTGCTCCCCGATCGGCCGGCTCCGGCTCGACGTCCTTTTCGGCTCCGGTAGCCATTTCTGCCGCGAGCCGATCTGGTTCGAGGTGGTCGACCTGGCCAGCCCCTACCACGCGCTGCTAGGCCGGCCCGCGATGGCCAAGTTCATGGCGGTCCCCCACTACGCCTACCTGAAGTTGAAGATGCCGGGTCCCAAGGGCCTCATCACCATCATCGGCGACTACAAGAAGTCCCTCGAGTGCGCCAAAGCCGGCTCCCAGCTAGCCGAGTCGCTGGTCATCGCCGAGGAGAGGCGCCAGCTCGACAGGATCGTGGCGCTGGTTAACGCGCAGTCAGCTGTGCCGGCTCCGCCCAAGCCGGCCGACGAAGCCTCCTTCAAGCCGGCCAAGGACACGAAGCGGGTCCCGCTCGACCCAGCCGACCCCAGCTCCAGCAAGTACGTCATCGTGGGTGCCGGCCTCGACAGCAAATAGGAAGGCGAGCTCGTCGATTTCCTCTGTGAGAATCTGGACATCTTCGCATGGTCTCCCAAAGACATGCCGGGTGTCCCGAGGGAATTCGCCGAGCACAAACTTCACGTCCGCAAGGATGCCAAGCCCGTTCGGCAGCCACTGCGCCGTTTCTCCGAGGAGAAGCGAAGAACCATCGGCGAAGAGATCGCCCGGCTGCTCAAAGCCGGGTTCATCATGGAAGTATTCCACCCCGAATGGCTGGCCAACCCGGTCCTTGTCCTGAAGAAAAACGGTACTTGGCGCATGTGTATCGACTACACCAGCCTGAACAAGGCATGCCCCAAGGACCCGTTCGCTCTGCCGCGGATTGACCAAGTCATCGACTCCACAGCCGGCTGCGAGCTCCTATCCTTCCTGGACGCCTACTCCGGCTACCACCAGATCAAGCTGGACCCGGCCGACGCCCTCAAGACGTCCTTCATCATGCCCTTCGGGGCGTACTGCTACATCACCATGTCGTTCGGGCTGAAGAACGCCGGCGCCACCTTCCAGCGCTGCATGCAGAAATGCCTGCTGCCCCAGCTCGGCAGAAATGTGCATGTCTACGTCGACGACATCGTGGTGAAGACCAAGTAGCACCTCACGCTCCTGGCCGACCTCAAGGAAACCTTCGCCAATCTGCGCCGGTTCCGGATCAAGCTCAACCCGGAGAAATGCGTCTTCGGCGTGCCGGCTGGCCAGCTCCTCGGCTTCCTCGTCTCGGCGCGCGGCATCGAGGCCAACCCGGAGAAGATCAAGGAAATCGAGCGCATGCGCAAGCCGACCCGGCTGTGCGACGTCCAGAAGTTCACCGGCTGCTTGGCCTCTCTCAGCCGGTTCGTCAGCCGGCTGGGAGAGAGAGCCCTGCCCCTGTATCAGCTGATGAAGAAGATGGCGGCGTTCGAGTGGAGCGACCAGGCGGACGAAGCCTTCCGCGACCTCAAGCGCATGCTGTTAATCGCGCCCGTCCTGGCCGCGCCGGCTGAAAAAGAGCCACTCCTGCTATACATCGCCGCCACCTCTCGCGCGGTCAGCACGGTGCTGGTCGTCGAGCGCCCGGAGGAGGGCAAGGTGCAGCCGGTCCAGCGTCCGGTGTACTACCTCAGCGAGGTGCTCTCCGCCTCCAAGCAGAATTATCCCCACTACCAGAAGATGTGCTACGGCGTGTACCTTGCCGCCAAGAAGCTGAGGCAGTACTTCCAAGAGCACGCCATTACCGTGGTGAGCACGGCCCCCATCGGCGAGATCGTGGGCTGCCGGCATGCCTCTGGCCGGGTGGCCAAGTGGGCCCTCGAGCTAGCCGACCACACAATCCTCTACGAGCCGCGTACCACCATCAAGTCCCAAGCGCTGGCCGACTTCCTCGTCGACTGGACCGAGACGCAATACCTGCCGCCGGCGCTGGAGTCGACTCACTGGCGCATGCACTTTGACGGCTCCAAGATGCGCAACGGCTTGGGAGCCGGCATCGTGCTGTCCTCCCCCAAGAACGACCAGCTGCGGTACGTGCTCCAGATCCATTTCGCCGTCTCCAACAACGTCGCCGAGTACGAAGCTCTCGTGCACGGCCTCCGGCTGGCCAGGGAGATCGGCATCCGGTGCATCCTCTGCTACGGCGACTCGGACCTGGTGGTGCAGCAAGTTTCCAGCGATTGGGACGCCAAAGACGCCAACATGGCCAGCTACCGTTTCCTGGTCCAGCAACTCTCCGGCGGGTTCGATGGTTGCGAGTTCCTCCACGTCCTACGCGCCGACAACGAAGCAGCCGACGCCTTGGCCAAAGTAGGCTCCACCCGGCAGGCCATCCCGTCCGGCGTCTCCCTCGAGCACCTGTGGAAGCCGTCCATCAAGCCGTCTCCCGAGTCGGAGTCCATCTTCGTCCCGGACGACCCCAGCACGCCCCCACCCGGCCCTGGGATTCCCGGCCCAAGCTCGAGGACTGCCAGCACCAGCCCGGGGACTGCCGTCTCCAGCTCGGGGGTTGCCGTCTCCGGCTCGGGGGCTGCCGGCTCCAGCCCGGAGACTGTCGGCTCTGGCTCGGGGGCTGCCGTCCCGGGTCCCATCCCGGCGACTGTCCTCACGGTGGTCACGGCGCCCTCCTGGGCTCAGCCAATCCTTGCCTTCTTGGAAGACGGCGAACTTCCCATCGACAAAACTGAAGCCCGGCAAGTGCAGCGGCGCGCGTCTGCCTACGGCATCATCAACCACGAGCTCGTCAAGCGCAGCACGACGGGCGTGTTCCAGCGCTGCATCGAGCAGAGCAAAGGGATCGAGATCCTCCTCGACATCCACCAGGGCGAGTGCGGGCACCACGCCGCCTCGAGATCCCTGGTGGCCAAAGCATTTCGGCACGGTTTTTACTGGCCCACGGCCCTGCAAGACGCCGAGGAACTGGTCCTCAATTGCGAGGGCTGCCAACGCTTCAGCAAGCGCAGCCGCCAGCCGGTTTCGGCCTTCCGAACCATCCCGATCACATGGCCCTTTGCCGTCTGGGGACTCGACATGGTGGGGCCCTTCAAGACCGCCCGAGGCGGCATGACGCATCTCCTCGTCGCCATCGACAAATTCACCAAGTGGATCGAGGCCAGGCCGATCGAGAAGCTTGACGGGCCCACGGCCGTCCGATTCATCAAGGATATCGCGGTTCGCTACGGCATGCCGCACAACATCATCACCGACAACGGCACCAACTTCGCCAAGGGCGCGCTGGCTCACTACTGCTCTGCCTCCGGCATCCGGCTCGACTTGGCCTCCGTCGCCCATCCCCAGTCGAACGGCCAGGTCGAGCGGGCAAACGGCCTCATCCTAGCCGGCATCAAGCCGCGACTCGTCGAGCCGCTCGTGCGCTCACCCGGCAGCTGGCTCGACGAGCTGCCGGCCGTCCTCTGGAGCCTCCGGACGACGCCGAACCGCTCCACCGGGTTCACCCCGTTCTTCCTCGTCTACGGAGCTGAAGCCATCATTCCAACCGACGTCGAGTTCGACTCACCCCGGGTGGCGATGTACACCGAAGCCGAAGCAAAAGAAGCACGCGAAGACGGCGTCGATCTGCTCGAGGAGGCGCGCCTCCTGACCCTCAGCCGGTCCGCCATCTACCAACAAGGCCTGCGCCACTACCACAGCAAGAAGATCAAGCCCCTCGCGTTCTGCGAAGGCGACCTCGTACTCCGGCTCGTCCAGCGAACAGCCGGGCAGCCCAAGCTGGCCTTACCCTGGGAAGGGCCCTTCATCATCAGCAAGGCTCTCTGCGACCGGAGCGCATACTACCTCATCGACGCGTAGAAGCCGAACAAGCGCAAACGAGATGCAGCCGGCGAGGAGTCCAGCCGGCCCTGGAACGCGGAGCTCCTTCGTCCATTTTACAGTTAAACCCATGTATGTATGCATCACCATCTTTTGGACTTAATCAAAGCAGGAAGCTCCCCCGTTCTTATGTTTCCTGCCGAGTCGGCGCAGCCGGCTCGGGGGCTCGGGGGCTCCCTTTTTCCCACTTTATTCTGTGTCTACACACAACCATGTTTTTTCTAATTCCCCCACCGAGTCGGCATAGCCGGCTCGGGGGCTCGGGGGCTAGCCGGCTAGACCACGCCCCGTCTTTTTTCCCTTAGTCCGTCTCGGAGTGTACGATCTGTTAAAGCCCTCTCTTCGCCAGCCACAGCCGGCTCCCGGCTGTCCGGCCGGCAAGAGCCAAAGGCCGGAAGCATCGTTACGCAAGAACGACTAAGGAGACAACCCGGCACGGCCAACCCGGCTTAACCCGTTTTATCTCGCCTGTTCGCCGCACGACCGGCTGTGCACCAGGCGGCCTCGCCGCCTGCCGCCAGCCGGCCCAGTGGGTATTTCGCTCGCGCTCATCGTCCGAAAAAGCCTAAGTACTGTGCATTCTTTCTCAAAGCCGAGTTCCCGTCCTAGCCACAGTCCGCAACCCGGCTGTCCGGCTAGCGGGAAGGAAGCCCAGAGAAACAACAAACAGAAAAAGGCCCAAGGCCGAACAGCAGAAAGTGAAATCACCACGACAGTTGGCGCCAAATCGCATGCCAAATTTATATATAGCATGGGCCTTCAGCCACAAGTTCATTACATTGAACTACACCCCCAGTGGGTGGACCTGGTACCTACCAAAAGTTTGAGCACAGAAAAAACAAAGGCCTTAAGCGGCACCCGCGTCGTCTCCGGCCGGCGTCGGCCCAGCCAAGGTGGATGCAGCCGCCGGGTTGGGTCCAGCGCTCTCCGCCGTCCTCTCCGCCGTGGCGTCGTCGTCCGCGTCAGTCTCGTCATCGGCATAGGCGCCCGTCTCGGCCGAGCTGCCGTCCGGGTCGTCGAGCAGAAGGCCGAGCGTGTCGACAGGGAGCTCCTCGCCGTCTTCCGTCTGCTCGACGACGAACTCGTCATGCGGGGTGAACGCTGCCAAGTAGCTGGCCCGCCCGGCGATCCGCTGCGCCCGCGCCGCCAAGTCCTCCTCTGCGCCGGCCCGCTGCGCCGCCAGACGGTCGAGGTCCATGCCTGGATACCACGACACCACGAAGCGCAGCGCCGTCTCCGCGCCGGCCAGGGCCGCGGAGGCCCTCCACACACCGAGTCGCTCCACGCCGGCCTCTAGCCACCGCGCCAGCCGGATGACGCTGTTCGGCTCCACCGCGCTTGGCCAGAGGCCGCTCGCCATGCCCAAGCCGGCCTCGAACAGGCAACGCATCTGCTCCTCCACGGCCCGAAGACAGGCCTCACCGGCAAGAACAAGCTCCGAGAAGGACCAGGCGGCGTACGCGTCGATCTCCGCCCCCAGCTCGCGCTGCTCGGCCCGGTGGGCGTACACGGCCGCATCAGCCGCCTCCAGTGTCTCCGGGAAGACTCCTGGCAAAGGAAAGAAACAAGTCAGTCAAAGAAGGCAACTTGCCGGCTTCGCCAGCCGGCCCGAAGAAAGAGATGATACTTACGGGCGAAGGTCTCGTCAAGGTGCTGCGCCTCGCCCAGCATCCCGCTCTCCCGGATCTCCGACACGCGAGCCTGGGCCTCGAGATCCTTCTCGAGCTGGGCGATCTTCCTGCCGGCGTCCGCCAGCTCCTCGGCCGCCTTGCCGCGCTCCTCCGCCAACCGGCCCAGCTCCGCCTGATGGGCCTCCTCCGCCCTGGCCTTCTCGGCCACCATCCGGTCCACCTCGGCCTGGAGCCGGTCGCGGTCGCCGACGGCGAGGTCGCGCTATTGGCCGGCTTCCGCAAGCCAGCCTCGAAGGCCTGGCACCTCGGCTGCATCGGTTGCGCGACAAGATTCTCGGTCAGATGCCGGAAGCAAGGATTAGAAGAAAAAGTCAAGGCTCTAAGATTTGACCCGGCTGCTCCGCAGTCCGGCCCGAATCTCGGGGGCTACACCCAGTGGGTGCGCTGGCGCGCACCCACTGAAGGCACGAAGGCATACCTTGGACCCGATGCAGCTCCTCCTCCGAGGCGGCGAGCCGGGTTCTGGCCTCGCGGTACCGTTCCCGGAGCCGCTTGAACGCGCTGGCCCGCAGGTCGTACAGATGCTGCGCGCAGACAGAAGATTAAGATAATGCAAAAGACGGCCATAAGATTCGACACGGCTGCTCCGCAGCCCGGACGAACCTCGGAGGCTACACCCAGTGGGTGCGCTGGCGCGCCCCCGCTGATTCAGCAATCAAGATAGAAGAAAAAGCTCACCGCGATCGCCTGCTCCAGCTACCGTGCCCGGTCCAGCTCCTCCCGGAGGAAGGCCTGCAGGCGCTCGTCCCGGCCACGAAGTTGCGAGCGCAAGGCATCCGCCGCATCGTCCTCCCGGGTTCGCGGCCCCACCACGGCCTCGCTGGAGCTCGCCCACGGAAGCTGAAGTGCGGTCCCGGCGCCGGATCCGCTTCCACCCGGCCGCTTGGGGTCCATGGCGGCTTGGGGCGGCACGACCACCAGGGTGCCGGTGCCTCCTGCCGCGGCCCCCGCGGCCGGCGTCGGCTGCGCTTGGCCGGATGGCGCGGAGTCCGCCTCGCGCCTCTCCCCGCCGTCCTCGCCTCCCTCTGCCGGGTTGGCTCGGGGCGGCGTGTCCACGACGATCTCCTCGTGAACGTCCGACCCGCCGCCGGCCGGCTCCGCCCTCGTCTCCGGATCGCCCACTCCCGCCGGCTGCGGCTCAATGACCGTCACCACCGGCGCCGAGCCCGTCTCCATCTCCGGCCAGGCCGGATCCGCGGTAGGCCTGGCCCGCATCGCGGAGGCCCTCTCCCACGCCTGTGCCGAGGCCTCCCGTATCGCCTTCTCGGCCTCAGCCCGGTCCCGCCAGGCGGCACGCGTCGCCGCCTCAAGATCCTGGCCGGACTGGCGGGCTTTGAGTTCTTCCTCCCCGGACCGACTCGGCGGAGGGTCGACGGCGCTGTTCCTGGTCTTCCTCCAGGTGACCTCGCCCGCCGCGGCCTCCGTCGCCGCCACCGCCAAGTCAAGAGCCGACCTGTGCACGGCGGATTCGTCACGGCGAGGGCATAAGGAAGAAAAAAGATAATCCACAAGACGACAATTGGCGCTCCACAAATAAGGCAAGGAGCACTTACCCGATGACCGTCGGGGGCTCCCGCCTCGGCCCTACGGACGGGGCGAACCGACGCTTCTTCTTCACGATAGCCCTCGCGCACGCCGGCTCCGCCGCTGGGCGTTTCGCGGCCGGTCTCGCCTCGACCACCTCCTTCCCGTGCGGCCAGCTGGCGGTCGCCACCGCGCGAGCCGGCCCGGCGCCAGCCGCCTTCCGCAGCCGTCTTGGGGGGTCGACGCTGGCGTCCTCCCCAGCCGAGGGCGCTGCACCATGGGCGTCGGTCAGGCTCTCCTCGTTGTCATCCGGCCAGTCCCGCAGTAGATCTGGAGGCGGAGACTTACGTGCGACCCACGACCCACCGGCTGCGGCCTCGGCCAGGCGCGGCTCGACCGCCCCCTCCTCCGCCTCGGCGCCGGTCTCCTCCACATCCGAGTCGGGCAGGTCGGCCAGCAGGATCTGGGCGTTCGGCCCGTCGTGGTTCCGCTGGCTGGCGAATAGCTGCGGCCATCCCGCGGCGTCAGGGCGCAAGAATAACGTCGAAGCGGCAAAATATAAAGACCAGGGACTCACCGCAGGCGCCGGGTTCTCCCGGTGATAGGGCGCCTTCCCGAAGCTCCACTCCCCCTCCTTCAGCGCGGCCTTGGAGATGTAGTTGACCCGCTGGACGATCCCAGCCCTCCTTGGTCGACATCCGGGTCGGGTCGTGCCGGCCGCTCATGTCGCCAATCCGGTGTGCCCGGCGCTGCAGCGGCAGAACCCGGCGGGCGATGAAGGCCGCGATCAGATCAGCCGGCTTCAGCCCTTCGTTCTTCGTCAGCTCCCTGACCCGGCCGCAGATCTTCTCCATCTCCTTCGACGGCTCCTTGGGGCGGTACCCCCAATTTGGTTTCTCGAGCGGCGGCGCATCAAAGAACGGCGGAAGGTTGATGACGTCGACAGACGGGTCGGCGTTCCGGACGTAGAAAAACGTCGACTGCCACTTCTTGGCCGAGTCCTCAAGCGGCAGCTTGGGAAATGACCCGTTTGGCCGGCCGGTGACCACCGCTGCGCCGCAGTCGGACATGGCGCCGGCTGACGCTTCCTGCTGCTTGAGGAAGAACATCATCACCCACAGCTCCACAGTCGGCAGCATCCCGAGATAGCCTTCGCAGAGCATGGCAAGGTTGGCTACCTGCAACACGGTGTTGGCGCCGAGATGATGCGGCTGCAGCCCGAAGAAATCGAGCCACGCACGGAAGAAGAGACTCGCGGGGAGGCCGAGCCCGCGCTCGAAGTGCGAGAAGAAGACCACATGCTCGCCTCCTGCGGCGCCGGCACCCTCTCCGGGCCCGGCGCGCGCGCGAGCAGCGCCTCTGCCGGCGGCAGCCGCTTCGTGCGGCGGAGGTACCGGATGTTTTGCTCCGTCATGATGGAGCCCTCCCACGAGCCTTTCGCCAGCGCCATTGGGGAGGGTTTTCCGCGGGCGGCGAGATTCGGTGATGGAGAGGAGGAAGAGAGGAGGAGGGCGGCGCGCTGCGCGCTTCGGGTCGCGGCGTGCAGCAGGCGTGGGCGAGGCGACGACGGCGGCAGCACTTCGCTCGGGCACGGCGGAGAAGGAGAGGAAGCAGAGGAGAAGCAAGGGGCAGGGGTGCGAGCGCGGGTGTCTCCGTCGCACTCCCCCCTTCTCGTTTATAACCACGCGAAATCGTGGGGGAGTGGGATCGGCTGCGCCCACAATCCCCACTCCCCCGCACTGCGCGCGCGCGTTCCCCACGCGCAGTAACTACGCGGGGGAGCGCAATCGCCAACGGTCGCCGCAGTGAATCCCCCACGCGCAGGCCGAGGGCGTGTAGTGGCGGGCCCAAGCCGCGGTCACGTCCCGTCGCGCGCGTGGGCTGACAGGCCTCGCCCACCGCAAGGCCGCACGTGGCAGCCCGTCGAGCTGCGGCGGGCGCAAATCGGCGTACGAAGCAAGACCCATCTGGCGGGCGTTTCCGTTTACCGCTTAGGCCGGGGTGCCGCGACCCGGCCCCCGGAGGCTGGCCCCCAAGCGGGTGTTCCCGGCGTCTGCTGCCGCGAAGCCGGCAAGCTACCAGGCGAAGCCGCCCGGCCGAACTCCGGCGCTTCATCAATAGAACCGGCTCCTCAGGGTGGTAAGCTGCAAAGGCTCCCCTGCCTGAAGCCGGCGAACCTTCACAGCTTCGGGGACTACTGTCGGGGGGATGACCCCCGGGTAGGCAACGGAGCCCGAATCCCTTTCGGAAAATCATCAGAGCAAGACAAGTCCCTCTGGCCGGCTTGCCAGGCACGCCGGCTCCCCAGCGCGAGCCGGCTCGGCGTGGCAACCCAGCCTGGCCGGCTGGCCCATGCCGGCTGGCCGCGAGGCGGCGAAGCCTTAGCGACGAAGCAAGCGGTGCTACAGCGCTCCTCCCTTTACCCTGACAGAGCAGGTGAGGCTGCAGCTTTCCTTGCGCCCCCGCCCGAGGCGGGCGGTGTCAGTGAGGCGCGGTCCTGTAGAAACGGCGGCGCCGACCTCCCTCTGACGATGGACAAGACGCGCCACAGTGCCTCGAACCCAGACTGACGAGACAAGACCCGTCACGATGCCCGCGCCAGGTAGGTGCGGCGCACCTGGCGACCCGACACCCGGCGACCCGGCATCCCGGCATCTGGCGACCCGGCGACCCGGCCACCGGAACCTGGTCAATGACACCAGGGGCCCGCGCCTCTGGTACGTTACCGTTGTAACCCTGGGGGTCGGCCTATAAGACCCCCAGGGAGGCCTCCGTGCAGAGAGATCGGGTTTTAGTGGCTGAGAGTTCGAGTTAGTGCGGTAAGGTCA
Organism: Elymus sibiricus; assembly: GCA_039707655.1. NCBI lineage: Eukaryota > Viridiplantae > Streptophyta > Magnoliopsida > Poales > Poaceae > Elymus > Elymus sibiricus. The sequence goes on along the minus strand of CM077669.1, from coordinate 396,770,362 downwards.
GTTCTCACCCTAGCTAGCTCTCTCCAGATCACGAACACTCGCACAGGAGAGGCAGAACGGTGGCTCAGACCCTTCTCCCTCCTCCATCCAAGCAGCTCCAGGAGCGACTCTGTAACCTCTGTGCTTATCAGCTCACACGGCAGGAGTAGGGGTGTTACCTCTCCAGAGGGCCCCGAACCTGGGTACGTCTTGTGTCCCGCACTCGCTCGTGCCAACCTCGCCTCCTGAACCCACCGGCGTCCTATCGTAGCCCCACCTCATAAGCCATCTCATGGCATCTGCCGTGAATCACGCACCCCCAGCGAGAATACCACGACATGAGTAATTCTATCAATGCTTCTAGACATATCATCAATCTTATTCAACTTTTCTTCTATCGTAGTATTGAAAGCCTTTTGCCCATTGATAAATTCTTTAATATTACTCTCAAGATCAGAAGTATTCATATTATTATTGTAAGAAGAATTACCATAGGAATTACCATAATTATTAGAGGAATTTCTAGGAAAAGGCCTAGGATTAAAATTACCTCTATAAGCATTGTTATTGAAATTGTTTCGCGAGACAAAGTTCACATCTACGGTATCACTATTTTGCTCAATCAAGGTAGACAAAGGCACATCATTAAGATCAACAGGAGCATTTTTACTAGCAACCAATTTCATCAAAGCATCAACCTTATCACTCAAAGTACTAATCTCTTCAACCGAATTTACCTTTTTACTAGTAGGTGCTCTTTCGGTATGCCATTGTGAATAATTTGCCATGATATTATCTAGCAATTTAGTAGTTTCACCCAAAATAATTTCCATAAAAGTACCACTCGCGGCGGAATCTAAAAGATTTCTAGAGACAAAATTCAACCCCGCATAATTTTTTTGTATGATCATCCAAAGATTCAAACCATGAGTAGGACAATTTCTTAGCATCAACTTCATTCTTTCCCAAGATTGTGCAACATGTTCATGCTCAAGTTTCTTAAAATTCATGATTTGTGTCCTAAGGGAAATAATATTCGCGGGCAGAAAATACTTAGTAATAAAAGCATCCTTCCACTTATTCCAAGAATCGATACTATTACGAGGCAAAGAAGAAAACCAATTTTTTGCACGATCCCGCAAGGAAAAGGAAATAATTTCAACTTCACTATATCATTGTCCACATCTTTTTTCTTTTGCATATCACACAATTCTACGGACGTGTTTAGATGGGATGCGGCATCCTCATTAGGATTACCGGCAAATTGATCTTCCATAACAAGATTCAACAAAGCGGCATTAATATCACAAGACTCCGCACTAGTGGCGGGAGGAGCAATTGGAGTACTAATAAAATCATTATTATTAGTATTGGAAAAATCACACAACTTGGTATTTTCTTGAGTCATCGTGCCTGTGTTGTAGCTGATGTGGGACGATCTGGGTCCATCACCACAACGTTATCTTCTAGATCTGGCAGTAGTGGCAAATATGGTCTGTCAAGAGCAAAGTTGTGCTTCTCCAACTTGGAGTTGATAAGCATCTGGATGTAGGGTGCATAGCAGCATGAACGCTTCTGATCAGCAGCAACCCTCTTCACAGTCTCCACTATCAGATCCATCACCCTGAATCTTGTATGTTGATCTAGATGGAGCAGCAAGTTGATGGAGTATCCTCTGATCATCTTCTCATCTCCAAACTTAGGTATCAAGGTATGCCTCAAGATGGTGTTGATAGTGCGTAGACCAGCCTGGAGGAAGTAAATGGATCCAAGCTTATGAGACTTCAGATGTGCAGCAGGGATCTCATTGTACATGTTCTTCATGGCATCATGGCTTGCCTTGGACTCATTGTAGACATTGATGTCACCATCTTCCACCTTTGGGACTCCTAAGATGGTAGCCCATTCCTCAACAGTTGATTCATATCTTGCTCCTTCAGTCATCCATACAATTCTACCATCTCCATAGAAATGAGTAGTGGAATAGAATTGCATAATCATTTCATCATTCCATGCAGTGAATTCTTTGCCAACAAACTCATCTAGACCAATGCAGTGAAAGTTGTCTTGCACACTTGGGAAGTAGTCTTCATTCTCCTTGATGTACTTCCAATCCACATATCTCATGTCACTCACAACAGGGCTTTGATCAAGCAAGATTGTTTCTTAGAAATCTTGTTGCTCCTTGTATAGAATCTGTAGTCCACAGCTATTTTTCTCCTCTGTGAGTATGGATCAATAGCTCTCCATTCTCTCAAACCAGCATCCTTCCTCTTCTTCATGTCCTCAGCAACCAAGTGGCTGGCATTGTGCTCTAGAAGGTGTCGTCTCAGCTTCATCAAAGCTGACATAGAATCATCCTCAGCTTCCCTGAAAGTGGAGGTCTTGTTCTTGGAAGAAGCTGGGATCTCTCTGGAGAACCTCTTGGGTTTGTCTGCAGCAGCCTTCTTGGGGGCAGTTTTGGTGCCCTTGGATGTGGTAGTCTTAGGCATAGCATCTGCCATGAGCTTCTTCTTCTTCTTAGGAGGAGCCTTTGCAACTGGCTCGTCCTCCTCTTCTTCAGCAGCAGCCTCTCCTCGGTCCTCATACATTGAGGTAGGCATGCCCATGACATGAATGATCCTCTTCCTGGACTTCTTCTTCTCCCCAGCCTTCTTAGGCATAGACTTCTTGGAGGGCTCAAAAGTCATTGTTGCCCTAGAGCTCTCTGGTGCTCTTGCTGTCCCTGAGCTAGCATACTCTTTCCTGATAGCCTTCTTCTTCTTGGATGAAGTGGCAGCAGTAGTGGTGTTCTTTGCAGTATCATCCTTCTTGGACAGCTCCTCAGGAATGAAATCTTCATCCTCCTCATCTGAGTTGAGCTTCCTTCTTGCCCTAGTTGCAGCTTTGGGCAAATCAGGAGAGCTAGGAACATCATCATAGCTCCCCTCATGACTAGTGCCTGAGCTCATGTCAACACTTTGCTCTGTGAGATCATTCTGGCTGTCTTCAGCATCTGACATCTCTGACCCTGTGAAATAGAGCATAGAAGAGTGGATAGGTTGAGTCATCACAAAATTGCAGAAGATTTTCTCAAATTTGAACTAAAATTTCTTAAGATTTGCATTCTGCCAAGTGAATTTCGGTACTACCGATGCGAACTTTTCGGACCCACCGAGACAAACAACCTGCTAAACAGAAACTTGACACCACTTTCGGTGAGACCGAAAATGGGCACTCGGTTTCACCGAGGTTGTTCTCTGTCGACCAGAAAAGGGAGTCGGTGCTACCGATTCTTTTGCTTCGGTGTTACTGAGATTCAAGTCGCGGACGGCAAACCCTAGAAAATCATTCGTTCTCTAGTCTAATGAATTTTTTAGTGGATTGAGAGGATTGCAATCAGTGGATTATCGATAAAAGTTACTCTAATGCGCATGAATCAGAAGGGGAGCGCAAAGAGGGCCGGATCCATACCCTAACTCGGTGAAGGATCCGCTAAGGTGACGACGGCGGTGAAGATTCCGTCGGCGGCGGCGATTCCCAACGGCGGAGGCGCACGGGGAGGCAAAGGCGACGACCAAGGGGTCCGGAGAGGCAGCTTAGGGTTGGAGGAAACAGACTTTTGCGGTTGAATTTCAAAAGTCGGGTCCGCTAGGAAATATACCCTTTGCTGTCAGTGACACCAGTTCGAAATTGTCGGTGCCACCGAGTTTCTCAACTGTCAGTTGACAGGGAAACTCGGTGTAACCGAGAATAAGGAATCGGTGTTACCGAGATTGAAAACCAGATCAACCCTAGGCATTTGGTGAGACCAAGATTTTGGTATTCTCAACTGTCAGTTGACAGGGAAACTCAGTGTAACCGAGAATAAGGAATCGGTGTTACCGAGATTGAAAACCAGATCAACCCTAGGCATTCGGTGAGACCGAGATTTTGGTATTGGTTCCACCGAGATGCAATTGGGAGGTTTTAATGGTCAGTCCTTTGTCGATACGGAACTCCGAGTGCTCCTCACGCAGAGAGATCGAAAAGTCCTTGTTCAAGTTTTGTGATGCAGCAAGAATGGAATATGAGATGAGAAAGCATAGATAGCTAGAGAGTGGTCCTAGGCATTCTTGTCCATCCAATTTTCAAAAGAAAAGTCAAAAGCTAAATAGCAACAATTTGATGTCCTCGAATGGTTAAAGAAATGCAGACCAACATGCTCACACAATAAGATGTCAAATGAAATCATGGCAAACATGCACATACATACTAGCATCTATCAAGCATTTTTTCGATGACGGAGTCATCTATATATGAGTATATTGACTTAGGAGCCAAGTAAGAATACTTGATCATAGGTCATACTCATCGTTTAAGCACAAGTGGGGTTACCACTTTTACATAAAGCATTTAATGTTGTCACATACTATGAGATGCTTTAACTCAAGTCTTAGAGTAAAGCTCCTCCTTGATGTGACATCCCCCCATAGGAGGGATAAACTAACCTTGGGTTTTGTCGATGAAGACTTCATGTGGGTGATGTAGTGGTGGATGCTCAAGGTTGATGAAGATCACCAAGAGTTGGGAGCATCCTTGTTGTTTCCTTACTCTTCTCACCTACATGGGTTAGTCCCAACACACAAGAGACAAATACAAGGATATCTATGGACATGGAGTGCAAAGCATACATGATGATGTCCATGGATTTGTTGATTACCTTGTCCCTTGCTTACCTTTGAGGGAATGAGTGACTCCTTGAACTATTGCATGATGTTGACGTTGATTGCAACTAGTTCTTGCCAATAACGAATGTGAGTGAATTTCATTGGCGGAGTCACCCCTCAAGAACTTCTCTAGTTCTTCTTCTTAGGGACCCACATCAACTTGATGGGGATCCTTGGTGTTGAAGTGGCACTTGTAGAAGTTGAGCTTGAAGAAGCCTTGGGAACCCACTCCACCAAAGCTTGGGATTCATCTTCATATGAGTTAATGTCCTCTTGAAGCTTGTCCTTGCCCTTGAGCTTGTGGTCTTGTGGTGGAAGGTCATCTCGAGTTTTCGTTCCCTTGGGAAGAGTATGTCCATACTTCTCCCTTTGAGGAACAAACTTGGGCTTGGGGTATTGACCTTCTTCCCATTCAACTCCATTTGCGTTGAAGTAGCCAATGCCATGGTTCTTCCGGTATCCTCCGTGCTTGCGTACAATTTCCTCAAATTGCTTACACCCAGCAAGACTCTTGTAGATACCTTTCTCTATAATGATATAAAGTTGTCATTGACAGGAAAAACATGCCACCCAAAATATGGAACAGGAAAAATATTTTGGGTGGCATGCTTTTCCTGTCAATGAAAACGACAAAGTAAGCTCACAATACTTTCCATGCTAGATATATCATAGGCGGTTCCCAAATAGAAAATAAAGTTTATTCCTTTTTCCACCAAACTTTCACTTTCCATGGCGGGTCGTATCCACGGTTGCCTTCCATACCAACACTTCCCAAGGAATTTATTATTTGACAATATAAAGTAAATATTTTTTCTTGTTCATTTCAGGAATGGGCATCCCTATTACCGCCGCACTGTCGTGCAATGACAAGTGAATAAACACTCATCTTGAGAATAACACCTCTAGCATGGAAAAATATTGTACACCCCCACCGTTTCATGAGCGGTACGAGAACACAAAAGAGAAAATTTGTTTTGAAAATTTAGAGATAGCACATACAAATTTGCTTGGAACGGCATGGAAATACCGCATATAGGTAGGTATGGTGGACTCATAAGGCAAAACTTGGTTTAAAGATTTTGGATGCACAAGCAGTATTTCTACTTAGTACAAATGAAGGCTAGCAAATAGATTGAGAAGCAACCAAACCAAAAAAGAAAAATCACACAAGTGAGCATTGAACATAACTAACACCGAATAATGCACCACAAGTAGGATGTAACTTCATTGTATAACTATTGACTTTTGTGCACGCATAGGGAATCACAAACCTTAACACCAATATTCCTACTAAGCATAATTATTCATCAACATGACTCACATATTACTATCATCATGTTTCAAAACTATTACAAGGAATCAAGTTTAATTTGTCCAATGATCTTCATGAAAGTTTTTATTATATCCTCCTTGGATATCTATCACTTTGGGACTAGTTTCATATATTGCCATTGCTTTTTGTCAAGCTCAAACAAATTTAAGTGAAGCACATGAGCATAGAGATTTCATCTCTCAAAAAGGTATAAGTAAAGTATGAGAGGATTTCTTCAAAATTTAATAACTCTCAAATTAATCTAAGTGAAGCATGAGAGTATTTCTACAAAAGTTTCCAAGCACACCGTGCTCAAAAAGATATAAGTGAAGCACTAGAGCAATTTCTATAGCTCAAAAAGTTTAAGTGAAGCACTGTAGGATCGAAAGTATGTCTAGAGGGGGGGTGATTAGACTACTTGACCAAATAAAAATTCTACCTTTTCCCAATTTTAAGTGTTGGCAGATTTTAGCAATGATAGCAAGTCAAGTACACCCTACACATGCATGTCTAAGAGTATAGCAGCGGAAAGTAACAACAAGCATATGTAGTAGAGGGTAGGAAGGAAGATCAAACGCAATTTGTAGACACGAAGATTTTTCCCATGGGTCCGATAGGTGGTGCTATCGTACGTCCACGTTTATGGAGTCTTCAACCCACGGAGGGTAACGGTCGCGAGAGTCCACGGAGGGCTCCACCCATAAGGGTCCACAAAGTAGCAACCTTGACTATTCCATAACGGCTTCCGTCCATGAAGGACTAGCCTCACTATGGGTTGATCTTCACGAAGTAGGCGATCTCCTTCCCCGTACAAACTTCTTGGTTCAACTCCACAACACGAAGTAGGAGGCTCCCAAGCGACACCTAACCAATCTAGGAGGCACCACCCTCCAAAAGGTAATAGGCTCGGTGATGTCGATGAACTCCTTGATCTTGTCCTTCAAGATGATAGACTCCTCAACACACAATCACTCTCTCACAGATTTGGCTTTGGTGGAAGAGATTGATTTGGTGGAAAGCAACTTGGGGAGGCTAGAGATCAAGATTCATATGGTAGGAATGGAATAGCTTGATCTCAACACATGAGTAGGTGGCTCTCTCTCAGAAAATAGGATGGGGCAAGTATGGAATAGTTCTGAGTGCTTCTCTTTCGAGTGGGTGGTGGAGAAGGGGTATATATAGGCATCCCCAAAAATCCAACCGTTACAACTAAAGGGACCAACTCGTTGACACCAAAGTGAAAAACTCAGTGGTACCGAAGTGACCAAAAGGCAGTAACTTTTGAATCTCGGTGAGACCGATACATAACTCTCGGTGGTACCGATTAGGTGACCAACGGTCAGATTGCACAACTCGGTGATGCCGATTCTCAAATCTCGGTGGTACCAATTCTTGACAATGGCTAACCAGAGAGTCGGTCCAAAAACTCGGTGAGACCGATTCACAAAACTCGGTGGTACCGATTCTTGTGAATAGCTAACCAGGAAGTTGGTCCAAGTCTCGGTGAGACCGACTGGCAAAACTCGGTGGTACCGATGCTTGAAAATAGCTAAATAGAAAGATGGCAACTGAACTCGGTGGCACCGATGCAGAATCGGTTGCACCGAAATGCTAGGGTTTGGCATGGGTCTGTCTGTGTTTGGGAATCGGTGGGACCGAGTGGGAATTGTTGGTTGCACCGATTTTCATGAAAGGCTTGGACAGACTTTTGTGGGAGAGTTTGTAGGTGTTTTTGGTGACTATCACTTGTGCACGTGGAGCATCTTGTTCACCAACATTACCTTACCCCCTTTTAATAGTATTGGCTTTCCTATGGACTCAAAGTGATTTCTCACAAAGTAAAATGTAGAGTCCTCTTGCTTGAATCTTTGCCAATCCATTTCCTTGCTTCTAGGGGTTTCTCCACAATCCTTTTGCCATCCCTATCATTGAACTTTTCCTGAAATATACTTAGTGGAAAACATTAGTTCAATGACATATATGTTGTTATTAATTACCAAAACCACCAAGGGAGCAAATGTGCTTTCAATCTCCCCCTTTTTGGTAATTGATGACAACATATAGATCAAAGCTTCGACATATGACATAATCAATTAATATAATCGTCGCTTTGAGAAGTATGTGATATGCAAGAGCTCCCCCTAAATTTGTGAATTATTTTGAATTTGCGTTTGAATGCAAATGCACAATCGATTAGGTACATGGGGCACTCTTTCATGTCACATACAACTTGGTGGTGTGCGAGAGTAATAAGAATAAATAACATAGCACAACACAATCAAGTAAAGGTGAATGATCATCTCATAAGCATCATAATGATAGGAAATAGTAGCAATACACATCAAGTGTATGATCAAACACCAACAAAGTTTAACACACACAAACCAAAAGATATCAAATGTTTTTGAAAAGCGATAAAAACCAACGCTCTCTCTCTCTCGAAGCCTAAAGATCTATATACATCTTCTCCCCCTTTGGCAACAAGTTACCAAAAAGATCAAAGGTATATAGCTAATCGTTCTTCTGGGGCTGATCTCCTCCGGTGGTCGATGAAGGAGTCAAGAGAACATCATCAGCGAAGATGTCGGCAGACGTCATGGACGGAGTTGGTGTAGCTACTGGAGGAACTGGAGGAGCTGATGGAGCTGAAGAAGCTGTAGCAGGTGCTGATGAAGAAGGTCGCAACTCTGGAGCTGGCACTGTAGCTGATCTAGCCTGAGTAGTGAACTGAGTGCTCGGTCTGAGAGGTGCATGATCCTCATTATCATCATCAGTGGAATGAGGGATAGGCACTGCATCAACTTCCTTCTTGAGCTCATCAACTATCTTAGTCAGCCCATCCACCTTGTTGTTGAGAGTGTGAAACTTGTTGTCAACAATCCTCGAGAGGCTCACCTGGTTCTTCAATATCTCGTTGATGTCCTTCTGCATGCTGAGCACAGAGCTAAGTAGGAGATCCATCTGCTCACTCATAGACTTGGGCACCTGATAACTAGAGTCTCTGGCCGCCTCTGCATGTGCCTGTGTTGTAGCTGATGTGGGACGATCTGGGTCCATCACCACAACGTTATCTTCTAGATCTGGCAGTAGTGGCAAATGTGGTCTGTCAAGAGCAAAGTTGTGCTTCTCCAACTTGGAGTTGATAAGAATCTGGATGTAGGGTGCATAGCAGCATGAACGCTTCTGATCAGCAGCAACCCTCTTCACAGTCTCCACTATCAGATCCATCACCCTGAATCTTGTATGTTGATCTAGATGGAGCAGCAAGTTGATGGAGTATCCTCTGATCATCTTCTCATCTCCAAACTTAGGTATCAAGGTATGCCTCAAGATGGTGTTGATAGTGCGTAGACCAGCCTGGAGGAAGTAAATGGATCCAAGCTTATGAGACTTCAGATGTGCAGCAGGGATCTCATTGTACATGTTCTTCATGGCATCATGGCTTGCCTTGGACTCATTGTAGACATTGATGTCACCATCTTCCACCTTTGGGACTCCTAAGATGGTAGCCCATTCCTCAACAGTTGATTCATATCTTGCTCCTTCAGTCATCCATACAATTCTACCATCTCCATAGAAATGAGTAGTGGAATAGAATTGCATAATCATTTCATCATTCCATGCAGTGAATTCTTTGCCAACAAACTCATCCAGACCAATGCAGTGAAAGTTGTCTTGCACACTTGGGAAGTAGTCTTCATTCTCCTTGATGTACTTCCAATCCACATATCTCATGTCACTCACAACAGGGCTCTGATCAAGCAAGATTGTTTCTTAGAAATCTTGTTGCTCCTTGTATAGAATCTGTAGTCCACAGCTATTTTTCTCCTCTGTGAGTATGGATCAATAGCTCTCCATTCTCTCAAACCAGCATCCTTCCTCTTCTTCATGTCCTCAGCAACCAAGTGGCTGGCATTGTGCTCTAGAAGGTGTCGTCTCAGCTTCATCAAAGCTGACATAGAATCATCCTCAGCTTCCCTGAAAGTGGAGGTCTTGTTCTTGGAAGAAGCTGGGATCTCTGTGGAGAACCTCTTGGGTTTGTCTGCAGCAGCCTTCTTGGGGGCAGTTTTGGTGCCCTTGGATGTGGTAGTCTTAGGCATAGCATCTGCCATGAGCTTCTTCTTCTTCTTAGGAGGAGCCTTTGCAACTGGCTCGTCCTCCTCTTCTTCAGCAGCAGCCTCTCCTCGGTCCTCATACATTGAGGTAGGCATGCCCATGACATGAATGATCCTCTTCCTGGACTTCTTCTTCTCCCCAGCCTTCTTAGGCATAGACTTCTTGGAGGGCTCAAAAGTCATTGTTGCCCTAGAGCTCTCTGGTGCTCTTGCTGTCCCTGAGCTAGCATACTCTTTCCTGATAGCCTTCTTCTTCTTGGATGAAGTGGCAGCAGTAGTGGTGTTCTTTGCAGTATCATCCTTCTTGGACAGCTCCTCAGGAATGAAATCTTCATCCTCCTCATCTGAGTTGAGCTTCCTTCTTGCCCTAGTTGCAGCTTTGGGCAAATCAGGAGAGCTAGGAACATCATCATAGCTCCCCTCATGACTAGTGCCTGAGCTCATGTCAACACTTTGCTCTGTGAGATCATTCTGGCTGTCTTCAGCATCTGACATCTCTGACCCTGTGAAATAGAGCATAGAAAAGTGGATAGGTTGAGTCATCACAAAATTCCAGAAGATTTTCTCAAATTTGAACTAAAATTTCTTAAGATTTGCATTCTGCCAAGTGAATTTCGGTACTACCGATGCGAACTTTTCGGACCCACCGAGACAAACAACCTGCTAAATAGAAACTTGACACCACTTTCGGTGAGACCGAAAATGGGCACTCGGTTTCACCGAGGTTGTTCTCTGTCGACCAGAAAAGGGAGTCGGTGCTACCGATTCTTTTGCTTCGGTGTTACTGAGATTCAAGTCGCGGACGACAAACCCTAGAAAATCATTCGTTGTCTAGTCTAATGAATTTTTTAGTGGATTGAGAGGATTGCAATCAGTGGATTATCGATAAAAGTTACTCTAATGCGCATGAATCGGAAGGGGAGCGCAAAGAGGGCCGGATCCGTACCCTAACTCAGTGAAGGATCTGCTAAGGTGACGACGGCGGTGAAGATTCCGTCGGCGGTGGCGATTCCCAACGGCGGAGGCGCACGGGGAGGCAAAGGCGACGACCAAGGGGTCCGGAGAGGTAGCTTAGGGTTGGAGGAAACAGACTTTTGCGGTTGAATTTCAAAAGTCGGGTCCGCTAGGAAATATACCCTTTGCTGTCAGTGACACCGGTTCGAAATTGTCGGTGCCACCGAGTTTCTCAACTGTCAGTTGACAGGGAAACTCGGTGTAACCGAGAATAAGGAATCGGTGTTACCGAGATTGAAAACCAGATCAACCCTAGGCATTTGGTGAGACCAAGATTTTGGTATTCTCAACTGTCAGTTGACAGGGAAACTCAGTGTAACCGAGAATAAGGAATCGGTGTTACCGAGATTGAAAACCAGATCAACCCTAGGCATTCGGTGAGACCGAGATTTTGGTATTGGTTCCACCGAGATGCAATTGGGAGGTTTTAATGGTCAGTCCTTTGTCGATACGGAACTCCGAGTGCTCCTCACGCAGAGAGATCGAAAAGTCCTTGTTCAAGTTTTGTGATGCAGCAAGAATGGAATATGAGATGAGAAAGCATAGATAGCTAGAGAGTGGTCCTAGGCATTCTTGTCCATCCAATTTTCAAAAGAAAAGTCAAAAGCTAAATAGCAACAATTTGATGTCCTCGAATGGTTAAAGAAATGCAGACCAACATGCTCACACAATAAGATGTCAAATGAAATCATGGCAAACATGCACATACATACTAGCATCTATCAAGCATTTTTTCGATGACGGAGTCATCTATATATGAGTATATTGACTTAGGAGCCAAGTAAGAATACTTGATCATAGGTCATACTCATCGTTTAAGCACAAGTGGGGTTACCACTTTTACATAAAGCATTTAATGTTGTCACATACTATGAGATGCTTTAACTCAAGTCTTAGAGTAAAGCTCCTCCTTGATGTGACATCCCCCCATAGGAGGGATAAACTAACCTTGGGTTTTGTCGATGAAGACTTCATGTGGGTGATGTAGTGGTGGATGCTCAAGGTTGATGAAGATCACCAAGAGTTGGGAGCATCCTTGTTGTTTCCTTACTCTTCTCACCTACATGGGTTAGTCCCAACACACAAGAGACAAATACAAGGATATCTATGGACATGGAGTGCAAAGCATACATGATGATGTCCATGGATTTGTTGATTACCTTGTCCCTTGCTTACCTTTGAGGGAATGAGTGACTCCTTGAACTATTGCATGATGTTGACGTTGATTGCAACTAGTTCTTGCCAATAACGAATGTGAGTGAATTTCATTGGCGGAGTCACCCCTCAAGAACTTCTCTAGTTCTTCTTCTTAGGGACCCACATCAACTTGATGGGGGTCCTTGGTGTTGAAGTGGCACTTGTAGAAGTTGAGCTTGAAGAAGCCTTGGGAACCCACTCCACCAAAGCTTGGGATTCATCTTCATATGAGTTAATGTCCTCTTGAAGCTTGTCCTTGCCCTTGAGCTTGTGGTCTTGTGGTGGAAGGTCATCTCGAGTTTTCGTTCCCTTGGGAAGAGTATGTCCATACTTCTCCCTTTGAGGAACAAACTTGGGCTTGGGGTATTGACCTTCTTCCCATTCAACTCCATTTGCGTTGAAGTAGCCAATGCCATGGTTCTTCCGGTATCCTCCGTGCTTGCGTACAATTTCCTCAAATTGCTTACACCCAGCAAGACTCTTGTAGATACCTTTCTCTATAATGATATAAAGTTGTCATTGACAGGAAAAACATGCCACCAAAAATATGGAACAAGAAAAATATTTTGGGTGGCATGCTTTTCCTGTCAATGAAAACGACAAAGTAGCTCACAATACTTTCCATGCTAGATATATCATAGGCGGTTCCCAAATAGAAAATAAAGTTTATTCCTTTTTCCACCAAACTTTCACTTTCCATGGCGGGTCGTATCCACGGTTGCCTTCCATACCAACACTTCCCAAGGAATTTATTATTTGACAATATAAAGTAAATATTTTTTCTTGTTCATTTCAGGAATGGGCATCCCTATTACCGCCGCACTGTCGTGCAATGACAAGTGAATAAACACTCATCTTGAGAATAACACATCTAGCATGGAAAAATATTGTACACCCCCACCGTTTCATGAGCGGTACGAGCACACAAAAGAGAAAATTTGTTTTGAAAATTTAGAGATGGCACATACAAATTTGCTTGGAACGGCATGGAAATACCGCATATAGGTAGGTATGGTGGACTCATAAGGCAAAACTTGGTTTAAAGATTTTGGATGCACAAGCAGTATTTCTACTTAGTACAAATGAAGGCTAGCAAATAGATTGAGAAGCAACCAAACCAAAAAACGAAAAATCACACAAGTGAGCATTGAACATAACTAACACCGAATAATGCACCACAAGTAGGATATAACTTCATTGTATAACTATTGACTTTTGTGCACGCATAGGGAATCACAAACCTTAACACCAATATTCCTACTAAGCATAATTATTCATCAACATGACTCACATATTACTATCATCATGTTTCAAAACTATTACAAGGAATCAAGTTTAATTTGTCCAATGATCTTCATGAAAGTTTTTATTATATCCTCCTTGGATATCTATCACTTTGGGACTAGTTTCATATATTGCCATTGCTTTTTGTCAAGCTCAAACAAATTTAAGTGAAGCACATGAGCATAGAGATTTCATCTCTCAAAAAGGTATAAGTAAAGTATGAGAGGATTTCTTCAAAATTTAATAACTCTCAAATTAATCTAAGTGAAGCATGAGAGTATTTCTACAAAAGTTTCCAAGCACACCGTGCTCAAAAAGATATAAGTGAAGCACTAGAGCAATTTCTATAGCTCAAAAAGTTTAAGTGAAGCACTGTAGGATCGAAAGTATGTCTAGAGGGGGGGTGATTAGACTACTTGACCAAATAAAAATTCTACCTTTTCCCAATTTTAAGTGTTGGCAGATTTTAGCAATGATAGCAAGTCAAGTACACCCTACACATGCATGTCTAAGAGTATAGCAGCGGAAAGTAACAACAAGCATATGTAGTAGAGGGTAGGAAGGAAGATCAAACACAATTTGTAGACACGAAGATTTTTCCCATGGGTCCGATAGGTGGTGCTATCGTACGTCCACGTTTATGGAGTCTTCAACCCACGGAGGGTAACGGTCGCGAGAGTCCACGGAGGGCTCCACCCATAAGGGTCCACAAAGTAGCAACCTTGACTATTCCATAACGGCTTCCGTCCATGAAGGACTAGCCTCACTATGGGTTGATCTTCACGAAGTAGGCGATCTCCTTCCCCGTACAAACTTCTTGGTTCAACTCCACAACACGAAGTAGGAGGCTCCCAAGCGACACCTAACCAATCTAGGAGGCACCACCCTCCAAAAGGTAATAGGCTCGGTGATGTCGATGAACTCCTTGATCTTGTCCTTCAAGATGATAGACTCCTCAACACACAATCACTCTCTCACAGATTTGGCTTTGGTGGAAGAGATTGATTTGGTGGAAAGCAACTTGGGGAGGCTAGAGATCAAGATTCATATGGTAGGAATGGAATAGCTTGATCTCAACACATGAGTAGGTGGCTCTCTCTCAGAAAATAGGATGGGGCAAGTATGGAATAGTTCTGAGTGCTTCTCTTTCGAGTGGGTGGTGGAGAAGGGGTATATATAGGCATCCCCAAAAATCCAACCGTTACAACTAAAGGGACCAACTCGTTGACACCGAAGTGAAAAACTCGGTGGTACCGAAGTGACCAAAAGGCAGTAACTTTTGAATATCGGTGAGACCGATACATAACTCTCGGTGGTACCGATTAGGTGACCAACGGTCAGATTGCACAACTCGGTGATGCCGATTCTCAAATCTCGGTGGTACCAATTCTTGACAATGGCTAACCAGAGAGTCGGTCCAAAAACTCGGTGAGACCGATTCACAAAACTCGGTGGTACCGATTCTTGTGAATAGCTAACCAGGAAGTTGGTCCAAGTCTCGGTGAGACCGACTGGCAAAACTCGGTGGTACCGATGCTTGAAAATAGCTAAATAGAAAGATGGCAACTGAACTCGGTGGCACCGATGCAGAATCGGTTGCACCGAAATGCTAGGGTTTGGCATGGGTCTGTCTGAGTTTGGGAATCGGTGGGACCGAGTGGGAATTGTTGGTTGCACCGATTTTCATGAAAGGCTTGGACAGACTTTTGTGGGAGAGTTTGTAGGTGTTTTTGGTGACTATCACTTGTGCTCGTGGAGCATCTTGTTCACCAACATTACCTTACCCCCTTTTAATAGTATTGGCTTTCCTATGGACTCAAAGTGATTTCTCACAAAGGAAAATGTAGAGTCCTCTTGCTTGAAGCTTTGCCAATCCATTTCCTTGCTTCTAGGGGTTTCTCCACAATCCTTTTGCCATCCCTATCATTGAACTTTTCCTGAAATATACTTAGTGGAAAACATTAGTTCAATGACATATATGTTGTTATTAATTACCAAAACCACCAAGGGAGCAAATGTGCTTTCAATCTCCCCCTTTTTGGTAATTGATGACAACATATAGATCAAAGCTTCGACATATGACATAATCAATGAATATAATCGTCGCTTTGAGAAGTATGTGATATGCAAGAGCTCCCTAAATTTGTGAATTATTTTGAATTTGCGTTTGAATGCAAATGCACAATCGATTAGGTACATGGGGCACTCTTTCATGTCACATACAACTTGGTGGTGTGCGAGAGTAATAAGAATAAATAACATAGCACAACACAATCAAGTAAAGGTGAATGATCATCTCATAAGCATCATAATGATAGGAAATAGTAGCAATACACATCAAGTGTATGATCAAACACCAACAAAGTTTAACACACGCAAACCAAAAGATATCAAATGTTTTTGAAAAGCGATAAAAACCAACGCTCTCTCTCTCTCGAAGCCTAAAGATCTATATACATCTTCTCCCCCTTTGGCAACAAGTTACCAAAAAGATCAAAGGTATATAGCTAATCGTTCTTCTGGGGCTGATCTCCTCCGGTGGTCGATGAAGGAGTCAAGAGAACATCATCAGCGAAGATGTCGGCAGACGTCATGGACGGAGTTGGTGTAGCTACTGGAGGAACTGGAGGAGCTGATGGAGCTGAAGAAGCTGTAGCAGGTGCTGATGAAGAAGGTCGCAACTCTGGAGCTGGCACTGTAGCTGATCTAGCCTGAGTAGTGAACTGAGTGCTCGGTCTGAGAGGTGCATGATCCTCATTATCATCATCAGTGGAATGAGGGATAGGCACTGCATCAACTTCCTTCTTGAGCTCATCAACTGTCTTAGTCAGCCCATCCACCTTGTTGTTGAGAGTGTGAAACTTGTTGTCAACAATCCTCGAGAGGCTCACCTGGTTCTTCAATATCTCGTTGATGTCCTTCTGCATGCTGAGCACAGAGCTAAGTAGGAGATCCATCTGCTCACTCATAGACTTGGGCACCTGATAACTAGAGTCTCTGGCCGCCTCTGCATGTGCCTGTGTTGTAGCTGATGTGGGACGATCTGGGTCCATCACCACAACGTTATCTTCTAGATCTGGCAGTAGTGGCAAATGTGGTCTGTCAAGAGCAAAGTTGTGCTTCTCCAACTTGGAGTTGATAAGAATCTGGATGTAGGGTGCATAGCAGCATGAACGCTTCTGATCAGCAGCAACCCTCTTCACAGTCTCCACTATCAGATCCATCACCCTGAATCTTGTATGTTGATCTAGATGGAGCAGCAAGTTGATGGAGTATCCTCTGATCATCTTCTCATCTCCAAACTTAGGTATCAAGGTATGCCTCAAGATGGTGTTGATAGTGCGTAGACCAGCCTAGAGGAAGTAAATGGATCCAAGCTTATGAGACTTCAGATGTGCAGCAGGGATCTCATTGTACATGTTCTTCATGGCATCATGGCTTGCCTTGGACTCATTGTAGACATTGATGTCACCATCTTCC
This sequence comes from Elymus sibiricus, assembly GCA_039707655.1. Classification (NCBI taxonomy): domain Eukaryota; kingdom Viridiplantae; phylum Streptophyta; class Magnoliopsida; order Poales; family Poaceae; genus Elymus; species Elymus sibiricus. Next base: position 396,753,293 of record CM077669.1, on the reverse strand, counting down.
ACCTTTGGGACTCCTAAGATGGTAGCCCATTCCTCAACAGTTGATTCATATCTTGCTCCTTCAGTCATCCATACAATTCTACCATCTCCATAGAAATGAGTAGTGGAATAGAATTGCATAATCATTTCATCATTCCATGCAGTGAATTCTTTGCCAACAAACTCATCCAGACCAATGCAGTGAAAGTTGTCTTGCACACTTGGGAAGTAGTCTTCATTCTCCTTGATGTACTTCCAATCCACATATCTCATGTCACTCACAACAGGGCTCTGATCAAGCAAGATTGTTTCTTAGAAATCTTGTTGCTCCTTGTATAGAATCTGTAGTCCACAGCTATTTTTCTCCTCTGTGAGTATGGATCAATAGCTCTCCATTCTCTCAAACCAGCATCCTTCCTCTTCTTCATGTCCTCAGCAACCAAGTGGCTGGCATTGTGCTCTAGAAGGTGTCGTCTCAGCTTCATCAAAGCTGACATAGAATCATCCTCAGCTTCCCTGAAAGTGGAGGTATTGTTCTTGGAAGAAGCTGGGATCTCTCTGGAGAACCTCTTGGGTTTGTCTGCAGCAGCCTTCTTGGGGGCAGTTTTGGTGCCCTTGGATGTGGTAGTCTTAGGCATAGCATCTGCCATGAGCTTCTTCTTCTTCTTAGGAGGAGCCTTTGCAACTGGCTCGTCCTCCTCTTCTTCAGCAGCAGCCTCTCCTCGGTCCTCATACATTGAGGTAGGCCTACCCATGACATGAATGATCCTCTTCCTAGACTTCTTCTTCTCCCCAGCCTTCTTAGGCATAGACTTCTTGGAGGGCTCAAAAGTCATTGTTGCCCTAGAGCTCTCTGGTGCTCTTGCTGTCCCTGAGCTAGCATACTCTTTCCTGATAGCCTTCTTCTTCTTGGATGAAGTGGCAGCAGTAGTGGTGTTCTTTGCAGTATCATCCTTCTTGAACAGCTCCTCAGGAATGAAATCTTCATCCTCCTCATCTGAGTTGAGCTTCCTTCTTGCCCTAGTTGCAGCTTTGGGCAAATCAGGAGAGCTAGGAACATCATCATAGCTCCCCTCATGACTAGTGCCTGAGCTCATGTCAACACTTTGCTCTGTGAGATCATTCTGGCTGTCTTCAGCATCTGACATCTTTGACCCTGTGAAATAGAGCATAGAAGAGTGGATAGGTTGAGTCATCACAAAATTGCAGAAGATTTTCTCAAATTTGAACTAAAATTTCTTAAGATTTGCATTCTGCCAAGTGAATTTCGGTACTACCGATGCGAACTTTTCGGACCCACCGAGACAAACAACCTGCTAAACAGAAACTTGACACCACTTTCGGTGAGACCGAAAATGGGCACTCGGTTTCACCGAGGTTGTTCTCAGTCGACCAGAAAAGGGAGTCGGTGCTACCGATTCTTTTGCTTCGGTGTTACTGAGATTCAAGTCGCGGACGACAAACCCTAAAAAATCATTCGTTCTCTAGTCTAATGATTTTTTTAGTGGATTGAGAGGATTGCAATCAGTGGATTATCGATAAAAGTTACTCTAATGCGCATGAATCGGAAGGGGAGCGGAAAGAGGGCCGGATCCATACCCTAACTCGGTGAAGGATCCGCTAAGGTGACGACGGCGGTGAAGATTCCGTCGGCGGCGGCGATTCCCAACGGCGGAGGCGCACGGGGAGGCAAAGGCGACGACCAAGGGGTCCGGAGAGGCAGCTTAGGGTTGGAGGAAACAGACTTTTGCGGTTGAATTTCAAAAGTCGGGTCCGCTAGGAAATATACCCTTTGCTGTCAGTGACACCGGTTCGAAATTGTCGGTGCCACCGAGTTTCTCAACTGTCAGTTGACAGGGAAACTCGGTGTAACCGAGAATAAGGAATCGGTGTTACCGAGATTGAAAACCAGATCAACCCTAGGCATTTGGTGAGACCAAGATTTTGGTATTCTCAACTGTCAGTTGACAGGGAAACTCAGTGTAACCGAGAATAAGGAATCGGTGTTACCGAGATTGAAAACCAGATCAACCCTAGGCATTCGGTGAGACCGAGATTTTGGTATTGGTTCCACCGAGATGCACTTGGGAGGTTTTAATGGTCAGTCCTTTGTCGATACGGAACTCCGAGTGCTCCTCACGCAGAGAGATCGAAAAGTCCTTGTTCAAGTTTTGTGATGCAGCAAGAATGGAATATGAGATGAGAAAGCATAGATAGCTAGAGAGTGGTCCTAGGCATTCTTGTCCATCCAATTTTCAAAAGAAAAGTCAAAAGCTAAATAGCAACAATTTGATGTCCTCGAATGGTTAAAGAAATGCAGACCAACATGCTCACACAATAAGATGTCAAATGAAATCATGGCAAACATGCACATACATACTAGCATCTATCAAGCATTTTTTCGATGATGGAGTCATCTATATATGAGTATATTGACTTAGGAGCCAAGTAAGAATACTTGATCATAGGTCATACTCATCGTTTAAGCACAAGTGGGGTTACCACTTTTACATAAAGCATTTAATGTTGTCACATACTATGAGATGCTTTAACTCAAGTCTTAGAGTAAAGCTCCTCCTTGATGTGACATCCCCCCATAGGAGGGATAAACTAACCTTGGGTTTTGTCGATGAAGACTTCATGTGGGTGATGTAGTGGTGGATGCTCAAGGTTGATGAAGATCACCAAGAGTTGGGAGCATCCTTGTTGTTTCCTTACTCTTCTCACCTACATGGGTTAGTCCCAACACACAAGAGACAAATACAAGGATATCTATGGACATGGAGTGCAAAGCATACATGATGATGTCCATGGATTTGTTGATTACCTTGTCCCTTGCTTACCTTTGAGGGAATGAGTGACTCCTTGAACTATTGCATGATGTTGACGTTGATTGCAACTAGTTCTTGCCAATAACAAATGTGAGTGAATTTCATTGGCGGAGTCACCCCTCAAGAACTTCTCTAGTTCTTCTTCTTAGGGACCCACATCAACTTGATGGGGATCCTTGGTGTTGAAGTGGCACTTGTAGAAGTTGAGCTTGAAGAAGCCTTGGGAACCCACTCCACCAAAGCTTGGGATTCATCTTCATATGAGTTAATGTCCTCTTGAAGCTTGTCCTTGCCCTTGAGCTTGTGGTCTTGTGGTGGAAGGTCATCTCGAGTTTTCGTTCCCTTGGGAAGAGTATGTCCATACTTCTCCCTTTGAGGAACAAACTTGGGCTTGGGGTATTGACCTTCTTCCCATTCAACTCCATTTGCGTTGAAGTAGCCAATGCCATGGTTCTTCCGGTATCCTCCGTGCTTGCGTACAATTTCCTCAAATTGCTTACACCCAGCAAGACTCTTGTAGATACCTTTCTCTATAATGATAACTGGCACTTTGGCACTATGTCAATAGGTTAGTCCCAAAAAATGATATAAAGTTGTTATAAAATGATTGTAAAACATCCAAGAATGGTAATATAACGGCATGGAACAAGAAAAAATTATAGATACGTTGGATACGTATCAGCCAGCACAAATGTTTTCAAATAGTGCTGGCGTTGGCTAAATTTGCACATCATTGCTATACACATAGTGGTGTCGTTGCAATATTGTCTAACGCCATAGGTAATTTCAGGTTTTTTTGTTTGGTGCAGACTGTGCTGGCGTAGCCCATTAGGCCCATGCCAGCACTAGCCCGTTTTAAGTGAACCCACACGTGATCAATCGATTCACTCGCTCCCACCCTCCTCACCTCGCCCCATCTCTGCCCTGCGCCCGTCCGTCTCTCTCTTTGTTCCTTTCTCTCGTTCCCCTTTCTTCTGTTGACGTCGTCGCTCCGATTCCAGCCGATTCCGGTGCTGAGGTAACAACTAATATCCCTCCCTCGCCGCTCATTGCCATCCGCTTTGATTTGATTTTGTTTTGATTTGCATCGCTAGGGTTTCAGCGACGGCGACGACGGAAATGACCAACTGCTAGGGTTCATCCCCCTCCACCTTCATCCACTCCACAACATTGAGTACAAATCATCGGTGAGTTCATCCCCTCCACCTTCTTTTGCTTTCTACAAAATCATTGGTAATTTCATCCGATTTGATTTGCATCGCTAGGGTTTCAGTTTGGCTGTGATTTGACTAGGCCAAATTGAATTAGAATGGTAGGCAAAATTGAATTAGAGTGAGTAGACTAAATGAATTAGAAACTATAATGTGTTTGTTTGGTAGTGCAAGATAATTTTAGAATAAAGGTGAGTGCAAGATAATTTTAGTCAGTGCCAAATGAGTACCACATTTTTGGCATTTTTAGTTGATACACATGTGGATCATTGCAGCCAATTAAATTAGTTGCAGACAATTAACTTATTTCATTAATTACATACCAAAAGTGTGCCAAAAGTACTATAGTGCTATTTTCTATATGAATTACTGCTATTTTGTTGTTGTCCAAAAGAGTGCCAAAATTATGCTATGCCAAGTGAGTGTACTTGACATATTTAGTATTGTTGAGAAAACAATTATGCTATGCCAATAAAGGTTGTTCAATGATTTCTTATAGAAATTTGTTATATAGGAGAAATAAAGCTATGCCAATAAAGGTAGTTGACAAAACAATTATGCTATGCCAATCTACTCACAACATTTATACTCCTGTGTCGGTCGCTATGTGACTGTGCTTTTGCTATGTTTATCTTAAGTTGTTATGGATAGTCGATCTACTAGAAGTTGGCGTGTTCTCTGTTGGAATGTGCGAGGGCTCAACTCGGATGCGCGTCAGAGAGATGTTAGAAACAAAATTGATGAAAGTTCGGCCTCGGTCGTATGTCTTCAGGAAACAAAAATGCAGCATATTGATCATAGATGCATTCGCAATTTCTGCCCCAAACGTCTTGATTGTTTTGCTTATTGCCCTTCGATGGGGGCCTCGGGTGGCCTAATTGTGCTATGGAATTCCTCTTTTTTCGATGGAGTGTTGCTGGACTCGCAACGTTTTGGCATGATAATTTCTTTCACATCAAAGCACAATTCAGAGAAGTGGAGATTGGTCAATGTGTATGGACCCTGCCAAGGTGAAGCTAGGGACCTCTTTGTTAGTTGGTTATATAACCTGAATATACCAGTTGATGAAAACTGGTTATTGCTTGGGGATTTCAACTTTATCAGATCCACTTCAAACAGAAATCTCCCTGAGGCAGATGTTAATGATATTTTCATTTTCAATGAAATCATTGGCCACCTTGGACTTCTTAAGATACCTCTTAAAGGAAGATCATTTACATGGTCCAACATGCAGGATACCCCCCTACTGGAGCAATTGGATTGGTTTTCACCTCTGCTAATTGGATCTCTTGTTACCCACTGACACAGGTGTTGCCTTTGGCCAAAACTGCATCAGATCATGTGCCCTGTGTGGTGGCCATCAACACCACCATCCCCAAGAGCAATCTCTTCCGTTTTTAAAACTATTGGGTTGAGCTTAATGGGTTCCTTGAGTGTGTGGAGAGTTCTTGGAAGGTCCCCTCCAGGAAAAGCCATATAACTGCAGTCATCATGGATAAGTTTAAGTCTTTGAGACAGGCACTCAAGAAATGGCAAACAGGATTATCAAGGATCAAGGTACTCATAGATAAATGCAATCAGGTGGTTTTGCTGCTGGATAATCTTGAGGAGTTGAGACCTCTGTTTAGGCCTGAGGCAAACTTCAGGGTGATTGTAAAACTGCACCTAGAACACCTGCTTCACTTGCAGTTTTTATACTGGAAGAAAAGGGCCACCATCAGAAAAATTAAAGTGGGAGAGGAGAATACTAAATTCTTCCATGCAATGGCCACTGAGAGGTATAGAAGGAATTCCATTTCCTCTCTCAAGTTGAAGGATGGATCTTTCACTACTGATCATGAACAAATTGCTGGGGCTTTTTGGTCAACTTTCAAAGGCAGGATGGGACATTCACAGGGAACCAATTTTGTTTTTGACCTGCCATCTTTGTTGAACAGGGTGGAGGGTTTGGAGGATCTTACCATGCCTTTTACAAAAGAGGAGATGGATAGGACTGTTAAGGAAATGCCCATTGACAAAGCTCCATGCCCTGATGGTTTTAATGGCTTGTTTTTTAAGAAATGCTGGCATATTATCTGTGAGGATTTCTATACACTTGCAAATGTTTTTCATGATGGATCTGCCCTGCTTGAAAATATGAATTCCTCATATATCACACTGGTTCCAAAAAAGGGCTCACCTGAGCAGGTTGGAGATTTCAGACCAATTTCGTTAACTGGGATGGATTTGAAGTTTCTCTCCAAGATGACTGCCAATAGGTTTCAACTGCAAATCATTAAGTGCATTCATAAAAACCAGTATGGTTTCATTAAATCCAGGACAATTCAGGATTGTGTTGGTTGGACTTTGGAGTACCTGCACCAGTGTCATCAATCAAAAAGGCCAATTGTTATCCTGAAGCTTGATTTTGAAAAAGCTTTTGATTCCCTTGAGCATGAATTTATTTACCAAGTTTTAAAGCACAAGGATTTCAATGATAAATGGATTATTTGGGTCAAGCAGCTCCTTTCCTCTGGCTCCTCATCAGTACTGCTAAATGGAGTCCCTGGCAAGAAGTTTATGTGTAAGAAGGGAGTCAGGCAGGGTGATCCTGTGTCACCTCTACTGTTTGCTATTGCTGCAGACTTCCTTCAGACATTAGTTAATGATATGCTATTGAAAGGAAAGATTGAGCTCCCAATCCCCTGTCATGATAAGGACTACCCAATTGTGCAGTATGCAGATGACACTCTTATTATCATGCCTGTTGTGGAGTCAGAGTTACTGGAATTAAAGGCCATGCTCCTCATGTTTTCTCAATCCACTGGACTTCACATCAATTATCATAAATCTGCTATGATCCATGTCAATGTGAATCAGGATGAGTTGCAGAGGCTGGCTGCTTCTGTTGGATGCAAAGTTGGTACCTTACCCTTTACTTATTTGGGTTTGCCTGTTGGTACCACTAGGCCAAGGATTGTTGATTTAATGCCCTTGGTGGACAATATGGAAAGGAGGCTCTCTGCAAGCTCCTCTTTCCTGGCTCAGGGTGGAAGATTGCAGTATCTTAATTCTGCCCTATCTTCAGTTCCAATCTTCTTCCTTTGTAGCTTGGACATACCCCCAGGTATTTTAAAGCAACTAGAGAGAATTCAGAGACAGTGTCCCTGGAGAAGAAATGGTCAAGACCAAGCTCATGCCCTTGCTACCTGGAAATTGGTGTGTAGGCCAAAGAAAAAAGGAGGACTTGGAATCCTAAATCTAGCAGTGCAGAATGATGCATTATTACTCAAGCATGCTGATAAGTTTTTCAATAAGGTTGATGTGCCTTGGGTTAATCTGATATGGAACACATACTATCATGATAGGGTGCCACAAGGTACAGCCTTGTGTGGTTCTTTCTGGTGGAAAGACATTTGTAAGAAGTTGGACAGTTTCAGGGCAGTTACTTACATACAGCAAAGCAAGGGGGACACATTCCTTTTTTGTCTGATTCTTGGTTGTTGGGCAACTCCATGATCCCTTTGGCTAACAGGTTTCAAAGATTGTTCTCTTTTACTATTGATCCTTTTGCCACAGCTGAGGAGGTTTTCACTGTTTCTGATGCAAATGACATGACTAGCTTGTTTCATCTGCCATTATCTGAAAGAGCTTTTGAAGAGTTACAAGCTGTACAACTCTTACTCCAGAACTTGCACAGGGACCAATCAGTAAATGATGTTTGGTTATGGAGGGAAGATGGCAAAGGGTATTCAGCCAGCAAATTTTACATGCATGTCCACCAACCAATCTCCTACAACCCTTTACTCAATTGGGTCTGGAAGAGTTGTTGTACCATGAAAATCAAAGTGTTTGCATGGATGTTAATCATGGACAGGCTGAATACACAGGATATGCTGGAGAGAAGACACTGGAATGTCTCTGAGTCTAACCTGTGTGTCCTATGCCATGCAAGGGTTAAAGAAGATAGGGGTCGTCTGTTTTTCACTTGCATGTTCAGCAACAGAGTTTGGAATTATCTCCAAATACAATGGCAGGGGGACTCCATGTGGGATATTTCAATAAGCGCAAGAAGAGATTTTCATCAGCCTTTTTTCAATGAGGTGGTCTTTACTGCTTGCTGGAACATCTGGACTACTAGGAATGCTAAGGTCTTTAGAAATGAGCGCCCTAGTTTCAATAGATGGAAGTGTAATTTTAAGCATGACATTTCTTTGCTAGCTCATAGAATTAAGGCTAGCTTTAGGGATGACCTGTTAAAATGGGTGTCCTTTTTACCCCCTTGAGGTTAGTGCTTAGTATCTTCTCCCCCTTACTCCTTTAGCTTAGGTCTTGTACATTGTAATCTGTGTTATGGAATAAAATAAAAGGTTGTGGGGTGTTTTACCCTACAGTAGCCGGTCAAAAAAACATTTATACTCTAAAGCCTTTTTATAAGATGAAATTGAAATTTTGGTAAAATTATTTATACAAACGTTTTATATGTTTCAATCCTGCAATGTTTAGGTAGTAGTTGATTTATGAAGTTATAACTCAGAAGTTTTATATGTCTCAATCTTGCATTGTTTAGGTAGTAGTTGATTTATGAAGTTATAACTCAGAAGTTACAAGTTATATAATCCAGAGAAGTTATATAAGCCTTTTTGTAAGATGAATTGATATTTTGCTAAAATGATTTTTTATTGTTTTGTAGTTGCATCCAATGAGTACCAACTACGAGGGGTCCTCTAGTAGCCACTTCGAGGGGTTTCCCGACGAGAAAGGCAAAGTGAGCACCAACCAGGTAAGGTTATAAAAGCATGCATGAGCATCGCAAACACATCCATATATCTAACTAGAGATTAATTATTTATGATTTCAAACACTTGCCAGGAATATGTATGGCGTCCGCCTTCTCCAGCACCCGTTGAGCAACAGCCATGTGACGTGGACGTTACAATCACAAGCTGGTTGTGTCACATAGCAGTACCATCAAGGCTCTCCAGGAGTTGAATGACTCCCTGCGTAAGGCCAGGGATAAGGTTATCAATGATAATGCTCTTTTCTATGACAAGATATGGAGTGTCGAAGATCAGAAGGACAAACTGACTAGCGCGATAGGTGAGCTGAAGAAGGACATACAACAGCTAAAGGCCGAGAGGACTCAACTAAAGAGGGAGAAATCCCATTACATAAGGGAGGGGGAGAGCCATAGGAATAAGCTTCGTGAGATGAAATTAGTCCTTATAAGGTAATGTCGAGATAGCGAAACGTTTAGTTTGTGAACAAGATATCTTTTGTGAAGGTGAAACGTTTAGTTTGTGAACAAGGTAGTTCATTAGTACTAACCTTTTATGAAGTTGAAACTTAGTATATATATTTATATTGCTGTAGATATGGAATAAGTTTCTGCTGTTGTGTATTTTTTTATTAGCTAAATATGACATTGACGGCGTGCAACTCTGTCCAATGCTATATGTATACACAATACTGCTGGCATGGCATCCAATGTCATGCACTATTTTTTAACAGTGGCGCCATATTGGTGGCGTCGGGTGTCCACACCAGCAAGGCCATTTTTGCCACGCCATAGCTAGGCTTTTCTGCAATAGTGATCTTTGTTCCCAATGAGCCCAGGGTTATGATTTCTTTAATTGCGAATGTAAACCAGAACTACCCAAGATTTAACTAACCTATTGATATCAGTGAACTGCTTAATGACTAGACTGAAGGGAACAGAAGAAACTTCATTAATGAGCACACAAACAATGACACGAGCCTTGTGAACACCAGGGTGATGCCAAAAAAACTAGGCGACCAAAACAATAAATTGTCTTAATGAGATAGTACATTGTTTGATAATCCAAAGGGAAACCTAGAAGCATGATCCAATCATCCGACTCAATCACTGGCGCCACATGTTTGGGCCTTCATCATGTCCAAGAAAAGTGAATGTGTAATGTTCTCCCAGAGCTTGCGGGCTAGAATCAACAAGATGATCATGCATGAGAGAGTCCTCAAATCGAATCACACCAGCACAAGAAGGGTAAATCTCTGCATCATGCATTGTCGCTCCATGATCACGATGCATAATCTATGAAAAACATATAGCGTGTGTTCTCTATACAGATCTAAAGGTGGTAGATTTACCAAAACAACAACATATTGACTATTGTTGAGCAGCGGGTCTCAGACGACCACCATGTTGTGCTATAGACAAGCTCCAAGGCCCTGATCAATGTTGAGGTCTCCAGGGAGGAAATGGTATGGCAGCATGAGGATGTTCCCCATTGGAGCCGGCGGAGAGGTGGAGGAGGGGTATGTGGGGTTATGGGTTGATATAGCACATGTTTCTAGGGTAGGAGTCCTATCAGAGTCATAAAGAGGAGAAGCCAGAGAGGCAGGGGTTTTATGGAGAAAGTTTGGTGTGAATTGGTAACCTTCCTTGCCTTTTTCTTAACCTTCCAAATATGTTTCCCCAAAATGCTCACTGGCCCAACCGATGCGAAGATCTTCCTCTTGGCACGCGAAATCATCGACTCCTTTTGTTTTGTTTTCAAAACCCACTTGGCCCGCTTTGGCCCACTCCGTTTAAGCGTGGAGATAGTGTTAGTCCTAGATTTGACCCCAAACCATTTTTCTGCTTTCTCTGACTACCACCGGACCAGGCGCCGACGCCAAAAATAAGAGATGTCTTTGCCTAGGTGGCCCAATTTAGAACAAACATTGCAGTAAAGCCCAATTGTGCGCTCAATTTTCAAATGTCAAGTACCAGGCATTGCGTGCAACAGAAGTATTGATGTGGGGAACTGGCCAGCTGTGTCGAAGGTTCATCATGAAGATTACATGTAAAACCCAACCGAATATAATCAACACACAATACTAGGGAAAACCATGGCGACATTACCAATACGGAAACATGCGACACGTTTGTTAATTCTCTTATAAATAAAATTTGAGTGGGGAGTGGATCGTAAATTTAGCATGGTCATGCTCTTATTCTCGAAGAAAACTGATTGTCGTACATCAAGGATCAGGTAGAGCATTTATTGTGGGATAGCTTGCCAGATACTGTAACCAAAATTCAAACCCTGAAATCTACATTTTTTTGGCAGAGCTGGTTGCAAAGTTTGCTTCAGGAAAGCTACCAAATCGAATCAAGGGAGGTTCTTCAATAGCGGCCAATAGAAGATCCACAATATGCTTGATTTGATCGTTCAACACAAAAGAACCCAATTGAATCCCAACACTCCTAGTTGAATCCAAATTAGGCACATTATCAGTAGAGAGATGGTTGTTGGCTACAAGTACGACATCAGATGAATCATTGGAAAGCAAAGCACATGAAAATCCAAACTTGTCAAGCTCATCTGAAGCCAAGAGATCCTCCTTAGCGATATCCTAAAGAAAATTGAGATTTTATTCGATTGCCATAGGAGATCGAGAAAAAACCTTCAGTAACTCATTATCAGCATGCCACTTATAATCAAAAATTGAATAATCCATACGATCACGGAAAAGGTGGAAATGGCAAACAATATCCGGGCAAATGTGATCCATCAACGAATATATGAAATGCCCTAGACGATTAGAATCCACAGAGAACCAAAAAGCTCTGCTACTCACTCTTGTCACACCGAATGTAGAGCTAGTCCACCAATGCAACATTGAAAAACCGATCTAACTAAATCCTTGGCAAGAGATAAGGAAGCCGAGGAGAAAGAAAGGAGAAAGGAAGGAGAAAGAAAGGAGAAAGAAAAATTCCCTGGTTCCGCTCTCATTAGAAGAGTGAACCATAGATCCAAACCTTGAACGCACCTGATCCTCCACCTTGAGGCCCGGGGCGAAATCCATTAAAGGAGGAACATTATGGGAAACCTACAGATCTAGAGATCTCCATGGGAGGGAGGCTGGGAGGATGTAACACCCTAAATTTTAACCATGTTTTTATTAATTAAAATTCTGAAAGAAATAAAATTTTGAATTTTATTAAGTCCTTTGCTGATTTCAGAATCTCCTATATTCTGTGTCTTCAAAAATTCTTCCCTCCAAGTAGAAGTTTTGGAAAATATTGTGGGCTTTGAAAGTTTTCTTAAATCATTTCATTTACCTTTTAAAATTCAGTAGGAAGTATTTTTATAATAAAACTTGCCCAAATAAATTCTTTTAATAGCATTTTCAGACTCTGGAATGCCTCTGTTGCACTAAAACTATTTCAAATAATTATTTGAAAATCCCACAAAAATTAGGAGAGATCGTATGTTGCCTATATATCACTTTTATGCAAAAAAAACACCATGGTCATTTGTAAATTTTGAGCCCAGCATCCAATTTTAAAATTTGGTCCAAATTGAGCATTGCACTACAACCCTATTTTTCCTAGCTCAATAATTTTTGAAACCTTTTCATCTTATAGTCCCTCTAATTAATCCCTTACATCCAAAAGATCAGCCATTTTTGCCTCTTTTAAGTTCACCAAAAGCTTCCCTCAAATTTGGTCCAGAACTGAAGTTTGGTAAAACTTGCTCTAGCAAGTTCTCTATTTTTCCAAACTAACTCCACTACCCTATCTAGCAACCAAAGAGGCCTACTCCTGACAATTTTCATACCTAGAAAAATCCCCTAGATCACCTCAGCATTTTGTTCAACACCTTGAGTGCAGGACAAAATTTTGGCCAGCACACAAAGTTCCATTGTCAGCTACCTCCCCTGGACAAACCAACATGTCTAGTAGCCCTCTCATGCCCAAGTTGATTACTCTATAAATCCCAACTTGCATCGGAGCCCTCTACTGTCTACTATGCAACTTTATTCTTGTAGACTCGTGTTGGGCCTCCAAGCGCAGAGTTTTGTGGGACAGTAGCTATTTTCCCTCAAGTGGATGACCTAAGGTTTATCAATCAGTGGGAGGTGTAAGATGAAGATGGTCTCTCTCAAACAACCCTGCAATCAAATACAAGAAATCTCTTGTGTCCACAACACACCTAATACAATGGCAAATTGTATAGGTGCACTAGTTCGGCGAAGAGATGGTGATACAAGTGCAATATGGATGATAGATATAGGTTTTTATAATCTGAAAATATAAAAACAGCAAGGTAGCAAGTGTAAAACAGCGAGCAAAATGGTGTATAAATGCTTGGAAATAAGGCCTAGGGTTCATACTTTCGCTAGTGCAATCTCCCAACAATGCTAACATAGTTGAATCATATGATCATCCCTCAACGTGCAACAAAGAATCACTCCAAAGTTCCTATCTAGCGGAGAACAATAAGATGAAATTGGTGTAGGTAGTAGAACCCCCTCAAAGTTATTCTTTCCGATCAATCTATTGGGTTATTCCTATAAGTGTCACAAACAGCCCTAGAGTTCCTACTAGAATAACACCAATGATACATATCAATCAACCCTAATGTCACCTAGATACTCCAATGTCACCTCAAGTATCCGTGGGTAAATTATGCGACATGCATCAAACAATTTCAGATCTATCATATTCAATCCAACACAAAGAACTTCAAGGAGCACCCCAAGATTTCTATCGGAGAACATGGTATGAAAGCGTGCAATCAACCCCTATGCATAGGTCCCCTAGGTCACCGGAATCCGCAAGTTGATGCCTCAACATATATCAAGTGAATCAATAGAATAACCCAATGTCACTATGGGTATCCCATGCAAGACGTACATCAAGTGTTCTCAAACCATAATATTCAATCCAACATAACGAGATCTCAAAGGTAAAGATTCAATTCATCACAATAAGGTAGCAAGGGAATAACATCACATGATCCGACTATATTAACAAAGCCCGTGATACATCAAGATCGTGCCATCTCAAGAATACGAGAGAGAGAGAGAGAGAGAGAGAGAGAGAGAGAGAGATTGAACACATAGCTACTGGTACAAACCGTCGGCCCCGAGGGTGGACTACTCCCTCCTCGTCATGGCCTCCGGTGGGATGATGAAGATAGCCACCGGAGATGATCTACCCTCTCCGGTAGGGTACTGGAATGCCTCTAGATTGGTTTTTCGTCAATACAGAGAGTTGCGGCAGTTTCTGGTATTTATGGGATTTTTCAGCGTTGGAATCACGCCAAACGGAGCGACGTGGGCCCCACCACATATCTCACCGCGCCACTAGGCGGTGCGGCCTGTTGCGTGGTGGCCCACTGGCACACCCCCTCCGGTAGGTCTTCGCTCCAATGTTGCTTATTTCCTCCAGAAAACATCACAAAAAAATTTAGGCGATTCCGAGAACTTTCATTTACTGCACAAAAACAACACCACGGTAATTTTGCTGAAAACATCGTCAGTCCGGGTTAGTTCTAAATAAATCATATAAAGTGCATCAAAACCATATAAAAGTATTGTAAACATAGGTGAATATGGCATGAATACTTCATAAATTATCGATACGTTGGAGACGTATCACCCTCCATCCCACCCTGGCATTTTGTCAAGCACCCTATGGGTGTGTGCAGAGCACGGCCAGAGCGCGATTATTGCAGGTTGCGGCATCACCGCAGCACCGCCGCTCCTCTGTCTCCCCTGGACGCTAACCACCTCGAGCGTGTTCGTTAGTCAGCCCCACCCCCTGCTGAGACCTCTCTTTGGCTTCTAATGCTGGCCATCACCGACCACGCCGGCCATGGCGTACACGCCACCGCCCAATCCTTCTGAGCCATCCAGCGCCCCCCTCCATCACTTCGGCCCGCCACCGGCCATACCAACCTCACCGACTCCCCCACTGGCCGCACCGACCCCACCACGTCCACGACTCGCATATGTGCCGCTGTTGTAGCCTGCCCGTGGACAGTGCTATCCAGGACACCTAGAGCGCCATGAGCCAATCAGCTCCTCTCGAGCATAATTGCAACTGACACGGTCCTCCGCCGCCCTCACCGACCGCTCCACCGTCCGTGCCGACCGCAGCTACCTCCCATGTTCGCCATGAATGGACGACCGTTGTCATGCCGTCCTCTGGAAACTATGACACCGTCCAAGCCACTTGGCGGGTGTCTGAGACGGCCAGCACACCCCTCCATCACTACGGGCCGCCACCGTCCATACCTACCTTGCCACCAGCCAAGCTTGCTATCAATGGCCACAGTCGGGTCGGTTTGAGCAGTCCTCGCGCGAACCGCCTCTCCGACACTATAAAGAAACCTCTCCGAGCTTGCAACGTACTCCATCATACTTCCTCTACCCTTTGTAAACTCCCCATAGAAGCAAATCGACCTGGGCTAGCCATCTCCCTCGCATCCCGCCAACATGTCCGCCACTATCCCTCTACAGAAATCCGACGCAACCCGAGCCTCTCCCTCTCCATCTCCTCCACCACCAGCTCACTCGAGACCCCGCGACCCCATTCACATCTCCAATTCCACCGAAGCTAGCCAACGGGCAAAAGCCCCCTTTCGATTTCTGCCGGAGCCTCTCGGGAGTCCTTGCCGCCGGCGAGATAGGGCTCCCCGACGACCGTGCCGCACCTCATCAGGGTCGCCAGAGCCTCCTAAGCAAGACTATGTCCTCTCCTTCCCAAGGGGAGCCACCGTACGCCGACTATCGACGCCGGTGTGCCCTCTCTTCGGCCGAAAGGAAGGAGGGAGAGAGTGCCTCCTAGACCGGTCAAACCTGACCAGTGGGCCAGGCGGGCCCACTATTAGTGACCCTTGAGTCACGGCCGCTCGGTTAAGTGGAGGCGCATCGCCCAAAGTATGTTTCCTCCCTTGGGAAGATTATTTCCTCCGAACTGTTTTCATTTTTCTATTAATTCAAAATCAGAAGATTGACCCAACTTTGACTGCACCTAGATTTTAAACCACAAATCCAAATGACCTGATTCTTTTTCTGTCCTTCCTTATTTTTCATCTAGTTTATTTTAGTATTTATTTCAAAAAAAATCCAAACAACCTTTTTGTACTGTTTTGGAATTATGTGTTGATTGCAATATTTTCAAAATAGGAAAAATGGAGGGAGAATGTTTTCAAAACTTTTGGAGTGCACCCAACCGTTCTACATACTCAAGGCAAGCATCTTGAACACCTGATATGGTAAGTGTTGGTTGTTTGTTTGCTAGGATAAGTGAATCATGGTTATGTTAATTCAAATAAACTTTGCATATGAAAAATAATCATGCATGGATTCCTTGATAGAAATTAATTCAATTAAACATGAGATATATGTGAAAATGGTTATTACCTCATGCCAAACATGCCCACACTTGTTCTGACAAATTCTAGAGGAAGATTTTGTCACGGGTAAAGGTGACCGTGAAACTGATATCTCGTCATGACGAGGATGATTAGTAAAGGCATGTCGGGGCATGCTAGGTGGTGACTCTGTTGGGTACTACCAAGTAAATATGTTGTGCTAACCATTACAGGGAAAATTTAAACCTCCTGAGTCGACCGTAGATCGAGTCTTTTTCCGGTAACCCCCATACTTGATTCGTGCTGCCACTTGTCCCTGCCACAGGTAGGGTACGGTTCAATAAGTCGTTAAGCCCTTTCCTCGCACACACCACACACAGAGGCCATAGTGAAAGATACCAGTGGCCCCTGGTAGGCATGTCACTTGGTCAGAGGGCATGGGTGTATCCGGATGAGGTCGAGAGGGGGGCATGCACCCGTTAGTTTGCGCGCGGTATAATTTGTGATCCCGTGCTATTAGAGACTGGAGTCTCCCCGCCTTAGAGTTTTTCTTGAATGATGCATTGGGTGATTCCAGGCAGCGGAAAAGTTAAAACTGGTGTGTGTGCTGGTTAGGTGCATTTTCAACCCAAAGACCGTAATCAAAATTAGTCAACGTCTCGGGTTGACTGAAGAAATCCGTTACTCGTGGGTAAAGAGTACAACCTCTGCAGACTATAAAACCTATTCGAATAGTCGTGTCCGTGGTTAAGGACTACAGTCTGGGAAGGGTCATGTGTCGGTCTCAGTGTCGGTCTTTGGAGGAATTAACTAAACCAGGATATTGATCATGAATTATGATGGATTATTATTATTATTGTTATGGACTAACCTTTTATCTTATATGAATTGTTGAGTATCCCTGGGAAGGTTCTACCTCCTGGATACTCATGTTCTTATTTCGATATAAGCCCTTGTCGCTTCTGACGCCCGACTGTGGCAACATCATGATCTTATTTTCGATATAAGCCATTTATGTCGTGTCACCTCAGACGCCCGACTGTGACAACTCATGTTCTTATTTTTTATATAAGCCCTTTATGTGGTGTCGCTTCAAACGCCCAACTGTGGCATTCTTTTAATACTTCTCTTGGGTTCTTTCGGGATGGTTCTACCTCCTGAAACTCGTCTTTAAGTTTTGATAATAATATGATTACTTATACTTATCTAACCTTTACTTTTTGTACGAATAAATTATCTGTATAACTGCATTCATAAATTAAGCTCATGCCACAATTAAAGTTTTACTGCATGCAATTCACCTTCTTTATTATATCTGTATTCACAATGTTTGTGAGTACATTCAAAAGTACTCCCTCGCTTGTCCCTAGCTATTGTGGCCAGATCACGTATTTGCAGAGGAGCACTATGACGACACCCCCACAACCTAGGAAATCAGAAATAGCAGCCACGCGAGATAGGAGTTATCCAGGTCAGCTGTTCCTGTGGGAATTGAGTCCCATAGACATTGGAGATCCATGAGTCGCTTCCGCCATCAGCCACCAGAAATCATTGTTGTACTCAAATGGAGCTTTAAGGTCTTGTACTCAGATTCTTGTAATTGCTTGGAATTATATATCAAGGAAGTGTCCACCAGCAAACAGTAATCCTAGGGCTGATGATGGCACAAGGGTCATTTGTCGGGATTTTATGTCCTAGAAAACCGGCCCTGACAAAGGAGGGACGCCATGTGAGGGAGGATGGGTTCCTAATCATCTAACCCTATATCCCAAATGTCGTCCCTATTTTTTATCCTACACGAGGAGCACTTAAAATAATTAAGATAAATACCATCCTTCGTCTATTATTATGTTGTTCAATATTTCAATGAAAAAATAATTCAAATATAAATATTACTTCCTCCATAACAAAATGCAAGACGTTTTGTATGTCCTATTCAAAACCAAAAAAAGTCATACATTTTGGTACACTGGTTGTACAACCCAAACATGAAGTTCTGCAATAAAATAATTCAAATTAAATTCAACTTATTCAGACATATTTTTCAGCTCTCCCCTCGAATTGCCCATAAATACCCAACCAAATCATTATGAAGTTGCTCGATGGCGAATATTTTAATGCATTTGAATAAATTCCATGAACCGCGCCTTATTTTGATCCATTTGCTCAAATTCCAGACGTACTAGTTCACCATACCCCCTCATATACATGTTGTGCATGATCACACAAGTTCTCATCATCTCCCACAACGTATCTAGATTTCATATTTTTACACGTCCTCGAACAACTACAAAACGGTTAGAACACTCCTTGCTCTTCCCTTGCTCCACCTCCATATTAGTATTTATATTGCAATCTGCCGAGCACTCCCTCGCCCCGAGCGAATCATCTGCCGCTAACTCCCCATCCCTCCAGCCTTCCGGTGGGATTTTGTGTGGGCCTGGGGTGTCGGAGTCCGGCCTGACGGCTATCCGGACGCCCGCAAACGGCGCCAGGTTAGCTTTCGATTTACAGAATTCTGGCGTGCGAACCAGTCCGTGGACGTTTGATGGAAGGTAGTGAAGGGCTCAAAATGTTCGAACTGCAAGGCCCAGGCGTTTACGGGTGGTTTGATGGCCAATGTTGGAGATGCCCTTACTAGCTAGCTGCATTAGCTTGGTGGAGAGAACCATGGAGGTAAAGAAATTTTTTAAATGGAGGTTTAGTTCAACAGGGCATTGGATGAGCAACTAGGTACTTCAAATTCCCGAATACTTTGTTTGATAAATATGATCAGTGTAGATGCTTTCTATGTTGGCATGCAGGTCTGCAAAGACTGAAGCGTGAAAACCTTGGCTTATCTAAAGGATGGTATAACTATGTAAGTTCCTCTAAGGGGATTGTTGTTTCCTTTTTTAGAGGAAACATGATAGTTCTATTTTTTTAAAGATGATGTTGCATCATTTGGGCGTCACGTCGTTCTAAGCAACAATATATTCCTTTAGTATCGGACATCATGATAATTATTTATAATTAGTCTGAACTGTTTGTAAAATTATGTGGAACATGAACAACCTTTTCTTTTATTTTTCTCCCACAAATGAAGCATCTATGCATTACTTCCTTCGTTCATAAATATAAGATGTTTTGGATATTTTAAATAGACTACATACAAACTGAAATAACTGAATAAACACACCAAAATGTGTATATATACATCTGAATCAGAAAAAGTTAGAACATCTTATATTTATGAACATAGGAGTACAAAGTAATTATAACTTAGAATTATGTACTAAAAATATAAAACAGTGAGTGCATAAAAAATCAAATCAACCCAATTTTTTTTGTATAAATCGTGATTTAAAATCTGTAGACAAATTCATAAATTTCTGAAATGAACTTGGTGGATTTGAAAATGTTCCCAAAATTTAAAAGTCTAATTCTAAATATGTTTTTAATTGTCTTTCAGTTTGGTCTGGAATTTTGGGACAAGGTCAACGTTTGAAATCAGTAGGAAGAGGATCTCAAGATATTCATTTTCTTGGTGTATATTTTATCGACCAAGAAACATATATAGTGGCACTCCCTCCATTGGGAAAGTTCTAGTTGTGCCCCTATACCAGTGTATTCTCTATCCTCACCGACCCTTTTTTAGATTAAAGTTCACGCAAGAAAATTTCTACCTTTTGTTTCTCCCAAATAAAATAAGATTAGAACTCAAAACTTTGCCGATCAACATCACACAAGTACTAATATGTGCAGAAAAGTTTTCGGATTTTTTGTCGCGGCACAATTTTTTAAAATTGATACAACTCATTCGGAATTTGACAAATTTATGTTTCATCAGAGAAAAATCAAAATAATTTTATACGAGGATTGGCACTTGTGTATAGTTGACCTACAAAGTCTCACGGACAAATATTCTGTTGTTTAAAAGAAAAAAGATTTTTTTATATGAGAATAACATGAATTTTGGCACAAACTGGTCAAACGAAATAGAGGGTACACTTGTATTATTATTTTTTGACTGAAAGTACACTTGTATTGGGTACAAGAAATCAACACTCTCCTCCATTCTAAGTGAATAAGACGCGCACTCATTTTGGGAATCAAGTTCGACCACCAGCTTAACCAAGAAAATATGGGCTATGTAAGGCAAAAGTGAAAAGGATCGAGATGGACCTATCAAGGGATGAATAGGTATAATTATAAATTTTAATTGTTACTCACTCCGTCCCATAATATAAGACGTTTTTGCAAGCTATGTTAGCACGAAAAAAACATCTTATATTATGGAACGAAGGGAGTATTTAGCAATTTTAGGCAATATTGCGGAATATGAAAGTGAGCCTAACAATTGCAAAGGTGATTTTAGTGCTAAGCAATACAAGCAATGATTAATAAGTACCAAGATAAGCAAGCACAATATAAAGTAAGTAAAGACTAAGAGACAAATAACCACGAGTAGGGAATTAGGGTTAAGAATAACCACAACTCCGAAAGACGAGGATGTATGCCGATGTTCACTTCCTTGGAGGGAAGCTAGTCACCGTTAGAGAGGTGGATGTTACCACTAAGGCATACCAACGTCGCGAAGACTCACCCTATTCTCCCCTTGAGACAACACCACAAAGGCGTTTCTCAATCACTTGTGGTAGACCTTGAGGTGGTCTCCAAACCTTCACAAACTTTTCAGGGGCAATCACAATGCTTGATTCCTCACCGAAGAATTCCTACCGCCCAGGAGTCTCCAACCTCCAAAAGAAACAAAATCAAGGTAAAAAAGTTCAAGACTTGCTCAAATAGTAAATTCCTTTGGTCACAAGAAGGAGAGGGAGTAGATCTATCACTTGATTGGAATAACTCTCAAGAACTCACACAAATGCTTCCGGGATCTAAGATTTGGTGTGAGGAAGTGAGAGGGAGCACTTCTAGGGTTCATAGGATCTTCTGAGTGGAGCAGTAAACCATCTACCAGACTCGAAGAGGGGTATTTATAGTCCAATCCCAATGTGGCAATTGGAACAACTTAAGTTGTGCATCTGTCGAACGACCGGTGGGTTACCGGACGTCCGGTGTCAAAACAAGCACCGGACGTCCGATGGAATCACCGGTTACCGGTGGTTGTCTCATGCTGATGGATAAGTGAAGTGCAAAATGGCTAAGGGAGGCTTTGTCGGACTTCACTTGCCAGACATTCGATGTCTCGGAAGGCACTGGACATCCGGTGAGTACCGGAAATCCGATAAAATGTCTTCGGTCAGATGACATCGGATTTCCGGTAAGTACCGAAAAACCGTTGATTTTGCTCTGTTGGGTTCACATCGCTCCGGACGCTGCCGGACATCTGGTGGCACAGGAAGGTCCGGACGTATGGAGAAGACCAAACGACCGACAATTTGACTCTACATAGGATTGACCGGATTTTCGGCAGGGACCAAAAACCCGACAATTTTGTTATGTTGAGATGCACCGGATTTCCGGTAGGTGCGAGACATCCGGTGGATAATGAGTTATCGGACGTATGATAGATACCGGTCGTCCGGTGAGCCATCGTCCAGAAGAGCTCATCATAGGGGTGACTAGTGGGTCACATGGTGAAGTGCCTAGAAATGATTTGTGGGTGTATGTGTGAGAAAAGATGAATAACGAGAGAAAGGTTTTTGAAGCAACCGTGGGTTTTGAGCAAATCCTTCACAAGTCCTGATGATCCCTTCTTAATAGTGTGAGATCCTATTCTTAAGAACAACCCGTAAAGTATAAGATTACCCACTAACATACGTAGTAACATAGATGTCATCTAAGCAAAAAATATGATGTGACAACTAATTAATAAAGAGAGAGAAAAATTGAGTAACATAGCTAGTTACTCATACTATGAGTAGCATCACGCTTACCAAAACAAGATGAATCTATAAGCTAATAAATAAAGTCTTGCATGACATCACAGATGTGTTACTCTCCACTATAAAGGTAGTAACATACACTAGTAACATGTGCATGTTACTGGTTTAAGTTACTTCCCACTATAAATAGTCTAAGCTATTTGTCTTGTTTCTTCGTTCTTGAGCAATATACGCTTATGTAGTCTTGATCCACATGTGATTCCTCGTGTCTAAATTCTGAGATATACTTGGCAAACATGATTAGTCTCTTATGTTTATTGTCATCAACATAAAATATGATTAAGGACATAATTACACTTTCAAATAATTACACAATTGGATTTGTATTTAAATTACTTTTTTGAATGTTATAAATATAAGTCTCCTAATTTATATATTGTTGGTCTAATTAATGATCAAAATTAAATCATAAAATACACAAGCGCTTACACATTAGTATGGGAGTACTACCTCCGTCCCGGTGTATAAGTCATTTGCGTAGTTTTATGTCATCGATTTGAGAAATTAGATATATGTTATATGTCGTGAAAAGTATATCACTAGATTTCTACACGGGTGTAGTTTTTAAATATATATATTTTGCACATATAATATATATTTAAATAGTTAAATTATCGACTTAAAACTGTGCGAATAACTTATACACCGGGACGGAGGTAGTAGGGTCCAAAAGACACCACGACATCGTCACCCAAAAAAAAATGAGACCAACCAGGACTAGCCGTTGGTGGCATATTTTAGACATCATTACCCAGAAAGACAACCTGATGATGATAAGGCATCATTACCCAGAAAGACAACCTGATGATGATAAGGCTTACAGAATGTCAAGAGTCCGTAGTACTACTAGTTCCTCAGCATGACCAACAAATATGTACATGCACGTACAAGAGTAGTAGAGTACTGAACTACACTAGCTAATTTCAGACGTTGACGAAGGACGTGCCGGTGATGAACTCGGTGACGGCGAGAGCGACGAGGCCGAGCATGGCGAAGCGGCCGTTCCATAGCTCGGCGTCGGCGCTCCATACGCCGCTTGACTTGCTCTCCACACTCTGGCCCTGAAGCAACGGCACCAGCGACGCCACCGAGAACACCGCCGCGGTTGTCAGGAACCATCCCAGCCCGGCACCGCTGCCGGCCTGGTCGAGTAACCCGCCGCCGCGCGCTGCCTCGACGGAGAGCGCCGCCACGAAGCCCACCATAGCGAGCCGGCCGTTGATGCGCTCGGGCGCTGGGCCGCTAAACGCGAGCGCGTCCCAGACCGAGGGGTTAGCCTTGAGCTTGGGCTTGGGCGCCACCGGGCTTGGGGTTGGGGTTGGGCTTGGGCTTGGGGAGGATGTCGATGCGCTCGTCGTCTCCTTGGTCGGCTCCATACCCGGCTGAAGAGCATCGTGAGTCAGTACAGCCAGTTGAAACTTGTAGAGAGTAAAAAAGTTACCCAAATGATGGCAGAGTCATCAGTTAACCAAAAGAGGCTTACCTCGGTCTGGGCCCTGACGAGGAGGGCGCGCCGGAGACCAGGAGGCGGGGCGGCCGACGATGGCGGCACCGGCGAAGGAGCTCAAGGCAACCATGGTCGTCATTACTCACAGCAGGATGCAGGGAGTGGCTAGATCACGCTTGCTTCGCTGTGGACTCTGTGACTGGTGAGTGGTGACTGTGTGCTGTTGCCGATGACGAGTGCGCGTTTATATAGGGCACGGGGAGGACGAGCTAGCCCGGCCGCGAGGGGGTGGCCGAGGCGGTGGCCACGTAGGCGGGCACTCCCCAGCCGTGAACGTGTAGAAGTTGTGCCTGCAGCGGGAGCTGGGCCACGACGTGGACACCAAGGGAACCATGCAGAGGGCCTCCGGAGCTCGCCAAAAGGTGCCAGAAAAAGAGGCACAAGTGTGCTCCACGGACGGCGGAAGAGTCCAGAAAGTGCCAGGCACGCGGAGATACTTGTGCCTGGGGAAGCACGAGGCAGGAGGAGGAAATGAGTTTGGGTTTAGGTCATGGCTTGTTCTTTTGGCGCGATGTAACGAGAAGACATTAGAGAGACACGCAGACCTGCGTAGAGCGTGGGCTCTATTCCAGAAGCATGATGACAAGGGGCTACCAAGATGTTTTCGTGTCGGCAGTCTCGTGTTTAAATGGTGGCCTTACGCAGATAGAGTTAACTGGAATACTGTGATGAATAAAATTGTATCGACAGATACAATGGAACGAAATGATTCAAACCGTTCTTTATTAATGATGAATGAACGCTTATATACAATGGAAACAGTCGCCTCCGACGGACGCGATGGTTCATAGCGATACCGTTTTCAGGAACTGTCGTGACGGTTACTGGAAGTGTACAACCGCACGTGTGATGAGGAGTAGGGATTATTCCCTAATAACTGCAAGGGTTATTTATTTTTAACACTCCTCCTAATCATCGCTTGATTGCATGAGAGTTCGTCATCATTAAGTCTACTCAAAAACCTTGTAGGAAAAATTTGAGGTGTGGAGTAGGGTATGCTGCTAAAACTCCTTCAAACCCAATGAAAAAATAAAGAGGAAATGACGCGTCATATAATGATTATTGTCTCTTTTAACTCGATATGAAATGAACCATAGAGTTTAGAGGACAATAACATGTCGTATATACTCTCCTAAAAACCTCGATGAGGAAAACAGGAAGTATGACATACAATCTTGTGTTGATATTATCTCATTAAAAATCTTTATGAGAACCAGTAAAGAAACTCATGAAGGGAAAAAAAATAATATGATGTTTTGAACAGGAACAATTCAAGAAGACACTCCCCCGAATTCTTGCAAATTCTGAAGCCGTCATATACTAATTCCATGAACATATTCCTGGAATGTAGAAGTTGGGTAGAGACTTGCGGAACAAATCAGTCGAATAATTTGACTTGCAAGATATGCAATATAGTAATATTGCTTATTATGTAACATGTTTGCACCCGGGCAACACAAGCAACATTATCTTTGAGATGATGTTTGGTGGATGTAGCCACGAGGTATGTTTTGAAGACTTTTATGGAATGGCTACCACACTTAGCAGGAACACAAAGCATGTCTACGATATGATATAGTATGGATCTGATCGGTGTATCCAATGATATTGATGTCCATATTTCTCTGAAACTGAAAGATTAGAACAAAATGTTTGATGCATTGGAGATATCGAAAGATATTCTTGACTCCCAACCAATTGTGTTTGATGGATCCAATGCACGCACTGTGATATGGAACCTTAGGTCCAAACATTTTATTTCCATCTTCACATGGTCTAAATGAATCTCTCTCTATGTCTCGAGAACGAACAACCATGGGAATTATGGATGGATACGACTTGTCCACAATCATTTTTTCAATATAATCTGGATATAGACAACATGGTATACCATAATGAATGAGTGAAGGTGCTCGAGGTTTTACCCAAATCCTTCATCTCACAATCCCTCTTAAGATGATCGCGTGCTTCGTCGTTACAGCAGTAATCCTTTAAATGACGAACACACATGGGTAATCATCACTGTAGGAGTAATTGATGAGGAACACTAGATGAAAAGTAATAATAGTCATATGTCAAATTTGTTTGGCTACTTCTAGATGCTTCCACACTAGTGTAGTATTCCTTTTCTTTTCTACCTTACCTACTGTTTTCTAGAGTCCTCTGGTTGTGAGTAGCTATGAGTAGAATGGTGAATCCTAAGTAATGTTTTCTAGAGTGTTCTAGCCATAAGTAGAAGTATGTGAAGGCTTCCCAAAGCCTTATAAATAGAGGTCCTCACCTCTAGTTTGTAACCAGACTATGTACCTCACTATCTATAATAGAACTTGGTGTTCTTATCTAAGATCTTGGACTAGATCTTGTGCTCTAGGAGTTATGGATTAAACTCTTGCTACCATATTGGCCTACACTCGCCTCTAGAGCGATATCTAGCACATCACGTTGAAGTAGTTCCTTCAACACTTGTGATGTACACATTGTAGCAGCAAGGTGGAGTTGCTCCTCCACAACCTTGTGCTGCTTCAGGTGGTACCAGAGCCCCGTTGATCCATACAAGTTCTTGTTGTTCTCTTTGAGAGCAAGCTGCAGCAAGCAATGGAGCAATTGGAGAAGAGGATAGATGCTGCAGAGCAACAAATCAAAGAGCTCCGTGAAGATCTTAATCGAAGATTTGACCAGCTAGTTGAGATGATAAGAAAGGATGTTCCCTCTGCTGCCAATGAAGGAGATTCATCTAAAGAAGATGTTCAACAAAGAAGGAGAGGTAATCTTGGAGGAAGACCACCCCAACAACGTGCTGGTCAATGTACTTCAAGAAGGCCAATTTATGTTGAAGCTTCTGAAGTGAAGAATATGATGATACCCTTGAAGAACCTGATCCCTCTGCATATCGGAGAGTACCCAACCCTACATATGCAAGGGATACAAACAAGGTGAAAGCTGAGATCCCAACTCTTAATGGAAATGTCGATATTGAAGGGTGCCTTGATTGGTTATATGAAGTGGAGACTTTCTTTGAGGTGATGACGGTTCCGGAAGATCGTAGAGTTCCTTTGGTCGCATACAAGCTGAAAGGAGGAGCCGGTGCATGGTGGCACCGCGTTCAAGAAGAGCGCAGGCTGAGAGGAGAACCTCGTGTGAGAACTTGGCGGCAAATGAAAAGTCTTTTGAAAGGGAGATTTTTACCCGCTCATTATGACCAGATCATATTTATCCAATTTCAAAATTGTGTTCAAGGGATAGGACTGTTTCAGATTACACGGAGGAGTTTCTAAGGCTACAAGTGAGGTGCAACCTTGCCGAAACTGAAGATCAACAAGTTGCAAGGTACATCAATGGTCTCAATGATGCTATTCAAGATCGATTGATGATGCAACAAATCTGATCCATTGATCAAGCACAAGCTCTAGCCTTGAAGGCCGAGAGGTTTGTGAGGACGAGAAAGACAACTAAGGCTCCATATCCTCCATATCCCCATACCAAAGGCTCGTCTAGGAGTCAGCCTAATAGAGTGGAAGAAAAGACCGCTCCACCAAAGGTAAAACGATCCATCCAGAAGCCAACTAAAGGCAAGGCTAAGTCCAATGAAGGACCAAAATGCTATAAACGGTGAAGAGGGGCACATATCCAGCGGTTAAGGAATTTTTTTAACACAACTATCCATGATGGTGAAGACAATGAGGAGGAATACGAATCTGAAGATGTAGAGGGACAAAAGGTTGTCAAGAAAAAGGTGAAGAGGTGGTATATGTGATTCAGCGTCTCCTATGTTCCACACCACAACCTGACGACACACAACGAAAGAAAATATTTGAGAGAAAATGCACGGTGAATGGCAAGGTATGCAAATTAGTGATTGATAGTTGCAGTTGTGAGAATCTTATCTCCCAAAAGTTGGTGAACCATTTAAAACTTGAAACCCATGATCACCCAAATCCCTACACTATTGGGTGGATCAAAAAAGGAGTGAATACGAGGATCACCAAACAATGCAGCCTGCCACTTTCTTTGGGCAAGCATTACCGCTCAAATGTGTTGTGTGACGTAGTTGATATGGATGACAGCCATGTTGTTCTTGGGAGACCTTGGCAATTTGATGTGGATACTACACACAAGGGCAAGGAAAATTCTTACTCTTTCATTTGGAACAAGAGGAAGATCATTATTCTACCAAATAAAACTGATAGTAATATCTCTAAGGAGGAGGGGGAAAGTATGTTAACTATTTCCCACACCTCTAATGAGTTTATGGAAGACTTGAAGGAGGCAGATTTATGTGGTGCACTTATTGTAAATGCAGAAGAGCACCCGGCTGTTGAAATTCCAGCAAAGGTACATGTCTTATTAGCAGAATTTCATAACATGCTTGGAGAGCCACAAAGCCTGCCACCGATGAGAGGAATTCAACATAGAATTGACTTAATTCCGGGAGCAAGTCTTCCTAATCTCCCACACTATCGAATGACCCCAAAAGAACATGATATATTGAAGGAGGAATTGCTGCAAAAGGGGCACATTCGAGAAAGTATTAGCCCATGTGTTGTACCAGCCCTGCTCGCGCCAAGGAAAGATGGATCTTGGCGCATGTGTACGGACAGTAGAGCCGTTAACAAGATCACTGTAAGGTATAGATTCCCTATTCCCCGTCTGGATGATATGTTGGATCAGCTTAGTGGAGCAAGAGTCTTCACAAAGCTAGATTTAAGAAGCGGATATCATCTAATCCGTATCAGACCAGGGGATGAATGGAAAACAGCCTTCAAGACAAAGGCGGGGTTGTTTGAATGGCTAGTCATGCCATTTGGACTCTCAAATGCATCAAGTACCTTCATGCACTTAATGAATCAAGTCCTTCGACCCTTCTTATCCCACTTTGTTGTGGTCTATTTTGATGACATCTTGATCTATAGCAAGGATGACGAACAACACTTTGGCCACATTCGGAAGGTGCTAGAAGTATAAGGGGAAATGAGCTCTACGTCAACTTGAAGAAATGTGTTTTCCTGCAAACACAACTTCTTTTCCTAGGATTCATCATAACATGTGACGGTATTCGTGTTGATGATTCTAAGGTTGAAGCAATCCGAGAATGGCCAACTCTGAAGACCATTTCTGAGGTAAGAAGTTTTCATGGCCTTGCAACTTTCTATAGGCGATTTGTGAAGAATTTTAGCACTATCATGGCACCAATTACCGAGTGCCTGAAGAAATGAAAGTTCCAATGGACAGAAGCGGCTGAAGCTAGTTTCAATGAGATCAAGCAAAAGCTCTCACAAGCTCCTGTCTTGGTTCTACCTGATTTCAACAAGACTTTTGAGTTGGAATGTGATGCAAGTGGAGTAGGCATTGGAGCTATTCTATCTCAAGAAAGGAAGCCCATTTCTTTCTTTAGTGAGAAGTTAAGCGAAGCTAGACAGAAATGGAGTACCTATCAGCAAGAACTGTATGCCGTTTTCAGAGCCTTGAAGACTTGGGGAGTCTATGTTGGAAATATGCCCTAGAGGCAATAATAAAATAGTTATTATTATATTTCCTTGTTCATGATAAATGTTTATTATCCATGCTAAATTGTATTGATTGGAAACTCAAATACATGTGTGGGTACATAGACAACAATGTGTCCCTAGTAAGCCTCTGATGGACTAGCTCGTTGATCAAAGATGGTCAAGGTTTCCTGGCCATAGACATGAGTTGTCATTTGATGATGAGATCACATCATTAGGAGAATGATGTGATGGACAAGACCCAAACTATGAACGTAGCATATGATCGTGTCAGTTTATTGCTATTGTTTTCTGCATGTCAAGTATGTGTTCCTATGACCATGAGATCATGTAACTCGCTGACACCGGAGGAGTACCTTGTGTGTATCAAACGTCACAATGTAACTGGGTGACTATAAAGATGCTCTACAGGTATCTCCGAGGGTGTCTGTTAGTTGGCATGGATCAAGACTGGGATTTGTTACTCCGTGTGACGGTGAGGTATCTCAGGGCCCACTCAGTAATACAACATCACAATGAGTCTTGCAAGCAAAGTGACTAAAGTGTTAGCCACGGGATCTTGTATTACGGAACGAGTAAAGAGACTTGCCGGTAACGAAATTGAACTAGGTATGGAGATACCGACGATCGAATCTCGGGCAAGTAACATACCGATGAACCAAGGGAACAGCGTACGGGATTAACTGAATCCTTGACATAGAGGTTATGTAACGCCCGGATAATTAAGCTCCAGTAAATCCTTGCTAATGATGCCACGTCACCACGATTACTGTTGTTAATCACACGTTGATTCAAAACCGAGGCAAATTCAAATTTAAAGTAAAGTCAAACAATAAAAGTTTTCAAACGTTAAAACTAAAATGTTCTAAAGGTGACAAATAAACCATAAGAATTAATGGTGGAGAAACCACACTGTTACAATTAATTAATTTCACTAAATTAAAATGAAACAAAAAGAAAACAAAAACAAAAAAAGAATGAAAATAAAACAAACCCCCCTCCCACTCGACCGGCCCCAGCCGGCCCACCTCTCCCCCCCCCCCCCCAGCGGGCCGGCCCAACTGGCCAGCCGGCCAGCCCACCACCGGGGGATAACCCCCCCGAACCCTAGCCCCAGCCCCCCCTCTCCTCTCACTCGCCCCCCACTCCCCTCGCTCCCCCCTCCCCGATCCAGATCGGATCAGGGGAGAACGACGCCGCCACCCCCGCGCCGCTCCGCCGCCCCGTCGCCGCCGAGCCTCCCCAACGGCGCCCGACGCCGCCCCGCCTCCGCCTCGCCGCCTTCCCGCGTCGTCCGCGCGACCACGAGCCGCCCGGCGCCCCTGCATCTCCTCGCCGGCGCCCTCCCCGTCGGCCCGGACCTCCCCCGCCGGCTCCTCGTCGCCGTCACCACCGCCCCGAGCCCGCTGCCCTCCTCTCCCGCCGCAACGTGAGCCCCTAGGGATCCTTCCTCCCCTCCTCCTCTTCCCCCTCCGGCCACCGCGCCCACGGCCGCGCCCCGGTCCGCACCGCCGCGCCCTCGCCGTGCCCCGCTCGCCCCTTGCGCGCTCGCCCCTGCTGCTGTTGGTCGCCATCGACCACCCACACCCGCCTCCGGCCACACACCCCCCACGCCTGCCACCGCCGTTGACCGTCACCGGCGCGGCCCCGTTGCCGCCCTCCCCCCCCCCGTTGGCGGCGCCGCCGTGCCCCCCCCCCTCGCCGGCGCCCTGGCCGCCGGCGCCGCGGCTGTGACTTTGTGTGTGCGTGTGTGTGTGTGTTGTGTGTGTGTGAGACCGGTGGGCCACTGACAAGTCGGCCCACCCCCAGGACATTTTAAAATTAGTAAAAGAAAAATAAATAAATAATAATAATACTATTTAATTAATTAATTGATAATTCTGTTAATTGTTAGTTAAGTTAATTAAAGCTAATTATATTAATTAGTTTAATTAATATTAATTAAACTAATTAACCACTCTGTTAAATTAATTAACCTGTTTAATTAATCATGTTAATTAATTAGACTAATCAATGTATGACATGTGGGTCCCACCCCCTTAATTAAATCTGATTAATATTAATTAAACCTTAATTAAAACTATGAGTTTGACATGTGGGCCCACTGGTCAGTTTGACCAGTCAACCCCACTGTTGACTGCTGATGTCAGCATGACATCATGCTGATGTCATAATTCATTTTTTTAATTAAATTTAATCTGTTTTATTCCAGAATATTAATAAAACTTTAGAAATTAATATAAAATAATCCGTAACTCGGATGAAAATAATTTATACATGAAAGTTGTTCAGAAAAATCCCACGAATCTGAATACGCAGTCCATTAGTCTGTCACGTGTACCTATCATAGCGAACATGGAACTTTTCCATCGAATCCATCTGTCCGGTAGTAGCCCGAGACCCGGAAAATATCGTCAGATATTCTTCCGACCCGTCTGCGATGTGTAATACTACGTTAGTGCATGCCTAGATCTGCTTATTGCCATGCCATGCATCATGATGCATTTGTCTGCTTTATATTTATTGTTTCTCCCCCGTCTTCTTACCGGTAGACCCCGAGACTGACGCTGCTGCCGAGTACGACTACACCATTGACGATCAGCCTTTTGCCGCAGAGCAGCAAGGCAAGCAACCCCCCTTGAGCATTCCGATATCGCCCATTTCTTTCCCTCTCAATCTTGCATTAGATTTTTGCTACTGTATTAGTTAGCTCCTATTCTGATGCATAGCCTGTTTTTGATAAACTGCTACTATACCTGCAATCATATCAACTGCTTAGTATAGGTTGATCAATGAACCCCCAGTGACCCCCTTAGTCCTAGTTGCCCCTGCTTATTCATCGACGACTCGACGACTCGACGACCCGAAGATTCGAAGACTCGGTCAACCGACCGACGAGCCAGGCCCCTCACATCACCGAACCCCCCCCCCCCTTAGTTGTACGACTCTGCAGCGCTACTATCGAGTAGCGAGGGTGACACGTCGTGAAGTACTCCTGATGCTAGCTCTGTAGTGCAGCTAGTCGGTCGTGGTTATCGAGGGTGATTCCTCCTTCACCACTCCCGACAATGACTTCGTCGTGCAACCCCTCAAGTGTGGGGCCCTCGGGGGTGATTCCTCTAAGTCCACCTTGACGGTTACATCGAGCGGGGACCATTGAGGGTGATTACTCAGTTCCCGCCTTGATGATTTTATACACACAGTTACGATGACCTGGTTACAGAAACATGTTGGTGATGGGTCGGCCCTGAGGGGTACCCACGGTTTGATGTTGATGAGGCGTGGACGGGCAGGAGAGGCCCTTGCCACACATCCTCGAGACGGGGCGACGGGACCGCACTTCATGGGTCACGCTTGCCCCGCATTACTAAAATGCTAATGGGTTGGGTATTTGATCTGAGTTGGTCATTTGGCCTATTACGCACTAACCTTCACGTGGGAGAAGTTATGGGTACTCAGCGTCGTTGTATCAGCCGAAGCTCTTCGGACGTCAGCAATGGAGCGGCGCGCGCCGGATTGGACTGGACGGTACATCTCTTGGACTGGAGTGTGCTAGGTCTGCTTCCGGCCGCCTTCGCATCGTGCAGGAGCGCGTAGGGCAAGTGGGCCCACGACCCCTGTGTGCTTAGGATTTAGACCGGCGGGCTGGCCTCTTCGTTGAGCCTAGGTGGGGCGATGACGTGCTGATATCCCGAGGTCGGGCATGACCCAGGAAAGTGTGTCCGGCCGGAGGTGATTCAGGCGTGTTGGGGAATATGTGGTGCACCCCTGCAGGGAAGAATAAACTATTCGAATAGCCGTGTCCACGGTAACAGGACGACTTGGAGTTGTACTTTGACCTACTACAACTATAACTGTGATTTAAATTTGAAATGAATGTTGGCTCCGAGATTGCTTCCTCGCAGGGAGTCGGGGAAGAATCTCTGGGCGTGGTTACTTAACAAAATTGCTACAATAATATGACTACATATGAGATACCAGTCTACTCTCTTCTAATGATGCAAGATGCTGAAGATGCTAGTCTTCGATAGGACTAGGCCTTCCCCCTACTCTTGCTTTCTGCAGTCAGTCCAGATATAACCCCACCCCTTGAAAATGATGCATACTTAGCATAGTTCTGATGTCAGTCCTGCGAGTACTTTGGATTAGTACTCACCGCTGCTTTGCTTTCTCTTTCCCCCTCGATACGATTCCGCGTTCAGATGATGGAGCCCAGGAGATGGAGTACGCCGGAGACGACTACTACACCACCGCTGGAGCCTACTACTACGTGGAGAGTGCCGACGCTCAGGAGTAGTTAGGAGGTTCCCAGGCAGGAGGCCTCGCCTCTTTCGATCCGTTGCTTATGTTTGTGCTAGCCTTCTTAAGGCAAAACTTGTTTAACTTATGTCTGTACTCAGATATTATTTTGCTTCCGCTGACTTGTGCTTGTCGAGCTTTGTATTCGAGCCCTCGAGGCCCCTAGCTTGTAATATGAAGCTGTATGACTTTAAATTTGTGTCTAGTGTTGTGTTGTGATATCGATCAGTGAGTCCCTAATCTTGGTTGTACGCATTGCGTGTATGTTTAGCGTACGGTCGAAATTGGGGGCGTCACAAGTTTGTATCAGAGCCGACTGCCTGTAGGTAGCCCCCTTTCCAACTCCTTGGCCGAAGTTGAGTCTAGTACTTGAAAAACTTTTACTAACATAGTTGTGTGGCTTACGGGCCCACTTCTCAATCGGGTGGTATTAGGATCTTTTATTCCTCGTCTATACTCTGGGTTCTGATCTCTCTCCTCTTTCGGGTTAAAGATTTTATTAACTCTAACTCTAGGTTCTCGTAACTACTTCCCCCGGAGAGCCCCTTATTCCAGATGATGGCTTGATTCATCAGAAGACTCCGAAGATACTCTCTAGTGTTCTCCCGAGAATTTGTGCTCGTCGTTTTTGCGATTTCCTTCCATCGCCAACCCCTGTGAATAACTCCTCATCATTATCGAGGATTCGTTTGTCCCCAGTTGTTCTTGTCTTTCACAAAATTCTTCGAAACACTATCCGGTCTTCCGAAATCCTGAGCAGCCTATTGCTCTTGACTTTTCTCACCTGCTTACATGGTGGTTAATTCCTTATGTCAAACAATATCCATTAAAATCCTCTGTGATTTTCATTTGATTTTATTGATTCAACATGTGTGTGAATGCATGCAGTCATCAGTTATTTATCATAAATTATCCGTGTGGCTCGGACGTCTTTCTAAACATGAGTTGCTTCCCGACAAATCAAGCTTGATTGATTGTCCAGCTAAGTCTGTTCAACTTATTTGTATTTGATCGGGCCACGTGCCATATGTCCTCATTGATCAGTGGTCAGTCCCAAGTCTATCGTCCACGATGACCTCTCAGCTGTTCTTATCCAAAGTGGAGAGGCGCCACTGTTAAACACAGCCTCGTCAGTCTGTCCATGCATGCGCCGGTACGGTACGTGTCACCCGTGTCCCTCGAGCAAAGAAGCCAGCCACGCATGGCCCCTCCGTGCCATGCATGCAACAATGGCGCGCATAGTGAAACCATTTTCCTAGCTCGTGGGTCGGTCCGTCGGTGGATGGGTGGAGTTTACCGTCTCGTCCTCGCGCAGATAAGGATCAAATATCTCCACCCCCCCGGTGACCTCCCCACAATAAAAAGTAACCGCCTTCACATCCACACCCCCGTCTCTGACTGAGTACCGATACTCACTTCAGCCCCGTTGTGGACTGCCAGACCCATTGTTGGGTTATTATCCGATAGCATCCTTCACATTCAAAATTCTTGTGATGGTCTTCCCCTGATACTTGATGCTATTGGAAAATTGTGTCTTCTCCCTCTGATAAGTTGTATCCTATGCTTTTGTCAGCCATGCTCTGTTGTCAAGCATGTGTTAATTACGCTTGAAGCTTGTGGCATATGTTCCTAAGATGCCCCGATGGGTTGGACCTATGCCTTCCTTAATTCGTGTGAACCCGACAATTTTCACGCGTCTTACTCTCCTGGTGTTTTGCCAGTTAAACTTTCAAAACTACAACTTTATCAAAGGCGAGGAGTAACTGGGAGGTGATGCATTGATGAAGTGGGAGTCGACCTTGAACTTTGTGCTCATGCCCATGGAAGCAATGTTGATCTTATCATAGGAGCTTCTCGTAACGATAAATTTCTCTTGGTATAATTTGATCTGGTATCTGTGATCTTGTACTTTGCAATCGTGGCTCCGACCATGATGTTCTGCTGTGTTTTTGTTCATGGACAAGTTAAAGTACTTGTCTTCTGCAGATCAATACGCCTGCCCAACCTCTATTTTGACCTACCTTCGAGTATTACCCCCTGGTATCTCGGGGATATCATGTCTTTGCACTACATCTTATAAATTTTAGATGAAGTAATACCTTTCCCTGTCATAGTCACTCCACGGGTTCTGAGTTGTTAGACACCCAAGGACACCGATAACTGAATCGAGTCCGCACTGCAATTCAACAATTCTTAGTAATCTTCTTTACTTGCGAGTTTGTACCCAATCATGCCATTTCCAGCTGATTGGCTACCTACTCATCGTCATGCTAAAGCTTGATCATGCTATCTATGTCCTGCGACCCCGGGACACAATTCCAACAGTGCACTAAGCTTACATCGAGCTTTCAACATCATGTTGGTTGTCTTCAAAAGGCAATTTCGATTCTGAGCTAGCAATCTTATTTGTGGTTCCGGCAACTTTTTGCTTCACCATTCCTTTGCTTGATGTCATCGCTGATCGATTACATCTTCATGAAACTTCTCGACATATGTGTCGTGATCATCATCAACATTCTGATGCTCTTCCAGCATATCAATTGAGTTCATGATGAGAAAGACCATCCCTGCCCCTCGATGATTTGTATTATCATCAACAACATTATTGCCTTCCCTCCAACGCAAACTTGTTCATATTTTGTGTTATACCTTGAGTTCCTTGCTATCTAGCTTAAGTTTTGTCCTACCTTGGCGTAATGCCATATCTTATGTCAAGGATGTCATGAGAATTGCACCACCTCTTATGAATTCTTGATGCAGTGATGCTTCTCGCCATCACCATTCATTTCTTGGTCCTCGTGTTGTTTCCTACCAGGGTACCAACAAATGAATTGTGATATGTAAATTCAATACCTCAAGCAATTCTATTGCTTTGAGGTTGATGAGTGATAATTTCATTCTCAGTGTGTGGTTGTTGAATCACCATTCTAACACTGATCGTGATGTTCCATCTGTATTTCCGGGTGCATTTCTCGATCACTGTTTATTTGAGGATGTTTTCCTCGGGCATACGTCATTATATCATTGGGACTGACCAATGCTATCACCTTGTCCATATAAATTTGGAGATCCATTTTTGTGGAAATCTCGATGAATTGTTGCTGAGCCCATCAGCCACATCCTCATCTTCTTCGGGTTCATGATGAACAGTTAAGTTAGTGTTGGAAACCTTTGGAAGCATTATCTTTGTGCCTAGCTCATGAAGAATATGTTTGATAAAATAAGTGTTTTTACATAACTTCACGTGCATTCTGCCACCGTAAATATGGGAAGTTTTGTTTCGCTTCCTCTGGGATCATCCCAATTCATTCAAGCATGTGCGAAGCGTTCTATGGTTTGTTAGATTTGCTACCTTCACACCTTATTTATGCCTAGCACGTCAAGCCACTGATTGATTTGATCTGGAAAAAAAAAGAAGTTCCTCGTAAGAGCTAATCCAGACTTACACATGGAACTTTGATATCCTCTATGATGGTCCCCAACCAGAACTTGATTCCATTCCATTCTAGAAACTTCCATGTGGGCACGAATGTCTTGACCTTGTGTTCATATGTCTTACAGTCTGGCTAATGATTCAAGACTTGCTTCTGTCATTCATTCCGAGATTCTTGCAACATCATCTCGTAGATCTGTGTTGCATCCTTTTCTTCTCAGACCTTCTTTGTCTGAGGTATCCTCACACCAACCAGATCTGAATCTCAGACAGATATGATGGTTGGAACATTTCAAGAATTATAACTTTGGTCTTTATTACTCGGTAAGGTGATGTTGTAGCTAGCACACCTGGCCGGATGACCTATTGTTATAATGCTTTGTTCAGCTAGGGTTGCCATTCTTCCATGGGGAAATTGTAAGACTTATTTTATAAGTTGTTCCTACTGGATCCTTTGTGTATCCAAACTCCATCCTTTACTCGAAACACCATATCATTGCTATCCCGAAGCATGGATGTGGTATATCGATCATCAAAAGGAATAATGTAAGCTCAATGCTAATTGTTTCTTGATCAATTATTCAAACCCCATTGTATGGGCATGTCATGGATTTCCCTCGCCCCTTTTACCTAAATGGTTATCTACTTGCTATTCTGTCATGTATATCATGCTCTGTTTTTCCTTGGGAAAGATATACTCCTAAAACTTGAGTATAAACACATTTTCCTTTCCATTGGTCTGTTTAATGTGATAAACACATTTTCCTTTCCATTGGTCTGTTTAACCTTTCTTGTAATCTAGCTTATCTGAACATTGGTGATTCCCTGCTTAGGTAAGCACCTCGGTGATCAATTCTGTCAGTAAGGCCTTGTTACTATTGTTGATAGCATTCCGGTAACCGCCGGTGGATGGGAACTTTGCCTATTGGTCCGCCTCGTTTCAACGAGCGGGAAAATGGTTATATTCGTCCCCCGCCCTTGGTACCGACGTTGTTGCCAGCATAACTGACAAGCTATCCTCTGACTTGTCATGCTACCATTACCGTGTAAGATGTCACCGCTCTTCCTGCTCTTAACCACATGGTCGGCCCATAACCCTCAGTTCCACAGGTTCGAAACCTGACTCTCCTATACATCTTTGTTTCCAAAGTATCCTTTGCACTTGGCTTTGTATGTAATTCCCCAACCACTGCCCAAGGGATGATCTATTCTAGCATCAGACGCAATATTTATTTTCATTGCTCTGAACCCTTCCATCTTCTGATTAGGCATCGAATGATTGCCTACCCTTTTGAAACTTCTGTACCATCGCATATTGCTCTCAATGAATTCTCTAAGTTACAACTCGAGAAATAATTCATGTCTTCTTCCCTAAGTTTACCGCCAGATGCCCAACTTTGTGGAGATACGTTCTTCCAGAGTTCTCCCCCTTATCGCCTTCGTAGGACGATGGAGATTCTAAAGGAAGAATAACAACCTCGTCATGACGCACCGATACCGAGAAAATGAAGACATCAACGAAAGGGATCAACTTGTTCGAGAAGAACAACAAAGACGAGAAGGTCCGTTAGAACTTCGTAACCAGAACTTTTTCCCTTACCCTACCTCTTAATTCTCGGGACGAGAATTCTTGTTAGTAGAGGAGAATTGTAACGCCCGGATAATTAAGCTACAGTAAATCCTTGCTAATGATGCCACGTCACCACGATTACTGTTGTTAATCACACATTGATTCAAAACCGAGGAAAATTCAAATTTAAAGTAAAGTCAAACAATAAAAGTTTTCAAACGTTAAAACTAAAATGTTCTAAAGGTCACAAATAAACCATAAGAATTAATGGTGGAGAAACCACACTGTTACAATTAATTAATTTCACTAAATTAAAATGAAACAAAAAGAAAACAAAAACAAAAAAAGAATGAAAATAAAACAAACCCCCCTCCCACTGGACCGGCCCCAGCCGGCCCACCTCTCCTCCCCCCCAGCGGGCCGGCCCAACTGGCCAGCCGGCCAGCCCACCACCGGGGGATAACCCCCCGAACCCTAGCCCCAGCCCCCCCCTTTCCTCTCACTCGCCCCCCACTCCCCTCGCTCCCCCCTCCCCGATCCAGATCGGATCGGGGGAGAACGACGCCGCCGCCCCCACGCCGCTCCGCCGCCACCACGCCGCCCCGTCGCCGCCGAGCCTCCCCAACGGCGCCCGACGCCGCCCCGCCTCCGCCTCACCGCCTTCCCGCGTCGTCCGCGCGACCACGAGCCGCCCGGCACCCCTGCATCTCCTCGCCGGCGCCCTCCCCGTCGGCCCGGACCTCCCCCGCCGGCTCCTCGTCGCCGGCACCACCGCCCCGAGCCCGCTGCCCTCCTCTCCCGCCGCAACGTGAGCCCCTAGGGATCCTCCCTCCTCTCCTCCTCTTCCCCCTCCGGCCACCGCGCCCACGGCCGCGCCCCGGTCCGCACCGCCGCGCCCTCGCCATGCGCCGCTCGCCCCTCGCGCGCTCGCCCCCTGCTGCCGTTGGTCGCCGTCGGCCACCCACACCCGCCTCCGGCCACACCCCCCCCCACACACCTGCCACCGCCGTTGACCGTCGCCGGCGCGGCCCCATTGCCGCCCCTCCCCTCGTTGGTGCCGCCACCGTGCCCCCCCCCTGACCGGCGCCCTGGCCGCCGGCGCCCCTGGCCAGGGCCTCACGCCGGCGCCGCAGCCGTGACTGTGTGTGTGCGTGTGTGCACTGCGTGTGTGTGTGTTGTGTGTGTGTGAGACCGGTGGGCCACTAACAAGTGGGCCCACCCCAGGACATTTTAAAATTACTAAAAGAAAAATAAATAAATAATAATAAAAATAAATAATAATAATACTAATTAATTAATTAATTAATAATTCTATTAATTAATAAGTTAAGTTAATTAAAGTTAATTATATTAATTAGTTTAATTAAGATTAATTAAGATTAATTAAACTAATTAACCACTCTGTTAAATTAATTAACCTGTTTAATTAATCATGTTAATTAATTAGACTACTCAATGTATGACATGTGGGTCCCACCCCCTTAATTAAATCTGATTAATATTAATTAAACCTTAATTAAAACTGTGAGTTTGACATGTGGGCCCACTGGTCAGTTTGACCAGTCAACCCCACTGTTGACTGCTAATGTCAGCATGACATGATGCTGATGTCATAATTCATTTTTTTAATTAAATTTAATCTGTTTTATTCCAGAATATTAATAAAACTTTAGAAATTAATATAAAATAATTCGTAACTCGGATGAAAATAATTTATACATGAAAGTTGTTCAGAAAAATCCCACGAATCTGAATACGCAGTCCGTTAGTCTGTCACGTGTACCTATCATAGCGAACATGGAACTTTTCCATCGAATCCATCTGTCCGGTAGTAGCCCGAGACCCGGAAAATATCGGCAGATATTCTTCCGACCCGTCTGCGACGTGTAATACTACGTTAGTGCATGCCTAGCTCTGCTTATTGCCATGTCATGCATCGTGATGCATTTGTCTGCTTTATATCTATTATTTCTCCCCGCTCTTCTTACCGGTAGACCCCGAGACTGACGCTGCTGCCGAGTACGACTACACCGTTGATGATCAGCCTTTTGCCGCAGAGCAGCAAGGCAAGCAACCCCCCTTGAGCATTCCGATATCGCCCATTTCTTTCCCTCTCAATCTTGCATTAGATTTTTGCTACTGTATTAGTTAGCTCCTATTCTGATGCATAGCCTGTTTTTGATAAACTGCTACTATACATGCAATCATATCAACTGCTTAGTATAGGTTGATCAATGAACCCCCAGTGACCCCCTTAGTCCCAGTTGCCCCTGCTTATTCATCAACGACTCGACGACTCGACGACCCGAAGATTCGAAGACTCGGTCAACCGACCGACGAGCCAGGCCCCTCACATCACCGCACCCCGCCCCCTTAGTTGTACGACTCTGCAGCGCTAGTATCGAGTACCGAGGATGACACCTCATGAAGTACTCCTGATGCTAGCTCTGTAGTGCAGCTAGTCGGTCGTGGTTATCGAGGGTGATTCCTCCTTCACCACTCCTGATGATGACTCCGTCGTGCAACCCCTCAAGTGTGGGGCCCTCGGGGGTGATTCCTCTAAGTCCACCTTGACGGTTACATCGAGCGGGGACCATTGAGGGTGATTCCTCAGTTCCCGCCTTGATGATTTTATACACACAGTTACGATGACCTGGTTACAGAAACATGTTGGTGATGGGTCGGCCCTGAGGGGTACCCACGGTTTGATGTTGATGAGGCGTGGACGGGCAGGAGAGGCCCTTGCCACACATCCTCGAGACGGGGCGACGGGACCGCACTTCATGGGTCGCGCTTGCCCCGCATTACTAAAATGCTAATGGGTTGGGTATTTGATCTGAGTTGGTCGTTTGGCCTATTACGCACTAACCTTCACGTGGGAGAAGTTATGGGTACTCAGCGTCATTGTATCAGCCGAAGCTCTTCGGACGTCAGCAATGGAGCGGCGCGCGCCGGATTGGACTGGACGGTATAGCTCTTGGACTGGAGTGTGCTAGGTCTGATTCCGGCCGCCTTCGCATCGTGCAGGAGCGCGTAGGGCAAGTGGGCCCACGACCCCTGTGTGCTTAGGATTTAGACCGGCGGGCTGGCCTCTTCGTTGAGCCTAGGTGGGGCGACGACGTGCTGATATCCCGAGGCCGGGCATGACCCAGGAAAGTGTGTCCGGCCGGAGGTGATTCAGGCGTGTTGGGGAATATGTGGTGCACCCCTCCAGGGAAGAATAAACAATTCGAATAGCCATGTCCACGGTAACAAGACGACTTGGAGTTGTACTTTGACCTACTACAACTATAACTGTGATTTAAATTTGAAATGAATGTTGGCTCCGAGATTGCTTCCTCGCAGGGAGTCGGGGAAGAATCTGGGCGTGGTTACTTAATAAAATTGCTACAATAATATGACTACATATGAGATACCAGTCTACTCTCTTCTAATGCTGCAAGATGCTGAAGATGCTAGTCTTCGATAGGACTAGGCCTTCCCCCTACTCTTGCTTTCTGCAGTCAGTCCAGATATAACCCCACCCCTTGAAAATGATGCATACTTAGCAGAGTTCTAATGTCAGTCTTGCGAGTACTTTGGATGAGTACTCACCGCTGCTTTGCTTTCTCTTTCCCCCTCGATACGATTCCGCGTTCAGATGATGGAGCCCAGGAGATGGAGTACGCCGGAGACGACTACTACACCACCGCTGGAGCCTACTACTACGTGGAGAGTGCCGACGCTCAGGAGTAGTTAGGAGGTTCCCAGGCAGGAGGCCTCGCCTCTTTCGATCCGTTGCTTATGTTTGTGCTAGCCTTCTTAAGGCAAAACTTGTTTAACTTATGTCTGTTCTCAGATATTATTTTGCTTCCGCTGACTCGTGCTTGTCGAGCTTTGTATTCGAGCCCTCGAGGCCCCTGGCTTGTAATATGAAGCTGTATAACTTTAAATTTGTGTCTAGTGTTGTGTTGTGATATCGATCAGTGAGTCCCTAATCTTGGTCGTACGCATTGCGTGTATGTTTAGCGTACGGTCGAAATTGGGGGTGTCACAGGTTCAACCGATAAAGATCTTCGTAGAATATGTAGGAACCAATATGGGCATCCAGGTCTCACTATTGGTTATTGACCGTAGAGGTGTCTTGGTCATGTCTACATAGTTCTCGAACTCGCAGGGTCTGCACACTTAACGTTCGGTGACATTTTGGTATTATTAAGTTATGTATGTTGGTGACCGAAGGTTGTTCGGAGTCCCGAATGAGATCCCGGACGTCACGAGGAGCTCCGGAATGATCGCGAGGTAAAGATTTATATATGGGAAGTCATATTTTGGTGACCGGAAAAGTTTCGGGTTTTCCGGTATTGTACCGGGAAGCTTCTAGAAGGTTCCGGAAACTTCCGGAGGAGTCCGGAAGTCCACCAAGGTTTCACCACGTCTCAAGGGTTTGCATGGGCTGAGGGGAGGCGCCCTGGCCTTATTGGGCCAGGCGCACAAGTCCCTCAAGGCCCATGTGGCTTGGGAGAGGTGGAAAGTCCACCTGTTTATGGAAAGGGAGGGAATTGGACTAGGAGTCCAACTCCTCCCCCTTGGTTGCACCCTAGGGCTTGGAAGGGCTGATCTCCACGCCCCTCCACCTATATATAGAGGGGAGGGGGTGCCCCAAGAGCACACACGAAGCCCTTGGCGCCCCTCTCTCTCCCTAGATCGTTTTCTCCTCCGTTCGCGGTTTCGGTAGCGCTAGGCGTAGCCCTGCCGGGATAGCACCACCACCGCCGCCACCACGCCATCGGGTTGCCGGAGAACTCATCTACCTCTCCGCTCTCCCTTGCTGGATCAAGGAGGCGGAGATCGTCATCGAGCTGTGCGTGTGCTGAAC
Organism: Elymus sibiricus; assembly: GCA_039707655.1. Lineage (NCBI taxonomy): Eukaryota > Viridiplantae > Streptophyta > Magnoliopsida > Poales > Poaceae > Elymus > Elymus sibiricus. The sequence continues at coordinate 396,710,101 of CM077669.1, read as the reverse complement.
GCGGAGGTGCCGTCCATTCGGCGCTAGATCGTGATTGGATCGCGGGACGGCTTGCGATTTGGCTCGCAAAGACGTTCGACTACATCAACCGCATTTCTTAACACTTCCCGCTTAGCGATCTACAAGGGTATGTGGATCCGATCTCCCCTCTCGTAGATGCTTAACTCCATGGATAGATCTTGTGTGTGCATAGGAACAAATTTGTTTCCCATGCAACGTTCCCCAAAAGTGGCATCGTGAGCTAGGTCTATGCGTAGATGAGATCACGAGTAGAACACAAAGGAGTTTGTGGGCGTTGATATTCATATTGCTTCCCTCCTTAGTCTTATCTTGATTTGGCGGTATTGTGGGATGAAGCGGCTCGGACCAACCTTACTCGTCCACATACGAGAGATCGGTTCCATCGACTGACATGTAACTTTGTTGCATAAGATGGCTGGCGGGTGTCAGTCTCTCCCACTTTAGTTGAATCGGATTCGACAGAGGCGGTCCTTGTAGAAGGTGAAATAGCAACTTGTATATCACCGTTGTAGTTTTGCGTAGGTAGGAATCGTTCTTGCTAGATACCCATAGCAGCCACGTAAAACATGCAACAACAAATTAGAGGACGTCTAACTTGTTTTTGCAGGGTATGATGTGATATGATATGGCTAGAAACATGATGAGATATATTTGATGTATGAGATGATCATGTTTTGTATAGATTATCACGACTTGCATGTCGATGAGTACGGCAACTAGCAGGAGCCATAGGGTTGTCTTTAATTTATTTTCGCCTTTTTGATTTACTTTATCGCTATGAGTTAGCAATGGTTGTAGAAGCAATAGTTGGCGCGACAACCTCATGGCGACAAGTTAATGGAGATCAAGATGATGGAGATCATGGTGTTATACCGGTGACGATGGAGATCATGTCGGTGCTTTCAAGATGGAGATCAAAAGCACAAAGATCATGGCCATATCATGTCACTTATGATTTGCATGTGATGTTAATCCTTTTATGCACCTTGTTTTGCTTAGGACGACGGTAGCATTATAAGGTGATCCCTCACTAAAATTTCAAGATAAAATTGTGTTCTCCCCGAGTGTGCACTGTTGCGAAAGTTCGTCGTTTCGAGACACCACGTGATGATCGGGTGTGATAGACTCTACGTTCACATACAACGGGTGCAAGCCAGTGTTGCACATGCAGAACACTCGGGTTAAACTTGACGAGCCTAGCATGTACAGACATGGCCTTGGAACACTAGAGACCGAAAGGTCGAGCATGAGTCATATAGTAGATATGATCAACATGGAGATGTTCACCATTGAAACCACCTCATCTCACGTGATGATCGGACTTGGGTTGGTGAAAGCACATTTGCTCCCTTGGTGGTTTTGGTAATTAATAACAACATATATCTCATTGAACTAATGTTTCCACTAAGTATATTTCAGGAAAAGTTCAATGATGGGATGGCAAAAGGATTGTGGAGAGACCCCTAGATGCAAGGAATTGGATTGGCAAAGCTTCAAGGAAGGAGACTCTACATTTTACTTTGTGAGAAATCACTTTGAGTCTATAGGAAAGACAATACTATTAAAAGGGGGTAAGGTATTGATGGTGAACAAAATGCTCCACGTGCACAAGTGATAGTCACCAAAAACACCCACAAGCTCTTCCACAAAAGTCTGTCAAAAGCCTATCATGCAAAATCGGTGCCACCAATATTCCCCACTCGGCCCTACCGATTTTCTCTTCAGACAGATCCCAGCCAAACCCTAGATCTTCGGTATTGCCGATTCTGCATCGGTGCCACCGAGTTTAGCTTGCCCACTCTCTATTGCCTCTTTTCTAAGATTCGGAATTCTGAGTTTTTGGATCGGTGCCACCGAGTTTTTGCAATTTGACCGTTGGTCACCTGATCGGTACTGCCGAGATTTATATATCGGTCTCACCGAGATTCGAAAGTTGCTACCTTTTGAGCAATTCGGTACCACCAAGTTTCACACTTCGGTGTCATCGAGTTGTTCATTATAGGTGTAACAGTTGGATTTTTGCAGATGCCTATATATACCCCTTCACCACCACCCACTCGCAAGAGAAGCACTCAGAACTATTCCATACTTGCCTCGTCTGATTTTCTGAGAGAGAGCCACCTACTCATGTGTTGAGATCAAGCCATTCCATTCCAACCATATGAATCTTGATTTCTAGCCTCCCCAAGTTGCTTTCCATCCAATCAATCTCTTCCACCAAAGCCAAATCAGCGAGAGAGTGATTGTGTGTTGAGGAGTCTATCATCTTGAAGCACAAGAGCAACGAGTTCATCGTTACTATCGATCCTATTACCTTTTGGAGGGTGGTGCCTCCTAGATTGGTTAGGTGTCGCTTGGGAGCCTCCTACTTCGTGTTGTGGAGTTGAACCAACAAGTTTGTACGGGCAAGGAGATTGCCTACTTCGTGAAGATCTTCCCATAGTGAGGCTAGTCCTTCGTGGACGGAAGCCGTTATGGAATAGTCAAGGTTGCCACTTCGTGGACCCTTATGGGTGGAGCCCTCCATGGACTCTCGCGACCGTTACCCTCCGTGGGTTGAAGACTCCATAAACGTGGATGTACGATAGCACCACCTATCGGAACCACGGGAAAAATCCTTGCGTCTTCAAATTGCGTTTGATCTTCCTCCCTATCCTCTATTACATATTCTTGTCTTTACTTTCTGCTGCTATACTCTTAGACATGCATGTGTAGGGTGTGCTTGACTTGCTATCATTGCTAAAATCTGCCAACACTTAAATTTGGGAAAAGATAGAAATTTTATTTAGTCAAGTAGTCTAATCACGCCCCCCCCCCCTCTAGACATACTTTCGATCCTACAAGTGGTATAAGAGCTTTGGTCTCCATTGCATTGGTTTCACAACCTAGGAGAGTATGGCGTCTAGTGAGGGAAATTATCACCGTAGAGGTCCAAATTTTGATGGTACAAATTTTGCTAGTTGGAAGCACAAAATGAAAATGCATATTCTTGGTTGTTGTTCGTGTTGGCCTGCAAGGTGAATTCTTTGGTGATGGAAAGGAACCGGATCATGAAGCGACCGCGGATGAATTGAAGATGTTGCAATACAATGCTCAAGCATGTGACATTCTTTTCAACTGCCTATGCCCCGAAGAATTCAACAAAATCAGCCGTCTTGAGAATGCCAAGGAAATTTGGGATACTTTGGTTGATATGCATGAAGGTACCGAATCCGTGAGAGAATCCAAGTTAGATGTTCTTCAAAGTCAGCTTGACAAGTTCAAGATGAAGGATGGTGAAGAAGTCGCAGAAATGTACTCTAGGCTAGCTCTCATCACCAATGAGATTGCCGGCTTAGGAAGCGAAGAGATGACTGACAAATTCATCATCAAGAAGATACTTAGAGCTTTGGATGAGAGATACGACACCGTGTGCACATTGATCCAAATGATGCCCAACTGCAAAGATCTCAAGCCTACGGAAGTCATTGGAAGGATTGTTGCTCATGAGATGACACTCAAAGACAAAGAAGAGCTTCACAACAAGTCAAGCGGTGCTTACAATGCCACAAGTGATGCTCCCGCAACTTCAAGCGACAACCTTGTCACCAATGAAGAGATAAGCCTCATGGTCAAGAAATTCAACAACTTCTATAAGAATAGAGGCAAAGAACGAAGCTCCAACTCAAGATATGAAGAGAAGCGTTCGTCAAGTCGTGACCGAAACTGCTACAATTGTGGGAAGCCCGGACACTACTCAAATGAGTGCACGGCTCCCTACAAACGAAGAGAAGAGTCACCAAGAAGACGAAGCTCAAGAAATGAATCACCTCAAAGAGAGAGAAGGAGTAGAGATGATCGTTATGAACGAAGACTCTCAAGGAGAAGTAGGGACTCGGAGAAGAAGGACAAGTACACCAAGAGATACTCAAGAAGAAGACATCAAGCTCACGTTGCTGAATGGGTTTCCGGCTCCAAATCCGACAACCACTTCGAGAGAAGCTATCACTCCAACTCCGACTATAGTCAAGATGAAGGCGTTGCCGGACTTGCACTAGTGAGTACCAACTCCTATGACATATTTGATTCACCAAATGAAGGAAGTGGAAGTTGCTTCATGGCTAAAGGCCCCAAGGTATCACACCCCGAATATCTTGATTTCAATAGTGATGAGGATGATTTGCTTGGAGATGATGACTTGCTCTTTGATAAAGCTAGTGATGTTAGTCAAAATGAACTTGATAATTTTCATGTTAGTCAAGATAAGTCGGTTGATGATGATAAGATGGAAATAGAGCGACTAACTAAAGAATTAAACACTCTTAAGTTAGCCCATGAATCTACTCTAGAAGATCATAGAGACCTTGTAAAGACTCGTGAGAAGCTACGCTTCGAGAAGCTCACTTTGGAGCAAGAACATGAGTTTCTTAAAGCTATCAATGACGATCTCCGAAAGAAGACTTCATCTTATCTAGCCAAACGATTACTCTTGTCTACATTCATGCCACAAGTTAAACCTAGACAAACTAGTAACAAAGGCAAGAAAGGTTCTTCATCTAGTAGCAACAATAAAAATGCTAAATCTAATGATGTTGCTTCTAGTAGTTCTATTGATTTCACTAATGATGATTCTCTTAGCCAAGTTACACATGAGCAAGAAAACGATTTATTGAAAGGAATTATAGAGAAAGGTATCTACAAAAGTCTTGCCGGATGTAAGCAATTTGAGGAGGTTGTACGCAAGCACGGAGGATAGCGGAAGAACCATGGCATTGGCTACTTCAACGCAAATGGAGTTGAATGGGAAGAAGGTCAATACCCCAAGCCAAAGTTTGTTCCTCAAAAGGAGAAGTATGAACATACTCTCCCCAAGGGAACAAACACTCAAGATGACCTTCCACCACAAGACCACAAGCTCAAGGGCAAGGACAAGCTTCAAGAGGAGATTGACTCATATGAAGAAGAATCCCAAGCTTTGCTCAAGTGGGTTCCCAAAGCTTCTACAAGCTCAACTTCTACAAGTGCCACTTCAACACCAAGGATTCCCATCAAGTTGATGTGGGTTCCCAAGAAGAAGAACTAGAGAAGTTCTTGAGGGGTGATTCCGCCAATGAAATTCACTCATAATTCATTATTGGCAAGGACTAGTTGCAATCAACATCAACTCTATGCAATAGTTCAAGGAGTCACACATTCCCTCGAAGGTAAGCAAGGGACAAGGTAATTAATGAATCCATGGACATCATCTCATATGCTTTGCACTTCATGTCCATAGATATCCTTGTATTTGTCTCTTGTGCTTGGGACTAACCCATGTAGGTGAGAAGAGTAAGGAAACAACAAGGATGCTCCTAACTCAAGATGATCTTCATCAACCTTGAGCATCCACCACTACATCACCCACATGAAGTCTTCTACGACAAACCCAAGGTTAGTTTATCCCTCCTATGGGGGGATGTCACATCAAGGGGGAGCTTTACTCTAAGACTTGAGTTAAAGCATCTCTTAGAATGTGACAACATTAAATGCTTTATGTAAAAGTGGTAACCCCACTTGTGCTTAAACGATGAGTATGACCTATGATCAAGTATTCTTACTTGGCTCCTAAGTCAATATACTCATATATAGATGACTCTGTCATCGCCAAAGTGCTTGTTAGATGCTAGTATGTATGTGCATGTTTGCCATGATTTCATTTGATATCTTATTGTGTGAGCATGTTGGTCTGCATTTCTTTAATCATTCGAGGACATCCAATTGTTGCTACTTGGTTTTATTTTCTCTTTTTCCAATTGGATGGACAAGAATGCCTAGGACCCCTCTCTAGCTATCTATGCTTTCTTGTCTCATATTCTATTCTTGCTGCATCACAAAACTTGAACAAGTACTTCTCGATCTCTCTGTGTGAGGAGCACTCGGAGGTCCGTATGGAAAAGGACTGACCACCAAAACCTCCCAAGTGCATCTCGGTGGAACCAACACAAAAATCTCGGTCTCACCGATGCCTAGGGTTGATCTGGTTTTCCAATCTCGGTAACACCAATTCCATCTTCTCGGCTTCACCGAGTTTCCCTGTCAGCTGACAGTTGAGGAACTCGGTGGCACCGATAATTTTGAACCGGTGTCACCGACAGCGATGGGTACTTATTGTGGCGGACCCGACTTTTGAAATTACTTCTTCAAACGTCCCGTTCCTCCAAACCCTAGCTATCGTTTGTGGACCCCCGGTCGTCGCCGTTGTCTTCCCGAGCGCCTCCGCCGTTGGAACTCGCCGCCGTCGATGGAATCTTCACCGCCGTCGTCGCCATAGCGGACTCGTCACCAAGTTAGGGTACGAATCCGACCCCTTGTGCGCTCCTCTTTCCAAATCATGCGCATTAGGACCGTTCCATCGATAAGCCACAGTTTGAGATCAATCTATCCTCTATAATCTTCCATTAGAATAGAGAACAACGAGTTTTTTTTGGTTTTGCCGTCCGCAATCTGAATCTCGGTGACACCGAAGCACAAAAATTGGTCTTACCGATTTGGTTTTTAGGTCTACTGAGTACAGTCTCGGTGAAACCGAGCACCCACTTTCGGTTAAACCGAAGTGGTTGCCAAGTTTCTGTAAAGCAGACTGTGAGTCTCGGTAGGTCCGAAAATTGTGACTCAGTGGTACCGAAATTCCCTTTGCAGAAAGCAAACCTTAAGAATTCTAAGTTCAAATTTGACAAAACTTCTGCATTTTGTGATGGCAACCCTTCTACTCTTCTATGCTCTATTCACAGGGTCAGCATGTCAGGCTCAGATGATAGCCAGAACAATTTCAGAGAGGAGAATGTTGATATGAGCTCAGGCACTAGTCCTGAGGGCAGCTATGATGATGTGCCCAGCTCACCAGATTTGCCCAAAGCTGCAACCAGGGCCAGGAGGAAGCTGAACTCTGATGAGGAGGATGAGGACTTTGTGCCAGAAGAGGTCCTTGCCAAGCAAAAGCAGGACAAGGCAGACAAGGCTGCCAAGAAACATGCTAAGGTTGCTACCTCATCTAGAAAGGTAGTAAGGAAGGAGTATGCTAGTTCAGAGGCATTGAAAGCACGAGGGAGTGCTAAGGCAGCAATGACTCTTCACCTTGAGTCACCTCCAAGGAAGTCTATGCCCAAGAAGGTAGGAGAGAAGAAGAGAGAAAGGACAAGATATGTCAAAGCTACAGTTCTTCCTTCTACTCTAGAGTACTTAGATGAAGAAGAGGAGGAAGAGCCAGCTACCAAGGCTCCTCCTAAGAAGAAGAAGAAGCTATTGGCTGATGCTATGCCCAAGGATACATCATCCAAAGGCACCAAGACTGCCCCCAAGAAGGTTGCTGGTGCTCCAAAGCCCAAGAGGACCACTAGAGACATCCCAGCTACTGCCAAGAACAAGAGTTCCACTTTTAGAGAAGCTGAGGATGATACACTATCAGTCTTGATGAAGCTGAGACCACACTGCTACTTCTTGAGCTTGCGTTGGTTTTCCCTTGAAGAGGAAAGGGTGATGCAGCAAAGTAGATAAGTATTTCCCTCAGTTGTTGAGAACCAAGGTATCAATCCAGTAGGAGATACAAACAAGTCCCCAATCTTCGCACCTACACAAACAATCAAACTCTTGCACCCAACGCTGAAAGGGGTTGTCAATCCCTTCACGGTTATTTGCAAGGATGAGATCTGATAGAGATAGATATAAAAGATTGCTAGAACGGAAAGTAAAACAAAAGTAAAAAGAATGCAGCGAGGTATTTTTTGTATTTTTGGTTTATAGATCTGAAAATATAATATGGTAAATAGACCCGGGGGCCATAGGTTTCACTAGAGGCTTCTCTCATGAAGGAAAATAATACGGTGGGTGAACAAATTACTGTCGAGCAATTGATAGAAAAGCGCATAGTTATGACGATATCCAAGGCAATGATTATGCATATAGGCATCACGTCCGTGTCAAGTAGACCGAAACGATTCTGCATCTACTACTATTACTCCACACATCAACCGACTCCTGCCTGCATCTAGAGTATTAAGTTCATGAAGAACAGAGTAACGCATTAGGTAAGATGACATGATGTAGAGGGATAAACTCAAGCAATATGATGAAAACCCCATCTTTTATCCTCGATGGCAACAATACAAATACGTGCCTCGCTACCCCTACTTTGTCACTGGGTGAGGACACCGCAAGATTGAACCCAAAACTAAGCACTTCTCCCATTGCAAGAATTACCAATCTAGTTGGCCAAACCAAACCAATAACTCAAAGAGACTTGCAAAGATATGAAATCATGCATATAAGAATTCAGAGAAGATTCAAATAATATTCATAGATAAGCTTATCATAAACCCACAATTCATCGGATCTCGACAAACACACCGCAAAAGAGTATTACATCGGATAGATCTCCATGAAGATCATGAAGAACATGGTATTGAAGAACAAAGAGAGAGAAGAAGCCATCTAGCTACTAGCTATGGACCCGAAGGTCTGTGGTAAACTACTCACGCATCATCGGAGGGGCAATGGAGTTGATGTAGATGCCCTCCGTGATCGAATCCCCCTCCGGCAGATTGCCGGAAAAGGTTCCTTTCGAAATAACATGGCCTTAGAAAGTTATCCCTACAAAATCATATGGTCTGGCTATGCTCCATCTTCCCCACACAAAGTATCTAAATCATGTACAACCCCGATGACAAGTCAAGCAATTGTTTCACACCTTTTATGTTCTCAAACCTTTTCAACTCTCACGCAATACATGAGCGTGAGCCATGGATATAGCACTATAGGTGGAATAGAATATGGTGGAGGTTGTGAGGAAAAATGAGAAGATAGTCTCACATCAACTAGGCGTATCAATGGGATGAGATGCCCATCAATAGATATCAATGTGAGTGAGTAGGGATTGCCATGCAACGAATGCACTAGAGCTATAAGTGTATGAAAGCTCAAAAAAGAAAACTAAGTGGTTGTGCATAAGATGAAAAATTCCACTAGTTATATGAAAGTGACAAAATAGGAGACTCTCTATCATGAAGATCATGGTGCTACTTTGAAGCACAAGTGCGGAAAAAGATAGTAGCAATTGTCCCTTCTCTCTTTCTCTCATTTTTTTTCTTTTTTTTGGTGAGCATCTTTGGCCTCTTTTTTTTATTTGGGCTTCGCTGGCCTCTTTTATTATTTGTAAAGTCCGGAGACTCATCCCAACTTGTGAGGGAGTCATAGCTTCCATCATCCTTTTCTCTCACGGGACAATGCTCTAATAATGAAGATCATCACACTTTTATTTACTTACAACTCAAAAATTACAACTCGATACCTAGAACAAAATATGACTCTATATGCAATATGAAAGTGATGGTGCGTGTCATGAAAAACGGAACGGTGGAAATTGCATGGCAATATATCTCGGAATGGCTATGGAAATGCCATAATAGGTAGGTATGGTGGCTGTTTTGAGGAAAGTATATGGTGGCTGTTTTGAGGAAGGTGGGTTTAATGCACCGGCGAGAGTTGCGCGGTACTAGAGAGGCTAGCAAAGGTGGAAGGGTGAGAGTGCGTATAATCCATGGACTCAACATTAGTCATAAAGAACTCACATACTTATTGCAAAAGTCTATTAGTTATCGAAGCAAAGCATTAGACGCATGCTCCTAGGGGATAGGTTGGTAGGAGTTAACCATCGCGCGCTCCCGACCCTCACACAAAGGTTGACAATCATTAAACAAATCATGCTCCGACTTCGTTACATAACGGTTCACCATACGTGCATGCTACGGGAATCACAAACTTTAACACAAGTATTTCTTCCAATTCACAATTACTCACTAGCACGACTCTCATATTACCATCTTTATATCTCAAAACTATATGCAAGGAATCAAACTTCTCATAGTATTCAATGCACTTAATACGAAAGTTTTAATTATATCCCTCTTGGATTCCCATTATATTAGGACTAAATTCATAACCTAAACCAATTACCATGCTGTTTAAAGACTCTCAAAATAATATAAGTGAGGTTCGAGAGTTCAATTATTTCTATAAAATAAAACACCACCATGCTCTAAAAAGATATAAGTGAAGTACTAGAGCAACATTGCCTAGCTCAAAAGATATAAGTGAAGCACATAGAGTATTCTAATAAATTCACGATTAATGCGTGTCCCCCTCAAAATATGTGTGTAGCACGGATGATTGTGGCAAACTAAAAAGCAAAGACTCATATCATACAAGACGCTCCAAGCAAAACACATATCATGTGGTGAATAAAATTATAGCCTCGAGTAAATTTACCGATGGATTGAAGACGAAAGAGGGGATGCCTTCCGGGGCATCCCCAATCTTAGGCTCTTTGGTATCCTTGAATATGGCTTGGGGTGCCTTGGGCATCCCCAAGCTTAGGCTCTTGCCACTCCTTATTCCATAGTCCATCAAATCTTTACCCAAAACTTGAAAACTTCACAACACAAAACTCAACAGAAAACTCATGAGATCCGTTAGTATAAGAAAAATAAATCACCACTTTAGGTACTGTTGTGAACTCATTATTTATTTATATTGGTGTAATATCTACTGTATTCCAACTTCTCCATGGTTCATACCCCCCGATACAACCCATAGATACATCAAAATAAGCAAACAACACAAAGAAAACAGAATCTGTCTAAAACAGAACAGTCTGTAGTAATCTAAAGACTTCGAATACTTCTGTAACTCCAAAAATTCTGAAAAATTAGGAAAATCAGGGAAATTTGTATATAAATCTTTTGTAAAAATTTCAGATCAAAATCAAGTTCCAGTGAATTTACAAAATTCTTGGACTGAGAGCAAAAGTTTCTGTTTTTCAGCAAAATCAAATCACAAACACCGTAGACCATCCCAAAGGTCTTACTTGGCTCAAACACTAATTTAAACAAGAAAACACAATTACTACAGAGGTAATAATGTGCAAAACATTCAAAAACAGAAGCAAAAACAAAAGCAAAAGAAATAAAATTGGGTTGCCTCCCAACAAGCGCTATTGTTTAACGCCCCTAGCTAGGCATAACGCAATAGATCTAGGTATTGTCATCTTTGGTATGCAATCCATAAGTAGCTCTCATAATAGATTCATAAGGTAATTTTATTTTCTTTCTAGGAAAGTGCTCCATGCCTTTCCTTAATGGAAATTGGAATCTAATATTTCCTTCCTTCATATCAATAATTGCACCAATCGTTCTAAGGAAAGGTCTACCAAGAATAATAGGACATGTAGGATTGAAATCTATATCAAGAACAATGAAATCTACGGGCACATAATTCCTATTTGCAACAATAAGAACATAATTAATCCTTCCCATAGGTTTCTTTATAGTGGAATCCGCAAGATGCAAATTTAAAGAGCAATCATCAAATTCACGGAAACCTAGCACATCACATAAAGTTTTTGGAATCGTGGAAACGCTAGCACCCAAATCACACAAAGCATGGCACTCATAATCTTTAATTTTAATCTTAATAGTAGGTTCCCACTCATCATAAAGCTTTCTAGGTATAGAAACTTCCAACTCAAGTTTTTCTTCAAAAGATTTCATCATAGCATCCACGATATGTTTAGTAAAAGCTTTATTTTGATTATAAGCATGCGGAGAATTCAACATGGATTGCAACAAGGAAACACAATCAATCAAAGAACAACTATCATAATTAAAGTCCTTGAAATCCAAAAGAGTGGGTTCATTACTATTTAAAGTTTTTACCTCTTCAATCCCACTTTTATCAATCTTAGCATTAAGATCTATAAACTCCGAATCATTGGGACGCCTTTTAACTAAAGTTGACTTATCTCCAGTCCCATCTTTATCAAGATTGATATTAGAAAACAAAGATCCAATAGGAGTCACATCAATCACTTTAAGATCTTCATCATTATTATCACGAGAACACACTTTTTCAAGCCATTCACGCTTAGCACGTATTCTAGCGGTTCTTTCCTTACACTCATCAATAGAAATTCTCATAGCCTTTAAAGAATCATTAATATCATGATTGGGTGGAATAGATCTAATGTCGGGGCCAGATTTCCGGGGCACAATATCCTAGAAATTAACCCCTCGTGTCATCACCAGCCCCAGGATTTCTGTTACTGGTGGACACGTCCTTGTTACAGATTACCAAGCAATTACAAGAATTGGGTACAAGACCATAAAGGTCTAATGATACAATAATGATTTCTGGTGGTGGATGACGGAAGCGATTCGTGAATTCTCCAACGTCGATGGGGCTCCATTCCCACAGGAACGGCTGACCTGGATAAATCCTATCTTGCGTGGCTGCTATCCTAAGCTCCGCATGAACGTCGTCATAATACTCTTATGACCTGGCCAATGAAATAACCAGGGACAAGCCAGTGAGTACGTTTGAATGTACTCACAAACATTATGAACAAATGATATACCGAATGCAGCAGATAACATATGATCATGAAGGAGTAAACTATTTGCTTATGCTCATGCTGGACTATATTATATGCATGCTGACAGGAATTAAATCATGGCATGATGACATATTAGCATATGCAGATGTAACGAGTTAGCGACAAACAAAGAAGTTTGATGGAAAATCGGACGAGACAGAACCATCCGAGAATCCCAAAGAAAATATAAAAGATATGTCGGTTGGATGTCAAGTGACACGACGGTAGGTCTTGAAGAGAAATGCCAAACGGGTGTCTAAAAGAGAAATCGGACGAGACAGAACCATCCGAGAACTCAAGCGACGCCACGAGAGGTCTTGAAAAGAAATGCCAGTCGGGTGTCCACAAGAGTAGTGGCGAGATAGAACCGCCTCAGAGCTCGAGGGACGCCAAGAGAGGTCTTGAAAATAAAACTGAATGCCCAGGGTAGTCTAGCCAGCCCCTGAGACACTCAGAAAATAAAACTAAGAGAAACGGGTTAGTCCACAATAATAATCATAGCATCAGTAATATTCATGATAACATCAGTAGTAGTAGTAATTATTCTGCAAAATAAACTATGCACAATTTTAATTATTTCCTCCGGAGACCGACTCTAAGACCGACACTTGACCAACCCAGACTGTAGTCCTTAACCGCGGACACAGCTATTCGAATAGATATAACTCTGCAGAGGGTGTACTCTTTACCCACAACTAAAGGATTTCTTTAGCCAACACCGAGACGCTGACTAATTCCTATTACGGTCTTCAGGTTGAAACACACCTAACCAGCACACACCCGCTTAACCATCCGGATGCCAGGAATCACCCAAGGCATCTGTTTGGTAAAACTCTAAGACGGGGAGACCAACGTCCTGCATGGGATCACTATTCATACGCACGGATTACAAGGGGGGACCCCCTCTCGGCTACCAGCCGGAAACACCCATGCCCCCTGACCCGATGACAGGATTTAGTCCACAGCTGCGGAAACCCTCATCGTAGTCCTCTATGCGGTGTGTGCAAGGAAAGGGGTTAACAACTTACTGAACCATACCCCACCTGAGGCAGGGACAAGTGGCAGCACGAATCAAGTATGGGGGTTACCGGTGACAAGACTCGATCTACGGTCGACCCAGGAGGTGTTACTTATTATCACCGGTATGTTCCACATATATCTCGTGACACCACCGTGTCAAATATGTCCCGTGCCCACCGGCACGTCCAAGGCAGGAGCACACTCCTGGATTCTCACAACTTATACATGTCAGAACTTGAGTGGAATGCATGCAAGAGAAAATATATACATGACCATGCATTCATGCAATATTACTACCCATACACAATTCCTATTATCAAAACCATGCTTCAAATATTCTAGCTAGCAATTATCAAACATCCACCATATAAAGAGTTCAAAAATGCTTGCCTTGAGCATGCAGAAGTGTTGGGTGCACTCCAAAAGTTTGAGATATTTATCTCCCCTCCATTTCCTATTTTTGAAATTATTGGAAATCAACACACAATTCGAAAACAGTGCAGAAAAGTTGTTGGAATATTTTTGAAATAAATATGTAAATAAACTAGGTCAAATTTGGGTGGCAACGGAAAAAGAATCAATTGATTTGAAGTTGTGGTGAAAAAGTTATAAGTAGTCAAAGATCAGTCAAACTTCGGTTTTTAAATAAATCAGAGAAAAGAAAAACGTTTCGGGTGGAATACGCTTTCAAGAACCAAAGACATACTCAGGGAAAAGGCGCCTTCACTTATGACAGCTCAGGCACGACCCAGTCGCTGACGTGCGGGGCCCATCGGTCAGCTTTGACCTGCGGTCAAAGCGGCCTTCTCCCTCCTCTGGCCGAGCAGGAGGAGAACTCCCGGCGATCCTCGCCGGCAGTAGAGGGCACCACGACGCACGGCGATCGGACCGTCGTTCTCAAGAGCTTGCGGCGATCAAGGGGAGGTACGCCACCGTCACCGACGAGCTCAGGGGCGTCGGTGGCTTCGATCCCGGCGGACGGCGGCATCGGCTCCGAGATGAACTCCGCCCATGGCGGTTCCCCGAGAGAAAACTAAGAGGGGAATGGACTCAGAGCACCTCGGTAAGGTCACCTGCGTAGCTAATGGAGTGGGGAGTGCTCTGGGGCGAAGAATTTCACCGAGAGACGCCGGCGAGCCCCACGGCCGGAGGTGAGGGAAACGGCCACTCCCGGTCGATTGGCTGCCTGGGGAGGTGGCTAGGGGAGAGAGAGACGATCCTGTGAAGCGAGACGAGCTCAGGGATGGGTTTTATAGGAGGGAAGAGGCGGTGCCGCGGCTTCCAGAGATAACCATCGCGGTGGCGGCCATTACTACGCCGGCGAGGTGGTTATGGGCGGTGGCGTGAGTCAGCGAGGCCGGTAGGGGTCGGTGGAGAGCTGGTGAGCTGCGGATAGGCTTGAGCCGTTGGCAATTAAGGCGAGGCGGCTCGGGCAGAGGCGTGGCGGAACGGGATTCGTCGGGCAGCGCTCTGGTCGGTGGCTGGCCGGCGCTAGGCGACGAGGCGAGGGGAGGGGAGGCTGAGTCTGGTGCGGGAGGTGGCTCAGGCGTGCGATGCTGGGGAGACGGGTGCGGGCGGCGCCCTGGCGTGCAGTGCGCGTGCTCTGGATGCGTCTGACGCGCTCTGGACACGCACGCCAGGTGCTCGGTGATATGCCAGGGTGCTCCAAGTTGATTCTAATGAGCTGGGTTTTTTTGGAAGGGTGATGCTCCTGGAGATTCTAGAGATGATGGACATGATGGTTTCGCCTGAAGATCTAGTGTCAAGTGCAGATTAGAGAGTTGCAAATTTACTGTCATGAGCTGAAGGTGTTCGACAGAATGTTAGGGTGACCTAGGTGATTCTGGTAGACATGGAAATTGGCAGGTGGAGGTCTCTTTGGATGGTAAAGATAGTGGTGAAGTTGGTTTGGCAAGAAAAGAAACTTGTCAGTGCAAGTTTTACAAAACTTCAGTTCTGGACAGAAATTACAGAGGGGTATTTGGTGGACTTCCAAGATGCAAATGAATCTGATCTTATGGACTTAAGGTTTTGGTTGGAAGGACTATAAGTGGGAAAAATTTAGGAATTGTTTGGGCAAGGAAAATGGGGTTGTAGTTATAACCTAGAAACTGGACAGAATTGAAAAGAGGGAGTTACATTCAAAATTTTCAAAACACCAAGTTAGGTTTTTGCATAAAAGTGATATATAGGCATCACATGACCTCCCATAATTTTTGTGGAATTTTTAAAGAATTATTTAAAGTAGTTGTAGTGTAACAGAAGCATTTAAAACATTGAAAATGCTATTAAAAGAATTATTTTGGGGCAATTTTTATTATGAAAATAATTCCTATTGTTATTAAAATATAAATTAAATGGTTTAATTAAACTACCAAAGGCCATGATATTATTTCCTAAAATTCCTATATGGAGGGAAGAATTTTGAAAGACAGAACCAGAAACCCTTCTTGCTACTTCTTGAGCTTGCGTTGGTTTTCCCTTGAAGAGGAAAGGGTGATGCAGCAAAGTAGATAAGTATTTCCCTCAGTTGTTGAGAACCAAGGTATCAATCCAGTAGGAGATACAAACAAGTCCCCAATCTTCGCACCTACACAAACAATCAAACTCTTGCACCCAACGCTAAAAGGGGTTGTCAATCCCTTCACGGTTATTTGCAAGGATGAGATCTGATAGAGATAGATATAAAAGATTGCTAGAACGGAAAGTAAAACAAAAGTAAAAAGAATGCAGCGAGGTATTTTTGGTATTTTTGGTTTATAGATCTGAGAATATAATATGGAAAATAGACCCGGGGGCCATAGGTTTCACTAGAGGCTTCTCTCATGAAGGAAAATAATACGGTGGGTGAACAAATTACTGTCGAGCAATTGATAGAAAAGCTCATAGTTATGACGATATCCAAGGCAATGATTATGCATATAGGCATCACGTCCGTGTCAAGTAGACCGAAACGATTCTGCATCTACTACTATTACTCCACACATCGACCGACTCCTGCCTGCATCTAGAGTATTAAGTTCATGAAGAACAGAGTAACGCATTAGGTAAGATGACATGATGTAGAGGGATAAACTCAAGCAATATGATGAAAACCCCATCTTTTTATCCTCGATGGCAACAATACAAATACGTGCCTCGCTACCCCTACTTTGTCACTGGGTGAGGACACCGCAAGATTGAACCCAAAACTAAGCACTTCTCCCATTGCAAGAATTACCAATCTAGTTGGCCAAACCAAACCAATAACTTGAAGAGACTTGCAAAGATATGAAATCATGCATATAAGAATTCAGAGAAGATTCAAATAATATTCATAGATAAGTTGATCATAAACCCACAATTCATCGGATCTCGACAAACACACCGCAAAAGAGTATTACATCGGATAGATCTCCATGAAGATCATGAAGAACATGGTATTGAAGAACAAAGAGAGAGAAGAAGCCATCTAGCTACTAGCTATGGACCCGAAGGTCTGTGGTAAACTACTCACGCATCATCGGAGGGGCGATGGAGTTGATGTAGATGCCCTCCGTGATCGAATCCCCCTCCGGCAGATTACCGGAAAAGGTTCCAAGATTGGATCTCACGGGAACAGAGGCTTCCGATGGCGGAAAAGTATTTTCGTGGCTCTTTTTGGTATCCAGGGAATATTTGGGAATTTATAGGCCGAAGAATAGGGTTAGGAGGGCTGCCGTGGGGCCACAAGCCAGGGGGCGCCCCCCCCCCCTAGGGCGCGCCCTGGTGGTTTGTGACGCCACGGCAGGTCTCCTACCTTCATCTCCAAGTCTGTTGGGTTTCTTCTGGTCCAAGAAAAATCATTCCGAAGATTTTATTCCGTTTGGACTCCATTTAATATTCCTTATCTGCAATACTCAAAAACAAGGAAAAAACAGAAACTGGCACTAGGCTCTAGATTAATAGGTTAGTCCCAAAAATAATATATAATAGCATATTAATGCATATAAAACATCCAAAACAGATAATATAATAGCATGGAACAATCAAAAATTATAGATACGTTGGAGACGTATCACACACCTTCCTGAGCACAATGCCAGCCATCCAGTTGCTGAGGACATGAAGAAGAGGAAGGATTCTGGATTGAGGGAGTGGAGAGCCATAGATCCCTATTCTCAGAGGAGAAGGACAGTTGTAGACTACATGTTCTACACCAAGGAACAGCAAGACTTCTATGAGACCATATTGCTTGACAAGAGCCCTGTTGTTAGTGATATGAGGTATGTTGATTGGAAATACATCAAGGAGAACCAAGACTACTTTCCAAGTGTGCAAGACAATTTCCACTGCATTGGCATTGATGAGTTTGTTGGGAAGGAGTTCACTGCCTGGAATGACGAGATGATCATGCAATTCTACTCCACTGCACATTTCTATGGAGATGGTAGAATTGTATGGATGACTGAAGGCACCAGATATGAATCCACTGTTGGTGAGTGGGCTGCCATCTTAGGAGCCCCACAGGTGCAAGAGGGAGACTTGGATGTGTATTCCGAGTCCAAGGCAAACCACAACTCCATGGCCAATATGTACAATGAGATCCCTGCTGCAAATGTGCATTCACACAAGCTTGGATCCATCTACTTTCTTCAGGCTGGCCTACGCACAACCAACACCATCTTGAGGTATACATTGATGCCTAAGTCTGGAGATGAGAAGATGATCAGAGGCTATTCTATCAACATGCTGCTTCATATTGATCAACACACCAGATTTCGAGTGATGGACTTGATAGTAGAGACTGTGAAGAGGACTGTTGCAGACCAGAAGAGATCATGTGGATATGCTCCATATATTCAGATGCTTATCAACTCCCAGCTGGAGAAGCACGTGTATGCCCTTGATCGACCACATTTGCCACTCCTGCCAGAGCTAGAAGACAATGTTGTGGTGATGGATCCAGATCATCCCACCTCAGCTACAGCACAGGCAGAGACAGAGGCAGCCAGAGACTCTAGTGCTCAGGTGCCCAAGACCCGGAGTGAGCAGATGGATCTTCTTCTCAGTTCCGTGCTCAGCATGCAGAAGGATATTGGAAACATCTTGAAGAACCAGGAGAGTCTGGGAAGGATTGTTGAGAGCAAATTTCACATTCTCAACAACAAGGTGGATGAGCTCACAGTGACAGTAAATGAGCTCAAGAAAGAAGTTGATGGCGTGCCCAGTCCCCACACTACAGATGATGATGAGGATATTCCACCTCTCCGAGCCGACACTCAGTTCACTACTAAAGCTAGGACTCCTACCGTTACAGCTCCAGAGTTGAGGCCTTCTTCGTCAGCACCTGCTATAGCTCCATCAGCTCCTTTAGCTTCGTCAGCTACTCCAGCACCTCCAGTTGCTACTCCAACTCCATCCATGACGTCTGCTGAAGTCTTCGCTGATGCCGTTCTCTCGACTCCTTCATCAGCTACCGGAGGAGATCAGCCCCAGACAGACACTTAGTTCTATATACCTTTGAACTTTTTGGTAACTTGTTGCCAAAGGGGGAGAAGTTGTATAGATCATTAGGGCTTCGAGAGAGGGAGAGTGTTGCTTTTTCTTGCTCTTCAAAAACATTGATATCTTTTGGTTTATTTGTGTTAAACCTTGTTTGTGTTTGATCATACACTTGATGTGCTACTACTATTTCCTATACTTGAGATGCTTATGAGATGATCATTCACTTTTACTTGTTGTATTGTGCTATGTTATTCATTCTTATTACTCCCGCACACCACCAAGTTGTATGTGACATGTAAGAGTGCCTCATATACCTAATCAATTGTGCATTTGCATTCAAACGCAAATTCAAAATAATGCACAAATTTAGGGGGAGCTCTTGCTTATCACATACTTCTTAAAGTGACGATTGTACTCATTGATTATATCATATGTCTAAGCTTTGATCTATATGTTGTCATCAATTACCAAAAAGGGGGAGATTGAAAGCACATTTGCTCCCTTGGTGGTTTTGGTAATTAATAACAACATATATCTCATTGAACTAATGTTTCCACTAAGTATATTTCAGGAAAAGTTCAATGATGGGATGGCAAAAGGATTGTGGAGAGACCCCTAGATGCAAGGAATTGGATTGGCAAAACTTCAAGGAAGGAGACTCTACATTTTACTTTGTGAGAAATCACTTTGAGTCTATAGGAAAGCCAATACTATTAAAAGGGGGTAAGGTATTGATGGTGAACAAAATGCTCCACGTGCACAAGTGATAGTCACCAAAAACACCCACAAGATCTTCCACAAAAGTCTGTCAAAAGCCTATCATGCAAAGTCGGTGCCACCAATATTCCCCACTCGGCCCTACCGATTTTCTCTTCAGACAGATCCCAGTCAAACCCTAGATCTTTGGTACTGCCGATTCTGCATCGGTGCCACCGAGTTCAGCTTGCCAACTCTCTGTTGCCTCTTTTCTAAGATTCGGAATTTTCGAGTTTTTGGATCGGTGCCACCGAGTTTTTGCAATCTGACCGTTGGTCACCTGATCGGTACTGCCGAGATTTATATATCGGTCTCACCGAGATTCGAAAGTTGCTACCTTTTGAGCAATTTGGTACCACCGAGTTTCACACTTCGGTGTCACCGAGTTGGTCATTATAGGTGTAACGGTTGGATTTTTGGAGATGCCTATATATACCCCTTCACCACCACCCACTCGCAAGAGAAGCACTCAGAACTATTCCATACTTGCCCCATCTGATTTTCTGAGAGAGAGCCACCTACTCATGTGTTGAGATCAAGCCATTCCATTCCAACCATATGAATCTTGATTTCTAGCCTCCCCAAGTTGCTTTCCATCCAATCAATCTCTTCCACCAAAGCCAAATCTCTGAGAGAGTGATTGTGTGTTGAGGAGTCTATCATCTTGAAGCACAAGAGCAAGGAGTTCATCGTTACTATCGAGCCTATTACCTTTTGGAGGGTGGTGCCTCCTAGATTGGTTAGGTGTCGCTTGGGAGCCTCCTACATCGTGTTGTGGAGTTGAACCAAGAAGTTTGTACGGGCAAGGAGATCGCCTACTTCGTGAAGATCTACCCATAGTGAGGCTAGTCCTTCGTGGACGGAAGCCGTTATGGAATAGTCAAGGTTGCTACTTCGTGGACCCTTATGGGTGGAGCCCTCTGTGGACTCTCGCGACCGTTACCCTCCGTGGGTTGAAGACTCCATAAACGTGGACGTACGATAGCACCACCTATCATAACCACGGGAAAATCCTTGCGTCTTCAAATTGTGTTTGATCTTCCTCCCTATCTTCTATTACATATGCTTGTCTTTACTTTCCGCCGCTATACTCTTAGACATGCATGTGTAGGGTGTGCTTTACTTGCTATCATTGCTAAAATCTGCCAACACTTAAATTTGGGAAAAGATGGAAATTTTATTTAGTCAAGTAATCTAATTACCCCCCCCCCTCTAGACATACTTTCGATCCTACAGTTGGTGAATTTGGATCATGTAGCACTCGGATGACCGGAGGGATGTCAATTTGAGTGGGAGTTTTTAAGTAATATGATTAACTAAACTCATTATCTTGAACAATAGTCTAAGTTGTCTTTGCAAATTTTATGTTGTAGATCAATGGCCCGCGCAGTAGTTCCCCTGAATTTCAATGCGTTCCTAGAGAAAGCTAAGCTGAAAGATTATGGAAGTAACTTTGTAAACTGGGCCCATAATCTGAGGATTATCCTCACGGCTTCCCAGAAGGCTTATGTCCTTGATGCACCGCTCGGTGAGCCACCCGCTCCAGTGTCGTCTCCAGATGTTGCGAACACCTAGCAGTCGCGTTCGGATGATTACTCAATAGTTCAGTGTGCTATGCTGTATGGCTTAGAGCCGGGACTTCAAAGGCGTTTTGAACGTCATGGAGCATATGAAATGTTCCAGGAGTTGAAGTTTATCTTTGAGAAGAATGCCCGGATCGAGAGGTATGAGACCTCCGATAATTTCTATGCTTGCAAAATGGAGGAGAACGGGTCTATTAGTGAACGCATACTCAGAATGTCTGGGTATTCCAACCGTCTGGCTGAGTTGGGAATTACTTTCCCGCCGGAGGCGATCACTGACAGAGTTATTCAATCACTGCCACCTAGCTACAAAAGCTTCGTGTTGAACTATAACATGCAAGGGATGAACAAGTCAGTCGCCGAGCTGTTTGCGATGCTGAAAGTCGCTGAGCCTGAAATCCAGAAGGAGCATCAAGTGTTGATGGTCAATAAAACCACTAGTTTCAAGAAGAATGGCAAGGGCAAGAAGGGTAACTCCAAGAAGAGTGGAAAATCAGTTGCCCCTCCCGTGAAAAAACCCAAGGCTGGACCCAAGCCAGAAACTGAGTGCTTTCATTGCAAGGGTACTAGCCACTGGAAGCGGAATTGCCCCAAGTATCTGGCCGACAAGAAGGCGGCCAACACCAAACAAGGTATATATGATATACATGTTATTGATGTGTACCTTACCAACTCTTGTTGTAGTGCCTGGGTATTTGATACCGGTTCGGTTGCTCACATTTGCAACTCAAAATAGGAACTGTGGAATAGACGAAGGCTGGCAAAGGACGAAGTGATGATGCGCGTGGGAAATGGTTCCAAGGTTGATGTGATCGCCGTCGGCACGCTCGCTCTTCGACTACCATCGGGATTAGTGATGAACCTGAATAATTGTTATTTAGTGCCTGCGTTAAGCATGAACATTATATCTGGATCTTGTTTATTGCGAGACGGTTACTCATTTAAATCAGAGAATAATGGTTGTTCTATTTATATGAGTAATATCTTTTATGGTCATGCACCCATTGTGAGGGGTTTATTCTTATTGAATCTCGATAGTGATGATACACATGTTCATAACATTGATGCCAAAAGATGTAGAGTTGATAATGATAGCACCACTTTCTTGTGGCACTGCCGCTTAGGTCATATTGGTGTAAAACGCATGAAGAAACTCCATGATGATGGACTTTTGGAGTCACTTGATTTTGAATCACTTGACACATGTGAACCATGACTCATGGGCAAGATGACTAAGACCCCGTTCTCTGGAACAATGGAACGGGCAAGTGACTTGTTGGAAATCATACATACTGATGTGTGTGATCCGATGAGCATTGAGGCGCGCGGTGGATATCGTTATTTTCTCACCTTCACCGATGACTTAAGTAGATATGGGTATATTTACTTAATGAAACATAAGTCTGAAACGTTTGAAAAGTTCAAGCAATTTCAGAGTGAAGTTGAGAATCATTGTAACAAGAAGATTAAATTCCTACGATCTGATCAAGGAGGAGAATATCTGAGTTATGAGTTTGGCAATCACTTAAGACAATGTGGAATTGTTTCACAGTTGACGCCACCTGGAACACCACAGCGTAATGGTGTGTCCGAACGTCGTAATCGAACCTTATTGGATATGGTGCAGTCTATGATGTCTCTTGCCGATTTGCCACCATCGTTTTGGGGTTATGCGTTAGAGACAACTGCATTCACTTTAAATAGGGCACCATCTAAATCCGTTGAGACGACGCCGTATGAACTATGGTTTGGCAAGAAACCAAAGTTGTCGTTTCTTAAAGTTTGGGGATGCGATGCTTATGTCAAAAAGCTTCAGCCTGAAAAGCTGGAACCCAAAGCGGAGAAATGCGTCTTCATAGGATACCCAAAAGAGACGGTTGGGTACACCTTCTATCTCAGATCCGAAGGCAAAGTGTTTGTCGCTAAGAACGGGTCATTTCTCGAGAAAGAGTTTCTCTCGAAAGAATTGAGTGGGAGGAAGATAAAACTTGATGAGGTTGTTGAACCTTCACTTCAACCAGAGAGTAGCGCAGTGCAGAAAAATGTTTCTGTGAAGCCTACATCAGTTGAATAGGAAGCTAATGATAGTGATCATGAAGCATCGGATCAAGTTACTATCAAACCTCGTAGGTCGACAAGGGCACGTATTGCTCTTGAGTGGTACGGTAACCCTGTCTTGGAGGTCATGTTGTTGGACAATGATGAACCTACGAGCTATAGAGAAGCGATGGTGGGCCCGGATTCCAACAAATAGTTAGAGGCCATGAAATCCGAGATAGGATCCATGTATGAAAACAAAGTGTGGACTTTGTTAGTATTACCTGAAGGGCGGAAGGCCATTCAGAATAAATGGATCTTTAAGTGGAAGACGGACGCGGACGGTAATGTCACTGTCTATAAAGCTCGACTTGTGGCAAAGGGTTTTTCATAAGTTCAAGGAATTGACTACGATGAGACTTTCTCTCCCGTAGTGATGCTAAAGTCCGTCAGAATCATGTTAGCAATAGCTGCATTTTTCGATTATGAAATTTGGCAGATGGATATCAAAACAGCGTTCCTCAACGGTTTCCTTGAGGAAGAGTTGTATATGCAGCAACCAGAAGGTTTTGTCGGTCCTAAGGATGCTAAAAGGTATGCAAGCTCCAGCGATCCTTCTATGGACTGGGGCAAGCATCTCGGAGTTGGAATATATGCTTTGATGAGGTGATCAAAGCTTTTGGGTTAATACAAAGTTTGCAAGAAACTTGTATTTACATGAAAGTGAGTGGGAGCACTATAGCATTTCTGATAAAGTATATGTCGATCACATATTGTTGATCGGAAATGATGTAGAATTTCTAAAATGCATAAAGAGTTGTTTGAAAGGAGTTTTTCAAAGGAAGACCTGGAATGAAGCTACTTAAATATTGGGCATCAAGATCTATAGAGATAGATCAAGACGCTTGATAAAACTTTCAATGAATACATACCTTGACAAGATTTTGAAGGACTTCAAAATAGATCAGTCAAAGAAGGAGTTCTTGGCTGTGTTGTAAGGTATGAATTTGAGTAAGACTCAAAGCTCGACCACGCCAAGAAAAAAAAAGAGAAAGGACGAAGGTCGTCCCCTATGCCTTAGCCATAGGCTCTATATAGTATGCCATGCTGTGTACCGCACCTGGTGTGTGCCTTGCCATGAGTCTGTCAAGGGGTACAAGAGTGATCCAGGAGTGGATCACTGGACAGCGGTCAAAATTATCCTTAGTAACTAGAGGACTAAGGAAATGTTTCTCGATTATGGAGGTGATAAAGAGTTCGTCATAAAGGGTTATGTCGATGCAAGCCTTGACACTAATCCGGATGACTCCGAGTAGCAATCCGGATACGTATAGTGGACCAGTCATTTGGAATAGCTCCAAGTTACGTGGTAGCAGCATCTACAGTATGACATAGAGATTTGCAAAGTACACACGGATCTGAATGTTGCAGACCCGTTGACTAAAATCTCTCTCACAAGCAAAACATGATCAGACCCCAGAACTGTATGGGTGTTAGATTCATTACAATGTAAATCACATAGTGATGTGAGCTAGATTATTGACTCTAGTGCAAGTGGGAGACTGTTGGAAATATGCCCTAGAGGCAATAATAAAATAGTTATTATTATATTTCCTTGTTCATGATAAATGTTTATTATCCATGCTAAATTGTATTGATTGGAAACTCAAATACATGTGTGGGTACGTAGACAACAATGTGTCCCTAGTAAGCCTCTGATGGACTAGCTCGTTGATCAAAGATGGTCAAGGTTTCCTGGCCATAGACATGAGTTGTCATTTGATGATGAGATCACATCATTAGGAGAATGATGTGATGGACAAGACCCAAACTATGAACGTAGCATATGATCGTGTCAGTTTATTGCTATTGTTTTCTGCATGTCAAGTATGTGTTCCTATGACCATGAGATCATGTAACTCGCTGACACCGGAGGAGTACCTTGTGTGTATCAAACGTCAGAACGTAACTAGGTGACTATAAAGATGCTCTACAGGTATCTCCGAGGGTGTCTGTTGAGTTGGCATGGATCAAGACTGGGATTTGTTACTCCGTGGACGGAGAGGTATCTCAGGGCCCACTCGGTAATACAACATCACAATGAGCCTTGCAAGAAAAGTGACTAAAGTGTTAGCCACGGGATCTTGTATTACGGAACGAGTAAAGAGACTTGCCGGTAACGAGATTGAACTAGGTATGGAGATACCGACGATCGAATCTCGGGCAAGTAACATACCGATGAACAAAGGGAACAGCGTACGGGATTAACTGAATCCTTGACATAGAGGTTCAACCGATAAAAATCTTCATAGAATATGTAGGAACCAATATGGGCATCCAGGTCCCGCTATTGGTTATTGACCGTAGAGGTGTCTCGGTCATGTCTACATAGTTCTCGAACCTGCAGGGTCTGCACACTTAACGTTCGGTGACGTTTTGGTATTATTAAGTTATGTATGTTGGTGACTGAAGGTTGTTCGGAGTCCCAAATGAGATCCCGGACGTCACGAGGAGCTCCGGAATGGTCCGGAGGTAAATATTTATATATGGGAAGTCATATTTTGGCGACCGGAAAAGTTTTGGGTTTTTCTGGTATTGTACCGGGAAGCTTCTAGAAGGTTCCGGAAACTTCCGGAGGAGTCCGGAAGTCCACCAAGGGTTCCACCACGTCCCAAGGGTTTGCATGGGCTGAGGGGAGGCGCCCTGGCCTTATTGGGCCAGGCGCACAAGTCCCTCAAGGCCCATGTGGCTTGGGAGAGGTGGAAAGTCCACCTGTTTATGGAAAGGTAGGGAATTGGACTAGGAGTCCAACTCCTCCCCCTTGGCTGCACCCTAGGGCTTGGAGGGGCTGATCTCCATGCCCCTCCACCTATATATAGAGGGGAGGGGGCGCCCCAAGAGCACACACGAAGCCCTTGGCGCCCCTCTCTCTCCCTAGATCGTTTTCTCCTCCGTTCGCGGTTTCGGTAGCGCTAGGCGTAGCCCTGCCGGGATAGCACCACCACCGCCGCCACCACGCCGTCGTGTTGCCGGAGAACTCATCTACCTCTCCGCTCTCCCTTGCTGGATCAAGGAGGCGGAGATCGTCATCGAGCTGTACGTGTGCTGAACACGGAGGTGCCGTCCGTTCGGCGCTAGATCGTGATTTGATCGCGGGGCTTGCAATTTGGATCGCGAAGACGTTCGACTACATCAACCGCGTTTCTTAACGCTCCCCTCTTAGCGATCTACAATGGTATGTGGATCCGATCTCTCCTCTCGTAGATGCTTATCTCCATGGATAGATCTTGTGTGTGCGTAGGAAAAAATTTGTTTCTCATGCAACGTTCCCCAACAGTCTATTTGTTGCCTAAAGAGTTCATTGTTTATAGTGACCATCAATCCTTGAAACATTTTAGAAAGAAGCATATTGATCGCATGCTAGCAAGATGGGCAGCATATTTGGAGAGATTTAACTATCTCATCGTGCATAAATCTGGAACAACTAACCGAGTGGTCGATGCTTTGAGTCGTCGTGCATGCCTCTTGACTTCTTTTGAAGCTGAACTTCTAGGCATGGATCAAATAAAGGAGTTGTATGAGGACGATGAAGACTTTGGCCATGTTTGGGTAAAGCACTTCAGGGGGCAACCATTAGGTGATGACTATTTGGTGCAAGATGGCTATTTATTCAAAAATGATCGTTTGTGCATCCCAAGGAGTTCTCTACGTGACAAAATAATTAGAGAACTCCATTCAAGTGATCTTAGTGGCCATGTTGGACAAGACAAGACTATCGCTAACCTGGAAGCTCGCTACTTTTGGCCACAACTAAAGAGAGATGTTGGAAAGTTTGTTCAGCGATGCCCTATATGTCAAACCTGTAAAGGCCAAGTGCAGAACACAGGGTTATACATGCCTTTGCCCGTTCCTATTGCTCCATGGGTGGACATCTCTATGGACTTCGTCTTGGGTTTGCCAAGAACAAGACGAGAGGGTGATGTTGTCTTTGTGGTCGTGGACAGATTCTCTAAGATGGCTCATTTCATCCCATGCCGCAAGACAGCGGATGCTCATCATGTAGCAAACCTATTCTTTTGAGAAGTGGTAAGACTTCATGGAGTTCCAAGGTCCATTGTCTCAGACCGTGATAGCAAGTTTCTTGCTGCATTTTGGCTCACTTTGTGGAAACAATTCAACACTGAATTGAAATTTTCTAGCAGTGCCCATCCACAAACAGATGGACAAACTGAAGTGGTGAACAAATTTTTGGGTAATCTGATCCGATGCATTTGTGGAGAAAGAAAGGGACAATGGGATTTGGCTTTATCTCTTGCAGAGTTCTCCTACAATAACTCCAGGCATAGATCCACGGGAAGGAGTCCTTTTTCCATTGTCTACACTAAAGTTCCAACACATGTGGTGGACCTGGTGAAGCTACCATAAAGGGAAAACTCAAAATCAGCACTGTCCTTTGCTGATAATTACACTGAGTTATTTGAAGAAATTCATGGTGTTTTGGAAGCACAAAATCAGACATATAAACAACTTCCTGACTGCAAAAGGAGGCCGAAATCATTCCAAGTTGGTGATAAGGTGATGGTCTACATCCGAAAAGAGAGGCTGCCTTTAGGTGTTAAAGGGAAGCTTAGGCAGCGAAAGTATGGGCCCTTCTCTACCATGAGGAAGATAAATGATAATGCTTATGTGATAGATCTTCCAAGCGACATGGGTATATCCAACACTTTCAATGTTGCGGACTTGACTCTCTACCATCCGAAAGAAGCGCTCTATGAAGATAACTCGAGGGCGAGTTCCAAACAACAAGGGGAGAATGATGAGGAACACTAGATGAAAAATAATAATAGTCATATGTCAGATTTGTTTGGCTACTTCTAGATGCTTCCACACTAGTGTAGTATTCCTTTCTTTTCTACCTTACCTACTGTTTTCTAGAGTCCTCTAGTTGTGAGTAGCTATGAGTAGAATGGTGAATCTTAAGTAATGTTTTCTAGAGTGTTCTAGACATAAGTAGAAGTATGTGAAGGCTTCCCAAAGCCCTATAAATAGAGGTCCTCACCTCTAGTTTGTAACCAGACTATGTACCTCACTATCTATAATAGAACTTGGTGTTCTTATCTAAGATCTTGGACTAGATCTTGTGCTCTAGGAGTTCTGGATTGAAATCTTGCTGCCATATTGGCCTACACTCGCCTCTAGAGCGATATCTAGCGTAGCACGTTGAAGTAGTTCCTTCATAACTTGTGTTGTACACATTGTAGCAGCAAGGTGGAGTTGCTCCTCCACAACCTTGTGCTGCTTCAGTAATCCTTGTGTATAAGGAACTAACTATACGTCGGTTGTACCAAATGTACCAACAACATAAGTCGTATGGTGACTTACTAATTTTACACAATGTATGTTGCGTTTTGCATTTCGATTCAGAAGTGAGATTCCATCGGGAATCATCTATATATGAATATGGTGATCCAGTAATCACTACATTTATCAACTACATAGATAGATGATTTTGTAATGCAAATGATATAAGTTACTGTTGGAGATATGCCCTAGAGGCAATCATGTGATGATTTCGTTTCCTATGTATTCATGAGTATTTTGTATTGTCCTTGAACATCATCAGTGATATGTATCAATAAGTATGTTACTTATTTGTGAGACTATATAAAGTATGATGATTGATCTAATAGTCCCTAGTTGTTAAGGTTATGCGGACACATATCCTTTACTAGTATACGATTTAGTTGATGACTACGTTTCACAAGTCATGTGCATAGAGATGCTAAACTGATAGTATGGACTCGGGGATTGAGATCACCGAGTCGGACAGACCCACTTTGAGACACAGCGAGATAATGTCATCTGGTAGTCTCAAGTACAATGTATATGTCATGTCCTAGATCTGAGGTCATCGCATGTTCTCGGGATGAGGATCGACTTACTTAGGGTTTATCAAACGCTACTCCACAACTGGGTAGTTATAAAGGTAGCTTTCGGGTGAGTCGTGAGACATGCCGCGAGACATGGTTAACCAAGATGGGATTTTCCCCTCCGTGAGGAGAGATATTCTCTGGGCCCTCTCGTGTGATCAGATTCAGAAAGCATGGCCATGCGACATGGGTTAAGTGTTAACCCAGTTCGGGAATCTGCATCACGGTTTCAAGAAGAGATGTCGAGCTACCACAGGGGTGACAAGTACTCGCCTTGAGCTCTACAACCTATATCATGAGGCAAAAGGAATGTTGTATATGACACATTGTCGAGGTTCGTCTAACGACTTTGCGCACACATGGGAGTTGGCACGTTCTGCTAGGAGCCGCTACCAACTATCAACTCGGGTCGTGTCCATGTGTACGTGAACCTATAGGGTCACACACTTAAGGGATTGCAGCCCATTCGGATTGGATCCGAATGGAAAATGGGACTGGACTCATCGTGGGCCTCAAGTGTTGAGCCCACCTCGGAGGTCTATATAAAGGGGAGTGGGCGCACCTTTCAGGGTTGATCTTTTTCCTCCCGTCAACAGCCACCGCCACTCCCCATGCCACCATGCTGTGCGATCTGTCGTGGTTTTGTCACGACAGATGTCCTAGTGCAAGGACTTAGGTGCGAGGCCATCGCTGCTAGGTGGCGACTCAAAGGGGTTAAACGGGAAAGAGAGTCTGGTTTACCTAGGTTCGGCCCCTCCGATGGAGGTAATAGCCTACGTCCTGCTTTGTGTGTATTGGATGGATAGATCTCGATTACAAGGGTGCAGAATCGCTAACCTAGCTATCGAGAGATTGTAACTTGAATCTTTTTGTCCCAGGGGCTTGCCTTTATATATAGATCAGACCATCGGGTTTACAATAGAGTTCGGGTCATATCGTGACTCGTAACTTATAATATCTCTAACTCGCCTTGCTCCTTAAGCAAGGAAACCGACCGGCGCCTACCGCCCTGTGGGCCTTCAGCCGCCGTCTTCAGGAGCTGGGCCACCCAGCGACTTAGTCAGCCACCGCCTTGCTTGTCTTGTCTTCATGACACGGCCCATCTTAAACTTGATTGTAGAGCCGTCAATATGTTAACCCGGCCCAATAGGGCGGGTTACACCGTGGAGTTATATCCCCGACATTAGTCCCCATATTGATTTGAATTCATTCATGTCAATTTCTCTTCTCTTCCTTTGACGGCTCATTATTGGATTTGTGTCTTCCATGAATCTCATAATGCCGGCTTGTAGTGCTTCTAGACTTGTCATTTCTCTAGCGTTCATCCGTTGTGACGTCATCCGTCGTCAATTCAGAAAAACAATAATGACATCATGGCAAATCTGACCATATCCGTTTATCCCAAAAATCGAGGCGCCTTTGTTTCCCGAAATTTACTCGTTTCCTCGATTGTCGAGCTCGTCAGTTGCCTCTTCAAGTCCCTCCCTTTAAATATTTACCAGGGGGGCCCCTTTTCACTTTTCACTTCGCCTCTTCGCTCCTTCTTCCTCCTCGAACCCGGAGCTTCCTCACACCACCGCTGTTGTTTCCTCATCTCCGGCGATCAGTCCCGAGACCGTCGCGGCATTTCTTCCTCACCGGGTAAACATCCGCACGTTCCCGCCGCCGCCGGTGATCACTCAAGTAAGTTATTTCCTCTGACCTAGATCCATTGTAGTTCATCGAAGTTCTTGAGTTCTTCGGTAGCTTCTCTTTGGTTCATCACCATCGTTGGTTTCATGAATAGATCCCGCAAGTTTAATCACAAAAATAAAGAGGTGGAAACACTGGTTCTGTTTTGTGTATAACATACTTTAATCCTCCTCAGCATTAGATGAACTGTACTGCCATTGCTTCTCTGCTTCTCCGTTAGGGCTAGCAATTATTTCGTTTTTTGGAACTATTCTTAGATCCACAATCGTTGTTGTTCTGGGGGAAACTTGTTTGTCTTACACTTTAGCAAAGTTTTAGAGGTCTTTGATTTTTAGCATGAGTCGCCCTTACTCCTGCCGGCTCAATAGTTGTAACCCGCCATGCGTTAAACTATTGTATTAAGGTTCCGGCTCTTCACAAGGCAGATTTTCCATTGTAGATAATTAGATCATCTTATTTGAACCTTTTGCTTAAGCTGCCCCCCTTTTGCTTTATCCAGGCGACACATTATGTCGGAATCCAAAGTCTGCAACTGGGTGGCCACTCAGGTTTCTGAGGTTATCTTGAAAGATTACGAGGAACATGGGTTTTCTGCTGCCTCGAGACGTGGTTGGCTGGCGGGTTATCCTTGGAGAGGAAATCCCAAAACCAGAGGAGGGAGAAGTGGTGATATTCTTGGATCACCTTCAGAGGGGGTTTTCACCTCCCGGATCAAAATTCTTTCGGGACATCTTGCACTTCTTCCATCTTCATCCTCAAGACCTGGGTCCCAACTCCATATCGAACCTTTGCCAATTCCAAGTGTTTTGTGAGGTATATCTGCAAATGGAACCCACCGTCTCCCTCTTCAGGGAATTCTACTTGAACCGGCAGACCGAATGTGCGGATGGCCCTAGCCGAGAACTTGGCGGGGTCTCAATCCAGAGATGAAAAGACGTCCTTTTTCCTGCTGCCACCCTACCAGGCCATCCTAAGGGGTGGAACAAAACTTGGTTTTATTGTCGGAACACCGCCCCTGCTGACAAAAATCCCTTGCCGGGTTATAGACCCAATCGCCTCCCCATGGATTTTGAACTTCCTGGTTGGGCTCCTCGAGAGGAGCGTTCTCAACATGCCCATATTTATCCGAAATTGAGGGCTCTGCTAGCCAACGGGCTAACTGGAGTCGACTTAACCCGGTGTTGGGTGTCTTGGAGGATTTTGCCGTTAAGTCTTCGCAACAACTTGATGTATGCTTACTCCGGAGACTTGGATGACGCTCAACGATACAGCAACTATTCCTTGGATGCTGGCGAGATAAACCGGATCGTGAAGAAGCTGTTGGGTGAAAACCAAGAAACTTGCAGCAAGGACGGGTTGAAGCTTTCTATGCCCTTAACCCGGTTCCTCCGGTACAAAACCTTTGACAACTTAATCCGGCTTTCCGAGCAGACTTTTAGCCTTTTGCCCGCTTGCTCTCGTTGTTTAATTTTACAGGCCACGTCTCCCTTTTGGGGCAGGAAACGAAACAAAACTGTGGCTAATAAGCCCAAAGCCGCCCCAAGTAAGAAGAAGAATAAGGCGGCTGTAGAAAGGCCGTATCACATGGACGAAGCAGCTGCCATTGATACTCGATCAGAGGTAAATTTTATCTTTTGTTTGCATTTCATTGAATCTAGCTGACGCCTCTTCTTCTTAGGGCGATGTCGAAACAAGCCGTGCGGGCGTTGTTGAGGTAATTTCCATTTCTTCCGACTCAGAACCCTTGCCCTCATTGAAAACATGGCGAGTTGTTCGAAAGGTAAGCTTCTCTCACCCGGACGCTTATCTGGATCCTCAATTTGTTTTGAAGAAAACTCAGCACCAGTCTAGGCGTCAGACCCGGAGTGGGAGTGGTGGCCTTGTTGACGGCTTACCTGATAAATCAGTCGCCCGAAAATGACCAACCAAGGTATTTAACGCTCCAATTCTCCAAGGAGGTTTTGACTTGATGTGTCAACCTTTAATTCCTATGTCTTGGTTTGTCAGGAGTCGCCACCTTCGTCGGGCGACTCTACTGCATCCAAACTAGCACCCTTCGTTATCAATCCTGGGAAAATTCCTCTTGTTATTTTGCCTGTTTGAGTAGACTATTGTATCTACCCATGTTTTATACTGCACTCTTCATTCTTGCAGGGCCAAGGCCAAGAAAAGGAAAACTGACGAGTCTTCTGCTAACCCTAAGGCCCTTGAGCCGGAGATTCCTGATCTGGCGGCTCCTGAAATCCATGCTGATCAATCTGAAGATCCTCAAGACGTCCAAACCGACTTACCTCCTCCATCTGAGCCAGCCAGCACTGACGCCGTGAATGTCGAGGCTACACCGGCGGCCAATCTTGATCCGCCCAATCCTCCAGCAGCGACTAAAGATGCCCGTGAGGAGGTTATTATTACTGGGGCGAGTTATGCTGCTCCTGAGGTCTCCAGAGTATTAACAAAAATTATTGCTAAGGGTGAAACAGTGTTGCTAGAGAAAGGGAAGACCAAGCTGGAACTCCCAAATTATGAGAATTTAAGTGTTGAAGATCTTCATGCCGCCTGTCTGGACCGCTTGGCTACGAGCCGCGAAATGGAAATCGGCCTTGTTAGCATGATGAAAAATAAATACGAGGTATATTCCTCTTTATGTGCTCATACCATATATCCTTATGTAGCCCCCAAGGCCTAGCTTATCTTTCTAAGATAAGTCGGGTCTTGTGAATATTGTGATTGACTCAATCTGTGGCCCCCAAGGGCCGGCTCATCTTCTTGAGATGAGTCGGGTCTTGATAATTTGAAGAACTTCGACCTGTAGCCCCCAAGGGCCGGCTCATCTTCTTAAGATGAGTCGGGTCTTGATAATTTGAAGAACTTTGACATGTAGCCCCCAAGGGCCGGCTCATCTTCTTAAGATGAGTCGGGTCTTGTCTGTATCTTAATGTCGACAGAACTGATATACATTAGCCCCCAAGTGCCAAATATATTGCTTGCAATTTGCTTGGGACTTGTTATAAATTTTGTTTATTATGCAGGAAACTTTGAAGACGGCCGAATCAAGTATAGCCGGCTTAAAAAAGGACCTGGAAAAGGGGCAAACCGCCCAAGCAGATATTGAAGAAAAACTTCGACTCTCATTGGTTGAACTGGAAAACGCCAAGGCAGGCTTTTTGAAGGAGAAAAAATCCTTTGAAGCTGAAAAGGCGACTCTGCTGAAGCGTGCAGAGGATGCTGAGGTCCAGCTTAAGCCCATCACCGAGGAGCTGTCCGGGTTAAAACGGCACATTGCCCAGATGACCCAAGCTGTTTTTGGTAAGTATATATGACTTCTCGTCTTCTTGAAATATAGATATAATCACCTGGAGATTCATGTATTGATGCTATTTTGCAGGCCCCCGTACGAGCAACCTTCATGATAATAGCCTGATGATGCTCAAGGTTGTTTATGCACTGACAGAGCAACTCTATGCTGGAAGTCACCTTGCAATCAAGGCAATGATGGGGGATAAGCAGCCTTTGAAGCTTATAAAAAACGTGTTGGAATGCCTTTCAACCATTCCACAGCAAATTCAAGAGCTAAAAAGGTCAGCCGCCCGAGCCGGCACGACATATTCGTTAAGCCGGGCTCTAGCTTACGGAGAGGAGCTTGACCCGGCTGAACTAGCAAAAGGCTTCCCCGAGTTTAAGAATGATGGGTCAGAATTTTCTCAGGAGGACTATACTTCTTGTGTCAAAGCCGCTCAAGTATTGTCCACTCAGTTGGTATCTGAAATGAACCTGAAGAATTATCACGCGGCTTATGATGCCAATCATTCACGGATTCCACCGCCCAGCTTAACATCAGTGAACCTGGCTCCTCAACGGTGTAAGCACATCTTCACCCCCGAAGTTGACTCGTCTCCTATCTTTGATGACGAGGCCGTATTCCAAGCCTTATCCCACTATAACTGGGACGTGGATAACCTTCAGATACAAGAACCAGAAGACCCAGCGGCGGATAACCCGGAGGGGTCTCATGCGCAAGATTAGTCCACGACTGATCCGGACGGCATGGTCGGCGAGTCAGTTGGATGATAATGTGGGCTTCTAAATCGCCACCCTGTTAGCCCAAGCCCCCAAGTGTGGGTTAAAAACAATTTGTGGCTCCTTTGAGCTTGTAACAGGGGTAGCTTTCTAAAAAACTGTTGTGTTGTGCCATCGTGCACGTTCGCGCCTTTATTGGTGCCAATTTTTTATACTCCTGGGCTTGATACCTTTTGCTATTCTGTTGTCCTGTCGTTTGCACATTATCGATGAATGTTTTTGGCAGGGAAGAGCTGAGCAAAATAAGCCGGCAGAAGGTTTTGATCTTCTAGACTTCAAATAGTCTTTTCCTCCTCCAATAATGTTGAAGATTATATTATTTGTGAACTGGCCACTATACGGGCTCAATTGTTCAACCCGGTTTCCCAAACGTGAGCCGGTAATAACTTTGAACCTGAAATTTATGAAGTAAATAAGGTACTCTTGATAAGCCGGCTCGATGAGACTCAACAAAAAGAAACTGGTGTTTCAAAGCTCAGTCCTTTTGGCTTTTCCTCAATAATATAATTTTATGCTGGTCATGCAGCTGATAACCAGGGTATTTCATATATGAACCGGTAATGAGAACAGGGCGTGCCCGAAACATTTTATGTGGTGATTACATAATAGCACATAGTACCGTTAGGAACTGGCTTTCGAGGCTCAAAAATATAAAGCGGCTTTTTGAAGCCGGCTTTGAAGGTTTTGACCACGTAATCCTGGTTATCATAAAACATGATGCTGACCGGCCAAAAGGCTTTATATGTGTTCACAAATGTCTTATGATATATCCTGATCTGAAAATCAGTTTTCCGCATAGGTATGACCATGCTAGCATGATGCGATGATGATGCGGATGATGTAATGATGTAAAGTAATTGTCGGCTTTCGAGGCTCGATAGGAAAAATACCGGCTTTCGAGGCTTGAGTCTTGCTTCAATGAAGCGGGTATGATAACCCATGGTTTATCCTAGCTCTCTGTATGCCGGCTCTCATGTGACTCAAGCCGGTGTTTTAACCTTGATAAGTCCAGGGACCAAAAAGGATTGACTTTTCAAGAGTACACGGGGTCATCTGATCGGAGTCGCATCAAGCGTACAGGCAGATTTAACCATATATGGCATTTATTTTTGCCGAGTCAAGAGGGTGAGAAAGCTAAGCTCGATGAGCTGGAAGCCCCCAAATTTGCAAAATATCATGGCGTTATTTTGCCGGGTCACAAGGGTGAGAAAGCTAAACTCGATGAGTTGGAAGCCCCCAAAAGCCCAAAATATTGTGGCGTTATTTTGCCGGGTCAGAAGGGTGAGAAAGCTAAATTCGATGAGTTGGAAGCCCCCAAATGCCCAAAATATTGTGGCGTTATTTTTCCGGGTCACAAGGGTGAGAAAGCTAAACTCGATGAGTTGGAAGCCCCCAAGTGCCTATTGTTTCAAAAATAAAGACTCGAGCTCAATTTGTAGGCTGAAACGGCTAAAAACGCCGGCTTTATTTATACTCGAAACATAAAGAAGTATACACAGAATTTGCAAGGGGGAGAAATTACAAAAAAGGAGCCGGCGACTCTAGGTATAGTAAGGCCGCAGGTGTTCCAGGGCCGGTTTGTTTCCTTCTTGGAGGTATAGAATTTCTTCTTGTGAGACCCTCCAGAGCATGGATTTTATTTAGGGAATCAGGTGCTAGTGGTACTGACCGTTATTCAGCTGCTTGGGATTACTTTGGAATCCTCCTTGGTTATTATGTTAATTGCCCTGGCCAGGATGCTGCCCATTGCCATGATTTCCCTGATATTGAAAACCAGCCCCCAAGCCACCTTGTGACCCGCCAGGTCCGTGCTGATCCGGGTGTCCCCCACCATTGCCTCTTGGATTGTTTTGGAAAGCCTGGTTATGGAACTCTTGCATGATGTAACAATTTTCCCATGAGTGAGTAGCCGGCTTATCCTGGGTACTGTGCTTGGGACATGGTGCTTTAAGCGCCTCCTCATAGTTGCGAGGCTTATTCCCATTGCAAGCCCCTCCAGGGCGACCGTTGCGGCACGGATTTTTGAAACCAGTGTTGGTATTGGCGACAAAGTCTGCCCGCCATCGGGCTGCTTCCGCTTGTTATTTTGAGCCCCCTGGTTACCACCGTGACCATGCTGGCCTTTTCCTCCTTCAGCCTTTTTGCCTTTAGCGGTCTTGTCCTCATTCGAGCTGGGATCCTTCGTGCTATCTGACTCGGCATATGTAGTTAAGACATCCATTAAGTCGCCCATATCTTGTACCTTTCGCTTCAGCCGTCCGAGCTTCTGAACCAACGGCTGGAAGTGACAGTTCTTTTCCAAAATTAGGACCGCTTGAGCCGTCGTGATGCTATCTGATGAGTGGATAATCTCCGCGACCCGACGGGTCCAATGGTGGGCTGATTCGTCCACTCGCTGAACGCAATGTTGTAGGTCTACTATTGTCATAGGCTTCTTGCAGGTTCCCTGGAAATTCTTGATGAACCGCTCCTTCAGCTCTGCCCATGTGTTGATGGAGTTGGGCGGCAAGTTTTTCAGCAACGTCCGAGCCGGTCCCTCCAACATCATGGTTAAATACTTGGCGCATACAGCGTCACTGACATCCAGCATATCCATCGCCAACTCGTAGCTTTCGATCCAAGATGCCGGCTCAAGATCCGCCGTGTAATTTGGCACCTTACGAGGCCCCTTGAAGTCTTTGGGCATGCGCTCGGCGCGGAGTACCAGGGATAAGCATGGTATCCCGATTGTCCTACTGTTGGTCCCAGCCCCCAAGCTTGCCGGTTGAGGGTGAAGCTGTTGAATCGCCCGTGCTGCTGCTTCCGCCTCTGCCTGTCGTGCGCCTCTGGCTGCATCAACAACCGCCTGGGCGTCTGACGGCATGGGCCGGGTTGGGGAAACCTGAGGCTGTTGCCTACGCCCACTGCTGGAAACGGCCGGAGACTCCACATGGCGGCCCTTACTAGCGTAGGGAGTGGAATGCATCTGATCCCAGCTGTATGAGTACTGTGCATGTTGCACCACTGCTGTTTTCAGCATCTCAGTAGCGTTTCTAGCTTCAACCTCAACGGGGGAGTTTCCATTAATAGGCAGTGCTTCCAAATTCTGGGTTGCTGCTAGCATGTTATCAACAGGGTTGGAAAAATGACCCCGCGGAGTCTGGAATCGTCGAGGCGGGGAATGAGCCAGCGGTGGTTGAGCCGGTTCCTCTTGCCGATTCCGAGGTGGTTGAACAGTTCCTGGTGTCTCTTGTGGGGTAGTAAAAAGATGTTGCGGCTCAAGGTTCGGTGGGAGCCCGCGGTGGCGTCTTCTCTCGTAAACCGCCTCTGATGCTTCCCTCTGAACTCCTAACCGCCAAGCCTCGGCCTTAAGGAGCTCCGTCTCTTGATGTATACGAGCTTGTAACTCCACCATCCGCGCGTTTTCAGCGTCAATCTCCTTCTGCACCTCGACTATCTGGCTACGCAATTTGGTTAACTCCGCATTGCGCTCTTCCTGATTCTCTGCGGTAACTGGGGTTTCCACGAGTTTCGCCATCCCAGTCATGAGATCGGCCATGGCTTGAGCCGGCATTTTGGTTGACCCGTCGGAACCTCCAGCTATGGCTGGATCGGAAACCATTGTAGCTCCCGCCATGTAGACGGCGACTTGGCGTGACGACTCGTCGTATTCCCCGGGGGCCTCAGTTTCCAATGAGCCCCCAAGTCTGCCATCATAAAGAGGATAGATCGACACCGTATCTCCCGTGGATGACCCGTCGTCCGAGTTGACGAGGGCGTTCTCACTGGAGGCCGGCTCGTCCGAAAGACTGATTCCTTGTGTGAAACCGACGAAGACGTGACGACGGCCGCCTTGGCACTGGCCGGCTTGGGCGCGCCGAGCCGGCTCGTCAAGGTTGGTGTAGATGTCTGACTCTGGGGTCTCCAAATCGATCTCTCCGACGGGAACTCGAGGCCCGTGTTCGATTGAGTCAGCCTTAGCGCTCCAATCCGGCTCATTGACATAGATCTTGTCGTGGCGACTCTTGATCATCTGATCAACCGCAAACTTTCCAAATCCTGGAAGGGTTCCCTTCGAAAACTCAACTCCACCGGGCGAAGGCCCCACGATGGGCGCCAACTGTCGTGATTTTGTCATGGCAGATGTCCTAGTGCAAGGACTTAGGTGTGAGGCCATCGCCGCTAGGTGGTGACTCAAAGGGGTTAAACGGGAAAGAGAGTCGGGTTTACCCAGGTTCGGCCCCTCCGATGGAGGTAATAGCCTACGTCCTGCTTTGTGTGTATTTGATGGATAGATCTCGATTACAAGGGTGCGGAATCGCTAACCTAGCTATCGAGAGATTGTAACTTGAATCTTTTTGTCCCAGGGGCTTGCCTTTATATATAGATCAGACCCTCGGGTTTACAATAGAGTTCGGGTCATATCGTGACTCGTAACTTATAATATCTCTAACTCGCTTTGCTCCTTAAGCAAGGAAACCGACCGGCGCCTACCGCCCTGTGGGCCTTGAGCCGCCGTCTTCAGGAGCTGAGCCACCCGGCGACTTAGTCAGCCACCGCATTGCTTGTCTTGTCTTCATGACACGGCCCATCTTAAACTTGATCGTAGAGCCGTCAATATGTTAACCCGACCCAATAGGGCGGGTTACATCGTGGAGTTATATCCCCGACACGATCGGACCTAGCAGTCCGCCGCCCGACGCTGCCCCCGTACGTGTGGATACCTTGGAGGCATCGCATCTGCGGTGCTTGGACGAACTGTTCAAGGGATCCGTGATGAACCGTTCGAGGGATCCACGAGGAGTTGTTCGTGGGAGATCACTGCTCGTGGGAGATCGGCTACAGGAGGAGGAGACAAATCAGCTGATCGACTACACGCATCACGAACTCTACTTCCGCTGCGGTGATTGCGCGTCTAGTGGTAAACCCGATCCCGTGATCTATTTTCAGCAGCATGTTCTTGGGTGCGCGGTAGAAAAATTTTATTTGGCGCTAGCGTAGCGTACCGCGTGTTCCAACAGTGGTATCAGAGCCTCCACTGTGTGGTGATAGATTCGGTGATTTGCATATGAGATATGTAGATCGGTTCAGGTGCGGGTCGATGAGATCGGTCGTGCACGTTAGTGTTGACGGTTGGTTTCATGATCTTGCTTCCGTGGTCGTGATGCAGAGGTCGTGACACGAATTACCCCTATCGGTCGGTTTCCTCCATCAGGGTAGATAGTGTAATGTAAATCCAGATGCAGCACGCAAAGATCAATGAG
Source organism: Elymus sibiricus (assembly GCA_039707655.1). Lineage (NCBI taxonomy): Eukaryota > Viridiplantae > Streptophyta > Magnoliopsida > Poales > Poaceae > Elymus > Elymus sibiricus. The sequence continues at coordinate 396,669,837 of CM077669.1, read as the reverse complement.
ATTGATCGAACCGGAGCAAAGATCGACACCGTGGAAATGTGATTTCCGCAGTGCTGAAATCTCTTGGAGGAGTCACAGTAAAACGGGCATAACTTTTGCATACGAACTCCGTTTTCGCTCCACGACCTGTCAAACTGAACAGCACGAAAAGATGCATTTGACCTTCAACGGATTTGCCGTTTTCAGCGATATTTTTAAGGTCAAAATCCTCTTGGAAAATAGAGTTTCAAACAGTTTTATTTTTGGCGGTAGAACGTCTGACTTGTTTTTGCAGGGAATGCTTGTGATTTGGTATAGCCCATGAATGTTGCTTGTAAATTATTAAATCATGACCTGAGTGTCATGAGTGCGGCAACCGGCTGGAGCCATATGGTTGTCCCATTATTGTATTAATGACCTGCGTGTCAACATGAGATGCCTTGTAATGTAATTTACTCTCATAGCTATTAGTTTGTAATAGCATAGTATCTTATGTAACACTTGGCAGTTGACACCATGTGTGGAGATGGAGATCACCACAAGGGCAACCATGCATGGATATGGAGATCGCCATGGGCATGCAGCGCACGTGGAGATGGAGATCACCATGCGTTGATGGAAGGGGCTATACCATATCACCCATATATATACTGCATGTGAAAGTTTATCCCTTTTATGCGCCCTTCTTTTGCATGATAGATGTTTTAAGTAGGGTGATCCCTCAAAGAATGTCAAGTAAAATTGCCTTCCCGATTGCTGCACCATCACATGTTAAGTATTTTTAGTGGTGGGCCTATAAAATTAGAGTGCTGCTAATTCTCCTTAACGTGGTGTGTTTGTGTCGGACACTTACGAGCGAAGCATTGGTTAACTTGTCGTGGCTATCAAAACAGTTTTTGGTCTCGAGGAATAAGAGTTGGTGTGGCATGAGATGTCCCCAACAAACAAGATTCGTATAGTGATACGATTAGCAAGTGTTGTTTACCAAGTGATCTAGTCTTCTAGCGGTGATGCAAAAGCTCACTAGTTGACATGTGGATCTTGGATCTTGAATCGCTAAGAATCAATGGAGGGATGTTGATTTTAGTGGGAGTAATGTTCTTATTAAAATATTTAATTTGAATTACTCTTTATGAATACATGTCTTAGTGTTTTGCATATTTCTGTTGTAGATCAATGGCACCACCTGCTCAACCCAGTTTTTCGTTCAAATCAATCCTAGAAAAGGATAAACTAAATGGAACAAACTTTACCACCTGGTATAGAAATCTGAGAATTGTTCTCAGGCATAATAAAAAGGAACATGTTCTAGAGGAACCCCTTCCAGAGGAACCTGCCGAGAATGCTAATGCCACGGCCAGGAATGCCCACCAGAAACTCATTGATGAGTCAAACGAGATCAACTGTCTCATGCTGGCTTCTATGGACCCCATCTGCAGCAACATTTCGAAAACATTGAGGCTTTCGATATGATCGAGAACCTCAAGAGCATGTTTCAGATGCAGGCAAGGACCGAAAGGTTCAACGTCTGGCGATCCTTGATGGATTGTAAGCTAAAAGAGGGTGATCCACTAAGCCCGCATGTGATCAAGATGATCGGATATATGCAAGCTTTGGATCGGTTAGGCTTCCCACTTGGGGACGAATTGTCCACGGATACAATTCTGGCTTCTCTTCCGACTAGCTATGGGGTGTTTATCTCAAACTTCCATACGCACGGCATGGAAAAGAAGCTCACTAGATTGCATGGGATGCTAAAAGTGGCAGAGCGGGATATCAAGAAAGGCACGCATCAAGTGTTGATGGTGCGGAACATGGCAAAGTTCAAGAAGAGCTGGTCCAAGAAAAAGACTAAGGAAAAGGGCAAGGAGGCAACTCCTACTGTCGCTGCCGCACCCAAGTCCGGACCAAACACAGGGACCATTTGCTTTCACTGCAAGGAAACCGGTCACTGGAAGAGGAACTACAGCAAATGGCTTGCCCAGATAGGCAAGAAGACTGGAAGTGTGACTTCTTCTTCAGGTACACTTGTTGTATATGTTATAGACATTTTTCTTGCTGATATTTCTAGTAGCTCTTGGGTATATGATACCGGATCGGTTGTTCACATATGCAACTCGATGCAGGGGCTAAGGACTAGGAATGTTGCAAGAGGAGAAGACATACGCGTCGGGAATAAAGCAAGAGTTTCTGCATTAGCCGTCGGCACCATGCAACTTAATTTACCTTCAGGATTTGTAATGGAACTTGATAATTGTTATTTTGTTCCTGCATTAAGTCGAAACATTATTTCGGCCTCATGTTTGATGAGGCAAGGTTATGAATTCAGTATTAAGGACAATGGTTGTTCTATTTACTTGAATAAAATGTTTTATGGCTTTGCGCCTGTTGTGAATGGGTTATTTATATTAGATCTTGAAGGTGAATCGGTCTATAACATAAATGTCAAGAGGCATAAGCCTAACGAGATAAATCCGACTTATATCTCGCATTGTCGACTAGGACACATTAGTCAAAAGCGCATGAGGAAGCTCCATGATGATGGAATTCTGACTTCATTTGATTTTGAATCATTTGAGACATGTGAGTCCTGCCTACTCGGTAAGATGACTAAGACTCCTTTTGCAAAGAGTTGTGAGAGGGTGTCTGAGCTATTGGAACTTATACATAGTGATGTTTGTGGACCAATGAGCATGACAGCTAGAGGTGGTTTCCAATACTTCGTGACTTATACCGACGACTTTAGTAGATATGGATATGCCTACTTGATGAGGCACAAGTCAGAAACTTTTGAAAAGTTCAAGGAGTTTCAGAATGAAGTGGAAAATCAACTCGGCAAGACAATCAAGCTTTTACGATCTGATCGTGGCGGTGAGTATATGAGCTAGGAGTTTTATGATCATCTGAAGAACCGTGGAATAGTTCCACAACTTACTCCTCCAGGTACGCCACAGAGAAATGGTGTGTCGGAATGGAGGAATCGGACTCTGTTAGACATGGTCCGATCGATGATGAGTCAGTCGGATTTACCCTTGTCATTTTGGGGATACGCTCTAGAAACCGCAGCTTTCACACTAAACAGGGTACCATCAAAGTCCGTAGATAAGACACCATATGAGATATGGACTGCAAAGAGTCATAGCTTGTCTTTTCTAAAGATTTGGGGTTGTGAAGCATATGTCAAGCGACTCCAGTCGGACAAGCTCACACCCAAGTCGGACAAGTGCATATTCATGGGATATCCTAGGGAAACCTTGGGATATTACTTCTACAACCGTGAAGAGGGCAAAGTGTTTGTCGCTCGACATGGAGTTTTCCTTGAGAAAGAGTTTCTCAATCGGAAGGCTAGTGGGAGGTCGGTCTGACTCAAAGAAATTCGATAGGCACACGGGGACATTCCGACAGGTGATTCAATCACGCAGGAGTTAGTCAGGGAACCCGTAGTGGAATCGGCGCCGGTTCCACGTAGGTCGAAAAGGTTGTGCAATATGCACGACTGCAATGTGTTGTTCTTGGAGAACAACGAACCAACCACGTATGCGGAAGCGATGGTGAGCCCTGATTCCGAGTTATGGCTTGAGGCCATGAGATCCGAATTAAAGTCCATGGATGACAATCAGGTTTGGAACTTGGTTGATCCGCCAAATGGCGTTCGAGCCATTGAGTGCAAATGGATCTTTAAGAAGAAAACTGATATGGATGGAAATGTTATAGTCCATAAGGCTCGACTTCTCGCTAAAGGTTATCGACAAATTCAAGGAGTTGACTACGGTGAGACTTATTCACCGGTAGCGATGCCTAAATCAATTCGGATCATTCTTGCTATAGCTGCATATTTCGACTATGAGATATGGCAGATGGATGTCAAAACGGCTTTCATTAATGGAAATTTAACTAAGGACGTGTATATGACACAGCCCGAGGGTTTTGCCGATCCAAAGAATGCTGGCATGGTATGCAAGCTTCAGAGATCCATTTATGGATTGGGGCAAGTATCTCGGAATTGGAACATTCGTTTTAATGAAGCGGTCAAAGAGTTTGGCTTCATCAAGAACGACTATGATCATTGTGTATTCAAGAAGGTCAGTGGGAGCTCAGTTGCATTTCTGATCCTGTATGTGGATGACATATTGTTGATTGGAAATGATGTTCAAATGCTTGAATCTGTCAAGGACTCATTGAAAAATAGTTTTTCGATCAAAGACTTGGGAGAAGCAGCTTATATTCTGGGAATCAAGATCTATAGAGATAGATCGAGAAGGCTTATTGGATTAAGCCAAAGTATGTATATAGACAAGGTATTGAAGCGGTTCAATGGGCAAGATGCCAAGAAAGGGTTCTTGCCCATGTCACATGGCATTAGTCTTAGCAAGACTCAGAGTCCTTCGACTCCTGATGAGCGAGGACGCATGGATGGGATTCCGTATGCTTCGGCTGTCGGGTCCGTCATGTATGCTATGGTATGTACTCGTCCCGATGTTAGCTTTGCTCTAAGCGTAGTAGGCAGATACCAGGCTGATCCAGGTGAGAGCCATTGGACAATGGTAAAGAATATCCTTAAATACTTGAGAAGGACAAAGGATATGTTCCTGGTTTATGGAGGTGAGGATAAGCTCGTTGTAAAGAGTTACACTGATGCTAGTTTCCAAACTGATAGGGATGATAGTCGATCGCAATCTGGGTTTGTGTTCATTCTGATCGGAGGAGCAGTGAGCTGGAGGAGTGCCAAGCAAGATATGGTAGCTGATTCTACAACGAAGGCTGAGTACACTGCGGCTTTTGAAGCTGCAAAATAAGTTGTTTGGGTGAAGAAATTTATTTCTGATCTTGGAGTGGTTCAGGACTCGTCCAATCCGTTGGACCTCTATTGTGATAATAGTGGTGCTATTGCACAAGTCAAGGAACCACGGAACCATCATAAAAACCAACACATACTCACGCGTTTTAACCTCATTCACGACATTGTCGAGAGAGGCGATGTAAACATATGCAAGATACACACGGATGCAAATGTTGCTGATCCATTAACGAAGCCTCTCCCGCAGTCGAAGCATGAGATGCACATGAGGTCCATGGGCATATGATGCCTAGATGATTGACTCTAGTGCAAGTGGGAGACTGTTGGAGATATGCCCTAGAGGCAATCATGTGATGATTTTGTTTCCTATGTATTCATGAGTATTTTGTATTGTCCTTGAATATCATCAGTGATATGTATCAATAAGTATGTGACTTATTTGTGAGACTATATAAAGTATGATGATTGTTCTAATAGTCCCTAGTTGTTAAGGTTATGCGGACACATATCCTTTACTAGTATACGATTCAGTTGATGACTACATTTCACAAGTCATGTGCATAGACATGCTAAACTGATAGTATGGACTCGGGGATTGAGATCACCGAGTCGGACAGACCCACTTTGAGACACAGCGAGATAATGTCATCTGGTAGTCTCAAGTACAATGTATATGCCATGTCCTAGACCTGAGGTCATCACATGTTCTCGGGATGAGGATCGACTTACTTAGGGTCTATCAAACGCTACTCCGTAACTGGGTAGTTATAAAGGTACCTTTCGGGTGAGTCGTGAGACATGCCGCGAGGCATGGTTAACCAAGATGGGATTTGCCCCTCCGTGAGGAGAGATATTCTCTGGGCCCTCTCGTGTGATCAGATTCAGAAAGCATGGCCATGCGACATGGGTTAAGTGTTAACCCAGTTCGGGAATCTGCATCACGGTTTCACATTTGCCCATGAAAATGATCTTTATATGAATTGTGAAGAATTTTAAGTGTACTACAGCTGCATGTCATTTATTTTCATGTTAGCATCCTGTAGCATAATGTTTTAGGGTCTTTTACATCTGTATCCCTAACTCGAACCCACTACTCACATTTGCCCCTAATTCGAAAGCCTGCTCAAAAATGCCCCTCCGTCGTCATGTTCCCTTATAGAATTGCCCTTCCGTGTCGTTTCTGTACAGTCAAGGTTGTTTGGCCGGTAAGCGGCCGTTTCTTTGACATTTTTGCCCCTCCGTCCTTACACCTGGGCCCGGGTCACTGGTTCACTCTCTCTCCCTCTCATTCTCTCGCCCGAGCCGCACGCTCTCTCTTTCTCCCCCAAATCGCCTCCTGTCGTAACCCTAACCCTAGCTCTCTCGATCCCAACTCGCAATGCTCGATCTACTGATGGCGGCCGCGGTGGAGCTTCGGATTTGACTCCGTGCCGCACTCTGCTACGGCGTGAAGGAGACACCAGCGACGGGATGGATGGGGACAGCAGTTGCGGCGGCGGCGGCGGCGGCGAACGAGGGAGCACACCGCAGCCACAGAAGTATGCTTTGGCGGGGTAAGTTTCTCTTCTAATCTGGTGCAGTCTCATGTCGTTTGTAGTTCGATTTGTTCTTGTAGTTTAATTTGTTGACCTAGTTCATAGTGCTCATGGCGTTGGGATCTGTCTCTGTTTTCCATGGTCATCGTAGGATGGACCCCGATATAGCAGTTGGGATGGAATGTAGAATGGAAACCACACTTCTAGCTAGTGCTGGCACAAAAGCATCCAATACAGGATTTTCCTTTCCTTTTGTTGCTGACAATCAATGGACTTTTAATCAGTTTAGATCTGCCATATGTGCTCAATATCCATGGGGTCTATATGATGCAATGGAATTCAGGTACTGGGACATTGCAAAATCAGCTTGGGTCCCTGTCCAGTGTGATGATGAGCTTGGTATCATGTTTGCAATACATGATTCTTTCCCTGCTAAACTAGAAATCAGTGTCATACAAAGGCAGAGAGGAGAGCCAGAGAACAGAGGAACAAGATCTCAGTCTAGGTCTAGAGGTAAAGGTAGGACCAGCCAATCAAGGGGAAGAAAAACAACAAATCATAGTAGAGACAGCAGCTCCATGCAGGCACCAGGAACACCTACTGTAGAACTTCCTAGGCATGCAGGTCCCTCTCATAGTAGAGATTCAGGTGACCCCTATACTGAAGAGGGACTACCAGATGATTGGTCAAGTGATGATGAGGATGAAAGGTTGTTTCCACAGTTTGTAACAAGGAAGAAGGGCAAGGATAAATATGATGAGGGGGAAGATTACGTTCCACCCCCTGAAGGCATGTTTGCTGAGGCAGGTGAAGATGAGAAGGAGGAGGACAGGGACATGGGATACTCTGAGACATCTGATGAGGAAAGACCGGATGTGCAATACAATAGAGATGATCCTTCTTTGAAAGAGGGAACAATATTTTCCAGTGCTTTAGACTGTAGAAATGCTCTTGCAACCTTCTCAATAAAGACTCAAAGTGAATTTGTGATAGACAAGAGTGACAGTACTAGGTTGACAGTACATTGTGCTTATAAGAGGTGTCAATGGAGGATGCATGCCTCCTTAATGAGACATAGCACACTATTTCAGGTATTAAATATAGCAACTAACAGTGCATTTGTAGTTAGCAACATTGATACTGTATTTTGTTTGTTTGTTGCAGCACATAGGTTCTGACATGTGTCTGAACTTTCATGAATGCAGGTTAAGGTGAACAAAACTGCTCATACATGTCCAAGTGTGAACAAGAGAAAAAGATTGAGGTCAGCTAAGAGTAGATGGGTTGCTGATGCTGTGACTGGGTTTTAGAGGATTCAGAAGTGGGACCAACAGAATTGCAGAAAAATTTGGAAACTAGGACTTGCAGTTGTAGAAAGTGGCAGTTAACTGGACAGCCTTGCATACATGCTTTGTATTTTATTACTTCAATGAGAGGCCCAGTAAGTGAGATTGATCAGTATGTACATGAGTACTTTTCTGTTGCTAGGTTCAATGCTACTTATGCTGAAAATTTGCCTGCAATGGAGGGCAAACAACAGTGGGATGTGGTGGATCCTGGGTTTAAATTGTCTGCTCCATTGCAAAACAGGGCCCCTTGTAGACCTAGGAAGACAATAATTAGGGCAAAATATGAGGGAAAAGGACTTGGAGGAAGGAGAAAGAAATATGGCAGGTGTGGAAGGCTTGGCCATCGTGGCACTCACTGCAAGGAATCCATTGACCCAGCTTTTGGGGAAGAAGAGGACTGGGGGGCTGAAAATGCAACAGATGATCATTTAGATGCTGAAACTGATGCTGCAATTGCTACAAAGGTTGAAACTGATGCTGAAAATGCTACAGAGGTTGAAACTGATGCTGAAAATGCTACAGAGGTTGAAACTGATGCTGAAATTGCTACAGATGCACCAACAGTGTCATCTGCTGTAAGGTGCAATTGCTACAGATGTTCTCATTTCAATTTTTGCTTCATTTAATGTTCTCATTTCATTTTTTGCTTCATTTAATGTTCTCATTTCAATTGTAGCCCAAGAAAGAACTACAAAAAGGCAGCTGATAGAGGGATGTCACCAGCCAAGAAGAGGCTCAAGTGTGCACCAGATCCTACAGTAGGATCTGTAACTGGAAGCAACCAGCTAAGCAAAGAAGTGAGCAAAACTTTCACCACAAGGAGGAGTTCAAGGCTCTTAACTAACCCTGCTTGCAACACCAGGAGCAAGAAGATGAAAGATCTATGACTGGAATCATTTAGTGTTGTTTTTGTTGTTTAACAACTATTTGTGAACTTGTTAGCTACTATCTTAAGTGTGTGATGCTGAAATTATGAACTTATGTAATGGTGAACTTGTGAGCTGCTATCTTGAATGTGCAATGTTGATTGTGCAATGATGAATTTATGCTATTTTGTGAGCTGCTATCTTGAATGTGCAATGATGAATTTATGCTATTTTGTGAGCTGATATCTTGTGAGCTGCTAGTTTCAAATATTATGTGAGCTGCTATCTTGTGAGCTGCTACTTCAAATATTTTGTGAGCTGCTATTTTGTCACAACAGATCATTTGGTCAAATATTTCAATCTATGCTATTGCAGTCATTGTTCAAAGCAAGATGCCAAGCAAGATTCTTGAGTCATTTCCAAATAGCAACATCACAGCATTCCCAAATCACAGCATTGTTCTTGGGATAATGCATTCCCAAACTAAGCTCCATCACAGCATACACTACAAACAGAAATCCATTTAGTATGGATTATTAGACCACCCAGAAACAAATGTGGCCAAAATGCTAATACCAAGAACTATGATAAATCCCCATGCTTGCATAAGCTCGTTCCTCTTCTTCATCTTCAGCTTCAGTTTCTTGTTCTTCTCGGTTAGATACATCACCCTCCTCTCTAAATCATGAGCTTTTAGCCAGCTCTTCTCCAATCTTGCATGAAGCTCCTCAAATGCACGAGCAACACGTTCGGTCGGTGGCGGGTCAATCCAGACAACCCAGTCACATTCATCAGGAAGCTGCAAAATCAACGATCGAATTAGAAAGAGGAGAAAGAGCAGAATCGAATCAAGCTTAAAAGCCAAACACTTACATCAAGAGGGCAGCCGAGAAACCTTCTGCCGGAGCTTGCTCCTCCCCAGGCGACGCGACGAGCAGGAATAAGCCCGTGGCCAGGGCACCGCCGCGTCGACCGAACCTCAAGGCCACAGAATGTTAGATCGGGGATGTAAAACTCCGATTCAAACTGAACTATCCCGACACCATCAACCTAACAGCAAAAAACCCCAAATTGATGAACCCTAATTCCGCAATATGCCCAAATCTCCCCCAAATCGACACTGAAACTTACATTGGCGGCCACCGACGAGCTCGCAGAAGACATGCCCGACGTGCCCGACGTACACATCGCTCACCACGCCGTGCCCGACCTGCCCCTCTCTCTCCGACCGTGGAATCGCCCGATCCAGTGCGTGCTCAAAAATGCCCCTGTCGTCGTGAGGAAGAAGAAAGAGGGGAGAGAGAGTGAACCGGTTAGTTGGGCCCAGATGTAAGGAAGGAGGGGCAAAAATGTCAAAGAAACAGCACGTTAGCGGTCAAACAACCTTGACTGGACGGAAACGGCTCGGAGGGGCATTTCTATAAGGGCACATGACGGTGGAGGGGCATTTTTGAGCACGCTTTCGAATTAGGGATATATCTGATTAGGTGGTTCGAGTTAGGGACAGAAATGCAAATGGCCCAATGTTTTATTGCTCCAAAGTAGGCATCTCACTAATTTTGATAGATTTAAACTAAAACTTGTGTTGTTTGAATACTTGTGAAACATGCCTCCGTTTTGATCATGCCCTACATGAAACTTGTTTAGAATTGCATGTAGTTTCATAATATCCATTTGCATCCATGCTAAAATGTTTGTGGTTGTGATTTGCATGCATTTTGCATTCATGCCATGTTAACTTGTGTGGGTCATATCTTTTAGACCGTAGCTCCGAATTTAATGATCTATATATGTAAATCGATTAGTATGACGTGTAGAAACACATGGTGCATTTGGTTTTCCTGTTTAATAATTATGAAATATGTTTAGGCAGAACAATACTAAATTCTAAATTTGCATATGAGGTCGTTTCAGAAATACTATATGTTGTTTCTGGCCTCATTTAAAATGCCTAGATATGTAGTTTAATTATGCTTCACCTCTTGCCATGATAAATAACATTTAAACTTGTTGGGTACCTAAACGAGAGTGAACTAAATAATTCGAATGTGGAGTTTCGTCAATAAGCACCATGCCATGAATTGTTGCATATTGAGCTTCACTTAATGTGTAGAATTTGATTGTTGTGATTGCCATGTTATGCATAATTGACTGGACATGCATCATGCCATGAATATGTTGTGGTGTTTACCGTGTGTTGCTTGTTTGTTTCCGGATTGCTTCTTCTCGCTAGAGTTCCGAAACCGATTCGGAGTGTGAGGATTTGTTTGACTACTCGTGTTCGTCTACTTCACGGAATCGTTCTTCTTCCAAGCGGGATTTCAGACAAGATGATCATTACCCTGGATACCACTACTATCATTGCTATGCTAGTTGTCTCTATTCTATCGCTATGTCTCGCTACCTACCACTTGTTTGTCAAGCCTCCCAAAATGTCATGATTAGCCTCTAACCTTCACCTTCCAACAAACCGTTGTTTGGCTAAGTTACCGCTTGCTCAGCCCCTCTTATAGCGTTGCTAGTTGCAGGTGCATGTGGATCCATGTGATAACATGGATATCTTGGGATATCACATTATTCTTGCTATTTAATTTAATGCATGTATACACTTGGTAAAGGGTGGAGGGCTTGGCCTTTTGCTTGGTGTTTTGTTCCACTCTTGTCACCTTAGTTTCCGAGTATCGGTGTTATGTTTCATATTGAGCGCTCCTAACATGCTTGGGGTTGTTATGGGGACCCCCTTGATTTTTGTTTTGGGATAAAACTCTTTCGGCAAGGCCCAACATTGGTACTACGTTTGCCTAATAACTAATAAAATTGCATAGGGACTAGCTACCCCGTGGATCTTTAATCAACAAACCGGGCCAGTGCTCCTCATGAGTGTTGGTCCAAAATAGAGCCACTTGCGGGGCCACCCCAGGGCAACTTGAGTGTTTAATTTGGCCACCGTATGTAGTGCTCATCTGGTAGTGCCTAGAGAATGAGATACGTGCGGCTCCTATCGGGATCTGGCCTGCCGGGCGGTCTTGCTGGATTTGTTTTACCTTTAACGAACGTCTTGTGCACCGGGATTCCGAGGATACTACGGTATATCTCGGGGTTGAGGTTTTCCACCACAGCTTGTGGCTAGTTTGTGATGGATGAGTTGGAGCACCCCTGCAGGGTTAAATCTTTCTGAAAGTCGTGCCTGCGGTTATGTGGCAGCTTAGAAATTTCTAATACCCAGTAATAGAAAACTTAAAGTAAATCCAAAAAAGTGCCCAAAACCTCTAGTATATATAGGCTGAAGGTAGGGGAGGGGGTGCCACAAGAAGGGAGGAGGCCTCCCTCCTTGCGCCGACCTAAGGGGGAGGAGGATTCCTCTCCCCCCCCCCCACTCCAATTTGTCCTCCTCCTAGCCTCGAAAAAGGCTATGAGGGTGCCACCTTTGTTACTAGGGCCCTAACCTCCCACTACTTGGCCTTTTATGACACATTGATATTTAATTAAATATAAAAGCATCCTAATCATTATTAGAGCCTTTTATTATCTCTTAATTTAACATCTCGGAAAACATTATCAATTACTGGTATTGCCCGGCAAACTCCGAAACCCTTCCAGTAACCCCAAATCTTTCTGGTTCCTCTCGAAACTATTTCGAATATTAATATAACTATTTCATAAATATTTTCTCATAACTCTTGCTCCACTAATACTCAGCAGATCATGATTCCCTTAAGCTTGTGATCATGTAGGTTTGGTAAAACATAGACATGAACAAAACTCCTTTCGTTCAATGACCGATAGCGGAACCGTGGACATCCATATCGATCCCTATGAATACATGAATGACATTCGAGTGAGCCTTTGGTTATCATGAGTTATTCCCTTTGCTTCGTGATACTTTACAAAACCCGAGGTGAGATATATCGGTATCCTCTTAAGCAGTGGCGGATCCAGCCCAGCCCATCGCCCCGGGCCCCCTTTGTTTACTGTAGCGATCGCTACAGTGTTTTGCTACAGTATACGAACGAAATGGGCCTCACGCCCCGGGCCTGGGCCCCCCCGGCCTGGGGCCTGTCTCCGCCCCTGCTCTTAAGTCATTCTCATGCTCACTATATCGGTCTCCTTGTTACCGGTTTTGTTCTTCTTTTTCGTTGACATGTTCTGGCATCCCTGTGACCTGGTCACATTGTGTCTAGCCCGACGATGATGGATGTCGTCACACTGTGAGGGCCCTAAAAATATCTCTCTATCGTCGGAGCAGCAAATCCCACTCTTAAGCTATCTTGCCCCTTGTCAAACTTTTCGATGAACTTGTAAGTTGTCGTTATGATCACCGTATTACAGATGTCGTTTAAGCAACCCCAAAGTCCACCGTACAATAAGAAGAGACTATGATACTCTCATGGTCTAAGGAACTAAAGCATATGTTAACTCTCTGTTATAACAATTGACTTGTGACGATTGTATCTCAAAGCACAACAAACAAGTATAGGTCGATTCAATATGATCGTTCTTCGAACGTCATATTCTCAAGTTGTTTAGGACTATCGTTACACTTAACGATATCCTAAGATCTAGAAAACATGATCACTAACAACACTTGAGCTAGTCTTAGAGGCGAGACTAGGAATCTAGTTTACCGTTTAACATTCCACACTTGCATATGAGTTTTCCACTGAATCGCATATTCCAGGATCATAGCAGTTATAGCATAGAATATAAATTCTTAATTATAAACATAAAAATATGATTATACAATATTATTGCCTCTTAAGGCATATTTCCATCAAGAAGCGTGCAACTGCACAGGTGAGAAGGAGCAGGATTATTCCCTAATAACCGCAAGGGTTATTTCTTTTTGACAAATACTACTATGTAGATGCGGGTCAAAGCATGATACATGTTAGTTTATCGGAGATTGAAGTTTCTACACTTAAGCCCAAATGCATCATGAACAGTAAAATCGTAAAAAATTCAAGTACATCTGGGTTTTTTCTACAACGGACATTCTTGAATTTTCTACATATCTGCAAAATTTCGTGAAGAAAAAATATTCCTACTACTCTGGGTATAAAAACAAATTCAAATGTCGCAACAGATTATTTTATAAAGCATTTTGGAGTGTTGATTTTATTATTATTTTCAGATCTCCACGAATGTGATTTCATCACGAAAATTTCCACACAGGCAAAAAACTATACAATGCTTGTAAGAAAATCAGTTTCTTTTACTTTTTTGGATTTTACTGTTCATAGCAGGAGCACTTGAGCTGGGGATTAGAATAACACTTTGGCAATGGCAGCTCCATTATCAATTAAGGAAAAAAAGGAGTTGACTGGTTCGGTGGCTTTCCTTGTTGATAGAGGCGGGCGTTCACTCTTGTTCCGTATGTGTGGGTGGCTTTGCTTATCTCTGGAAATAATAGAATGAAAGGATCATGGCTTTACACGTATTGGGTGTAATTACGGACGCAGATTTGGTGAACATGGGTGCGCGCGCACCCTTTATGAAAAATAAATTCAAAAAAATCTATAAAAGTCAAAAAAATCTGAATTTATTTTGTAATATACATAGTCAACCAATATACTCGCGTATGAAGTTTCACGAAGAAATCACATCCGTGGTAATCTGGACAAAAATGACAAAATCGAAGCTATATTAAAAAACACTGTTTGATGAATAGTATGGCCGCAATTGTATTTTCTTCACTAAGAATACCATGGGTGTCAATACATCATGAAACTTCCCACGTGAGTAGAATGGTCGACTAAGTTTCTTACCGCGAAATTTCAGAATTTTTTAAAAAATTCTAGTATTTTTTATGAATTTACTATTTACGTGGGTGCGCGTGCACCCATGCGCACCTTTGTATTTTCGGTGTAATTACCTCTTATATTATGGGACGGAGAAAGTACTATTCTAACAAAATGGCATGACTACATGGGGTTTACAAAGTTAGAATTAATAGGTGGCATGATGATTTTTGTGGTTCTGATGGAGATGGTGGTGCCCCTCTTGTTCTTCTTCCTTGTAGATGGCTTCTTGGCAGCATAGTGGAAGGAATGGACTCGTAACATTTGTCGCCTTGGAAGAGTAATGAAGCTGCGTGATGTGCTACTTGGCTGCTAGCGTTGGAGGCAATATTCACCCGCGACACAAGTACCTCGTGATCTAAACAGACGCCTCTCCTCAACTCCACCGATGCAATTCAAGAGAAGTTACAACATGCGACGACCGTGAAACCATTGCTCCGTATCTCTAGTAGTATTAACATGGAGGGGATCATAAAAGGTAAAGCCTAGACTGGGTGCTACTATCTCTGATGTCAAACTTACTTCGTCCGTTAACAAATATTCCCTCCATAAAGAAATGAACAAAAAGTTATATATCTAGAACTAAAGTACGTCTAGATACATCCATCACAGTCAAATATTTTCGGACAAAGGGAGTATAACATGTTTTGAATATTTTAATACTCCCTCCGTCCCAAAATAAGTGGCACTGCTCTAGTACAAAATTTGTACTAATTTAGTGTTAAATGTGCGACACTTATTTTGGGACGGAGGGAGTATAAAATACATACAAACTGAAATGAGTGAACAAACACACTAAAACACTAAAACGTGTCTATATGCATCCAATTCGCAAAAGAATTAGAGCATCTTATGCATCAAATTCGCAAAAAAAGATAGAGCATCTTATGTTTGTGAACGGAGGGTGCAGCAACTTACTAAAGTTTGACCTCCAAAAAAATATTATATTCATTGTAGTTTGGCAAGAGAGGAGTACTTCGATTCTAATGCCTGAACCAGAACCGATCTGATGCCAATCAAAAATTAACGAACTGTATAGCACAATGCTGAAGTTTCCTGTGCTTCGGACAGCGGCAGTTACAAACATCCAAAGCAGAACTGCTCAATAACTTGGTAAACTATACTAACGCATATAATTTAATCATCTTGTAACATACACGCTTCCCAGTGCAGAAAACCAAGAGCATAAAAGGGAAAAGGATCTACATGATCAGTTCGGCTCAAGACACCACTTCCCACAACGACTAAAATAATGAACACAACAAAATGGGGGGAAACGGAGCAACAGAAAGATATGACACTGGAAGTCTGGAACAAAGAATAACTTACATGTGGAGGTATACTATATCACAGGGTGCTTCCCATCAACAGGACTGAAGCACGATTGGGCCAACCCAAGTGCTGAACATATCACTCAAGGCCACCTGCACTTCGCCTGAACCATGTTCACAGCTGATGAGACCAGCTAGTAGGGGGAAGAACTGGCCAAGGTTCTTCTCGAACGATGAGTCGCCGAGACCGCTGATAGCTTGCAATGTTGAGACAACAAGCGGTGCCCTGGCTGCAAGCTCTCTCCGCTTTGACGAACCAACCGGAATAAGCCAATGGCCAAGCAGCTGTATACCGCCAGAAAGGTGAGCAGGCCTTGCCGTGCTCAAGTATACCTCAAGAACCTCCTTGCAAAGTCCAACAAGGTGGGTTTCGACCTCTAAGCTCCCTTCATCTGGAGCTCTGTCCAAGAATATATTCTGGAGGATAGTGAGGCACAACTGGTATGACTCGTTCTCAAGGCGTAGTAATGGCGGGTCCTGCATTTGGGTCATAGAGCCCAGCTCCTGCAACTTGGTCCGCAGGTCGTTGTCACTGTTTATCTTGTGAGCATGAGTGGCAACAGTATGCAAGGCCTCAAAGAGGATTACTGTGTTCTGTGCCGACAACTGAGCTCTGTACATGTTATATATCTCCATCACAGCCTACAGAAAGTGAAATACATAGAAGTAATTAAAACATGGGTCATGTTGCAATTACCAGCCTATTGCATGATAAACATGATAAAGCAGAATGCATGCACAGAATATAATTAATGAAGAAAGGAGACTAGAATTTTGCATTAATAACTAAATGTAGCAAGATAAGAGGTCCGAACGAGAGGAAAAGGGTACTGTACAAAACTAGCAACCCATACTGCTACATATAAACTAGAGTTAAAGTTCGACAAGCTCTGTGTGTTCCGGTCAAACAAGCTAAGAATCTTAAGTCATTCTCATTAGACACTCTTGTTGTGTCTGAATGGAGAAATCAGTTCCTACAGGGTTCGGCTAGAGATATGTTGTGGGATATAGCTGTATGAAGTTCTTCACTTTCTCCTCTCCTCCCACTCTCACCTCCCTTATTAGCATGCCTATTTGACAAGGTGTGAGGCGAAGGCGATGCACCAGACTTCAATAATCCAGGAAAATGGAACGATGGTGAAAAACAATATGCTTCCGAGCACATGAAAACAAAGATCAGTTGCAGAAGAAATACTACAGACCTGAATCAATAGGAGTTGGACAGCAGCTCGGCACTTGGCATCAGCAATTGCAAAATACAGGTTCCTTGATCTAGAGGTTTCTTCAGTACCATCCTCTGATGGTTGAGATTCGTCTTCTCTCTTATCTGAAGAGCCTCCATTTTCTATTGATACATTTTCAAGGTAAGCCCCAGATGCAATATAAGAGAAGTCAGGAAGCGTCTCTGTTGTAACTTCTTTCAAAGACAACACGACTTCCAGCCATTTTTCATCCACAAAGACAGAGCCAGCACTGCTCATCAGGCGAACAAATGCAGCAATGCCTATACCAGCAAGACTCTGATGGGGACGCTTAATGAAACTTGTCAAGAGTGAAAGAACTTTCTTCAGAAGTGGATGGACAGTGTCATAGAACTTGACGAAAAGGTCTACAACTAGCTGAAGGGCCAACGTGCACGTTTCGTACATCCAAGCATCTTGATCAAGCTCTGCAGGATCATTTTCCGCATTTTGTCCTTGTGAAGAACCACCAGATGGATCGATAGCATGCCGTACATAATCAAATATTGGGAAAAGTACTGAATCAAACACCTTCTCCCACAAAGGAAGAGAGAAAAGATGGCCATGGTTTCTTAATGTGTCAAATAACACCTGCAAGGAACTTTTCCTAATTTCTGGTCTAAGGTCGAAAGTAAGTTCAGACAATCCTGCAAGGTTTGACAAGTTGGCGCCACACATTATTACTAGTAAATAATAAGTCAATGGAAAACAATAGAAAGGTCCATCTTGAACAAAAGGAGAATGTAACTACCTGCTAATAAAGGAAACCAGAAGTGTATATTATCATCCTTATCAACCTGAATTGCACCTTCCTGCTTTCCATCCTTGGTCAAATGAGGCGAGGGTTCCTTCAGCCTTGAAGAGGACCCGATGTCACCTTCTGCCAGCTTTGCCGCACAGAATCGAAGAAAACCAATTGCATTAAGGCTTATATCCTTGTTAAACCTACTGTTGGTGAATGCAATAAGACAGTTCACACAATCAGTGAAAGTTGAAGACTCAGTCTCGGTAATGTAGGGGAAATAATCTCGCAAAATCTTTTCAATAATTTCAAAGGCCAATAGTACAATGTTTTTATGATCATCATATGATGCCGTTGCAAAAACCTGAAATTTGCGCACAAAACAAATCAGCATTCAGAAAAAAGAATAAAACTGCTCCAAAGTGTCTCGTATCAAAATCAAGGTACATGAGTGCAGGTAGAGATAACATACCATAAACATGCTTTTCCACCCTGACTTCACATGATTAACACGGGCCAGTACCATTTGAGATACACACCTGATGATTAGTTCTCTTATCTCAACAGCTCTACTCTTCCTCATTACAACAACAAAAGGCTTCATAAATTCATTTTGGAAATTGTAGTTGGCCAGTTCTTCTCGCTCCAGGAACTTCATTGCCAGCTGCCGCAATGAATCCATAGCAAATATTGCAATTGAAAGATTTTCTGAGCAGCCAATGGTAACAAAAAATTCAGACAAAACGTGCCATATGCTTGACCAGACAAGCCTGATGCGGTTCATGTTGTAATGCCTAAAGAAAAAGAAACAATCATACTTCAGTAACTATATAGTGCAATAAGAGTGTAAGCAAACATATTGCAATGTTTATACATTGCTGAGATGACAACATGGATTCCTTACGTGATTTCAACAATCTTAGTCAGGCTAAAAACACGTGGATCAGAAGCAGACCGCAATTCTTCCATTGAAACCTTACAGAGGGCCTTTATAAAATCAATTATACCCTCACTGTTGAGATTTTGACTTCTTATGAATACACGATTCATTTCAGCCATCCCGACTTGCTCCAAGAGGATTGTCACCGCATTATTCATTTGATCAACACCAGAAGCTTTTCCACCCACACCAGCACTGTCATAAGTACCTCTTTTAGAAGCGGCACCAGCATTTGGAGCCTTCTTTTTCAAACCAGGAATAATCGAGGATTTAGCCTGTTTTGATTTTTCAAGGTCTGGCTGTTGCAGTGCAAAGAAAGTGGCATCTGGAGGAGCACCTTCACCTACAAGATGTAGATTCTCGAAACGAGAAACACAGGTCAATACATGCTCCCAGGCTTCTTGCAAGTAATTTCCGTCTTCATCTGCAATCAACAGAATTGCCTAAGAGGCAAGTCACCACCACAACAAAAGAGTGAGAATGGAAAAACTGATTTTATCATTATGCTCAAAATAAGATTTGATAAACTGCAATTAGCACGACGGCGTATGCTTGTAATGGAGTGTGCAACAGAAACATTCAAATGGCAGATCAAAAGAGGCTAATGAGTCCCATGAATAGTTTTTTCTTTCAATATTTTCTCAGTCACCCAGAATGACAATAACAACTGTGAAAAATACCAAATGCTCAGTACACACAAGGAGCAAATATAGCTGCTTTAACAGAGATGCAGAGCAGCCCTCCTCAGAACATCACATCCAGCTATTATCGTGCACTTTCCGAACAATTTAGCATGGAACCAGCTAGGTCATAAATCAGTTGCATCTAGCCTTTTAAAGCCAACCAACAAGAAAGAAACTTCTGAGTACCATGTTTTTCTTTAATGATTTTATTCTCTCTTTAAACAATCACTAATAATAGAAGCAGCTTCTCTGCCGGTAGTATACCAGTCAAGCACTAAAGAGATTCAATATTCACACCAGATATGCAGAACAAACCTTAATTGCTTCAATATTTTTCTGCTTGATATCCGCAGCAGAGTGAAGCGATGTAAACTTGGCAAGCGATGTAATGAAAGCATCCCTTTGAGTCTTCATCGACATAGCTGCGGTGACATGTATTGCACAGCGAAATCCCTCGAGGCACTGGGATATGACAATTTCATCGTCACTCTGGTCAAGTGGCACACTGAAGGCAGCAAGCATAGGAGCCCAGCAAACCTCGACCATGAACTTCAAAATTACTACATCTGTGGCTGGATAAAATACTGACCTAAATCATTCATTCAAAAAAGATCCACATATATTATTTACAATGAAGGAGATCAACAAAATTAATACAGTTGCATAAACATTTGGGCAGAAAAAATATAATTGATCAAGTAAACAGTGTAACTTAGTTTACAATTATTCATCTAGAATCCAGCATAACTTACTCAGACATACGAGCCTTTTCTTTGAATTGCTCCTGCATATGCTTAATGAGATCATCACTTGTCTCCATAGCGGAACCTCGTTTGCGTATAACAATGTTAAGAATGTTATCCAACCCAAGAATTTTGTTAGAGCTTGTTGATTGTTGCTGATGAGGAACAAATTCGTCTTCTTTCATCTTAATTTCTTTTTTCCAAATCCTTCCATACAAGGATCTCATAAATTCTTCTGGTAGGTCTTTCCCATCATCAATACCACGATTGTTTCTTATGAAATCTTCTGGTGACATCTGCACCAATTAATACATTAGGAATAGCATCAGAATGTGCAAATTGTATGCTCAAGCATAACTTGAAAATACCTTATTTTTGACCATTGGGTTATGTGCATCAGTGTTAAGCATTATGACTGAATAAGCAAGAACATAAGCTGTGTCTGCACTCGAAAAGGCCTTTGGGTTGCATTTGCAGTAACGCTCTGCAAATTTCTCCATAACCCGATCAATTTTTTGAGCTTCTCCAGGAAGCCTAAAACCTTGAAGAAAGGCTCTGATCGCTTCATCAAATTCCATATTTTGAAAATTAAAAGAATCCACATATGCATGCATGACTTTGAGGGATAAATCTTCCCTTTCCCCTAAATAATCACCAATCATAGTCTTGTTCAAGCCAGAAGTAGTTTTCAGGAAAGCAGCTATATCCTCAGCGGACTCCCCGACCTTGTTGGCATTTATTAAGAATTCAATTCCCTTTCTAGGCTTCCGGTTAAACAGAGCGATACCCTCCTGTCATTCATAAAGCAGTTGACCACATAAGAAAAAGGAAACGAATTAACCTAAATATAATGGAACTGTGGCAAGTAATTCAGGACAGAACAGCAACCAGCAGTCCTACACATTGCCACATTCTCACTGAAAAATGCATAACAGTAACTAACTGGAATGAGATCCACCTGAAGTTCCATTTTGTAAGCTCGACGCTGCTCCAAAGATGCAGCCTCTGAAACCCCATTTGATACTTCTGAATGTGAATCGGATACCTCGCTAGAAGCATCTCCATTGATCTCTGTCTGGGGAAACTCATTTCCACCATCATTATCGTTTTGCTCTGATTCAATCTTAGGAGAGTCAGGATCTGGAATACGTAGCTGCTTATTCATCCAATCTCCCATGGATCTGAGGATAGAAACTAAGCATTTCATTGCTTCACTCTTCATTGTGGTATCCTGAGGTGGTACCAATGTGGTAGCAATACCCGCAGGAGGCCCTTGAGCTGTTTTAAGCAGACCATTGACCATCCTGTCGGAAAAACATACAGAAAATGCAACACGGTAGTAAATAGGTTTCTGCGGCTATTTATGAGAATAAAACCTCACTAGTCAACTATAGTAATGAAAAGTGAGTGATGCAGTACCTCTCAAATATGTTCGATGAGTGGACATCACAGTCGTAATTGATGAAAATGTCAACCAAGATTTGAGAATCAGTACAGAGCTTCTCCAAAAAACGAAGAACTATCATCTTTGCTTGAAAATTTGGCTGTGCAATATTTTCCAGAACTCTCAGAATGATCATGGGAAAAAATACTCCAATTTCTGCCTTCAATCCTGGCCTAAATCTTGAAACCAAGCTAATAAAAATAGAACAAGATAGCTGAAAAACAATCATATGTGATGAGGCACAGTTCTTCAAAAGTGATAGGCACAAATACTGCTTGATAGCACCTAGAAACCTGACCAAGTTAAAACAAGATAGTTAGGCCAAAAAGAAGTATATTCGATAAATAAAACATCAAGCACATGGGTATAAGAACTCTGTAGCAGTTGACAAGAAAATATGACTATAGCACAGTCAATATGAAAATACAATTGTATTAGCTACACCAGCATAGTGTACTTTGAGAAGAAGCTGTTCTACCTGAAACGCTACAGTAATATACCTTGGTAGGCATGACAATACACATGCCCATTACTATTTTACTAGCAAGAAACATGTGTTGCAACGGAGTAAAAAATGCCATACTACAAGTTTGCAAGACTAGTTACTTTATTGAAATGAGGTGTTGGTAGGCGTATCCAAAAATGTATAATATAGCAGGATGTTTTTAGAAAACAGGTTTAAGTGGGTGATGAGAATCCCATCATGATTGGAACCGTTAGTACCAAATCAGACTGTTGGTACGACCCCGAGGAAAAATAGACCATCATTACCAACTGGTTCGTTAATTCGTTTACAGGTTCCCGAACTTCATTTTAATCAAAAATACAAGCAACCATAATAGAATCAATAACCATGACTCTCATGGGCAATGCAACTTTGTTAGAATGATAGGTTTTAACCCAAAATTTGTACCCACTTTATCATTTATAGTTATTCAATAAATACAATTGTATTATCAACCAAATTGGCATTACTTTCAAGTTTCAAGAAGAGGAGACAGACTGAACCAACAATGTGTCAACGTATATAATTAAAAACCAATCAATTTTCCTATGACAGTAGCTAGCTCCTCTTCCTGGTACAGTATCCACTTTGTTGAGGAGTGTAGATTTGCTGCTCTAGCAAGTAACATGGTATCAAGGTTTTAAAGGAGGTAAGACGTCTTGTGACAAATGACATCAAATCATAACCATTATTGCATTGGTGTGCAGCCATGCAGTCCCATCAAAATCCAATTGTCAGAATCAACCTCACTGAACCATTTTTATGTGAGATTGATCAAGTACATTTTGATTTCAATATCGTAGAAATAAGCATAAATTACACACCTCTAACTTCTGTAAACTGCAACATGAATTTGAATACTGATTTTTATTAGCATTGTTATGAACAGAGCAACATCAATTATTATAGATTAATCCAAATGTACTACCTGTAAATCAATGCCTAATCTTTTCAAGAGTTTGTCAAAGAATTCATCTCTTCCTTAAGCTGTGACTAGACCACGTTTCAAGGAATAAAATGGTGCTCAAATTTTTGCTCAATGTTGTTACCAGGTTATAGAAGGAAATTCAGAAGATCTAGGGGAAAATAAGTACAGACCAAGTTTCAGGCAAGGGAATTTGTACCTCTCGCTGGTGCAGAACACAGCCCCAGCATTTTCAAGCAAGATCTTGAGAAGTTCAAGAGCAAGGATCTTCCCCCGCATCACTAACGGATCAGCTGGTGCATCCTTCGGCGGTGTCTTCATCGAGAGCTTACATAATGCCCGGAAAACCAAGAAAGCATCCCTCCGCAGCTTATTCCCAATCCTGACATCAGCATCATCATCCAAAGTGGCTGCCACTGCCCCCTCCACGCCAAGCTCATCCTTACGACCCTCAAGAGCTGTCTTGTACATGCTAATCTCCCAGTACTTGGCATCCAGCATGTCCTTATCCGTTGAATCAAGCAAATCCGCAGGATTTGCCCCTTCCTCAGCTGCTGCGGTCGTCTCAAAAGCACCATCATGGGGCACAGTGCCTGCCGCAGCAGACGAGGTTGTCCGTGCCAGAGGTGTGAGTGCACCATCAATGTCCACCATGATCTTCGAGATGAATCCCTGTACGAAGTTGGCATCGGCGGTAGGTGATGCACCTGAACCAGCATCAGGCAACTCAATCACTTCAGCCACGACGATGGGTTGCACCGGGATCGTGGATGAATCTGCCTCCATTCGGCGGAACACGATTACCAACATCTGCACGAGCGAGGCCTTGGCAGTGGCCTGATTCACGGTGCTACGGCTCCCCAGGTACATATCATAGCAGGCGCGCACAGCGCGGAGCAGGCAGTCGCCGTGGAGGCACACGGAGGTGGATGTGACCGCAGAGAGGAGAGTCTTGAGGAGGAGGAGCTCAATGTGCTCGTCGTCGAGGTGGAGCGCATTGCAGGCCGCCTCGAGCAGCGAAGCGACGAGCTGTGACGAGGGGTCAGCCGACGGGTCGGCCTCGCCATGGATGTAGGAGTGCGCGATCAGCCTGTGGAGTAGCTCGAGCGCGGCCTCGACGAGCTTGGCGCTGCCGGAGCCGAGCGCGGAGGAGATGGGGGAGAGGAGCAGCTCCGAGTCCTCGAGCGAGAGGTTGCGGAGCGGGCCCGGCTGCCAGGAGGAGGAAGTGGGCGTGGAGGGCGAGGTGGGGGTGGACGGGGTCTGCGCCGCGGTGGGCGAGGAGGGCGGCGGCCTCTGGAGGCGGTCGAGGATGGACTTGGCGGTGTGGGAGAGCTTGGAGTGCGCCTTGTTGCGCCACGAGGCGTTCTTCACGAGCTTCTCGAGGAAAGGCACGAAGGCCTCGACGAGGCGCGGGTCGGACTCCGGCGAGGACAGCGGCGGCGCCGCCGCTGCTGCCGCGGAGGCCATTATTCCTCGGGGGATCTCTCGGTGGCCGCGGCTGTGCCGCGCCGGGTAG
Source organism: Elymus sibiricus (assembly GCA_039707655.1). Lineage (NCBI taxonomy): Eukaryota > Viridiplantae > Streptophyta > Magnoliopsida > Poales > Poaceae > Elymus > Elymus sibiricus. The sequence continues at coordinate 396,645,442 of CM077669.1, read as the reverse complement.
ATCTGGATCTGGCGGGGCGGGGGAGGGGGAGTGACGGGTCCGGTGCTGGGGTTTGAGGTGGTTCGGATCGGCGAGTGGGGCGAAGAGGGGGAGAGATGTTCGCGTGCATAGATTTGCGAGGGACGCACTGTCGATGACTGGTGGGAACGAGCGTGCGTGGGACCCACTTGTCGGTGTGTTATTAGTGGTGATCTGCGTGTTCGGAAAGGCTACGCGCGCGATCGAGGCAACAAAGTGATGGGAGTGAGCTGAACGATGATGACATAGCAGGGGGCAGGTGGCGCGGGTACAGTCCTTGTTGGGCTTGGCCAAAGTTGACTTATAGAACACAGGCCCGATTTGCATTTCTCGAGAATCATAGGCCTCGTTGCTAGAAGGCCGAGCTCGGTCGATACACCTGTACTGGCCCATATTTGCAACCAGTTAAACTGCAGCTAGTCCAGCCCACACAGTATATGCACCTATCGGCGGCATGATGACGCATTAATCTATCTACTATATTACTATTATATTATATTTATATATATTATATATATATATATATTATATTATATTATACCTAAAAATAGGAAGAGAGGGTAGATCCAACTACAAATCTGGAGCGTCTAATCAAGTCATCAAAGGTCTAAAAACGCTGCTAACGAAATTAGCTTCGTTAACGAAACGGTAACCCACCCCGTCGCGCACGTCTTCTTCGCACGTCGCTCAGCCAACCGCGCCCACCCCCAGCATTGCGCCCGCCCAGCATCCCCAGCCCCGCCGCCCCGCAACCTCCACGCCACGCCGCCGCACAGCCCCGCCGTCCCGCAGCCCATCCCCGCCGGCGGCCGGCCTGCCCAGCCCCGCCGCCGACGCCCAGCCTCCACGCCCCGCCGCCCCGTAGCAGCCCATCCCCGCCGGCGGCCTGCGCCAAGATCCGCCGGAAGCTTCCACGAGCTCTCGGGGAGAGAGATCACAGCCGCCCATCCGTCCGCCCCTCCGCCCGCCGTCTCCGTCCCACCATGGCCCTGTGGCGGCGCAGCTCGTCCTAGCTCACGTCCTGCTCGCGCGCGCCGGCCGGCATCGGCGGCGGGAACGAGGCCAAGGTCTCGCCCGAGGTCGCCCCGGAGGACGCCCCCTACCGCCGCCAGGAGGAGGCCGACGAGGAGAGGTGGTCCCGCCTGCTGCCCGAGCTGCTCACGGACATCATGCGCCGCGTCGACGCCGGCGCCGAGCGCTGGCCCCCGCGCCGCGAGGTCGTCGCGTGCGCCTGCGTCTGTCGCCGCTGGCGCGACGCCGCCGTCTCCGTCGTGCGCCCGTCGATCGAGTGCGGCAGGATCACCTTCCCTTCCTCGCTCAAGCAGGTGCGCCCCGGATCCTCGCATTTCTCTACCCCCGCTGCTAAGATCTGGTCAATTCCTCGGCCGATTTGCGCGTTACTTGTTGCCTACTCTGAGGATTTGGCGGGCGTTTGGTGCTCATGTTGAGTTCGATCCGCTTCAGATTCGCAGCTACTGATTGTGGAAATGGTCATGTAGTTTCATTTCATCCATTTCAGGCCATCTCCTCGCCAGTAGTATCTGTGGACATGCTAGATGCAATCGCGGGAATGAATTGCAGCAGGTTCAGAGCGTTTTACCAAAAAATGTTTGAAATTTTGTCTTCAATACGAGTCCAGATGCGTTGAACGATTCACGTCTCGTGGGTCAACAATCTCTGTTGCTTCTTTTTTGGATTAATTGCACAATAATTGCCTCTTTTCCAGCACATTTCTCTTAACAAATAAGATTGCTACAGCCACAATGGAGATGATAATAGTTGGACCTGAATGAAAAACGCCGGGTATACAGTTAAAGCAGCTGCGACATGGGAACGCCCGCGACGGGCGACCACACGCCGCCGCCGGGGGGTTGATCTCCTTCCTCCGGCCTCCCCTGGCTCCGGCGGCCCCGGATCCGGAAGCCCCGCCTCATCCGCTCGCGCCCATCCCAGTTTCGCTTCTCGTAGTGCCCGAGCAGTCCGTGAGGAAGCTGCGGGAAGCCGCGTCCGCGACGGCCCCATGGCCGCGCCGTCATCGTCTGCCGCTCCGGCCCCTCCGCTCACCGCCCCTGCTCTGGCCGCTGCGCTAGCCGTTGCCTTCCTCGTCGGCCGCAAAGCTGGCTCGGCCGTGCGGGGACGCCTCGACTCTGGGCCGACTAGCCAACCTCCGCTGCCCGCCGCCTCCGTCCACACTGTCGCGGCCTCAAGCCAAACTGCAGAGAGGATGAGCTCTCGCAACCCCGGCCCCGCGCCCCTCCACCAGCCCCCATCGGCGGCGGCCACCCTGCCAGCGCCTCCGACCCCGCGCCCGCGGCCTCTGCCTCCAGCCTGTCGGCTTCGGGTGGAGAACGACGGTCGGCAGGTCTCCCGCCAACGTTCCCTGAAGGCTGCAGCGACGTGCTCTCTGGCTCAGCCGCCCGTCGCCCCCGCCAGCCTTGTCGGCGCCGTCTTGGACCAGCTACTGAAGCCACCAGCGACGAGCCCTATCGGCTTCCCACCGCTCGATCCAGATCAGGCGGATCTGCATCCCGTCTCTCGGCCCGCTCCAGCTGCGCTCGACTCGAGGCATGTCTCCCGTTGCTCTATCGACGACGGGGAAGTGGCGGCTACTCTGGACGCACTGCATGCTGCTTCAGCTCCACACGCCGCTGTTGCGGGCGACGGGCTCATCGTGCAGGTGCCTCCGGTGCGTCCGGGCTGGGGAGATTGGCTAGGATGTTTCGACAGGGTGACGGCGTCGACAGTTCCTGTGGCTCCATGTGGGAATGCTTTGGGGGGTTGGCAGCTCGTCTCGGGTGGGCATCGCTTGGCTCCCGCTGCTTTCCATCGGCATGCTGTCAATGGGCGGCGCCCCCCTCCGGCGTGGCTGAGAGATAGATGTTATCGGTGCCTCTGTCGAGGTCATCGGGCATACTCCTGTGGGGACCCAATTCGATGTACGGATTGTCTTCGATCCGGCCACATCGCCCGCTTCTGCCGTGCTAAGAAGCCTGATCACCATGCTTCGCTGTTCCAGTGTCCTGCTCCATCATCTGCATCCACCGGTGATGTGCAGTTCCAATCTATCTCGGCTGAGAAAGTTGGGTTGGCAGAGAAGACCGTGCTGCTTCGCACTGTGCTTCGTGACTGCCTTGCGCGTGTCGAGAGTGTTTTGGTAAGGGCAGAGGCTACTCTCGCCAAACTAGAGGTGGCGCCGGATGTGTCTTCGCTGCGTGAGTTCCAGATTGAGGTTGTGCCCGATGTGTCTCTATTGCCCGAGATCCTGCTGCCCGAGATCCAGGTTGGTTGTGTTGATGAGGAAGCAGACATGTATGGAGATCTCTCCCCTCGTACTACATCATGTCGATTGTCGTTGCCTGTCGTGCCGATTGCTTCTGAGAGTGAAGCTATTGTCGAGGTCGTGGCTCCGGTGCTGGAGATTATGCCTGAGTTGCAAAAGATTTGTGGGGAGCCTACTTCGCTTATTTCGATGGTGCTTCCTAAGGAGATGGGGTCGCTTCGAGGGCACTTGGTGATGCCAACTGTGACCTCACCGTCGTCGTTGGAGCCCATTCTGCCGCTCTTTGTGGACCATGGAGGTTTAGATGTTGTTATTGCTGTCTCACCCGAGGTTGGTGGTCAGGTGGCGTCTGCGGGTGCCAAGGATGATGAGGTAGGTGCTTTGGCACCTAATTCTGAGGCGCTGAAGCCCATCCGGTCGCCCATCTTTGACCGTGATGCTATGCTGGCACGTATTGATGAAGCGGTCTTTATGAAAAAGCTTGGCCGCTTGCTCTCCTCTTTGGAGGCAGCTTGTCCTGGTCTAGCAAGGCGATTGCTTGCCTCCTAGCGGAGGAGGTTTCTACGGGCAAAATAAAAAAGGTGAAGAGGGCTCTCAGGTCCATAGGCAAAAAGAGTGGCGCCATTGGTAAGGCGTCAGCGGCTGCTTAATGGAGGATACTCAGTCCCGTCGTCCTCCATCTCCAACTCGCTCATCTCCATGGATTTGGTGGCATCCGATGTTTTCAACCTTGGTTTCGTTGAGGGTTTCTTTGAGACATAAAAGTGCGAGGGTTCGTGGTTGTTGCATATTATGTATGTTTGTCGAATTGATCGTGTGGTCATGGAGTTTATTTCTTAGCGAGTAGTCCCCATGTGGTCTATATGTATCGGTTTTCGTCCGGTTTTCCGTTAATTAACTGGGCAATTCTCTTCTTCTTAATTAACCGACGAGGCAAATCTTTTGCCTCCGTTTCGAAAAACAATGGAGATGATTTGCCCGTTGCCAGCGCCCCGCAGCCCATCCCCGCCGGCCAGCACACCAGATTGGCCCCGCAGCACAAGAATCCTGTCAACCGCAAGTATGTTGTTCTGCTCTTTTGAGTTATAATATCATTTGTAGCTGTTTAGTAGTATGTTTGATTTCTACATTGCATGGTTACCAAATGAAAATGATCAGAATGCGCAATAATCTTCACTGTTTTAATGATGAAAATATTTGTAATTATTGGAAAAGATTATGTTGACTTAACAAATATTCTCTACAGTTAAGGTAACCAAAAGTCTTCCTCTGGAAGGTCGTGTGAAGTAATCATTTCACAATCCCAAAGCTAACGCATTGAGAGTTGCCTTATCCTTTTTTTTCTTTTCTAGCCTCACATGTATATTTGTTTGTGCATACTAAGGCAATCCTTGTTGTGAAATGTTTTGTCTACAGTTTCACCAGTATACATGTTTACACTACTCCAAACTTAAGTCACCGTGTAGAACAAGCACTAAAGTTTAATTGAATTCAATGTTTCGTGTGATTTTATTTGTCCTGTTAAATCCTCTACAAAAGGAAACATTATGTGTTGAGCGTTGAAATACTCCTATGTACTTATGTAACAATTGTTTTAAACATTTTTTCTTGTTTTTCTTTCAGAGTTGTTTTATTCTGAACCTATTCTCTCTAAATGCATGATGTTGACATTATTATTTGGTTTGAAGTCATCGGCGAGAAGGCGAATGTAGACAGAGGCACCCGAAAGTTCCGTATGACGCCCATGGCTAACAGATTAGTATTTTTTGCATATGTGTGTAGGTTTGATCAAAGGAGATACAAATGGAGCACTTGTGGTGCTAACCTACAACAAGCAATTTTTTAGTAAAATTACAATATCATAAACATAAATTTTCTAATAGAGAAACAATAGTAGGGAAATTTTGACAAACTGCATAAAACTTTCAACAACATCATGACGCATTCAGATATCTTCACAATTCATGAGCCGTGGCTTTCTATTAGCCAGGGTTTGATCCCTTGGACTTGGATTCGAACCACCTTGGATTTCCCCTCCCCCATTGGTGAGGTCTTTTTATACTTCTCCCATTTGTAGATAGATACACTCTTTATGATAGCCAGGTGGTAATAAAGTTGTCAAGAGAAGTAATTCAATTAGCACAGCAAGTATAATACTAACTAATAATAAATTCTAATTGCTCCATATTATGTTAGGATTTATATTTTTATCTATATAGTTTGCATAGAGAATACACATGTATATTCGAGTTGGGATATATTGCAAAACACGTGCATTGCACATGCGGCATTACTAGTCAAGAGAAAACGTTTCAGGCCCTTCGTAGTGCTCTACCGTAGACAGGTGCTAAGCATGCCACATAAGCAAAAACATGACATGACACAACAATTAAGGAGAAGAGAGAGCACTTTGGTGACCCCAGGAAGAACCAATGCTAAGCACGTGAACCTAGGCAAACCACTTAAATGAGAGAAGTTGATCAATGCATGAAAGAGTTTAGGTGCTAAATCATTAAATAAAGTGAGCTTAACAATAACAAGCTAAGCACTTATGCAGGGGAGTTGAGTTGCTAAGCTATTTAATGCACTTAACATCTCATCTAAGCACATTTGCATTGGAAGAGGTCTCACACCCGGGTGCCGGCCGAATGGTCACACCTGCGCACTTGCTTAGATGTTGCTGCTAGCAGGCCCACCTCTCATCCCTTATCCTCTCGCGGCTCTTTTTCAGCCGCTCATTTGCTTTTCTTCCTCCCTGCATCTAGGTTTTCCTCCCCAAGCACTTACCGGCAATGGACGCCCACCACACACCAGGCACCTGTTGCTGGCAAGCGAGGTCGTCGACGTCGAGTCGAGGGCTGGGACCTCGTGTCGCAATCGGTCATGACGGATAGCCGCTCGTCTGGGGCGACGGCCTGGTCGTGCGCCCCCCACACCCCGTTACCCTCCGACATCACGTTAGATGCTCCGACGAGGCCATGCTACGAGCGGCGACCGGTCACCGGAGAAGACAGCGAGACGTGTTGCAACTGACCTCGGCGGAAGCTGGAGCCGCGTCATGGCCTACTGCAAACCGGTGCCCAGGAGAGTTGCCATCCATGGACGGCGAGCATGGTGATCGCGAGCTGCGAGCACGGCAGCGCTGTTTCGAGCAACACTGCAGACATCGTGTTTTTTGTTACATGCTACAACCGGTGTCATATTTTGCTACAACCAACACACCACTCAACTACAACCGGCGTCGTGTTTTGATACATCGCACGAACCATCGCATTTTTTTGCTACATGCTATGTTGAGTTTGTGTCGAATATTGTGTACGAGTTGGGTTACATATGGACTTGGTGTTGTAATGTGGATAGGATACGTGTAGTATCGGAGTCGGGCACGTTGTACCCTTGGGCTCTTATATATAAGGAGGCACCCCATGTTGTAATCCATGACTACTAGATAGCGACAGGCTCGCAAGGAGGAGCCGGCGGCTTGTGTCGGCGCCCGGGTGGCCGGTGTTGCGCTATCTCGGGGAGGAGCGCCCGTAGTCATTGCCCCGGGGAGTAGGCGAGTTCGTCGAACCTTGTTAACAAATCTCGGTGTCTTTATCGTGCTGTGATTACTTGTTCCTCGGTGGATCGACCGTGTACCTCGGATTAATTCTAACAAGTGGTATCATGAGCAAGGTTACGAGGAGGTCGTTGCGCGTTGATCCAGAGGATTGGATGACCGAAGCCGAGGATCAGGTGACAGTGTATAGTAGATCGGTCGGATCGATGGAAGCAGCATGCGGTCTGCGTGCACATATGGTAGTTTTGGCGAGACGGATTGATCGGTCAATCAGTTCAGGCGACGACGATGTAACACGTGTGCGTGTGCCATCAGCAGAGGCTTGTACAGGTACGCAAGCGGTGTTGTGGTGGGCCATCAAGGCCTTGCGCGGAGCGGCCCTCGGCAAGGGACATTGGCCTGATGTACGCGTACGAGAGCGTGGTGCGGTACGATCAAAGTAATCAGATGCAGCAAAGTTTACCGGATTTGTTTAGAGAGAAAAAAACAGGACCAAGTCCTGGTGAAACTCGTCCTCAGGCGGAGAACTACGAGGCGCTAATAAATACTCCCTCCGTTCCAAAATATAGTGCGCCCGCGCTTCCCGAGGTTCAACTTTGACCATAAATTTAACCAATGAGACCGACTGCGGCGGGAGCAAAAATTATATAATTGAAAACTTCTTTCGAATACGAATTCACTGGTATAATTTTTGCCCCCGCCGTAGTCGGTCTCGTTGGTCAAATTTATGGTCAAAGTTGAAGCGCGGAAACCGAGGACGCACTATATTTTGGAACGGAGGGAGTAGCGGCCTAAGGTGGGCACCGTACAGGTACGACAAGACGCACAGCCGATCGAGTTGGCAGAAGAGAAAATCCACCGTGATAGAACGCATCCATCAAGGAAAGCAAGGGTTGAGGCAAAGCAATTAGCACTCACTAGTAGAGAAATGGCTAGCCACAACTCTTGTTGGTGGCGCGTCGTTTTCAGGCCGACGCCAGCACTACATTTTTCAAAAATCGATGGCGTCGGTCATTTTGGTACGACATAGCTAGTTACTTAGTGCTGGCACTGGACATACGTGGAACTCCACTTGTATATGGCCTCCATTGTTGTGTGCAGGCGTAACTTACTGTTGGCGTACCAGGTTGGTACTACGCCGACAGTATTTCCTATATTTATGGCGTTACTTTCGTCCGGACGCCAACGATTTATTTTGTGGGTCCATTTTTTGAGGTCAACTTTGGGGCCCACATAACACCGGCATAGCATACAATGGCATGCCAGGAATATACATGTTAGTGTTGGCGTCTTGTTGTCTTAAAATGTCAGTAATAAAGTCGCAGCACTATTACCACGTGATAACCCTTGTGTATACACTATATTCCTTTCTTCTTCCTCTTACTCTTCCTCTTCCTACCTCATCTTAAGAAACCCAATTATTTTATCATGATTTTTAATTAGATGGTTAGATCTAGCTAGGTGATGCATTAGTTATGTTTGCTAGCCTCCACACACCCACTCTCTAAGCTAGCTATCTAGCTCTTTTCTCCATCCACTTGCATTAAATTTTCCTTCACCCTCCATTAATGGCGCCCTCCAACCTATGTAACGGTCGACCGGCTTCTCGCGCGATCGATCGAGGACTAGCTCGACTCGTGTCTCTTCTGCTTGAGGTAATTAACAAAAAACACTTCCTCGTCATTTAATTACGCATGTTACGTACGTGTGTGATTGCTATATGACGAAACGTGCATGGATGGCGAATTTGTAGAGAGAGTTGCCAATGTTTTGGCGAAACATTGACTCATTTCCGTTTTGTTAAATTTCTGGTACTCAATATGTACCATTTTAGCAAAGGTCATGCCGAAATTTTGTATGCCCTTGCTCGTTGTTAATATATACGTAATTCTTTTTGTATTTTCCTTTACAGGCTACTTTGATCTATCGAAAGATTCAATATGGTTCGAAGTGTGAAGGCCTTTCTCAATTTTGCGGTGATGAATATGTGACGCCCCCAATTTCGACCGTACGCTAATCAAACACGCAATGAGTACGACCAAGATTAGGGACTCACTGATCGATATCACAACACAAACACTAGACACAAATTAAAGTCATACAGCTTCATATTACAAGCCAGGAGCCTCGAGGGCTCGAATACAAAGCTCGACAAGCACGAGTCAGCGGAAGCAAATAATATCTGAGTACAGACATAAGTTAGACAAATTTTGCCTTAAGGAGGCTAGCACAAACATAAGCAGTGGATCGAAAGAGGCGAGGCCTCCTGCCTGGGAACCTCCTAACTACCCCTGAGCGTCGGCATTCTCCACGTAGTAGTAGGCTCCAGCGGTGGTGTAGTAGTCGTCTCCGGCGTACTCCATCTCCTGGGCTCCGTCGTCTGAACGCGGTAATCGTATCGAGGGGGAAAGAGAAAGCAAAGCAGCGGTGAGTACTCATCCAAAGTACTCGCAAGACTGACATCAAAACTATGCTAAGTATGCATCATTATTAAGGAAAGGGTGATATCTGGGCTGACTGCAGAAAGCAAGAATAGGGGGAAAGCCTAGTCCTATCGGAGACTGGCATCTTCAGTATCTTGCAGCATTAAAAGAGAGTAGACTGGTATCTCATATATAGTCATATTATTGTAGCAATTTTATTAAGTAACCACGCCCAGAGATTCTTCCTCGACTCCCTGCGAGGAAGCAATCTCGGAGCCACATTCATCTCAAATTTAAATCACAGTTATAGTTGTATAAGGTCAAGGTACAACTCCAAGTCGTCCTGTTACCGTGGACACGACTATTCGAATAGTTTATTCATCCCTGCAGGGGTGCACCGCATTTCCAACACGCTTGATCACCTCCGGCCGGACACACTTTCCTGGGTCATGCCCGGCCTCGGATAGCAGCACGTCGTCGCCCCACCTAGGCTCAACAGAGAGGCCAGCCCGCCGGTCTAAATCCTAAGCGCGCAGGGGTCATGGGCCCAATCACCCTTTGCACTCCTGCACGATGCGAGGGCGGCCGAGGTCAGTCCTAGCACCCCTTATTAACAAGCACGGTGCCGTTGCGGACCACTCGGGCGCGCGCCGCTCCATTGCTGACGTCCGAAGAGCTTCGGCTGATACAACGACGCTGAGTACCCATAACTTCTCCCATGCGATGGTTTGGTGCGTAAAAAGGCCAACGACCCAACTCAGATTAAATACCCAACCCATTAGCATTTTATTAATGCGGGGAAAGCGCGACCCATGAAGTGCGGTCCCGTCGCCCCATCTCGAGGATGTGTGGCAAGGGCCTCTCCTGCCCGTCCACGCCTCATCATCATCAAACCGTGGGTACCCCTCATGGCCGACCCATCACCAACATGTTTCTGTAACCAGGTCATAGTAACTGTGTGTATAAAACATCAAGACAGAACCTGAGGAATCACCCTCAAAGGGTCCCGCTCGATGAAACCGTCAAGGTGGACTTAGAGGAATCACCCTCGAGGGTCCCACACTTGAGGGGTTGCACGACAGAGTCATCGTCAGGAGTGGTGAAGGAGGAATCACCCTCGATAACCACGACCGACTAGCTGCACTACAGAGCTAGCATCATGAGTACTTCACGAGGTGTCACCCTCGGTACTCGAAAGTAGCTCTGCAGAGTCGTACAACTAAGGGGTGTGCGGTGATGTGAGGGGCCTGGCTCGTCGGTCGGTTGACCGATTCTTCGAGTCTTCGGGTCGTCGAGTCGTCGATGAAGAAGCAGGGGCAACTGGGGCTAAGGGGTCACTGGGGGTTCACTGATCAACCTATACTAAGCAGCTGATATGATTGCGGGTACAGTAGCAGTTTACCAAAAACAGGCTATGCATCAGAATAGGAGCTAACTAATACAGTAGCAAAATCTAATGCAAGAATAAGAGGGAAAGAAATGGGCGATATCGGAATGCTCAAGGGGGGTTACTCGCCTTGATGCTCTGCGGCAAAGGCCTGATCGTCAACGGTGTAGTCGTATCCGGCAGCACCGTCAGTCTCGGGGTCTACCGGTAAGAAGAGGGGGGAAGAAACAATAAATATAAAGCACAGATGCAGTCACAATGCATGACATGGCAATATGCAGGGCTAGGCATGCACTGACGCTATATTATACGTCGCAGACGGGTCGGAAGAATATCTGACGATATTTCCCGGGTCTCGGGCTACTACCGGACAGACAAAATTGATGGAAAAGTTCCATGTTCGCTATGCTAGGAGCACGTGACGGACGAACGGACTGCGTATTCGGATTCGTGGGATTTTTCTGATCAACTTTCATGTATAAAACTTTTTCATCTGAGCTACGGATTATTTTATATTAATTTTCAAAGTTTTATTAATATTCTGAAATAAACAGATTTAATTTAATTCCAAAAATTCATTTATTGCATCAGCATGACCTCATGCTGGCGTCAGTAGTCAACCCAGCTGTCTCAGGTCAAACCTGACAGCTGGGCCCCACCTGTCATAGACAGTGGCTAACCAGGGTTTTAATTTAAACTAAACAGGTTAGTTAAAGGGGTGGGCCCCATCTGTCAGTGCCTAATTAGGTTAAACTAATTAACAGAATTAATTAACCTAACTTAATTAATTAAAAAGGGGGCTGGGCCCACATGTCATACACAGGGGGGGTCGGGCCCCACCTGTCATTGACTGGCCGAGCCCAGTCAGCACGGTTGACCTCAACAGGTCAACTAGGGACTCGGGGCCCGCAGGTCAGTGACCCTGTGGGTGGCCCCGGTCCAGCCACGTCGACGGCGGCCGGCGGCCGTCGTCAGAGCAGCTCCGGCGAGCTCCCGAAACGGTGGCGAGGCTCGGGTTTCACGTAGGAGGCACCAAATCGAGCGCCGTTTTGTGGCGTTCGCGAGCTGATGCTGCCGCCGTTCCATTCCGGCCATCTGGAAGAGCTAGGGGGGCCGTGGCGTCGCCGGCGTCGTGCTTGGCGGAGGCTGGTTCGGGCGAGTAGCGAAACAGCAGCTGCAGCGCGTGGGCGCCGTATCTAGCGCATGGAATCGACGCAGAGGAGCCCCTGGAGCACGCCAGTTGCACTCAGGGGCTGCCAAAGGCACGCACGGCTCGAGCACATCGGCAATGGCGGACGGCATAGCTTGGTCACGGTGGCGGCTAGCTACAGGGGGCTACGGGAGCGCACAGAGGCGAAGGAGCGGCGAGAGGAGCTCACCAGCGTCGATGGGAAGGCCCGATGAAGCCGGAGTTCACGGGGAGGAGCGAATCGACGGCGGCGAGCGATCGGGTCCAAGGTGGAAGACGGTCGATGGCGACGGCGTGGGAGCTCCCGGGGCTCGATCCAGAGCACGGGGAGGACGAGGAGGTCGCCGCGGTGCTTCTTGGCGCGACGGCAAGGCGCGGGAGGCTCGGAGAGCGCGTCTAACCGACGGCCATGGCGACGGCGGCGCTCGGATGCGGGCGAGGGAGAAGCAGAGAGCGAGAGAGAGGGAGCAGGTGAGATCTAGGCTACATGGGGGGCAGGCAGGAGAACGGGGGAGCGTGGGGGCGGCCTTATACCCACCGGGCCATCGCCGGCGAGCTGGTCCGGCGGGGACGAGCCCGGTCGTGGGCGCGCCTCGGTCGCCACCTCCTGTAGGAGGTCGGGGATGACCGAGGGGGTTGCTGGGCCGGCCTGGGCCTACCACTGTGGCCTAAGGCCCAGGGCAGAGGGAGGGGGGGCTTTTCCTTTTTCCCTTTCTTTTTATTTTTTTGTTTTAAATCTTTCTGTTACTTATTTAATTTTAGGGCTAGATGACTTTAGTAAAATATGGCACTTGGCCTAATATTTGCATTGCAATATTAGGTACTGACACAAAAAGTTTGGGGGGGCCTTTGGATTAATTTTGTATTTTCAAAAGGCAAAAAGGCATTTAATTAATTGTTTTGGGCTCTGCTAAAATAGTTTTGAGGCACAAAACCACATGATAAAATGTTGGTTCCATTTTTAGAATAGCTTAGGGAATAATTGCAACCTAAGCATGATTTTTAAATTGAAGTTTGCAAAACTTTTAAAACCACCTTTCAATTGAATTGGAATTGCAAAGGAATTTGAATTGAGCTTTGATTCCAAAAGTGATCACACATGAATTAGCAAAAGCATTAGCATAATCTTGGCCATCACTGTAGTTTAATTACAATGATCACTGTAGCCAAAATCCAGGGTGTCACAATTCTCCCCTACTAAAAGGAATTCTCGTCCCGAGAATTAAAAAGTAGAAGGAAAGAGCCCGGGGTATTCTGCACGAAGATGATCTTCGCGTTCCCAAGTGGCCTCATCTTCAGAATGATTTGCCCACTGCACCTTGAAGAACTTGGTAACCTTCTGACGAGTCCGACGTTCAGTTTCATCGAGAATGCGTACTGGTTGCTCTTTGTAAGCGAGGTCTTGTTGCAGTTCAAGCATATCATGATCCACTGCTCGGATTGGATCCTTGAAGCAGCGACGAAGCTGTGACACATGGAACACATCGTGAACCTGAGAAAGGTTTGGTGGTAGTTCCAGTTGATATGCCACCTTACCACGCCTTTCGAGAACAGTGAAAGGACCAATATATCGAGGAGCCAGCTTGCCCTTGATCCCGAAACGGTGTGTACCTCTCATTAGCGTGACTCGAAGATAAGCCTTCTCGCCAGGTTGATAGACCATATCTTTGTGATGACGGTCATACTGACTCTTCTGACGAGACTGAGCAGCCTTCAGATTTGCATGAATAATGCGGACTTGATCTTCGGCATGTTGGATAATATCCGGACCGATAAGTGTACGTTTCCCAGTTTCTGACCAATTCAGAGGAGTCCGACACTTACGTCCATATAATACTTCAAAGGGAGCCATCTTCAAACTAGCTTGATAGCTATTGTTGTAGGAGAACTCAGCATACGGGAGAGATTCCTCCCATTTCTTGCCGAAAGAAATGACACAAGCTCGAAGCATGTCTCCGAGAATCTGATTGACTCTTTCAACTTGTCCCTGGGATTGAGGGTGAAAAGCGGCGCTGAAGGACAAATGAGTTCCCATAGCTTCCTGGAAACTTGCCCAGAATCTTGAAGTGAACAAACTGCCACGGTCCGAACTAATCACCAGTGGAATACCGTGGAGTGAAACAATTCTGGACATGTAAAGATCTGCTAGCTGACTAGCAGTAATAGTTTCCTTGACAGCCAGAAAATGTGCAACTTTGGACAGTCGGTCAATGACGACAAGAATAGCATCATTACCTTTCTGCGACCTGGGAAAACCAGTAATGAAGTCCATTTCAACATGATCCCATTTCCATTCTGGAATAGAAATAGGTTGCAGAGTTCCGGCAGGCCTTTGATGTTCTGCTTTGATACGACGGCAAATATCACATTCAGCAACATAGCGAGCAATGTCTTGCTTCATGTTAGACCACCAGAATCTTCGACGAATGTCTTGGTACATCTTGGTACTACCAGGATGAATAGACAACGGAGTGTCATGTGCTTCCTTCATGACCTCCTGAGTCATATCATGGTTTTTCTCCTTACTCGGTACCACTAGGCGGCCTTTGAAGTACAAAGCGCCATCCTCAGCAATAGTGAAGGGTGAGGGCTTTCCTTCTGCGAGATCGAATTTAATCCTCTTGACTTCATTGTCACACTTCTGGATCCACTTGATGACGTCCACTAGATCTGGTTTAGCAACCAGGGTATTAAGAGAACCCTGGGAAACAACGTGGAGGTTCATTTTGTAGGACCCTTCAGGAGGGGGGGCGAGATAACCCTGAGGAACAATATGGAGGTTCAGCTTGCGGAATTCCTTTTGAAGAAGGGGGTGAACCTTGTGAACCTGAAGGTGATTGCAGTATGACTTGCGGCTCAAAGCATCAGCCATTACATTAGCCTTGCCTGGTGTATATGAAATACCCACGTTGTAATCTGCTATGCTCTCCATCCATCTTTGTTGGCGGAGATTCATATCTGGCTGAGTAAACAGATACTTTAGACTTTGGTGGTCGGTGTAGATCTCGCAACGATTACCAACAAGGTACTGCCGCCACTCTTTCAGTGCGTGAATTACTGCAGCAAGTTCAAGGTCATGAACTGGGTAGTTCTCTTCATGAGGACACAATTGACGAGAAGCATAAGCAACCACTCTGCGCTCTTGCATTAAGACACAGCCCATTCCCTGACGCGAAGCATCACAATAGATGACGAAGTCCTTACGAGTATCCGGAGGAGCAAGCACTGGAGCAGACGTCAGTTTGTCTTTAAGTGCCTGAAAGCTCTCCTGACATTTTTCTGTCCACTCATATTTAACACCTTTGTGAAGCAAATTGGTTAAGGGTTTTGCAATCTTGGAGAAGTTCTCGACGAATCGACGGCAATAGCTGGCGAGTCCGAGAAAACTTCTGACTTGCTTGACATTCTTCGGGGGAGTCCAGTCGAGAATAGCCTGAACTCGTTCAGGGTTGACCTCAATACCATCCTTGGAGATCACATGACCAAGGTAGGTTACTTCGTCCATCCAGAACTCACACTTGGAATACTTTGCATAAAGTTGATGTTCTCGAAGCCTCTCCAGTATAAGACGAAGATGTTCAGCATGCTCTTCTTTATTCTTGGAGTAAACCAGGATATCATCCAGATAAACCACGACAAATTTATCGAGGTAATCCATGAATATATAGTTCATCAGGCGAGAGAAGGTTGTTGGGGCATTGGTTAAGCCGAAGGACATGACGGTGTACTCGTATGAACCATAGCGAGTAACAAATGTAGTCTTGGGAATATCTTCTTCGCGAACCCGGATCTGATGGTAACCCAACCTCAAGTCGAGTTTTGAAAACACTGATGACCCAACAAGTTGATCATAAAGATCGTTGATCCGAGGCAGCGGATATTTGTTCTGAATCGTTGCTTGGTTGATAGGATGATAATCTTGGACCAATCGATTCGTTCCATCTTTCTTCTTGACAAAGAGAGAAGGTGCTCCCCAAGCAGAGGAACTTGGACGAATGAAACCCAGACGAAGCGAATTGTCAATTTCTTGCTTAAGTTTAAGGAGTTCATGTGGTGGCATCTTATACGGACGCTTGGCTATAGGAGTGGTACCAGGTACCAAGTCGATGACAAACTCGACAGCTCTGGCAGGGGGAATCCCTGGGAGTTCTTCCGGAAAAACATCTTGGAAATCCCGGACAACTGGAATGTTTTCAATTCCTTCAAGAGGTGACTCATTTAATGCATTCATGGCATATAGTCGGGCTTCAGCATCTCGAACAAGATGAGCATGGTAGCTGACTATCTCATTCGAAGGATGCAGAAGGTGGACAGTTTTGGTGGCACAAACGACGGAAGCGGTATGTGCCTTCAACCAATCCATTCCCAGAATAAGGTCGATCTTGGAAGACTTCAATATAATGGGGGAAGCATGGAATTCCATTCCTTCTATTTCGATGGGGACATCTTGACAAACCATTGAGGTTCGACATTGGCCAGCGGGGGTGTTTACCACTATTGGAATGTTCATCTCCTCGTACTTAATGCCATGCATGTATGCAAAATCTTCAGACATGAAAGAATGCGATGCTCCTGTATCAAACAATACAGAAGCTGGTTCTGAGTTAACGAGAAGAGTACCCATCACAGTAGCAGGCTGGTCTTGAGCTTCATTCAGTTCAGCATTGTTAGCTTGAGCACGACCCTGAGCAGGCCTGGCATTGTTGTTGCGGGGCTGGTTGGAAGGCAGTGAAAGTTGATTCTGATTCTGCCTGCAGTCCCTAGCACGGTGTCCTGGGTGACCACACTTGTAGCACAGTCCATCCTCAGGACGAGAAGGGGGAACAGGAGCTCGTGGTGGCAGAGCTGGGAGCCTCGGCTGCCTAGGTGGGGGTGGAGGTAGACGAGGTGCAGCATAGGACGGCCTCGGGGCAGGAGGCGGTGCATGGTACATGTTGTGGGGGATCCAGATCTTGCGCTTCTGAGCAGATGAGCCCGAAGATGAGCCCATGTCACGATTGCGCTTGTTGCTGTCCTTGTAGTCCTGCAGACCTGTTTCCACTAGAATAGACTTGTTCACCAAGGTGGCAAAGTTATCGAAGTTTTGAACAAGGAGTGCCAGCTTGATATCCGGGTGGAGGCCTTGACGGAACTTCTCCTGCCTACGAGCATCAGTTGCAACGTCTTCTTCAGCATAGCGAGATAAGTCCAGAAATTCCCGCTGATAAGCATCCACAGTCTTGTTGCCCTGGACTAGGTTGCGGAACTCACACTTCTTCTTGTCCATCAGTCCCTGAGGAATGTGACGAGCACGGAACGCAGCTTGGAATTCCGGCCAGGTGATGATTGTTCAAACAGGCTGTGAGCACCTGTGACTGTCCCACCATTGAGCAGCGGGACCCTTCAGAAAGTACGAGGCAAAGGTGACATAGCTAGCCACTGGGGCGCCTGAAGCCTCCAGCTCATAAGTGATGTCACGGAGCCAGTCATCTGCGTCAAGCGGCTGAGTTGAGCTGCGGTAGATCGCAGGGTTGAGACGCATGAAGTCTTGCAGAGTCATTGGGGCTGGCTGCTGATTCATATTCGGCCTCGGAAACCGGTCCATAAGCCCTTGCATAAACTGGCGATTCAGCTCAAACTGTTGTATCATACCAGCCATGTATTCCGGTGGTGGTGGTGGTTCAGGCGCACCACGACCACGTCCAGCTGGCCTAACCATTTTGTCAAATTTTTAACAGTGGTAGTTAAGCATTGGATAATTGCAAAGACAAAGAACCATTCATGAAGTAAATTGCACTAAGAAGGAAGTGCAAGAGATACGACATAGTAGTTCGAATTTCAACATAGTAGTTCGAAATCAACATACAGATCCATACATAGGTCTATTACAAACCATAAGTTCGTTACAAAATAGACGATAGGTCCAGCATGAAAATAACCTAGACAACTAGGCGGCACGCAGGCACGCGGTGGAGGGATACAACAACGAGGCATAGCGATAAGCTACATCAACGTCGGGGACAACGAAAGAACCCACGGAACTGCACGTGGCCCTGAATGTGAAACCTGGGGGCAGGGTTCTGCATCCCGTGCACACCCTGATGCAGAATCTGGTGATCAACCGGGAGCGCAGGTCCACGTGCCGGAGTACGACCTCCAACCGCAGGCCACTCAAGACATGGAGGAAACTCAGTCCGACGCGGGTGAAGAATATACTCCGGATGCATCCCCGCAGTGACTGTTGGCAACAACTGCTCCATAGCCAGATACAGACGAGCACGGGTGGCGTACAGCTTGACGTTAAGAGCCCTGACAGTGCGATCCAGTGCCTCAGTGTACTGAACCAGAACCCGTGGGTCGTAACGACGACTCACGTAGGGGGTGCAGACAGCAGTGTAGGACCGGTCGTTGCGCTGCCGCGCGAAAGGGGTCAAGACCTCAGCATCGGCTGCAGTATCAACTCCAGCAGGAACATACGGGATGTATCTGTATGCCGTCTCCTCCAAACAGGGGTTCGCTGCATGGAGACGAACAATAGCAGCATAAGCAGCATCCTGTACTGCCATCTCGACGGTCACTCCAATGCCACGAAAGGTGTGCAGCTCAGTGATGGAGAGGTCCCGTCGATCCCAGATAACCATCTCAGCCTCATACTGTTCCTGGTTGAACTCGCGGTAGTCCTCGTAAACAGTGTACTCGGGGTACCAGCGATATCCCAGCCTGATCAAGAGGTTGATCAGAATGGCCGGGAACCCAGTCGTGTCGTGAGCCAAGGTCAGACGAACGACCTGCCTAGCGGGACGCATCTGCAACAAAAGGGTTTAAGGATGTCAATGACAGTGTGTGCATCATAACTTCAAAGGAAAACAATTGTCGACGAAACAAATCTCCGGTGGATGTGATCATGAGAGCCTAATGTTATAGTTAGTAAAATCTTTAACCCAAAAGAGAAGAGAGATCAGAACCCAGAGTAAAGACGAGGAATAAAAGATCCTAATACCACCCGATTGAGATGTGGGCCCGTGAGCCACACAACAATGTTAGTAAAAGTTTTTCAATGACTAGACTCAACTTCGACCAAGGAGTTGGAAAGGGGGCTACCTACAGGCAGTCGGCTCTGATACCAACTTGTGACGCCCCCAATTTCGACCGTACGCTAATCAAACACGCAATGCGTACGACCAAGATTAGGGACTCACTGATCGATATCACAACACAAACACTAGACACAAATTAAAGTCATACAGCTTCATATTACAAGCCAGGGGCCTCGAGGGCTCGAATACAAAGCTCGACAAGCACGAGTCAGCGGAAGCAAATAATATCTGAGTACAGACATAAGTTAGACAAATTTTGCCTTAAGAAGGCTAGCACAAACATAAGCAGCGGATCGAAAGAGGCGAGGCCTCCTGCCTGGGAACCTCCTAACTACCCCAGAGCGTCGGCATTCTCCGCGTAGTAGTAGGCTCCAGCGGTGGTGTAGTAGTCGTCTTCGGCATACTCCATCTCCTGGGCTCCGTCGTCTGAACGCGGTAATCGTATCGAGGGGGAAAGAGAAAGCAAAGCAGCGGTGAGTACTCATCCAAAGTACTCGCAAGACTGACATCAGAACTATGCTAAGTATGCATCATTATCAAGGAAAGGGGTGATATCTGGGCTGACTGCAGAAAGCAAGAATAGGGGGAAAGCCTAGTCCTATCGGAGACTAGCATCTTCAGCATCTTGCAGCATTAGAAGAGAGTAGACTGGTATCTCATATATAGTCATATTACTGTAGCAATTTTATTAAGTAACCACGCCCAGAGATTCTTCCTCGACTCCCTGCGAGGAAGCAATCTCGGAGCCACATTCATCTCAAATTTAAATCACAGTTATAGTTGTATAAGGTCAAGGTACAACTCCAAGTCGTCCTGTTACCGTGGACACGGCTATTCGAATAGTTTATTCATCCCTGCAGGGGTGCACCGCATTTCCAACACGCTTGATCACCTCCGGCCGGACACACTTTCCTGGGTCATGCCCGGCCTCGGGATAGCAGCACATCGTCGCCCTACCTAGGCTCAACAGAGAGGCCAGCCCGCCGGTCTAAATCCTAAGAGCGCAGGGCTCATGGGCCCAATCACCCTTTGCACTCCTGCACGATGCGAGGGCGGCCGAGGTCAGTCCTAGCACCCCTTATTAACAAGCGCGGTGCCGTTGCGGACCACTCGGGCGCGCGCCGCTCCATTGCTGACGTCCGAAGAGCTTGGGCTGATACAACGACGCCGAGTACCCATAACTTCTCCCACGCGATGTTTTGGTGCGTAAAAAGGCCAACGACCCAACTCAGATCAAATACCCAACCCATTAGCATTTTATTAATGCGGGGAAAGTGCGACCCATGAAGTGCGGTCCCGTCGCCCCGTCTCGAGGATGTGTGGCAAGGGCCTCTCCTGCCCGTCCACGCCTCATCATCATCAAACCGTGGGTACCCCTCAGGGACGACCCATCACCAACATGTTTCTGTAACCAGGTCATAGTAACTGTGTGTATAAAACATCAAGACAGAACCTGAGGAATCACCCTCAAAGGGTCCCGCTCGATGAAACCGTCAAGGTGGACTTAGAGGAATCACCCTCGAGGGTCCCACACTTGAGGGGTTGCACGACAGAGTCATCGTCAGGAGTGGTGAAGGAGGAATCACCCTCGATAACCACGGCCAACTAGCTGCACTACAGAGCTAGCATCATGAGTACTTCACGAGGTGTCACCCTCGGTACTCGATAGTAGCTCTGCAGAGTCGTACAACTAAGGGGTGTGCGGTGATGTGAGTGGCCTGGCTCGTCGGTCGGTTGACCGAGTCTTCGAGTCTTCGGGTCGTCGAGTCGTCGATGAAGAAGCAGGGGCAACTGGGGCTAAGGGGTCACTGGGGGTTCACTGATCAACCTATACTAAGTAGTTGATATGATTGCG
This sequence comes from Elymus sibiricus, assembly GCA_039707655.1. Lineage (NCBI taxonomy): Eukaryota > Viridiplantae > Streptophyta > Magnoliopsida > Poales > Poaceae > Elymus > Elymus sibiricus. The sequence continues at coordinate 396,624,655 of CM077669.1, read as the reverse complement.
GGTACAGTAGCAGTTTACCAAAAACAGGCTATGCATCAGAATAGGAGCTAACTAATACAGTAGCAAAATATAATGCAAGAATAAGAGGGAAAGAAATGGGCGATATCAGAATGCTCAAGGGGGGTTGCTTGCCTTGCTGCTCTGCGGCAAAGGCCTGATCGTCAACGGTGTAGTCGTATCCGGCAGCACCGTCAGTCTCGGGGTCTACCGGTAAGAAGAGGGGGGAAGAAACAATAAATATAAAGCACAGATGCAGTCACAATGCATGACATGGCAATATGCAGGGGTAGGCATGCACTAACGCTATATTATACGTCGCAGACGGGTCGGAAGAATATCTGACGATATTTCTCGGGTCTCGGGTTACTACCGGACAGACGAAATCAATGGAAAAGTTCCATGTTCGCTATGCTAGGAGCACATGACGGACGAACGGACTGCTTATTCGGATTCGTGGGATTTTTCTGATCAACTTTCATGTATAAAACTTTTTGATCTGAGCTACGGATTATTTTATATTAATTTCCAAAGTTTTATTAATATTCTGAAATAAACAGATTTAATTTAATTCCAAAAATTCATTTATTGCATCAGCATGACCTCATTATGGCGTCAGCAGTCAACCCAGCTGTCTCAGGTCAAACCTGACAGCTGGGCCCCACCTGTCATAGACAGTGGCTAACCAGGGTTTTAATTTAAACTAAACAGGTTAGTTAAAGGGGTGGGCCCCATCTGTCAGTGCCTAATTAGGTTAAACTAATTAACAGAATTAATTAAACTAACTTAATTAATTAAAAAGGGGGCTGGGCCCAGATGTCATACACAGGGGGGGGGGTCGGGCCCCACGTGTCATAGACAGTGGCTAACCAGGGTTTTAATTTAAACTAAACAAGTTAGTTAAAGGGGTGGGCCCCATCTGTCAGTGCCTAATTAGGTTAAACTAATTAACAGAATTAATTAAACTAACTTAATTAATTAAAAAGGGGGCTGGGCCCACATGTCATACACAAGGGGGGGGGGGGTCGGGCCCCACCTGTCATTGACTGGCCGAGCCCAGTCAGCACGGTTGACCTGGTCAACAGGTCAACCAGGGACTCGGGGCCCGCAGGTCAGTGACCCTGTGGGTGGCCCCGGTCCAGCCACGTCGGCGCCGACCGACGTCCGTCGTCGGAGCAGCTCCGGCGAGCTCCCGAAACGGTGGCGAGGCTCAAGTTTGACGTAGGAGGCACCAAATCGAGCGCCGTTTGCGGCGTTCGCGAGCTGATGCTGCTGCTGTTCCATTCCGGCCATTTGGAAGAGCTAGGGGAGCCTGTGGCGTCGCCGGCGTCGTGCTTGGCGGAGACCGGTTCGGGCGAGTGGCAAAACAGCAGCTGCAGCGCGCGGGCGCCGTATCTAGCGCATGGAATCAACGCAGAGGTGCCCCTGGAGCACGCCAGTTGCACGCAGGGGCTGCCAAAGGCACGCACGGCTCGAGCACGTCGGCAATGGCGGACGACAGAGCTCGGTCATGGTGGCGGCTAGCTACAGGGGGCTACGGGAGCGCACAGAGGCGAAGGAGCGGCGAGAGGAGCTCACCAGCGTCGATGGGAAGGCCCGATGAAGCCGGAGTTCACGGGGAGGAGCGAATCGACGGCGGCGAGCGATCGGGTCCGAGGTGGAAGACGGTCGATGGCGACGGCGTGGGAGCTCCCGGGGCTCGATTCAGAGCACGGGGAGGACGAGGAGGTCGCCGCGGTGCTTCTTGGCGCGACGGCAAGGCGCGGGAGGCTCGGAGAGCGCGTCTAGCCGACGGCCATGGCGACGGCGGCGCTCGGATGCGGGCGAGGGAGAAGCAGAGAGGGAGAGAGAGGGAGCAGGTGAGATCTAGGCTACAGGGGGGGCAGGCAGGAGCACGGGGGAGCGTGGGGGCGGCTTTATACCCACCGGGCCATCGCCGGCGAGCTGGTCCGGCGGGGACGAGCCCGGTCGTGGGCGCGCCTCGGTCGCCACCTCCTGTAGGAGGCCAGGGACGACCGAGGGGGTTGCTGGGCCGGCCTGGGCCTGCCACAGTGGCCTAAGGCCCAGGGCAGAGGGAGGGGGGCTTTTCCTTTTTCCCTTTCTTTTTATTTTTTTGTTTTAAATCTTTCTGTTACTTATTTAATTTTAGGGCTAGATGACTTTAGTAAAATATGGCACTTGGCCTAATATTTGCATTGCAATATTAGGTACTGACACAAAAAGTTTGGGGGGGCCTTTGGATTAATTTTGTATTTTCAAAAGGCAAAAAGGCATTTAATTAATTGTTTTGGGCTCTGCTAAAATAGTTTTGAGGCACAAAACCACATGATAAAATGTTGGTTCCATTTTTAGAATAGCTTAGGGAATAATTGCAACCTAAGCATGATTTTTAAATTGAAGTTTGCAAAACTTTTAAAACCACCTTTCAATTGAATTGGAATTGCAAAGGAATTTGAATTGAGCTTTGATTCCAAAAGTGATCACACATGGATTAGCAAAAGCATTAGCATAATCTTGGCCATCACTGTAGTTTAATTACAATGATCACTGTAGCCAAAATCCAGGGTGTCACAGAATATGATACAAAAGTGTGAAACGCAGATATTATGTCCATGTAAGGCCTGTAAAAATGGAATTTTCCATAACCCGTTCGATGGTAGCGTCCTCGCGCACTTGCTTCGTCGTGGTTTTGTTGAAGGTTATACACGATGGACAAGCATGATGAGGAGAATGATGACGTACGTGACGACGACGACGGAGCGGCGGATATGGAATCGGAAAACTCTTTCGATGATGAATTAGCAGGGCCGCTAGAAGGAGGAAACAATAATGAACATGCGCCTGGAGGAGGAAATGATGAAACGCCACCCGAACATGAAGAGGACCATGTCAGCCAGGATATGTCGTTGGCTGAAATGTTGCAGGATCCCCATGTTAAAGAACTGCTTCAGAAGAAGACGACAAATGAGAGAGCTGCTATTAAGGAGGCTCTCAAGTTGGCGCAATTGGAGTTAGACGCGAATGATCCACTGTATGAAGGTTGTGATCTTGAGCACACCCGCTTGCACGTCATGCTCAAACTTCTAGACATCAAGGCAAGATTCAAGAGCACAAACGCAAGTTTGGATGTTACATTGAAATATTTACATACAGTTTTTCCCAAGGGGAATTTGTTGCCTAAGAGTGTTGATGAGGCGAAAAAGATCGTGTGCCCTCTTGATTTGCTGGATGTAAGATATCATGCATGCATAAATGATTGCATCTTATATCGTAACGAGCATGAGCACAAAAGAGAGTGTCCAACTTGCAAGGAACCCCGGTACAAGCCTGGAAAGAAGGATCCTCGAAAGGTTGTATGGTACCTTCCGTTGATTCCACGCGTGCAGTGTTATTTCGCTGACGCGAAGGAAGCAAAGAACATGACTTGGCACAATACCCGGAAATCCAAAAATGATGGCATTCTGAGACATATTGCGGATGGTTGTCAGTGGAAAGCACTCGACTGCATTGAACCAAAATTCATAGCAAAACCAAGAAACCCCAGGTTGGGTGTCAGTAGCGATGGACTAAATCCATTTGGCAAGCAGAGTAGCACACATAGTACATGGCCCGTGTTTCTTTGGATGTACAACCTCCTGCCTTGGCTCTACATGAAACAAAAGTACATACACATGGTAATGTTCATTCAAGGACCGCTCCAACCAGGCAACGATATCAACACATATCTTGAGCTATTGAAGGATGAGTTAGACATATTATGGAAGGATGAAGGGGTCAAAACGTGGGACGCCAGCACTGGAAACTATTTTCCAATGAGAGCACCATTGCTCACGACCGTTCATGACTATCTAGGTTATGTATATATTTCCGGACAAGCGTGTCATGGACATTGCAGATGTGTTAAATGTATGGATGAAACATCTTTTCTCCAGCTATCAAAAAAGGGCAGCTGCAAAATAGTGTTCATGGGCCATCGAAGGTGGCTTGACAAAGATGATGAGTGGAGAAGCTGTGGAGACCTGTTCGATAACACGGATGAGGCCCGAGGGCCACCATGTAAGAGGAGTGGAGAAGAAATCCATGAGATGTTAAAGAATTGGACAGATTGCCCGAAGCCAGGAAGGAAGAAAAAGAAGGCTGAGAAAACGCTGCTAAAAGTATGGAAAAGAAAGTCTGTTTTCTAGGGCTTGAAGTATTGGGAACTACTCAGTTCGCTGCATTCTCTTGATATGATGCATATCACAAAAATATCTGTGAGAGTTTGCTTGGCACACTGTTTGACATGCCAGAAAAAAGTAAAGATGGTACGAGGGCAAGACAAGACTTGAAAGATATAGGTATTAGGGAAGAGCTCCAACCCGCATCCCTTAAAAGAACCAAGGAGACGGCCAAGGGCAAAAACATCGCCATAGCCGACGAGACAAAGAAGGGCAAAACCGTGTCAAAAACCAAAGAAGATCATTGCCCCCCAGCTTGCTTCACGCTCGATGAGGATGAGCTTCATCAACTTTTCAAGTGCCTTGACGGCATCAAAGTTCCTTCTGGTTACTCAGGGCTTATACGCAGATATCTTGACACAAAAAAGCAAAGGTTTAGCAACATGAAGTCCCATGATTGTCATGTGATGATGACACAATTACTTCCAGTAGCCCTCAGAGAGATAATGGATGATCATGTCCGCAACACACTTCTTGACTTCTGCAACATTTTCGACGTTCTCTCTCGAAAGTCGATCAGTGTGCGACATCTCACTCGACTACAAGAGGAGATCATCACAATACTATGTGAGCTTGAGATATATTTCGCACCGCCATTCTTTGATGTGATGGTGCATCTACTAGTTCATGTTGTTTCTGAGGTTAAAGACCTTGGACCGACATTCTTGCATACCATGTTCCCGTTTGAAAGGATGAATGGAACTATGAAGGGTTACATTCATAATAGGGCCCGTCCGGATGGAAGCATCGTCCAGACCTATCTAACCAAAGAGTGCATATCATTCTGCAATAATTATATAGATGATGATCAATCTCTTGGTTTGCCCACGAGGAAGCATGCCGATAGGCTTGATGAAGTAGGTCACTCACAGTTGAAGCGTGATTTAAATGTGGATATACAGAACCGCCGAGACGACTTCGACAGAGCGCACACAATGGTGTTACAACAAGCAGATATAATCACTCCTTGGCAGTAGACTCACAAGGACACCTTAAAGAGATAGCATGCAATGGCAGGGAGGCAGAGGACCGAAGCCCAGATCATTAGAGAGCACAACTCCAAATTTGCAGCTTGGTTACAAGAGCGAATTCGGGAGAAACCACTGCCAACGGGTATTGCCAATGCAAATCTCATCTATGCATTAGCAGTAGGCCCCGCATGCACTGTCGCCACCTCCCAATCATATGAGATCAATGGATACACATTCTATATTGAGGCAAAAGACAAAAACTATGATTACCAGAACTCATGCGTCACGATAATTGCCTCCACCGAGAATGAAACTAACAGATACTATCGAAGGATCGAAGAGATATGGGAACTTGAGTACGCCGAAGATGACACGGTGCCACTGTTCCAGGTCAGATGGGCGAAGAATGTCGAGAAGGAAGAACGTGGTGCCGTTACCATGTCTCTGCCCGAAGCACAAGTTGCTGGTGCAAAGGGTGTCAAAGGAATTACCGCCAAATATGAGCCTTGGGTATTCGCTAAGGACGTGTCACAATGCTTCTACATAACTGACCCGGCAAAGCCAAGTCATGTTGTCGTCAGGAGATCCAAGAGATCCATCGTCGGGATGGAGGGAGTGGCCAACGAGGATGAATATGATCAGTTTGGCGTCAACCCAAAAGAAGAGGAGAACTATGACGACGATGAAAATTACACCACCAGAAGGAGCATAACTACCTTGCCTAAGACATGACATCCCTTCTTACGAAAGAGTCATAATGCGGGATGGAAGTATTCAAGCAAGATTGAAAAGACACAAACCGTCGTTGAGAGGATTGTCAAATGACGTCGTACTACTTGATTAATTTGTGTGCTTCATTATTCGTGTACTACACTTTTATGTACTTTTCATTGTGTAATACTTCACACTATATTTGTGTACTTCATTTGTGTGTACCTCCTAATTTGCATTATTATATACTTAGATCCACATTATTGTATGCATTTTCACACGCCATTTGTCAAGTATTAGAACAACCCTAGCTAACACAACATCAATTACTGCTGGCGTTTGATACGTCTCCAGCGTATCTATAATTTTTTATTGTTCCATGTTGATATATTATCATTCTAGGACACTTTTTGGGTCATTATTTACCAATTTGTAATATTTTTGAGCACTAACCTATTGACCCAGTGCCAAGTGCGAGTTGTTGTTTTCTGCATGTTTTTGCCTTTTCAGGTTTACAATACCAAACGAAGTCCAATTGTCACGAAACTTTTTGATGATTTTTTCTGGACTATATGAAGACCTAGAAGCTTCAGAAGGAGGCCAGGAGGTGCACGAGGGCACCACCACACATCAGGGCGCGCCCGGGGGGAGGGGGTCGCGCCCTGATATGTGGTGGCCCCCTCAGCCGCCTCCCGACGTCCCTCTTCGGCCTATAAATTCTCTAATATCCTAAAAGCCCTGGAGGAAGTCCTGAATCCCTTTTTCCACCACCGCAAGTCTCTATTCCATCGCGAGGCCATCTGGAGCTCCGTTCCGGCACCCTGCTGATACGTCTCCATCGTATCTACTTTTCCTCACACTTTTGCCCTTGTTTTGGACTCTAATTTGCATGATTTGAATGAAACTAACCCGGACTGACGCTGTTTTCAGTAGAATTACCAAGGTGTTGTTTTTGTGCAGAAATAAAAGTTCTCGGAACAGGACGAAACTTTTTGGAGATTTATTTTACAATAAATAAAAAATACTGGAGCCAAGAACCAACCGAGGGGGGGCCCTGGCTGGGCGCAAGACACCAGGGCGCGCCAGCCCCCCTGGAGCGCCCCGGTGGGTTGTGCCCACCTCGTGGCCCCAATAACCCTAATTTCGACGCTATAAAATCCTATTTTTGGAGAAAAAACCCAGAGAGAAAGTTTCATCACGTTTTACGATACGGAGCCGTGATACGTCTCCAACGTATCTATAATTTTTGATTGTTCCATGCTATTATATTATCTGTTTTGGATGTTTTATATGCATTAATATGCTATTTTATATTATTTTTGGGACTAACCTATTAACCTAGTGCCTAGTGCCAGTTTCTGTTTTTCCTTGTTTTTGAGTATTGCAGATAAGGAATATTAAACGGAGTCTAAACGGAATAAAATCTTCGCGATGATTTTTCTTGGACCAGAAGAAACCTACCAGACTTGGAGATGAGGTGAGGAGACCTGCCGGGAGGCGACAAGCCACCAGGGCGTGCCCCTGGGGGGAGGGGCGCCCCCCTGGCTTGTGGCCCCCCAGCAGGCCCTCCAACCCTAATCTTTGGCCTATAAATTCCCAAACATTCCCCCAATACCAAAAAGAGCCACGAAAATACTTTTCCGCCGCCGGAAGCCTCTGTTCCCGTGAGATCCCATCTTGGAGCCTTTTCCGGTAATCTGCCGGAGGGGGATTCGATCACGGAGGGCATCTACATGAACTCCATTGCCCCTCCGATGATGCGTGAGTAGTTCACCTCAGACCTTTGGGTCCATAGCTAGTAGCTAGATGGCTTCTTCTCTCTCTATGTTCTTCAATACCATGTTCTTCATGATCTTCATGGAGATCTATCCGATGTAATACTCTTTTGCGGTGTGTTTGTCGAGATCCGATGAATTGTGGGTTTATGATCAGATTATCTATGAATATTATTTGAATCTTCTCTGAATTCTTATATGCATGATTTCATATCTTTGCAAGTCTCTTCGGGTTATTGGTTTGGTTTGGCCAACTAGATTGGTAATTCTTGCAATGGGAGAAGTGCTTAGTTTTGGGTTCAATCTTGCGGTGTCCTCACCCAGTGACAAAGTAGGGGTAGCGAGGCACGTATTTGTATTGTTGCCATCGAGGATAAAAAGATGGGGTTTTTATCATATTGCTTGAGTTTATCCCTCTACATCATGTCATCTTACCTAATGTGTTACTCTGTTCTTCATGAACTTAATACTCTAGATGCAGGCAGGAGTCGGTCGATGTGTGGAGTAATAGTAGTAGATGCAGAATCATTTGGGTCTACTTGACACGGACGTGATGCCTATATGCATAATCATTGCCTTGGATATCGTTATAACTATGCGCTTTTCTATCAATTGCTCGACAGTAATTTGTTCACCCACCGTATTATTTTCCTTCAAGAGAGAAGCCTCTAGTGAAACCTATGGCCCCCGGGTCTATTTTCCATATTATATTTTCAGATCTATAAACCAAAAATACCAAAAAATACTTTGCTGCAATCTTTTTTACTTTTGATTTACTTTTCGTTCTAGTAATCTTCTATATCTATCTCTATCAGATCTCATCCTTGCAAGTATCCGTGAAGGGATTGACAACCCCTTTATAGCGTTGGGTGCAAGTGTTTGATTGTTTGTGTAGGTGCAAAGATTGGGGACTTGCTTGTATCTCCTACTGCATTGATACCTTGGTTCTCAACAACTGAGGGAAATACTTATCTACTTTGCTGCATCACCCTTTCCTCTTCAAGGGAAAACCAACGCAAGCTCAAGAAGTAGCAAGAAGGATTTCTGGCGCCGTTGCCGGGGAGATCTACATAGCGCCTACCAAGTACCCATCACAAACTCATCTCTTGCATTTACATTATTTGCCATTTGCCTCTCGTTTTCCTCTCCCCCACTTCTAAAATGATTTTCAGAAAAATACCAAAAAGATTTGCCTTTTTATTCGCCCTTCTCCCGTTCGTCTTTTCGTTGGCTTTTTGCTTGCTTGTGTGTTAGATCGTTTGCTCGTCTTTATGGCTCAACCCAAAAGCTTTGATCCTTATCTTAGGAAGTTAGAAAATATTGAGAATAATGCTAAAGGTTTCATGTCGCTCCAATTTGACCATAATAGTTTCTTTAGAAACGAGCTTAAAGAACAAAAGGTTATGCTGGAATACATGAATAAAGAACTTGATGATATGACTAAGGAATTTTATGGTTTGAAATCTCAGTTTGCTCACCTTGAAAATTTAGTAGGCCAAATTTCTGATAAACAAGCTACCTTAGTCAATAAAATGGCTGCGAAGCCAGAATCTTTAAATGATGATGAAGATCTTAAAGTGATTGATGTGACTCCTATTGAATCTTTGTTTTCTAATACAAATCTTGATAAAGATGGGACTGGAGATAAGTCAACTTTAGTTAAAAGTCGTCCCAATGATTCGGAGTTTATATATCTTAACGCTAAGATTGATAAAAGTGGGATTGAAGAGGTCAAAACTTTAAATAGCAATGAACCCACTCTTTTGGATTTCAAGGACTTTAATTATGATAGTTGTTCTTTGATTGATTGTATTTCCTTGTTGCAATCCATGTTGAATTCTCCGCATGCTTATAATCAAAATAAAGCTTTTACTAAACATATCGTTGATGCTATGATGAAATCTTTTGAAGAAAAACTTGAGTTGGAAGTTTCCATACCTAGAAAGCTTTATGATGAGTGGGAACCTACTATTAAGATTAAAATTAAAGATTATGAGTGCCATGCTTTGTGTGATTTGGGTGCTAGCGTTTCCACGATTCCGAAAACTTTATGTGATGTGCTAGGTTTCCATGATCTTGATGATTGCTCTTTAAATTTGCATCTAGCGGATTCCACTATTAAGAAACCTATGGGAAGGATTAATGATGTTCTTATTATTGCAAATAGGAATTATGTGCCCGTAGATTTCATTGTTCTTGATATAGATTGCAATCATATATGCCCTATTATTCTTGGTAGACCTTTCCTTAGAACGATCGGTGCAATTATTGATATGAAAGAAGGAAACATTAGATTCCAATTTCCGTTAAGGAAAGGCATGGAACACTTTCCTAGAAATAAAATTGAATTACCTTATGAATCTATTATGAGAGCTACTTATGGATTGCATACCAAAGATGACAATACCTAGATCTATTGCGTTATGCCTAGCTAAGGGCGTTAAACAATAGCGCTTGTTGGGAGGCAACCCAATTTTATTTTGTGTTTCTGTTTTTTGCTTCTGTTCTTGAGTGTTTTGCACATTATTACCTTTGTAGTAATTGTGTTTTATTGTTTTAATTAGTGTTTGTGCCAAGTAAGACCTTTGGGATGGTTTACGGTGATTGTTGATTTGGTTTTGCTGAAAAACAGAAACTTTTGCGCTCAGTCCAGGAATTTTATAAATTCACCAGAGCGTCAATTGGATCTGAATTTTTTACACAAGATTTATATACAAATTTCCCTGATTTTACTAATATTTCAGAATTTTTGGAGTTACAGAAGTATTCGAAGTTTACAGATTGCTACAGACTGTTCTGTTTTTGACAGATTCTGTTTTCTTTGTGTTGTTTGCTTATTCTTATGTATCTATGGGTTGTATCGGGGGGTATGAACCATGGAGAAGTTAGAATACAGTAGATATTACATCAATATAAATAAAGAATGAGTTCACAACAGTACCTAAAGTGGTGATTTATTTTTCTTATACTAACGGATCTCACGAGTTTTCTGTTGAGTTTTGCGTTGTGAAGTTTTCAAGTTTTGGGTAAAGATTTGATGGACTATGGAATAAGGAGTGGCAAGAGCCTAAGCTTGGGGATGCCCAAGGCACCCCAAGCCATATTCAAGGATACCAAAGAGCCTAAGCTTGGGGATGCCCCGGAAGGCATCCCCTCTTTCGTCTTCAATCCATCGGTAAATTTACTTGAGGCTATATTTTTATTCACCACATGATATGTGTTTTACTTGGAGCGTCTTGTATGATATGAGTCTTTGCTTTTTAGTTTGCCACAATCATCCTTTCTGCACACATCTTTTGAGAGGGACACGCATTAATCGTGAATTTATTAGAATACTCTATGTGCTTCACTTATATCTTTTGAGCTAGGCAATGTTGCTCTAGTGCTTCACTTATATCTTTTTAGAGCACGGTGGTGTTTTATTTTATAGAAATAATTGAACTCTCGTACCTCACTTATATTATTTTGAGAGTCTTTAAACAGAATGGTAATTGGTTTAGGTTATGAATTTAGTCCTAATATAATGGGCATCCAAGAGGGATATAATAAAAACTTTCATATAAAGTGCATTGAATACTATGAGAAGTTGGATTCCTTGCATATAGTTTTGAGATATAAAGATGGTGATGTTAGAGTCATGCTAGTGAGTAATTGTGGAATGGTAAAAATACTTGTGTTAAAGTTTGTGATTCCCGTAGCATGCACGTATGGTGAACCGTTATGTAACGAAGTCGGAGCATGATTTGTTTAATGATTGTCATCCCTTGTGTGAGGGTCGGGAGCGCGCGATGGTTAACTCCTACCAACCTCTCCCCTAGGAGCATGCGTCTAATACTTTGCTTCGATAACTAATAGATTTTTGCAATAAGTATGTGAGTTCTTTATGACTAATGTGAGTCCATGGATTATACGCACTCTCACCCTTCCACCATTGCTAGCCTCTCTAGTACCGCGCAACTTTCGCCGGTGCATTAAACCCACCTTCCTCAAAACAGCCACCATATACCCTTCCTCAAAACAGCCACCATACCTACCTATTATGGCATTTCCATAGCCATTCCGAGATATATTGCCATGCAACTTCCACCATTCCGTTTTTTTATGACACGCACCATCATTGTCATATTGCTTTGCATGATCGTAAGACAGCTAGCATGATGTTTTCATGGCTTGTCCATTTTTTGATGTCATTTGCTATGCTAGATCGTTGCACATCCCGGTACACCACCGGAAGCATTCATATAGAGTCATATCTTGTTGTAGGTATCGAGTTGTAAGTAAATAAAAGTGTGATGATCATCATTATTAGAGCATTGTCCCATGAGAGGAAAGGATGATGGAAGCTATGATTCCCTCACAAGTAGGGATGAGTCTCCAGACTTTACAAATAATAAAAGAGGCCAATGAAGCCCAAATAAAAAAAAGAGGCCAAAGATGCCCACCCCAAAAAATGAGAGAAAAGAGAGAAGGGACAATGCTACTACCTTTTTTCCACACTTGTGCTTCAAAGTAGCACCTTGATCTTCATGATAGAGAGTCTCCTATTTTTTGTCACTTTCATACACTAGTGGGAATTTTTCATTATATAACTTGGCTTGTATATTCCAATGATGGGCTTCCTCAAATTGCCCTAGGTCTTCGTGAGCAAGCAAGTTGGATGCACACCCACTTAGTTTCTTTTTGAGCTTTCATACACTTATAGCTCTAGTGCATCCGTTGCATGGCAATCCCTACTCACTCACATTGATATCTATTGATGGGCATCTCCATAGCCTGTTGATACGCCTAGTTGATGTGAGACTATCTTCTCCTTTTCCACACAACCTCCACCATATTCTATTCCACCTATAGTGCTATATCCATGGCTCACGCTCATGTATTGCGTGAAAGTTGAAAAGGTTTGAGAACATAAAAGGTGTGAAACAATTGCTTGGCTTGTCATCGGGGGTGTGCATGATTTAGATACTTTGTGTGGGGAAGATGGAGCATAGCCAGACCATATGATTTTGTAGGGATAACTTTCTAAGGCCATGTTATTTTGAAAGGACGCAATTACTTGTTAGTATGCTTGAAGTATTACTGTTTTATGTCAATATTGAGCTTTTGTTTTGAATCTTATGGATCTGAACATTCATGCCACAATAAAGAATATTACATGGATAAATATGTTAGGTAGCATTCCACATCAAAAATTCTGTTTTTATCATTTACCTACTCGAGGACGAGCAGGAATTAAGCTTGGGGATGCTTGATACGTCTCCAACGTATCTATAATTTTTGATTGTTCCATGCTATTATATTATCTGTTTTGGATGTTTTATATGCATTAATATGCTATTTTATATTATTTTTGGGACTAACCTATTAACCTAGTGCCTAGTGCCAGTTTCTATTTTTTTCCTTGTTTTTGAGTATTGCAGATAAGGAATATTAAACGGAGTCCAAACGGAATAAAATCTTCGCGATGATTTTTCTTGGACCAGAAGAAACCTACCAGACTTGGAGATGAGGTCAGGAGACCTGCCGGGAGGCGACAAGCCACCAGGGCGTGCCCCTGGGGGGAGGGGCGCCCCCCTGGCTTGTGGCCCCCCAGCAGGCCCTCCAACCCTAATCTTTGGCCTATAAATTCCCAAATATTCCCCCAATACCAAAAAGAGCCACGAAAATACTATTCCGCCGCCGGAAGCCTCTATTCCCGTGAGATCCCATCTTGGAGCCTTTTCCGGTAATCTGCCGGAGGGGGATTCGATCACGGAGGGCATCTACATGAACTCCATTGCCCCTCCGATGATGCGTGAGTAGTTCACCTCAGACCTTTGGGTCCATAGCTAGTAGCTAGATGGCTTCTTCTCTCTCTTTGTTCTTCAATACCATGTTCTTCATGATCTTCATGGAGATCTATCCGATGTAATACTCTTTTGCGGTGTGTTTGTCGAGATCCGATGAATTGTGGGTTTATGATCAGATTATCTATGAATATTATTTGAATCTTCTCTGAATTCTTATATGCATGATTTCATATCTTTGCAAGTCTCTTCGAGTTATTGGTTTGGTTTGGCCAACTAGATTGGTAATTCTTGCAATGGGAGAAGTGCTTAGTTTTGGGTTCAATCTTGCGGTGTCCTCACCCAGTGACAAAGTAGGGGTAGCGAGGCACGTATTTGTATTGTTGCCATCGAGGATAAAAAGATGGGGTTTTCATCATATTGCTTGAGTTTATCCCTCTACATCATGTCATCTTACCTAATGCGTTACTTTGTTCTTCATGAACTTAATACTCTAGATGCAGGCAGGAGTCGGTCGATGTGTGGAGTAATAGTAGTAGATGCAGAATCGTTTCGGTCTACTTGACACGGACGTGATGCCTATATGCATAATCATTGCCTTGGATATCGTTATAACTATGCGCTTTTCTATCAATTGCTCGACAGTAATTTGTTCACCCACCGTATTATTTTCCTTCAAGAGAGAAGCCTCTAGTGAAACCTATGGCCCCCGGGTCTATTTTCCATATTATATTTTCAGATCTATAAACCAAAAATACCAAAAATACTTTGCTGCAATCTTTTTACTTTTGATTTACTTTTCGTTCTAGTAATCTTCTATATCTATCTCTATCAGATCTCATCCTTGCAAGTAACCGTGAAGGGATTGACAACCCCTTTATAGCGTTGGGTGCAAGTGTTTGATTGTTTGTGTAGGTGCAAAGATTGGGGACTTGCTTGTATCTCCTACTGGATTGATACCTTGGTTCTCAACAACTGAGGGAAATACTTATCTACTTTGCTGCATCACCCTTTCCTCTTCAAGGGAAAACCAACGCAAGCTCAAGAAGTAGCAAGCCGCCGCCACCTCCTGTTCTTCCTCGGGAGGCCAGATCTGGAGACCGTTTGGGGCTCCGGAGAGGGGAATATTCGGTCTTCGTCATCATCAACCCTTCTCCATCGCCAATTCCATGATGCTCCCCACCGGGAGTGAGTAATTCCTTCATAGGCTTGTTGGTCGGTGAGGAGTTGGATGAGATTCATCATGTAATCGAGTTAGTTTTGTTAAGGCTTGATCCCTAGTATCCACTATGTTCTGAGATTGATGTTGCTATGACTTTGCCATGCTTAATGCTTGTCACTAGGGCCCGAGTGCCATGATTTCAGATCTGAACCGTTTATGCTATCACATTTATATCTATGTTCTTGATCCGATCTTGCTAGTCATATGCACCTATTACGTGTTCTGATTCGCAAACCCCGGAGTGACAATAGTCGGGATACTTTCCGGTGATGACCGTAGTTTGAGGAGTTCATGTATTCATTGTGTGTTAATGCTTTGTTCCGGTTCTCTATTAAAAGGAGGCCTTAATATCCCTTAGTTTCCTTATGGACCCCGCTGCCACGGGAGGGTAGGACAAAAGATGTCATGCAAGTTCTTTTCCATAAGCACGTATGACTATTTACGGAATACATGCCTACATTACATTTATGAACTGGAGCTAGTTCTGTCGCCCTAGGTTATGACTGTTATATGATGAATATCATCCAACGAGTTCACCGATCCAGTGCCTACGAGTTTTCCACATATTGTTCTTGCTAAGTTACTATTGCTACTCCTACTGTTACCGTTACTTCTACTACTGCTATCAAAACTATCATACTACTGTGCTACTGATCACTCTGCTGCAGATATTTAATCTCCAGGTGTGGTTGAATTGACAACTCAGCTGCTAATACTCGCAAATATTCTTTGGCTCCCCTTGTGTCGAATCTTTAAATTTGGGTTGAATACTCTACCCTCGAAAACTGTTGCGATCCCCTATACTTGTGGGTTATCAAGACTTTTTTCTGGCGCCGTTGCCGGGGAGCATAGCTATATTTGTTGAGTCACTTGGGATTTATATCAATTGATCACTATGAAGAATCTGAAGGATCCAAATACCAAGATTTTTTCCTCTAAGACGAGGGGAGGTAAGGAACTGCCATCTAGCTCTGCACTTGATTCACCTTCTGTTATGAGTAAGTTTGCAACACCACCACATGCTAGTAATCTTGATATGTCGCAAGTTATTGATGATGCTACTTCTGCTATGAATGATGCTTATGATTATGCTAGTACCATGCTTGATGATAATGTTCCACTAGGTGAATTTCTTGTTGAACAAATTGCTAGAGCTAAAGAAAATGAAATTACTAAAACTGATGAGATAGCTAAAACTGATGAAGCCTTTGAAACTGATGACTATGAAACACCTATTAGTCCTAGCTCTCCTAGATTTGAAATGCCTAAGATACATGAGGGTTATGTTTTGGATGGAGAGATAGCTAGAGAAATCCTTTCTTGTAAGGATAGAAACGATCTTAAGAAAGTGCTACGCAAGTATAAGGAAAAGACTTTGAATGCTAGAATGAAATGTGATCCTAAGTTTGCTACTTCACCTATCTTTGTTACCGATAAGGATTATGAATTCTCTGTCGACCCAGAGTTAATTACTTTGGTTGAATCTGATCCTTTCCATGGTTATGAAACTGAAATTGTAGTGGCACACCTTACTAAGCTGAACGATATAGCCACCCTCTTTGCTCATGATGAGAAGATTCACTATTACTATATTCTCAAATTATTTCCATTCTCATTAAAGGGTGATGCTAAGACATGGTACAATACTCTTGCTCCTGGTTGTGTGCGTAGTCCCCGGGATATGAATTACTACTTCTCTGAAAAATATTTTCCTGCTCATAAGAAACAAGCTGCCTTACAAGAAATATTTAACTTTGTGCAAATTGAAGAAGAGAGTCTCCCACAAGCTTGGGGGAGGCTTCTCCAATTGCTTAATGCTTTGCCTGATCACCCTATTAAGAAAAATGAAATACTGGATATCTTCTATAATGGACTAACTGATACTTCTAGGGACTTCCTAGATAGTTGTGCTGGTTGTGTTTTCAGGGAACGAACTGTTGATCAAGCTGAGGAATTATTGAATAACATATTGAAGAATTACGATGATTGGAATCTTCCTGAACCATCACTTAAACCCACTCCGAAGAAGAGGGATATCTTATTTCTAAGTCCTGGAGATATGCAAGAGGCAAAGAAATCTATGAAGGAAAAATGTATTAAAGCTGAGGATGTTAAGAATTTGCCACCTATTGAAGAAATACATGGCCTTGACACACCACCACCTCCACATGTGGTAGAGGTAAATTCTTTATTAAAGTTTGATGAAAGTGATATCCCTTACAATAAACATCCTAGTCAATGATTATATGAGTTTGATAACTACATTATTATGAAGCAAGATCATCTCAATGCACATGTTCTGAAACAGTTGAAATATAATTCTGATATGATTGCTCGCTTGAGTGACTTGCTATTTAGAATCAGTAATGATGTTAGAGGTGTAGGAAAGCATGCCTCTATGGTTCAAACTCAGTTAGCACAAGTTGCTAAATCTCAAAAAGAATTGCTTGATGAAATGAATAATAATATGAATGATTTTGCTGCTAGAGTAGTAACTGGAGGAGGTAGAATGACCCAAGAACCTCTTTCTCCTGAAGGTCATCCTAAAAGAATTGAACAAGACTCTCAAAGAATTAATACTGATGCACCTAGTCCTTCTAAAAAGAAAAAGAAAAAGAAAAATGATAGGACTTTGCATACCTCTAGTGAACCTGAGATACAAAAACCTCCTGATAATAATGATGTCTCTATTTCTGATGCTGAAACTCAATCTGGTAATGAACATTCACCTAGTGATAATGAAAATGATAATGATAATGTTCATGAAGATACCCAACCGAACAATGATAAAGAACCATATAATGATGTTGAAATAGAGCCTGCTGTTGATCTTGATAACCCACAACCTAAAAATAAACGTTATGATAAAAGAGACTTTGTGGCTAGAAAACATGGTAAAGAAAGAGAGCCATGGGTTCAGAAACCCATGCCCTTTCCACCCAAGCCATCTAAGAAAATAGATGATGAAGAATTTGAACGCTTTGCTGAAATGATTAGGCTAGTCTTTTTGCGTACCGGCTTAACTGATATCTTAAAGATGGCCCCTTATGCAAAATATACGAAAGACATCATCACTAATAAAAGAAAGATACCTGAAGCTGAAATCTCCACCATGCTTGCTAATTATTCTTTTAAGGATGGAGTACCTAAAAAACTTCGAGACCCTGGAATACCAACTATACCCTGCTCCATTAAAAGAAACTATGTCAAAAGTGCCTTGTGTGACTTAGGAGCTGGTGTTAGTGTTATGCCTTTCTCCTTATATAAAAGACTTGATTTGAATAAACTCACACCTACTGAAATATCATTGCAAATGGCTGACAAATCAACTGCCATACCTATCGGTATTTGTGAGGATGTGCCCGTTGTTGTTGCAAATGTTACTATCTTAACAGACTTTGTTATTCTTGAGATGCCCGAGGACGACAACATGTCGATTATCCTTGGTAGACCCTTTTTGAATACCGCAGGGGCTGTTATTGATTGCAATAAAAGCAAAGTCACTTTTCATATCAATGGTAATGAGCATACGGTGCACTTCCCGAAGAAACAATTCCAAGTGAATGGTATAAATGTTATTGAAGAATCTCCGACAATCACTATTGGAAGTTTTCAATTACCTCTACCTACTGCCAAAAAGAAATATGATATACTTATTGTTGGGGATATGCACATCCCCATTGAGGTAACTTAGTGTTTTACGAAAGTTCTTCGGTTTCATGCTAATCGGAAGTGGTTGTTAATAAGACTTGATCAACCTTATTAATGGATCATTTTTGAGAGGTATGAAGTCGATGAATCTAGTAGGCACAACTCCCTGTTCCCACCTTTTATTTTTTGTTTTACCAAGTCAAATAAAATAAAATGCCATGTTTATCCTGTTTTCTGTTTTCACCGTGCAATAAAAAATGACCCAAAAATAAAAGTTCTCAGAATGTCCTGAAAATCTGATATGATTTTTTCTGAATATTTCAGAATTTCTGGTGCAAATAACATCAGAGGGGGGTGCACCTGGTGCCAACAAGACACCGGGGCGCGCCAGCAACCCCAGGCACGCCCTGGTGGGTTGTGGCCCCCACGTGGGCCCTGTCGTGGTTTTGTCACGGCATGATGTCCTCGTCGGAGGCTACATTGTGGAATGGAGGGAGTATGTCAAACAAATGCCTACTGTGACACCATTTTTTGCACTTTCAACCAGAGAAGCATCTACTATATCTTTGAGAGGGATGAATTTCCGCCCCCTTTTCACAGCATTGCATGTAATCACAACCTTAGGCTTGCAGTCAGTGATCCTTTGGGCCATTGCATCCGCGGAGAAACCAGCAAACATGACAGAGTGAACAGCACCAATGCAAGCACATGCAAGCATGGCAATAGACAGCTCCATCAGCATCGACAGGTAGAGATGCTCCGATGATGGATCCCAAGGAACTTTGGTTTTTGCACTTCCATCCAGGAGAAAACAACCCGGGAAAAAACTGAAGAAAGATTGGAGCACCAATGGGCGAAGTGAGGCAGCGGAGACGAGCAAGCAAGGCGAGGCTGCGGCGGAGGGGGCCGGCTCGAGGCGAGAGCAGCCGCGACGTTTGAGCGTGCGCGCGTTGGAGAGGACCCCCAGGCTGCGCAAGAATAAACCACAGCGAGGCTGCTACGGCCGGTGGTTTTGGCGAGCCGGCATCCTGCGGGCGTGTCGAGCCGGCAGGAGCAGGGCGAAGCAGCGCATGGGGGGCGCGCGGGATCCGTGGTCAACCCGGAGAGGCGAGGTCGCGACCGAGATGGGCCGGCTCATACCGAGGCACAAACTGAGGCAACTGCTTCCGCGACGCCGGCGGGCTCGGAGACCTCGGAGTTGTGCGCGGATTCGCCTCCTGCTGGCGACACTCTCGTCGACGACGGCGGCGGTGGCGAGGTGCGACTCGGAAGCTCGAGAGAGCCGACCGGGCGCGGGAGGAGCGGCCGCTGTGGAGTGGCGAGCTGGCCGGAGGTGCGGCAGCGGCAAGTTGCTACGGCGACTTGGAGGCGGCATCGGAGCTTGCAGCGATGCGTCGAGGCTCCGGCGGGGGTGGCTCAGCTAGGCCGTGAGTGCAGGGGCGAGGCGGGAGCGGCGGCCTGCGCGCGGGGTGGAGGCCGCGGTGGTGAGGCCTGGCGGAGACAGAGCCGGCCGGGCGTAGGTACGCGCAAGGGCGAGGCGGAGCCGCGTCGGCGAGCAGAGACGGAGCCGGCCGGGTGTAGGTACGCGCAAGGGCGAGGCGAAACGGGGCCGGCTCGGAGAGGCGTCGGCAGAAGCGGGGCGAGGCAGCTTGGAGACGAAGTCGCGACCGAGATGGATTCCAAAGTGAATTGATTCTAAACGTTATCCTATGCCTCTGTACAATGTCGCCTGTCCAGCAAATCCTCTTTGTATGGGACTGGCCTTTCTCTCTACTTTTTAGCATATGTTCAGATTGCATGTCAGGAGAAACAGCTTGTGCGCTAGCTGCTGTTTTGACTGGGCACTGTTGTTGGTACCGGATGAATCTCCTCTCCTTTCTTTTTGTAGTCAGTTAAATCTTGAATTTTGTTCTCCCAAAATTATCAATAGGATCATTGTTGGCTTGCTCTAAAAACACCCCTATCTGGATGAATAGTACTAGTAGTTGATTCCCGGTCTTCACGTCAAGATCGAGAAGCAACCTCTTGACTTGATCCACGCTTAGCAGTGCATGAGAGCAGAATTGATAGGTCTCAGCAACTTTGAACTGTACGTCCGGATGGACCGAACAACAGCGGTTGGACACGGGGGATCGGCTGATTGCCTCGGGTCTTGAAGCTAGCAGCAGCGACAACTCGGCTCGTTGTCAGATGAGGTGATCGGTCTGTAGCCGGTCTAGGCGACTTAGGGTGGCGCAGCGGAGAACGATCACAGATCTTCTGATTGCGTGCGACGGCGCACGCAAACACAAACCCTAACTTCTCTCGTCTCCAACTCGATCTAATCTCATATTGTCTGTTCTGCATCATGGTGACGACGTAGATCCTTCCGTGCTGGCTCTCCTTTATCCGTCGTATCGCGATCCTCTCGATCCTTGGGGAAGATCCCTCCAAGAACTCAACACCACCATGCCAGGCCCCACGGTGGGCGCCAACTGTCGTGGTTTTGTCACGGCATGATGTCCTCATCAGAGAACTTAGGTGTGAGGCCATCGCAACTAGGTGGCGGCTTGAGAGGGGTTGGTTGGAATCGAGAGACGCGAGTTTACCCAGGTTCGGCCCCTCCGATGGAGGTAAAAGCCTACGTCTTGCTTTGTGTGTATTAATGATGAGGGTGATCTCGATTACAAGGGTGTGGAATTGCTACCTCTAGTCCCGAGGGTTTCTAATCTGTCTATCTCTCATGACTTAACCTGTCCCTCTAGGGGTGCCTTACCCATCCTTATATAAGTGGAAGGGGTAGGTTTACATGTAGAGTCCTACTGGGAGTAGGATTAGGACTAGTCTCTCTTGAATCCTAATCCGGGTCTTGTTTCCTTTGTGAGGGAGTCTTTCCTTTCCTTGGGCCTTCTCTGTGAGCCGGCCCACCATATCATGAGTCGGCCCTCCCATGAACCACCCTCTGGGCCGTTGGGTCTTGTCGTTCGTCTGACCTGCCTGCCGGGTCATCAATGAGCCGCCAAGCTCGGCCGGGTCACCGGTGAGTCGCCAAGCCCCTGGCCGGGTCATACTTCAGGCCAGGTTATACCGCGGGGTAATATCCCCGACAGGCCCCCTCACTTATTCCTTTAGCCCATGTCATCCCCTACCTCTAGAAAAAAATCACCATAGCTTCCATTCCCGTGTTCTTGCTCTCAAACCCGCAGATTTCGATCTCTTTGCTCGAAGCTCTGTTTCCGAAACTATTTGGAGGAATTGCTACTTAGTATGTGACTCCTCCATTGCTCCAATTAGTTTTTGATTAAGTGGGTTATCTTTAGAGTAATTAGCTACTCTTAGTGTTGCTGTAGATGAGCTTGCATGTTGAATTCTTAGAGTTCTAAGTAGTTTGAATGCTTGATATGGCCTCTATGCATCCTTAGGAGTAGTTGCTATCAATTTCATGAAGTTTTGTTAATGAAATTTTGTGTCTCAAAAATATTCCAGAATTTTTTTCACAAATAAAAATGCAATTCTTTAGGAGTTCTTCGAGGAGGAGGTCCTCGGAGGCCTCATCAAGTGGAAGCTCGGTCCGACAATCTTATGTTGAGCCAAGTGAAAGCTCGATGCGAGATGTCGCTACCAAGTCATGCTTGTGGCCGTGCGACGAGTTCATGGAAGGTGCAAGTGTTAAGGGGGAATTCGAACAATTTATCCACAATGCAGAACTTGCTCCCTTCATCGCAGATAAGTGCCCTCAACATCTCGAACTCACGAAAACATTCACAAAGAAATTTAAATATTTTCCTCGTGAGTCTAGAGTTTCATTCAACCTCTATGACCATTCCTTCACCATGCCCTTAGAATTGTTCAGTGAAGCATGCAAAATTCCATATTGGGGTTCCCTTGATGAACCACCAAAATTTGAGTTCGAGTCATTTTTGGTTAACCTTTGCTATGGTGAAGATAGGGGAGTAACACAAGGAAGAATTAAAAGTATCCATTTCCCATCAATACAATACTTCGCACTCTTTAATGGCAAATGTATCGTAGGCAAACAAGATTGTAGCACACTGTGTGCTCCTGATTTAAGTCTCATACACACCGCCATAACTGGAAATAAATGTTATAATCTTGGAGCGATTGTTGCACGGAGACTGCAACACAATGCTGCTAGTGGTAATTTTTATGGAGGAATTTATGCCTCCCGTGTAGCAGAGAAGCTAAACGTATCACCTTGGCCTAATGACCCTATCTTACCTATTCAGTATTTAGACTTTGATGCCATGAAGCGTCATAAGTTCCTTATAGGCACGGCCACTAATTATACCTATAATCTGAGATTTAATAAAAAAAACGGTGTGCCGGTTACTTTGCCTGCTCCTGCTCTCTATGATTTTCACAGTAGGGGAAGGTATTATGTTCTTGAGAGCGAGGCCCATGCGCACAATGCGGAGGTTGAAGCTGCCAGGAGGGCCGAGGAGTCCGCACCAAGGGTCTCGGTAGGCTATCACTCCGACTATTACCCACGCTACGGCTGGTGATTACCAAGCTAGGTCAAAAGCCTAAGCTTGGGGGAGTACGTATTTCCACCGACATTACATTCATGTTCACACATTTCATTCCATTTGTCGGTGATTCATACTTTTTCATTGTAATATCTATGCTAGATTTATTTTCTCGCTTTCTTCTTGTGTGTTTGAAAAACTTTGAGAAAACCCAAAAATATTTCCTACTTCTTTTTGGTCTTTCTTTCTAGCTTAGTTTAATTGTAGTATCAAAAGAAAACCCAAAAATATTTCTCGTTTCTTCTTTTGCTTGTTGGGAGCTTTCCCGTGTAAATAGTTTTTCTCGTTTTTTGTTTTTCCCTCTTTAATTTGCTTTCTTCTGAAAAAACAAAAACTCCAAAAATATTTCAGTGTGTTTCTCTGAAATTCTTTTCCTTTTATTTGAGTCGTATCAAGGAGAAGACCCTGATGAAAATGTTGAGTGGCTCTCATATGCATCATTGTCAATCTAACAAAGAGCCCATGTTACCTTGTCTTCTCCTCTTGAATAAAATGTTTGCAGATTCCAGCTTAGTCCACGGCACTCTTGCACTATTATTATTTTCTTATCATTCGGTCGTGCAAGTGAAAGGCAATAATGACGATATTTGATGAAGTGGTTGTGGCAGAGAAAAGCGGGTATGAACTCAACTTGTTTTTGTTTTTGTAAATATGTTTAACCTAGTATCCTTGATTCAGCATATTATGATCAAACATGTTTGCAATGACCATTAGAGATTATAGTTGTTCATGCCATGCTTAAGTAGCTAGGAGTGGATAATGATTTATCTTGGATGTCAACATGCATTAAAATGATTGTGATGTGGTATGATGATATGGTATCCTCCTCTGAATGTTTCAAGTGGCATGACTTGGCACATGTTCACGCATATAGTTGAATCAAAACCAACATAGCCTTCATGATATTTATGTTCATGGTGTCCATATCCTACTCATGCTAGTAGTCAATGTTTATTATATGTAATGCATGTTCATGACCGTTTTCGCTCTCTAGCAGGCCGCTTCTCTATCTATTTGCTAGCCTTCGCTTGTACTAAGCGGGAATACTGCTTGTGCATCAAAATCCTTAAACCCAAGTTATTCCAGATGAGTCCACTATATCTACCTATATGCGCTATTACCCTGCCGTTCCAAGTAAATTTGCATGTGCCACCTCTAAAAATTCAAATGAACATCTGTTTTGTGTGCCTAGACCGCTCATGGAGCGACAGGGAGCGGTCAGTATCTTCCATGTTAAGCGGGTTATTCTCCTGATGAGTGTTTATTCACTCGTCCTTCCACGAGAGGGGCGGTAATAGGGATTCCCAGTCCCGAAATCAAAAATTACAAATAATTAAACAAAACTCCCCCAGGAATGTTGTTGGTATGGACGATACCCGTGGATTCAGCTAGCCGTGGAGTGTGATTGTTGGTGGAGGGGGAGTAAACATTTACTTTTACCGCTTGGGAACCGCCGCTAACATGTTTAGCATGGAAGATATTGATAACTCTTGGTCGTAACGTTGACAGGAAGGGTGTACCTCCCAAAATTATATCTATCTCTGTTTTAAAATTTGAGCTCTGTCACCTCTGCAAATCCATGCTTCCCTCTGCGAAGGGACTATCTATTTACCTTTATGTTGAGTCACCACCTTCTCAAATAAGCGCCAGACCTGAGAGCACTATTGTTATTCTCATGCATTATGTATAGTTGATGTTGGGTGCAGCATGACTGGATCTTTTCTACCATGAATTACAATGTTTAGTCGCTGCTTGAACTTTGGAGGTGCTCTGCATTTATGTTTTGTGGTCTCAGAAAGGGCTAGCGAGATACCACTGTTGTCATATTATATCATGATTGTTTGAACAAAGTGTTGGCGCTTGAGATACTTTATTATTGCTCGCTAGTTGCTTATGACATTGATATGAGTTAATATAATTTCTAAGAGTTATTGCTGACATGGTTAGTCATAATCTTTGCTGAAAACCTGGGTGCTACTTAAGCATATATATGTAAACAAGAACAAAAGAGTTCGTAAAAGTTTTTCTTTATCACTTTCAGTTTGTTAACTGAATTGCTTGACGACAAGCAATGGGTTAAGCTTGGGGGAGTTGATACGTCTCCGTCGTATCTACTTTTCCTCACACTTTTTCCCTTGTTTTGGACTCTAATTTGCATGATTTGAATGAAACTAACCCGGACTAACGTTGTTTTCAGCAGAATTACCATGGTGTTGTTTTTGTGCAGAAATAAAAGTTCTCGGAACAGGACGAAACTTTTAGGAGATTTATTTTACAATAAATAAAAAATACTGGAGCCAAGTACCACCAGAGGGGGGGCCTGGCTAGGCACAAGACACCAGGGCGCGCCAGCCCCCCCGACGCGCCCTGGTGGGTTGTGCCCACCTCGTGGCCCCACTGACCCTAATTCCGACGCTATAAAATCCTATTTTTGGAGAAAAAAATCAGAGAGAAAGTTTCATTGCGTTTTACGATACGGAGCCACCGCCACCTCCTGTTCTTCCTCGGGAGGCCAGATCTGGAGCCCGTTTGGGGCTCTGGAGAGGGGAATCTTTGGTCTTCGTCATCATCAACCCTTCTCCATCGCCAATTCCATGATGCTCCCCACCGGGAGTGAGTAATTCCTTCGTAGGCTTGCTGGTCGGTGAGGAGTTGGATGAGATTCATCATGTAATCAAGTTAATTTTGTTAGGTCTTGATCCCTAGTATCCACTATGTTCTGAGATTGATGTTGCTATGACTTTGCCATGCTTAATGCTTGTCACTAGGGCCCGAGTGCCATGATTTCAGATCTGAACTATTTATGTTATCACCTTTATATCTATGTTCTTGATCCGATCTTGCTAGTCATACGCACCTATTACGTGTTCTGATCCGCAAACCACAGAGTGACAATAGTCGGGATACTTTCCGGTGATGACCGTAGTTTGAGGAGTTCATTTATTCACCGTGTGTTAATGCTTTGTTCCGGTTCTCTATTAAAAGGAGGCCTTAATATCCTTAGTTTCCTTCTGGACCCCGCCGCCACGGGAGGGTAGGACAAAAGATGTCATGCAAGTTCTTTTCCATAAGCACATATGACTATTTACGGAATACATGCCTACATTACATTTATGAACTGGAGCTAGTTCTGTGTCGCCCTAGGTTATGACTGTTATATGATGAATATCATCCAACGAGTTCACCGATCCAGTGCCGATGAGTTTTCCACATATTGTTCTTGCTAAGTTACTTTTGCTACTGCTACTACTGCTATCAAAACTATCATACTACTGTGCTACTGATCACTCTGCTGTAGATATTTAATCTCCAGGTGTGGTTGAATTGACAACTCAGCTGCTAATACTCGCAAATATTCTTTGGCTCCCCTTGTGTTGAATCTATAAATTTGGGAACCCACAAGTATAGGGGATCGCAACAGTTTTCGAGAGTATTCAACCCAAATTTATAGATTCGACACAAGGGGAGCCAAAGAATATTTGCGAGTATTAGCAGCTGAGTTGTCAATCCAACCACACCTGGAGATTAAATATCTGCAGCAGAGTGATCAGTAGCACAGTAATATGATAGTTTTGATAGCAGTAGCAATAGTAACAGTAGCGGTAACAGTAGTAGCAATAGTTTTGTAGCAGTTGGAGCAGCAGCAACAGCAGTAGTAACTTAGCAAGAACAATAAGTGGAAAGGTCGTAGGCACTGGATCGGTAACTCGTTGGATGATATTCGTCATGTAACAGTCATAACCTAGGGCGATATAGAACTAGCTCCAGTTCATCAATGTAATGTAGGCATGTATTCTGTAAATAGTCATACGTGCTTATGGAAAAGAACTTGCATGACATCTTTTGTCCTACCCTCCCGTGGCATCGGGGTCCATAAGGAAACTAAGGTATATTAAGGCCTCCTTTTAATAGAGAACCGGAACAAAGCATTAACACATGGTGAATACATGAGCTCCTCAAACTACGGTCATCACCGCGAAGTATCCCAAATATTGTCAATATGGGGTTGACGGATCATAACACGTAATAGGTGCATATGACTAGGCAAGATCGAATCAAGAACATGGATATAGAGATGATAACATAAAAGGTTCAGATCTTAAATCATGGCACTCGGGCCCTAGTGACAAGCATTAGGCATAGCAAAGTCATAGCAACATCAATCTCAGATAATAATGGATACTAGTGATCAAGCCCTAACAAAACTAACTCGATTACATGATGAATCTCATCCAACTCCTCACCGACCAGCAAGCCTACGAAGGAATTACTCACTCCCAGTGGGGAGCATCATGGAATTGGCGATGGAGAAAGGTTGGTGATGACGAAGGCCGAAGATTCCCCTCTCCGGAGCCCCAAACGGGCTCCAGATTTGGCCTCCCGGTGAAGAACAGGAGGTGGCGGCGGCTCCGTATCGTAAAACGCGATAATTCTTTCTTCCTGATTTTTTTCTCCGGAAATAGGAATTTATAGTGGCGGAGATAGGGCAAGTGGGACCACGAGGTGGGCACAACCCACCAGGGCGCGCCCTGGTGGGTGATGCTCACCCTAGCCCCCCTCTTCGGTGGATTTTGGCTCCAATAATTCTTATTTATTCCAAAATAATTCTCCAAAAAGCTTTGTTCCATTCCGAGAACTTCTATTTCTGCACAAAAACAACACCATGGTAGTTCTGCTGAAAACAACGTCAGTCCGGGTTAGTTCCATTCAAATCATGCAAATTAGAGTCCAAAACAAGGGCAAAAGGGTGA
Organism: Elymus sibiricus; assembly: GCA_039707655.1. Lineage (NCBI taxonomy): Eukaryota > Viridiplantae > Streptophyta > Magnoliopsida > Poales > Poaceae > Elymus > Elymus sibiricus. The sequence goes on along the minus strand of CM077669.1, from coordinate 396,597,048 downwards.
GGAAAAGTAGATACGTTGGAGACGTATCAGTTATCACCTGTTGGAGGGGGATCGATCACAGAGGGCCTCTTCATCAACCTTGCTTCCCTTATGATGATGTGTGAGTAGTTCACCATAGACCTATGGGTCCATAGCTAGTACCTAGATGGCAATCTCTCTTTCTTGTGATCTTCAATACAATGGTCATCGCATCTTCGCTTTGATCTATCCGATGTAATCCTATTGTGCGGTGTGTTTGTTGGGATCCGATGAATTGTGGGTTTATGTTCAGATTATTCATGAAAAGTATTTGAGATGCCTCTGAATTATATTATCTCTTATGTGCATGATCATTATAGCTTCGTAATGCTCTCCGATCTATTGATGTGCTTTGGCCTAGTAGATTGATATTTCATCGGTGGGAGTGGTGCGTTGTGGTAGGTTCAACCTGGCGAGTTTCTATATCCCAGTGACAAAGTAGGGGACAAGATGCATCTTTGTGTTGTTGCTACTAAGGATAAAATGATGGGGTTCATTCATATTGTTTGAGTTTACTTTGTCTACATCATGTCATCGTTCTCCAAGCATTACTCTGTTTTACTTAATACTCTAGATGCATGTTGGATAGCGCTCGATGAGTGGAGTAATAGTAATAGGTGCAGGCAGGAGTCGGCCTATTTACTTATGGACGTGATGCCTATATATACATGATCATTGCCGTGAAAATCACATAACTATCCGCTTTTCTATCAATTGCCCAACAGTAATTTGTTACCCACCGTATGCTGCCTACACGAGAGATGCCGCTAGGGAACACTATGGCCCCCGGGTCTATTCACTTATATATATTTGCAACACTATTATTACCTCGCTGCCTTTATTTACTTTTTATTTTATTTTGCTTTTATCAACAATTATCTACACAACTCATTTGCTTGCAAATAACGAGATAAAGGGGATTGACAACCCTCTTGCCTGCGTTGGGTGCAAGTCGTTTGTTCATTTGTGTGCATCCGCTGAAGACGGTTGAGGATTGATATTCCTATTGGTTCGATAAACCTTGGTTTCATAACTGAGGGAAATACTTATCCGCTTTGTGCTGCAATTACCCGTTCCTCTTCACGGAAAACCCAACGCATATCACAAGTATGAGGAGGGATTTCTGGCGCCGTTGCCGGGGAATATCATCATCAACTACCAAGTAACTTCATACAAATTTTCATTCGCTTGTTCTTATTTTTATTTGCTGTTATATTTAGCTTGTCACATAAAAATCAAAAATACAAAAATATTTATCTTTGCTTGTTACCTTGCTCGCTTGCCTAGCTATGTTATCTTTATCAAAAACAAACAGAAAGTTTAAAGGAAAAATATAAAGATAAATGGATCCTCATCCACTTGCTAATCTTTTCAAAAGACCTGATTATGTTGAACCAATTGCTAGTGAGTTGAGTGCACTAGAATTTCCTTATGAGGTCTTGCTTGAAAATCATGAATCTAAAAATTGTGATGAAGTGTTAAAAGAAATTTATAAAATGATTCATGATAGTTCCTTGAATGAAAAGCATGTTTGCCATGTTGCTAGTATAAATTCTATGAATATCAATTGTGCTAATGATCATGATTGGGGTGGTAATCATGATGTTCCTTGTGATCTTGATAATTCTAGCCTTCATGATGAATCTATTATTGAGTATGGTATCCGCAACACTACTAAAAGTGGGGTTGGAAGAGTGTCAACTTTAGGTAATAATGATCCCACTACTTTGGAGCATGATCAATATTATGATAGTTATATTGTTGAGTTTGATTATGATCCTACACATAATGAGAGAGACAAACATGGTTATAAAAATTTGCATGTTACTCAATCACCTCTCTCTGTGTTGAAATTCTTAATGCTTCACTCTTCTACTTGCATATGTTAGACACTTCTTGTCTTAATAATTTGTTTTCTTATAAAATACCTATGCATAGGAAGTATGTTAGACTTAAATGTGTTTGTCACATGTTTTATGATGCTCTCTTTGTGCTTTAACTCTTGTCTTTTATGTGAGCATCATTATTATCCTAAGCATATCTTGATGGCTATAAAGAAAGAGCTTGTTGGGAGACAACCCAATACTTATCATTTATTTCTGTTTATTTTTAATTGCATGATTATTGCCTCTGTAATGATTATATTTTTGAGTTTAAATTAGTGTTTGTGCCAAGTAAAGCCTTTGGGATGACTCACAAGATGAGTAGAATCGATGCAGAAACAAAACAGAAACTTTTGACTCCAGTACAAGAATTTTCATTTTTTTACTGGAGCATGATATGTTGGAGATATGCCCTAGAGGCAATCATGTATGATGATATTTCCTATGTGTTTATGAATAAAGATAGTCCTTGGACATTATCAGTAATGTGTAGTAACAAGTACGTGACTTGTTTGTGAGACTATGCATTGTATGATGGCTGTCCTAAATGGTCCCTTGTCGAAAAGGCTGTGTGGACACTCAGCCAGTTAGACTAGCATATGACACAGTGGATGGTTCGGTCTCACTGACCATGTAGCATTGGATGCTAGTCGGATAATATGGACTCGGAAAGATCTGGTCGGATTTGACGTAGTCAGATCCGAGTCGAGATAAGGTCTGAGTTGGACAGACCCAACTATGAGACGCAACGATAGGTCATCTGTGAGTCTCTATTACAACATACGTTCTGTGTCCTAAGACCTGAGCTGGCGCATGTACTCGGGATGGTGACAAACTTGCTTTGGGCCGACCAAACACTACTCCGTGACAGGGTAGTTATAAAGGTAGGTTTTGGGCTTGTCCAGACCCATGCTGCGAGACGTGGTCGAGCAAGATGGGATTTGCCCTTCCGATGAGGAGAGATATACTCCGGGCCCCTCGGGTGATCCGACCTGGATAAGCATGGCCATGCGATGAGGATTATGAGATAATCCGAAGTGTTGGTCAGATTCACCGGAACGAGAAAGAGGTCGTGCTGCACAAGGATGACCATGTCGCCTTGAGCATGACAACATATATCGTGTGGCAAAGGGAACATAAGTGTGAAGTACAGGTTCGCCTAACCAGCTTCATCGGACACTTGGAGTCGGCACGCTTTGCTAGAGGCCGCTACCGACTGGTCGAGCCGGACGTGATCTAACTCACGACCAAGTGAACGAGAACCTAAGGGGTCGCACGCTTAAGGGAAGGAACTACACATGGGCTTTAGGATCCGTGCGAGGCCCAAGAGTTGAGCCCGCGACAGATGCCTATATATAGTGGAGGTGTGGCACACCCATCTGGTAGATCGCTTCGGCGCCATCATTAGGGCTTTGCATGTGTTTCAACTAGCCACCTCCACTTGCCGCCGCCGACTGTGTGATCGGACCTAGCAGTCCGCCGCACGGTGTTCCTCCTGCACGCGCGGATACCGTTAGAGGCGGTGCACTTGCGCCGCTCCGGCGAACCTGTACGTGGGATCCGGCGACCGGCTGCGCGAGGGAGATTGGATCGGCTGTTCGAGGGAGATCGGACGAGGAGGAGACGGAACACGCGAACGTGCTATCCCAACTCTACTTCTGCTGCACGGCACTGCACGTCTAGTGGTAACGAGCTGTGATCCATCTCCGTAGCATGTTCTTGGATGTTCTGCACGTAGGAAAATTTTAATTGGCATGCGATGCACCTATGGTAGAACCCAACATGATAATGATCTGAAATTTTTACACGGTGTTGCTATACAAATTTACGAGGTTTTCCTAATTTTTCAGAATTTTTATAGTTATAGAAGTATAGTTTCTCTACAGATTGCTACATACTGTTCTGTTATAAACAGATTCTGTTTTTGCTTGCATAGTTGCTTGTTTTGATTATGCTATGGATTGTATCGGGGGGTATAAGCCATGGAGAAGTTAGAATACAGTGCCTATTATGCATTTATGAAATTTGAATCAATTTATAACAGTACTTAAAGTATGCAATATGTTTCTTATACTAACGGATCTCACAAGGTTTTGTTGAGTTTTGTGTGATTGAAGTTTTCAAGTTTTGGGTGTTATCTTGATGGACAAAGGAACAAGGAGTGGCAAGAGCCTAAGCTTGGGGATGCCCAAGGCACCCCAAGGTAATATTTTAAAGGAGACTCAAGCGTCTAAGCTTGGGGATGCCCCGGAAGGCATCCCCTCTTTCGTCTCAAATCCATCGGTATGTCACTTGAAGCTATATTTTTATTCGTCACATGATATGAGTTTTGCTTGGAGCGTCGTTTGCTTTAGTTTGATTTTACTTTCAATTTGCCACAATCATTGTTTTCTGGACACACCTATTGAAGAGAGACACACCTTCATCATAATTTGTTAGAATACTCTATGTGCTTCACTTATATCTTTTGAGCTTAGCAGTTGCTCTAGTGCTTCACTTATATCTTTTTGAGCACGGTGGCGTGTAGATTTTAGAGAAATAGTTTCACTCTCACTCTTCACTTATATTTGTTTGAGAGTTAATAAATAGTGATGGTAATTTGCATGGGTCATAAAGACTAGTCCAAAAATATTAGGTATTCAATGAGTGATAATCAAAACCATCATGTAGCACATATAAAGAAATTGTGGGTCAATGATATTGATGTAGTAATATGAAATAGGTGTGAGTTCATAATTGTTAAACCGTAGAAGTGTCGATATTAAGAGGGGTTGACATATTTGTTCATCTAAAAATTAAAAGAGGCATGGTGATGATGTGTGAGCATTTCTATTCCTCGTTGAAATCCTAGTGTTGTTTCGGGTCGGAAGCGCGCGATGGTTAACTCCTACCAACCTCTTCCCTCGGGGCATGCGATTAGTACTTTGATTTATGGTAAACTAATAAAACTTTGCAATAAGTATATGAGTTCTTTATGACTAATGTGAAACCATGGACATAGGCAATCTCACCTTTTCATAATTTGCTAGCCTCTTCGGTACCGTCCATAGCCCGTTCTCACCTCAAGGATCGGTGCAACTTTCGCCGGTGCATCCAAACCCCGTGACATGATACGCTCTGTTGCACATAAGCCTTATTATATCTTCCTCAAAACATCCACCATACCTACCTATCATCGCATTTCCATAGCCATTCCGAGATATATTGCCATGCAAATTCCATCGTCACTTCACATGACTAGTTTGTTCATCGTCATATTGCTTTGCATGATCATATAGAGCTGACATAGTATTTGTGGCAAAGCCACCTTCATAATATTTTTGATACATGTCACGCTAGATCATTGCACATCCTGGTACACTGCGAGAGGCATCCATACAAAGTCATATCTTCATATCTGAAAGGACGTGGATGTCACCTAGAGGGGGGGGTGAATAGGCGCTTTAAAATAATTACGGTTTAGGCTTGAACAAATGCGGAATAAAACTAACATTTAATATGTCAAGCACAAAACCTAAAACAACTAGGCTCACCTATGTGCACCAACAACTTATGCTAAGCAAGATGAACAACTAAGTGATAGCAAGATATATAACATGAAACAATATGGCTATCACAAAGTAAAGTGCATAAGTAAAGGGTTCGGGTAAGAGATAACCGAGGCACGTGGAGACGATGATGTATCCCGAAGTTCACACCCTTGTGGATGCTAATCTCCGTTTGGAGCGGTGTGAGGCACAATGCTCCCCAAGAAGCCACTAGGGCCACCGTAATCTCCTCACGCCCTCGCACAATGCAAGATGCCGTGATTCCACTAAGGGACCCTTGAGGGCGGTCACCGAACCCATACAGACAAGGTTGGGGCAAACTCCACAACTTAATTGGAGGCTCCCAACAACACCACGAAGCTTCACCACAATGGATTATGGCTTCGAGGTGACCTCAAATGCTCGGGGCAATCTCCACAACCTAATTGGAGACCGCGACGCTTTCCCGGAGCTTTGCACCACAATGATTGAGCTCCGAGACACCACAAACCGTATAGGGTGCCAAAGCACCCAAGAGGAACAAGCTCTAGGGTGCTCAAACACCCAAGAGTAATTAGCTTCTCAACTTCTCACTTCCACGTATCACCGTGGAGAACTCAAACCTATGCACCAAATGCAATGGCAAGGGCAATGGAGTGCCCAAGTCCTTCTCTCCCAAATCCCACAACAACAACTAATGCTATGGAGGAAAGTGAGAGGAAGAACGAAGAAGAACACGAAGAACTCCAAGATCTAGATCCAAGGGGTTCCCCTCACATAGAGGAGAAAGTGATTGGTGGAAATGTGGATCTAGATCTCCTCTCTCTTTTCCCTCAAAAAGGAGCAAGAATCATTGGAGGGATTGAGAGTTAGCAAGCTCTAAGAAGGTCAACAATGGGGGAAGAACACGAGCTCAAAGGATAGGGACCATTGGGGAAGAAGACCCCCTTAAATAGGTCCCCACAAATCTACCCGTTATGTGCAGAATAACATAGGAGCGGTACAACCGCTATGCGCACCGGTACAACCGGTCAAAGCAGACAAACCTACCTGTAGGAAAAGCAATAAGCGGTACAACCGCCCGGGGAACCGGTAGTACCGGTTAAACTGGAACAACCGGCCCACAACAGCCCAAGAACCGCTCCACAACAGAAACTAGTCCGATGGTAGAGCGGTACATGGCCGGTACAACCTTCGGACCAATTCTGGAGCGGTGCAACCGCTCCAAACACCGGTTGTACCGGTCGACCGGTACGACCTCTCTATGAACCGGTACAACCTCTCAGTGTAAAACTGGTAAGACAAAAACAACCATAACTTTCGCATACGAGCTCCGATTTGAGCAAATTCAAGCTTGTTGGATAAAGGACAACAAGATCTATCCAACAAGAATAAGCAATGGAGAATAAATACCACTAAGATAAGGAAGATGACCTTCCCAATAATTATCCGGCAAAATCTCCAACATCGAAAACATCATAGAAGATGCATATGGACACTGTTTTCGATGAACTCGAGCTTGTCATGAAGATGACCATAAGCTCTAAACTCACAAAGAGAAACACCAAACAAGAACCAAGAAAGATGATGCAAGGATGCAAATGGTTTGAGCTCTCAACGAACGATACGATCAAGCTACTCACTTGAGAGCCCCCCTTGATAGTACGACAATCGATCCTATAACCCGGTCTCCCAACTACCACCATGAGACCGGTAAAATAGAAAACCTATCAAGGGCAAACCTATACCTTGCACATGGTACACTTGAGCTATATGATGACGATCTTGACTTCCTCAAGATGGACCACCTTTCTTGACTGCGCATGCTCGATGAAGACTAGTTGATTGCTCCCCCATACTCCACTATGGGTGAGCCACTCTTCGGTACATCTTCACAAATCCATTGTCACCACAATGGACGGCAAGCTTCAAGCATGATCTCTTCGTGATGCTCCACTTGAACTTGCACACTACAATCTTGATGACGATCACCACTTGATGTCATCCTCCATGGGTTGTATGAGATCTTCCTCTTGACACAAGCACATGGAAACATACCTAACCCCACATAGAACTCTCACGTAGACCATGGGTTAGTACACAAAGCATAATGGACAATGCTTACCATACCATGGGATCACTTGATCCCTCTCGGTACATCTTGTACACTTTGTATGTTGATCAACTTGATTCACTCTTTCACTTAGTCTTGATCAACCTTGTATCTTATCTTCTCTCTTCATAAAGATGATGTCTTGAAGGTAAACATGAAAGCTCACACAATCTTCTTCTTCAAGACATGCTTGCAATAAGCTCAACTCTCACATGACCAATCTTTGGATAAAACCTTGAATACACCTTGGTCACCATAAAAACTCCTTGAAACCAACAGATGGACTTCAAGAAGTGTCTATGGACAAATCCTTCGAATATAACTCAAGGTAACCATTAGTCCATGGGGATTGTCATCAATTACTAAAACCACACATGGAGAAATGTGCTCTTACAATATCAGTTCTCCATATTGAGTTGTAAGTAAATACAAGTGTGATGATCATCATTATTAGAGCATTGTCCCAGTGAGGAAAGAATGATGGAGACGATGATTCGCCCATAAGTCGAGATGAGACTCCGGACGAAAATAAAGATGGGGGGGGGGCCAAATGAGCACACCATCCATTCAAAAAAAAAATAAGAGAAAATGAGAGAAGGGACTTTGCTACTATCTTTTACCACACTTGTGCCTCAAGGTGGCACCATGTTCTTCATGTAGAGAGTCTCATGATATATCACTTTCTTATGCTAGTGGGAATTACCTATTAATTATTACAAACTTGGCTTGTATATTCCTACGACGGGCTTCCTCAAATGACCGAGGTCTTCATGAGCAAGCAAGTTGGATGCACACCCCACTTAGCTTCATTTGAGCTTTCATACACTTATAGCTCTAGTGCATCATTCGCATGGCAATCCCTACTCCTCGCAGTGACATCTATCGATGGGCATCTCCATAGCCCGTTGATACGCCTAGTTGATGTGAGACTATCTTCTCCACTTCCTACCCCTGTGATATCTACCACCATATTCTATTCCACTTAAATGCTATGTCCAATGGCTCACGCTCATGTATTGCGTGAAGAATAAAAAGTTGATGCATATTGAAAAAGTATGAACCAATTGCCTGACTTGGACACCGTGGTGCTTAACATTTGTATTAATGTGGTGAAGATGGAGTCATGCCTTGCTAATACAATAAGATGAATTGGGGGGGGGGGGGTAAACATTTCTTAAGGATCGTATACTTTTAAGAATTAACAATTCTGTTTCTTATACTTTGAATATTGCTATGTTAATATTTGTTGATTCATCTTTTCTCAATGAGCATACCTGAATAAGATTACATAGTGGATAGCATGTCACATCAAAAATTATGTTTTTATCATTTACCTACTCGAGGACGAGCAGGAATTAAGCTTGGGGATGCTTGATACGTCCCCAATGTATCTATAATTTTTTATTGTTTCATGCTGATATATTATCATTCTAGGATACGTTTTGGGTTATTATTTACCAATTTATAATATTTTTGAGCACTAACCTATTGACCCAGTGCCCAGTGCCAGTTGCTGTTTTCTGCATGTTTTTGCCTTTTCAGGTTTACAATACCAAACAAAGTCCAATTGTCACGAAACTTTTTGATGATTTTTTCTGGACTGTATGAAGACCTAGAAGCTTCGGAAGGAGGCCAGGAGGTGCACGAGGGTAGCACCACACATCAGGGCGCGCCCTCGGGGGCGCCCTGATATGTGGTGGCCCCCTCAGTCGCCTCCCGACGTCCCTCTTTGGCCTATAAATTCTCTAATATCCTAAAAACCCTGGAGGCAGTCTCGAAACCCTTTTTCCGCCGCCGCAAGTCTTTGTTCCATCGCGAGGCCATCTGGAGCTTCGTTCCGGCACCCTGTCGGAGGGGGGGTCGATCACGGAGGGCCTCTTCATCAACCTTGCTGCCCTCATGATGATGTGTGAGTAGTTCACCACAGACCTACGGGTCCATACCTAGTACCTAGATGGCAATCTCTCTCTCTCTTATGATCTTCAATACAATGGTCATCGCATCTTCACTTTGATCTATCCGATGTAATCCTATTGTGCGGTGTGTTTCTTGGGATCCGATGAATTGTGGGTTTATGTTCAGATTATTCATGAAAAGTATTTGAGATGCCTCTGAATTATATTATCTCTTATGTGCAGGATCATTATAGCTTCGTAATGCTCTCCGATCTATTGATGTGCTTTGGCCAAGTAGATTGATATTTCATCGGTGGGAGTGGTGCGTTGTGGTAGGTTCAACTTGGCGAGTTTCTATATCCCAGTGACAAAGTAGGGGACAAGATGCGTCTTTGTGTTGTTGCTACTAAGGATAAAACGATGGGGTTCATTCATATTGTTTGAGTTTACTTTGTCTACATCATGTCATTGTTCTCAAAGTATTACTCTATTTTACTTAATACTCTAGATGCATGCTGGATAGCGGTCGATGAGTGGAGTAATAGTAATAGGTGCAGGCAGGAGTCGACCTATTTGCTTATGGACATGATGCCTATATATACATGATCATTGACGTGAAAATCGCATAACTATCCGCTTTTCTATCAATTGCCCAACAGTAATTTATTACCCACCGTATGCTGCCTACATGAGAGATGCCGCTAGGGAACACTATGGCCCCCGGGTCTATTCACTTATATATTTGCAAATGCTATTATTACCTCGCTGCCTTTATTTACTTTTTATTTTATTTTGCTTTTATCAACAATTATCTACACAACTTATTTGCTTGCAAATAACGAGATCAAGGGGATTGACAACCCTCTTGCCCGCGTTGGGTGCAAGTCGTTTGTTCATTTGTGTGCATCCGCTGAAGACGGTTGAGGATTGATATTCCTATTGGTTTGATAAACCTTGGTTTCATAACCGAGGGAAATACTTATCCGCTTTGTGCTGCAATTACCCGTTCCTCTTCACGGAAAACCCAATGCAGATCACAAGTATCAGCGTTGGCCACGTCATTGGCGCTAGCACTAATGACTAACCGACACTTTTAGCTACACTACTGTTGTGAGAACAACTCAGATTCCCCCTTCTTCCCCCCTGCCGCCGGACACTGTTCTCTGTTGTTCCCCCGCCCAGCCGCGCCCGCACCCTGCACCATACGTGCCGCCGCACTGCCCAGCCGTTCCCCCGGCCAACCCGCTCGTCGAGGAGCCTGTCCCTCCGTCGTCCTGTCCAGCCACTCTCTCCCTCCGTTGTCCTGTACGGCCACTCTCTCCCTCCATCATCCTGTCCGACCGCCCCGTCCGCCGTGCACCACCACCCCATCGCGCAGTCTTTACGGGCGCCCCTCCCTCCGAGCCCTCCTGACAGCCGACCCCCACTCGATCAGGACGGTAAAAAACTTCCTCTAACCATTTGATGAAATGCGAATTGATGAAATATGTTATATGTTTCATCATGTGTTCTTGCGAATTGTCTCGCGCTATGTTTCTTTTTGCAGGGAAATGTCGAGAGAGTTGCCAATGTTTTGGCGAAACGTGGATTCATTTTCGTACGTTCATGTCCATTTTTTTACCAATGTGTCCATTTTTACCTACGTTCATGTCCATTTTTTCCATTGATTTTTTATTCTATGAATGCAACACAAAATGGAAGAATGACCATACTGTTCTGACAAAGGGGGTATGTGCGACGATCCTCACCTTGACAACAATAAATGTTTCTCCATCACACTACAATGCCTCAAGAGGAAAGATGGTTTCAATTCCAAATATACAATCTATAATGAGGTAGATCACACATATTTTGTTCCTAACAGTGTGGTTTATATGACAATTATATGCCTCAAGACGAAAGGTGATTACTACATTTCTTACTATGTTACTATTTTGTTCAAGGACAAAAGCTCCCAAGATGTATTGTGCCTCCGGTGATGGATGACCACCAGATGGACAACTCGAAATAAAAGAATGGAGGCAACTAACGAGTGATCGCAACTTGAAGATTGGAGATCGGTGGATCTCTATGCTCCACCATGGAGATGCAGTGGTTTCCCTCTTCTTCAAGATTGATCCTAAAGGAGAGGAGTGCCGTACTAGTAGTTACGACGATGGTTAATGTATGCATATATATAAATGATGTGTACCATAATATTAATTATGTTGTACGTGTTGTCATTTCATCGGAATCAATGTGGGACGCAAACGTCATTATGTATATACTGATACAAAATTGCACTGTCGCGACAACGTTTTTCATTGCGGTGGCAAAGTTTTTTTGTTGCGTTTGGTCATTTAGTACGTGTGAAATAGTAGAGACGCCCGTAATGATCTCTCTAGTGTCTGGCATTGGGAAAGTTAGCACGCCATAGTTTTGTATGATATTGCCGTCGTGGAGATAAAATCAACGCCATAGGTATATGAAATACTGTTGTCGTAGGCTCCAACGCCACCACTATTTTTTAACTGTGGCGCCATATTGGTGGCGTCGGGTGTCTACGCCAGCAAGGCCATTTTTGCCATGCCATAGCTAGGCTTTTCTGCACTAGTGACTAGCGTCCAGATTTGTGCATAGGAGTAGACCACGTGAAGGCCAGTTTATTTTGGTGGATTGCTACCAGTGCACGGAGGCGAGACCACGTGGGTTTTGCTCGTGTACTTCGGCGTCGCGGGGATAACTCATGTATCTTTTCACACAGTAAGCCGTACAAAGAACCATGACGCCATCAGATACCAGGTTTGAGGTGGAGAAGTTCGACGGGACTGGAAGCTTTGGGTTATGGCAGACAAGGGTGAAAGATTTGTTGGCACAACAGGGATGCTTGAAGACGTTGTTGCAGGAAGACAAGCCAACTAAGATTGAGGCTGAGGATTGGGAGGAGTTACAGTTGAGGACAGCCGGAACTATACGGATGTGTCTGTCGAACCAGGTTATTTATCATGTGATGGATGATAATTTGCCGAAGAAGATCTAGGAGAAGCTGGAGAGTCAATTTATGTCCAAGACTGCGACGACCAAGGTGTATCTGAAGCAAAAGTTGTATGGGATGAATATGCAGGAGGGGTCGGATCTTGTGGAGTATATGAACGCCTTTAATCAAGTCGTGACGGATCTAGCACGCTTGGGTGCGACGGTTGACGACGAGGATAGGGCAATTCTGCTTCTTTGTTCATTGCCATCGTCCTATGACCATTTGATCACTACTTTGATGCACGACAAGGAGACTATCAAGAATGAGGATATTACTGCGACTTTGCTATCTTATCATATGAGAAAGAAGAACGCGGCCTGCCCCCCTGGCGCGCCCTGTTGGGTCGTGGTGCCCTAGTGCTGCCTCTCATCTCCTCCCGAAGCTTCCACGTCTTCTTTCAGTCCAGAAAAAATCATATTAAATTTTCGTGGCATTTGGACTTCGTTTGGTATGGTAAACCCGAAAAGCAAAAAACATGCAGAAAATAGCAATTGACACTGGTCACTAGGTCAATAGGTTAGTGCTCAAAAATAATATTAATTGGTAATTAAACACCCAAAAAGTATCCTAGAATGATAATATAATAGCATGGAACAATCAAAAATTATAGATACGTTGGAGACGTATCATACTGCTGTGGCGGCGGAGCGCACCGGCAAGCAGCTGTCATCGCCACCGAAGCTACAATCATCACCCCGCATCTGCAAACGTGGGGGTGCAACTATCGCATGAGTTGAGCCAGCGGCGAGGGCCTTGACCGGCGAGGAGGACGAGCTGCGAGGACGTCTCTGCATGGGGGTGACGGGGAAGATGCTACCGGCAACGGCGGGAGCTGTGGATCCGCGATCAGTTTTGGTGTCACGAGGTAGACGATGAGCGCGATCCTGATACGTCCATTTTGCATCATGATTTCTTATTCATATTTATGATATTCTTGTCCATTATTCCCTATTATCATACAATTCTTATGCATTTTCTCTCTGAATATGCAAGGTACATCACAAAGAGGGAATTATTTGGAAACTGGAATTTTGGACCGAAAAACCGAGAAAAAAGGCAGAAAAATCACCAGACTCCAAATGACCTGAAATTTCATGAGGAATTTTTATTGAATATATATGCATTTATGGGCCAAAAGTATACCAGAGGGGGGCCACCAGCTAGGCACGAGCCAACAGGGCGCCCCCCAGGCCGCGCCCTGATGGCTTGTGGGGCCTGGCTGGCCTCCCAGCACCCATCTTCTCTTATATGGTGTGTTTTACCCTAGAAAGAAATCATAAGCAACCTTTCAGGATGAAGCGCCACCGTCTCGAGGTGGAAACCTGGGCAGAGGCCGTTTTGCACTCCGGCAGTCAGATTCTGCCGGGGAAATTCCTCTTCGGGAGGGGGAGATCGAAGCCATCGTCATCACCAACGCTTCCTCCTTCATGGGAGGACCAGTCTTCATCAACATCTTCACCAGCACCATCTCATCTCCAACCCTAGTTTATCTCATGTATTCAATCTTTGTCTGAAAACCTCAGATTGGTACCTGTGGGTTACTAGTTGTGTTGATTACATCTTGTAGTTGATGCTTGTTGGATTACTTGGTGGAAGAAATTATTCAGATCCTTAATTATTATTATTGCACCTATGATCTTGAACATGTTGATGAGGTGTGAGTAGTTACTATTGCTCCTGAGGACATGGGAGAAGACTTGTTATAAGTAATCATGTGAAGTTGGTATTCGTTCGATATATTGATGATATGTATGTTGGTACTATTATGCAAAATTTCTATGCTCGGCTTTCTCATGATGATCAAGTACTACTCAATTCTTCTTCTACTAGTTCCTTCATGAATAGGACTATTGAATTCAAATGGGATCTTCTGGAAAGAATTAAACGCAACTCCGAAGATTGGGAACTCAACAAAGGTAAAGAGTCAGGTATAAAGCTTAAGTTTGATTGTGTTAAATCTTTTATGGAAACTGATGCTTGCTATAAGTTGAGTAATAAATATGGCCTTGACTCTGCGATAGTAGCTTCTTTCTATGAATCATTTGATACTCATGTTGATCTCCCTAAGGAGAAGTGGTTTAAATACCATCCACCCATTGAAAAGCAACTAGAAAACCCTATCAAAATTGAGAAGGAAGAAATAATTGTTAGCCATGTTGATCAATTGTTCCTACTGCTTACATTGAGAAGCCACCTTTCCTTGTTAGAATTAAGGAACACGCTAAAGCTACAACTGTGGTTAATAAAAGTCATGCTAGGACACCTACACCTCTTGAACAAATAAATGTTGAGCCTAAAGTTGCTATGGTTAAAGATCTGCTAGTTGATAACATTGATGGTCAAGTTATTTACTTTTGTGGTGAAGCTGCTAGGATTGCAAAACCTGCTAGAAATGCGCAAGATGAATTAGATAAAGATAAACCAGTTGTTGGCATGCCTGTAGTTTCAGTTAAAATTGGAGATCATTGTTATCACGGCTTGTGTGATATTGGTGCTAGTGTTAGCGCTATACCTTTTACTCTATATCAAGAAATTATGAATGACATAGCACCATCTGAGCTTGAGGTCATTGATCTTACTATTAAACTTGCAAATAGAGACACTATTATACCACTTGGGATTGTTAGAGATGTTGAGGTCTTGTGTGGAAAAGTCAAGTACCCCACTGATTTTCTAGTACTTGGTTCAGAACAAGATAACTTTTGTCCCATTATTTTTGGTAGACCTTTCTTGAATACCGTTAATGCCGAAAATAATTGTGTTACTGAGAAGGTTAAAGTAAGCTTTGGCGATGTGTCTCATGAATTTAATTTCTCCAAGTTTAGTAAACAACCACATGAGAAATAATTACCAAGCAAAGATGAGATCATTGGTCTTGCTTCTATTGCCGTACCTCCTACCGATCCTTTAGAACAATATTTACTAGACCATGAAAATGATATGCATATGAATGGGAGAAATGAAATAGACGAAGTATTTCTTAAACAAATGCCTATTCTTAAACACAACTTACCAGTTGATATTTTAGGGGACCCCCCTCCACCCAAGGGAGATCCCGTGTTTGAGTTAAAGACTTTACCCGATACTTTGAAATATGCCTACCTTGATGAAAAGAAGATATATCCTGTTATTATCAGTGCTAACCTTTTAGAGCATGAAGAAAAGAGATTACTAAAAACTCTAAAGAAGCACCGGGCTGCTATTGGATATACTCTGGATGATCTTAAGGGCATTAGTCCCACTCTATGTCAGCACAAGATTAATATCGAACCGGATGCTAAACCCGTCGTCGATCATCAATGTCGTTTAAACCCTAATATGAAGGAAGTGGTAAGAACTGAAATATTAAAGCTTCTGGAGGCAGGTATAATTTATCCTATTGCTGATAGTAGATGGGTAAGTCCTGTTCATTGTGTTCCTAAGAAAGGAGGTATAACTGTTGTTCCTAATGATAAAAATGAACTTATCCCACAAAGAATAGTAACTGGTTATAAGATGGTGATTGATTTTAGGAAATTAAACAAAGCTACTAGGAAAGATCATTACCCTTTACCTTTTATCGATCAAATGCTAGAAAGATTATCTAAGCATACACACTTTTGCTTTCTCGATGGATATTCTGGTTTTTCCCAAATACCTATGTCAAAAGAGGATCAAGAGAAAACTACTTTTACTTGCCCTTTTGAAACTTATGCTTATAGATGTATGCCTTTTGGTTTATGCAATGCACCTGCTACTTTTCAAAGATGTATGACTGCTATATTCTCTGATTTTTGTGAAAAGATTGTTGAGGTTTTCATGGATGATTTTTCCATTTATGGAACTTCTTTTGATGATTGCTTGAGCAACCTTGATCGAGTTTTGCAGAGATGTGAAGAAACTAATCTTATCGTGGTGAATGAAGGTATAGTGCTTGGGCACAAAATTTCTGAACGGGGTATTGAAGTGGACAAAGCTAAAGTTGACGCAATTGAGAAGATGCCATGCCCAAAAGATATCAAAGGTATAAGAAGTTTCGTTGGTCATGCTGGTTTCTATAGGTGTTTCATCAAAGATTTCTCAAAGATTTCTAGGCCATTAACTAATCTTCTTCAAAAAGATATTCCTTTTTTTATGATGATTGTGTAGAAGCTTTTGAAATACTTAAGAAAGCTTTGATTACTGCACCGATTGTTCAACCACCTGATTGGAACTTGCCATTTGAGATTATGTGTGATGCTAGTGATTATGTTGTTGGTGTTGTTCTGGGGCAAAGAGTAGACAAGAAATTCAATGTCATCCATTATGCTAGTAAAACCCTAGATGCTGCTCAAAGAAATTATGCCACCACTGGAAAGGAATTTTTAACAGCTGTCTTTGCATGTGATAAGTTTAGACCTTATATCGTTGATTCCAAAGTGTCTATTCACACGGATCATGCTGCTATTAAATATCTTATGGAAAAGAAAGATGCTAAGCCTAGACTTATTAGGTGGGTGCTTTTGCTTCAAGAATTTGATTTGCATATTGTTGATAGAAAGGGAGCTGAAAATCCTGTAGCAGATAACTTGTCTAGAATGGAAAATGTTCTTGATGACCCACTTCCTATTGATGATAATTTTCCTGATGAACAACTTGCTGCTATAAATACTTCACGTAGTACTCCTTGGTATGCTGATTATGCCAATTATATTGTCGCTAAATACATTCCACCTAGTTTCACCTATCAACAGAAGAAAAAATTCTTTTATGATTTACGACATTACTTTTGTGATGACCCACACCTTTATAAAGAAGGAGTAGATGGTATTATTAGACGTTGTATACCTGAGCATGAACAAGAACAAATCCTAAGGAAGTGTCTTTCTGAGCCTTATGGAGGACACCATGCTGGTGACAGAACTGCACACAAGGTTTTACAATCTGGTTTTTATTGTTCTACTCTTTTCAGAGATGCTCGTAAGTATGTCCTTTCATGTAAGGAATGTCAAAGAGTTGGTAACATTGGTAAACGTCGGGAAATTCCTATGAATTATTCACTTGCCATTGAACCATTCGATGTTTGGGGTTTTGATTTCATGGGACCTTTTCCTTCCTCAAATGGGTACACTCATATTTTAGTTGTTGTTGATTACGTTACTAAGTGGGTAGAGGTTATTCTAACTAGTAGTGCTGATCATAACACCTCTATCAAAATGCTTAAGGAAATTATTTTTCCGAGGTTTGGAGTCCCTAGATACTTAATGACTAATGGTGGTTCACATTTTATTCATGGTGCTTTCCGCAAACTACTAGCTAAATATGATGTTAACCATAGAATTGCATCACCATATCATCCTCAGTCTAGTGGCCAAGTTGAATTGAGCAATCGAGAACTAAAATTAATCTTGCAAAAGACTGTCAATAGATCTAGGAAGAATTGGTCTAAGAAATTAGACGACTCTATGTGGGCTTATAGAACTGCTTAAGAATCCCATGGGAATGTCCCCATATAAAATGGTGTATGGAAAAGCTTGTCATTTTCCTCTTGAACTACAACATAAGGCTTATTGGGCAATAAAGGAACTGAATTATGATTTTAAACTTGCCGGTGAAAAAAGGTTATTTGACATTAGCTCATTAGATGAATGGAGGACACAAGCCTATGAAAATGCTAAGTTATTTAAAAAAAGTTAAAAGATGGCATGACAAAAGGATTCAAAAACGGGAATTCAATGTAGGAGACCTTGTGCTTTTATACAACTCTCATTTCAGATTTTTTGCAGGAAAACTCTTATCCAAATGGGAAGGTCCATATGTTGTCGAAGAGGTCTACCGCTCCGGTGCCATAAAAATTAATAACTTCGAAGGCAAGAACCCGAGAGTGGTGAATGGGCAAAGAATCAAGCATTATATTTTAGGTACACCCATTAATGAAGAGACTAATGTCATCCAAGTAATCACACCGGAAGAACACATACAGGAGGCCTTCCGAAACACTCCAGAAACCTGAAAAAGAGGTAGGTATGTGGTACGGTAAGTAAACCGACTCCAAAAATTCCAAAAAAAAAATTCTATTGGTTTTAGTATTTTAGAAAAATTCCAAAAATAAAACGGAGTCAGGAGGACCCATGAGGGAGGCACAAGCCAACATGGCGCGGCCCCCCTGGGCGCGCCCTGATGGCTTGTGCGGCCCTCGTGTGCCTCCCCGACTCCGATTTCTTCCCGAACACGTATTCTGACCTAGAAAAAATCATTATATATACTCCCGTTTGTTTTGACCACCGCATCGCGAGTTTCTCCTCTGTTCTTGTTTCGAGCTGTTTTTCTGGCAGAACTGAGAATATGTCGTCCCAAGATTCGGAAGGAGAGAGCTATGTGTCTAACTATGTGGCGAACCCAAAGATCTTTGGGGACATCTACCCCTACTTATGGTCCACAGAAGAGGAGGGAGATTTCGATCTGGAGGAGTTGGAAGATGCCGGTCCATACGCTAGTTCAGATGAAGACGAAGATCCAATTTAGTTCAAGAAGTCAAGCCTCCCCAATGGAGTAAACAAATCTAAGATCCAATTTATCCCATCTCGTTTTCTGCAGGAAAGCAAGGCAAATTTATGCAAAAGGGTTTAAGCTTGAACAAGAAAATGACGATTTAAGAGAGGAAAACTTTATTCTCAGGCGCAAGCTGGAGAAGAAGGACACCCCTACTTCAACACCACCACCACCACTGAAGAACACTTGAGTACATGGGTATGGGCACAACCCCTAGCTTGTTCCAAGCTTGGGGGAGGTGCCCTGGTATCGTATCACCATCACTTTTCACCATCACCTTTTATTTTGGTTTGATCTTTAGTTATTTCGTGGTTTAGAGAAATAAAGTTTTAGATTTGCTTTGCTTAGGATTTTGCTTTGGGTTCTACATATCCTTGTAATTGAGTGTGAGAGTTATATAATAAATATTAGTTGAGTCCGTGTGCTTTACTCTCTTGCATCAATCATCATAGCATGACAATAAAAAGAAAAAGTAAAGATCATATGCTTATCCCATGGGAAGTAATGACTTCACATTAAAAAAAGTATGAGTTATGAAAATTGTTGGGAATAGAACCAACATAGCCTTAGTCATGGTTATAATCTATGCAAGATTATGATAGAGAAGAGAAGATCCACATACAAATACACTATCTTGGACATCATCTATGATCACGAACCGTCACCAAATATTAAATAATGATCAAGTGTTGAAGTTGGACATGGAAGACAACCTAATGGTCATGATTGCTTACATTCGCATAGAAGTTATATAGGCATGAATCCTTTAACATGTGATGCTTCCTTTAGATCTTTTGCTAGCCAAATTTTTTGCACCAAGTAGAGATACTACTTGTGCATCCATAACCCCTTGAACCCAGTTTCTTTTTGTAAGAGTCCACCTTACCTACCTATGGATTGAATAAGATCCCTCAAGTAAGTTGTCATCGGTGCATAAGCAATAAAAATTGCCTTTAATCATGTATGATCTTTTATTGAAAAGGAAAATAAGCTTTGTATGATCTTGTGATGGTGAAGAAATAAAAGCGACGGAGTGCATAATAAAGTTCGCTACCGCAAGGGGCAATATAAAGTGAAGTTCCTTTGCATTAAGAGATTGCACATCTAATCAAATAAAAGCGCATGACAACCTCTGCTTCCCTCTGCGAAGGGCTTATCCTTCATTTTCATAAAGTTCTTATTTTTACTCAAGAGTCATTAATATTTTCCCTTCTTTTAAGTTATAAACTCTCTTAGTAGCAATCATCACATGTTGAGGAAAGATCCAGGTATATATATCCAGTTGAATGTAAGGAATCATGATTCATTATTGTTGACATTATCCTTGAGGTAAATGAGTTGGGTGGCAAATGAAGCCCCTATCTTCTTATGTGTCTGGCAAAAATATTAGCTCCAAAAATATGCAGTGAGTGTCAACAATCATAGATGACTAGATGATAGTTGAGTATGTGGGTTTGCTACAATGAAATCTCTTATATAGACTCTTCTCTTGAATATGATGAATTCTGATTATCACCATGACTAAAGGCACCGTTTGTTGGTTGTCAGTAAGGTTTATGCTTCATACTTCGATAATTATGAATAGATCTTTACTTGCTTATGAGAAGTTATATGATGAAATACTTGCCGCTATAATGATATTCATGATGCTTCCATGTCCGTATTCTGTTTTTATCGACACCTCTCTCTCAAATTATGTGGTCATTACTCTCGAGTTCGGCTTTCGCTTGAGGACAAGCGAGGTCTAAGCTTGGGGGAGTTGATACGTCCATTTTGCATCATGATTTCTTATTCATATTTATGATATTATTGTCCATTATTCCCTATTATCATACAATTCTTATGCATTTTCTCTCTAAATATGCAAGGTACATCACAAAGAGGGAATTATTGGAAACTGGAATTCTGGACCGGAAAACCGAGAAAAAGGCAGAAAAATCACCAGACTCCAAATGACCTAAAATTTCACGAGGAATTTTTATTGAATATATATGCATTTATGGGACAAAATTATAACAGAGGGGGGCCACCAGCCAGGCACAAGCCAACAGGGCGCGCCCCCCCAGGCCGCGCCCTGATGGCTTGTGGGGCCCTGGCTGGCCTCCCAACTCCGATCTTCTCCTATATGGTGTGTTTTACCCTAGAAAAATCATAAGCAACCTTTCGGGACGAAGTGCTGCCGTCTCGAGGCGGAAACCTGGGCAGAGGCCCTTTTGCACTCCGACAGTCAGATTCTGCCGGGGAAATTCCTCTCCGGGAGGGGGAGATCGAAGCCATTGACATCACCAACGCTTCCTCCTTCGTGGGAGGACCAATCTTCATCAACATCTTCACCATCACCATCTCATCTCCAACCCTAGTTTATCTCCTGTATTCAATCTTTGTCTGAAAACCTCAGATTGGTACCTGTGGGTTACTAGTTGTGTTGATTACATCTTGTAGTTGATACTTGTTGGATTACTTGGTGGAAGAAATTATCCAGATCCTTAATTATTATTATTGCACCTCTGATCTTGAACATGTTGATGAGGTGTGAGTAGTTACTATTGTTCCTGAGGGCATGGGAGAAGTCTTGTTATAAGTAATCATGTGAAGTTGGTATTCGTTTGATATTTTGATGATATGTTTGTTGTTACTTCTCTTAGTGGTGTCATGTGAACGTCGACTACATGATACTTCACAATGCTATGGGCCTAAGGGAAGTTGTTGTGGAGTAACAAGTAGATGATGGGTTGCTAGAGTGACAGAAGCTTAAACCCCAGTTTATGCGTTGCTTCATAAGGGGCTGATTTGGATCCACATGTTTAATGCTATGGTTAGATTTATCTTAATTCTTCTTTCGTAGTTGCGGATGCTTGCGGGAGGGGGTAATCATAAGTAGGTTGTTAGTTCAAGTAACAACAACACCTTAGCACTGGTCCACTCGCATATCAAATTATCAAAGTAGCGAACGCGAATTAACTAAACATGATGAACATGACTAGACAGAATTCCCATGTGTCCTCGGGAGCGCTTGCTTAATATAAGAGTACTTTCAGGCCTGTCCTTTGCTACAAAAAGGATTGGTCTACCTTGCTGCACCTTTGCTACTATTGTTACTTGTCACTTGTTACGAATTATCTTGCTGCAAATCTATCTACTATCGTTACTTACAACATTTGCAGAGAATACCTTACTGAAAACCTCTTGTCATTTTCTTCTGCTCCTCGTTGGGTTCGACACTCTTACTTATCGAAAGGACTACGATTGATACCCTATAATTGTGGGTCATCAGATGTGCATGGGAGGATTTTTTTTCCCTTTTTTATTTAAGAGGCGCTTCACGGTGCGTACTATGGGCAGCGATCGAATGACAGCAACAACTATGGGCAGCGATCGAATGACAGCAACAACTGTATCAGGCGGTTGGGCGCGACCGGCCGAACTTTTGGGTCAGCGCGTCGGCGCCTAGCACCGGCCTTACTTAAGTGTCAAAGTGTTGATCATCGCGAGACCTATGTCTCGCAAAATCTCGCATTTAGCGAGACGTAGCGATCTCTTGCTGAACCGTTTACTCTGATCAGGCCAGCCCACTAATTTTTTTTTAAAAAAATTGAGTAAAAAGGGGAGTGCATGAGGAACGAACCTAGTACCTCCAAGTTGCTTCGTCGCACTAATAGCCACTAGGCCAACACCCAGTTCGTCTTAAACTACTTGGACACTACCTAATAGAAAGAAAAGAACTGGTTTTACACTGGTTTCCTGAAGAAAAAAATCTCTTCTTATCTCCATTTTCTTTTGTTGATTTCTTTTTTTCTTTTTTTCTTTCTTTTCTTTTTAATATTTTCCATTTTTTGTTTTTTGTTTGTATGGTTTTCAATGCATTTTTTTGTTTTCCTTTTTTCTTCTCCGGTTTTTTTGTTTTGTGTTCATTTTTTTATTATTATTTATCTACATTTGTTTCTTCGGTTTATTTATTTTTTGTTACTTTTTTGATTTTCTTTGTATCTTTTGTTTTCATTCTAGATTTTTTGTATATGTCAACATTTTTTTTCTAATACACGTTTTAAAAAGTTTAATACAAGTTTAATATTTTTAACACATGGTCAACATTGTTTTATGCACATATTAAAAAAAATGCTTGGTCAAGATTTTTCAAATATAATATTAACATTTTCCCAGATAATTATTAATACTCCCTCCATCCCAAAATAAGTGTCGTTACTCTATTATAAAATTTGTACTAATTTAGTGTTAAATGTGCGGCACTTATTTTGGTATGGACGGGGTATTTTTTTAAACAAATATTAACATTTTTTGAACATATGTTATCATTTTTTCATACACATTTAACATTTTTTAAATGCTCGATTAACATTTTTTCAGATATTTGTTCAACATTTTTTAAATTCTTGCTTAACATTTTTGCTAAATGCTTAATTAACATTTTTATATATTTGTTCAACATTTTTTATAAAATCTTGAATAAAATTTTTATATACATGATAAAACAAATTCTACATTTTTAATACATGGTCAACATTTTTTGCTATACACGTTTAACATTTTTCAAATACTTGTTCAACATTTTTTAATGCTTAATTAACGTTTTTATATACATGATCAAATTTGTTTCATCATATTTTTTATACATAGTCAACATTGTTTTCTATACACTTCTGACATTATACAAATGCTTGCTTAAGATTTTTCAAATGTTTGTTAAACAATTTTGTGAATGCTTGATTAAATTCTTTTAAATAATTGATTAAATTGTTCCATACACGTTTCACTTTTTTGTATACATTTTCCGTACATTTGACAAATATTTTATTTATACACATTCAACATTTTCCAATTTTTTTATGAATATTTATTTTTTTAATATATTTACTTATAATATTTTAAAGTATAATAAAAAATAAAATAAAAAGAAAGCGAAAAACAAAAACAAAAAACGTGAAAAAACCAGGAAAACAAGGCTGGTGTTTCCCGCGCGCCTGGGCCGGCCCAACTAGTGGCTTCCTTCAGCGAGTAGTTCCCTCTTGTCTCACTGAATGCGAGACATATGGGGAAGCAACTAATTGAGAAGTACTCCCTGGTAAGCCTTCCAACCATCACTCCTACGCGTCGTCATTTGACGCGTTCTCAGTTGCCGCCATGTGTCGCGCTTCGAGCGTTCCCTTCGGATTTTTTTTTATTTTTTCGCACGTGTTTTCGGATTTAGATTGGTTTTTTTGAGGGTTTTTTCGTGTTCCGGCATTTCACCGGTCTTTCTTAGATTTTGGACGAAAAAAATCAAAAAAAAAATTGCGCGAAAAAACGTGTTTTTTTTGGGAGAGGCATGGTTTTGCTTCCGCGAGTGGCACGGCCATGCCTCTTGGAAAGGGAAAAAACGTGATTTTTTGGAGAGGCACGTTTTGCTTCCGCGAGAGGCACGGTCGTGCCTCTCGGAAAGGGAAAAACGTGTTTTCTGT
Organism: Elymus sibiricus; assembly: GCA_039707655.1. Classification (NCBI taxonomy): domain Eukaryota; kingdom Viridiplantae; phylum Streptophyta; class Magnoliopsida; order Poales; family Poaceae; genus Elymus; species Elymus sibiricus. Next base: position 396,572,630 of record CM077669.1, on the reverse strand, counting down.
TTTTTTTCTTTTTTCTGAAGAGGTACGGTTTAGCTTTCGCGAGAGGCACGGTCGTGCCTCTCAGAAAGCGAAAAATACGTGTTTTTTCTAGAGAGACACGGTTTTGCTTCTGCGAGAGGCCGTGCCTCTCGGAAACGGAAAAACACGCGTTTTCTGTTTTTTTTCCTATCGCGAGAGGCACGGTTTTTTCGTGAAAAAAAAGTTTGGCAAAACCTATCAACATGGGATCTAGTTTTGAAGATCTCGATGCGAGGAACCCAATTGTAAAATGGTTCGAGATTTGGATGCACGGTTTAGGAGATAAAACGTTTTAAAAATACGGATCTACGAAAAAAGAGAAAACTCTCAGGTTGCGACAAGTGGCACACATGCAGTGCGTCACTTGTCGCAATCCGGAAAGATTGAAGTGATCTTTGAAACAAGTACTCTTCAATTAATGATTTCGTACATAGGGCGCCCGTCGATCATTCACACAGACGCACGAGCTAGCGATCAGTTGGGCTGGCCTATTAAACATGTACGTTGGTTTCAACTAGGCAAACTTTTGGACCATTCCAACACCTGTTTTTACTGGTTCTGGGAACCTTCTAAAAGGTTTCAGACCTTTTTTTTTATTATCTTTATTTAATGTTTCTGTTTTATTTTTCACTGTCTTATTTATTTGTTTCTTTTTACTTTTCTCCCTTTTTAGTTTCTCTATCTTTCTTAAAAAAAGTTAAAATTTTGAAAAGAAAATCTTGTTTTCAAAATTAGGTTATGAATTACAAAAATGTTCATATTTTAGAAAAATATTTGGAAATTATAAATATCCCTCATTTTTTAAATGTACGTGTCTTCAAAAAATTGTTCATGTTTTCAATTTTCTGTTCACAAATTCAAAGAATGTGAGCATAAAAAATAAAATTTCAAAAAACACCATATTTCCAAAAAAATCAATAATTAAAAAATTGGTCTTGTTCTATAAAATGTGTGGATTTTTTTTGAAAATATTATAATTATTTAAATTCCAAAAAGTCAGAATTTCAAACAGTTTTTTAAGAAAAAATCTTTTGGAAATATGGGGAATATGTGAAAATACAAATATTCTTGAATTTGTGATCAATTTTGGAAAATTCAAACATGTTTAGAAATTCAAAATAAAGTTGAAACATGGACATTTTCTGAATTTGGAAAAAAATATAGATGTGAACAATTTTTGAAATTCAAATATTTTAAGAAACAATAACAAATTTTGAAAAATAAAAAAAAACAAAATAGCAAACCGGAAACCAGTAAAGAAAACACGAAAAACGACGCACCATGCATCGTTGATTGGCCGGCCCAGTATGTAGCTACATATGACGCTACGTCACGGCATATGGTGCTTCACTCGTTCTCAACAAAGAAAAACCTGGTCCTTCAATCTACTAACAAATACATGGGATATGGTGATTCGATCTGCTTAAGAGACATGACATAGACACGGGCGGGGCTAGGATTTGAATATAGGGGGCGAAGAATTTTTTATCGTACTATAAAAGTTTATCATGTCTCAACTATAGCGTGGATACACTAGTGTATAGAACTCTTTAGTTAACTGCTTGCGAAAGGGCTTATTACCAGCGTTGAGGTGGCACACCGCTAGTAAAGTATTACTGGTAAGTTCTTACTAGCGGTGTGCAATGCGAATGCCGCGAGTAGCAATATATCAGCGACGTGTAAGGCGCACGATATTAGTGACTGAACATCAGCCGTGTGCGCCCCGTACGTTGCTAATATGAGACGAACCAATGACACGTGTTCCCTTCCGGGCGCTGCTAACAATGTATCAAGTTTCTGGCGTTTGCCCGTAGATGAACGCTAATTGTAACAATTGCTTGAATAAAGATGTATAAAATATTATTTTTACGTTAAAGGCAAGTTTATGTATCCAATTTTGCTACCATGACATCATCTATGAGGCAAAGGCCTCTTTATGTTTCCATGACAGCAAAATATAATTAAAATGTTGCCATGCAATATTTTGTAGTCTAAAATGGTGTCATGACACTGTTTTGGGCTACGAAAACCATGCCATGCAACATTTTTAGTATACATGCAAAACATTTTTTTATACACATACATTTCTTAAATACATGATGTACATTTTTCTTCTTCTTAAAAACATGTTATGAACACTTTTTTAAGTACATGGTCAACATTCTCTCAAATACATGTTGAACATTTTATATGACAATAAATATATTTTTAAACTGCACAAACATTTATCAAATACATGATTAACATTTTTCATACATACATTTTTATGTCTACTTTTTCCATACACGTTTATACATTTTCTGTATACACTAGTTTTTTTTATATAAATGTTAACATTTTCTAAATATATTATTACCGTTCTTACATCATATATTTTTTTAGGTTACTTTTTTCGTAAACATTGTATATTTTTTTATACCTTGGCACAAATTTTTCATACACATTAAACATTTTTCAAATACATGGTTGACATTTTCTACCCTTTTCACACGCATTGTACATTTTTTATACATCATAAGCATTTTTAATATACATGTTTAACATTTTTTAGGTACGTGATTAAGTATATGGTTTTGATGTCTAATTTTTCTAATGTGCGTGCATATGCGTGTGTGTGTGTTTGTTTTTCGATGTGTATTTTTTCATACATATTCTACATTTTTTGTATTCATCAGGAACATTTTGTATACACATCTAACATTTTCTAAGTACATGATTAACATGTTTCAACTCTGTATGTAAAGTGATTTTTGTAATAGATATATTTAGAAAAATTCTAAATATAAGAAAAAAATAAAATAATTAAAAAAAGAAAAGCAAAAATGTGGAAAAAAAACGGAGGACAAAAAGCGCTAAAGGCATGCCATCCCTGCTGGGTCGGCCCATTTTGGGTGGCTGCTTGTAGCGAGGCTGCACTAGGTCTTCACTATAAGCGAGACATTGTCACACCCCACGGGAGCTATATCTCGCTTATAGTGACCGAGCTGGCACAACGATGTAGCAGTTGTGGGGGGTTTTCCTCAAAAAAGTCTTCCCCACAACCCATATTGTCACTTGTTGATACACCGCCGGTCATGGTGAGTGAATTACTACAACACGATACCGCCTCATGGAACCATGCCTTGGTTTGTAGTATTTTCTTACCGGTGGACGCGAATGATATTCTTAAGATACCCGTTTGCACAAAACATTGATGATTGTTGGGCATGGTATCCTGATAAGAAGGGCCGGTTCACTATGATGAGTTGAAAGTATTGCCTAAGCCGGAAGCTCAACACAATGTTTCGTCTGCGCTCCCAACTGCGCCCCAACGCTGGCTGCCATCGCAGGAAAACTTGGCAAAATTCAACGCATATGAGCTTTGGTTAGGCATGGACGTGGTGGAATGCTACTTTGCGTAGGTGTTGGTTTTTTGCCAAAGAGCAAGGGATGAAGTAGTAGTAGCAGAGAGTATTTTCCTTAGTTAAGAACCAAGGTTTATCGAACAAATTTAACGTACCACACAGAAAAAAGATAAGTGGTACCCGCACACACACACACACACATACACACACACATACACACACATAAATACTTGCACCCAACCAAGGCAAGAGGGTTGTCAATCCCCTTGTTTCTCGCCAATTGTAAGATCAAGTTTTATAGTTGTGGATAATAAATAAAAAAGTAAAAAAAGTAATTAAAATCATCAAGGTATTTAGGTTTTTTATAATATGAAGTGAATGGACTCGGGATCCATAGCTTTGCTAGTGGCATCTCTCTCATGAGCATAGTAATGCTGGGTAACAAATTACTGTTGGGCAATTGACAAAAAAACGAATAATTATGATGATCATCCATGGCATAATCTGTATATAGGCATCACATCTGTGAGAAGTAGACTGACATCCATCTTCATCTACTACTATTACTCCACCCCTTGATCGTTATCCAACATGCATCGCAAGGTATTAAGTTCATAACAAACAGAGTAATGTATGAAGCAAGATGACATGATGTATACAAAAAAAGACCATGCAATATGTTCTAACCCCGTTGTTTTATCCTTAGTAGCAACAATGCAATACGTGCCTTTCAACTCCTTGTGTCGTAGAGTATGGACACCGCAAGATTGAATCTACTACTATGCGTCAACGGGCATAAGTGTATGAAAGCTAATATGGCGACTCCACCCACCCTCCCACCCCACCGGCGACTCCATGGCGATCTGGATTTCTAGACGGCCTTCTTCCTCCCCCTTCCGGCCATCAACTCAGGTGATCTCTTCTGACTCCGGGCATATCACTCTCAATGGGTTCTGGTACTGGCTCCACCCTGGATCTGGATTTCTCTCATGGCGTGGCTTTTGCGGATGATGTGTTTCGGCAATCTGGTCTCTCAGTGCATCCTATGGATCATCGGCGTCCTTTCATCATGGTAGTCTCCTTTAGTAGACATGCTTTTCGTTTGACTGATGATTCTGTTGCTGCCGCTCTGGAGTCGGTGATCGGTGGCTCAGCTATTGATCTTATGGTTGAATGTATTAAGGACAAGGTTTTCTCCTTTAGGGTTTCATGAAAACAAGTTGGGTTTCATGTTCTTGATCTACGTTCTTACAAATGTTCTAGCTTTAAGTGCTTTTTTCATCTTTGGGGCAATGGCGGCCCGAATTGGTGGCGTGAGTTCAGGTTGTGGAAGAAGCAGTGTGACGCTGAGTGGATTCTGGTTAGTCCCTCCAAGAGATGTTCTGCTTTAGGTCTGATGGCAATGCATTCCAGACCTTTGAAATCTGCCATTAAATCTGGCTCTTCGGCTCGTAAGAAACTATCATTTGCAACCCTACAGCAGTACGATGTCTGCAAAGGGTATCGGTGCCCTGTCTCGCAAGATGAGATCATTGCTCTTCAGTATAGTGGGTATAATCTGCCACCGCACGAGCGAGTTGTCATCCATCCCTCGGCGCCAGCAAACCTCCAGTGGACTGTTGCCTCGCCGCACATCACTTTCGGGACGGTTCCTCAATCTTCGCCGGTTTCCTTGGTTAGTTCCGGTTCGGAGGGTGTAACAAGCGGGAATCCAGGACTTTCAAATATTCGGATTCAGAATTCGGTTTCTCCTCTGATTGCGGCGGCCCATTTAAATGGGCCGGCCTCGGATCAATCTCCTACCTGTGGGCCTCGGGAGTCGAATACTGATCATGGGCCTCTAATCCCTTCCTCCCAGGAAGCCCGGGATGATTTTGAGAATATGGTCAATGATATGGTTTCCAGGGTTTTGACATGTACTGTTTGCGCCCGTCACGGACATCTGGCGGCTACTTGTCCATCTCTGGAAACTTGCTCATCTTGCTGCCAGGTGGGCCACACCAAATCTGGGTGTGCCTCTTTTGCCTTGGCAAATAAGCTCGTTTGGAAAAGGAAGAGTCCCACCCCTGTTTCGGATTCCTCGGGAACTACTTCTGGCCTCGACGAAACCGCACAAGTTGCAGCGCCGCCCCGTCCCGTCCCATCGCATTCAATCTCTCCAAGCCCTCCACCTCCATTGGAGCCACCTCCACTGACACCTCTACCGCCAGCATCTCCACCTCCGATGGCCAACTTTGAGCTCGACCCGGAGCGTTATGTCCCTGCTGGTCACCAAATCTTCGACGGCGGCCCTCATCGTCTTCCTCGGACCTTTGTGATACGTCTCCAATGTATCTATAATTTTTTGCTTGTTCCATGCTGTTATATTATCATTCTTGGATGTTTTACAATCATTTTATTACAACTTTATATCATTTTTTGGGACTAACCTATTGACATAGTGCCAAAGTGCCAGTTGCTGTTTTTGCTTGTTTTTTACTTCGCAGAAAATCAGTACCAAACGGAGACAAAACGCTGCGGGGATTTTTGTGGATTTTTTACGGACCAGAAGAAAGAAGATGGGCCAAAGAACACCAGAAGAGGGGGCCCAGGCTGGCCAGCACCCACCAGGGCGCGCCAGAGGCCCCCTGGCGCGGCCTGGTGGGGGCTGGGCACCTCGGGCACCCCCTCCACCACCTCCGACGCCTATAAATTCCCAAATATTCGGAAACCCAAAAAAATAACCCGAGACTCTCCGCTCCGCCGCCGCAACTCTCTGTATCGACGAAAAACCAATCTGGAGACGTTCCAGTACCCTGCCGGAGAGGTGAATCCATCTCCGGTGGCCATCTTCATCATCCCGGCGGAGGCCATGACGAGGAGGGAGTAGTCCACCCTCGGGGCTGAGGGTATGTACCAGTAGCTATGTGTTCAATCTCTCTCTCTCTCTCTCTCGTGTTCTTGAGATGTCACGATCTTGATGTATCACGGGCTTTGTTAATATAGTCGGATCATATGATGTATTTCCCTCTCTATCTAGTTGTGATGAATTGAATCTTTCCCTTTGAGATATCGTTATGTTGGATTGAATATTGGATTTGAGAACACTTGATATATGTCTTGCATGTGGATACCCGTGGTGACAATGGGGTGTTCTATCGATTCACTTGATATATGTTTTGGTACTCAACTTGCGGATTCCCGCGGTGACATTGGGGTAATCTATGCATAGGGGTTGAAACACGTTCTTGTCCTACTTTCTCCGATAGAAATCTTGGGGCACTCTTTGAGGTTCTTTGTGTTGGATTGAGTATTATGAATCTAAAATTGGTTGATGCGTATCGTATAATTAACTCATGGATACTTGTGGTGACATTGGGGTATCTAGGTGACATTAGAGTTGGTTGATGCGTATCATATGGTGTTATTCTAGTACGAACTCTTAGATAGATCGAACGGAAAGGATAACTTGATGTTATCTTAGTACGAACTCTTGGATAGATTGATCGGAAAGGATAACTTTAAGGTGGTTTCGTACCCTACAAAAAATTTCTTCTTATGTTCTCCGCTAGATAAGAACTTTGGAGTGATTCTTCGTTGCACGTTGAGGGATGGTTATGTGATCCAATTATATTAGCATTGTTGAGAGATTGCACTAGCGAAAGTACGGACCCTAGGCCTTGTTTTCAAGCATTGCAATACCGTTTGTGCTCACTTTTGTTACTTGCTACCTTGCTGTTTTTATATTTTCAGATTACAAAAAACTATATCTACCATCCATATTGCACTTGTATCACCATCTCTTCGCCGAACTAGTGCACCTATACAATTTGCCATTGTATTGGGTGTGTTGGGGACACAAGAGATTTCTTGTATTTGATTGCAGGGTTGTTTCAAAGAGACCATCTTCATCCTACACCTCCCACGGATTGATAAACCTTAGGTCATCCACTTGAGGGAAAATTGTTACTGTCCTACAAAACTCTGCGCTTGGAGGCCCAACAAAGTCTACAAGAATAAAGTTGCGTAGTAGACATCACTTTGTCACTCCGGCAACGCCCATTGTTCGCCGCCATGAGCAATATCTAGTGGCGGAAGTTATGCCTGCGCCGCCAGTTAATCAGGTTGGACAGGTACGACAACAAGTTGTGGAGCTGCTTAACAACCGGAGTTTTCATGTTCGTTCGGTGCAACCATGGATTGCGGGCGTGGGTCTTTTTGAGCCGAGGGATGCTGGGGAGCGATTTGCTGCGGTTCAGATGGTTCCGCAAGACCTAGGGAACGATTCCTTTGTCACTTTTATGAAGCATAATGAAGGAGAGGGTTTTCGTGCCGCTGCTGGTTTTCGTCAGGGATGTACCATGTTCCTTGGGGTTCCTCTTGATTTGAGGAACACAGAAGATTTGAGGGCTGCAGTCAACACCTTCGGAGAATTCCACCATTGGGTTAGTGATGACCCCTATCTAGTGCAATCTGTGGTTTTTTCTTCTTTCCCAGAGGATGCTCTAGTACCCCGAAGTGTGGTTTTCTCTGAATATGCTTCATGGGGTGGGGCGAGGGTCTCTTGGACAGCGCCAGTGTATATTCTTGGAGCTAATTTTGCAGAGCAGCTGCCCCAAGATGAAGACCCCATGCCCCTTAATGGAAACCCACATCCGCTACCGGGGCAACTAGTACCTGACAACCTGATGTTTGCTCTTCCTCCCTACCCGGCTCTGGGATGGAACGATGCCCCACCGCCACCAATGCCAGAACACCATGAGGATCCTCAAGACTAGCAGGACGCTAATGGGTGGGGTTGGCATGCTGAGGAGCGAGCTGTTCAACCGGAGGAAGCAGTCCAGGACCAAGAATCAATGTTTATTGATCAACCAAGTTCTTCTGGTTCAGTCCAGGTTATTGGAGTTCTGAACCAAAAAATCCCAAATGATGTGCAAGTGGATCAGAACCCTCCCCCGGAGGAAAACCAACTGGCTATTGTTCCCTATCAGCAGCCTATCATACAACTGGTGAATCTGATGATTGGCATGGTCAGGGTGGTTTATGGGCCGCCACTGCCCCCCGTCATGGCTTGGAGGAGGACCTTTGAGACGCTCATGGATGTTCTCACTCCCCCGGTGATTCCTAGGCCGTTCCATCTTGTACCTGCTGAGCCTTTGGTGCTTTCAAAGCGTTCTTGGTCTATTGCATTCGATGATGTCCACTGGGTTTCCAAGATGGTCTTCCTGGCTGACAGCAACTCTGTTCCCGCAATGCCGACCAGGCCTCGTCCCGTCGCCCGAGTTCTTTTCACTGATGCTACTGACTCAGATGCTAGACATGTGGATTCAATACTTGCTCCTGAGGAGCAGTTCTCCTTTTCGGCACAGTGTAATAGGAAGAAAACTTCACGGAAGAAGGTGACTCCTATTGTGGACTCTACAGTTCGTAGGTGCACCCGCAGCTCTGTCAAACGGGATGGCTTCAAGCCAATCTTGCAGGAACTGCCTTTACCGATGCCCAAGAAGAGGAGGCCACAATCCAAGCCAATGGAGGAGCCGCAGCACAACCGCAAGGAGGATGACCCATCCGGTGAAGACCAAGATCCTGAGGAGATACCACCTGCTACACCTATCAGAGTGATCCAGACTGTTGGTCAGAGCTTGGGTATTGCCCCGGAAAAGCTGACGATGGAGCTTCTTATGGAAGATCTGGCTGCATCATCCAAAAATGTTAATGATGATTAAGATGAAGGCCTTTATTTGGCATTGGGGGGGGGGTTCCCTTGATGACCCCCAAAGCTGTTAGTTTCTGTTTTAAACTCTTTGGTGCTTGCTGTTATTTTGGTTGTCCTGTACTGGTAACTCCAAAACTTCCCTCGTGCCGGTCGCTGTGTGACTGTGCTTTTGCTATGCTTATCTTAAGTTGTTATGGATAGACGATCTACTAGAAGTTGGCGTGTCCTCTGTTGGAATGTGCGAGGCCTTAATTCGGATGCGCGTCAGAGAGCGGTTAGAAACAAAATTGATGAAAGTTCGGCCTCTGTCGTATGTCTTCAGGAAACAAAAATGCAGCACATTGATCATAGATGCATTCGCAATTTCTGCCCCAAACATTTTGATTGTTTTGCTTATTGCCCCTCGATGGGGGCCTCAGGTGGTCTAATTGTGCTCTGGAATTCTTCTTTTTTTGACGGAGTGTTGCTGGACTCTCAATGTTTTGGCATGATCATTTCTTTCACATCAAAGCACAATAAGGAGAAGTGGACGTTGGTCAATGTGTATGGACCCTGCCAGGGTGAAGCCAGGGATCTCTTTGTTAGTTGGTTATACAACCTGAATATACCAGTTGATGAAAACTGGTTATTGCTGGGGGATTTCAATTTTATCAGATCCACTGCAAACAGAAATCTCCCTGGAGCAGATGTTAATGATATTTTCATTTTCAATGAAATCATTGGCCATCTTGGCCTTCTTGAGTTACCTCTTAAAGGAAGATCATTTACATGGTCTAACATGCATGATAACCCTCTACTGGAGCAATTGGATTGGTTTTTCACCTCTGTTAATTGGATCTCTTGTTACCCACTGACACAGGTGTTGCCTTTGGCCAAAACTGCATCAGATCATGTGCCATGTGTGGTGACCATTAACACCACCACCCCCAAGAGCAATCTCTTCCGTTTTGAAAACTATTGGGTTGAGCTTAATGGGTTCCTAGAGTGTGTGGAGAGTTCTTGGAAGGTCCCCTCCAGGAAAGGCCATATAACTGCAATCATCATGGATAAGTTTAAGTCTTTGAGACAGACACTCAAGAGATGGCAAACAGGTTTATCAAGTATCAAAGTAATAATAGATAAATGCAATCAGGTGGTTTTGCTGCTGGATAATCTTGAGGAGTTGAGACCTCTGTTTAGGCCTGAGGCAAATTTCAGGGTGATTGTAAAACTACACCTAGAACACCTGCTTCATTTACAGTTTTTATACTGGAAGAAAAGGGCCACCATCAAGAAAATTAAAGTGGGAGAGGAGAATACTAAATTCTTCCATGCAATGGCCACTGAGAGGTATAGAAGGAATTCCATTTCCTCCCTTAAGTTGGAGGATGGAACTTTCACTACTGATCATGAACAAATTGCTGGGGCTTTTTGGTCAACTTTCAAAGGCGGGATGGGACATTCACAGGGAATCAATCTTGCTTTTGAACTGCCATCTTTGTTAAACAGGGTGGAGGGTTTGGAGGATCTTACCATGCCTTTTACCAAAGAGGAGATGGATAGGACTGTTAAGGAAATGCCCATAGACAAAGCTCCAGGCCCTGATGGTTTTAATGGTTTGTTTTTTAAGAAATGTTGGCATATTATCTGTGAGGATTTCTATACACTTGCAAATGTTTTCCGTGCTGGATCTGCCCTGCTTGAGAACATGAATTCCTCATATATCACACTGGTTCCAAAAAAGGGCTCACCTGAGCAGGTTGGAGATTTCAGACCAATTTCATTAACTGGGATGGGATTGAAGTTTCTCTCCAAGATGACTGCCAACAGGTTTCAGCTGCAAATCATGAAGTGCATTCATAAGAACCAGTATGGCTTCATTAAAACCAGGACAATTCAGGACTGTGTTGGTTGGACTTTAGAGTACCTGCACCAGTGTCATCAATCAAAAAGGCCAATTGTTATCCTGAAGCTTGATTTTGAAAAGGCTTTTGATTCTCTTGAGCATGAATTTATTTACCAAGTTTTAAAGCACAAGGGTTTCAATGATAAATGGATTCTTTGGGTCAAGCAGCTGCTTTCCTCTGACTCCTCATCAGTACTGCTAAATGGAGTCCCTGGCAAGAAGTTTATGTGTAAGAAGGGAGTGAGGCAGGGTGATCCTATGTCACCTTTACTATTTGCTATTGCTGCAGACTTCCTTCAGACCTTAGTTAATGATATGCTATTGAAGGGCAAAATTGAGCTCCCAATCCCTTGTCATGATAAGGACTACCCAATTATGCAGTATGCAGATGACACTCTTATTATCATGCCTGCTGTGGAGTCACAACTACTGGAATTAAAGGCTATGCTTCTCATGTTTTCTCAATCCACTAGACTTCACATCAATTATCATAAATCTGCTATGATCCCTGTCAATGTGAATCAAGATTAGTTGCAGAGGCTGGCTGTGTCTGTTGGATGCAAAGTTGGTACCTTACCCTTTACTTATTTGGGTTTGCCTGTTGGCACCACTAGGCCAAGGATTGTTGATTTAATGCCCTTGGTGGACAATATGGAAAGGAGGCTCTCTGCAAGCTCCTCATTCCTGGCTCAGGGTGGTAGATTGCAGTACCTTAACTCTGCCCTATCTTCAGTTCCAATCTTTCTTCCTCTGTAGCTTGAATATACCCCCAGGTATTCTAAAGCAATTAGAGAGAATTCAGAGACAGTGTCTCTAGAGAAGAAATGGTCAAGACCAAGCTCCTACCCTTGCTGCCTGGAAATTGGTGTGTAGGCCAAAGAAAAAAGGAGGACTTGTAATCCTAAATCTAGCAGTGCAGAATGATGCATTATTACTCAAGCATGCTGATAAGTTTTTCAATAAGGCTGATGTGCCTTGGGTTAATCTGATATGGAACACATACTATCATGACAGAGTGCCATAAGGTACAGCTTTGTGTGGTTCTTTCTGGTGGAAAGACATTTGTAAGAAGTTGGACAGTTTCAGGGCAGTTACTTACATTCAGTCAAGCACAGGGGACACATTCCTTTTTTGGTCTGATTCTTGGTTGGTGGGCAACTCCAAGATCCCATTGGCTAACAGGTTTCAGAGATTGTTCTCTTTTACCATTGATCCTTTCGCCACAGCTGAGGAGGTTTTCACTGCTTCTGATGCAAATGCCATGACTAGCTTGTTTCACCTGCCATTATCTGAAAGAGCTTTTGAAGAATTGCAAACTGTACAACACTTAGTTCAGAACTTACACATGGACCAATCAGTAAATGATGTTTGGTTATGGAAGGAAGATGGCAAAGGGTATTCAGCCAGGAAATTTTACATGCATGTCCACCAACCAATCTCCTGCAACCCTTTACTCAATTGGGTCTGGAAGAGTTGTTGTACCATGAAAATCAAAGTATTTGCATGGATGTTAATCATGGATAGGCTGAATACACAGGATATGCTGGAGAGAAGGCACTGGAATGTTTTTGAGTCTAACCTATGTGTCCTATGCCATGCAAGGATTAAAGAAGATAGGGATCACCTATTTTTCACTTGCATGTTCAGTAATAGAGTTTGGAATTATCTCCAAATACAATGGCAGGGGGACTCCATGTGGGATATCTCCATAAGAGCAAGAAGAGACTTTCATCAGCCTTTTTTCAATGAGGTGGTCTTCACTGCTTGCTGGAACATCTGGACTACTAGGAATACTAAGGTCTTCAGAAATGAGCGCCCTAGTTTCAACAGATGGAAGTGTAATTTTAAGCATGACATTTCTTTACTAGCTCATAGAATTAAGGCTAGCTTTAGGGATGACCTGTTAAAATGGGTGTCCTTTTTACCCCCTTGAGGTTAGTGCTTAGTACCCCCCTCCCCTAGCTTAGGTCTTGTAAATTGTAATATGTGCTATGGAATAAAATAAAAGCCGTGGGGTGTTTTGCCCTACAGTAGCCGATGAAAAAAAAATCTACTACTATGCACCACTTCTCTGAAGATCTAATCATAAACTTGGCCAAAGAAAACTTATAGATCGAAAAGCATACATCGCTATAAAATTATAAAAAAATTGATTTGGAAAGACTCGATTACTTTCAATGAATAATCTGATCATAAATCCACAATTCATAGGATCCCAACAAACACACCGCAAGGATTACATCGAATAGATCTCTGAAGAGAACATGGTATTGAAGATCAGAGAGAGAGAGAGAGAGAGAGAGAGAGAGAGAGAGAGAGAGAGAGAGAGAGATCTAGCTAATGCTATGGACCCATAGGTCATGTGGGCAACTACTCACACATCACCATGGAGGCAGCAAGGTTGATGCAAATGGCCTTCCTGATGGATTCCCCCTCCGTCAGAGTACTGAAAAAGGCCCAAAGATGGTATCACGGAAGAACAGACGCTTCCAGCGGCGAAATTGTTTCGGGGTGTGGTACGGAGGTTTCTGGGTAGATTTGAATTTATAGCGTTGGTTTTAGGGTAAACAGAGCCGCAGGGGGCCCACAAGGGGGCTAGGCACGCCTACCCACCAGAGCGCACCCCCTACCTTGTGGCTCTGTTGTCTGGTCTCCTCTCGAAGCTTCCAATGTGTCTTCTGGTTCAGAAAAAACCGTCAAAAGGTTTCATCGCGTTTGGACTTCATTTGGTATGGATTTTCTGTAAGCCAAAAACATCAGAAAACATCAACTAGCACTTGGCACTAGGTTAATAGGTTAGTCCCCAAAAATAATATAAAATGGCATATAAAGTATATAAGATTGATAATATAATAGCATGAAACTATAAATAATTATAGATACGTTGGAGACGTATTAGCATCCCCAAGCTTAGCTCCTGCTCGTCCTCGAGTAGGTAAATGATAAAAACAGAATTTTTGATGTTGAATGCTACCTAACATGTCTTATAATGCAATCATTTATTGTATGAATATTGGGAAATGGAGACTTAATATATATCAAAATGACAATATAAATAAGTGTTAGTTTACAATCATTAACTTTCAAAATAAAGAGTACTAGAGAACTTTATTCTTATACATCTAATTATGTAAGCAATGGTATAGCTCGGTCTTCCTAACGTAAAGTATAGATCACGAGTCACCCAGGTGTCAAACCAAGCATTTGAATCATACTTTCTCTTGCTTTAGCTTTTTCAACTTCACTGAACTTATGTGCATGAGCTATGAACTTAGCACTTTGGATGGGAAAGCGAATGTTGGTAAGGGTTTAGTGGAGAAGACAAGAATTGAGAAAATATGGCATTAATTCAGCGGATCGTTAGGCAATGGAGAGGCCTTACAATCGATATTAATGCGAGGAGTAGGGATTGCAATGCAATAGATGCACTAGAGCTATAAGTGTATGAAAGCTCCATATGGAACTAAGTGGGTGTGCATCTAACTTGCTTGCTCATGAAGACCACGAGCATTTGAGGAAGTTCGTCATCGGAATATACAAGTCAAGTTCAATAATGTAAAAATTCCCACTATTATATGAAAAAGAAAAATCATGAGGACACTCTATATGAAGAACATGATGCTACTTTGAAGCTCAAGTGGTAAAAAGGATAGTAATGTTGTCCCCTCTCTCTTTTTCTCTCTTTTTTGTTTGGTGGGAGCTTTTTCCTCTCTCTTTTTTGGTGGGAACTTTATCCTTTTTTTATATCCTCACAGGTAGGGACAACACTCTAATAATGATCGTCACACTTTTATTTACTTACAACTTGATAAACTGGATGAACATGACTCTGTACGAATGCCTCTGGAAGTGTACTAGGATTTGCAATGATCTAGCGTAACATGTATAATAATGATGAACGGTGGCTTTGCCACAAATATCGTCAGCTCTATATGATTATGCAAAGTAAAAATGACAATGGATGCTCAAGTCATATGAATAGTAACAATGGAAGTTGCATGGCAATATATCTCAGAATGTCCATTAAAATGCCATGATAGGTAGGTATGGTGGCTGTTTTGTGTAAGGATTGGCTTATGTGTGATAGGGCGAATCATATCACGGGGTTTGTATGCACCTGCGAAGTTTGCACCAAGTCTCAAGGTGAGAGTGGGCAATGCAAGGTACTGAAGAGGCAGAAAATTATGGATAGGTGGAAGTGCTTGTAGTCCATAAACTCACATTAGTCATAAAGAACTCATAAATTTATTTTGAAGGCCTACAAGCCCTCGAAGCAAAGTATTACTCACATGCTCCTAGGGACGATGTTGGGAGGAGTTAACCATCCCCCCTCCCCAATTTGAACATAACAAAGGATATCAATCAAGGATAAGTTATGTCGGGCCATTGGGACAGGGGTACCCAGGCCCGTTTGCCTGAGGCCCATGTCACGACGCTGGGCCCGGGACCAGAATAGCCCGCCTTGGCGGCATCACAGAGAAGGGCTTCGTGAGGCCCACGTCTCTTGGGGCGACCCACTGGCAGGCACCCTGTCGGCCCCCGAAGGAGGCTTCGGGAGGTCGCCCCTTAGGGAGTCCTCCCGAGACGCATGTCCACGGTGGCTCTGTGGGGGCGCGCAACCTGACTTGTCCCGAGGGCGGTACGCGACCCGCCCGACGCCATCCGGGACCGCGATAGGAAGACCTTTCCTCTTTGGTGTTAAGGGAGCAGGGCCTGCCCGCCGGTTCCCGAAGTGACCCCAAAGGTTTCCCATTCGGTGTTAGAAGGACAAAGCTGTGGGATCGCCAGGACGGAGGTCATCCCCGATCCCACCAACACGTCATGGAGGGAGGCTTTGGCAGGCGGAGACTACTTTTGTTAGGATGAGAAGCAGTCTTGTCCCCTTTCAAAACCGACACTTGTGGGAACCCTTCCCGCCGGATATTTTCGGGGAAGAGGACCGAGGCTGGTATAAAGGGGAGGAGGCAACGATCACCGGAGGATCACCTTGTATTCACTCTCCACCACTACGCAATCCAGACAAGCAGGAGTAGGGTTTTACACCGCAAGGTGGCCCGAACCTAGGTAGATCGTGTGTTCATCGTTCCTCCCCAAAGCTCAAGCACGTCGGAGCATCGCCGTAGGTTAGGGTGAGAGAGCTAGGTTGGAGAGCCGATGCGCCCTAGAGTTCGAACCTTTCAAGGGTCCCCGGAGCCCCGATTCCGACATTTGGCGCACCAGGTAGGGGTGCGCCGCCGCTCTTCAGCTCTGTACCGGCTCCGTCCTCGCCGACCTCATGACCGAAGCCCGTCGTGTGCGTGTTGAGCGTCGAGCGGCCCGCGTCGTACATACCGCGCCCACGGGCCGTGATGGCCGCCGCCACTTCGCCGGCGTCGAAGCCGCTGCCACCGACCCTGCTGCACGCGAGCAGCAGGAGTCCTCCATACACCCTTCCGTACAGAGGGACGGCCGCACGGCCACGGCCTCCTCCTCCCACGATCGCCTCGAGCATGTGAACGCGCAGGTTGTGCTGCTCATGGCACGCGAACTGCTTTGCTACCGCCCAGTAGACGCCGGCTACGACGCCTGGCTGGGCCGCATCACCGAGCTTGTCACCGCTGCTGGAGAAGCCCCTGCGCCCTCTCGCTCGCTCCACCCCCCGCCGTCTCGGGCCGGGGACGTGGCGCACGAAGCGCCGCCGCCGCCTCCCCTGCGCGACTAGCCGGCTGAGCCTCGGCGCGATGGGCGCCCGCGCGACCCACCGCGCGAAGCGCCTCCGCTGGCAGATGACGAAACTAGCTACCAGATCATCCTTCGCACGCCGCCCGATGCATGGGTGATCCTCGAGCAGCAGCGCCAGCGCCAAGATAGGATCGTCCAGGACGTCGCAGCCGCGGACCGCCAGAACCAAGCCGCCCTGGCGAACGGCGTTCCCACCAGCACCGTGGGCTGCCGAGCGTTCACTCGTGAGTTGCGGAGGGTGGTTTGGCCCGTCAAGTTCAAGCCTGAGCTACCCCCGCGCTACGATGGAGTCCCGACCTCACGGAGTTCCTCCAGCTCTACGCGCTGAGCATCAAGGCGGCAAATGGCGATGACACGGTCATGGCAAACTGGTTCCCCATGGCCCTCAAGCATGGTGCACGCTCTTGGCTCATGAACCTGCCGGAGGAGTCGATCTCTTCTTGGAGCAAGCTCCGCGAGCTGTTCGTTGCCAACTTCAAGGGCACACATGACTGCCCGCTCTCCATCAACGACCTGCGGCGCATGAAACAGCGCCCCGGGGAGACCTTGCGCAAATACATCCAATGCTTCGGCCAGGTGCGCAACAAGATCCCTCGAGCCTCGGACGAAGCCATCATCATGGCATTCACCAGTGGCATCAAGGATGTCCGGATGTGCGAAAAGCTCGGCATCAACGACTGGCTCAGCTCGGCTCTGGAGCTCTTCCACATCGCCGACAAGTGCGCCAAGGCAGAAGAAGGTCGCCTCTTTATCCATGATGACCACGACGCCGTGCCGGACGACAGCAAGGCAAAGGCCAAGGAGGTCAAGCGCAAAGGCCCGTCCGTTCTAGCGGCGGAGCCCGAGCAAAAGCGCGTCCGCGACCGCGACGCACCCGAGAAGGACCGTCGCCCGTTCTGCATCTACCACGACGTGCACACGCACAACACTGTGGACTACCAGGAGCTCAAGTCCCTCCGCGACGAGCGCGTGGGGTGACGTCCAGAACGCAACGATTGTAGCGCAGGCCGCGGAGGCGGTCGTAGTGGAAGAAAGTGGGACGTCCGCGACGGCAACCCTCGCCAAGGCTAGCGCGAGCAGCCTCGTGAGGACAACTGGCGCGGTCAGCCTCGTGAGGACGCCTGGCGTGAACAGCCTCGCGAGGCGCACCCTCAGGACAACGCAGCTCTCCCGCCGCTGCCTCCACCACCTAGAAGGAATGACAACGCCCAGTAGGACGAGGGGGCTGGGGGCTACCAGGAACATCGCGCGATAGCTTGCATCCTTGGCGGAGCCCACGCCCCAGCGTACAACCGCCTGTTCAAGCAGTTCTCTCGCGAGGTGAACGCGGCCCTCCCGAAGCCAGAAGCCACGCGACCCCTCAAGTGGTCACAATACGCCATCTTCTTTGACGCTAGGGACGGCCTAAAGTCCACGGCAGCCGCGGGCGCGCTCCCGATGCTGTGCACCCCCACCATCAGCAACGTCATGGTCACCAAAACCCTCATCGACGGGGGTGTAGGCCTCAACGTGCTCTCCGTGGAAACCTTCGAGACGCTTCAGGTGCCTTACGACCAGCTGACGCCGACAAGGCCGTTCTCGGGGGTACCGGAAGGCTCCACCGTTCCCCTGGGGCAGGTCCGCCTCCCGGTCACCTTCAGCTCGCGCGACAACTATCACACCGAGCTCATTAACTTCGACGTGGCGCACATTGGCCTCCCGTACAACGCGATCCTGGGTTACCCGGCGCTGGCCAAGTTCATGGCGGCGACTCATCACGGCTACAACGTCCTCAAGATGCATGGCTGCAGCGGCATCATCACCATCGCCTGCGACAAGAAGGACGCGGTTTGCTCCCTCAAGCGTGCCTACAAAGCGGTTGCGGCTGAGTATTCTGACGACAAGGGAAATGCCAAGCCTCGTGAGATCGCGCCTCCGAAGGAGAAGCAGTTGCTGCCTCCCCAAGGCCGACCTGAGGCAAAGAGTGTGGCGCCCAGCGGCAGCGTCGCGAACCTTGTGCCCGCCGCTGGCACCCGCCTCCCTCCAGCATAGGACGGCGCGCCCGATACCTCCCGTACGCCAGGCTCGGGGGCTTCTGTCTGGAAGGCTTCTGATCTGACCCGCGTAACGAGGGAGGTGCTCGGGCACCACTTGGAGGCGTGCTTCGACGCGCGCACCCGCGAACGAAGAAAGCAGCGCCAGGCACCGGAGGCGCAAGAATTCATCGCCCGGGAAATTGGCAGGCTGCGGGAGGCCCGAGCCATGCGTGGCGTGCCTTCCTTAGCATGGCCTGACACGCCAGCTCGCGGGGATGACATCAAGGTACGCATGTGTGTCTACATCGCGGGGCTCAGCGACGCCAGCTCGCGGGGCCTCTTCCTACCGCCACAGGCCGGGCGGGGCCGGGGCGGCATCGATGGCCACACCCGCATGCCCTTCGGCCTGAGGAATGTTGGTGCCACCTACCAGAGACTCATGCAGCTTGCGATGGCGCCTCGCAGGGCATCGCCCCCCCACCGGCCCCCAAGGCCTCGGGAGCCGCCGGGTTCCTAAGGGGTGGGCTCCCATGGCGCGCTTCGCCAAGCAACCGGCCGCTCCTGCAGCAACACAATCGCCAGGTGACTTTTTGGTTATTTAAAATTGAGGGCGCCCTCCGGGCTGCATTATCCTCGAGCGGGCAAGGGTCCCCCCCTTGTGGCCTCCGCACCTTTTGGTCGTGTAGCAAATTTGATTACCCTTTAATGAATTTAAGACGCTTGCTTAAGTCTTGTGCCTGGTGCTTCGTCACCGCTTTCATTAGCCGCACCCTCTCGACCCTTCCTTCTGGTCATCTCATGATCGGGACAGGACACGGCGTCTGTGCTCGGCTTCGTCCCTGTAGCATTGAAAAATCTAAACGATCACGCTCTGTCTCGCGGGCTTGCTCCCGTGCACGTCACCTCATAGGGTCCTTGGTGTCTCGCCCTTTTCATGGAACCACCGTAGGAAGAC
This sequence comes from Elymus sibiricus, assembly GCA_039707655.1. Taxonomy (NCBI): domain Eukaryota; kingdom Viridiplantae; phylum Streptophyta; class Magnoliopsida; order Poales; family Poaceae; genus Elymus; species Elymus sibiricus. The sequence goes on along the minus strand of CM077669.1, from coordinate 396,552,997 downwards.
GAACGAAGGCGCAACCTGATATTGCATAACTGCCAGTGAGGTGTTTCGCCACCTCGGGTGCTACGCTTCAGACGTTTCCTCCCTTGGTCATCATATGAGGGAACTTGACACCGCGTCTATGCTTGGGTCCGTCCCTGCAGCGTTGCTAAACCCGAGTCACCGAGCTCTGTCTGGCGGGACGGGCCCACACACTTCACCTTAATAGGTCCTCGGCGTCCAACCCCTTCATATGGTGGCCTCAGGACGACCGTCGGGCGCGCATCACCCCCGTATCTCAGGATTGCATAAGGGTGCAACCGCCCTGAATGGTCTAGGCACAAAACGCCCGAAGATGGAGGAAGGAATTCCTGAGCCAAGTGCCTGCAATATCCAAACCCTCCTTATCGCCGCCCGTGACCCTCTCACATAATAATGAGGTTGGGGCTATACATGCCCCGGAGCCTCCTGGGGCGCCGCCCTGTGACCTCAGGAGGACTCCCGCCCACGCCCAAGTGGAAGCCCCATGCTCCATGCTGGCAGAGTAACTGTCGGCCCGCGACTATGCCCATGCCCAAGTGGAAGCCCCATGCCCCGCGCTGGCGGAATGATTGTCGAACCACGACTATGCCCACGCCCAGTGGAAGCTCCATGATCCGCGCTAGGTGGTAGGTCGGGGGCGTCACTAACCGGTTTCCCCTTGGGCCTCGCGCGAGGGGGGCTGGGCCCGGTACCTGTGCTCGGGTTAGTCCCAACAGCGCTGAAAAACCCAAGGGACTGGGCTCTGGCTCGCGGGTTTACCCCCGTGCACGTCACCCCACTAAGGCACTTGGTGCCTAATCTCCTCACGCAACGCCCAGGCACAAACTGGTTAGTGCATGTTTCCTCTCGAAGGCCGCTCTTATGTCAAGGGGGGGCTCTTGAGCATCGCACCTCAGGAGCCTTCACTAGTTCCCAAAGCCCCTCACCTCCTGGCCTTGTCTAGGCATCGCGACCTGACAACCCAGCGACGACTGAGAAATGCGCGGGACTGGGCCCTGCCGACGCAGAGCACAAAGGCAAGCTTGTGGAAAACCAGGCATGAAAGGAAGGCCCGCGGATAGCTGGCAGTCATTACAAGCTTATGATGTTCAGTGCATTAAAACCATTGTCTTACACTGCCGCAAGGCAGATTCAGTCTCGTAGGACGACGAAGGGAGTATCGGCACCGCCGTCGTTGCAATTATTGCAAGTGAACTTCTCAAGCAGCGTGCTCACAGGTCCCGCCATGATTGCCTCTAGGCGGTCGCGAGATTCTTCAGGGACGGGGCCTATCACCTCGTCAAAATTGAACTTCGGGTCATGGAGAAGAAGGTGGCTAAAGACTTGGGTCGCCGCCACGAAGAACTGGTCCCGACATTCGTCTTCCAGGAAGCCATCCACCTTCTGCGCCGTGTCCTCAAGCTCCCCCACGAGCCTGGCAAAAAGCTCGACGTAGCCGGCGTCGGGGGCGGCGAGGGGAGCATCGAAGCCCCCCTGCGCAAGGATTGGAAGGCCTTGCGAGCCCGGAGCTCAAGAGAAGAAAAGGCAATGATGTCCTCCGCTACCTTCGCGTCGGCATCGGCCTGGTTCTTCTTCTCCCAGGCGTCCAGCACGGTGTTCGCCTCGGAGACGCGCTTCGCGTGGGATTCCTGGGATTCGGTCACCTAGCGCTGTAGTGCCTCCAGGTACTCTCCTTCTGCGGCTTTCTTGGATGCCACCTTCGTCAGCTCAACGTCGCGGGCGGCAAGCTGCGCTTCGCGGGTCTCGAGGCCATCTTCCCGTAGCTGGAGCTTCTGCGCCCGCGCGTCTCACTCACCCCGGAGCATTGATACGTCTCCAACATATCTATAATTTTTTATTGTTCCATGCTGTTATATTATCATTCTTGGATGTTTTATAATCATTTTATAGCAACTTTATGTCATTTTTTGGGACTAACCTATTGACATAGTGCCCAGTGCCAGTTGCTGTTTTTTGCTTGCTTTTTACTTCGTAGAATATCAGTACCAAATGGAGTCCAATTGCCACGAAACCTTTTGGAGATTTTTTTGGACCAGAAGACAACTTGGAAGCCAAGGAAGCACCTGGGGGAGGCCCGTGGGGCCCACGATACACCAGGGCGCACCAAAGGCCCCCGACGCGCCTTGATGTATCGTGGGGCCCACGGAGGTCTTTTCCACCGCCTCTCAGCTCTACAAATCCTCAGAAATTCTGGAAACCATAGGGGAGTCGACGAAACACAATTCCAGCCACCGCAAGTTCCGGAACCACGAGATCCAATCTAACACCATCATGGAGGGGTTCATCATCCTCATTGGTGCCTCTCCGATAATGCGTGAGTAGTCCACCATAGGCCTACGGGTCCATAGGCAGTAGCTAGATGGCTTTCTCTCTCTCTCTCTCTCTCTCTCTCTCTCTCTCTTTTGATTCTCAATACAATGGTCTCTTGGAGATCTATTTGATGTAATGACTTTTTGTGGTGTGTTTGTTGGGATTCGATGAAGTTTGAGTTCATGATCAGTTTCTATCCATGAATATTATTTGAGTCTTCTTTGATCTCTTATGTGCATGATTATTTATAGCCTCGTATTTCTTCTTTGAATCTTTGGTTTATTTAGGCCAACTAGATCGATTTTTCTTGCCATGGGAAGAGGTGCTTTGTGATGACTTCGATCTTGCGGTGTCTTCTCCCAGTGGCAGAAGGGGCAACGAGGCACGCATGTATCGTTGCTATTAAGGATAACAAGATGGGGTCTATTCCTACATGAATAGATCTTGTCTACATCATGTCATCGTTCTTATTGCATTACTCCGTTTCTCCAGGAACTTAATACACTAGATGCATGCTGGATAGCGGTCGATGTGTGGAGTAATAGTAGTAGATGCAGAATCGTTTCGGTCTACTAATCTTGGATGTGATGCCTATATATTGATCATTGCCTTGGATATCATCATGATTATTTGATCTTCTATCAATTTCCCAACAGTAATTTGTTTACCCACCGTGTGCTCTTGAGAGAAGCCACTAGTGAAATCTACGGCCCCCGGGTCTATTCTTTTAATCTATTGCTTTCCGATCTATCTTTTTCCACATTTGTTTCCAGTTCTATTATTCCAAAAACCCAAAAATACCTTGCTGCACTTTTTATTTGCATCTTTTATTTTGTGTTCTTGTGCGATCTATTTATCCAATCTAATATAATCCAATCTATCTTTTTACCGTGGAGAGATTGACAACCTCTCTTACGCGTCGGGTTGCAAGTATTTGTTCTTTGTGTGCATGTACCATTTACATAGTGTTGCTTGGTTCTCGTACTGGTTCGATAACCTTGGTTTCATAACTGAGGGAAATACTTACCGTAGCTATGCTGCATCATCCCTTCCTCTTTGGGGAAATACCGACGCAGTCTCAAGCCACGTCAAAGGAATTTCTGGCGCCGTTGCCCGGGAGACATCATCAACATCTATGAGGTTCCTAATCACAAATCTCATCTCCTTGCAATTTACATTATTTGCCATTTGCCTCTCATTTTCATCTCCCCCACTTCACAAAAATTTGCCGTTTTATTCGCCTCTTTTTCGTTTGCCTTTTTCTCATCAGATCTCTTGTTTGCTTGCAATCTTGTTTGCGTAGTCACGATGACTCAAGAAAATACCAAATTATGTGATTTTTCGAATACCAATAATAATGATTTTATTAGTACTCCGATTGCTCCTCCCGCCACTAGTACGGAGTCTTGTGATATTAATGCCTCTTTGTTGAATCTTGTCATGAAAGATCAATTTTTCGGTACTCCTAATGAGGATGCCGCGTCCCATATAAACACATTCATAGAATTGTGTGATATGCAAAAGAAAAAAATATGGACAATGATATAGTGAAGTTGAAATTATTTCCTGTCTCCTTGCGGGATCGTGCAAAAATTTGGTTTTCTTCTTTGCCTCACAATAGTATCGATTCTTGGGATAAGTGCAAGGATGCTTTTATTACTAAGTATTTTCCGCCCGCGAAAATTATTTCCCTTAGAACTCAAATCATGAATTTTAAGCAACTTGAGCATGAACATGTTGCAAAATCTTGGGAAAGAATGAAATTGATGCTAAGAAATTGTCCTGCTCATGGTTTAAATCTTTGGATGATCATACAAATTTTTTATGCAGGATTGAATTTTGTCTCTAGAAATTTTTTAGATTCCGCCGCGGGTGGTACTTTTATGGAAATTACTTTGGGTGAAGCTAATAAATTACTAGAGAATATTATGGCAAATTATTCACAATGGCATACTGAAAGAGCACCTACTAGTAAAAAAGTTAATTCGGTTGAAGAAATTAGTACGTTGAGTGAAAAATTTGATGCTCTTATGAAGTTGATTGCTAGTAAAAATGCTCCTATTGATCTTAATGATGTGCCTTTGTCTACTTTGATTGAGCAAAATAGTGATTCCGTAGATGTGAATTTCATCTCGCGAAACAAGTTTAATAACAATGCTTATAGATGTAATTTTAAACCTAGGCCTTTTTCTGGAAACTCCTCTAATAATTATGGTAATTCCTATGGTAATTCTTATTACAATATAATAGGAACCCCTCTGATCTTGAGAGTAATATTAAAGAATTTATCAATGCTCAAAAGGTTTTCAATACTACGATAGAAGAAAAGTTGAATAAGATTGATGATATGTCTAGAAGCATTGATAGAATTTCCCATGATGTAGAAAATCTCAAGTTGAAAGCTTTTCCACCTAAGATTGATGAATCAATTAAAGCTTTATATGTTTCTATGGATGAAAGTAAGAAAAGAACCGCTGTGCTTAGAGCTAAAAGAGAATTTTTAGAAAAAGTGTTTGCTAGTGATTGCTTTCATAAGAATGATGAAGATCTTAAAGTGATTGGTGTTTCTTCTATTGATTCCTTGCTTAGTAATATTAAAATTGATGATAAAGGGACTGTAGTAGAGTCAACTTTATCTAGAAGGCGTCCCAATGATTTGGAGGGTGAAAATCTTGATGAAAAATTTGATGAAAGTGGGTTTGGAGAGGTCAAAACTTTAATTAGTGATGTGCCCACTATTTTGGATTACACAGACTTTAATTATGATAGTTTCTCTTTGATTGAATGCATTTCTTTGTTACAATCCATGATAAATTAACGCCATGCTTATGAACAAAATAAAGCTTTTACTAAACATATTGTTGATGCCATGATGGAATCTTTTGAAGAAAAGTTGGAGTTAGAGATTTCAATTCCTAGAAAATTACATGATGGGTGGGAACCTACCATTAAATTCAAGATTAAAAATTATGAGTGCTTTGCTTTATGTGATTTGGGTGCTAGTGTTTCCACAATTCCAAAATCTCTATGTGATGTGCTTGGTCTTACCAATATTGAAGAATGTTCTCTTAATTTGCACTTGGCGGATTCTACTATTAAAAAGCCTTTGGGAAGAATTAATGATGTTCTTATTCTTGCAAATAGGAATTATGTGCCCATAGATTTTATTGTTCTTGATATTGATTGCAATCCGTCTTGTCCCATTATACTTGGTAGACCAATTTTACGCACTATAGGTGTCGTGATTGATATGAAAGAATGCAATATTAAATTTCAATTTCCACTAAGAAAGGGTATGGAACATTTCCCTAGAACAAGAATTAAGCCACCATATGAATCAATCATGAGAGCATCCTATGGAGCAAAAACTAAAGATGACACCACTTGAATCTATGCATTATGCCTAGCTAGGGGCATAAAACGATAGCGCTTGTTGGGAGGCAACCCAATGAATAAAATTTATTTTACCCTTTTCTTTCTGTTCTCGAGTGTTGACATAATTATGCTACTGTTGTGATTGTGTTTTTTATGTTTTAATTAGTGTTTGTGCCAAGTAAAGCCTTTGGGATTATGTTGGGTGATAGTTGATTTGATCTTGTTAAAAAACAGAAACTTTTGCGTCCAGTAGAAGAATTTTCAAAAATCACAGAAGTGACGAAAAATTCTGATTTTTTACACAAGACTGCTATACAAATTTCTGACGTTGGCCTAATTTTTCAGAATTTTTTGAGTTACATAAGTATGGTTAGATTATAGATTACTACAGACTATTCTGTTTTTTTTCTGATTCTGTTTTCGTTGCATTGTGTGCTTATTTTGATGAATCTATGGTTTGTATTGGAGGGTATAAGCCATGGTAAAGTTAGAATAAATTAGATATAATGCAATAATAAAATATGAATGGGATTGCAACAATACTTAGAATTGTGATTTGCTTTATTATACTAACGGATCTCACGAAGGTTTTGTTAAGTTTTGTGTGATTGAAGTTTTCAAGTTTTGGGTGAGATCACGATGGATGAAGGAGTAAGGAGTGAAAAGAGCCTAAACTTGGGGATGCTATGGCACCCCCAAGATAATATCCAAGGAGAAACAAGCAACTAAGCTTGGGGATGCCCCGAGTGGCATCCCCTCTTTCTTCTAACGACCATCGGTATTTTACTTGGAACTATATTTTTATTCGTCACATATCATGAGTTTTGCTTGGAGAGTCTTGTATTATATGAGTCTTTGCTTGATTTGCTTTTTAGTTTGTCAAAAGTATCCTTGCTGGACACACCTATTTGAGAGAGCCAAAATTATTCTATGATTTGTTAGAATTGCTCTATATGCTTCATTTAATTTTTTTTTGAGCTATGGAATTGCTCTAGTGCTTCACTTATATCTTTTTGAGCACGGCGTGCTTTAAATTTTTGAATAAATACTCTCATGCTTCACTTAGATTTATTTGAGAGTTAGTAAATTTTGAAGAAATTCTCTCATGCTTCACTTATATTATTTTGAGAGATGAAATTTGTATGCTCTTGTTCTTCACTTAAATTTATTTGAGCTTGTCAAAAGCAATGGCAATATATGAAACTAGTCCCAAAGTGATAGGTATTCAAGAGGGATATAATAAAAACTTTCATGAAGATCATTGGACAAATTAAAACTTGATTCCTTGTAATAGTTTTGATACATGATGATAGTAATATGTGAGTCATGTTGGTGAGTAATTATGCTTTAGTAAGAATATTAGTGTTAAGGTTTCTGATTCCCTATGCAAGCACGAAAGTCAATAGTTGTGCAATGAAATTACATCCTATTTGTGGTTCATTATTCGGTGTTAGTTATGCTTAATGCCCGTTTATGTGAATTTTCGTTTCTTGGTTGGTTGCTTCTCAATCTATTTGCTAGCCTCCACTTGTACTAAGTAGAAATACTACTAGTGCATCCAAAATCCTTAAACCTATTTTTGCCATATGAGTCACCATACCTACCTATACGCGGTATTTCCATGCCATTTTAAGCAAATTTGTATGTGCCATCTCTAATTTTGAAAATGAGTTTCCTTTTTGTGTGCCCGTACCGCTCATGAAGCGGCAGGGGGTGGCCAATATTTTTCCATGCTAGATGTGTTATTCTCAATATGAGTGTTTATTCACTTGTCATTGCACGAGAGTACGGTGGAAATAGGGATGCCCAGTCCCAAATGAAAAAGAAATTTACTTTATGTTGTGAAATAATAAATTCCTTGGAAAGTGTTGGTATGGAAGGGAACCGTGGATACGGCTAGCCATGGATTGTGAAGGAATGGTGGAAAAAGGAGTAATCTTTATTTTCTGTTTGGGAACCGCCTATGATGTATCTAGCATGGAAAGTATTGAGAACTACTCGGTCGTTTTCGTTGACAGGAAAAGCATGCCTCTCAATTTTTTTTATCTCTCAATTTAAGCTTTGAGCTCTAGCACCTCTACAAATCCCTACTTCCCTCTGCGAAGGGCCTATCTATTTACTTTATGCAATTTTTACTTTTATTTGAGTCTCCATCTTCTCTTATAAAGCACCAACTAGGGGGCACTATGATCATACTTGTGCATTGGGTGTAGCTAATATTCGAGTGTATTTCATGAATGGATCAATGATTGAGCATGATGGGCTAGGGATAACTTTCTTTAGTGTTGATATTTTGAAAGACATGGTTGCTTGTTGACATGCTTGAGTATTGAAGTCATTATGTTAAAACTAGACTATTGCTTTGAATCATTATAAGTCCAAATGTCCATGCTATATAAAAGAAAAGAATGTGATGAACATGTTAGGCAGCATTCCACATAAAAAGTTCTGTTTTTATCATTTACCTACTCGAGGACGAGTAGGAATTAAGCTTGGGGATGCTGATATGTCTCCAACGTATCTATAATTTTTGCTTGTTCCATGCTGTTATATTATCATTCTTGGATGTTTTACAATCATTTTATAACAACTTTATATCATTTTTTGGGACTAACCTGTTGACATAGTGCCAAAGTGCCAGTTGCTGTTTTTGCTTGTTTTTTACTTCGCAGAAAATCAATACCAAACAGAGTCCAATCGCGACGAAACCTTTTGGAGATTTTTTCTGGACCAGAAGACACCCAGTGGGCCAAACAACTGCCGGAGAGGTGGGCTGTGGAGAGCACAACCCACCAGGGCGCGCCAGGGGGGCCCCGACGCGCCCTGATGGGTTGTGGCCTCCTCGGCCCCCTTCCGCACCGCCTCTGATGCCTATAAATTCTCAAATATTTGGAAAACCCTAGAGGAGTCGACGAAACACAATTCCAGCCGCAGCAAGTTCCAGAACCGCGAGATCCAATCTAAACACCATCACGGAGGGGTTCATCTTCCTCATAGGTGCCTCTCCGATGATGCGTGAGTAGTCCACCATAGACCTACGGGTCCGTAGGCAGTAGCTAGATGGCTTCTTCTTTCTCTCTTATGATTCTCAATACAATGGTCTCTTGGAGATCTATTTGATGTAAACTTTTGCGGTGTGTTTGTTGGGATCCGATGAATTTTGAGTTCATGATAAGTTTCTATGCATGAATATTATTTGAGTCTTCTTTGATCTCTTATATGCATGATTACTTTTATTTGAGTCTCCATCTTCTCTTATAAAGCACCAACTAGGGGGCACTATGATCATACTTGTGCATTGGGTGTAGCTAATATTCGAGTGTGTTTCATGAATGGATCAATGATTGAGCATGATGGGCTAGGGATAACTTTCTTTAGTGTTGATATTTTGAAAGACATGGTTGCTTGTTGGTATGCTTGAGTATTAAAGTCTTCATGTCAAAACTAGACTATTGCTTTGAACCATCTAAAAGTCCAAATGTCCATGCTACAAAAGAAAAGAATATGTGATGAACATGTTAGGCAGCATTCCACATCAAAAATTCTGTTTTTATCATTTACCTACTCGAGGACGAGCAGGAATTAAGCTTGGGGATGCTGATACGTCTCCAACATATCTATAAATAATTTTTGATTGTTCCATGTTGTTATATTATCATTCTTGGATGTTTTATAATCATTTTATAGCAACTTTATATCATTTTTGGGACTAACCTATTGACATAGTGCACAGTGCCAGTTGCCGTTTTTTGCTTGTTTTTTACTTCGCGGAATATCAGTACCAAACGGAGTCCAATTGCCACTTAACTTTTTGGAGATTTTTTTGGATCAGAAGACAACTTGGAAGCCAAGGAAGCACCTAGGGGGAGGCCCGTGGGGCCCACGATACACCAGGGCGTGCCAGAGGCCCCCGGCACGCCCTGATGTATCGTGGGGCCCACGGAGGTCTTTTCCACTGCCTCTCAGCTCTATAAATCCTCAGAAATTCCGGAAACCCTAGGGGAGTCGACGAAACACAATTCCAGCCGCCGCAAGTTCCAGAACCACGAGATCCAATCTAACAGCATCACGGAGGGGTTCATCATCCTCATTGGTGCCTCTCCGATGATGCGTGAGTAGTCCACCATAGACCTACGGGTCCGTAGGAAGTAGCTAGATGGCTTTCTCTATCTCTTTTGATTCTCAATACAATGGTCTCTTGGAGATCTATTTGATGTAATGACTTTTTGCGGTGTGTTTGTTGGGATCCGATGAAGTTTGAGTTCATGATCAGTTTCTATCCATGAATATTATTTGACTCTTCTTTGATCTCTTATATGCATGATTATTTATAGCCTCATATTTCTTCTTCGAATCTTTGGTTTAGTTAGGCCAACTAGATCGATTTTTCTTGCCATGGGAAGAGGTGCTTTGTGTTGGGTTCGACCTTGCGGTGTCCTCTCCCAGTGACAGAAGGGGCAGTGAGACACGCATGTATCATTGCTATTAAGGATAACAAGATGGGGTCTATTCCTACGTGAATAGATCTTGTATACATCATGTCATCGTTCTTATTGCATTACTCCGTTTCTCCATGAACTTAATACACTAGATGCATGCTGGATAGCGGTCGATGTGTGGAGTAATAGTTGTTGATGCAGAATTGTTTCGGTCTACTAATCTTGGACGTGATGCCTATATATTGATCATTGCCTTGGATATCGTCATGATTATTTGATCTTCTATCAATTGCCCAACAGTAATTTGTTTACCCCCAATGTGCTATTTTCTTGAGAGAAACCACTAGTGAAATCTACGGCCCCCGGGTCTATTCTTTTAATCTATTGCTTTCCGATCTATCTTTTTGTGCATTTGTTTTTAGTTCTATTATTCCAAAAATCCAAAAATACCTTACTGCACTTTTTATTTGCATCTTTTATTTTGTTTTCTTGTGCGATCTATTTAATCAATCTAATACAATCCAATCTATGTTTTTACCGTGGAGAGATTGACAACCTCTCTTACACGTCGGGTTGCAAGTATTTGTTCTTTGTGTGCAGGTACCGTTTACATAGTGTTGCTTGGTTCTCCTACTGGTTCGATAACTTTGGTTTCATAACTGAGGGAAATACTTACCGTAGCTGTGCTGCATCATCCCTTCCTCTTTGGGGAAATACCGACGCAGTCTCAAGCCACGTCAAGCGTCTTCAGGTTGGCCTCTACTTCCTCGCAGCGCTTGGTGTCGTGGTTTTGTCAACCCGGCAGATGTCCTTGTGAAAGGACTTAGGTGTGAGGCCATCGCCTCTAGGTGGCAACTCGAAGGGGTTGAACGAGAGAGAGAGTCGAGTTTACCCAGGTTCGTCCCCTCCGATGGAGGTAATAGCCTACGTCCTCCTTTGTGTGTATTTGATGGGTAGATCTCGATTACAAGGTTGCGGAATCGCTAACCTAGCTATCGAGAGATTGTAACTTGAGTCTTTCGGTCCTAGGGGCCGACCTTTATATACAGGTCAAGCCCTAGGGTTTACAATAGAGTCCGGGTCACATCATGTCCCGTAACCCACAATGTCTCTACTTGTCTTGTGCCTTAGAGAAATCCGGCCAGCGTCTTCAGCTTCGTGGGCCTTGATCCGCCATCTTCAAGTGTTGGGCCGCCTGGCGACTCTAGCCAGCCACCGCCTCGTTCTCCTCGTCTTCATGACACGACCCATCTTGAACTTGATCACAAAACTGTCAACATGCCAACCCGGCCCAGTAGGGCGGGTTATATCGTGGAGTTATATCCCTGACATTAGGCCCCAGATTGATTTGAATTCATTCATGTCAATTTCTCTTTTCTTCCTTTGGCAGCTCATCATTTGACTTGTACCTTCCATGAATCTCATAACGCCGGCTTGTACTACTTCCACACTTGTCATTTCTCCAGGGTTCACTTATTGTGACGTCACCTGTCGTTAGTTCGGAAAAACAATAATGACATCATGGCGAATCTGGTCATATCTGTTTATCCCGAAAGTCAAGGCGTTTTTGTTTCCTGAAAATTACTGCATTCCCTCGATTGTCGCGCCTGTCAGTTGCCCCTTCGAGCTCCTTCCCTTTAAATATTTACCGAAGGGCCCCTGATTCACTTTCCACTTCGCCTCTTTGCTTCTTCTTCTTCCTCGAGTCTAGAAGCTCCTCGTGCTACCGCCGTGGTTTCCTCATCTCCGGCAATCACTCTCGAGGTCGTCGCGGTATTTCTTCTTCATCAGTCAAACCTCCGCGCGCTTCCGCCACCGCCAGTGACCACTCAAGTAAGTCATTTTCTTCTGACCTAGATCCATTACAGTATACCGAGGTTCTTGAGTTCTTCGGTAGCTTTTCTCCAGTTCATCACCATTGTTAATTTCGCGAGTAGATCCCGTGAGCGTAATCACCAAAGTAAAATGGTAGAAATACCGATTCCGTTTCGTGTATGTTATGCTTTAATCCTCCCACCATTATATGAACTGCACTGTCATTACTTCTCTGCTCCTCCGCTAGGGATAGCAAATATTTTCGCCTTTTTTTTGAACTATTCTTAGATCCAAAATTATCGCTACTCCGGGAGAAACTTGTTTGTCTTACACTTAGCAAAACTTCAGAAATCTTTGGTCCTTAGCACAAGTCGCCCTTACTCTTGCCGGCTCAATAATTGTAACCCGTCATGCGCTAAGCTACTGTATAAGGGCTCTGGCTCTTTACAAAGTAGCCTTTCCATTGCAGATAATTAGATCATTTTATTTGAACCATTTACTTAAGCCGCTCTCTTTTGCTTTATCCAGGCGACTCATTATGTCGGAGTCAAAAGCCTGCAACTGGGTGGCCACTCAAGTTTCTGATGTTCACTTGATAGATTATGAGGAACATGGGTTTCTACTGCCTCAAAATGTGGTTGGTTGGCGAGTCGTCCTTGGAGAGGAAATCCCAAACCCAGAGGAGGGAGAAGTGGTGATATTCTTGGATCACCTTCAGAGGGGTTTTTCACCTCCCGGGTCAAAATTCTTTCAAGACGTCTTACACTTTTTCCATCTTCATCCTCAAGACCTGGGTCCTAACTCCATATCGAACCTTTGCCAGTTCCAAGTATTTTGCGAGGTGTATCTTCAAACGAAACCCACCGTCTCCCTCTTCAGGGAGTTCTTCTATTTGAACCGGCAGACAGAGTGTGCGGACGGTCCCGGCTTAGAACTTGGCGGGGTTTCAATTCAGAGGCGGAAAGACGTCCTTTTTCCTGCTGCCACCCTACCAAGCCATCCCAAAGGGTGGAACAAGACTTGGTTTGATTGTCTGCTAGCCAACGGGATGACTAGGGTCGACTTAACCCGGTGTTGGGTAACTTGGAGGATTCTGCCGTTAAGTCTTCACAATGACTTAATGTGTGTCGGATTTCGGGCTCCGCAAAACCCTAAGAAGTTCGAACCCAGGGGCGTGTGCGAAGATCCCCAACAGCTTCACCCCCTCCAAGCTCACAATGCGATGACCCCGCTCGATGGCGAGGAAGAAGATAGCACACGAGAGTTTACCCAGGTTTGGGCCGCTGCAAAGCGTAAAACCCTACTCCTGCTTTTGGTGGATTGCCTCACGAGGAGCTTTGTGGGTGAACTAGTACAGTGGTGAGTTGCTTCGCGAGTGCGTTTGTGGCGGTCTTCGATCCTCCTTCCACAGAGCAACCTAGCCTCTATTTATAGCGGCCCGGGTCCTCTTCCCTTATCGCAAATGGCAGGAAGGGATCCCACAATGGCCAAATTCGAAAGGGGACATGAAGTACATCTTATCCTGACGAAAGGTGGTCTTCGCCTGCAAAGTAGTCGGTGGTGATGCAGAGGTGGGCTCGGCGATGACGTCCGTCCTGCGGGGCTCGGGGTCTTGGTCTCGTTGCACCAGAAGGGAAACCTTTGGGGGACGCTTTGGGAACCTGCATGCGCCCCTGCCTCCTTTGCACGAAAGAGGAAGCTATCTTCTCTGGCGCGCTGGTGCCCGCCTGGCCCGCCTTGCGTCATCCTTGGCCTCTTGAGGCCGCGCGCTACATAGAGATCTCCGCCGCTCGGGAGGTGGCCTGGGGAGGCCTATTCCCCCGCGGGTCTTGGCGTTGTTTCCCTCGTGAGCTCGGGGCCTTGCGAGGGCCTTGTGCTGGGTGAGGCCGCGCTGGGCCGTACTTGGTCGTCGAGGTGGGCCATGCCCTGGGCCACAGGCATGCAAGTCTGGGTACCCCCGTTCCCAGGACGCCGACAGTAGCCCCCGGGCCCGAGGCGCGCTCGAGCTAGCTTTTGAGTGAAGCCACGGAGGATGGCCCGAAGCGCCGTGGGCCCCAACCACATGCGGGCCCAACTTGACGCGTGGCGCACAATGAGACGTGGGCGTCTCGGTTCCCCGAAGACGTCGGGAACCGCCCCGAGTCGAGATGACGCGAGGCCTGCGCGCCTCCTCGGCCATCATTGTTCCTCCTTGAATGTGGCTGCCTCCTTGTGTCCTCCCCCCCTCGGGCCACGCGGATGTGACCTGACGGGAGCAGATGAAGCGACGTGAGGCAGGGTAGCACGCCGATCGAGTCTGGCACGCGTTGCCCAAGGAGTGCACGGCGTCTCCACTCCCCACGACGCCCCATGGGCAACGGTTGCGCCTATAAACCCACCCTGCCTGGGGGGTCTTGCCATCTTGACGCGCCCTCTTGCTTTTCTTCCTTCCAAGTTATCTTCCTTGTCCTCCTCCTTCCCTTTGCTCCCCATGGCGTCCGGTGGGGGTGCAGCAGGTGCGGGGAAGTGCTCCGGGTCCCCGACTCCACCGACGGCCCCCAGAGGCAGCGGTGGGGGACCCTCGAGGTCGACCTAAGCCCGCCGGCGCTGGGCCATCATCGATGAGTAAGTGTTTCGTCACCCGCCCTCTTCTCTTTCAATCGCATCCGCCGCGCCGGTCCTGATCGTTCCCTCCTCCCAGGGCGCCCGCGCCCAAGTGGCGCAGGCTCGACGAGCTTCAGGAGGAGACGGACGCGCTGAGGGTCCAGCTGGCGGACGCCGTGGCCACCCTCCAGGCCGCGCTCAGGGGGTGAGGCGGAGGCCCGGGCGGAGCTGGCGTCCCTCCAGACCCAGATCAAGGGGACCGCCGACGCCATGCTGGCCGCCCAGGATGAGGCGGCCCACGCGAAGATGCTGGAGGCGCAGCGCGCCAAGCAGTATCTAGACATTGCCCACCGCGCGGTCGGCGCGGTGAGCCGGTTCGTCGGGGAAGCCCCCGCGTTGCCGTGCGCGCACGGCGACGGGGGCTACCTCAACTTCTTCGGCAAAGTGGTGGAGGCGCTGGAGACCGGCGTCTCCCGGGTGGACGAGGACAACGTGTCTAGAGCGCGTGACCTCCTGGACCTTGCGCTGACGCACGTCTTCTCCAACCTTTGCCGCCACATCCCGGAGCTCGATCTTCTCCGCGTCATGGAGCCGGTGCCCGATGAGCTCCAGAGGCCCCTCAGGGACGAGGTGCGCCCACACGTGGAGTCCTTGGTGGAGCGGTTCGTCCAAGAGCCTCTCTCCGACGAGGGTGACGACTTCGGCGCCACGGCGGGTGACGGTCCGGATGGCGACAGCGGCTCCTAGGGATGGCAGTTTTGCCCATGGATATGGGTACCCGCGGGTACCCTACCCAAAAACAACGGGCATGGGCATGACTTGGAGGGATTTTGTATCCATGGGTAATGGGTACCCATACCCGCAAAATAAATGTGTAGGGTATGGGTACGAAATTACACCCATGGGTAACCCAATGGATACCCATATAAAGTTAATAAAAGAAAATAACTCCTATGACATGTGGGGTCAACATCCAACTCCTTGGCACATCCTAAGTCTCGATTCCTTAAACCGGCCATAGCTCATAGGCCCGTAATCACATGCTCGCCACTCCTCTTACATCCTATGGGACTCCTCAAAAAGATGAAATCTCGACTCTTCGCTATTGGACTCCTTTCCAACTCCCGATCCAGCGATCCCCCATTCCCAGCACTACCTCCCATTGCGTCGGGCTTTCACCACTCGCCACTCATACTCCCTTAATGCCTTCAAGAGGCCACCATCGTAGAAGTTTGTGTCAGTGCTATACTGCTCGCCCATCATCACTTGAATTTCAAAGCCATTTATCTACCTTTAAAAAATTAAATGCCATATATTGTACCCACTGGATACCCATTGGGTATAGGATACCCGACAGTTATGGGCATGGGTGCCAATTTATGCCCATGTGTATTGAAATGGGTGGGTACAGAAAGTTTCTGTGGGTATGGGTTTGGGTAGAAAAAGGTTGTACCCGCCCATACCCTACCCATTGCCATCCCTAGCGGCTCCTCTGCCTAGGCTTCCCCTGTTTTCTCTTCCTGGTTCCTGTCATGTCAAGCAACACTCGGCCCCTGAGGGCGTTAACTTTTGTGTTTTTACCTTCGTCTTCCACCTTCTTCTTTGAAGCCGTCGATTGTTTGCTTCGTGTGGCGTGACTTCGCCTCTTCCGCGGGGCCTTGCTTATTGCCGGTGTGGCCCGGCACCCCTCGAGAGGTCCGTGAGGGTATTGCGCTATGACCGGCAGTGGCCGCCGGCTTGGTTCTCGCGGGGCGGGCCCTCCTGAGGGGGAGCGTGCCGCCCCTAAGGCCAGAAATTTAGCGATGTTGCCCAGAGTGGCCGGATTCCTTCCCTCGCGCTGCCCTTCCTTGTTCTTAGGACCGCAAGAATCCTGATGGGGGTACGTGGCGGACCGTAGCGCCTGCATTTTCACGTTAGCGCACACACCTCTTGCCCGGCATTTGGGCTATCATCTGATCAAAAAGTTTTTGCTCTACTCGGCGGGTGTACTTAGCTCATCGGGTCGTGGCGAGCTTGAGCATCGCGAGGTGTAGCTGGGGCGTCTAGAGAGGTCGAGGATCCCACCAGGGAGGGCTGCTTCCTTGCGTGCGGGATGGTTCGGGAGCCCTTACGGCACTCTGCGTCGACGGGGCCCGATCCTGAGCAGACCTCGACCGCCGTTGGGGCGTCCGGATCACCAGGACGAGACCAAAGGGGCGAGGCCTCGGCCACCATTGGGGCATCCGGATCACCAGGACGAGACCAAGGGGCGAGGAGCTACGTGATCGGTGAGGTTCCCGAGGCGCATTGCTCGGGAACCCCCCTTGACGCTCAAGCGGCGCTCTGCGTCGGCGGAGCCCAATCCCGTGCGTACCTCGACCGCCGTTGGGGCGTCCGGATCACCAGGACGAGACCAAGGGGCGCGGGGCTACGTGACCAGTGTGGCTCCTGAGGCGCGTTGCTTAGGAGTCCCCCTTGACGCTCAAGCGGCTCCCGTACCTTTCCACCGGTTGCTGCTCCGGGAGGCGTCTGAGCCTCCCGAGGTTCCATGATGTTGTGCCGGGCCGCGGCCGGAGCCCCCGAACGGGAGTCGACCGTTAAAAGATGAGCGCTCCTGAGGCAACAGGTCCTTGCCGGCCTGCTCCGAGGGGCCACGAAGGGAGGCCAAAGTGCGTGGGCCCCGACAAGGTGCCAATTCAAAGAAAGAGAGACTCCAAGGCTAGAAAAAGGAATCGCGAAGAGAGAAAAATTCCCGCCCCTTTTCAAATAGAGTTACGAAATCTTCAAATTTCATTTCAAAAAGTGGCAATTCGAACACAAAAAGAAGCAAGCAACAGCCGCGTTCGGCACCTAGGCTAGTCTTCGCATTCGTCTTCCCCCAACACGGAGCGTAGGGCATCCACGTTGCGTGGGCATAGTCATTGGAGGACAGTGTTGTCCGCCAGCGCGGAGCATGGGGCTTCCACTTGGGCGTGGGAGGGAACCCCTCCGCGTCCTCGGGGGGCTCCGGGCGTATACAGCCCACTCATTATTACGTGAGAGTGTCACGGCCGAAGATAGCTGGGCAAGCCCCCAGGCGCATGGCCCAGGTGCTCCCAACTCGGTTAAGAGCCATCCCACGCATTTCTGCGCGGTTGCGCGCCTCTACAGCCCAAACATGAGTGCATTGCTCCCCGCGTAGCCGCGGGATTGCGCTCCCGCGGCCCAAACATGAGCACAATGCACCCAGCGCAGCCGTAGAGGTGTTGTGTTGGTGAAGCCGCCTCGTGAGGCGTCGTGGCGCCGGCCGGACCGCGGCTTGAGGGCCTCGCGAGGCCCTGCCACCCGAAGGCTGCGCCGGCGCTCCCGTTGCCGCGGGTGGCCCGCGCTGCTTGTATCATGCCGATCACCCCAGGCGGTTGCTCCTGCGGCCCTGGGCTTGGTTGTGTGCTACTTGCTCGTGGGTGCAGCGGCTGCGTCGCGCCCCCGCGCTTCCCGGGATGCCCCCCTGCTTGCATCAACCTGGCCTGGTACTCCCTCTTTGGGAGCCCCCATGCCCGGCTTGGGGAGAGCGTCCGAGACATCTCCCTACTCTGGGAGGGTGCTGGCACCCGTGGGGGGTGCCTGCTCCACCGCGCTGTCTGCAGGTATGACATAGCTCGGAACGTAGGCCTCTGTATAGAGGCTTTGGCCCCTTCCTGAGTCGTCCCCGCGCGCACCAAGGGCAGTCTCCCTGGGTGGCGAGATGACACCACCCTGGGCGCGCGGGCCACAGACCCTCCTGCGGCGAGCCTCCGCCCGAAGTTGCTTACCTCTGCCGCCGCCGTGGGGTGGGCCGCACGTGTCTTGACATGAGATGCCTCCCTGGTTATCCATCACGCCTCCGTTACGGTTACCTGCCTGACCGGTGTTGGAAATATGCCCTAGAGGCAATAATAAATTGGTTATTATTATATTTCCTTGTTAATGATAATCGTTTATTATCCATGCTATAATTGTATTGATTGGAAACTCAAATACATGTGTGGGTACATAGACAACACTGTGTCCCTAGTAAGCCTCTAGTTGACTAGCTCGTTGATCAAAGATGGTTAAGGTTTCCTAGCCATTGACATGAGATGTCATTTGATAACGGGATCACATCATTAGGAGAATGATGTGATGGACAAGACCCAAACTGTAAACGTAGCATTTGATCGTGTCAGTTTATTGCTATTGTTTTCTGCATGTCAAGTATCTGTTCCTTTGACCATGAGATCATGCAACTCACTGACACCGGAGGAATACCTTGTGTGTATCAAACGTCGCAACGTAACTGGGTGACTATAAAGGTGCTCTACAGGTATCTCCGAGGGTGTCTGTTGGGTTGGCATGGATCAAGACTGGGATTTGTTACTCCGTGTGACGGAGAGGTATCTCAGGGCCCACTCGGTAATACAACATCACATTGAGCCTTGCAAGCAAAGTGACTAAAGAGTTAGCCACAGGATCTTGTATTACGGAACGAGTAAAGAGACTTGCCGGTAACGAGATTGAACTAGGTATAGAGATACCGACGATCGAATCTCGGGCAAGTAACATACCGAAGAACAAAGGGAACAGCATACGGGATTAACTGAATCCTTGACATAGAGGTTCGACCGATAAAGATCTTCGTAGAATATGTAGGAGCCAATATGGGCATCCAGGTCCCGCTATTGGTTATTGGCCGTAGAGGTGTCTCGGTCATGTCTACATAGTTCTCGAACCCGCAGGGTCTACACACTTAACGTTTGGTGACGATTAGTATAATTGAGTTATTATGTTGGTGACCGAAAGTTGTTCGGAGTCCCGGATAAGATCCCGGACATGACGAGGATCTCCGGAATAGTCCGGAGGTAAAGATTGATATATGTGATAATAGTGTTTTGATCTCCGAAAGAGTTCCGGAGTTCACCGGAATGGGTTTCGGATGTTTACCGAAGTGTTCGGGTGCAGCAACACTTTATATGGGCCAAAGGGATAAAGCCCACGAGGTATTGGAAAGTGCAAAAGTAGTTTTGCTGCCGCGTAAGCGGTACTACCGCTTGGTGAAGCGGTACTACCGCCCGAGCGGTACTACCGCTTGTGTGAAGCGGTACTACCGCCCAAGCGGTACTACCGCTTGTGTGAAGCGGTACTACCGCTTGTGTGCGGCAGTGCACGGTTCGGCAGGGATCCGAGTTGGACTCTTTCCCTGCGGGCCAAACCGACCTTGTGCGGGCAAAACCGACCCGGAGGAGGCTTTTACTCCAAGTTTAGACCCCAAGGCTCAACATATAAATAGAGGGGCAGGGCTAGCACACGGGACACATCAAGATTTCCCCAAGCCGTGTGCGGCAACCCTAACCCTCTAGTTCCTCCGTCATAATCTCCGTAGTGCTTGGCGAAGCCCTGCAGAGATTGTTCCTCACCACCATCACCACGCCGTCGTGCTGCTGGAACTCAACCACTACTTCACCATCGCTCGCTGGATCGAGGAGGTGAAGGCGTCATCAAGCCGTACGTGTGTTGAACGCGGAGGTGCCGTCCGTTCGGCACTAGTTCGTGATCGGATCGAGGGACGACGTGCGATTTGGATCGCGGAGACGTTCGACTACATCAACCGCGTTTCTTAAACGCTTCCGCTTAGCGATCTACAAGGGTATGTAGATTCACTCTCCTTCTCGCAGATGCTCATCATCATGGATAGATCTTGTGTGTGCGTAGGAAAAATTTTGTTTCCCATGCAACGTTCCCCAACAGTGGCATCATGAGCCAGGTCTATGCGTAGATGAGATCTCGAGTAGAACACAAACGAGTTGTGGGCGTGGTTGTATACATATTGCTTGCCGTTACTAGTTGATATTTGATTCGGCGGTACTGTGAGATGAAGCGGCCCGGACCGACATTACGCGTACACTTACGCGAGACAGGTTCCTTCAACTAACATGTAACTTCGTTGCATAAAGATGGCTAGCGGGTGTCTGTCTCTCTCACTTTAGTTGAATCGATTTCAATGAAGAGGGTTCTTTTAGAAGATCAAAAGGCAATCACTACACCACGTTGTGGTTTTGCGTAGGTAAGAACGGTTCTTGCAAACCCGTAGCAGCCACGTAAAATTTGCAACAACAATTAGAGGACGTCTAACTTGTTTTTGCAGGGTATGTTGTGATGTGATATGGCCAATTACATGATGAGATATATGTGATGTATGAGATGATCATGTTTTGTATAGAATATCACGACTTGCATGTCGATGAGTATGGCAACTGGCAGGAGCCATAGAGTTGTCTTTAATTATTGTATGACCTGCGTGTCAATCATTAAGCGCTATGTAATGCTTTACTTTATCGCTAAACGTTAGCTATAGTCGTGGAAGCAACAGTCGGCGCGACAACCTTATGGCGACACGTTGATGGAGATCAAGATGATGGAGATCATGGTGTCATGCCGGTGACGATGGAGATCATGCCGGTGCTTTGGAGATGGAGATCAAAAGCACAAGTTCATGGCCATATCATGTCACTTATGATTTGCATGTGATGTTAATCCTTTTATGCATCTTATTTTGCTTAGGACGACGGTAGCATTATAAGGTGATCCCTCACTTAAATTTCAAGATAAATTGTGTTCTCCCCAAGTGTGCACCGTTGCGAAAGTTCGTCGTTTCGAGACACGCCGTGATGATCGGGTGTGATAGACTCTACGTTCGCATACAACGGGTGCAAGCCATGTTGCACGTGCGGAACACTCGGGTTAAACTTGACGAGCCTAGCATGTACAGACATGGCCTTGGAACACAAGAGACCGAAAGGTCGAACATGAGTCATATAGTAGATATGATCAACATGAAGATGTTCACCATTGAAACCACCTCAACTCACGTGATGATCGGACTTGAGTTGGTGGATTTGGATCATGTTACACTCGAATGACCGGAGGGATGTCAATTTGAGTGGGAGTTTTTAAGTAATATGATTAACTAAACTCATTATCTAGAACAATAGTCTAAGTTGTCTTTGCTATATTTATGTTGTAGATCATGGCTCGCGCAGTAGCACCCCTGAATTTTAATGCGTTCCTAGAGAAAGCTAAGTTGAAAGATGATGGAAGTAACTTTGTGGACTGGGCCCGTAATCTAAGGATTATCCTTACGGCTTCCCAGAAGGCTTATGTCCTTGATGCACCGCTTGGTGATCCACCTGCTCCAGTTGAGTCTCTAGACGTTGTGAACGCCTGGCAGGCTCGTTCTGATGATTACTCAATAGTTCAATGTGCAATGTTGTATGGCTTAGAACCGGGACTTCAAAGACGTTTTGAACGTCATGGAGCATATGAGATGTTCCAGGAATTGAAGTTTATCTTTCAGAAGAATGCCCGGATCGAGAGATATGAGATCTCCGATAAGTTCTATGCTTGCAAGATGGAGGAGAACGGGTCTATCAGTGATCACGTGCTCAGAATGTCTGGGTACTCCACCCGTCTGGCTGAGTTAGGGATGCCCCTTCCGCCAGAGGCTATCACTGACAGAGTTCTTCAATCATTGCCACCTAGCTACAAGAGCTTCGTGTTGAACTATAACATGCACGGGATGAACAAGTCAGTCGCCGAGCTGTTTGCGATGCTGAAAGCCGCTGAGTCTGAAATTCAGAAGGAGCATCAAGTGTTGATGGTCAATAAAACCACTAGTTTCAAGAAAAATGGCAAGGGTAAGAAGGGTAACTCCAAGAAGAGTGGCAAAGCAGTTGCTCCTCTCGTGAAGAAACCCAAGGCTGGACCCAAACCAGAAACTGTGTGTTTTCATTGCAAGGGAACTGGACACTGGAAGCGGAATTGCCCCAAGTATTTGGCTGACAAGAAGGCGGCCAACAACAAACAAGGTATATATGATATACATGTTATTGATGTGTACCTTACCAACTCTCGTTGTAGTGCCTGGGTATTTGATACCGGTGCGGTTGCTCATATTTGCAACTCAAAACAGGAACTGCGGAATAGACGGAGGCTGGCAAAGGACGAAGTGACGATGCGCGTGGGAAATGGTTCCAAGGTTGATGTGATCGCCGTCGGCACGCTCGCTCTTCGATTACCGTCGGGATTAGTGATGAACCTAAATAAGTGTTATTTGGTGCCTGCGTTAAGCATGAACATTATATCTGGATCTTGTTTATTGCGAGACGGTTACTCATTTAAATCAGAGAATAATGGTTGTTCTATTTATATGAGTAATATCTTTTATGGTCATGCACCCAATGTGAGGGGTTTATTCTTGTTGAATCTCGATAGTAATGATACACATGTTCATAACATTGATGCCAAAAGATATAGAATTGATAATGATAATACCACTTTCTTGTGGCACTGCCGTTTAGGTCATATTGGCGTAAAACGCATGAAGAAGCTCCATGCTGATGGACTTTTGGAGTCACTTGATTTTGAATCACTTGACACATGTGAGCCATGCCTCATGGGCAAGATGACTAAAACGCCGTTCTCTGGAACAATGGAACGGGCAAGTGACTTATTGGAAATCATACATACTGATGTGTGCGGTCCGATGAGTATTGAGGCGCGCGGTGGTTATCGTTACTTTCTCACCTTCACTGATGACTTAAGTAGATATGGGTATATTTACTTAATGAAACACAAGTCTGAAACATTTGAAAAGTTCAAACAATTTCAGAGTGAAGTTGAGAATCATCGTAACAAGAAGATTAAATTCCTACGATCTGATCGAGGGGGAGAATATCTGAGTTATGAGTTTGGCAGTCACTTAAGACAGTGTGGAATTGTTTCACAATTGACACCGCCTGGAACACCACAGCGTAATGGTGTGTCCGAACGTCGTAATCGAACCTTATTGGATATGGTGCGATCTATGATGTCTCTTGCCGATTTGCCACTATCGTTTTGGGGTTATGCATTAGAGACAGCTGCATTCACTTTAAATAGGGCACCATCGAAATCCGTTGAGACGACGCCATATGAACTTTGGTTTGGCAAGAAGCCAAAGCTGTCGTTTCTTAAAGTTTGGGGATGTGATGCTTATGTCAAAAAGCTTCAGCCTGAAAAGCTGGAACCCAAAGCGGAGAAATGCGTCTTCATAGGATATCCAAAAGAGACAGTTGGGTATACCTTCTACCTCAGATCCGAAGGTAAAGTGTTTGTCGCTAAAAACGGAACATTTCTTGAGAAAGAGTTTCTCTCGAAAGAATTGAGTGGGAGGAAGATAGAACTTGATGAGGTTGTTGAACCTTTACTTCAACCTGAGAGTAGCGCAGCGCAGAAAGTTGTTTCTGTGGAGCCTACATTAGCTGAAGAGGAAGTTAATGATGATGATCATGAAGCTTTGGATCAAGTTGCTATCGAACCTCGTAGGTCGACAAGGACGCGTACTGCTCCTGAGTGGTACGGCAACCCTGTCTTAGAGGTCATATTGTTAAACAACGATGAACCTACGAGCTATGGAGAAGCGATGATGGGCCCGGATTCCGAGAAGTGGTTAGAGGCCATGAAATCCGAGATGGGATCCATGTATGAAAACAAAGTATGGACTTTGGAAGTATTACCTGAAGGGCGTAAGGCCATTCAGAACAAATGGATCTTTAAGAGGAAGACGGACGCGGACGGTAATGTCACCGTCTATAAAGCTCGACTTGTGGCAAAGGGTTTTTCACAAGTTCAAGGAGTTGACTACGATGAGACCTTCTCACCCGTAGCGATGCTTAAGTCCGTCAGAATCATGTTAGCAATAGCTGCCTTTTTCGATTATGAAATTTGGCAGATGGATGTCAAAACAGCGTTCCTTAACGGTTACCTTAAGGAAGAGTTGTATATGATGCAACCAGAAGGTTTTGTCGATCCAGAGAATGCTGACAAAGTTTGCAAACTCCAGCGATCCATTTATGGACTGGTGCAAGCATCTCGGAGTTGGAATCTTCGTTTTGATGAGGTGATCAAAGCGTTCGAGTTTATACAAGTTTACGGAGAAGCTTGTATTTACAAGAAAGTGAGTGGGAGCTCTATAGCGTTTCTAATATTATATGTGGATGACATATTGCTGATTGGAAACAATATAGAAATGCTGGAAAGCGTAAAGGAATATTTGAACAAGAGTTTTTCAATGAAGGACCTAGGAGAAGCTGCTTTCATATTAGGCATCAAGATCTATAGAGATAGATCAAGACGCTTAATAGGACTTTCACAAAGCACATACCTTGATAAGATTTTGAAGAAGTTCAAAATGGATCAGTCCAAGAAGGGGTTCTTGCCTGTTTTGCAAGGTGTGAAGTTGAGTAAGACTCAATGCCCAGTGACTGCAGAAGATAGAGAAAAGATGAGTGTCATCCCCTATGCTTCGGCCATAGGCTCTATCATGTATGCAATGCTGTGCACAAGACCCGATGTCAGCCTTGCCATAAGTATGGTCGGAAGGTTTCAAAGTGATCCAGGAATGGAACACTGGACGGCGGTCAAGAATATCCTGAAGTACCTGAAAAGGACTAAGGACATGTTTCTCGTTTATGGAGGTGATCAAGAGCTCGTCGTAAAGGGTTACGTCGATGCAAGCTTTGACACTGATCCGGATGACTCTAAGTCACAAACCGGATACGTATTTATTCTTAATGGGGGTGCGGTTAGCTGGTGCAGTTCCAAGCAAAGCGTGGTAGCAGATTCTACATGCGAAGCGGAGTACATCGCTGCCTCGGAGGCGGCGAAGGAAGGTGTCTGGATGAAGGAGTTCATGACAGATCTTGGAGTAGTGCCTAGTGCACTTAACCCAATGACTCTGTTTTGTGATAATACTGGTGCCATTGCTCTAGCCAAGGAACCAAGATTTCACAAGAGGACCAGACACATAAAGCGACGTTTCAATTCCATCCGCGATTACATCAAGGAGGACGACATAAATATTTGCAAAGTACACACGGATCTAAATGTTGCAGATCCGATGACTAAACCTCTTCCAAGGGCTAAACATGAACAACACCAGAACTGCATGGGTGTTCGATTCATTACAATGTAAATCACATAGTGATGTGAACTAGATTATTGACTCTAGTGCAAGTGGGAGACTGTTGGAAATATGCCCTAGAGGCAATAATAAATTGGTTATTATTATATTTCCTTGTTAATGATAATCGTTTATTATCCATGCTATAATTGTATTGATTGGAAACTCAAATACATGTGTGGGTACATAGACAACACTGTGTCCCTAGTAAGCCTCTAGTTGACTAGCTCGTTGATCAAAGATGGTTAAGGTTTCCTAGCCATTGACATGAGATGTCATTTGATAACGGGATCACATCATTAGGAGAATGATGTGATGGACAAGACCCAAACTGTAAACGTAGCATTTGATCGTGTCAGTTTATTGCTATTGTTTTCTGCATGTCAAGTATCTGTTCCTTTGACCATGAGATCATGCAACTCACTGACACCGGAGGAATACCTTGTGTGTATCAAACGTCGCAACGTAACTGGGTGACTATAAAGGTGCTCTACAGGTATCTCCGAGGGTGTTTGTTGGGTTGGCATGGATCAAGACTGGGATTTGTTACTCCGTGTGACGGAGAGGTATCTCAGGGCCCACTCGGTAATACAACATCACATTGAGCCTTGCAAGCAAAGTGACTAAAGAGTTAGCCACAGGATCTTGTATTACGGAACGAGTAAAGAGACTTGCCGGTAACGAGATTGAACTAGGTATAGAGATACCGACGATCGAATCTCGGGCAAGTAACATACCGAAGAACAAAGGGAACAGCATACGGGATTAACTGAATCCTTGACATAGAGGTTCGACCGATAAAGATCTTCGTAGAATATGTAGGAGCCAATATGGGCATCCAGGTCCCGCTATTGGTTATTGGCCGTAGAGGTGTCTCGGTCATGTCTACATAGTTCTCGAACCCGCAGGGTCTACACACTTAACGTTTGGTGACGATTAGTATAATTGAGTTATTATGTTGGTGACCGAAAGTTGTTCGGAGTCCCGGATAAGATCCCGGACATGACGAGGATCTCCGGAATAGTCCGGAGGTAAAGATTGATATATGTGATAATAGTGTTTTGATCTCCGAAAGAGTTCCGGAGTTCACCGGAATGGGTTTCGGATGTTTACCGAAGTGTTCGGGTGCAGCAACACTTTATATGGGCCAAAGGGATAAAGCCCACGAGGTATTGGAAAGTGCAAAAGTAGTTTTGCTGCCGCGTAAGCGGTACTACCGCTTGGTGAAGCGGTACTACCGCCCGAGCGGTACTACCGCTTGTGTGAAGCGGTACTACCGCCCAAGCGGTACTACCGCTTGTGTGAAGCGGTACTACCGCTTGTGTGCGGCAGTGCACGGTTCGGCAGGGATCCGAGTTGGACTCTTTCCCTGCGGGCCAAACCGACCTTGTGCGGGCAAAACCGACCCGGAGGAGGCTTTTACTCCAAGTTTAGACCCCAAGGCTCAACATATAAATAGAGGGGCAGGGCTAGCACACGGGACACATCAAGATTTCCCCAAGCCGTGTGCGGCAACCCTAACCCTCTAGTTCCTCCGTCATAATCTCCGTAGTGCTTGGCGAAGCCCTGCAGAGATTGTTCCTCACCACCATCACCACGCCGTCGTGCTGCTGGAACTCAACCACTACTTCACCATCGCTCGCTGGATCGAGGAGGTGAAGGCGTCATCAAGCCGTACGTGTGTTGAACGCGGAGGTGCCGTCCGTTCGGCACTAGTTCGTGATCGGATCGAGGGACGACGTGCGATTTGGATCGCGGAGACGTTCGACTACATCAACCGCGTTTCTTAAACGCTTCCGCTTAGCGATCTACAAGGGTATGTAGATTCACTCTCCTTCTCGCAGATGCTCATCATCATGGATAGATCTTGTGTGTGCGTAGGAAAATTTTTGTTTCCCATGCAACGTTCCCCAACAACCGGAAGCCTGAGCCGCCTGTTCTCTGCGTCTGTTGGCGCGCTCCCGCCGGGATGACCCGGGCTGTTGATGATCCATCTGGGTATGGGTGCGCGTGGAGCGCCCCAGCACCTTCTTCAAAGGCACCACTGACGGGACTCCGAAGCCGGTCACCGGGATCTGGAGGAGAAGAAGCACGGCGTGCGGCAGGCCCTGCTCGGGCTCGCCCGGGAGTAAAGCGGGCGCGCCGCCCGCAGATGAGGCGACGGGCACGGCGAGTGAGCCCCCGGCGCCCAGCGCCGGTGGTCGCGAAGAATGGTGGGGAACCCAGGCCCTCCTTGCGACGGTGACCAACTCGGCGATGTGGTCAGCCCAGGCGTCGAAGCCCCCGTGCGTCGGGCGGTGGCGAAGCATCTCACTCACCATCAGCAGCGCATCATGCGCGTTGAGGTCTCCCACATGGGTACAGTGCGATGTCGGTCCTGTGGGCGCCGCTCGTCCGCCATGCGCCTGGTCGGCACGAGCAGCCACGGTGGTGGAAACGACGTTGGTGGCCTGGTAACGACCGCCCAGCATCGCGCTGCCGTGGCGCGGGTCTTGGACGGTAGTGGCGAGGTTGGTGAAGGCGGATCCTTCGAGGCCGAAAGGAGCTTGTCGGGCGTCGGCCATCGACACGACGGGGCGAAGAAGAAGCGAAGCTTGCTGAAGACTCCGACACGCCCCCTACCTGGCGCGCCAAATGTCAGATTTCGGACTCCGCAAAACCCTAAGAATTTCGAACCCAGGGGCATGTGCGAAGATCCCCAACAGCTTCACCCCCTCCAAGCTCGCAACGCGATGACCCTGCTCGATGGCGAGGAAGAAGATAGCACGTGAGAGTTTACCCAGGTTCGGGCCGCTGCGAAGCGTAAAACCCTACTCCTGCTTTTGGTGGATTGCCTCACGAGGAGGTTTGTGGGTGAACTAGTATAGTGGTGAGTTGTTTCACGAGTGCATTTGTGGCGGTCTTCGATCCCCCTTCCACAGAGCAACCTAGCCTCTATTTATAGCGGCACGGGTCCTCTTCCCTTATCGCAAATGGCGGGAAGGGATCCCACAACGGCCAAATTCGAAAGGGGACAGGAAGTACATCTTATCCTGATGAAAGGTGGTCTTCGCCTACAAAGTAGTCAGTGGTGATGCAGAGGTGGGCTCGGCGATGATGTCCGTCCTGCGGGGCTCGGGGTCTTGTTCTCGTTGCACCAGAAGGGAAACCTTTGGGGGACGCTTTGGGAACTTGCGTGCGCCCCTGCCTCCTTTGCACGAAAGAGGAAGCTGTCTTCTATGGCGCGCTGGTGCCCGCCTGGCCCGCCTTGCGTCATCCTTGGCCTCATGAGGCCGGGCGCTGCATAGAGATCTCCGCCGCTCGGGAGGTGGCCTGGGGAGGCCTATTCCCCCGCGGGTCTTGGCGCTGTTTCCCTTGCAAGCTCGGGGCCTTGCAAGGGCCTTGTGCTGGGTGAGGCCGTGCTGGGCCATACTTGGTCGTCGAGGTGGGCCACGCCCTGGGCCGCAGGCAAGCAAGTCTGGGTACCCCCGTTCCCAGGACGCCGACAATGTGTGCTTACTCCGGCGACTTGAATGACGCCCAATGGTACAACAATTTTTCCTTGGAAGGCAGCGAAATAAACCGGATTGTGAAGAAATTGCTGGGTGAAAACCAAGAAACTTGCAGCAAGGACGGGTTAAAACCTTTCTACGCCCTGAACCCGGATCCTCCGGTACAAAACTTTTGAAATCCTAATCTGGCTTTTCGAACAAACCTTGAGCCTTTTGCCTGCTTGCTCTGATTGCTTAATTTTGCAGGCTACATCTCCTTTCTGGGGTAGGAAACGGAGAAAGACCGCGGCTAACAAGCCCAAAGCCGCCCCAAGCAAGAAGAAGAATAAGGCGGCTGTAGAAGGGCCGTCTCATATGGACGAAGTAGCTGCCATTGATACCCGGTCGGATGTAAATTTAGTCTTTTCTTTGTTTTTCATTGAATCTATCTGACGCCTCTTCCTCTTAGGGCGATGTTGAAACAAGCCGTGCAGGCGATGTTGAGGTAATTTCCATCTCTTCCGACTCAAAACCTTTGCCCCCGTTGAAAACAAGGCGAGTTGTTCGGAAGGTAGGCTTTTCTCACCCGGACGCTCATCTGGACCCTCACTTTGTTTTGAAGAAAACTCAGCACCAGTCTAGGCGTCAGACCCGAAGTGGGAGTGGTGATTTTGTTGAGGGTTTACCTGATAAATCAGCCGCCCGGAAACGACCAGCCAAGGTATTTAACATTCCAATCTTCCAAGGAAATTCTGACTTGTTATGTCAACTTTGATTCCAATGCCTTGGTTTATCAGGAGTCGCCACCTTCGTCAGACGACTCAACTGCATCCAAACTGGCACCCTTTTGTTATCAATCATAGGTAAATTCCTCATCATTTTGCCTGTTAGAGTAGACTATTGTCTCTTCCCACACTTCATACTACACTCTTTAACTTGGCAGGGCCAAAGCCAAGAAAAGGATAACTGACGGGTCTTCTGTTAACCCTGAGGCCCCTGAGCCGAAGATTCCTGATCTGGCGGCTCCTGATGTTCATGTTGATCAACCTGAAGACCTTGAGGAGATCCAAACCGATTTACCTCCTTCATCTGAACCAGCCAGTACTGACGCCGTAACTGTTGAAGCTACATCAGCAGTTAACCTTGACCCGCCCAATCCTTCAGTAACAAACAAAGATGCCCCTGAGGTTGTTATTACTGGGACCGGTTATACCACTCCTGAGATTTCCAAGGTGTTAACAAAGCTTATTGCTAAGGATGAAGCGGTACTGCAAGAAAAAGGGAAGACCAAACTGGAGCTTCCAAATTATGAGAACTTTAGTGTTGAAGATCTTCATGCTGCCTGTTTGGACCGCCTGGCTACGAGCCGTGAAATGGAAATCGGCCTTGTTAGCATGATGAAGAATAAATACGAGGTATGTTCTCCTTTATATGATCGCATCATATATCCTTTTGTAGCCCCCAAGGCCCAGCTTTGTCTTTCTAAGATAAGCCAGGTCTTGCGAATGCTGTGACTGACTCAACCTGTAGCCCCCAAGGGCTGGCTCATCTCCTTGAGATGAGTCGGGTCTTTTAATAACTTGAAGAACTTCGACCTATAGCCCCCAAGGGCCGACTCATCTCCTTGAGATGAGTCGGGTCTTTTAATAACTTGAAGAACTTCGACCTGTAGCCCCCAAGGGCCGACTCATCTCCTTGAGATGCGTCGGGTCTTTGAAGAACTTCAACTTGTAGCCTCCACTCATCTCCTTGAGATGAGTCGGGTCTTTTAATAACTTGAAGAACTTCGACCTGTAGCCCCCAAGGGCCGGCTCATCTCCTTGGGATGAGCCAGGTCTTCTTCACATCTTTAATGTCAAAAGAACTGATATACATTAGCCCCCAAGTGCCGAATATATTGCTTGCAATTTTCTTGGGACTTGACATAGATTTATTTATGATGCAGGAAGCTTTGAAGACAGCCGAATCTAGCGTAGCCAGCTTGAAAAAAGACCTGGAAAAAGGGCAAA
Organism: Elymus sibiricus; assembly: GCA_039707655.1. Lineage (NCBI taxonomy): Eukaryota > Viridiplantae > Streptophyta > Magnoliopsida > Poales > Poaceae > Elymus > Elymus sibiricus. The sequence goes on along the minus strand of CM077669.1, from coordinate 396,522,006 downwards.
CCTCCCAAGCAGAAGTTGAAGAAAAACTTCGCCTCTCGTTGATCGAGCTGGAAAATGCCAAGGCAGGCTTTTTGAAGGAGAAGAAATCCTTTGAAGCTGAAAATGCAACTCTGCTGAAGCGTGCAGAGGATGCTGAGGGCCAGCTCAAACCCATCACCGAGGAGCTGTCCGGGTTAAAGCGGCATATTTCCCAGATGACCCAAGCTATTTTCGGTAAGTGTATATAACCTCTTGTCTCTTTGAGATATAGATATAAAGCGCTCGACGACTCACGTATTGACTTTATTTTGCAGGCCCCCGGACTAGCAGCTTTTATGATAATAGCCTGCTGATGCTTAAAGCTGTTTATTCCCTGACAGAGCAACTCTACGCTGGGAGTCATCTTGCAATCAAGGAAACAATGGGGGATAAGCAGCCTTTAAAGTTTATTAAGAATGTGTTGGAGTGTCTTTCAACCATCCCACAACACATTCTAGAGCTAAAGAGGTCAGCCGCCCGATCTGGTGCAATATATGCATTGAGCCGTGCTTTAGCTTATGGAGAAGAGCTTGACCCAGCTGAGTTAGTGAAGGGCTTCCCCGAGCTCAAGAATGACGGGTCAGAATTTTCTCAGGAGGATTATGCTGCCTGTGTCAAAGATGCTCAAATATTATCCACCCAGTTGGTATCTGAGATGAAACTGAGGAATTATCAGGCGGCTTACGACGCCAACCATACCCGGATTCCTCCACCCGATTTAATATCAAAGAATCTGGCTCCTCAACGGCATGAGCACATCTTTGCCTCTGAAGTTGACGCGTCTCCTATCTTTGATGATGAGGCTGTGTTCCAAGCCTTATCCCACTGCAACTGGGATGTGGATAACCTTCAGATACAGGAACCAGAAGACCAAACGGTGGATAACTCGGAGGCATCTCACGCGCAAGATTAGCCGCCACTGACCCGGATGATGTGGTCGATGATTTGAGCTTTATCAATCACCACTTTGTCAACTTAAGCCCCCAAGCGTGGATGAAAAAACAATTTGTGGCTTCCTTGAGCTTGTAATAGGGATAGCCGAAAACTATCGTCGTGCCATCATGCATGTTTGCGCCTTTGTTGACGCAAGATACTTATTTTTCTGGGCTTGATCCCTTTTCTGCTACTTTACCGCCCTGTTATTCACATAATCCTTTTACCGATGAGCGCTTTTGGTAAGATAGAGCTGGGAAAAATGAGCCGACAGAAGGTCTTGATCTTCTAGATTTTAACAATCTATTTTTCTTTCAACAATGTTGAAGATTTGTATGTCTTGTCAATTGGTCACTTATGCGAACTCAATTGTTCAACCCGGTCTTTGAAGCGTAAGCTGGTAGTAACTTTGAACCCGAAACTTGCTATAATGAACAAAGCCAAATAAGGCAATATTGACAAGCCGGCCTGATGAGACCTGGCAAAAACTGATATTCAAAATTTAAGGTCCTTTTAGCCCTTTAACCAATAATATAATTTTATGCTGGTCATGCAACTGATAACCCGGTTATTTCATGTATAAACCGGTAATGAAAATAAGGCGTGCCCAAAACATTTTATGTGATGAATTTCAGCACATAGTACTGTTTTAGGAACTGGCTTTCGAAGCTTAGAAATATAAGGCAACCCCTTTTGAAGGCAGCTTTGAAGGTTTCAACCGCATGATCCTGGTTAGTTTAACCGAGATGCTGGTCGGCTAAAAAGGCTTCATAAGAAAATGTCTTGTGATATATTCTGATCTGAAAATCAGCTTTCCGCGTAAGCATGACGTGATGACGATGTGAAGGATGCAATAACATATGCTCATAATGTCAAGATAATTCGTCGGCTTTCGAGGCTCGACAGGGAAAGACCGGTTTTCGAGGCTCGAGTCTTGCTTCAATGAAGCGGGTATGATAACCCATGGTTTATCCTAGCTTTCTGTATGCCGGCTCTCTCATGACTCAAGCCGGTGTTTTAACCTTAACGAGTTCAGGGTCCAAAAAGGATTGACTTGTCAAGAGTACACGGGGTCATCTGATCGGAGTCGCATCAAGCGTACATGCAGGTTTAACCATATATGGCGTTTATTTTTGCCGGGTCAAGAGGGTGAGAAAGCTAAGCCCGATGGGCTGGAAGCCCCCAAATGCCCTTTGTATTATGGCGTTATTATGCCGGGTCACAAGGGTGAGAAAGCTAAACTCGATGAGTTGGAAGCCCCCAGGTGCCCTTTGTTTTGGAAAATAAAGACTCAAACTCAATCTGTAGGTTGAAACGACAAAATACGCCGGCTTTATTCATACTCGAAACATAAAGAAGTATATAAAGAATTTCGGAAAGGGGGAAGAAATTACAAAAAAGGAGTCGGTGGAGCTAAGCTTAATAAGGCCACTGGTGTTCCAGGGCCGGCTTGTTTCCCTCTCGGAGGCATAAAATTTCTACTTGAGACCCTCCAGAGCATGATTTTTATCCAGGAATTCAGGTGTTAGTGGTACTGGCCGTTATTCAACTGCTTGGGATTACTTTGAAATCCTCCTTGGTTATTATGCCGATTGCCCTGGCCAGGATGCTGCCCATTGCCATAATTTCCCTGATGTTGAAAACCAGCCCCAGGGCCACCTTGTGACCCGCCAGGTCCGTGTTGACCCGGGTGTCCTCCACCATTACCTCCTGGATTATTCTGGAAAGCCTGGTTACGGAACTCTTGCATGATGTAACAGTTCTCCCACGAGTGGGTAGCCGGCTTATCCTGAGTGATGTGTGATGTCTACTATGCAACCTTCTTCTTGTAGACTCGTGTTGGGCCTCCAAGAGCAGAGTTTTGTAGGACAGTAGCAAATTTCCCTCAAGTGGATGACCTAAGGTTTATCAATCCGTGGGAGGCGTAGGATGAAGATGGTCTCTCTCAAACAACCCTGCAACCTAAAAAAAAGAGTCTCTTGTGTCCCCAACACACCCAATACAATGGTAAATTGTATAGGTGCACTAGTTCGGCGAAGATATGGTGATACAAGTGTAATATGGATAGTAGATATAGATTTTTGTAATCTGAAAATATAAAAACAGCAAGGTAGCAAGTAACAAAAGTGAGCACAAACGGTATTGCAATGCTTAGAAACAAGGCCTAGGGTTCATACTTTCACTAGTGCAAGTTCTCTCAACAATACTAACATAGTTGAATCATATGTAAATCCCTCACGTGCGACAAAGAGTTCACTCCAAAGTCACAAATAGCGGAGAACAAACGAAGAAATTATTGTAGGGTACGAAACCACCTCAAAGTTATCTCTTCCGATCAATCTTATGAGCTATCCCTATAATTGTCACGAACAGCCCTAGAGTTCGTACTAAAATAACACCTTAAGATACACATCAACCAAAACCCTAATGTCACCTAGATACTCCAATGTCACCACAAGTACCCATGGGCTTGATTATACGATATGCATCACATAATTTCAGATTCGTCATGTTCAATCCAACACAAGGAACTTCAAAGAGTGCCCCAAAATTTCTACCGGAGAGTCAAGACGAAAACGTGTGCCAACCCCTATGCATAGATTCCCAAGGTCACGGAACCCGCAAGTTGATCACCAAAACATACATCAAGTGGATCAATAGAACATCCCATTGTCACCACGGATATCCCATCGCAAGACATACATCAAGTGTTCTTAAATCCTTAAAGATTCAATCCGATAAGAAAACTTCAAAGGGAAAACTCAATTCATCACAAGAAGATAGAGAGGGGAAAACTCCATATGATTCATCTATATCAATAAAGCTCGTGGAACATCAAGATTGTGCCATCTCAAGAACACGAGAGAGAGAGATCAAACACATAGCTACTGGTACATACCCTCAGCCTCGAGGGTGAACTACTCCCTCCTCGTCATGGAGACCGCCGGGATGATGAAGATGTCCTCCGGTGATGGTTTCCCCCTCCGGCAGGGTGCCGGAACGGGCTCCCGATTGGTTTTTCGTGGCTCTGGAGGCTTGCGGCGGCGGATCCCGATCTAGGTTTCTTTCTGGGGGTTTTAGTATTTATAGGAATTTTTGGCGTCGGTCTCACGTCAAGGCGGTGCCCGAGGAGTCCACAAGCCAGGGGGGCGCACACTGGGGGGGGGGGGCGCCCCACAGGCTTATGGCCTCCTCGGTCACTTCCTGGCCCAGCTTTTTGCTCCAGTATTTTTTATATTTTCCAAAAATATTCTCCGTAAATTTTCAGCCCATTCCGAGAACTTTTATTTCTGCACAAAAACAACACCACGGTAGCTCTGCTGAAAACAATGTCAGTCCGGGTTAGTTCTAATAAAATCATACCAAAATCATATAGAATTATTGTAAACATGGCATGAATACTTCATAAATTATAGATATGTTGGAGACGTATCAGCATCCCCAAGCTTAATTCCTGCTCGTCCTCGAGTAGGTAAATGATAAAAGAAATAATTTATGAAGTGTGAATGCTACCCAACATGTTCATCATATCCTTTTCTTCTTTGTATAGCATGGACATTTGGACTTGTAAATGATTCAAAGCAATAGTCTAGTTTTAACATAATGACTTCAATACTCAAGCATGTCGACAAGCAACCATGTCTTTCAAAATATCAACACTAAAGAAAGTTATCCCTAGCCCATCATGCTCAATCATTGATCCATTCATGAAACACACTCAAATATTAGCTATGCCCAATGCTCAAGTACGATCATAGTGCCCCCTAGTTGGTGCTTATAAGAGAAGATGGAGACTCAAAGCAAAATAAAAATTGCATAAAGTAAATAGATAGGCCCTTCGCAGAGGGAAGTAGGGATTTGTAGAGGTGCTAGAGCTCAAGGTTTAAATTGAGAGAGAAAAATATTTTGAGTGGCATGCTTTTCCTGTCAACGAAAACGACAAAGTAGCTCACAATACTTTCCATGCTAGATACATTATAGGCGGTTCCCAAACAGAAAATAAAGTTTTTACTCCCCCTCCACCAATCAATCACACTCCACGGCGAGCCGAATCCACGGGTACCGTCCATACAAACAACAATCCTGGGGGAGTTTTGTTTCATTATATTTTGATTTGATTTTTGAGCATGGAACTGGGCATCCCGAATACCAGCCACTTTCTCATGAATGATAATGAATCAACACATATCATGAGAATAACACACCTAGCATGGAAAAATATTGGACACTCCCCACCGTTTCATGAGCGGTACGGGCACACAAAAGAGAAAATTTATTTTGAAAATTTAGAGATGGCACATACAAATTTGCTTTGGAACGGCATGCAAATACCGCATATAGGTAGGTATGGTGGACTCATAAGGCAAAACTTGGTTTAAGGATTTTGGATGCACAAGTAGTATTTCTACTTAGTACAAATGAAGGCTAGCAAATAGATTGGGAAGCAACCAAACCAAGGAACGAAAAATCACATAAGTGAGCATTGAATCATAACTAACACCGAATAATGCACCACAAGTAGGATGTAACTTCATCGCATAACTATTGACTTTCGTACTTGCATAGGGAATCACAAACCTTAATACCAATATTCCTACTAAAGCATAATTACTCACTAACATGACTCACATATTACTATCATCATGTTTTAAAACTATTACAAAGAATCAAGTTTAATTTATCCCATGATCTTCATGAAAGTTTTTATTATATCCTCCTTGGATATCTATCACTTTGGGACTAGTTTCATATGTTTCTATTGCTATTTGGCAAGCTCAAACAAATTTAAGTGAAGTACAGGAGCATAAAAATTTCATATCTCAAAAAGGTATAAGTGAAGCATGAGAGGAAATGACAAGCTACTTTCAAAAGATATAAGTGAAGATCAATGAGTAGTCAAACAATTAAGTAGCTATGTGAGGACTCTCTCTCAATAAATATTTTCAGATCTTAAGCATTTTATTAAGCAGCAAGCAAAAGAAAAATAATAGCACTCCAAGAATAGCACGCATCATGTGAACGAATAAAAATTTAGGCTCAACATAGGCTAACCGATAATTGTTGATGAAGAGAGGTGGGACGCGTAGCATCCCCAACCTTAGATGCTTGAGACTTCTTGAAATATTTACTTGGGGTGCCTTGGGCATCCCCAAGCTTGATCCTTTGTATCCCGTTCAATCTTCTCATATCATGGTTTCACCTATTCTCAAAAACTTCATCCACACAAAACTCGAAAAGAACTTGTGAGATAGGTTAGTACACATAATAATAAATCAACTCTTTATGTACTGCCAAGACAAGTTGCACAATAATTATCAAACATCATCTACTGTTTACTATCATTTCCACAATTTATATCTACCAATATAGGCTATGGAAACTATAGGATAAGTAGATAACAAAACTATGACAGCAATCTGTCCAAACAGAACAGTCTGTAGCAATTTATGAAAATAGTGTACTTCTGTAACTCAAAAAATTATGAAAATTTAGGACATGCTATAAAATTTATATGACAACACTGTGTAAAAATTTCAAAAACTTTCCACATTCAAGTAAAATATGAAAATTCAAACACTACAGCCAAAGTTTCTGTTTTTACACAGCACTCATCAAAACATGCAATGCAAGCATCCTAAGGCAATTCTTGGAACTTTTTATTGAAAAACAAGATTATAAATAACACCTAACAGAAAACAAGAAAATAAAATGACACTCCAAGCAAAACTCATATTATGTGACGAATAAAAATATAGCTCCAAGTAAGATATACCGATAGTGTTGAAGACGAGGCGCTTGAGTCTTCCTTGGATATTACCTTGGGGGTGCCTTGGGCATCCCCAAGCTTAGGTTCTTTTCACTCCTTATTCTCCTCATATTGGTGTCTCACCCAAAACTTGAAAACTTCAATCACACAAAACTTAACGGAACTTCGTGAGAAGGGTTAGTGTAGTAAAGAAAGATTATTCACTTAGGTACTGTCAATACAAGATTCATAATTGTTCCCACATGATACCTACTGTATTATATCATTCCCATAATTTATATCACTCAATATAAGCTATGGGAACACTAAAACAAGCAAACTATGCATGCAAAACAGAATCTGTCAAAAACAGAACAGTCTGTGAAGATCTGTAGTGTAACCATACTTCCCTGTCTCTAAAAATTCTGAAAAATTAGGAAAACCTGAAGGATTTGTATATTGAGACTTTGTAAAAATTTCAGATCATTATCACGCTCCAGTAAAAAATGAAAATTCCTGTACTGGAGTCAAAAGTTTCTGTTTTGGTTCAGCATCAATTCTACTCATCTTGTGAGTCATCCCAAAGGCTTTACTTGGCACTTTATTGAAATAAAAGACACAAAACATGATTACTACAGTAGATTAATCATGTGAACACACAAAAACAGAAAGCAAAAGTGTTGGGTTGTCTCCCAACAAGCGCTTTTCTTTAATGCCTTTTAGCTAGGCATGCTGATTTCAATGATGCTCACATAGGAATAGTATCTGAAACATGCAAGGGAGCATCATGAAACACATGAAAAGCACATTTAAGTCTAACCCACTTCCTATGCATAGGGATTTTTTGAGAAAACAATTTATGGGAGCAAGAATCAACTAGCATAGGAAGGCAAAACAAGCATAACTTCAAAACTTTGAACACATAGAGAGGAAACTTGATATTATTGCAATACCTACAAGCATATGTTCCTCCCTCATAATAATTTTCAGTAGCATCATGAAGGAATTCAACAATATAACTATAACGTAAAACATTCTTTTCTTGATCTACAAGCATAGAAAATTTATCACTCTCCACATTAGCAAATTTCTTCTCATCCATGGTAGTGGGAGCAAACTCAACAAAATAACTATCATGAGATACTTGATTGACATAACCACATTCAATACTAAAATCATGATGACAAGTTTCATGGTTACTATCACTCTTTATAGCATACATGTCATCATCATAATCATCATAGATAGGAGGCATGCCATCATCATAATATATTTGCTCATCAAAACTTGGGGGACTAAAAATATCATCTTCATCAAACGTAGCATCCCCAAGCTTGTGGCTTTGCATATCATTAGCATCATGGATATTCAGAGAATTCATACTAGCAACATTACAATCATGCTCATCACTCAAGGAATTCTCATTAATTATTTTCATAATTTCTTCCTCTACCAATTGAGCACAATTTTCTGAATCCTTATTTTCATGAAAGACATTATAAAGATGAAACAAATGATGCAACCTAAACTCCATTTTTTTGTAGTTTTCTTTTATAAAACCAAACTAGTGAAAAACAAGAAACTAAAAGATTTAATTGCAAGATCTAAAGATATACCTTCAAGCAATCACCTCCCTGGCAACGGCACCAGAAAAGAGCTTCGTTGACGGGATGTGAGTGCCGCTTACCTGGCCTCCCCGGCAATGGCGCCAGAAAAGAGCTTGATGTCTACTACGCAACCTTCTTCTTGTAGACTCGTGTTGGGCCTCCAAGCGCAGAGTTTTGTAGGACAGTAGCAAATTTCCCTCAAGTGGATGACCTAAGGTTTATCAATCCGTGGGAGGCGTAGGATGAAGATGGTCTCTCTCAAACAATCCTGCAACCAAATAGAAGAGTCTCTTGTGTCCCCAACACACCCAATACAATGGTAAATTGTATAGGTGCACTAGTTCGGCGAAGAGATGGTGATACAAGTGTAATATGGATAGTAGATATAGATTTTTGTAATCTGAAAATATAAAAACAGCAAGGTAGCAAGTAACAAAAGTGAGCACAAACGGTATTGCAATGCTTAGAAACAAGGCCTAGGGTTCATACTTTCACTAGTGCAAGTTCTCTCAACAATACTAACATAGTTGAATCATATGTAAATCCCTCACGTGCGACAAAGAGTTCACTCCAAAGTCACAAATAGCGGAGAACAAACGAAGAAATTATTGTAGGGTACGAAACCACCTCAAAGTTATCTCTTCCGATCAATCTTATGAGCTATCCCTATAATTGTCACGAACAGCCCTAGAGTTCGTACTAAAATAACACCTTAAGATACACATCAACTAAAACCCTAATGTCACCTAGATACTCCAATGTCACCACAAGTACCCATGGGCTTGATTATACGACATGCATCACATAATTTCAGATTCATCATGTTCAATCCAACACAAAGAACATCAAAGAGTGCCCCAAAATTTCTACCAGAGAGTCAATACGAAAACGTGTGCCAACCCCTATGCATAGATTCCCAAGGTCACGGAACCCGCAAGTTGATCACCAAAACATACATCAAGTGGATCAATAGAACATCCCATTGTCACCACGGATATCCCATCACAAGACATACATCAAGTGTTCTCAAATCCTTAAAGATTCAATCTAATAAGAAAACTTCAAAGGGAAAACTCAATTCATCACAAGAAGATAGAGAGGGGAAAACTCCATATGATTCATCTATATCAATAAAGCTCGCGGTACATCAAGATTGTGCCATCTCAAGAACACGAAAGAGAGAGAGATCAAACACATAGCTACTGGTACATACCCTCAGCCTCAAGGGTGAACTACTCCCTCCTCGTCATGGAGACCGCCGGGATGATGAAGATGGCCTCCGGTGATGGTTTCCCCCTCCGGCAGGGTGCCGGAACGGGCTCCTGATTGGTTTTTCGTGGCTCTGGAGGCTTGCGGCGGCGGAACTCCCGATCTAGGTTTCTTTCTGGGGTTTTTAATATTTATAGGAATTTTTGGCGTCGGTCTCACGCCAAGGTGGTGCCCGAGGAGTCCACAAGCCAGGGGGGCGCGCCTTAGGGGGGGGGGCGCCCCCAGGCTTGTGGCCTCCTCGGTCACTTCCTGGCCCAGCTTTTTGCTCCAGTATTTTTTATATTTTCCAAAAATATTCTCCGTAAATTTTCAGCCCATTCCGAGAACTTTTATTTCTGCACAAAAACAACACCACGGTAGCTCTGCTGAAAACAGCGTCAGTCCGGGTTAGTTCTAATAAAATCATACCAAAATCATATAGAATTGTTGTAAACATGGCATGAATACTTCATAAATTATAGATACGTTGGAGACGTATCACTGTGCTTAGGGCAAGGCGCTTTAAGCACCTCCTCATAATTGCGAGGTTTATTCCCATTATAAGCCCCTCCGGGTCGATCATTGCGGAGTTGATTCTTGAAGCCTGTGTTAGTATTGGCCACAAAGTCCGACCCGCCATCAGGTTGCTTCCGCTTATTATTTTGGGCCCCGTGGTTACCACCGTGACCATGCTGACCTTTCCCTCCATCAGCTTTTTTGCCTTTGGTGGTCTTGTCCTCATCTGAGCCGGGATCCTTCATGCTATCTGACTCGGCATATTTGGTGAGGACATCCATCAAGTCGCCCATGTCTTGTACCTTTCGCTTGAGCCGTCCGAGCTTCTGAACCAAAGGCTGGAAGTGACAGTTCTTTTCCAATATTAGGAGTGCTTGAGCCGCCGTGATGATGTCCGATGAGTGGATAATTTCCATGACCCGGCGAGTCCAATGGTGGGCCGACTCGTCCACTCGTTGAACGCAATGCTGTAGGTCTACTATCGTCATAGGATTTTTGCAGGTTCCTTGGAAATTCTTGATGAATCGCTCTTTCAGCTCGGTCCATGTGTTGATGGAGTTGGGCGGCAAGTTTTTCAACCACGTCCGAGCCGGTCCTTCCAACATCATGGTTAAATATTTAGCACATACAGCGTCACTGACATCCAGTATATCCATTGCCAACTCATAACTTTCGATCCAGGACGCTGGCTCAAGATCTGCCGTGTAGTTTGGCACCTTACGAGGCCTCTTGAAGTCTTTGGGCATGCGCTCAGCGCAGAGTGCCGGGGATAAGCATGGTATACCAATCGTCCTACTGTTGGACCTAGCCCCCAAACTCGCCAGTTGAGGGTGAAGCTGCTGAATCGCCCGTGCTGCGGCTTTCGCTTCTGCCTGTCGTGCGCCTCTTGCTGCATCAACAACTGCCTGGGCGTCTGACGACATGGGACGGGTTGGGGAGACCTGAGGCTGTTGCCTTCGCCCACTGCTGGAAATGGCCGGGGACTCCACATGACGGCCCTTGCTAGCGTAGGGAGTGGAATGCATCCGATCCCGACTGTATGAGTACTGTGCCTGTTGTACCACAGCTGTTTTCAGCATCTCTATAGCGTTTCTAGCCTCAACCTCAACAGGGGAGTTTCCGTTAATAGGTAGTGCTTCCAAATTCTGGGTTGCTGCCAACATGTTGTCAACAGGATTGGAAAAGTGGCCCCACGGAGTCTGGAATCGCCGAGCCGGGGAGTGAGCCGGCGGGGATTGTGCCGGTTCCTCTTGCCGATTCCCGGGTTGTTGAACAGTCCCTGGTGTATGTTGTGGGGTATTAAAAAGCCGTTGTGGCTCAAGGTTCGGAGGGAGCTCGCGGTGGCGTGTTCTCTCAAAAACTGCCTCCAATGCCTCCCTCTGAACTCCTAACCGCCAGGCCTCGGCCTTAAGGCGTTCCATCTCTTGATGTATGCGAGCCTGCAACTCCGCCATTCGTGCGTTTTCAGCATCAATTTCCTTCTGTACCTCAACTATCTGACTACGCAATTTGGTTAGCTCCACATTGCGCTCTTCCTGATTTTCTGTAGTAACTGGTGTGTCCACGAGTTTTGCCATCTCGGCCATGAGATCAGTCATGGCTTGAGCCGGCATTTTAGTTGTCCCACCAGAACTTCCAGCTACGGCCGGATCTGGAACCATCGTAGCCCCCGCCATGTAAACGGCGACTTGACGTGGCGACTCGTTGTATTCCTCAATGGCCTCGGTTTCCAACAAGCCCCCAAGCCCACCATCATAAAGAGGACAGATCGACTCCGTATCTCCTGTTGATGATCCACCGTCTTAGTTGACCAGGGCGTCACCGCTGGAGGCTGGCTCATTCGAAAGGCTCATTCCTTGCGTGAAGCCGACGAAGACATGATGAAGGCCGCCCTGGCGTTGACTAGCTTGGGCGCTCCAAGCTGGCTTGTCGATGTTGATGTTGATGTCTGACTCGGAGGTCTCTAAACCAATCTCTCCTACGGGACCTCGAAGCCCACGTTCGACCGGGTCAGCTTTGATGCTCCAAGCCGGTTCATTGACGTAGATCTTGTCGTGGCGGCTCTTGATCATCTGATTAACCGCAAACTTCCCAAATCCTGGTAGGATTCCCTTTGAAAACTCAACTCCACCAGGCGAAGGCCCCACGATGGGCGCCAACTATCGTGGTTTTGTCAACCCGGCAGATGTCTTTATGAAAGGACTTAGGTGTGAGGCCATCGCCGCTAGGTGGCGACTCGAAGGGGTTGAACGAGAGAGAGAGAGTCGGGTTTACCCAGGTTCGGCCCCTCCGATGGAGGTAATAGCCTACGTCCTGCTTTGTGTGTATTTGATGGGTAGATCTCGATTACAAGGGTGCGGAAAACCTAACCTAGCTATCGAGAGATTGTAACTTGAGTCTTTCGGTCCTAGGGGCCAGCCTTTATATATAGGTCAAGCCCTAGGGTTTACAATAGAGTCCAGGTCACATCGTGTCCCGTAACCCACAATGTCTCTACTTGCCTTGTGCCTTAGAGAAATCCGGCCGGCGTCTTCAGCTTCGTGGGCCTTGAGCCGCCATCTTCAAGTGTTGGGCCGCCTGGCGACTCTAGCCAGCCACCGCCTCGTTGTCCTCGTCTTCATGACACAGCCCATCTTGAACTTGATCACAAAACTGTCAACATGCCAACCCGGCCCAGTAGGGCGGGTTATATCGTGGAGTTATATCCCCGACACTTGGTGGCCTCCACCTTCTTGGCTAGGGCGCCATCGAGGGCTGCCTTTGCTTCGACGGCTTCCTTCTTGCTCTCCTTGAGGGCAGCGGAGAGCCGCTCTAGCAAGCTGGCGAGCTCCAGACGCTCTCCAGCGAGGTGCGCTTCAACATCTTGGGAGGCTCCCACAAACCAATCGAGCGCGGCCCGAGCATCGAACAAGGCCTCTTGCCCGAGCGGGGCGCGATGGCTCAGGTGCGCGAGGGTCGGGCGGAGCACTAGCGCCACAACACTGGTCTTTGCCTGAGGTGCCGGGGGCTTTGGCTTTTCCTCAGCAGCCGGCCCACGTGGCGCGTCGGGCGGAGCCGCCGCGTTAGCCCCATCGGCCCCAGAAGCAAGCCCAGTCTGGGATTGCCCCTAAAGGTTCCCCGCACCATATTCGGCTTTGAGAGCGGCGACACTTGATGGGGGATCCCGCGCCAGCTCTGGCTCGATAGGCTGGGGGGCTGCGGCCACGACGGGAGGTGCCGGGGGCTGGGCCTCTGCTGTCTCGGCGATTGGTCCCCCCGGCTGCGTAGAGGAAAAGCTGGGCGTCGCCGCGCCCCCCGCACACCCAGGCATGGCATCGGCCTAGTGTGGAGCTCCCCCACGCCCTCCAAGGTTACGGCCTAGCGTCGACGTCGCCTCCGAGGCGCGTGTCACCTTCGCCACGGCGTCGATCTTCTTCTTCTTCCCGTCGCCACTGCCTCGGCGCCTGCGCGGATGAAGAATTAGCATGGGCAAGCAGTTCATGGGCGCAAGGCGTAAGCAGAAGCTCGGGCACTTACTCATCCTCGGCGGCCCACTTCCACTTCTTCTCGGTGGCAGGAGGCGCGCCCCCGCCGCCCTCGGGCACCCCCTGGTGACGCCGAAAGAGCGCTCGGCGTGACCCCTTGATACGTCCATTTTGCATCATGATTTCCTACTATTATTTACTTTGTTTTGTTGAATAATAATGCTTTGGGGAGTGATTCTAATGCCTTTTCTCTCATAATATGCAAGGTTTACACAAAGAGGGAGAATACCGGCAGCTAGAATTCTGAACCCAAGAAAAGCACATCAGAGATACCTATTCTACACAACTCCAATGAAGCTGAAAATTTATGGAGATTATTTTTGTATTTAATAATAATTACTAGAGCTGAAAACTACCGGAGGTGGGCTCCCAGGTGGGCACCATCCACCAGGGCGCGCCCGGCGCGCCCTGGTGTATCGTGCCCAGCCTGGCCCACTTCCGGTGCCCATCTTCTGGTATAAATTCCCAAAAAACCTAAAAAAATTAGGAGGAGGACTTTCGGGAAGAAGCGCCGCCGCCTCAAGGCGGAACTTGGGCAGGAGCACTTTTGCCTTCCGGCGGAGCGATTCCGCCGGGGGAACTTCCCTCCCGAAGGGAGAAATCGAAGCTATCGTCATCACCAACACCCCTCTCATCTTTGGGAGGCCAATCTCCATCAACATCTTCAACAACACTATCTCCTCTCAAACCCTAGTTCATCTCTTGTGTTCAATCTTTGTATCGGAACCTCATATTGGTACCTATGGGTGACTAGTAGTGTTGATTACCTTGTGTAGTTGATTACTATATGGTTTATATGGTGGAAGAATATATGTTCAGATCCATTATGCTATTCATTACTCCTCTGATCTTGAGCGTGATTATTATTTGCGAGTACTTACCTTTGTTCTTGAGGTCACGGGAGAAGTCATGTTGCGAGTAATCATGTGAATTTGATATGTGTTCGATATTTTGATGATATGTATGTTGTGATTCCCTTAGTGGTGTCATGTGAACGTCGACTACATGACACTTCACCATTCATGGGCCTAAGGGAATGCATTGTGGAGTAGTTATTAGATGATGGGTTGCTAGAGTGACAGAAGCTTAAACCCTAGTTTATGCGCTACTTCGTAAGGGGCTGATTTGGATCCACATGTTTAATGCTATGGTTAGAATTTGTCTTAATACTTTTATCGTAGTTGTGGATGCTTGCGAGGGGGTTAATCATAAGTAGGTTGTTAGTTCAAGTAAGAATAGCACCTTAGCACCGGTCCACCCACATAACAAATTATCAAAGTAGCGAACACGAATCAAACCAACATGATAAAAGTGACTAGACGAAATTCCCGTGTACCCTCAAGAACACTTTGCCTATTACTAGTGATTGTTCTGGCTTGTCCTTTGCCTCAAAAGGATTGGGCTACCTTGATGCACCTTGTTTACCGTTATCTTTACTTGGTCGTTACAAATTACCTTGCTATCAAACTATCTGTTACCTACAATTTCAGTGCTTGCAGAGATTACCTTGCTGAAAACCGCTTGTCATTTCCTTCTGCTCCTCGTTGGGTTTGACACTCTTACTTATTGAAAGGACTACGATTGATCCCCTATACTTGTGTGTCATCAAGACTCTTTTCTGGCGCCGTTGCCGGGGAGTGAAGCGCTCTTGGTAAGGGGAAATCGGTAAGGAAAAATTTATACTACGTGCTGAAATTTATTGCTACTTGCTACTATGGAGAACAATCCTTTGAGGGGTTTATTCGGGGTATCTTCACCTCGACCGGAACCACAATTAGTTACCCCTCAACCTACATCACCTACTAAAAATGTTGCTTATGAAATTCCTTCGTGTATGGTAGAACACTTGCTTGCTAAACCTTATGCAGGAGATGGAACTGAACATCCTGATATGCATCTCTTATATGTGAACGAAATATGTGGATTATTTAAGCTTGAAGGTTTTCCCTTTATCTTTGTAGGGAAAAGCATTGACATGGTATAGGCTATGTGATGATCTTGGATCGTGGAACTGGAATCGTTTGCAATTGGAATTCCATCAAAAGTTTTATCCTATGCATCTAGTTCATCGTGATCGGAATTATATATATAATTTTTGGCCTCGTGAAGGAGAAACTATCGCTCTAGCTTGGGGGAGGCTTAAGTCAATGTTATATTCATGCCCCAATCATGACATTCCGAGGGAAGTTATCATTCAGAATTTTTATGCTCGGCTTTCTCATAATGATCAATCCATGCTCGATACTTCTTGTGCTGGTTCTTATATGAAGAAGACTATTGATTTCAAGTGGGATCTCTTGGAAAGAATTAAACGCAACTCTGAAGATTGGGAACTCAATGAAGGTAATGAGTCAGGTATAAAGCTTGAATTTGATTGTGTTAAATCTTTTATGAATACCGATACTTTTCACAAGTTTAGCACTAAATATGGACTTGACTCTGAGATAGTAGCCTCTTTCTGCGAAGCATTTGCTACTCACGTTGACCTCCCTAAGGAGAAGTAGTTTAAATATCATCCCCCTGTTAAAGAAAAAATTAAAGAACCGGTCATAGCTAGAGAAGAAACCATCTTTTACAATGTTGATCCAGTTGTGCCTACTGCTTATATTGAAAAGCCACCTTTCCCTGTTAGGATAAAGGAACATGCTAAGGTATCAACCATGGTTCGTAAGAGTAATATAAGAGCACCTAAACCCCATGAGAAAATTAAAGTAGAACCTAGTGTTGCTATGGCTAAAGATCTCTTGGAAGAAAATATTGATGGGCATGTCATTTACCTTTGTGATGAAGCTGCTAGAATTGCTAAGCCTGATAAGAAAGATAAACATAGACCTATAGAAGGCTTGCCCGTTGTCTCAGTTAAAATAGGAGATCATTGCTACCATGGTTTATGTGAGTTAGGTGCTAGTGTGAGTGCTATCCCTTTTACCTTATAAAAATAAATTATGAATGAAATAGCACCTGCTCACATGGAAGATATTGATGTTACTATTAAACTTGCTAATAGAGATACTATCACACCACTTGGGATTGTTAGAGATGTTGAAGTCTTGTGTGGGAAAGTAAAATACCCTACTCGTTTTCTAGTTCTTGGTTCCCCACAAGATGACTTTTGTCCCATTATCTTTGGTAGACCTTTCTTGAGCACCGTCAATGCTAAGATAGATTGTGAAAAACAAACTGTCGGTGTCAGTTTTGGTAATGTGTCTCATGAGTTTAATTTTTCCAAGTTTAGTAGACAACCTCGTGATAAAGTGTTACCTAGTGAAGATGAAATAATTGGTCTTGCTTTTATTGCTGTGCCTCCTACTGATCCTTTAGAACAATATTTTCTTGGCCATGAAAATAATATGCACATGCGTGAAAGAAATGAAAAAGATTGAATTTTCTTCGAACAACAACCTCTCTTGAAACACAATTTGCCTATTGAAACTCTTGGAGGTCCTCCTCTACCTAAAGGTGATCCCGTGTTTGAATTGAAACAATTGCCTGACACTTTGAAGTATGCTTATCTTGATGAGAAAAAGATATATCCTGTTATTATTAGTGCTAACCTTTCAGAACATGAAGAAGAAAGATTATTGAAAGTTCTAAGGAAGCATCGGGATGCTATTGGATATACTCTTGATGATCTTAAGGGCATTTGTCCCACTCTATGTCAGCACAAGATCAATATGGAACCAGATGCTAAACCCGTTGTTGATCACCAACGGCGGTTGAATCCTAAGATGAAAGAAGTGGTAAGAACTGAAATATTAAAGCTTCTGGAAGCAGGTATAATCTATCCCATAGCTGATAGTAGATGGGTAAGTCCCGTTCATTGTGTCCCTAAGAAAGGAGGTATTACCGTTCTTCCTAATGATAAGAATGAACTCATTCCACAAAGAGTTGTCACTGGCTATAGAATGGTAATTGATTTTAGAAAATTAAATAAAGCTACTAGAAAAGATCATTACCCTTTGCCTTTCATTGATCAAATGCTAGAGAGACTATCTAAGCACACACACTTTTGTTTCCTAGATGGATATTCTGGTTTCTCTCAAATACCCGTGTCACAATCCGATCAAGAGATAACCACCTTTACTTGCCCTTTTGGAACCTATGCTTATAGACATATGCCTTTTGGTTTATGCAATGCACCTGCTACCTTTCAAAGATGTATGACTGCTATATTCTCTGATTTTTGTGAAAAGATTGTGGAGGTTTTCATGGATGATTTTTCCATTTACGGAACTTCTTTTGATGATTGCTTAAGCAACCTTGATCGAGTTTTGCAGAGATGTGAACAAACTAATCTTGTCTTGAATTGGGAGAAGTTCCACTTTATGGTTAATGAAGGTATTGTCTTGGGGCATAAAATATCCGAACGAGGTATTGAGGTGGATAAAGCTAAAGCTGATGCAATTAAGAAAATGCCATGTCCTAAAGATATTAAAGGTATTTGAAGTTTCCTTGGTCATGCTGGTTTTTATAGGAGGTTCATTAAAGACTTCTCTAAATTTTTTAGGCATCTTACTAATCTTTTGCAAAAGGATATCCCTTTTGTTTTTGATGATGATTGTGTGGAAGCCATTGAAACAGTCAAGAAAGCCTTAACCTCTGCACCTATCATTCAACCACCTGATTGGAACTTGCCTTTTGAAATTATGTGTGATGCTAGTGATTATGCTGTTGGTGCTGTCCTAGGACAAAGAGTTGATAAGAAATTGAATGTTATCCATTATGCTAGTAAAACTCTAGATAGTGCCCAACGAAATTATGCCACTACTGAAAAGGAATTTTTAGCGGTTGTGTTTGCTTGTGATAAATTTAGATCCTATATCGTTGACTCTGTCGGATTTCGGGCTCCATAAAACCCGAAGAGGTTCGAACTCACGGGCGTGTGCGAAGATCTCCACAGCTCCGCCATCAAGCTCACAGCTCGATAGCCTAGCTCGACAAACTCGCTCGATGGCGACGAAGAAGATTAGCACACAAGGATTTACCCAGGTTCGGGCCGCTGCGAAGCGTAAAACCCTACTCCTAATTTTTGGTGGATTGCCTCACGAGGAGGTTTGTGGATGAACTAGTACAGTGGTGACTTGCCTCGCGAGGGCGCTCGGGTGGTGTTGGATCCGTCCTCTCTATAGAGCAGCCTAGCCTCTATTTATAGCGACCCGGGTCCTCTTCCCTTGTTGCAATGGCGGGAAGGGATCCCACAACGGCCAAATTCAAAGGGGGACAAGGAGTATGCCCTTATCCTGACGAAAGGTGGTCTTCGCCTGCAAAGTAGCCAGTGGTGATGCAGAGGTGGGCTCGGTGATGACGTCCATCCTGCGGAGCTCGTGGTCTTGGTCTTGTTGCACTGGAATGGAAACCTTTGGGGGGTGCTTTGGGAGCCTGCGTGCGCCCCTGCCTCCTTTGCACCAAAGAGGAAACTGTCTCCTCTGGCGCGCTGGTGCCCGCCTGGCCCACCTTGCGTCATCTTTGACCTCCCGAGGCCGAGCGTTGCATAGAGATCTCCGCCGCTTAGGAGGGGGCCTGGGGAGACCTCTTCCCTCTAAGGGTCTTGGCGCGGTCTCCCTCGCAAGTGCGGGGCTCTCGCGAGGGCGTTGTCTTGAGCCGGGCCGCGTAGGGCCGTACTTGGTCTCCGTAGTGGGCCACACCCTAGGCCGCAGGCTGGCAGTTCTGGGTACCCCCGTTCCCAGGACGTCGACAGTAGCCTCCGGGCCCAAGGCACGCTCGGCCTGGCTTCGGGGCGGAGCCGGAGAAGATGGCCTGAAGCGCCGCGGGCCCACAAGGCCTGCGAGCCCAGTCTATCGCACGGTAAACAACGAGGAATGGACGCCTCCGCTTCCCCATGGCGCCTCGGCAACCGCTCTGTCTGACCAGCAACCAGCGCACGTCGCGGGGCCATTATTGCCCGGGATGAGGGAAGGTGCCGGTTGGCCTCCATTCGGCTATAAATGGGCGGGGGGGGGGGGGGTGGCGGAACGGAGCCCCCAGCCCATTCCTACTCCTTGCTCCCCCGCCTTCGTCCTTCACCTCCTCTATCATGACGCCTGTGAGGAGGTTTTCCACCGCCGAGAATGGGAAAGGCTGCCAAGGGGTGCCGGACCAACAGCCTCCCAAGAGGAGCAGGGGTCGTCCTCGCAAGTATGCTGAGGCATCGGCGGCGGCGCCCCGTGGGCGTGGGCGTCCCTCCGCGAGGACCGGTGCTTCTGCTGGTGCAGCCAGAGGCGGCGGGCGCGGCGGCCGTGGCCGGGGAGGGAGACCCGCAGTTGGTGCTCAGCCACCGCGCCCGCAAGCCCGCACAGCCGACGTGGGCCTGGAGTTCCTGGTGCCAGTGGAGAGGTCGGCGAGCACCTGGTTGCAGCTCCCGTGCTCCTTCGCGGAGACGTTGTGGGTTAACGAGCCCGCAGGTCTGTGGCTGCAGGCCGATGGTTGTTGCAGCGGCGCGTTGTGGGTGGAGATCGAGGTTACCCCCGCAGGCAATGCCTTTTTGAGCCACGGGTGGCAGACCTTCGCCCGCGCCGACGGCCTGGAGGGGAGGCCCACACTTCACTTCAAGCACGACGGCGCCACGGCGCTTTTCGTCAAGATCTTCGGGGAGGACGGTAGGCGCCTGGGGTGCTCCCCGGAGGACAGCGGCAATGGCGATCTTGGAGGTCAGCTTGTCCTTGGCGACGGCCGCCATGCTTCTAGCAGCAGCGACACCTCCTCCGAGGAGAGCCCGAGCGACGATAGCTATGACGCCCCGCCACGCCAGCGCGCCTGGGCTTCGAGGGGTAGCCAGCCGCGACGGCACCGCTCCCTCGCCCGGGAAGCGGCTACGCCGGCGTGCCACCACGGCCCCGTCAAGGAGGAGGACTCCGACTGAGTGCCGGTGCGTCGGGGCCAGGGCCTCAGGAGCGGTAGCCCCCGGGAGGGGGCTCCTTCGCCTTTTTTTCTTTTCCTCTTCCTGTAACCAAAAATCATGGGGGCCCTTCTGGGCGTGTAATGAACTTTGGCGCTTGCGCCCTTTTATTAGCATTCTCATCATGTATTGCGGTCCCTGTGTTACTGTAAATCAAGACTTCCTGTTGGTCGTGGTTAGGGTACTTAGCACGATGCATCCGCGGCGGGTTTCTACGTCGCGGGGTCTGGCAGTGGCACCTGGGGAGCGAGTGGCACCTGGGGAGCTTGGAGGGTTCCTTCTTCCTGCGAGTGAGGCGGTTTGGGGGGGCCCTTTCGGCACTCTACGTCTGCGGGGCCCAATCCCGTGCATGCCCCGACCACCGTTGGGGCGTCCGGATCACGAGGACGAGACCAAGGGGCGAGGCCTCGACCACCGTTGGGGCATCCGGATCACCAGGACGAGACCAAGGGGTGAGGAGCCACGTGATCAGTGAGGCTCCTGAGGCGCGATGCCCAGGAGCCCCCCTTGACGCTCAAGCGGCGCTCTACGTCGGCGGGGCCCGATCTCGTGCATGCCCCGACCACCGTTGGGGCGTCCGGATCACCAGGACGAGACCAAGGGGCGAGGCCTCGACCACCGTTGGGGCATCCGGATCACCAGGACGAGACCAAGGGGCGAGGAGCCACGCGATCAGTGAGGCTCCTGAGGCGCGATGCCCAGGAGCCCCCCCTTTGACGTTCAAGCAGCGACCATTCCTTTCCGCCAGTTTTTTCCCCAGGAGGCATGAGCCTCCAGAGGCTCTAAGACAGCGCGCCGGGACGCGGCGGAGCCCCTGAGCGAGGGTGAGGCGGCACACGCCTGCTAGCTTGCTCGAGAGCGCCACGCGAGGACCAGGACGCCAAGGCCACGCGGGGACCAGGACGCCAAGGCCTTGGCGAGGTGTGCGCACTGTGCCCCGTAGCCCCCGCTCGCGGGGCATGAGAGGGAGAGACTGACAGGCGTTAACCCGGAGAAAGAAACTTCAAGATGGAAAACTGCAAGGTGAAAAAGTTCCCGCCCCTTTTCTTTAAATAGAATCGAAAATCCTCAAGTTTCATTCTAGGAAAATGGCAAATTCGAATACAAGAAAGGCAAAGAACGGACGCGTCCGGCACCTAGGCTAGTCTTCGTCTTCCCCCAGCACGGAGCATAGGGCATCCACGTTGCGTGGGCATAGTCATTGGGGGACAGTGTTGTCCGCCAGCGCGGAGCATGGGGCTTCCACTAGGGCTTGGGTGGGAACCCCTCCGCGTCCTCGGGGGGCTCCGTGCGTATATAGCCCACTCATTATTTCGTGAGAGTGTCACGGGTAGAACTTGCGGAGGTGCTGGATGTTCCAGGCATTCTGGATGGGGACCCCGTCCTGAGTCTCCAGGCGCACGGCGCCGGGCCTGGAGACTCGGGCGACCTTGAACGGGTCCTCCCACATGGGCGAGAGCTTGTGCAAGCCCTCCCTGGAAAGGACCCGCCTCAGGACGAGGTCTCCTACTTCGAGGGTCCTGAAGCAGACGTTATGGCAATGGTAACGCCGCAGCGCCTGCTGGTACCTCGCAGCTCGGAGCGAGGCTTGACGATGGGCCTCCTCCCCGAGCACGAGGTCTGTCCCCCGCGAGGCATCCTGACGCTCCTCATCGAATGCCAAGACCCACGGGGATCGATGCTTGACCTCGTGTGGGAGGACGGCTTCAGGTCCGTAGATGAGGAAGAACGGGGTCTCGCCGGTGGGCTTAGTCGCAGTGGTGCGGATGGACCACAACACGGACTGAAGCTCATCGAGCCAGCCCCTGCCGCAGGACTCGAGCTTCTTCTTGAAGCTCCTTGCCTTGAGGCCCCGCAGGACCTCCGCGTTGGCGCGCTCTGCCTGACCGTTGCTTCGTGGGTGTGCCACTGAAGTGTAGCATATCTGCGTTCCAAGGTTAGTACAATAGGTCCTGAAAAGGTTGCTTGTGAACTGCGAACCATTGTCGGTGATGATGCGGTTGGGGACGCCGAAGCGGCTCACGAGGCCCTTGATAAACTTGACGGCCGACCCGGCGGGGATGGTGCAGACTGGCTCCACCTCCGCCCAATTGGTGAACTTGTCGATGGCGACGTAGAGGTAGCGGTATCCGCCGGCCGCTCGTGGAAAGGCCCCAGTATATCCAGCCCCCAGACCGCGAAGGGCCAGGAGAGCGGGATGGTCTGGAGGCCTTGCGCGGGCTGATGAATCTGTTTGGCATGGAACTGGCAAGCCTCGCAGGACCGGACCAGCTCGGTGGTGTCGTTGAGCGCCGTAGGCCAGTAGAAGCCAGTGCGGAACGCCTTCCCTACAAGGGTGCGTGACGAGGAGTGGTGTTCGCAGTCTCCTCCGTGGATGTCGGTCAGTAGCTCGTGACCCTATTCTCCGGATACGCATCGCAGTGCGACGTCGTTCGGGTGCCTGCGGTATAGCTCACCGTCCCGCAGACAATAAGCTGTGGCCTGCCGTACCACACGCTCTGCGTCTTCCTCCTTTTCTGGTAGTGTGCCGTGGAATAGGTACGTCTTGAACTCCTGTGTCCAGTCTTCGGCCTGGGGATCCAGCGCCAGCAGCAGTTGGGCTCCTGAGGCCGGACCACAAGTTGGAGCCCCCGAGGGCGGTGTTGGGTGTAGCTCTTCACTCTGCGGCGCCTGGTCCACGGTTGGGGGTGTCGCGGACGGCTTGAAGAGCTGTTCCTCGAAGACGCCCGGCTCCTGAGGCTCGCAACGCGACGCCCTCTTGGCGATGTCGTCGGCCTCCTTGTTCGCGCCGTGCGGGATGTGCTGCAATTCCAAGCCCTGGAAATGTTTTTCAATCTTACGTACCTCTTCCAAGTATGCCTCCATGTTCTCATCCTTGGGCGTATACTCCTTGTTGGAGAAGTTGACGAGGAGCTGGAAGTCGCCCTTGATGGTGAGGCGCTGAATCCCCAAGGCGGCCATGGCTTTGAGGCCGGCGATTAAGCCCTCGTACTCCGTGATGTTGTTGGAGACCTTCTCGCCATGCTGGAAGCAAAGTTGTATGGCGTAGTAGAGCTTGTCCCCGGTCGGGGAGATGAGTACAAATACGGCCCCTGCTCCCCTGCGCGCGAAGGCCCCATTGAAGTGCATGATCCAACCGTCAGGCGCCTCATTGCCGGGGGTGAGGGACTGGCCCTCGTCCAGCCCTCGGTCGGGAGCATCCGTTCATTCGGCCACAAAATCCGCCAGGGCCGCCCCCTTGATGACCCTGGTCGTGCTGAACTCTAACTCGAAGGCTTGCAGCTCGATGTTCCACTCTGCGACCCTCCCTCCTGCGTTTGGGTTGCGCAGCACCTTCTGCAAGGGATACGCGGAGACGACCTTGATGGGGTGGCCTTGGAAGTAATGGCGCAGTTTCCTAGAAGCGACGAGAAGCGCGAGCAAGAGCTTCAGCTGCATAGGGTAACGCGAGCGCGCATCCCGCAGTACGGTGCTGACGTAGTACACTGGGTGCTCGACGAGGGAGAAGCCCTCCGCGCCGCCCCATTCTGCAGCGGGCTCCTGAGATCCAGGTGCCTCGGGGGTCGCCAGGGCGGCTGAGGCCTCAGGAGCATCGTCTTGAAGAGGTGAGGGCTCCAGGGCATTCTATGAGTCACCTTGCTTTATGCCCGGGGGCCCGCCCGCGCCTGAGGGTGTAGCGCGCATGCCGGCACGTTCCTCCCTGACCGCCACGAGTGCGACACTGGCGAAGTGCGGGGTGGTAGCCAGGTACAGCAACAGGGGCTTCCGGAGGCGGGGCGCCACCATTACTGGCGGACTCGTGAGGTATCACTTGAGGTCCTCGAATGCCGCGTCTGCCTCCGGAGTCCATTCGAAGGGGCCCTTCCTCTTCATGAGCTTGAAGAACGGTAGGGCGCGCTCGCCAAGCTTGGAGATGAAGCGTCCCAAGGAAGTCACACAGCCCGCCAGCTTTTGCATTTCCTTAAGGGTCTGAGGCGGACTCATCTTGCTTATAGCCTTGATCTTCTCCGGGTTTGCCTCGATCCCCCGGTGCGACACCAGGAAACCGAGCAGTTTGCCCAACGGGACCCCGAAGACACACTTCTCGGGGTTCAGGCTCAAGCTCACCCGCCGCAGGCTGGCGCACGTCTCCTCTAGATCCTCGATCAGGGTCTTGGCTTCTCGTGACTTGACCACGATGTCGTCGACGTAGGCCTCCGCGTTTCTCCCGAGCTGCTGCCGCAGGGCGATGTGCATCAGCCGCTGGAATGTTGCGCCAGCATTCCATAGCCCGAAGGGCATGCACATGTAGCAGAACATGCCGCACGTGGTGAGGAAGGACGTCTTCTCGACGTCCTCCACCGCCATCTTGATCTGATGGTAGCCGGAGAAGGCGTCCAGGAAGCATAGAAGGTCGCACTCGGCGGTGGAGTCCACGATCTGGTCGATGCGCGGCAGCGGGAACGAATCTTGGGGGCAAGCCTTGTTGAGGTTCGTGAAGTCGACGTACATGCGCTCCTTCCCGCACTTCTTCGGGACGACCACCGGGTTGGCCAGCCACTCCGGGTATTGCACCTCCCAGATAACTCCGGCCTCCTTCAGCTTGCCGACCTCCTGGGCGATGAACGCTTGCTTCTCTTGAGCCCGCCTTCTTGCCTTTTGCTTTACCGGGAGTGCATTAGGGCACACCATGAGGTGGTGCTCGATCACATCCCTCGGGACCCCCACCAGGTTGGATGCGTTCCACGCAAACGCATCCTTGTTTGCGCGGAGGAATGCCACCAACGCCTCTTCCTGCCCTGGGGGGAGGCCGGCGCCGATAGTGAAGGTGAGGCCAGGGTTCTTGTCGTCTACAGGCACCTGCTTCGTTTCAGCTAGGTTCTGAGAGAACATCTACTTCTTCTTTACTGGCGCGGCGTCGACGGCGTCCCCATCGCCCTCCGAGGCCTGCGCGGCGTCCCCGGCGTTGGAGCGCGCCGCCGCCGCCCCCTTGTAGGTGAGCTTGAATGCGCGGACTGCATCCTTGGCGTCTCTGACGACGGAGAGGATGCCGTTGCTCCCAGGCATCTTGATGACGTTGTAGCCCGGGTGCGTCGCCGCCATGAACATGGCGAGGGCGGGGTAGCCAAGGATTGCGTTGTAAGGGAGGTGGAGGTGGGCGACGTCGAAGTCAATCTGCTCGGTGCGGTAGTTGTAGCGGGTGCCAAAGGTGATGGGGAGGCGCACCCGCCCCAAGGGGGTGACGGAGCCCCCGGCCACCCCTGAGAAAGGCCTTGAGGGTGCGAGCTGGTTGTAGGGCACCTGTAGCACGTTGAAGGTCTCCACGGAGAGGACGTTAAGGCCGGCCCAGCCGTCTATGAGGGTCCTGGTGACGGCCACGCCGCTTATGGTCGGTGTGCACAGCAGGGTGAGCGTACCGGCGGCAACCGTTGTTCTGGGATGGTCGTCGGGGCCGAAGGTGATGTCAACCTCCGGCCATGCTCGAGGTTGCGGGGCCTCGAGCCGTGGCCAAACCGCGCTCACCTGGCAGAGGAACTGTTTGACCTGGCGGTTGGAGGCGGGCACCTGCGACCCGCCGAGGATGCTTGCAACCGCAGGGTCGGCCAGGCGAGCCGTGGCGCCGCCGCATGCCAAGGGCTGCGTGGCTTCGGAGGTCGCGTCGGCCATGGAGCTGATGAATCGAGGCCGGATTGCAGCCATGGATGGAGAGGCTTCGACACGCCCCTACCTGGCGCGCCAAATGTCGGATTTCGGGCTCCGCAAAACCCGAAGAGGTTCGAACTAAGGGGCGTGTGCGAAGATCTCCACAGCTCCGCCCTCAAGCTCACAGCTCGATAGCCTAGCTCGACAAACTCGCTCGATGGCGAGGAAGAAGATTAGCACACAAGGATTTACCCAGGTTCGGGCCGCTGCGAAGCATAAAACCCTACTCCTGCTTTTTGTTGGATTGCCTCATGAGGAGGTTTGTGGATGAACTAGTACAGTGGTGAGTTGCCTCGCGAGGGCGCTCGGGTGGTGTTGGATCCGTCCTTTCTACAGAGCAGCCTAGCCTCTATTTATAGCGACCCGGGTCCTCTTCCCTTGTTGCAATGGCGGGAAGGGATCCCACAACGGCCAAATTCGAAGGGGGACAAGGAGTACGCCCTTATCCTGACGAAAGGTGGTCTTCGCCTGCAAAGTAGCCGGTGGTGATGTAGAGGTGGGCTCGGTGATGACGTCCGTCCTGCGGAGCTCGTGGTCTTGGTCTCGTTGCACCGGAATGGAAACCTTTGGGGGTGCTTTGGGAGCCTGCGTGCGCCCCTGCCTCCTTTGCACCAAAGAGGAAACTGTCTCCTCTAGCGCGCTGGTGCCCGCCTGGCCCGCCTTGTGTCATCTTTGACCTCCCGAGGCCGAGCGTTGCATAGAGATCTCCGCCGCTCAGGAGGGGGCCTGGGGAGACCTCTTCCCTCTGAGGGTCTTGGCGCCGTCTCCCTCGCGAGTGTGGGGCTCTCGCGAGGGCCTTGTCTTGAGCCGGGCCGCGTAGGGCCGTACTTGATCTCTGTAGTGGGCCACACCCTGGGCCGCAGGCGGGCAGTTCTGGGTACCCCCGTTCCCAGGACGCCGACAGACTCCAAATTTATTGTTCACACCGATCATGCTGCGATAAAATATCTTATGGAAAAGAAAGATGCTAAACCTATACTCATTAGGTGGGTTCTCTTGCTTCAAGAATTTGACTTACATATTGTTGATAGGAAAGCAGCTGAGAACCCCGTAGCTGATAACTTGTCTAGGTTAGAAAATATCCTTGATGACCCACTACCTATTGATGATAGTTTTCATGACGAACAGCTAGCTGCAATAAGTGTCTCACACAACACACCTTGGTATGCTGACTATGCTAATTACATTGTTGCTAAATATTTACCACCTAGTTTCACTTACCAACAAAAGAAAAAATTCTTCTATGACTTGAGACATTACTTTTGGGATGACCCACATCTTTATAAAGAAGGAGTAGATGGTATTATTAGGCGTTGTGTACCTGAGCATGAACAGGAACAGATCATACGAAAATGTCATTCCGAAGCTTATGGAGGACATCATGCGGGAGATAGAACTGCTCACAAGGTATTGCAATCTGGATTTTATTGGCCTACCCTTTAAAAAGATGCCCGTAAGTTTGTCTTGTCTTGTGATGAATGTCAAAGGATTGGTAATATCGGTAAGCATCAAGAAATGCCTATGAATTATTCACTTGTTGTTGAACCATTTGACGTGTGGGGTTTTGATTACATGGGGCCTTTTCCTTCCTCTAACGGGTACACTCATATTTTAGTTGCGGTTGATTATGTCACTAAGTGGGTAGAAGCTATTCCAACTAGTAGTGCTGATCACCACACCTCCATTGAAATGCTTAAAGAGGTTATCTTCCCAAGGTTTGGAGTCCCTAGATATTTAATGACCGATGGTGGTTCACACTTTATTCATGGTGCTTTCCGTAAGATGCTTGCTAAATATGATGTTAACCATAGAATTGCATCACCCTATCATCCTCAATCTAGTGGTCAAGTAGAACTTAGCAATAGAGAAATAAAATTAATATTAAAAAAACTGTCAATAGGTCTCGTAAGAATTGGTCTAAGAAATTAGATGATGCACTTTGGGCATATAGAACAGCTTATAAAAATCCTATGGGTATGTCTCCATATAAAATGGTATATGGAAAGGCTTGTCATTTGCCTCTAGAACTAGAACACAAAGCATTTTGGGCAATTAAAGAACTCAATTATGATTTCAAACTTGCCGGTGAGAAGAGTCTATTTGATACTAGCTGACTAGATGAATGGAGAACCCAAGCGTATGAAAATGCCAAGCTATTCAAAGAAAAAGTAAAAAGTTGGCATGACAAAAGAATCCAAAAGCGGGAATTCAAAATAGGAGATTATGTTCTTTTATTCAACTCACGTTTAAGATTCTTTGCAGGAAAGCTTCTCTCCAAATGGGAAGGACCATATATTATTGAAGAGGTTTATCGTTCTGGAGCTATCAAGATTAATAACGCCGAAGGTACTAACCCGAAGGTGGTCAATGGCCAAAGAATTAAGCATTATATCTCAGGTACGCCTATTAACGTTGAAAGCAATGTTATCCAAACCATGACACCGGAGGAACACATAAAAGAAACCTTCCGGAACACTCCAGAATACTTAAAAATAGGAGGTACGTGATATGGTAAGTAAACGGACTCCGAAAAATCCACAAAAATATTTTCTGTCAGTTTTGGAATATTTTAGAATTTTAGGAATAAAAAAATAAACCGGAAGGTGATCGAGGTGAGCACGATACACCAGGGCGCGCCAGGCACCTCTGGGCGCGCCCTGGTGGGTGGTGCCCACCTCGGATGCCTTCCCGACTCCGTTTTCCTTCCAAATACTTGTTTCCCAAGAATAAAAATTCTCTATATATACCCCCGACTGTTTTGACGACCGCATCGCAGAAAAATCCTTTGTTCTTGCTTCTTGCTGTTTTCCTATCAGAAAAATCCTTTGTTTTGACGACCTCCACCTTCTTCATCACCACCACCAAAGGAGACTTGAGTACATGGGTATGGGCACTCCCCTTGGCTTGAGCCAAGCTTGGGGGGGTGCCCCGGTATCGTATCACCATCACTTTTATTCACCTTTACCTATTTTGGTTCTATCTGTAGTTTCCCTTTGCCTTAGTCGAATAAAAGTTTAGCGAGATCTATTTTCGTGTGTTAGTTTTGTGGCCTACCTATCTATGTAATCCAGTGAAAGTTATATAATAAAGTTTAGTTTGAGCTTTGCTTCTCTACTTTCTTGCTGCAATCAAATAAAAGAAAGACAAATAAATGAAAAGAATCATATGCTAATCCTATGGTGAGTAATGACATCACATAAGGAAAAGTATAAGTAGTAAAATTTATTGGAGATTGACAAACATAGCATTGGTCAATGATGCAATTCATAAAAGAATTAATTAGGGAAGAGAAGATTCACATGTAAATAAACTATCTTGGACATCTTTTATGATTGTGAGCCCCCATCAAATATTATGTGTCAAAATTGTTGACGTTGGACAAGGAAGACAACGTAATGAATTATGTTTGTTCATATCCACATAGAAGCTATATTGTCATAGATCCTTTGACATGTGGTGCTTGCTCAATATCTTTGCTAGCCAAAAATTCCGCACTAAGTAGAGATACTACTTGTCCATCCAAAAACCCAAACCCAAACTCTTTTCTTGAGTGTCCACCATACCTACCTATGGATCGTGAAAGATCCTTCAAGTAAGTTGTCATCGATGCAACAAGGCAATAAAAATTGCTTCTAAAAGTGTTTTGATCAATTAGTGTAAGAGAAAATTGAGCATTATACGAACTTATGATGGCAAAGTAATAAAAGCGACAAACTGCATAATAAAGGTTGCTATCATAGGGGGCAATATAGCGTGACGTTCCTTTACATTAAGGGATTGGGCATACAAACCAATAAGCGCATGACAACCTCTGCTTCCCTCTGCGAAGGGCCTATCTTTTACTTTTATGCACTTACTTTTATGCAAGAGTCAAAGTATTCTTCTCTATTCCTTTTTACTTTTTCCTTTGCAAGCATCATGTGGTGAGGAAAGATCTAGGCACATATATCCAGTTGGATATGGGTGGGCATGAGTTATTATTGTTGACATCACCCTTGAGGTGAGTGAGTTGGGAGGCAAAACTATAAGCCCCTATCTTCCTATGTGTCCGGTTGAAACTTTTTGTTCATGGGTATGCCGTGAGTGTTAGCAATCATAGAAGACTAAATGATAGTTGAGTATGTGGACTTGCCAAAAGGCTCCGACATGAGACCCTTCCTGAAAATATGATGAATTGTAGTTGCAAAGTTGACTGAGAACACAGTTTGTTGGTTTCCAATAAGGTTTATGCTTCATACTTCTATGTTGTGATGAATTGTTACTTGTTCGTGAGAAGCTTTATGATAAAAATATATTGAAATAAGTTCTTATGTTAGAGTTTGTTGCTGTTATGTTAATAAGCATGATGCTTCTATGTACGTATTTTGTTTTTATCGACACCTCTCTCTCAAACCATGTGGACATGCTTTTCAATATCGGCTTTCACTTGAGGACAAGCGAGTTCTAAGCTTGGGGGAGTTGATACGTCCATTTTGCATCATGATTTCCTACTATTATTTACTTTGTTTTGTTGAATAATAATGCTTTGGGTAGTGATTCTAATGCCTTTTCTCTCATAATATGCAAGGTTTACACAAAGAGGGAGAATACTGGCAGCTGGAATTCTGAACCCAAGAAAAGCACGTCAGAGATACCTATTCTGCACAACTCCAATGAAGCTAAAAATTTACGGAGAATATTTTTGTATTTAATAATAATTACTGGAGCTGAAAACTACCGGAGGTGGGCACCACCCACCAGGGCGCGCCCATGGGTGCCCGGCGCGCCCTGGTGTATCGTGCCCAGCCTGGCCCACTTCCGGTGCCCATCTTCTAGTATAAATTCCCAAAAAACCTAAAAAAATTAGGAGGAGGATGTGACACCCTGGATTTTGGCTACAGTGATCATTGTAATTAAACACAGTGATGACCATGATCAGTGCCTAATCATTTTGCTAAACAAGATATGATCAAGTTGAAAATTTATATCTCATTTCAAATTCCATTTAAAAGGGCATTGGATTTTATGGTGATAAAATAAGTTGGCAAACAGCAAAAGAAAAATGTTGCACAATTGCTAAAATTCACAAAACAAATGTTGTTAAGGAAAACAACATCACCTTGATGATGGTGTGGACCCCACCATCAATAACAGCACCAAATTGCATTTTAATGTGCTATTAAATTCATTGGAAATTGCAAACAGATTATAAAAATCCCCAAAGTGTGTGTGTGGCCATGCAAAATATTGCAAGATGTTTATTGGACCAAGTCACACATTTTGCTAAGGGAAATTAATGCTAAAAAGGAAAAGGCAAAACAGAAATAAAAACAGAAAACAGAAAACAAAACAGAAAAAGAAAAAAGGCCCGCAGCGGCTGGGCCTAAGTGGCTACAGTGCCGGCCCAGCCCACCCCCCCGCACCGTCTCCCACCTCCCGCACTGCTCACCTGCGCCCGTTGTCGAACATAGTGCGTGGGCACGCGCCCGCAGCCAGCCCCCCCTCTCTCTCGCTCGACAGCGCGCCGCGCTCGCCGTGGTGGATAAGAGCAACTCCCGCGCACCCGTGGCCTCCCCTCGCTCACTCTCTCCCGCTCTCCCTCTCTGCCTCCCCCCTCCCAAGCGCAACCATGGCGCCGCTACCTTAACACACGCGGCCACCGCCTCCGCCTCGTCGCTCCGCCGTGTCCAGCGTCACCGCCGACCTCGACTCCGTCGCCTACGCCTCGCTGTTGGAGCTCGGAGCCACCGCAACGCCCACGACGCCATCGTCTTCCACCTTCGGCCACCCGAACGTCGCCACCGAATTCGCCACCGTCGCCCTTCCCCGAGCCCACCGTTGCACATCTACAGGCTCACTGTGAGCCTTCGCTTCCTCCCCTCTCGCTCTCGTCGCCATTCGTTAGCTGTAGCCACCGTCCCCGTCGTGCCCGATCCCGCCACCGCGCGAGCTCATCGCCGGCGTAGCCACGGCAACCATTGGGTCCCGTGTGTGCCACCACCGCGCTTGCCGCGTCGCGTAGAGGCTCCCCAGCCGCTCCATTCGCTCGCTAGCCCACAGCAGCCACACGCCCGAGCTCCGCCCGAGAACGCCGCCGCCCGCCGTCGTCGTCGCGCGCCATTCCGGCCACCCTCTTGTGCGAGACCGCCACCGTTGGATGCTGCGCTCGACGCCCGTTCGAACCGCACCGGCCGCGTCCAATTTGGCCCCCCAAAGAGAGAACCCGAGATCGCCGGAGTTGCCGCCGCGCTCGGGCTCGCCGGAGCACCTCCGGCGGCCGGTGGCCGACGTGGCCGGCTGGGCCCCGCCCCTGTGCTGCTGACGCTGGGTCCCACTGGGCCCAGTTGACCGGTCAGTGCGCTGACTGGGCACAATGGCCCAGTGACACGCGGGCCCCACCCCCTTAAACATTTTTAAAAAACTGTTAATTAATTAATTAGTTAATTAAAACACTAATCAGTCACTGACTAGTGGGGCCCACCCTCAAATTAACCTGTAATTAGTTTAGTTAATCCCTAATTAACTACTGTGTCATTGACCAGTGGGGCCCACTGGTCAGGTTTGACTCGGTCAACTGAGACTGTTGACTGCTGATGTAGTGATGATGTCATGCTAATGTCATAAAGCATTTTTCGAATTAATAATAATACTGTAATTTCAGAAATTGTTTAAATCTTTGGAAACTCATATAAAATAAACCGTAGCTTAGATGAAAAAGTTTTATACATGAAAGTTGATCAGAAAAATCCCACGAATCCGAATACGCTGTCCGTTCATCTGTCACATGCTCCTAGCATGATGAACATGGAACATTTCCCCCTTCGGATCATCTGTCGGATAAATCCAAAGACCCGGGAAATATCGTCAGATATTCTCCCGCTCCATCTAACACGTGTAGTACTACATTAGACTACCCCTAGCACTGCATGTAGTCATGTCATGCATCGTGATGCATATGTTTGCTTATATTTATTGTTTCTTCCCCCTCTTCTCTCCGGTAGACCCCGAGACTGACAGTGCTGCCGGGTACGACTACACCGTTGACGATCAGGCCTTTGCCGCAGAGCAGCAAGGCAAGCAACCCCCCTTGAGCATTCCGATATCGCCCATTCTTCCCTCTTATTCTTGCATTAGTTTTTGCTACTGTATTAGTTAGATGCTATTCTGATGCATAGCCTGTTTTTGATAAACTGCTACTATACCTGCAATCATATCAACTGCTTAGTATAGTTTGATCAATGAATCCCCTGTGACCCCCTTAGTCCCAGTTGCCCCTGCTTGTTCATCGACGACTCGACGACCCGAAGATTCGAATACTCGGTCAACCGATCGACGAGCCAGGCCCCTCACATCACCGCACACCCCTTAGTTGTACGACTCTGCAGAGCTACTATCGAGTACCGAGGGTGACACCTCGTGAAGTACTCATGATGCTAACTCTGTAGTGCAGCTAGTCGGTCGTGGTTATCGAGGGTGATTCCTCCTTCACCACTCCCGACGATGACTCTGTCGTGCAACCCCTCAACTGTGGGACCCTCGAGGGTGATTCCTCTAAGTCCACCTTGACGGTTTCATCGAGCGGGACCCTTCGAGGGTGATTCCTCAGGTTCCGTCTCGATGTTTTATACACACAGTTACTATGACCTGGTTACTGAAACATGTTGGTGATGGGTCGGCCCTGAGGGGTACCCACGGTGTGATGATGATGAGGCGTGGACGGGCAGGAGAGGCCCTTGCCGCACATCCTCGAGACGGGGCGACGGGACCGCACTTCATGGGTCGCGCTTGCCCCGCATTAATAAAATGCTAATGGGTTGGGTATTTGATCTGAGTTGGTCGTTTGGCCTATTACGCACTAACCTTCACGTGGGAAGTTATGGGTACTCAGCGTCGTTGTATCGGCCGAAGCTCTTCGGACGTCAGCAATGGAGCGGCGCGCGCCCGAGTGGTCCGCAACGGCACTGCGCTTGTTATAAGGGGTGCTAGGACTGACCTCGGTCGCGTTCGCATCGTGCAGGAGTGCAAAGGGCGATTGGCCCATGACCCCTGCGCGCTTAGGATTTAGACCGGCGGGCTGGCCTCTTCGTTGAGCCTAGGTAGGGCTACGACGTGTTGATGTCCCGAGGCCGGGCATGACCCAGGAAAGTGTGTCCGGCCGGAGGTATCAAGCGTGTTGGGGAATGTGGTGCACCCCTGCAGGGAAGAATTTATCTATTCGAATAGCCGTGTACACGGTAACAGGACGACTTGGAGTTATACTTTGACCTCCTACAACTATAATTGTGACTTTTAAATGGAAATGAATGTGGCTCCGAGATTGCTTCCTCGCAGGGAGTCGAGGAAGAATCTCTGGGCGTGGTTACTTAATAAAATTGCTACAATAGTATGATTATATATGAGATACCAGTCTACTCTCTTCTAATGCTGCAAGATGCTGAAGATGCTAGTCTTCGATAGGACTAGGCCTTCCCCCTCATTCTTGCTTTCTACAGTCAGTCCAGATATAACCACATTCCTTGATACTGATGCATACTTAGCATAGTTCTGATGTCAGTCTTGCGAGTACTTTGGATGAGTACTCACCGCTGCTTTGCTTTCTCTTTTCCCCTCGATACGATTCTGCGTTCAGACGATGGTGCCCAGGAGATGGAGTACGCCGGAGATGACTACTACACCACCGCTGGAGCCTACTACTATGTGGAGAGTGCCGACGCTCAGGAGTAGTTAGGAGGTTCCCAGGCAGGAGGCCTCGCCTCTTTCGATCCGCTGCTTATGTTTGTGCTAGCCTTCTTAAGGCAAAACTTGTTTAACTTATGTCTGTACTCAGATATTATTTGCTTTCGCTGACTCGTGCTTTGTCGAGCTTTGTATTCGAGCCTTCGAGGCCCCTGGCTTGTAATATGAAGCTGTACGACTTTAATTTGTGTCTAGTGTTGTGTTGTGATATCAATCAGCGAGTCCCTAATCTTGGTCGTACGCATTGCGTGTTTGATTAGCGTACGGTCGAAATTGGGGGCATCACATGTTGGTATCAGAGCTGACTGCCTGTAGGTAGCCCCCTTTCCAACTCCTTGGCCGAAGTTGAGTCTAGTACTTGAAAAACTTTTACTAACATAGTTGTGTGGCTTACGAGCCCACTTCTCAATCGGGTGGTATTAGGATCTTTTATTCCTCGTCTATAGTCTGGGTTCTGATCTCTCTTCTCTTTCGGGTTAAAGATTTTGCTAAATCTAACATTAGGTTCTCGTGATCACATCCACCGGAGATCTGTTTCGTCGACAATTGTTTCCTTTGAAGTTATGATGCACACACTGTCATTTGACATCTTTAAATCTTCTTGTTATAGATGCGTCCCGCTAGGCAGGTCGTTCGTCTGACTTTGGCTCACGATACGAGTGGGTTCCCGGCCATTCTGATCAACCTCTTGATCAGGCTGGGGTATCGCTGGTACCCCGAGTACACCGTTTACGAGGACTACCGCGAGTTCAACTAGGAACAGTATGAAGCTGAGATGGTTATCTGGGATCGACGGGACCTCTCTATCACTGAGCTGCACACCTTTCGTGGCATTGGAGTGACCGTTGAGATGGCAGTATAGGATGCTGCTTATGCTGCTATTGTTCGTCTCCGTGTAGCGAACCCCTGTTTGGAGGAGACGGCATACAGATACATCCCGTATGTTCCTGCTGGAGTTGATACTGCAGGCCGACGCTGAGGTCTTGACCCCTTTCGCGCGGCAGCGCAACGACCGGTCCTACACTGCTGTCTGCACCCCCTACGTGAGTCGTCGTTACGACCCACATGTTCTGGTTCAGTACACCGAGGCGCTGGATCGCATTGTCAGGGCTCTTAACGTCGAGCTGTACGCCACCCGTGCTCGTCTTTATCTGGCTATGGAGCAGTTGTTGCCAGCAGTCACTGCGGGGATGCATCCGGAGTACATTCTTCACCCGCGCCGGACTGAGTTTCCTCCAGGTCTTGAGTGGCCTGCGGTTGGAGGTCGTATTCCGGCACGTGGACCTGCGCTCCCGGTTGATCACCAGATTCTACATCAGGGTGTGCACGGGATGCAGAACCCTGCCCCCAGGTTTCACATTCAGGGTCACGTGCAGTTCCGTGGGTTCTTTCGTTGTCCCCGACGTTGATGTAGCGTATCGCTATGCCTCGTTGTTGTATCCCTCTACCGCGTGCCTGCATGCCGCCTAGTTGTCTTGGTTATTTTCATGCCGGACCTATCATCTATTTCGTAACGGACTTATGGTTTGTAATAGACCTAGTTATGGACCTGTATGTTGAATTCGAACTACTATGTTGAAATTTGAACTACTATGTCGTATCTATTGCACTTCCTTCTTTGTGCAATTTACTTCATGAATGATTCTTTGTCTTTGCAACTGTCAAATGCTAAACTACCACTGTTAAAATTTGACAGAATGGTTAGGCCAGCTGATCGTGGTCGTGGTGCGCCTGAACCACCACCACCACCTGAATACATGGCTGGTATGATGCAACAGTTTGAACTGAATCACCAGTTTATGCAAGGGCTTATGGACCAGTTCCCGAGGCCAAATATGAATTAGCAGCCAGCCCCAATGACTCTGCAAGACTTCATGCGTCTCAACCCTGCGGTCTACCGCAGCTCAACTCAGCCGCTTGACGCAGATGACTGGCTCCGTGACATCACCTATGAGCTGGAGGCTTCAGGCGCCCCAGTGGCTAGCTATGTCACCTTTGCCTCGTACTTTTTGAAGGGTCCCGCTGCTCAATGGTGGGACAGTCACAGGCACTCACAGCCTGCTGGAACAATCATCACCTGGCCAGAGTTCCAAGCTGCATTCCGTGCTCGTCACATTCCTCAGGGACTGATGGATAAGAAGAAGCATGAATTCCGCAACCTAGTACAGGGCAACAAGACTGTGGATGCTTATCAGCGGGAATTTCTGGACTTATCTCGCTATGCTGAAGAAGACGTTGCAACTGATGCTCGCAGGCAGGAGAAGTTCCGTGAGGGCCTCCAACCGGATATCAAGCTGGCACTCCTTGTTCAAGACGTTTATAACTTTGCCACCTTGGTGAACAAGTCTATTCTAGTGGCAACAGGTCTGCAGGACTACAAGGACAGCAACAAGCGCAATCGTGACATGGGCTCATCTTCGGGCTCATCTGCTCAGAAATGCAAGATCTGGATCCCCCACAACATGTACCATGCGCCGCCTCCTGCTCTGAGGCCGTCCTATGCTGCACCTCGTCTGCCTCCACCCCCACCTAGGCAGCCGAGGCTCCCAGCTCCACCACCACGGGCTCCTGTTCCCCCTTCTCGTCTTGAGGATGGGCTGTTCTTCAAGTGTGGTTGCCCAGGACACCGTGGTAGAGAATGCAGGCAGAATCAGAAACAACTTGCACTGCCTTACAACCAGCCCCACAACAACAATGCCAGGCCCAACAATGGTCGTGTTCAAGCTAACAATGTTGATCTGAATGAAGCTCAAGAACAGCCTGCTACTGTGATGGGTACTCTTCTCATCAACTCAGTAGCAGCTTCTGTATTGTTTGATACAGGAGCATCGCATTCTTTCATGTCTGAAGATTTTGCATACACGCATGGCATTAAGTACGAGGAGATGAGCATTCCAATAGTGGTAAACACCCCCGCTGGCCAATGTCAAACCTCCATGGTTTGTCCAGATGTCCCCATTGAAATAGAAGGACTGGAATTCCATGCTTCCCCCATTATATTGAAGTCTTCCAAGATCGACCTTATTCCGGGAATGGATTGGTTGAAAGCACATACTGCTTCCGTCGTTTGTGCCACCAAAATTTTCCACCTTCTGCATCCTTCGAATGAGATAGTCAACTACCATGCTCATCTTGTTCGAGATGCTGAAGCCCGACTATATGCCCTAAATGCATTAAATGAGTCACCTCTTGAAGGGATTGAAAACATTCCAGTTGTCCGGGATTTCCAAGATGTTTTTCCGGAAGAACTTCCAGGGATTCCCCCTGCTAGAGCTGTCGAGTTTGTCATCGACTTAGTGCCAGGCAACACCCCTATTGCCAAGCGGCCATATAAGATGCCTCCGCATGAACTCCTTGAACTGAAACAAGAAATTGACAATTCGCTTCGTCAAGGGTTCATTCGTCCAAGTTCCTCTGCTTGGGGAGCACCTTCTCTCTTTGTCAAGAAGAAAGATGGTACGAATCGCTTGGTCCAAGATTATCGCCCCATCAACCAAGCAACGATTCAAAACAAATATCCGCTTCCTCGGATCAACGATCTGTATGATCAACTTGCTGGTTCATCAGTGTTTTCGAAACTCGACTTGAGGTTGGGTTACCATCAGATCCGGGTACATGAAGAGGATATTCCGAAGACTGCATTCGTTACTCGTTATGGTTCATACGAGTACACCGTCATGTCCTTTGGCTTATCCAATGCCCCAGCAACCTTCTCTCGCCTGATGAACTATATATTCATGGATTACCTCGATAAGTTCGTCGTGGTTTATCTGGATGATATCCTGGTTTACTCCAAGAATAAAGAAGAGCATGCTGAACATCTTCGTCTTATACTGGAGAGGCTTCGAGAACATCAACTTTATGCAAAGTATTCAAAGTGTGAGTTCTGGATGGACAAAGTAACCTACCTTGGTCATGTGATCTCCAAGGATGGTATTGTGGTCAACCCTGAACGAGTTCAGGCTATTCTCGACTAGACTCCCCCGAAGAATGTCAAGCAAGTCAGAAGTTTTCTCGGACTCGCCAGCTATTGCCGTCGATATGTCGAGAACTTCTCCAAGATTGCAAAGCCCTTAACCAATCTGCTTCACAAAGGTGTTAATATGAGTGGATCGAAATATGTCAAGAGAGCTTTCAGGCACTTAAAGACAAATTGACGTCTGCTCCAGTGCTTGCTCCTCCGGATACTCGTAAGGACTTCGTCATCTATTGTGATGCTTCACGTTAAGGAATGGGCTGTGTCCTAATGCAAGAGCGCAAAGTGGTTGCTTATGCGTCTCGTCAATCACGTCCTCATGAAGAGAACTACCCAGTTCATGACCTTGAACTTGCTGCAGTAATTCACGCACTGAAAGAGTGGCGGCAGTACCTGGTTGGTAATCGTTGCGAGATCTACACCGACCACCAAAGTCTGAAGTATCTGTTTACTCAGCCAGATCTGAACCTCCGTCAACAGAGATGGATGGAGCGCATAGCAGATTACAATGTGGGTATTTCTTACACACCTGGGAAGGCTAATGTGATGGCTGATGCCTTGAGCCGCAAGTCGTACTGCAATCACCTTCAGGTTCACAAGGTTCACCCCCTTCTTCAAGAAGAATTCCGCAAGCTGAACCTCCATATTGTTCCTCAGGGTTATCTCGCTCCCCCTCCTGAAGGGTCCTACAAAATGAACCTCCACGTTGTTTCCCAGGGTTCTCTTAATACCCTGGTTGCTAAACCAGATCTAGTGGACGTCATCAAGTGGATCCAGGAGTGTGACAATGAAGTCGAAAAGATTAAACGCTATCTGACGGAAGGTAAACCTTCATTCTTCACTATTGCTGAGGATGGCGCTTTGTACTTCAAAGGCCGCCTAGTGGTACCGAGTAAGGAGAAAAACAATGATGTGACTCAGGAGGTCATTAAAGAAGCACATGACACTCCGCTGTCTATTCATCCTGGTAGTACCAAGATGTACCAAGACATTCGTCAAAGATTCTGGTGGTCTAACATGAAGCAAGACATTGCACGCTATGTTTCAGAATGTGACATTTGCCGTCGTATCAAAGCAGAACATCAAAGGCCTGCCGGAACTCTGCAACCTATTACGGTTCCTGAATGGAAATGGGACCATGTTGAAATGGACTTCGTCACTGGTTTTCCCAGATCGCA
Organism: Elymus sibiricus; assembly: GCA_039707655.1. Lineage (NCBI taxonomy): Eukaryota > Viridiplantae > Streptophyta > Magnoliopsida > Poales > Poaceae > Elymus > Elymus sibiricus. Next base: position 396,481,968 of record CM077669.1, on the reverse strand, counting down.
GAAAAGTAATGATGCTATTCTTGTCGTCATTGACCGGTTGTCCAAAGTTGCACATTTTCTAGCCGTCAAAGAAACGATCACTGCTAGTCAGCTGGCAACTCTCTACATGTCCAGAGTAGTTTCACTCCACGGTATTCTACTGGTGATTAGTTCAGACCGTGGCAACTTATTCACTTCAAGATTCTGGGCAAGTTTTCAGGAAGCTATGGGAACTCATTTGTCATTCAGCACCGCTTTTCACCCTCAATCCTAGGGACAAGTTGAAAGAGTCAACCAGATTCTCGAAGACATGCTTCGAGCTTGTGTCATTTCTTTTGGCAAGAAATGGGAGGAATCTCTCCCGTATGCTGAGTTCTCCTACAACAATAGCTATCAAGCTAGTCTGAAGATGGCTCCTTTTGAAGTATTATAAGGACTTAAGTGTCGAACTCCTCTGAATTGGTCAAAAACTGGGGAACGTACACTTATTGGTCCGGATATTATCCAACATGCCGAAGATCAAGTCCGTATTATTCATGCAAATCTGAAGGCTGCTCAGTCTCGTCAGAAGAGTCGGTATGACCGTCATCACAAAGATATGGTCTATCAACCTGGCGAAAAGGCTTATCTTCGAGTCACGCCAATGAGAGGTACACACCGTTTTGTAATCAAGGGCAAGCTGGCTCCTCGATACATTGGTCCTTTGACTGTTCTCGAAAGGCGCGGTAAGGTGGCATATCAACTGGAACTACCGCCAAACCTTTCTCAGGTTCATGATGTGTTCCATGTGTCACAGCTTCGTCGTTGTTTCAAGGATCCTATCCGAGCAGTGGATCATGATATGCTTGAGCTGCAACATGACCTTTCTTACAAAGAGCAACCGGTCCGCATTCTCGATGAAACTGAACGTCGGACTCGTCAGAAGGTTACTAAGTTCTTCAAAGTGCAATGGGCAAATCATTCTGAAGATGAAGCCACTTTGGAACGCGAAGGTCATCTTCGTGCAGAATACCCCGGGCTCTTTCCTTCTACTTCTTAATTCTCGGGACGATAATTCTTTTTAGTAGGGGAGAGTTGTGACACCCTGGATTTTGGCTACAGTGATCATTGTAATTAAACACAGTGATGACCATGATCAGTGCCTAATCATTTTGCTAAACAAGATATGATCAAGTTGAAAATTCATATCTCATTTCAAATTCCATTTAGAAGGGCATTGAATTTTATGGTGATAAAATAAGTTGGCAAACAGCAAAAGAAAAATGTTGCACAATTGCTAAAATTCACAAAACAAATGTTGTTAAGGAAAACAACATCACCTTGATGTTGGTGTGGACCCCACCATCAATAACAGCACCAAATTGCATTTTAATGTGCTATTAAATTCATTGGAAATTGCAAACAGATTCTAAAAATCCCCAAAGTGTGTGTGGCCATGCAAAATATTGCAAGATGTTTATTGGACCAAGTCACACATTTTTGCTAAGGGAAATTAATGCTAAAAAGGAAAAGGCAAAACAGAAATAAAAACAGAAAACAGAAAACAAAACAGAAAAAGAAAAAAGGCCCGCAGCGGCTGGGCCTAAGTGGCAACAGTGCCGGCCCAGCCCACCCCCCGCACCGTCTCCCACCTCCCGCACTGCTCACCTGCGCTCGCTGTCGAACACAGCGCGTGCGCGCGCGCCCGCAGCCAGGTCCCCCCTCTCTCGCTCGACAGCGCGCCGCGCTCGCCGTGGTGGATAAGAGCAACTCCCGCGGACCTGTGGCCTCCCCTCGCTCACTCTCTCCCTCTCTCCCTCTCTGCCTCCCCCCTCCCGAGCGCAACCATGGCGCCGCCACCGTAACGCACGTGGCCACCGCCTCCACCTCGTCGCTCCGCCGTGTCCAGCTTCACCGCCGACCTCGACTCCGTGGCCTACACCTCGCTGTTGGAGCTCGGAGCCACCGCAACGCCCACGACGCCGTCGTCTTCCACCTTCGGCCACCCGAACGTCGCCGCCAAATTCGCCGCCGTCGCCCTTCCCCGAGCCCACCGTTGCACATCTACAGGCTCACTGTGAGCCTCCGCTTCCTCCCCTCTCGCTCTCGTTGCCGTTCGTTAGTTGTAGCCGCCGTCCCCATCGTGCCCGATCCCGCCACCGCGCGAGCTCATCGCCGGCGTAGCCACGGCAACCATTGGGTCCCATGTGTGCCACCACCGTGCTTGCCGCGTCGCGTAGAGGCTCCCCAGCCGCTCCATTCGCTCGCTAGCCCACAACAGCCACACGCCCGAGCTCCGCCCGAGAACGCTGCCGCCCGCCGTCGTCGTCGCGCGCCATTCCGGCCACCCTCGTCTGTGAGACCGCCACCGTTGGATGCGGCGCTCGACGCCCGTTTGAACCGCACCGGCCGCGTCCAATTTGGCCCCCCACAGAGAGAACCCGAGCTCGCCGGAGTTGCCGCCGCGCTCGGGCTCGCCGGAGCACTCTCCGGCGGCCGGCGTCCGACGTGGCCGGCTGGGCCCCGCCCCTGTGCCGCTGACGCTGGGTCCCACTGGGCCCAGTTGACCGGTCAGCGCGCTGACTGGGCACAATGGCCCACTGACACGCGGGCCCCACCCCTTTAAACATTTAAAAAAACTGTTAATTAATTAATTAGTTAATTAAAACACTAATCAGTCACTGACTAGTGGGGCCCACCCTCAAATTAACCTGTAATTAGTTTAGTTAATCCCTAATTGACTACTGTGTCACTGACCAGTGGGGCCCACTGGTCAGGTTTGACTCGGTCAACTGAGACTGTTGACTGCTGATGCAGTGATGATGTCATGCTGATGCCATAAAGCATTTTTCGAATTAATAATAATACTGTAATTTCATAAATTGTTTAAATCTTTGGAAACTCATATAAAATAAATCGTAGCTCAGATGAAAAAGTTTTATACATGAAAGTTGATCAGAAAAATCCCACGAATCCGAATACGCAGCCGTTCATCTGTCACATGCTCCTAGCATGATGAACATGGAACATTTCCCCCTCCGGATCATCTGTCCGATAAATCCAAAGACCCGGGAAATATCGTCAGATATTCTCCCGCTCCGTCTAACACGTGTAGTACCGCGTTAGACTACCCCTAGCACTGCATGTAGTCATGTCATGCATCGTGATGCATATGTTTGCTTATATTTATTGTTTCTTCCCCCTCTTCTCTCCGGTAGACCCCGAGACTGACAGTGCTGCCGGGTACGACTACACCGTTGACGATCAGGCCTTTGCCGTAGAGCAGCAAGGCAAGCAACCCCCCTTGAGCATTACGATATCGCCCATTCTTCCCTCTTATTCTTGCATTAGTTTTTGCTACTGTATTAGTTAGCTCCTATTCTGATGCATAGCCTGTTTTTGATAAACTGCTACTATACCTGCAATCATATCAACTACTTAGTATAGTTTGATCAATGAATCCCCTGTGACCCCCTTAGTCCCAGTTGCCCCTGCTTCTTCATCGACGACTCGACGACCCGAAGATTCGAATACTCGGTCAACCGACCGACGAGCCAGGCCCCTCACATCACCGCACACCCCTTAGTTGTACGACTCTGCAGAGCTACTATCGAGTACCGAGGGTGACACCTCGTGAAGTACTCATGATGCTAACTCCGTAGTGCAGCTAGTCGGTCCTGGTTATCGAGGGTGATTCCTCCTTCACCACTCCCGACGATGACTCTGTCGTGCAACCCCTCAAGTGTGGGACCCTCGAGGGTGATTCCTCTAAGTCCACCTTGACGGTTTCATCAAGCGGGACCCTTTGAGGGTGATTCCTCAGGTTCCGTCTCGATGTTTTATACACACAGTTACTATGACCTGGTTACTGAAACATGTTGGTGATGGGTCGGCCCTGAGGGGTACCCACGGTGTGATGATGATGAGGCGTGGACGGGCAGGAGAGTCCCTTGCCACACATCCTCGAGACGAGGCGACGGGACCGCACTTCATGGGTCGCGCTTGCCCCGCATTAATAAAATGCTAATGGGTTGGGTATTTGATCTGAGTTGGTCGTTTGGCCTATTACGCACTAACCTTCACGTGGGGAAGTTATGGGTACTCAGCGTCGTTGTATCAGCCGAAGCTCTTCGGACGTCAGCAATGGAGCGGCGCGCGCCCAAGTGGTCCGCAACGGCACTGCGCTTGTTATAAGGGGTGCTAGGACTGACCTTTGCCGCGTTCGCATCGTGCAGGAGTGCAAAGGGCGATTGGCCCATGACCCCTGCGCGCTTAGGATTTAGACCGGCGGGCTGGCCTCTTCGTTGAGCCTAGGTAGGGCTACGACGTGTTGATGTCCCGAGGCCAGGCATGATCCAGGAAAGTGTGTCCGGCCAAAGGTATCAAGCGTGTTGGGGAATGTGGTGCAACCCCGCAGGGAAGAATTTATCTATTCAAATAGCCGTGTCCGCGGTAACAGGACGACTTGGAGTTATACTTTGACCACCTACAACTATAATTGTGACTTTTAAATGGAAATGAATGTGGCTCCGAGATTGCTTCCTCGCAGGGAGTCGAGGAAGAATCTCTGGGCGTGGTTACTTAATAAAATTGCTACAATAGTATGATTATATATGAGATACCAGTCTACTCTCTTCTAATGCTGCAAGATGCTGAAGATGCTAGTCTTCGATAGGACTAGGCCTTCCCCCTCATTCTTGCTTTCTGCAATCAGTCTAGATATAACCACATGCCTTGATACTGATGCATACTTAGCATAGTTCTGATGTCAGTCTTGCGAGTACTTTGGATGAGTACTCACCACTGCTTTGCTTTCTCTTTCCCCCTCGATACGATTCTGCGTTCAGACGATGGAGCCCAGGAGATGGAGTACGCCGAAGACGACTACTACACCACCGTTGGAGCCTACTACTACGTGGAGAGTGCCGACGCTCAGGAGTAGTTAGGAGGTTCCCAGGCAGGAGGCCTCGCCTCTTTTGATCCGCTGCTTATGTTTGTGCTAGCCTTCTTAAGGCAAAACTTGTTTATCTTATGTCTGTACTCAGATATTATTTGCTTCCGCTGACTCGTGCTTTGTCGAGCTTTGTATTCGAGCCCTCGAGGCCCCTGGCTTGTAATATGAAGCTGTATGACTTTAATTTGTGCCTAGTGTTGTGTTGTGATATCAATCAGTGAGTCCCTAATCTTGGTCGTACGCATTGCATGTTTGATTAGCGTACGGTCGAAATTGGGGGCGTCACAGAGGACTTTCAGGATGAAGCGCCGCCGCCTCGAGGCGGAACATGGGCAGGAGCACTTTTGCCCTCCGGCGGAGCGATTCCGCCGGGGGAACTTCCCTCCCGGAGGGGGAAACCGAAGCTATCGTCATCACCAACACCCCTCTCATCTTTGGGAGGCCATTCTCCATCAACATCTTCAACAACACCGTCTCCTCTCAAACCCTAGTTCATTTCTTGTGTTCAATCTTTGTACCGGAACCTCAGATTGGTACCTGTGGGTGACTAGTAGTGTTGATTACCTTGTGTAGTTGATTACTATATGGTTTATATGGTGGAAGATTATATGTTCAGATCCATTATGATATTCATTACTCCTCTGATCTTGAGCATGATTATTATTTGTGAGTAGTTACCTTTGTTCTTGAGGTCACGGGAGAAGTCATGTTGCGAGTAATCATGTGAATTTGACATGTGTTCGATATTTTGATTATATGTATGTTGTGATTCCCTTAGTGGTGTCATGTGAACGTCGACTACATGACACTTCACCATTCATGGGCCTAAGGGAATGCATTGTGGAGTAGTTATTAGATGATGGGTTGCTAGAGTGACAGAAGCTTAAACCCTAGTTTATGCGCTACTTTGTAAGGGGCTGATTTGGATCCACATGTTTAATGCTATGGTTAGACTTTATCTTAATACTTTTCTCGTAGTTGCGGATGCTTGCGAGGGGGTTAATCATAAGTAGGTTGTTAGTTCAAGTAAGAACAGCACCTTAGCACCGGTCCACCCACATAACAAATTATCAAAGTAGCGAACACGAATCTAACCAACATGATAAAAGTGACTAGACGAAATTCCCGTGTACCCTCAAGAACACTTTGCCTATTACTAGTGATTGTTCTGGCCTATCCTTTGCCTCAAAAGGATTGGGCTACCTTTCTACACCTTGTTTACCGTTATCGTTACTTGCTCGTTACAAATTACCTTGCTATCAATCTATCTGTTACCTACAATTTCAGTGCTTGCAGAGATTACCTTGCTGAAAACCGCTTGTCATTTCCTTCTACTCCTCGTTGGGTTCGACACTCTTACTTATCGAAAGGGCTACGATTGATCCCCTATACTTGTGGGTCATCACCCCTGGTGGGTCCGGCCAGGTCTAGGTTCTTCCCGAGGTCCTGGGGGCCCCTCGGAGAAGGGCGGTGGCTTTAGGAGCGTTGGCCGCCTCGCCGGCTGGGACCCCGATGTTCAGCGCCCGGGAGCCAGTGGCGCGGGCCTCCACTGCCATAGCCAGATCGGAGGGTCGTGGAAGCGTCGCCTGAGGCGGCGCGTCATCGTCATCATCATCCCTGAAGTCACGCACGGTCCGGTGGTGGCCTGGCGGTAGTCCCCGACCGACATCCTCCTCCTCCTCTTCCCCATCAGTCGCTTCAGAATCTTTGCCGCCGCTGTCTTCGATAGAGGACGACGCCTTGATGGGGGAGTTATCCCGCGACCCTTCACCTCCACTCGACATGAGTCCCCACTCGCCGAAGGTGGGCATGAGAGCGACCAGATCCGCTCGGTCGTCTTGGTCGTATAGCGGACCCGCGGCCTCGGGAGGATCGCCGGGCATGGAGCCTAGCAGGGCCGTTACGGCCCCTTCAAACTTGGCACGCGATAGGCCGGTGCAGTGCAGCCTCATCGGGCCCCACGTGCCCTCGAACTCCCACATGGGCCGTGAGTGCGCCTGGAGCGGTGCGAAGCAATCCTGAGGAACTCCTTGATGATTATCGCCCCCGATAGTTGGGTGTTCCCATGCGAAGCAATCCGCTCCAGGACGGGCCCCGCCCCTGGGTCGGAGAGCGGCGCATGACTCCATCCGGAGTGCTGCACCGGGAGGGCAGTAGGGATCCTCAGGAGTGGGTGGACTCTAAGGGCGTCCAGGTAAACCCAGCGCCGCCGGTAGCCCTCCACCTTCTTCCCGACCTTCCAGCGGGTATTGGCGCCTTTGACATCGACGAAAGAGACACACGTCGAGAGCTGGTCCAGGGCAGTAAACCGCGGCTGGAGAAATGGCGGAAGAGCGCTACCGAGGGCGTCACGCCCACAAAGGATTCACAGTAAAAGGCAAAGTTGGACAAGAGGAGAATTGAGTTTGGCTGGAGGTGCAGGGCGTGTATCTGGTAATGGGTGAGGATGGCATAGAAGAACTCGAAGAACGGCTGGACCAACCCGGCGTAGACGCTGTGGAGGAATAAGGCGTAGGCAGACGCCCCCCGACCGCTCCGCGCCATCGCTCCTGAGGAGATCACGGTTTCCTTCCACTCATTCCGGTCGCCCGCTATCAGCGGACGCACCGGGTCCAGGTCCCCTTCCTTGGTGACGGAGGAACGCAGGAGAGCCGCCCCGATCTCCTAGGGGCTTGCGGCCGGAACCTTGGCCTTCGCCTTCTTCCCGCCCGGGGCCATCCGGGCAACAGGGCGGCGAATGAGATGGGGAGAAGAGCGCTTCGCTCAAGGTTGGATCTGGTGGAGTCTCAAGCGGAGGAAGGAGGCACAACGAGACATACGTCGGGCGAGGAAAGGTAATGATAGCCCAGTGCCACGGGTCGTCTTTATGCTAGCCCGAGCGGTTGTCGAGGCATCACATGGAGGTGGGGGCGCCCCGTGCCCCGATGCGCGCCACGCGTCGCGACTGGCCTACAGGCGGTTGGAGCCCGCACCGGTTCACCCCTCCAGCTGGCGTGGTCGTGCGCGCTGCAGGCTCGGGGGCTACTATCGGGCCATTGGGACAGGGGGTACCCAGGCCCGTCTGCCTGAGGCCCATGTCATGACGCTGGGCCCGGGACAAGAATAGCCCGCCTTGGCGGCATCACGGAAAAGGGCTTCGTGAGGCCCCCGCCTCTTGGGGCGACCCACTGGTAGGCACCCTGTCGGCCCCCGAAGGAGGCTTTAGAAGGTCGCCCCTTAGGGAGTCCTCGCGAGACACATGTCCACGGTGGCTCTATGGGGGCGCGCAACCTGACCCATCCCGAGGGCAGTACGCAACCCGCCCGACGCCATCCGGGACCGCGAGAGGAAGACCTTTCCTCTTTGGTGTTAAGGGAGCAGGGCCTGCCCGCCGTTTCCCGAAGTGACCCCCAAAGGTTTCCCGTTCGGTGTTAGAAGGCCAAAGCTACGGGCTCGCCAGGACGGAGGTCATCCCCAAGCCCACTAGCACGTCATGGAGGGAGGCTTTTGCAGGCGGAGACCACTTTTGTCAGGATGAGATGCAGTCTTGTCCCCTTTCAAAACCGGCGCTTGTGGGAACCCTTCCTGCCGGATATTTTTGGGGAAGAGGACCGAGGCTGGTATAAAGGGGAGGAGGCAGCGATCGCCGGAGGATCACCTTGTATTCACTCTCCACCACTACACAATCCAGACAAGCAGGAGTAGGGTTTTACACCGCAAGGTGGCCCGAACCTGGGTAGATCGTGTGTTCATCGTTCCTCCCCCCAAGCTCAAGCACGCCGGAGCATCGCCGTAGGTTAGGGTGAGAGAGCTAGGTTGGAGAGCCGGTGCACCCTAGAGTTCGAACCTCTCAAGGGTCTCCGGAGCCCTGATTACTACAAGTTATGCTCTAAGCTCTTAGCCATGCCATGACCTACAGTGAAATGTTTAAGACTTAAAGCACTTTAGCATCTTTATAATAACCAAAGATTACTAACTAATAAACCTTCATATTGCAGCCTCAATATCGTTGATCAACCATACCCTATTCAGTGATCTACGTACAAGTTTTTTGTTATACCACTCTTATATACCTATCATTTTTAGACCAAACATATAACTCGTGAAAATTACCACTTCCTATTCAACTCTCAAAAAGATATAAGTGAAGAATGAGAGTGCAAAGGATTTGTATAAGATAATCATCGCCATGCTCTAAACATATAAGTGAAGCACAAGAGGAATTGCCTTAACTCAAAAGATATAAGTGAAGCATAATGAGCATTCTATAAATTACGGTGAGTGTGTGTCTCTCATATTGGTGCAATTAGGAAACAATGATTGTGGAAAACAACGAGAAAAATAAAATATAACACATGACGCTCAAAGCAAAACACATATCATGTGATGAAAGAGGGGATGCCTTCCGGGACATCCCCAAGCTTAGATGCTTGGATCTTCCTTGGATGTTACTTTGGGGTGCCTTGGGCATCCCGAAGCTTAGGGTCTTGCCGCTCCTTATTCCATCATCCATCGTTGTTTCACCCAAAACTTGAAAACTTCAATAACACAAAACACAACAAAACCTCATGAGATACATTAGTATAATAAAGAAATCATTAACCTAAGGTACTATTATAAATAGATTCATAATTGTTCTTGCATAATGAGTACTGTAATCTGTTATCTCCATGGCTTACACCCCCTGATAGAATCCATAAAACACATCAAGATACAATAGAATCTGTCTAAAACACAACAATACATAATGATCTGGACTAAAACCATACTTCTGTAACTCCGGCAATTCTGAAAAATTATGAAAACATAAAAAATCTATATCCTGATACAGTGTAAAAATTCCAGCAAATTATCACGTTCAAGTAAAAAATGAAAATTCAAATACTGGACGTAAGTGTTTCTGTTTCTACGCAGGATCAACTCAACTCATGTTTAAACTATCCCAAAGGCTTTACTTGGCACAAAACTCAAAAGAAAAGATAGAAACATAATTACTATAGTAGCAATAATCATGTTGAGTCGCAAAACAGAACTATTGGGTTGTCTCCAACATGCTCTTTCTTTATAGCCATTAAGATAGACTTGAGATTTTAACTATGCTCACATCAAAGATAAGAAATGAAGCACAAAGAGAGCATCATATAAGGTGTAGCAAACACATTTAATTCCAACCATCTTCCTATGCATAGTCATTTTATAGGAAAACAAAGTATCAAGACAAGAAATATCTACCTTATGCAAATAGGAAGAATGAAGCATTAATAATTTCATCACACAGAGAGGTAAGTGAGTAACACGAAAATTTATATATCTATCATAATCAAACTCAACAATATACCTATCATAGAACATGTTATCTTTATGATCCACATATATAAAAAAATTATAATCTACTGAGATAATGGGATTAACATCTACTAAAGTCATGGCCTCTCCAAACACACTTTTATCAAAAAATTCATAAGATGATCACTCTCCAAAATAGTGGGGTTTTCTAAAGTTGGCACTCTTCCAAACCCACTTTTATTATTCATAGCACTATGATCATCACCCCAATCATGATCATCATAATAAACAGTAGGCATAACAAAATCATCATTAAAAAATGCATACAAACATAGTGTAGATAGTTTCTTGCAATTTTATTGTATTAGAAACATAGAGAGGTGGAGACATGGTTCCTCTATCATAATAATAGCAAGTAGGAGCCGCAAGCACATGCATATTATATCCATTAAAATTATCATGTATAATGGTAAAACGCAACCCATCAAGATAATCCTTAATAAGTACAAACTTCTCCGATATAGTGTAGTTGGGAGAATTCAAAAAGATATTAGGACTATCATGTGTGGGTGCCATAGCAACAATTTCATGCTTAAGATAAGGAACTGAAGAAAGTTTATCTCCATAAACAAAATTCATATTGGCATCATGGCCACAAGCATAACAAGCATCAATTTCATTAAAAAGGGATATTTCAAACGAATCCAAGGGATCATAGCAATCATTCTTTGGTATGAACGAAGGTAAATTGAACAATGTATGAGTTAAAGAGTTACTCTCATTAGAATTTGGGTGCGGGTAGTTAATCTGCTCTTCCTCCTTTTGTTCTTCGCTCTCCTCCTCATCTTTTTATCTAATGAGCTCATAGTTTCATCGATTTCATCTTCCATTGATTCCTGCAAAATATTAGCCTTTTCTTGGAGAGAGGGAACTTTCTTAGTATGACCATTAATATAAACATTAGAGTGATAGTTTTCATGGCAATATTTAAGTATGGCAAAAAAAATTGTGATGAGTAGCACCATACTTTTCAATCAAGGAAGCAATTACATATGTACCCTTGGAAGCAACAAATTCTTTAATTTGTCCAATATCATAGTAATCATAAAAACCATTGGCATAAGTGTTGGAAATATGCCCTAGAGGTGATAATATTGTATTATTATATATTTATATTTCCATATTCATAATTAAGAGTTTATATTCCATGATATAAATGCTACAATCCTGGAATGTGCGATTCAATGGAAAACTCATATGCACGTGTGGAATGATAAACGGTAAAATAGTATTCCTAGTCTCGCCTCTAAGACTAGTTCAAGTGTTGTTGGTGATCATGTTTTCCGGATCTTAGGATATCGTTAAGTGTAATTATAGCCCTAAAATAACATTGAGAGTATGATGTTAGAAGAACAATCATATTGAATCGACCCAAACTTATTTGTCATACTTTGAGATAATATCGTGTGAAATCAATTGTTATAACACAGGGTATTAACACGTGTTTTTTGTTCCTTAGACCATGAGAACATCATAGTCACTTCTTACCATACGATGAGCTTTGGGGTTGCTCAAACGTCATCTGTAACACGATGATCACAACGTTACCTACAGGTTCACCGGAAAGTTTGACAAGGGACTAGATAGCTTGAGAGTGGGATTTGCTCATACGACGATGGAGATATATTCTTAGGATCCTCTCGGCATGACAACATCCATCTTCGTCTGGCCAGACACAGGTGACTACGTCACGGGGATGCCGGAACATCTCAACGAGAAAGAAGAACAAAACTGGTAACGAGAATAACGGTATAGTGAGCATGTGCATGACTCAAGAGGATACTGATACATCTGACCTAGGGTTTTGTAAAGTATCACGAAGCAAAGGGAATATCACATGATAACCAAAGTTTCACTCGAATGTCATTCGTGTACTCATAGGGATCGATATGGACGTCCACGGTTCCGCTATCGGTAATTGAACGAACGCATTTCATTCATGTCTATGTGTTACCAAACCTACAGGGCCACGAGCTTAAGGTAATAATGATCTTCTGAGTCTTAGTAGGACGGGAGTGATGAGGATTTATTTGTGAAATATTTACGTTAATATTTGAAATAGTTTTGAGAGGATCCGGAAGTGTTCCGGGGTCACCGGAAGGGTTTCGGAGACTATACCGGGTATTGCCTATAAATAATATATAGGTGGAAAATATTTGTGAATATGTTAAATTAATAATAAAAGGTTGTAATAATATTTAGGGGGCTTTTCTATTTAATTTAATATCAACATGCCTTAAGAGGCCAAGAGGTGGAAAGCATATTGGGCCACATGAGCCCAATAGGTGGAGGCACCCTCTTTCTCCTTGTAGAAGGAAGTGGGAGGCCGAATTGGAGGGGATTTCCCCCTCCTTAGTCGACCAAAGGGGAGGTTTTCCTTCCCCTTGTGGCACCCCCTCTCCCCTCCCTCGAACCTATATGTACTTGAGGACTTTGGCCCTTTGGATACACGAGTCCTCTAGTTCTCTAGTTCTAGTTCTAGTTCTAGTTGGTCCTAGTTGATCAATTAGAGATAGACCTAAATCCTCTAATCCTCATAATTAGAAGGCCTGCGTGGTTCTAATTATCCGACGACGATTAGCGCTGAACGACGAAGCACCGCCGGACTGTGAAGACCGTACGCTTGCAACTCATAGAGAGGTCGTGCTATCGGTCTTCCGTTCGAGGGACTGTTCATGGGCGGTTCACGGGGTCGTTCATCTATGGTTCGAGGGACTCCAAGTACGATCTACACCGACTCGTCTTCTTTCGCTGCAACTTGGAGTTGGTAACGACATGATCCAACCCGTTTATCGAATCTTCATAGTGTTCATGTGTGATCGTAGGGTGATTTTGTTTGTTTTCTACTACGTTTCACAACAGTGGCATCGTGAGCGGTTCTATGATTAGGTGTAGGTTTTGATCTAGATCACATGTGGATGTGATGGTTTGATGGTCTTGCTCTGCTTCCCTCTAGTGTTGCTTTAGTTCAGTTCATTGACGGCATGATGTAGCTTTGTACAAAATTCTAACAACCGATCGGCTCTGGCTGTCGATGATCTGCTAATAGTTCTTTGGGTTTCATCATAGTCAAGAATAGTGAACTGTCACAAACATGAGTGGGCAATGAAGATGGTCGATCTTGTATGAGGTCACGCATAATGACGAAGTTCAGTGTGGGGCTAGTGATTTTTTATTAAGTCCCTTTCCTCACACACCCTGAAAGTTAATCTAGCCACAAGAATAATCGCCTTAATGGTGAACTTAGGTGGCTAGAGTTATCCGGAAACCCTAGAAGCCACGTAATTAAAAGTTGCCAAACTGATTAGAGTACATTTAACTTGGTTTTGCACGTCGCATGTGATGTGATATAACCTACGTCATGGTAATAAATTTATGTATGAGATGGTTATATGTTGTAATGTTAAGTGGCCTACGCATCACAGTACGACATGATGGCTGAAGCAAAGGGATTGTCTTTTCAATGACCTGTGTGTTAACCTCGTTATTTATTCAATGGATGTTACACGGAGGACACTGGAGCTTCACCAGTCGCAGGAGAACAAAATTATTGCCACAGCGGCAATTTTCAAAATTGTTGCCACGACAGCGATTCCGGAGAAATTTTCATGAAGACCTCGGAGGACTATGGATACGTTCCCGGCGGCCAAGGCTATACCATATCAGACTTTTATGAATTGCATGATATGTTTATCCCTTTTGTTGTTTTCACCCTTTGATTGCGTAGGAGTCAATTATTAGGGTGACCTCTCACAGTAAATATCAAAGTTAAAAGGTGATCTTCCCGGTGTAGCAACTGTCTATAATATGCAACATTCCGGAGTGCGTCATGTCCCCATGAATACAAACGGGTTGTGAGGTGTAATGGGTGGATGGTCAGACCATGTATGCAGATAACACTTGGTTGTCTTGAAGTTCTGGCAGAATCGTTCCGAGCTCGGAGCATGAAGCATCGAAAGATGAACAACTGTCATATGGAGATATGATCGACAAAACTTTGCCTACCAATAAAAAATCACGTCATTAGTGATGTCCACATCAATGGCCGTGAATAAGATCAGGGTCTTGCATCACTTAAAATCAATTATGAGAGATGTTGGTTTAAGTGGGTGCACAATTATGTATTAATTAAGTTTAATCACTAGTGCAAATTAATTATGAACAATGTCTATGTGTAGTTTGCATTATAGTTGTAGAATATTGGCTCACGGTTACACCTTTGTTGTTGAAATTGATTAGTTGTTACTTATATGGTTGAATATTTAAGATTGGTAAATGTAATGAGAGGATCGTCCACTAAGAGTGCCAAGAAGGATTTTGTCCTACTGCATGCTTACAATACTTTCCTGCTAATGCTACGGATGAAGAGACTCATGTCTTTTGATCCAAAAGGCTAGAATTACATCACGGCCTGCTTACTTCGAAGAAACCCGAACTTCAAAAATGTTTTTGATAGTTATGTGATATTCTTGGAACTGAAAATTGTTTTCAGAAACAAACAAAGGCTAAAAGATATGTGATATCCAAAGAAGTATTTTGCTCGCAAGTTCTATTGAAGTGTTCAACTATGTTTAAGACTTAAATGTATAGGATACGGAAGAACACTAGTCATGAGCTGACGGTGAGAACATAAAGAGAAAGAACAAATCTGAAGGATGTAATGAGACTTACATGCCTAGGGAAATTCAAGGCTCATGCCACTCTTAAAGTTGGATGCTTCTTCTGTGAGTAGGAGAAATATTGGAAGTAAAACTATAAGAAGTAAAAGGCAGAAAAAGAAGACTGGAATGTCCAGCTTAGGTATGAATGTCATACAAGTTATGAGATATAGAGAAAGTTGGTCAAGTAAAGTATAATTCTTGGGAATTATGATTAAATTGTTGATCACTAAATTCTTCGGTATTATGGTTAAATGTTGATAAGGATACCAACTTGATTGTATGTTGTTGTGAATCGATGCAAGAACTACTACAACCTAAATGATCAACAAATAATGAGGGGGGGAATATATGATGGATTTTTTTTTCTAAAGGCCATACTCCTGTTGTGAATAAGATGTGTGTTATGAATATTCATAATAAAATTGATCATCCATGACACTAATGCTAAATGTCGCAAGACTAAAAGAGTACCACATATGTGTGGCACTGCATTTAGTCACATTGGGGAAAATAGCATGGAGAAATTCCATAATGATGGATTTTCAAGTCATCTTATTCTGTATCATCTAACACTAGCAACTTTCGTCCAAATAGTGAAGTAAACTAAAATACCGTTCACAGACCATAAAAAACGAGTAGGAAAATAATTGGAAACATGCATATTGATGTATGTAGTCTGTTAGGTGTTGTTGCAAGTAGTGGATTTATCTATCTTCAAGGATGACTCAAGTGGATATTTATATTTACTTATTGAGACATAAATCTAGATCCATTGAATTTTTTCAAAAGTTTTTTTTTAGAATGAAGCAGAAATTAGTAACAAGAAAATATGTTTCTACAATTAGATTGCACAAATGATTATTTGACTTACAGGTTTAGCGAATGCATGATGAGCTGTGAAAAAGAACTTTATAGCTTGCACTTATCAGAACATCACTAAGAGTAGGATATTCTTAGTAGATGTAACTAAACTATGTATGATATGGTGAGATCAAAGATGACATTAATTAATTTGCCAATATACTTTTTAATGTGATGCTTTAGACTGTAGCTTTTACACTGAAAAGGAGCGCCATCAAATCTGCTGAAATAGCACCATATAAGAGATATGGAATTGTATGAGTTCTACTCTGTTGGTTATCCCAAATAGTTGGGTATTCCCCTATCACCATGACAAGGCAAAGTGTTTTGCAAAAGAGTGAGTGGGAGGACAGTGCAACTCGACGAGATTACATAATCTTCATAATTAAGTCAAAGAAAATAAACACTAGAAATGATTCGAGAATTTCCCACCACAACTGATAGGGAAGACTCTACATGAGATATAGAGACTTCAGTCGAACTTGCATCAGGTTGGGCAAATTCGTGAAGACCTTCGTGGTGTGCAGATGAAATATTGTTGAACAAACAATGAACCTATAATACACAGGGAAGCGTTGGTGGGCCCTGACTCCAGAATTGGCTGCAAGCCAAAATAATCTGAGATAGTATACATATACATAATTCAAGTTTAGAACTTGATGAACCCTCTGGAAGACTTAGAGTCTAAAGTATAGTATTGGATCTATAAACTAATAGAGATAAAAATGTTTTATAATGTTTGACATGTTACAAATAGATTGTGACAAAATTAAGGAGTTCATTATGACGAGATTGTCTCATCGTAGCAATACTTAAAGTCCGTTCACGTTAAACTAGCAATTACTAAATATTTCAATTATGAGATATAATAGATGGATGTCATAATGATGGAAATAGAACCAAGGTTGTATGTGTGATACAGTCCAACGTAATCTTGTCAATCCAGAGGATGCTAGTAAGTGTGAAACTTAAAGAGTTCCTATAATGGACTGAAGCAAGCATAATGGAGTTAGAATGTTTGTTTTGATGAAATGGTAATTTGATTTCATCAAGGAATCAAAGATGCTTGTTGTTAGGGCATATTTCTCCCTTAGTAGTTTTGGTGACTAATAACGTGCATCAAGCCTTTCAGATAATTCTACATATGGCACAAGACGATTCTAGCCCCTCGGTGGATAATAGTGAAGACGGTTTCCTTCCTACATTTCGTTGTTGGTGGAATTGAGTCGTAGGAGAACCATACTATTAAGTGGGGGTCCACATCAGAAAGGTTTGGGTGGAATCAACACGTACACTTTCATTTGCACCTTTGCTTCCTTTCCGCATAAATGGAGCTGTTGCAACTATGCCTTTGTCTCGTCCTGAAGGAATGAAGCGGCAGTACCACGCTACACTGTAAGCGGTAGTACCACTATCCAGTGCCACGCGCTGTACTGCTAGCTCTGGAGTCTTGACTTTTTGTGTCGCACTGAGCGGTTGTTGGGACGGTAGTACAACGCGGTAGTACCGCTTATAAGAGGTAGTACCACCTATTACTATCGCTCCAACTACCGCCTTCTTTCTGGAACCTGGACTCTCAGAGGACTTCGGGTGGCCTAGCGCGAGGCACCGCCTGTAAGTGGTAGTACCGCTCACTCGAGCAGAAGTACCGCTTCAGCGGTACTACCTCTGCTCCTGCCACTACCCTGCATGCGTAGGGCCTCTACACTGCGTAGTACTGCTGGGGCGAATGGTAGTACCGCTCCAATGGAACTACCCCCTCGTGGCCTCGTGCTATTGCTCTGTGTGGCTGGTTCAGCCGCCCAAGCAGTAGTACCGCTCCCATGAGCGGTAATACTGCTTGTGTGCGGGCTGAGAGGGGATAGCAGTTGGATTTGTTCCCCCACTATATAACGGGGGTCTTCTTCCCCAAGAAGACCACCTCTTCTATCCCCAAGCTCCATTGTTGCTCCAAGCTCAATTTTTTCCCGATCTCTCTCCCTAGCTAACAAAACTTGTTGATATTCTAGGGTTTGGTTGAGAGGGCCCCAATCTACACTTCCACCAAGAGAAATTTGATTCCCCCCACTAATACCTTGCGGATCTTGTTATTCTTAGGTGTTTGAGCACCCTAGATGGTTGAGGTCACCTCGGAGCCACAATCCATTGTGGTGAAGTTTCATGGTGGTGTTGGGAGCCTCCAATTAACTTGTGGAGATTGCCCCAACCTTGTTTGTAAAGGTTCGGTCGCCGCCTTCAAGGGCACCACTAGTTGAATCACGGCATCTCGTATTGTGTGAGGGCGCGAGGAGAATACAGTGGCCTTAGTGGCTTCTTGGGGAGCATTGTGCGTCCACACCACTCAAACGGAGACGTACTTCCCATTAATGGGAAGGAACTTCGGTAACACATCCTCGTCTCCACCGGCTCCACTTGTGGTTATTTGTTACCTTTACTTTGTGCAAGCTTTACTTGTGTGTTACCCTTTGCTTGCTTGCTTGCTTGCTTGCTTGTTGTTGTTGTTGTTAGCATCATATAGGTTGTTCACCTAGTTGCATATCTAGATAACCTATTTGTTGCTAAACCTAATTTGTAAAGAAAAGCTACAAATTGGTAGTTGCCTATTCACCTATCTAGTCAATCATATCGATCCTTTCAATTGGTATCAGAGCTACGTCTCTTTTTTAGGGTTTTAACGCCCGAAGAGTATGGTTAACGACGGGGATAGGGTTGATGACTTACCCGAGGCCCAGTGAGTGAACATGGTCTCTCGTGGGGATTTAAATGAGGCAGTTGCCTCACTTAAATCTTCTATGACGACCGAGGTCAAATCCTTGTTTAAAGAATTCCTTGATGGTCTCAAACTTTCTACCGATCCGTTGCTAGTGGTTAATCCCACTAACTCGGAGTCGGATGCCAACTCCGGTAAGGAGGGGGACATTAGTGATAAGGATAAGTTGCCACAAGGAAAGAATGGGACGGGAACCTTTGCCTCGGTTCCCCCTCCCCCGGTCTATGGAGGACCGGTCCACACAACTCATATTAACAACCTAGGTCCTCCTCCTAAACTTGTGAAAAATGATTTTGTTAATTGGGTTATTCGTATCAAGTCTCATTTGAATCACAGCTCATCTAATCTTTGGATAATCATTGAGCCGGGATACTACCCGCATGATCCAAACAATCTCACTCCAAGAGAAGAGGCGGACAATCAATACAATCACTCCGCCTTGTTCATCCTTCAAACCATAGTACCCCATGAAGATCTAGCTCACTTGCGTCCTTTCACTCGTGCAAAGGATTGTTGGGAACATATTATCTCTTTATATAAGGGAAGCTCGAGTATTCAACGGTCCAACTTTGAGGTGGTTCTAGATGAGGCCGATGAGTTTGTGATGAATGAAGATGAGGACCCTCATGAGCTCTACCGGAGATTGACAACTCTCGCGGTCTCCCTTCAAGATCATGGGAGTAAAGATACGGATAACAATTGGATCAAGCATAAGTTTCTCAAGGCCATCATGCCATTCAACAAGGCCATGTCCTCCGTGATTCGTCAAAGATTAGACCTCCACACCTTGTTCTTGAGTGATGTGTTGGATGAATTTATTGCTATTAACATCTTGAACAAGACCGCCAACAATGATCTAGATCGTGTCAAACAGTCAAATAAAGCTTCACCCAGCCTTGCTTTGAAGGCCAAGGCAATTCCAGAAGAAGAAGAAGATGAAGAAGGGGAGGGTTACCCCAAAGACACCAAATATGCATACCCCGAGCACATGCCTCTTATGTCAAGGTAATTTTGGGGCAACAAGAGAAACTCAAGGCCAAGCTTCTCCAAGAAAAACTCAAGTGGCTCTAAAGGAAAGCAACATGTGAGAACTTGCTATAATTGTGGAAATGTGAGCACTTCGTGGTGGATTGCCTGTATGAGAAGAGGGAGGACAATGGTGACAAGCTCATCCGCAAAGACAAGGCCAAGTCCTTCCCCAACAAGAACAACGTCACCAAGAAGGTGCCTCAAAAGGTGTTGGTGGCACATCAAGAGTACGTCTTCGATGATGATGATGATGATGAAAGTAGTGAAGGAATGCCGATGGCCACGGTGGCCATTGCAACTTCTTCCCCAACCAAGGTGTCTCTCTTCGACTCCCCCAACGAGAACCGAATTGCCAAGTGCCTCATGGCCAAAGGTATCAACAAGGTAACCTCCAACATCAAAACATCCATTACCACTACTCCTTCTTTGTTGGATTGTGTGGATGAACATGAGGAGCTGAAAGTTGATGAGAATGAGTTCGACAAGTTCATGGGTAAACTCAAAGGTGAGACCAAGAAGCACTTTGTTGCTCTCTTGGAACAACTTGGTGAGGCTAGTGATATCATTGAGTCTCATGAGGAAACCATCTCTAAATTGGAGGGGCATAGTCATGACTATGCCGATGAGATAGCGGATCCTTACATTGCTCTTGAGGAAGAGCAAGTTCTTCGTTTGACTCTTGGGGAATCACACAATGATGACCTTGCTAAATTATGAAAAGATCATGATCATGCTCTTGTTCTTACTCGTGTGCTCAAATCCGAAAAGGTTGCACTTGGGGTTGACCATGATAGACTCAAGGAAGAGTTTGACACACTTGAAAAGGCTCACAAGGCTTTGAAGAGTGCTCTTTCTTCTCTTAAGGAGTCTCATGATCAACTCCAAGTAAAACTTACTAAGGAAATAGCCACGCGTCCTCCTTTTGTGTTAATTGATAATGCTAATGCTACTAACCCTTGTTGTGAGCATGTGAAACTTGTGGAGGAAAATGCCAAGTTGAAAGAGCAACTTGAGAAAGGCCTTGTGACATGCATCCAAGGTGAGAACAACCTCAATGACCTTTTCAGCAATCAAAAGGAAATTCGGGAAAAGGAAGGGATTGGGTTTGCACCCAAGTCTAAGAAGAAGAAGAAGTTCAAGACCAAGTAACCTCTCCCGCTCAAGGAAACCTTTGTCAAAGCGGGGGAGGATACTCATGAGAATAAGAAAGACAAGGTTGTGGGTGGTAATGCCAAGAAGGGCAAGACCACCCCTTCCAACAAAGCCGGCGACTTTAACCCCTCTTATGTTTTATGTCGTGCAAGTGATGGGCATGTTTATGCCAAATTTATTGGTTCTTCTTATGAGTACATTGAATGGTCTATTTGGGTTCCTAAGACCCTTGTTACTAACATAAAAGGGCCCATTAAAGAATGGGTACCTAAATCCAATCATTGATCTCTTGTAGGAGTTTGTTTCCGGAGGAGGTTCATGGTTGCTTGATAGTGGAGCAACAAATCGTATGACCGGAAGCAAGGACTTGGTGGTGGACGTTCAAACTAACTCATCCTTGGCCACTCAAGTACAATTTGGTGACGATACAATTTCAAAGGTATTGAGTCTTGGCAAGGTGGTGATC
This sequence comes from Elymus sibiricus, assembly GCA_039707655.1. Lineage (NCBI taxonomy): Eukaryota > Viridiplantae > Streptophyta > Magnoliopsida > Poales > Poaceae > Elymus > Elymus sibiricus. The sequence goes on along the minus strand of CM077669.1, from coordinate 396,460,792 downwards.
TCTCCGGATTTTACCATTGAGAAAGTCATGCTTGTTGAGACCCTTGCATACAATTTACATTCCGTTCATCAACTTGCACTCATGGGCTTTTCTACCTTATTTGATGTTGATTACATGTGCCTTTTGTGGATCAAGACTGTTAAAGTAGCCTTTGTTGGGCATGTCGAAAACAGTCTCTATGTGGTTAACTTTTCGGAGCGACACACTAAGACCGCGACTTGCCTAATGGCTAAAGTTGATGTGGGATGGCTTTGGCATCGCTGGCTAGCCCATGTCAATAGGAGATCTTTGCAAAGTCTCCTCAAAGTGGATCACATTCATGGACTAACAAATGTGAGTTTTACCAAAGATCGTGCTTGCAGTGCCTGTATCGAAGGAAAGCTGCATGAGACGACTCACCGACCCACTACTACCATCTACTCGAAGAGGCCCTTGGAGCTCCTTCACATGGATCTCTTCGGTCCTCCATCCTTCGATAGTCTTGGGGGAAGAAAATATTGCTTGGTGATTGTTGATGATTACTCAAGATATACTTGGGTATACTTCTTCAAGAGGAAGAGTGAGACCCAACAAACAGTCATCGACTTTGCAAATGAAGCTCAATGTCAACACGAGGCAAAGATATTGATGATTAGAAGTGACAACGGCACAGAGATCAAGAACTACACGTTAGATGAGTTTCTCAGTGATGAGGGGATCAGGCATCAATACTCCGCACCATATACCCCTCAACAAAATGGTGTTGCGGAGAGGAAGAACCATACATTGATGGACGCGGGAAGGACTATGATGGCGGAATTCAAATCTCCGTATAACTTTTGGGCCGAAGCAATCACCACCACATGTCATGCATCTAATCGGCTCTACCTCCGCAAGGGGTTGAACAAGAATCCATATGAGATACTTACCGGTAACAAGCCCAACCTAAAGTACTTCCGGGTGTTTGGTTGTAAGTGTTTCATTCTCAAGAAAGGTGTTCGTTTGTCTAAATTTGAACCTAGAGATCAAGAGGGCATATTTGTTGGTTATGCTACAAACTCTCATGCTTATCGTGTCCTCAACAAGTCCAATGGACTCATTGAGGAGACGTGTAACGTGGAGTTTGATGAAAATAATGGCTCCCAAGTGGAGAAAAGTGGTCTTTGTGATGTAGGTGATGAAATTCCTCCCCAAGCCATAAGAAGAATGGGTGTGGGACACTTCCTACCCGTTGAGGAACCCCTTGTGGCCGAAGGATAAGGACAATGTTCTACTCAAGTGGAACCATCACCAACACAAGACTGACGTGGTTTGAGACTGCGTCGGTATTTCCCCAAAGAGGAAGGGATGATACAGCACAGCGACGGTAAGTATTTCCCTCAGTTATGAAACCAAGGTATCGAAACAGTAGGAGGATCACCAACACCTCGTAAACAACACCTGCACACAAAGAACAAATACTTGCAACCCGACGCAAAAGAGAGGTTGTCAATCTCTCTACGGTAAAAAGATAGATTAGGATAAGATAGAGTGGATAGATAGATCTCTCAAGAACACAAAATAAAAGAGACAACTAAAAAGTGCAGCAAGGTATTTTTGGGTTTTTGGAATAATAGATCTGAAAACAAAAGTGGCAAAAAGATAGATCGGAAAGCAATATGTTGGAAAAGTAGACCCGGGGGCCGTAGGTTTCACTAGTGGCTTCTCTCATGAGTATAGCACACGGTGGGTGAACAAATTACTGTTGGGCAGTTGATAGAAGATCAAATAATCATGACAATATCCAAGGCGATTATCATTATATAGGCATAATGTCCAAGATTAGTAGACCGAAATGATTCTGCATGTACTACTATTACTCCACACATCGACCGCTATCCAGCATGCATCTAGTGTATTAAGTTCATGGAAAAACGGAGTAATGCAATAAGAACGGTGACATGATGTAGACAAGATCTATTCATGTAGGAATAGACCCCATCTTGTTATCCTTAATAGCAATGATACATGTGTGCCTCACTGCCCCTTCTGTCATTGGGAGAGGACACCGCAAGATCGAACCCATCACAAAGCACCTCTTCCCATGGCAAGAAAAATCGATCTAGTTGGCCTAACTAAACCAAAGATTCTAAGAAGAAATACGAGGCTATAAGTAATCATGCGTATAAGAGATCAAAGAAGACTCAAATAATATTCATGGATAGAAACCGATCATGAACTCAAAATTCATCGGATCCAAACAAACACACCGCAAAAGTTTACATCAAATAGGTCTCCAAGAGACCATTGTATTGAGAATCAAAAGAGAGAGAGAGAGAGGAAGCCATCTAGCTACTGCCTACGGACCTGTAGGTCTATGGTGGACTACTCACGCATCATCGGAGAGGCACCAATGAGGATGATGAACCCCTCCGTGATGGTGTTAGATTGGATCTCGCGGTTCTGGAACTTGCGGCGGCTGGATGTGTTTTTCGTCGACCCCTCTAGGGTTTCTGGAATATTTGGGAATTTATAGGCATCAGAGGCGGTGGAGAGTCGTCCCGAGGAGGGCACAACCCACCAGGCCGCGCCAGGGGCCTTTGACGTGCCCTGATGGGTTGTGGTCTCCTCGACCATCCCCTCTGGTACTTCTTTGGCTCACTGGATGTCTTCTGGCCCAAAAAACATCTCCAAAAAGTTTCGCGGTGTTTGAGCTTCATTTGTTAGTGATATTCTGCGAAGTAAAAAACAAGCAAAAATAGCAACTGGCACTTTGACACTATGTCAATAGGTTAGTCCCAAAAAAGATATAAAGTTGCTATAAAATGATTTTAAAACATCCAAGATTGATAATATAACAGCGTGGAACAAGCAAAAATTATAGTTACGTTGGAGACGTATCAAAGACCCACGCGCTTCCGAAGAACAACCTGAAGGCCCTCAACCAAATGAACAAGATCAAGGGCAAGATCAACCTCATGATGACGGTGCTTCACCAAGTGATTCCCAAGATCAAGTTCATGACTCCGGGCAAGGTCAAGATCAAGAACAAGTTCAAGATCAAGATCAAGCTCAGATGACACTCAAGATAATGTTCATGTGACTTCCCAATCTTCCTTGGAGGAGATTTTGGAGCGTCGTGCCGCCAAAGTAGCCTCCAAACTCAAACATAATCAAGATATTTTGGAGAATGTCTACGGGAGCTTGAGTAAAGGGGTAACCACTCATACAATTAACAAACTTTTGTGAGCATCACAGGTTTGTTTCTTGTATTGAACCCCTAAAGGTACAAGAGGCGCTCGAGGACACGGATTGGCTCTAAGCCATGCATGATGAACTCAACAACTTCGAGCTCAACAAGGTGTGGCAATTGGTGCCAAGACCAAAGGAGATTCACAATGTCATTGGAACCAAATGGATCTTCAAGAACAAGCAAGATGTGAACGGTGCTGTCATTCACAACAAGGCAAGATTGGTAGCACAAGGCTACTCCCAAGTCGAGGGTATCAACTACGATGACACCTTTGCTCCCATTGCTCGCCTTGAATCTATTCGCATGTTGCTTGCATATGCATCTCATCATGATTTCAAATTGTAACAAATGGATGTGAAGAGTGCATTTCTTAATGGTCCTCTTAAGGAGTTGGTATATGTCAAGCAACCCTTGGGGTTCGAGGATCCCAAGTTCCCCAATGATGTATACAAGCTCAATAAGGTACTCTATGGCCTTAAACAAGCCCCACGTGCGTGGTATGAGCACCTTATTGAGTTGTTGCAAGACCTTGGGTTTGAAATTGGGAAAATTGATCCCACTCTTTTCACGAAGAGGGTTAAAGGGGACTTGTTCATGTGCCAACTATATGTTGATGATATTATCTTTGGTTCTCCTAACAAAGCTTTCAATGATGAGTTTTTCGCACTAATGACCGAAAAGTTTGAGATGTCTATGATGGGAGAGTTGAAGTTCTTCCTTGGATTAGAAGTCAAACAACGAAGACAAGGAATCTTCATCAACCAAGCTAAATACACTCAAGACATACTCAAGAGGTTCAAGTTGGATGATGTCAAGCCGGCCAAGACCCCCATGCAACTCAAGTGCCATCTTGAGATTGATACCAATGGTAAAGCCGTGGATCAAAAGGTATATTGCTCCATGATTGGATCCTTGCTTTAGCTTTGTGCATCTAGACCGGATATTATGTTGAGTGTGGGAATTTGTGCACAATTTCAAGCCGCACCTAAGGAAAGCCACTTTGTAGTGGTCAAGCAAATCTTTTGATATTTTGCTCATACCCCAAACTTTGGTTTATGGTACCCCAAAGGTGCTTCATTTGATCTCATGGGATATTCAGACTCGGATTGGGTGGGAGAACGTGTGGATAGGAAGTCAACTTCCGGAGGGTGCCAATTCATTGGTCGCTCTTTGGTAAGTTGGTCTTCAAAGAAACAAAATTGTGTTTATCTCTCTACCACCGAGGCCGAGTATGTAGCCGCCGCAAGTTGTTGTGCATAGTTACTTTGGATGAGGCAAACTTTAAAGGATTACGGTGTCAATTGTGACAAAGTGCGTCTTTTCTATGACAATGTAAGTGCAATCAAGATCTCCAATAACCCGGTTAAACATTGCAAGACGAAGCATATTGAGATTCATCATCACTTCATCCGGGAGCAAATCAAGCGTGGGGAGATTGACCTTATTTATCTCAATACTCATGAACAACTTGTAGATATTTTCACAAATCCATTGGATGAAGCAAGATTTTGCGACTTAAGGCATGAGCTAAATATCATTGATTCGAGCAATGTGGCTTGCAGTATTGCACACCCCAACACACTCATCATTTTGTCTTGTTTAGATGTAGGCATGGATATAGGGGGAGTGTTGTTCTCTCAATGAACTCTCCCTCCCCCCATTAGGCATAAATCGATCAAGTCTTTCACATTAGCCATCTTTGATGGTACGTGTGGTTCAAAGACGAGTTTTAGTCATGGGCCCAAGGTTAAAATTTTCGTAGTGCCATACCAATTGACTCAAACATAGGTGGCTTCGGCCACCGGCCCCCTCCTAGTGAGGTTGTCGGGACCCAGATCCTAAGCCATAAGAATCTAGCATGTAACACTTCACATCACTTTGCGGCCTCACACACGGTTATCTCCACGGCTGCCACCTTACCTGGGCCGGGACCGTTTGCACCTTTTGGCTCACGAATGTGAATATGTCGCTAGCATTCAAATGTCCAAGAACCCGGGTCGACATGACTAGTCGTAGAACCCAAGTGGCACATCCGTACAGGGACAAGCATACGTAACCCAGCAATGCGGGTGTCGGTCATCAGCGTGTGTAGACGAGTCATGGCAAGCTACAGGGACTCCATTACACTGCGATACATTTCCCCGAAGGGACAGACACAGCAACAAAGAAGGATACACGCCGGTCAATCAATGTGTCCGGAGCAGTAGCAAGCTACCAAGGCTCATTGGAATCACAAAGAGGCATTTCCCCATAAAGAGTACTACTAAGGCACACAACTAGGTGTCGAATCCCATACATATCGTTGCACGTCACACGTACGCACGACATGCCTGATATGCATAGATACAACTATGGCATCACAACATAACCATACAACAACACAACATTTATTTAGAAGGCTCAGAAGAGCCTTACATAATATGTTCATACAGGTAGGGGTCACATGACCCGACACTCAAGTCATACAAGCAAAGTCATACAAGCCATGCGGAAGCTTAAAGCTGTCTGAGTACAGACAGATGAAAGGTAAAAGGCATAAAGCCTGACTATCTACAGCCTAACCCAGGGCATCAGATCGTAGCTAGGATACCAGCTACTCGGCGTCGTCGACGTCTAGGTAGAACCCACCAGATGGGTCTTGGTTCTCATCTGCAACAGTTATTAAGCAAACATGAGTACAAACGTACTCAGCATGTCTTTAAATCAGACCTAGTCTATTCATGCTCATGTATCAACAAGGGGAGTAGTGGGGTCTATGCAGCAAGCCAACTATGGCTCTTGGCTAACCTATACTACGACTACTAGTTCTTTGAACAAGTTTTGAGATAGAGCACATGAGTCCACTAACACCACATCAATACTCTACCATGGATCCGCTCCCGTCACCTACGAGAGTGCCATCCACGGTACTCACACTTGTCTTGATACTTTTATGAGTAGCCATTAAATTGTCTATGAACAACATAAGTTTCCAAGTTGTCCATATCCGAGGACACGGCTATTCGAACAGATTCATACCCTGCAGGGGTGTACTTCTTCACACACGCTCTCGCCACTTATCGCTGAGTGCACATAAAAACAGGCACCTCGACAACCTTCAAGCGGAAGCCCAGTGAGGGAGTCAGCCATGACCGTCAATCACACAATACCCTAGTCCAGGCTATCGCCTATTTGAGACTGAACCCGCACGGAAGTCCGGCCGAAGTTTCCGCTACGGCCTCAAACGATGTGCGCAGGGTTCCCAAGCCCACCGTTCGGGTGCCAATTGGTACACCGTGCCACTGCCTACCACGTCATAGCCCACCCCTAGGGTCAACACTACGCACGGCCTCCAGCATAGCTATAAACACCAAAAACTACTTGCAACTCCTGGACCGAGGACTAGGCGGTTGATAAGTCGAGAGAGCTTGGAGTGCCCCGAGCTCAATGTGTGGTAGTAACTAGTCTTGGATCACAAACACAGAATTCAGTTCCTAAGAACGGTCCCAATGAGACAATCCTCTATGTACTCCTACATAGCCTCTCATCGCTACCTTTACCAAATCAGGTTCATCATTTAGTTTGTCACATCAGAACAACACTGTTTCACTCCGGTTCATCACCCAGATGAATCAGACCTGACACAACTCTAAGCATAGCAAGCATAGCAGGTAAAGCACATCAAGGCTCAAGCATCTACCATGTATGCTAGGTTGCTTGGTTTATCTACTTACTGTGACAATGACAGGTCATGCAGAGGAATGGGTTCAACTACCGAAACAGGTAACAGATGAATCGTATAGTCCTAATGCAATAAACGAGAGCAGGAGCGAGAGAGTGGGATGTTATCGGAATGATCAATGGGGTTGCTTACCTTGCAGGTTGGCGGAGAGGTACTCTCCTTCAGAGGGATACTCGTGGGTACCCAATGGAGCAGAGCCTACCGCAACAGATATAAGGAACAATCAATACATGACAAGTGCAACAATATGATGGATGATCATGACATGGCAGCATGATATGAATGAGCTAATGCACCTAGCATCAAGTTTAAATGAAGCTGCTTTGAAACTAGGTTCAAAATCAACTCCATGTATTATGTCACATATTGCATTTTATGCAAAATGTCAATGTTCTCCTATTTAGGTTGCTCTATCATGCATGATAATAGCACCAATGGATTCTTTGGAATTTTCTGATAATTTTTCATATATAAATTATTTCAATCTGAGATACAGATTAATTTCTATGAATTTTAGAACTTTTATCCATTTTTCTGGAATTATTAAAAATCAGAAAAGCCTTTATTGCGTCAGCACTGCATCAGCATTGCATCATCTGGTCAAACGACCGTTGCCAGGTCAAACCTGACCAGTGGGGTCCACTGGTCAGTGACACAGGCACTAACAGTGATTAAAATTAATCTTTAAACATAATTAGTGGGACTGGGGCCACTGTTAGTGGGTCATTAGGTTAATTAATTAAATTAGTCCTAATCCAAATTTAACCAGGGGCTAGGCCCCACTGGTCAGTGACCCAGGGGGGTCAACCCTGTGGTCAAAACGGTCAGGCTCACCAGCGTTGAGCCGTCGGCGACCACAGAGACGGCGGGGGGGGGGGGTCGGAAACCCACCTCCGGCGACCATTTGGGCGACGGTTAGCTTCTAACGAATGAGCACACTCGCGCGCTTCGATCTGGACACACCCCAGGGGTTGAGGTGGACCGGAGCGTCGCCGGCGACGACCTTGGCGGACGCCGGCGTTCGGGCACCGATCAAGCCGACGTTATGGCGCGCAACAAGGCACGTGCTAGGCTCCTACCGCACCTACACAGCTCCGCGAGCTCAACGGTGGCCTCAGAGGGACCACAAGGACACCTGAGTGTTGCCGGCGTCGAGCTCGCATGGCGGAGCGTCTCGGCCTCGACGAAATCCGAAGCTACGACTAGCAATCGAAGGGGAGGATAGGTGAGATCGATTCGTGGCCTCACAGCGGTTGCAGCGGCGTCGGAAGTGGGCTCGGGGACAGCTTGCTGATGGCGAATCGACGACGGTGAGCTTCGGAGACCCGAGGTGGAAGACGACCGCGGGACGGCGATGGAGGGCTTTCGGCGACACGAGGCTTGGCGAGGAGCAGCAGTAGCTCAAGGCGGAGCAGATGGGCTGGTCGGGGGCGAGGGAGAGCGGCTGGGGAGGCGTGGCTACGACGGCAAGCGCTCGGGTGCGGCGGCCATGGCGGAGCATAGGCGAGGGAGAAGGCAGAGGGGGCGAATGGGAGGAGGAGGCGATCCAGACGGCTCCCTGGAGCTTATCCGCATCGCCAGCGCGACGAGGAGGCAAGCAAGCAGCTGCTGGCGTGGCGGCACGGCCGTTGCACGCGTCGGCCACTCGCCCAGCCTCCTGGCGCGAGGAGGACGACGACCTGGCTGGGCCAGATGGGCCGGCCTGGCCTGGGCCTCAGGTTAGCTTTTCTCCCTTTTCTATCTCTATTTTGTTTCTGTTTTTCTATTACTGACATTTGTTTTATTTTGTTTGGGCCCAAATCCCTAGCACAAAATCACCGAAATATTTTATAGAATATAGTTTGAATATTTCAAACTTCCACAAAAAGTTTCAGCATTTTTGAACAACTAGAATAATTATAGTGCTTTATTTATTATTTTCAGTAGCATTAAAAGGTTATTTAAAAATGCTATATCTGTTGTGAAAAATAAAATGTCCCCTGATATGTTGTTGCCAACATTTATAAGAAATAGTGAACATTTTTTAAGGACATCTTGGATTCAATGAAGATCACAAGTATTTGAATTGGTTTGATTCAAGTGAGGGGCTAGGGTTTCTGTTAATCCCCATTTCAACTTAATGAAAATTAAACATGATGCAACACACAACTAGCACAATGCAAGGGGAAAACTAGGGATGTGACAGAGGTATTCGCTTTCGAGAGCTTGTTTGTGTTTGGTGTCACAAGAAGTTCGCTTTTCTTTGTTTTGACATTTTTTGACTTGGAGTGTCTATTCCCATTTGCTGGTTTTGTGTCTCCACCCCAGGCCTTCTCTCATCTACAACCCCATATAGTGCATAAGCCACCGTTTGTACCTTGTTTGGCATAGTGTGGGATCGAGAAGGGACGTCTAGGGGGGGGGTGAATAGACTACTTGACAAATTAAAGACAACACATTCTAGTCAAGTCAAGTGCACCCAACACATGCTAGTCAACAAGTATAGGAGTGGAAAGTAAAGACAAGCATATGTAAGAAGGAGTCGAGTTAGGAAGATCAAACGCAATAGATGACACGAAGATTTTTCCTGTGGTTCCGATAGGTGGTGCTATCGCACGTCCACGTTGATGGAGACTTCAACCCACGGAGGGTAGCTGCCGCGAGAGTCCACGGAGGGCTCCACCCGTTAGGGTCCACAAAGTAGCAACCTCGTCTATTCCATCACAGCTTCCGTCCACGAAGAACTAGCCTCACTATAGGTAGATCTTCACGAAGTAGGCGATCTCCTTGCCCATACAAACTTCTTGGTTCAACTCCACAACACGAAGAAGGAGGCTCCCAAGCGACACCTAACCAATCTAGGAGGCACCACCCTCCAAAAGGTAATAGATGTGGTAACAATGATGAACTCCTTGCTCTTGTGCTTCAAAAAATAGTCTCCTTAACACACAATCACTCTCTCACAGATTTGACTTGGTAGAAGAGGTTGATTAGGTGGAAAGCAACTTGGGGAGGCTATAAATCAAGATTCATATGGTTGGAGTGGAAGGTCTTCATCTCAACACATGAGCAGGTGGTTCTCTCTCAGAAAAATAGATGGGGAAAGTGTAGGTATGTTCTGAGTGCATCCTCTACGAGTGAGAGGAGGTGGAGGGGTATATATAGGGATATCCAAAAATCCAACCGTTACAACATTATTACCCAACTCGGTGAAGCCGGAGTAAAAACTCGGTTGTACCGACTAGTGCAAAATGTGGCAACTTTCAGCTTTTCGGTGAGACCGATATATAATTCTCGGTGGTACCGATATGGGTGACCTAAGCAGTTACGCAACTCGGTGGTACCGATTTCCAAATCTTGGAAATTTTGATTCTTGAAAAGGAGATACTAGAAAGTTGGTCATTGTTTTTTGGTTGCACCGAAAGTGAAAGTTGGTGTCACCGAGAAGCTAGGGTTTGGTATGGGATCTGTCTAAGTAAAACTCTGTAGGGCCGAATGGAAAAACTTGGTGGCACCGATTTTGGATGTTTGGTTTTGGACAGAATATTTGTAGGAGAATTTCATGTATATTTTTGGTGGCTAATCTCTAAGCACTTGAGCAACCAGATCATCATAGACACCTCATCCCCTTTTAATAGTATTGGCTTTCCTATGGACTCAAGGTGTGATTTCTCACAAAATGTAAAATGTAGAGTCTTCAAGCTTGTTGATTTTGCCAATCTCATTCCATTTCTTCTTCTTCTCTCCTTGGGGATTCTCCACACATTCCATGGCCAATATTCGCTGTGGACTTCATTTGAAATAAACTAGGTAAAACTATTAGTCCAAGAGACAATGTATGTTGTCATGAATTATCAAAACCTCCAAGGGACCAAATGTGCTTTCAGTCTCCCCCTTTTTGGTAATTGATGACAACATACAATCAAAGCTTTAAATTTATATATGTAAGAATATATGAAAGCTTTAAGAGACACATGACTAAGACATACTCCCCCTAAATGTGTGCAATCCCTCTTAGAGGATAGTTGCTTTGGAATGCATGAGCACACACATAGTAGAAGGGATATGATGAGTCATGTGAGCCTTGGCTATATGCATCAAAAAGATATGAATGAGATGTTTCCATGTTCAAGACTTCACTCTTGCAAACAATATGTGCAAGAAGGAAGAGATCATCTTGACCAAGGATATGATGCATATATATAGTTACCTTGAAGTTCTTGAACATTCTACTAGTAGAAACACACTTGAGAAAACAATGTTAGGGAACACAAGAGTATTCTACTCAACCAAATTCAAAAGAGTTCAAAAGTACCAAGATATGGAAGACATATAGAAAATTATTTCGTAAAACTTGATATGTCTCCAAGAACATTTAGAACTTTCTCCCCTAAAAAATGGATTTGTTGGTTTTCCTCTCCCCCTGAATCTTAGCATGTAGATATTGGGAGTAGGTAGGGTGAGACAAGTCTAACACAAGATCATATGCACTTTCTCCTTAAAATGATAGTAAGAATGTGGTCTTCCCTCTTTCCTTAGTAAATGTTCTCTACATTTCGCCCCTTGAATTATTTCCCCCTCTATAGGTAAGCATAAGCTTTGTTATTTCTCCCCCTTTTGAGTTTTCTCCCCCTTTGTCAGCAGGTATAAGCATTGATATTTCTCCCCCTTTGGCATTAATTTCCAAAAAGGGTGACACAAAGGGTCAGAGGAAAGGGATCATTGAGAGGGAAGGGTCATCGAAAGTAAGGGTCATAGAGAGCATTGAGACATAGGGATCCTTGAAGATAATTTCTCCCCCTACAGATATCTGAAAGCTTTAAGATTTCTCCCCCTTTAACGAAGGGATCCTTGAATGTTTGAGATATTATTTGATAAACAACACAAAAGATGGAAAAATCGGTGGCTCTGAGGCAGAGTGAATCGGTGGCACCGATGTGTGTATGTGCAACTTATCTGCAATATCGGTGAGACCGAGTTACTTTACTCAGAGGGTCCGAAGAGCATAAAAGAAACTTGACAGAGGTGTTGTTTGCCATTTTGTCAAAAACAGTTTTTCAGAAAGTCTCAAATAGAATAAAAGGATTTGCAATGATTTTTTTAAGATTTGCAAGGAATTTTCATCAAGATGGAGATTGAGTGCTTCCAAGAAAAAACATGCAACTATAAGATGAACCAAACAAGAAACTTCATCTAGATGATGGTCGGTGACTAGGTCACCTATATTAGAGTATATTGACTTAGAAGCCAAGTAAGAATACTTGATCAAAGGTCATACTCTACGTTAAGCTCAAAATGGGGTTACCATTTTTGGTTTAAGCATTTTTAATGTTTTCATATCACTTGAATTGCTTTAGCTCATGACTTGGAGTAAAGCTTCTTCAATCATATGATCACATACCTTGGCGTGATGTAGATGACATGACGTGTAGGAGGGCTTGTAGTGGATGCTCGAAGTTGATGAAGATCATCTTGGGTTGGGAGCTATTCTTCTTTGCTTTGAAGCTAGGTCCTCCTACAAGGGTTAGTCATGCAAGGAAGAACATAATATATCCAAATGACAAGAGTGAGATTTTCATAATATGTGAGTCAAGGATATGTTTTGTGTTGTCTTCTTCTTCCATCACAACATAGGGTTGTTGATACTTGGTCATGACAAGATTGCTTATGATTAGAGTTTTTGGCAACCTTGTGGAATGTAGTTCATCCAAGTACCTACAAAAGGTTAGATGCAATACAAGGGAGCATAGATTTCCAAGATATAAGATATTATGTCAAAGGTATCAAGGAATAGTCATGTAAGCTCATGTCCTTGCATGCATCTGAGTGAGTCTAGCTAAAGTTTGAAGCATCAATGATGTTCAACTCGCTCCTCAAGTGACAAAACACTTTCTCATCAAGTGGCTTAGTAAAGATATCGGCCAATTGCTTGTTGGCGCGAACATGTTTGAGATTAATGTCCCCTTTGGCAACATGATCACGAATAAAATGATGACAAACTTGAATATGTTTAGTTCGAGAATGTTGCATGGGATTATGAGCAATATTAATAGCACTCTCATTGTCACCCAACAACGGAACATGTCTCACATGGATTCCATAATCCTTAAGAGTTTGAGTCATCCATAGTAATTGCGCACAACATGATCCGGCGACAATGTATTCCACTTCGGTGGTAGATAGAGATACTGAGTTTTGTTTCTTGGATGACCAAGACACAAGAGATCTACCAAGAAATTGACATGTACCCGCGGTGGATTTTCTATCAACCTTATCTCCAGCATAGTCCGAGTCGGAATAGCCAACAAGGTTAAAAGAAGATCCCTTGGGATACCAAATGCCAAAGTTTGGTGTATGTATCAAGTATCTCACAATTCTTTTCACGGCCTTAAGATGATACTCTTTAGGAGCGGCTTGATATCGAGCGCACATGCATACACTAAGCATGATATCGGGTCGGGAGGCACATAAATATAGCAATGAACCGATCATTCATTGATATACCTTTTGATCAACCGGTTTGTCCTCCTTGGTGAGATCAACATGTCCACTAGTAGGAATGGGAGTTTTCATACCTTTACACTCATGCATGTTGAACTTCTTGATCAATTCCTTGGTGTACTTGGTTTGAGAGATGAATGTTCCTTCTCTCGTTTGCTTGATTTGCAAACCAAGAAAAAATTTCAACTCGCACATCATAGACATCTCATACTTCTCGGACATTAACCTTACAAATTTCTCACTAAAATGTGGGTTAGTAGATCCAAAGATAATATCATACACATAAATTTAGCACACAAATAATTCACCATTAACTCTTTTAGTGAACAAGGTTGTGTCAATTTTACCAATTTCAATACCCTTTTCAATAAGAAACTTCGTTAAGCATTTGTACCAAGCGCGTGGGGCTTGCTTAAGACCATAGAGAGCTTTACGAAGCTTGTAAACAAGATTAGGTTTCTTAGGGTTCACAAAACCAGGGGGTTGTTTAACATAGACCTCTTCTTCAATCTCACCATTCAAAAATGCACTTTTAATATCCATTTGGTAAAGAGTGATATCATGGTGATTAGCATAAGCAAGAAGAATGCGGATAGCTTCAAGTCTAGCAACGGGTTCATAGGTCTCACCGTAGTCCATACCTTTGACTTGGGTGTACCCTTGAGCCACGAGACGCGCCTTGTTGCGTACTACTTGGCCATCTTCGTCTTGCTTGTTCCGATGATGTTTTGGTCGTTCTTGGGCTTCTCCACTAGTGTCCACACTTCGTTCCTCTCGAAGTTGTGTAGCTCCCCGTGCATAGCATTCACCCAATCGGGGTCCTCAAGCGCTTCTTCCACCTTCAAAGGCTCAATGCTAGAGATAAATGAGTAATGCTCACAAAAGTTAGCCAAACGAGTTATCCTACCGGTTTGTATGTCACCAAAGATTTGCTCCAAGGGATAATTTTTGTTCACTCTTGCTCGAACTCATGGTAGCTTTTGCTTGTTGGACGGTGGAGCTTCCTCATCATCATCATCATCTTCTTCTTATTCTTCTTCATTGTTGTTGAAGGTGTCATTTCCTTGAGGTGGTGGTGAAGGTGGTTGTGGTGGATCATCATGATGCACTTCCTCCTCCTCTTAACCTTGTCGTGTATCGCTTGTGAATACTTCCATGTCATTTCGACGTTCGCCTTAACGCGAGGTTGGAGCTTCCACTTGTATAGATGAAGTGCTTTCCTTCACCTTCATGGGACGAATCTTGCTGATGGACAAATCTTGAATGGCTTCCGAAGGTTCCTTATCTCCTACATCATTAGGCAATTGTTCGACTTGCGAACCATTAGATTCATCAAACTTCACATCTATCGTCACTTCAACTTTTCGTGTGAAGTTGTTGTAGACACGGTAAGTGTGAGAGTTTTATCCGTAACCGAGTAGAAAACCTTCATGAGATTTAGGAGCAAATTTAGAACGACGATGCTTATCAAGAATGTAACACTTGGAGCCAAATACCTGAAAGTATCCAACTTGGGGTTTGTTACCAGTGAGTAGCTCATACGCCGTTTTACCGAGAAGCTTGTGAAGGTAGAGTTGGTTCGTAGCATGACAAGATGTTTCCACGGCTTCTGCCCAAAAGTGTCTTGGTGTCTTGTATTCGTCGAGCATCGTTCTAGCCATCTCTATAAGAGTCCGGTTCTTCCTCTCAACAACTCCATTTTGTTGAGGTGTGTACGTAGCCGAGAACTCATGTGAAATCCCTTCATCAAGAAAGGTGTCCACATTTTTTTTCTTGAACTCCAATCCGTTGTCGCTCCAAACTTTCTTGATCTTCACTTCAAATTGATTTTGAGCCTTGCGAGAAAAGTTCTTGAAGATCTTTTGCACCTGCGACTTATCTCAAGAAAGAATACCCATGTAAATCTGGAAAAATCATCTACTATAACTAGACCAAAGGAATTTCCACCAAGGCTTTTGTAAGCATTGGGACCAAAGAGATCCATATGAAGCAACTCGAGTGTTCTCCTAGTAGTCATGATATTCTTTACGGGATGATTTCCACCTACTTGCTTTCCAGTTTGGCAAACACTACAAAGTCTATCTTTGTCAAAGATCATCTTTAACACCAAGTATATGATCACCTTTGATGAGCTTGTCTAGATTACGCATACCAACATGTCCTAACCTTCTATGCCAAAGCCAACCTTTTGAAGATTTTGCAATAAGACAAGTATGAGGTTTGGATCGCTTAGTGAAATTAACAATGTATAGATCACTTCTACGAAAATCGGTAAAGACCATGCTATGATTGTCTTGACGAAACACTTGGCAATCAACTTTAGTAAATAGCACATTGAAACCAAAGTCGCCTAGTCTAGATACGGAAAGAAGATTGTAACCAAGGGATTCAACAAGCATGACATTTTGAATGGAGCTATCATGAGATATGGCCACCTTACCAAGACCGAGTACCTTACCCTTGGAGTTGTCTCCAAAAGTCACATACCTCCATGGTCCATGGTTCGGTGTGATCTCTTGAAACATGTCTCTATCTCCGGTCATGTGATCGGTGCATCCACTGTCGAGTATCCACTCTTTTCCTCCGGACATGTAATCCTTGAAGTTCGCCATGAGACTTAGATTCTTCATAGTCTTCTCATACTCGATGTCGAACAACTCATCTTCATCATAGTAGCCATATGTTCCACATCATCATCATCAAGTGGGATATCCTCGTCATAAGAGACAAGAGATTCGTTAAGGTTGTGACCATGACAATGTTTAAGATTATGAACGTGAATGGCTTCAACAATGATGTTGTTGATAGTTATGACATCTCCTTTAGCACGCATGATGTCTCTAAGCTCAAATAGATAATCGTCAAAATTTGGATCACTAGGCTTCATTTTGTGTAAAGCAATAGTTTTATGGAGAATAACATCAAGATTTTTCAAGGAGTAATTTGGATATATATTCTCTAAATCACTCCACAAAGTATAAGCACACTCAAAGTTTCTCATTTGATCAAATACAAGTCTTGGCAATCCTGTAATGATAAGATTAACAATTCTAAGATTACGAAGAATGTCAATTTCTTCTTCATGTGAAGGATGTAAAGTAGGGGTGGGCATAAAAACCGAGAACCGAAGATCAGAGCCGAAATAACCGAGACCGAAGTCGAAAAAACCAAGGGCCGAAGGTTCAGTTGTTTATTCGGTTAGCAAAAGACGAAAATTGAATTTACTTCGGTGAGTTTGGTCGTCAATTTCTGTCGACCAAAGTCCCTAACTAACCGGAATGCATTATATTAAAGCCCATGCAGTTAAGCCCCATGGCCCATCCACGTTAATGTATCCAAGAAGGCAACACCTACGCGAAGCTTCCTCTAAGCCACAAACGCAGTCCTAGAAACCCCTAAAAAATGCAGCCCCACACCTCCCGAATATGCTGGAGGCTTCCCAGTTCCCACATGCACATAACACAGCGCCGCCGTCTCCATGTCCCATCTCACGCAATCCCAGTGGCGGTCAGCAGCGCCATGGCTCGTGCATGAAGGCCAGCTGCGCACATGTGCCCATGATTCCTGCGCGGTCGCGGGCGGAGGTGCCCATGGTTCTCGCGTAGCCGCGGACGATGACGTCCATCGTTCCTCGCCGTCGTGTGCTTACAACCATCATTCCTTCATGGCCGACTGCCCGCTTCCAAGTTGATGTATCATTTCCTCCTTTCTTGACTCCAGATTTCTTCCTCTCCAAAGAATATCAGGTCAATTCGGTTATAACCGTGCACCGAACCGTATTGTTTGTTGATGGAAGCATCGGTCATTGATTTCTATGAAGACCGATCGGTTAGGAAAATAAAAAAACTAAATTTCAAAATACACCGAGTCACCGAACCGATTTTCTCGGCTAGACCGAATGCCCATGCCTAATGTAAAGGATCAATGGGAGGCACATAAGGGCTCTTAACATACTTGGTCAAATGGAATTCATTGAATAGCTTAAGCATCTCATATTTCCATTGACTATAGTACTCCCCATCGAGAATGGGTACTCTACAACTAAGACTCCCCAAACTAGACACATCCATCTTCCTCCAATGGTGATAAAACCAAAGCTATGGAGACCAATGCTCTGATACCAATTGTGGGATCGAGAAGGGACGTCTAGAGGGGGGGGGTGAATAGACTACTTGACAAATTAAAAACCTAACCTTTTCCCAATTTTAATGGTTGGCAGATTTTAGCAATTCTAACAAGTCTAGTGCACCCTACACATGCTAGTCAAAAAGTATAGCAGCGGAAAGTAAAGACAAGCATATGTAAGAAGGAGTAGAGATAGGAAGATAAAACGCATAGATGACACGAAGATTTTTCCCGTGGTTCCGATAGGTGGTGCTATCATACGTCCACGTTGATGGAGACTTCAACCCACGGAGGGTAGAGGTCGCGAGAGTCCACGGAGGGCTCCACCCGTTAGGGTCCACAAAGTAGCAACCTCGTCTATTCCATCACGACTTCCGTCGACGAAGGACTAGCCTCACTATGGGTAGATCTTCACGAAGTAGGCGATCTCCTTACCCGTACAAACTTCTTGGTTCAACTCCACAACACGAAGAAGGAGGCTCCCAAGTGACACCTAACCAATCTAGGAGGCACCACCCTCCAAAAGGTAATAGATGTGGTAACAATGATGAACTCCTTGCTCTTGTGCTTCAAAAGATAGTCTCCTCAACACACAATCACTCTCTCACAGATTTGACTTGGTAGAAGAGGTTGATTAGGTGGAAGGCAACTTGGGGAGGCTACAAATCAAGATTCATATTGTTGGAGTGGAAGGTCTTGATCTCAACACATGAGCAGGTGGTTCTCTCTCAGAAAAATGGATGGGGCAAGTGTAGGTATGTTCTGAGTGCTTCCTCTACGTGTTAGAGGAGGTGGAGGGGTATATATAGGCATCTCCAAAAATCCAACCGTTACAACATTATTGTCCAACTCGGTGAAACCGGAGTAAAAACTCGGTTGTACCGACTAGTGCAACATGTGGCAACTTTTGGCTTTTCGGTGAGACCGATATATAATTCTCGGTGGTACCGATATGGGTGACCTAGGCAGTTACGCAACTCGGTGGTACCAATTTCCAAATCTCGGAAATTCCGATTCTTGAAAAGGAGATACCAGAAAGTTGTCCACTGTTTTCTGGTTGCACAGAAAGTGAAAGTTTGTGTCACCGAGAAGCTAGGTTTTGGCATGGGATCTGTTTAAGTAAAACTCAGTAGGGCCGAATGGAAAAACTTGGTGGCACCGATTTTGGATGTTTGGTTTTGGACAGAATATTTGTGGGAGAATTTCATGTATATTTTTGGTGGTAATCTCTAAGCACTTGAGCAACCATATCATCATAGACACCTCATCCCCTTTTAATAGTATTGGCTTTCCTATGGACTCAAGGTGTGATTTCTCACAAAATGTAAAATGTAGAGTCTTCAAGCTTGTTGATTTTGCCAATCTCATTCCATTTCTTTGTCTTCTCTCCTTGGGGATTCTCCACACATTCCATGGCCAATCTTCTGTGTGGACTTCATATGCAATAAACTAGGTAAAAATATTAGTCCAAGAGACAATGTATGTTGTCATGAATTGTCAAAACCTCCAAGGGAGCAAATGTGCTTTCACATAGTTGTCGCCTTAAGCGGTACTACCGCTGCCCTCGCGGTACTACCCGGCCTTCTGCCTCGCTGTACTACCGGGGCAGTGCGGTGGTGGTTATGAGACGGGCCTTCTACCCGGTACTACCGTTTGTGAGTGCACGGTGGGGGTTACGAGACGGGCAGGGGGAGTTCCCACTCCCCCGTTCCCATTCATCTCTTTCCCTCACATGGTTTTGTCTCTCCAGGCGACCCAACCACTCTAGAGGTCGTCGCTGGACCTCCGTTTCCGGCCGTTCTTCCGCGATTCCGACCGGTGGACTCGATCCCCATCCTCTCCTCTTTCCATGGATGCCGGTATTGTCCTCATTTTCCTCTCCTATGGTTTTATCTCTTGAATCTATGCTTTAGGACAATATGAGATGCATACTCTGATTTTTAGTCAAATCGAGGCATGAGTAGGATGTGGAAGACCGCTAGTGAGGAGATTTGTAGTTCTATTGGAAAAAAAATTGCATTTGGCATCACCGGTAGTACCGGATCTGACCCGCGGTAGTGGTTTCCTCGGTGACCTCTGCCCCGAGCGGTATTACCGCTCCTCCAGGAGCGGTACTACCGCTTGGGGGCGGTACTACCGCTTATGGTAAGCGATACTACCGCCTGTGCTGCCAAAATCATATATTTTTTATTCAACTTCAGGTTTACTCTCTCCTTTTATTTTGGCTTATGCATTTTTTTACACCTGCTTTCTCGCTCTGTGTTGTGGGTTCCAGGTGGTAGCAACTCTGCACATCAGGAGCGTAGGGTGAAGCCAAGTTGGGGTTCTAAGCGTTATCGCACGGCAGGAGATGACAGTGCCAACCCTAATGCACCTTCCAAGCAGAAGACCAAGCAGGCTGCAACCAAATCCAAGAAGACTCTACCATGGATGAATTGCCAAGCAAAGAGTTCTGCGTTCTCCGCCGTCGCAATCCATATGTAGAAGCACAAGAATAAGCTCTTCTCAATCGTCCCTTCTGGACCAGGCAGCAAGGTTCTATTTATCATGATGTGCTCAAGAAGAAGAAGAACTTGTATGTTCCTCATGTCAAGTCCATTGATATGGACTATCTACAAAAGAATGTCAGATACTTTGGTGAAGCCCTTGACCTTTGTGATAAGCTTGGTATTATCAGCCTGATGCAGTTCAACAAGGACTTTGATGCAGAAATTGTGGTTGTGTTCTTTGCTATGGTCCATCTTGGATCTGACAAGGACCGAACTCTGACCTGGATGACTAATGGAAAGAGGTTGTCTGCTAAATGGAAGGACTTCATGAGTTTGCTGGGCTTCAATGATCAGGGGCTCCATACCCCAATTGGATTTCGTCCTCATACGGAGGTTACTTCCATTCACAAGAGTCAACTTTGGCCCTACTCCACTAAGAAGACCTCCACCACCATTGGCAAGCCAACTTATGTTCTTGAACCATTTCTTGACATCATGCACAGTATCTTCAGGCACATCCTCTTTCCCCGTGTTGGGAATTTGGATTAGGTACACTATTACTTGGTGGATATGCTACTCAACTGTCAGAATATGAGGGCGAAGAGGAGGTAGAGGTTCTGGATGTTTCTCATGTCATGTGGTCTGAGCTCCTATTAGCAGTAACAAAGTGCAAATGTCCTATTTATGCTCCATACTTGATGCATCTTATTGAGAGGACATGGTAACACACCTTTCCACGCATGGAGTTTGAATGTGGTGAGTTGGTTCCTCATGAGGTTGTGCAGCTGAGACAGAAAGACAAGTGGAGCACTCATGCTGCTCTGGAGATGGATCTTCCAGATGCTGAGGATGAGGAGGATGAGGTTGAGGGTGGCGTTGATCCTAGTTATGCGCCATCCGGCGGGGAGCCATCTTGGGTAAAGAAGCTAGGAGAGAAGATGAAGAAGCTGTCTGCTTGCAGGCTCACGGTCAGTACGAAGCTCATGTGGCAGAGAAGGCAGCTAGGAGCCGTCACAAGGCTATGGGCAGGCACCTTGGCATAGACATTCCCAACGGATCTGAGGACAAGGTCACAGATGAGGAGACTTGGACTTCCAAGAATTGCAAGTGGGACTCAGATGTTGATCAGCCTGGCACAACAACTTCCAGCTCCAGCGAGTTCGAGGATTACCGATGGATATCCCATGCGTTGCTACCACCTCAGATCATTTCAGTGCTCTTTGCCCTTTTGGTGTCTCGATGCCAAAGGGGAAGAGAGTTTAGGGATTTGTCGAGTCACGAGTGTGTCTTAGTTGCTTGTTTTTGTTCGCTCGTGAACTCTTTTATCATTTGCCTTGGTTTGGTTTGTGTGACTTAAAGACCGTGTCGTATGATGTGAGACATATGCTACCCTTTTATTATCTCTCTATGTCTTAGTAGTACTCTATTAGTATGTGAGTTTATGCTTATCTTGTGCCCTATGTTTATGCTCACATGCCATGTCTTGCATTTATGCTTATCTCCCTTCATGTTAATGCAAGTATTGCCTGTCTACAAAATATAGGGGGAGCGTTGATCCTAGTGTGTGTGCTTTGCATTCCAAAAGCATATCTAGAATAGTGCACACATCTAGGGGGATCCCGTCTATATTTTGTAGGTGTTGGGGTTTGCTTTCTACCTTATGATATTCCTTGTGCAAATCCCGCGTTCTCATCAATCCACCAAAAAGGGGGAGATTGTTAGGGCATATTTCTCCCTTAGTAGTTTTAGTGATTGATGAAAATGCATTTGCGGACTAATCGTGTGCATCAAGCCTTTCAAATAATTCTACATATGGCACAAGATGATTCTAGCCCCTTGGTGGATAATAGTGAAGACGGTTTCCTTCCTTCATTTCATTTTTAGTGGAATTGAGTCGTAGGAGAACCGTACTATTAAGAGGGGGTCCGCATCAGAAAGGTTTGGGTGGAATCAACATGTACACTTTCATTTGCACCTTTGCTTCCTTTGTTTCCTTCTAGTCGTCAAGGAACCAAGCGGCAATACCGCGCAAGCAAGCGGTAGTACCGCTCTGTCCAGTGGTAGTACCGCCTATGGGCGGTAGTACCACTGTCTAGTGTCGCGCGCTATACCGCTGGCTCTGGAGTCTCGACTTTTCGTGTCGGACTGAGCGGTTGTTGTGACGGTAGTACAACGCGGTAGTATCGCCTGTTACTACCGCTCCAACTACCGCCCTTCTTTCTGGAGCCTGGACTCTCAGAGGACTCCTAGCGGCAGTAGGGCGAGGCACTACCGCCTTTAAGCGGTAGTACCGCTCACTCGAGCGGTAGTACTGCTTCAAGGGTACTACCTCTGCTCCTGCCACTGCCCTCCGTGTGTAGGGCCTCTACAGTGCACCCCCAACGGTAGTACCGCTCCAGCAGAACTACTGCCTCGTGGCCTCGTGCCATTGCTCTATGTGGCTGGCTCAGCCACCCAAGCGGTAGTACCGCTTGTCTGCGGGCTGAGAGGGGATAACAGTTGGATTTGTTCCCCCACTATATAAAGGGGATCTTCTTCCCCAAGAAGACCAACTCTTCTATCCCCAAGCTCCATTGTTGCTCCAAGCTCCATTTTCACCCGATCTCTCTTCCTAGCCAACAAAACTTGTTGATATTCTAGGGTTTGGTTGAGAGGGCCCTGATCTACACTTCCACCAAAAGAAATTTTATCCCCCCCACTAATCCCTTGTGGATCTTGTTACTCTTGGGTGTTTGAGCACTCTAGACGGTTGAGGTCACCTCGGAGCCACAATCCATTGTGGCGAAGCTTTGTGTTGTTGTTGGGAGCCTCCAATTAAGTTGTGGAGATTGCCCCAACCTTGTTTTAAAGGTTCGGTCACCGCATTTAAGGGCACCACTAGTGGAATCATGACATCTCGCATTGTGTGAAGGCGTGAGGAGAATATGGTGGCCTTAGTGGCTTCTTGGGGAGCATTGTTCCTCCACACCGCACCAACGAAGACGTACTTCCCCTCAAAGGGAAGGAACTTCGGTAACACATCCTCGTCTCAACCGGCTCCACTTGTTGTTATTTCTTACCTTTACTTTGTGCAAGCTTTACTTGTGTGTTATCCTTTGCTTGCTTGCTTGTTGTTGTTGTTAGCATCATATAGGTTGTTCACCTGGTTGCATATCTAGATAACCTATTTGTTGCTAAACCTAATTTGTAAAGAAAAGCTAAAAATTGGTAGCTGCCTATTCACCCCTCCTCTAGTCAACCATATCGATCCTTTCACTTGTATTTACAAGAAAGTAAGTGAGAGTTCGATAATATTTTCTAAAACATTGTGTGTATGACACATTGTTCATTGGAAACTATATAATTTCTTGACACGAATTAAGAATTTATTGAAACTAATTTTTCAGTAAAGTGCTTAAGAAATATAGTCCTGTTATTAGGCATAATAATCTATCGATATAGTAGTGTCTAATCGGGCTTAGCCAAAATACATGTTGACAAAATACAAATCTGTTAATATGAAGAACGCTCGGAAGAGTTTCTTGTCGAAGTCACATGGAAAGAGTTTTTTAAGAAAGAATCGACATCCTGAAATACTGCTGATAGAAATACATGATTTCAGTCACACTTGTGTTAATTATATTCCATGGTATGTAAACAACTAGATATGTCTAGTACTCCAAGTAAAGTTGAGAGCAAAGTTACCATAATGGTTAAACTATTGATCATAGGACAACAGTAAAAATGTCATTAAGTACTGACAACATGTTTCTCACATATAGAGAAAATGAAGAGATTGTTGTAAGGAATTACATCTATACATGCTCGTTATAAGTAGTACATCCACAAATTCTTCATCGATGCTCCAAGCGATTTTTGATTTCAATTAAATGATTTATGGTGGCATAGTAAGTTGGAATTGGTCCAAGAAAGTTACTATGGTGAATTCTATAATAGAATGTTGAGTATATTGTCGCTTTAGAAGCAACATTGGAGGATGATGAATCAAAAGTTTATTTATGAACTTGGTATGGTTTCTAGATGATTGTGTCAATGGAACATTGTTCTTAACAGTGGTTCCATAGCTCAGTCTAAGGAATCATAGGTTCTGCCAGTGATTCAATATATACAAAGCTAGTTTCATAAAATTATGAATTCTTGTGAAAGCATGGTAGATGTATTGAAGTAAAAAATGATACACACGGATCTGAAGTTGTCATATTCGATAGGACGAAGTCTATACCCCAAGCAAAGCATGGACTGACGCCGGATTACCATTGGTGTAAAAGTAAAATGTGCTAGCTAGATTATTGATTCTAGTGCAAGTGATAGACTGTTGGAAATATGCCCTAGAGGTAATAATATTGTATTCTTATATTTTCCATATTCATAATTAAGAGTTTATATTCCATGCTATAACGTCTATGATCCTGGAATGTGCGATTTAGTGCAAAACTCAAATGCACATGTTGAATGATAATCAATGAAATAGTATTCCTAGTCTCGCCTCTAAGATTGGCACAAGTGTTGTTGGTGACCATGTTTTACGGATCTTAGGATATTGTTAAGTGTAACGATAGTCCTAAAACAACATTGAGAGTATGACGCTACAAGAATGGTCATAGTGAATCGACCCAAACTTGTTTGTTATACTTTGAGATAATATCGTCTGAAATCAATTGTTATAACATGGAGTGTTAACGTGTGTATTTTTTCCTTAGACCATGAGAGTATCATAGTCACTTCTTACCGTACGATGAGCTTTGGGGTTTCTCAAATGTCATCTGTAACACATTGATCATAACGACAACCTATAGGTTCATTAGAAAGTTTGACAAATCACTAGATAGCTTGAGAGTGGTATTTGCTCCTCCAATGATGGAGAGATATTCTTAAGGCCCTCTCGGTGTGACAACATCCATCATCGTCTGGCCAGACACAGGTGACTACGTCACGGGGATGCCGGAGCATGTCAACGAGAAAAAAGAACAAAACCGGTAATGAGGATAACGGTATAGTGAGCGTGTGTATGACTCAAGAGGATACCGATAAATCTCACCCTGGGTTTTGTAGAGTATCGCAAAGCAAAGGGAATCACATGATAACCAAAGGTTCACCCAAATGTCATTCGTGTACTCATAGGGATCGATATGGACGTCCACAGTTCCACTATCCGTCATTGAATGAACATGTTTCGTTCATGTCTATGTGTTGCCCAACCTATAGGGTCACAAGCTTATGGTAATCATGATCTGATGAGAGTTAGTAGGACATGAGTGATGAGGATTTATTTGTGAAATGGTTTCGTTAATATTTGAAATAGTTTCAAGAGGATCCGGAAGCGCTCCTGGGCCACCGAAAGGGTTTTAGATACTATTGGGCAATACCGGGTATTACCGATAACTTGCTACCCATGGTGGTGGCTACACACGACCCTAATTTTTATCTCTAATTAATTTGGTAAATTATTTTGGACTATGAAAAATAACTCTATAACGAAAATATCGTGACTTTAGACTAGCCAGGAAATTGCCTCTCTAAGAATGAAATACCTGAATCATTACAAGCTATATAAGTCTCCATTGATTATGGCTCATCTACTGCATTGGGACTTTGCCGCGGGGCTCAAGGTGGAGAAACAGGTGCATTCGAAATTCAGATCTTCGGTCCATTTCATCCCTTCGGTGGGTGCCAGGGAATTATTCTTGGTAGTCTCTTTTTCTTTGGCTTCTTTCCCTCTCAACGAGGAGGGTGTTGGAATTGCTCTGCAATGCTGCATTGGTGGTTCTGCCTTGCGTTTTAAGGTTTCTCAATTAGGGCAACGCAGCTTTCGTTTTTTGGTGGCTTCCAATCATGTGGGTCATTTCATCGCATCTGGCCAAATTTTGTTTGTCCCTTTCAGTTGTTCAAATCTTACGTGGACTATGCTTATGAGGACAAAAAGTGGCATTCGGATCATGATCTTCCTGAGATTGCTGCTAGAACACCAATGGCCATTCGTTCTAATCTTAACTTCCTTCATAGAAGTGCTGCTCATGATTCTTCTAGTTCCTCTGAATTGGCGAAGTTTGATTTTCAGAATAATTCGGTATCTTCCAATCCGGTGGAGTTCATTGGCAAGGAGGTTTGTTTGCTTGGCAGTTTTTTGGCAATACCGCAGGATATGCCTAGAATCTCGGGATCCAAGCACATTTTTGAAGGTTCAAATTTTCAGCGGAAGTATTGGGATTCAATTCCGGATATAATCCTAGAGGAGATCCTTGATCTTTGGCAAGCTGGATATGATAATAAACAGGTGATACGGTGCACTAATATTAAGTCGGTTCCTTCTAAATATTTTATTTATTCTAAACTCTATAGATGTGAACAATGTTATCGTATTGGTCATCTTGTTGATAAGTGTCCAGGTATTACTTGCCAACGTTGTCTATCCTTGGGTCATACATGTGATGATCATGATTCCGTGCTGGTCATAAAGAGTTTTTGCACAAAGTGCTTGACGATTGGACATTTACATGCCACATGCACTATTGGGCTAAGGTGCAAGATCTGCTTACGGTTGGGCCATATGGGCTGGCAATGCTTCCAGAGAGTCAAAAAACTAGTCAAGACCTGGGTACGCAAGATCAATGAGGGCATTTATGGGAATAGGCTTATTTGGAGGCCAAAACAATCTGGTCTAGATTTTAAGGGGCAAAATCGGCAACAAACTTGGATTCGCAACACCAAACTGGAAAAGAATATCCCTCTTCTGTGCAACTTCCCAATCCTACCCCGAACGTTTCGCTTCCCTCACGTCCAATCACCCCTAGCCCACGAGTCGTCTGTCAATCGCCTGCCTCGCCAAACCCGCCACCTTGCGAAACAGAGCTCCCTCTCTGCAATCCGGCGAGTCTTCTGCATCCGGCGGGGCCATCCATGGCAAATATTGCAGTGATGCCGTGCCAGTTTGTCCCTGGGGTGATGAACATCCAACAGAGTGTCCATATCCATCTTCAGCGCAATATTATGGTCGTCGATGATCCTCCCCTCGACCACGCATAGTATGCCCTGGTATTGGTTGTTCCCGCTCCTCCAGATCTTCAGCGTGAAGCAGTTTTAGCAGAGGTTAAGCGGGTTCTTGATGAGGATCATGGGGGTCCGACTGTAGAGGGCGAGATCTATCCTTTTTGTGTTGGGCTTGTTCGTTTTCAAGATCGTCTGGTTAGAGATGCTATGGTTGATTTGGGAGAACAAGCATTAGATGAGGTCTCCAATTTCTATTTGCTGCACCATGACGAGGGCCCTAACGTGCGCCGGCCTGTGGTAGAACGCGATGCGTGGGTAATGCTGTTGGGGTTTCCTTTGGATTATCAAATGGAGCATTATATTATTATGGTTGTATCTTGTTTTGGGAAATGCATGTTCTGGCATAGACCTGGGTATAAGAAAGCTCATGTGCTTGTTTGGGTGCTCATCAATGAACTTGCTCTTGTGCCATTCAGCTTGGTAATTAATTAAGAGATTTTCTGATATAACTGGAGCTGGTAAGTCATGGTCAGTGCGTGTCTATGTTCTTAATGGAAGGGACCCTAGTGAGGGGCAGGTTAGCAATGAGGACGAATTACCACCAATGGGTGCATCGCCGTATCCAGACCAACTACCTTTTCTGAGTGCAATGCATCAAGCTCAACACGGTGCTCAGGTGTGGCAGATGCAAAATGCCGCAATTGCCTGGGAGGTTGCTCCTCAGCCTCCGCCCCCTCAACTGGGTTGGGGGTGCTTGGTCAGATGTTCCTCTAGTGCCAGTGATGTATTAGGGTATTAGTTATCGACAGCTCACTGGATATGATGGGCCTTCAATGATGGATGGAATTCAATCTACAGATTCATGACAGGATGATGGGCTTAGGTTGTGGAATGAACATGTCCAAATGGTTGAGGAGGCTGCAGAGGCAGTGCTAAATGGGGATCAATCAGGGGTCTTTGCTTTCCATCAAGTTAACTCACATGAAGTGGTTATGGTACTTCCCACACACCTTTCGCTGCTGGATTTCTTTGTTCAGTTTTACACAAGGGTGCACACTGTCATAATTGGGGGGCCAGGTCAGCAGTTGGAGAATGCCTGGGAGTTGTTTCTGCAAGGAGTTCAGGGCTGGCCGCGGGAGCTTGAATGGGCAGCATGTAACACTTCATTCCCTTTTTCTCCATTTGGGGCAGGTACATCTTCTGTGTTTTGTTCTAAGGAAGTCTGGGCAGTCTGCATAAAGTTCTTCAAGGCTAGGATGGATGGTTTATAGTTGGAGGTTCAAAATATGATAGAATATAGCACTTCAGACATGCAGCTTGATTGTGTCGGTGTTCTGGGAACGGGGGTACCCAGACTCGCCAGCCTGGGGCCCAGGGCGTGGCCCACTTCAACAGCCAAGTACGGCCCGGCGCGGCCTCACTCAATACAAGGCCCTCGCGAGAGCCCCGCACTCGCAAGGGAGACAGCGCCAGGAGCCGCAGGGGAATAGGCCTCCCCAGGCCCCCTCCTGAGCGGCGGAGATCTCTATGCAACAACAAGCCTGGGGAGGCCAAGGATGACGCAAGTCAGGCCAGGCGGGCGCCAGGTGCGCAGAGGAGACAGTTTCCTCTTTGATGCAAAGGAGGTAAAGACGAGCGCAGGTTCCCAAGGCGCCCCGCCAAAGGTTCCCATTCCGGTGCAACGAGACCAAGACCACGGGCTCTGCAGGACGGACGTCATCACCGAGCCCACCTCTGCATCACCACCGGCTGCTTTGCAGGCGAAGACCAACTTTCGTCAGGATAAGATGTACTCCCTGTGCCCTTTCAACATTGGCCGTTGTGGGATTCCTTCCCGCCATTGTGATAAGGGAAGAGGACCAGGGCCACTATAAATAGAGGCTAGGCTGCCCTGTAGAGGGGGACAGATCCAACACCACCCGGGCGCCCTCACGAGGCAACTCACCACTGTACTAGTTCATCCCCAAACCTCCTCGCGAGGCAATCCACCAAAAGCAGGAGTAGGGTTTTACGCTTCGCAGTGGCCCGAACCTGGGTAAATCGTTGTGCTAGTCTCTTTCTTCCCGAGAGTGTGCAAGCTTGTTTGGCTAGATCGTCAAGCCGAGAGCTAGAGGTTGAAGCTGTTGGGGATCTTCGCACACGCCCTTGTGTTCGAACTTCTTAGGGTTTTGCGGAGCCCGAAATCCGACATTTGGCACGCCAGGTAGGGGGCGTGTCGGAGTATCCAACAAGCTTTGCTTCTTCTTCGCCCTGTCGTGTCGATGGCCGACGCCCGACAACCTCCCTTCGGCCCCGGCGGATCTGCCTTCACCAACCTCGCCGCTGCCGCCCAAGACGCACGCCCCGGAAGCTCTGTGTTGGGCGGTCGTTACCAGGCCACCAGCATCGTCTCCACCACCGTCGCTGCTCGTGCCGGCCAGGAGCGCGGCGGGCGAGCGGTGCCCACGGGACCGACGTCGCCCTGTACCCACATGGGAGACCTCAACGCGCATGACGCACTCCTGATGGCGAGTGAGATGCTTCGTCATCGCCCGACGAACGGGGGCTTCGACGCCTGGGCCAACCACATCGCCGAGCTGGTCACCGTCGCGAGGAGGGCCTGGGTTCCACACCCCTCTCCTCGACAACCGACGCTAGGCGCCGGGGGCTCGCTCGCCATGCCTCTCACCTCATCTGCAGACGGCGTGCCCGCCCCACGCCCGGGCGAGATTGGGCAGGGCCCGCCGCATGTCGTGCTCCTCCTCCTACGGATCCCGGTGACCGGATTCGGGGCGCCGCCCGGCCCCGCCAGTGGAGCCTTCGACGGGGGTGACGAGGCACTCCGCGCGCACCCCAACGCGCGCACTCATGCCCCGGTGGATCACCAACAGCCTGGATCGTCTCGGCGGGAGCGCGCCAACCGGCGCAGGGACCAGGCGGCTCAGGCTTCTGGGCAGGCGGATAACCTGGGAGGCAACCTGCGTCAAGACACGCGCGACCAACCCCACGGCGGCGACAGAGGTAAGCAACTTCGGGTGGAGGCTCGCCGCAGGAGGGTCAGTGGGCCACGCGCCCAGGACGGCGTCCCCTTGCCGTCCAGGGAGGCTGCCCATGGGACGCACGGGGACGGTTCAGGAGGAAGCCAAGGCCTTTACACAGAAGCCTACGTTCCGAGCTATGTTGTACCCGCGGCTAGCGCGGTGGATCACGCACCTTCCATGAGTGCCAGCATCCTCTCGGAGTAGGGAGATGTCCCGGACGTCCCCTCCAAGTCGGGCCTGGGGGCTCCCACTGAGGGGGGCGCCAGGCCAGGTTGGTGCAAGCGGGAGGGGACGTCCCGGGATGCGCGGGGGCGTGGCGCAGCCGCCGCCCTCGCGAGCAAGCAACGCGCAGCCGAGCCCCTCGGGCCACAGGAGCAACCACCTGAGGGAATCGACAGGATACGAGCAGCGCGGGCCACCCGCAGCAACGGGGACGACGGTGCGGCCCTCAGGAGGCAGGACCTCGTGAGGTCCTCAGGTCATGGTCTAGCCGGCGCCCTGACACCTCACGAGGCGGCTTCACCGACACAACACCCTTATGGCTGCGCTGGGTGCGTTGTACTCATATTTGGGCCGCGGGAGCGCAATCCCGCAGCTACGCGGGGAACAATGCACTCAGGTTTGGGCTGTAGGGCCGCGCAACCGCGCAGAAATGCGTGGGATGGCTCTTAACTGAGTTGGGAGCACCTGGGCCATGCACCTGGGGGCTTGACCAGCTATCTTCGGCCATGACACTCTCACGTAATAATGAGTGGGTTGTATACGCCCGGAGCCCCCCGAGGACGCGGAGGGGTTCCATCCCATACCCACGTGGAAGCCCCATGCTCTGTGCTGGCGGACAATAATGTCCTCCAATGACTATGCCCACGCAACATGGATGCCCTATGCTCCGCGCTGGGGGAAGACAAAGGCGAAGACTAGCCTAGGTGCCGGACGCGGCTGTTCTTTGCTTTTCTTGTATTCGAACTTGCCATTTTTCTGGAATGAAACTCGAGGCTTTTTTGACTCTATTTAAAGAAAAAGGGGCGGGAATTTTTCTCCTTGCAGTTTTCTCTCTTGAAGTTTCTTCCTCCGGGTTAACGCCTGCCAGCCTCTCCCTCCCGCGCCCCGCGAGCGGGGGCTACTGGCACAGTGTGCACACCTCGCCAAGGCCTTGGCGTCCTGGTCCCCGCATGGCCTTGGCATCCTGGTCCTCGCCTGGCGCTCTCGAGTGAGCTAGCAGGCGCGTGCCGCCTCACCCTCGCTCGGGGGCTCCGCCGCGGCCCGGTGCGCCGTCTTAAAGCCTCTGGGGGCTCACGCCCCTTGGGGCAAGAACCAGCAGAAAGGAATGGTCGCTGCTTGAGCGTCAAGGGGGGCTCCTGAGCATCGCGCCTCAGGGGCCTCACCGATCGCGTGGCTCCTCGCCCCTTGGTCTCATCCTGGTGATCCAGACGCCCCAATGGCGGTCGAGGCCTCACCCCTTGGTCTCGTCCTGGTGATCCGGACGCCCCAACAGTGGTCGGGGCATGCGCGGGATCGGGCCCCGCCGACGTAGAGCGCCGCTTGAGAGTCAAAGGGGGCTCCTGAGCATCGCGCCTTAGGAGCCTTACTGATCGCGTGGCTCCTCGCCCCATGGTCTCGTCTTGGTGATCCGGACGCCCCAGCGGCGGTCGAGGCCTTGCCCCCTTGGTCTCGTCCTGGTGATCCGGACTCCCCAACGGTGGTCGGGGCATACACGGGATCGGCCCCCGCAGACGTAGAGTGCCGAAAGGGGCCTCCCAAACCGCCTCATTCGCAGGAAGGAGGAACCTCCCCAAGCTCCCCAGGTGCCACTGGCTCGCCAGGTGATACGTCTCCAACGTATCTATAATTTATGAAGTATCCATGCCATGTTTACAATATTTTTATATGATTTTATTAGAACTAACCCGGACTGACGCTGTTTTCAGCAGAACTATCGTGGTGTTGTTTTTGTGCAGAAATAAAAGTTCTCGGAATGAGCTGAAAATTTACGGAGAATATTTTTGGAAAATATAAAAAATACTGGAGGGAAAAGTCACCGGAGAGGAAGGCCGAGGAGGCCACAAGCCTAGGGGCGCGCGCCCCCCTGGCTTGTGACTTCCTCGGGAACCTTCTGGACGTGGGACCGACGCCAAAAACTCCTATAAATACAGAAACCTCCGAAAAGAAACCTAGATCGGGAGTTCTGCCGCCGCAAGCCTCCAGAGCCACGAAAAACCAATCGGGAGCCCATTCCGGCACCCTGCCGGAGGGGGAAACCATCACCGGAGGCCATCTTCATCATCCCGGCGGTCTCCATGACGATGAGGGAGTAGTTCACCCTCGGGGCTGAGGGTATGTACCAGTAGTATGTGTTTGATCTCTCTCTCTCGTGTTCTTGAGATGACACGATCTTGATGTACCGCGGGCTTTATTAATATAGATGAATCATATGGAGTTTTCCCCTCTCTATCTTCTTGTGATGAATTGAGTTTTCCCTTTGAAGTTTTCTTATCGGATTGAGTCTTTAAGGATTTGAGAACACTTGATGTATGTCTTGCGATGGGATATCTGTGGTGACAATGGGATTTTCTATTGATCCACTTGATGTATGTTTTCGTGATCAACTTGCGGGTTCCGTGACCTTGGGAATCTATGCATAGGGGTTGGCACACGTTTTCGTCTTGACTCTCCGGTAGAAACTTAGGGGCACTCTTTGAAGTTCTTTGTGTTGGATTGAACATGATGAATATGAAATTGTGTGATGCATATCGTATGATCAAGCCCATGGGTACTTGTGGTGACATTGGAGTATCTAGGTGACATTAGGGTTTTGGTTGATGTGTATCTTAAGGTGTTATTTTAGTACGAACTCTAGGGCTGTTCGTGACACTTATAGGGATAGCTCATAAGATTGATCAGAAAAGATAACTTTGAGGTGGTTTCGTACCCTACAATAATTTCTTCGTTTGTTCTCCGCTATTTGTGACCTTGGAGTGAACTCTTTGTTGCACGTGAGGGATTTACATATGATTCAACTACGTCAGTATTGTTGAGAGAACTTGCACTAGTGAAAGTATGAACCCTAGGCCTTGTTTCCAAGCATTGCAATACCATTTTTTCTCACTTTTGTTACTTGCTACCTTGCTGTTTTTATATTTTCAGATTACAAAAACATATATCTACTATCCATATTACACTTGTATCACCATCTCTTCGCCGAACTAGTGCACCTATACAATTTACCATTGTATTGGGTGTGTTGGGGACACAAGAGACTCTTTGTTATTTGGTTGCAGGGTTGTTTGAGAAAGACCATCTTCATCCTACGCCTCCCACGGATTGATAAACCTTAGGTCATCCACTTGAGGGAAATTTGCTACTGTCCTACAAAACTCTGCACTTGGAGGCCCAACACGAGTCTACAAGAAGAAGGTTGCGTAGTAGACATCAAGCTCTTTTCTGGCGCCGTTGCCGGGGAGGTGAGTGCCTGAAGGTATATCTTTAGATCTTGCAATTGAATCTTTTAGTTTCTTGTTTTATCACTAGTTTTGTCTATAAAAGAAAACTACAAAAAAATGGAATTGAGGTTGCCTCATATGCTTCATCTTTTTAATGTCTTTCGTGAAAATGATGGAAAGGAAAATTGTGCTCAAGTGTTAGAAGAAGAAGTTATTAAAATGTTTGGCACTAAATCTTTGTATGATGAGAATGATTGCAATGTTGTTAGTATGAATTACTTGAATATTCATGATGCTAATGATATGCAAAGCTACAAGCTTGGGGAAGCTATGTTTGATGAAGATGATATGTTTAGTCCCCCAAGTTTTGATGAGCAAATTTATTATGATGAAAGCATGCCTCCTATTTATGATGATTATTGTGATGACATGTATGCTATAAAGAATAATGATAACCATGAAACTTGTCATCATGATTTTAATTTTCAATTGGATTATGCTTCACATGATAGTTATTTTGTTGAGTTTGCTCCCACTACTATTGATGAGAATAAATTTGCTTATGTGGTGAGTAGTAAAATTTCTATGCTTATGAATCATGAAAAGAATGCTTTATGTGCTGGTTATATTGTGAAATTCCTTCATGATGCTACTGAAAATTATTATGAGGGAGGAACATATGCTTGTAGGAATTGCAATAATATCAAGTTTTCTCTCTATGTGTTCAAAGTTTTGAAGTTATGCTTGTTTTGTCTTCCTATGCCAGTTGATTCTTGTTCCCATGAATTGTTTGCTCATAAAATCCCTATGCATAGGAAGTGGGTTAGACTTAAATGTGCTTGTCATATGCTTCATGATGCTCTTTTGCATGTATCAATTACTATTCCTATGTGAGCATCATTGAAATCATCATGCCTAGCTAAAAGGCATTAAAGAAAAGCGCTTGTTGGGAGACAACCCAACACTTTTAATTTATGTTTTTGTGTGTTCACATGATTAAGCTACTGTAGTAATCATGTTTTGTATCTTTTATTTCAATAAAGTGCCAAGTAAAGCCTTTGGGATGACTCACAAGATGAGTAGAATTGATGCTGAACCAAAACAGAAACTTTTGACTCCACTACAGGAATTTTCATTTTTTATTGGAGCGTGATAATGATCTGAAATTTTTACACAGTTTTCATATACAAATTCTTCAGGTTGTCCTAATTGTTCAGAATTTTTAGAGACAGGGAAGTATGGTTACACTACAGACCTTCACAGACTGTTCTGTTTTTGACAGATTCTGTTTTGCATGCATAGTTTGCTTGTTTTACTATTTCCATAGCTTATATTTGGTGATATAAATTATGGGAATAGTATAATACAGTAAGTATCATGTGGGAACAATTATGAATCTTTTCTTGACAGTAACTAAGTGAATGATTTATCTTTATTACACTAACCCATCTCACGAAGTTCCGTTAAGTTTTGTGTGATTGAAGTTTTCAAGTTTTGGGTGAGACACAGATATGAGAAGAATAAGGAGTGACAAGAACCTAAGCTTGGGGATGAACAAGGCACCCCCAAGGTAATATTCAAGGAAGACTCAAGCGCCTAAGCTTGGGGATGCCCCGGAAGGCATTCCCTCTTTCGTCTTCAACATTATCGGTATATCTTACTTGGAGCTATATTTTTATTCGTCACATAATATGAGTTTTGCTTGCAGCGTCATTTTATTTTCTTGTTCTCTGTTAGGTGTTATTTATAATCTTGTTTTTCAATAAAAAGTTCCAAGAATTGCCTTAGGATGCTTGCATTGCATGTTTGATGTGTGCTGTGTAAAAAACAGAAACTTTTGCTGTAGTGTTTGAATTTTCATATTTTACTGGAACGTGGAAAGTTTCTGAAATTTTTACAAAGTGATGTCATAAAAATTTTATAGCATGTCCTAAATTTTCATAATTTTTTGAGTTACAGAAGTACACTGTTTTCATAAATTGCTACAGACTGTTCTGTTTGGACAGATTGCTGTCATAGTTTTGTTATCTACTTATCCTATAGTTTCCATAGCCTATATTGGTAGATATAAATTGTGGAAATGATAGTATACAGTACCTAATGTTTGGAAATTATTATGCAACTTGTCTTGGCAGTACATGAAGTGTTGATTTATTATTATGTGTACTAACCTATCTCACGAGTTCTTTTCGAGTTTTGTGTGGAAGATGTTTTTGAGAATAGGTGAAACCATGATATGAGAGGATTGAACGAGATACAAAAGATCAAGCTTGGGGATGCCCAAGGCACCCCAAGTAAATATTTCAAGAAGTCTCAAGCATCTAAGCTTGGGGATGCTACGCATCCCACCTCTCTTCATCAACAATTATCGGTTAGCCTATGTTGAGCCTAAATTTTTATTCGTTCACATGATGCGTGCTATTCTTGGAGTGCTATTTTTCTTTTGTTTGCTGTTTAAATAAAATACTCAGATCTGAAAATATTTATTGAGAGAGAGAGAGAGTCCTCACATAGCTACTTAATGTTTGACTACTCATTGATCTTCACTTATATCTTTTGAGAGTAGCTTGTCATTTCCTCTCATGCTTCACTTATACCTTTTTGAGGGATGAAATCTTTATGCTCATGTGCTTCATTTAAATTTGTTTGAGCTTGCCAAAAATCAATGGCAATATATGAAACTAGCCCCAAAGTGATAGATATCCAAGGAGGATATCATAAAAACTTTCATGAAGATCATGGGACAAATTAAACTTGATTATTTGTAATAGTTTTGAAACATGATGATAGTAATATGTGAGTCATGTTAGTGAGTAATTATGCTTTAGTAGGAATATTGGTGTTAAGGTTTGTGACTCCCTATGCATGCACGAAAGTCAATAGTTATGCACTGAAGTTATATCCTACTTGTGGTGCATTATTCGGTGTTAGTTATGACTCAATGCTCACTTATGAGATTTTTCGTTCCTTGGTTTGGTTGCTTCCCAATCTATTTGCTAGCCTCCATTTGTACTAAGTAGAAATACTACTTGTGCATCCAAAATCCTTAAACCAAGTTTTGCCTTATGAGTCCACCATACCTACCTATATGCGGTATTTCCATGCCGTTCCAAGCAAATTTGTATGTGCCATCTCTAAATTTTCAAAATAAATTTTCTCTTTTGTGTGCCCGTACCGCTCATGAAACGGTGGGGAGTATCCAATATTTTTCCATGCTAGGTGTGTTATTCTCACGATATGTGTTGATTCACTATCATTCACGAGAAAGTGGCTGGTATTCGGGATGCCCAGTTCCATGCTCAAAAATCAAATCAAAAAAATAATGAAATAAAACTCCCCCAGGATTGTTGTTTGTATGGACGGTACCCGTGGATTCGGCTCGCCGTGGAGTGTGATTGATTGGTGGAGGGGGAGTAAAAACTTTACCATTCTGTTTGGGAACCGCCTATAATGTATCTAGCATGGAATGTATTATGAGCTACTTTGTCGTTTTCGTTGACAGGAAAAGCATGCCACTCAAAATATTTTTTCTCTCTCAATTTAAACCTTCAGCTCTGGCACCTCTACAAATCCCTACTTCCCTCTGCGAAGGGTCTATCTATTTACTTTATGCAATTTTTATTTTTGCTTTGAGTCTCCATTTTCTCTTAAAAGCACCAACTAGGGGGCACTATGATCGTACTTGAGCATTGGGCATAGCTAATATTTGAGTATGTTTCATGAATGGATCAATGATTGAGCATGATGGGCTAGGGATAACTTTCTTTAGTGTTGATATTTTGAAAGACATGGTTGCTTGTTGCCATGCTTGAGTATTGAAGTCATTATGTTAAAACTAGACTATTGCTTTGAATCATTTACAAGTCCAAATGTCCATGCTATACAAAGAAGAAAAGAATATGATGAACATGTTAGGTAGCATTCACACTTCATAAATTATTTCTTTTATCATTTACCTACTCGAGGACGAGCAGGAATTAAGCTTGGGGATGCTGATACGTCTCCAACGTATCTATAATTTATGAAGTATTCATGCCATGTTTACAATATTTTTATATGATTTTATTAGAACTAACCCGGACTGACGCTGTTTTCAGCAGAACTACCGTGGTGTTGTTTTTGTGCAGAAATAAAAGTTTTCGGAATGAGCTGAAAATTTACGGGGAATATTTTTGGAAAATATAAAAAATACTGGAGCGAAAAGTCACCGGAGAGGAAGGCCGAGAAGGCCACAAGCCTAGGGGGCGCGCCCCCCCTAGGGCGCGCCCCCTGGCTTGTGACTTCCTCGGGAACCTTCTGGACGTGGGACCGACGCCAAAAACTCCTATAAATACAGAAACCTCCCAAAAAAACCTAGATTGGGAGTTCCGCCGCCGCAAGCCTCCAGAGCCACGAAAAACCAATCGGGAGCCCGTTCCGGCACCCTGCCGGAGGGGGAAGCCATCAC
This sequence comes from Elymus sibiricus, assembly GCA_039707655.1. Classification (NCBI taxonomy): domain Eukaryota; kingdom Viridiplantae; phylum Streptophyta; class Magnoliopsida; order Poales; family Poaceae; genus Elymus; species Elymus sibiricus. Next base: position 396,422,872 of record CM077669.1, on the reverse strand, counting down.
CGGAGGCCATCTTCATCATCCTGGCGGTCTCCATGACGAGGAGGGAGTAGTTCACCCTCGGGGCTGATGATATGTACCAGTAGCTATGTGTTTGATCTCTCACTCTCGTGTTCTTGAGATGACACGATCTTGATGTACCGCGAGCTTTATTAATATAGATGAATCATATGGAGTTTTCCCCTCTCTATCTTCTTGTGATGAATTGAGTTTTCCCTTTGAAGTTTTCTTATCGGATTGAGTCTTTAAGGATTTGAGAACACTTGATGTATGTCTTGCGATGGGATATCTGTGGTGACAATGGGATGTTCTATTGATCCACTTGATGTATGTTTTGGTGATCAACTTGCGGGTTCCGTGACCTTGGGAATCTATGCATAGGGGTTGGCACACGTTTTCGTCTTGACTCTCCGGTAGAAACTTAGGGGCACTCTTTGAAGTTCTTTGTGTTGGATTGAACATGATGAATCTGAAATTGTGTGATGCATATCGTATGATCAAGCCCATGGGTACTTGTGGTGACATTGGAGTATCTAGGTGACATTAGGGTTTTGGTTGATGTGTATCTTAAGGTGTTATTTTAGTACGAACTCTAGGGCTGTTCGTGACACTTATAGGGATAGCTCATAAGATTGATCAGAAAAGATAACTTTGAGGTGGTTTCGTACCCTACAATAATTTCTTCGTTTGTTCTCCGCTATTTGTGACTTTGGAGTGAACTCTTTGTCGCACGTGAGGGATTTACATATGATTCAACTATGTCAGTATTGTTGAGAGAACTTGCACTAGTGAAAGTATGAACCCTAGGCCTTGTTTCCAAGCATTGCAATACCGTTTTTGCTCACTTTTGTTACTTGCTACCTTGCTGTTTTTATATTTTCAGATTACAAAAACCTATATCTACTATCCATATTACACTTGTATCACCATCTCTTCGCCGAACTAGTGCACCTATACAATTTACCATTGTATTGGGTGTGTTGGGGACACAAGAGACTCTTTGTTATTTGGTTGCAGGGTTGTTTGAGAGAGACCATCTTCATCCTACGCCTCCCACGGATTGATAAACCTTAGGTCATCCACTTGAGGGAAATTTGCGACTGTCCTACAAAACTCTGCGCTTGGAGGCCCAATACGAGTCTACAAGAAGAAGGTTGCGTAGTAGACATCACCAGGTGCCACTGCCTAACCTCACGACACAGAAGCCCGCCGCGGACGCATCAAGCTAAGTACCCTAACCACGATCAACAGGAAGCCTCGATTAACAGTAACGCAGGGACAGCAATATGTGATGAGAATGCTAATAAGAGGGCGCAAGCGCCAAAGTTCATTACACACCCAGAAGGACCCCCCCTTGATTTTTTTGTTACAGGAAGAGGAAAAGAAAAGAAGGCGTAGGAGCCCCCCGGGGGCTACCGCTCCTGAGGCCCCGGCCTCGGCGCACCGGCGCTCAGGCGGAGTCCTCCTCCTCCTTGATGGGGCCGTGGAGGCACGTCGGCGTGGCCGCTTCCCGGGCGGGGGAGCGGCGCCGTCGCGGTTGGCTCCCCCCGAAATCCAGGCACGCCGACGCGGCGGGGAGTCGTAGCTATCGTCGCTCGGGCTCTCCTCGGAGGAGGTATCGCTGCAGCTAGAAGCATGGCGGACGTCGCCAAGGGCAAGCTCACCTCCAAGACCGTCGTTGTCGCCGCCCTCCGGGCAGCACCCCAAGCGCCTACCGTCCTCCAAGAATATCTTGACGAAAAGCGCCGCAGCGCCATCGTGCTTGAAGTGGAGCGTGGGCCTCCCCTCCAGGCCGTGGGCGCGGGCAAAGGTCTGCCACCCGCGGCTCAAAAAGGCGTTGCCTGCGGGGGTAACCTCGACCTCCACCCACAACGCGCCGCTGCAACAACCATCGGCCTGCAGCCACAGACCTGCGGGCTCGTTAACCCGCAATGTCTCCGCAAAGGATCGCGGGAGCTGCAACCAGGTGCTCGCCGGCCTCTCCACCGGCACCAGGAACTCCAGGCCCGCGTCGGCCGTGCGGGCTTGCGGGCGCGGTGGCTGAGCACCAGCAGAAGCACCGGCCCTCGCGGAGGGGCGCCCACGTCCACGGGGAGCCGCCGCCGCCTCAGTATACTTGCAAGGACGACCCCTGCTCGTCTTGGGAGGCTGTTGGTCCGGCACCCCCTGACAGGCCTTCCCCTTCTCGGCGGCGGAAAACTTCCTCACCGACGTCATGATAGAGGAGGTGAGGGACGAAGGCGGGGGCGCAAGGAGTAGGAATGGGCTAGGCGCTCTGTTCCCCCCGCCCATTTATAGCCGGGTGGAGGCCAACCGGCACCGTCCCTCATCCCGGGCAATGATGGCCCTGCAACGTGCAACGGTTGCTGGTCAGAAGGAGCGGTTGCCGGGGCATCGTGGGGAGTGGAGGCACCGTGCACTCCTCGGGCGCCGCGTGCCAGGCTTGGTCGGCGTGCTACCCTGCCTCACGTCGCTTCATCTGGCCCCGTCGGGTCACATCCACGTGGCCCGAGGGGGGAGGACACAAGGAGACAGCCTCATTCAAGGAAGGGCAATGATGGCCGGCGCGGCGCGCGGGCTTCACGTCAGCTTGACTCGGGGCGGTTCCCGACGTCTCCGGGGAGCTGAGACGCCCGCGTCTCATTGTGCGCCACGCGCCTGGTTGGGCCCGCAGGCAATGGGGGCCCACGGCACTCGGGACGGCTTCTTTGGCTTCGCCCCAAAGCCAACCCAGGCACGCCTTGGGCCCGGGGGCTACTGTTGGCGTTCTGGGAACGGGGGTACCCATACTCGCCAACCTGCGGCCCAGGGTGTGGCCCACTTCAACAGCCAAGTACGGCCCGACGCGGCCTCACTCAAGACAAGGCCCTCGCGAGAGCCCCGCACTCGCGAAGGAGACAGCGCCAGGACCCGCAGGGGAATAGGCCTCCCCAGGCCCCCTCCTGAGCGACGGAGATCTCTATGGAACGACAAGCCTCGGGAGGCCAGGGATGACGCAAGTTAGGTCAGGCGGGCGCCAGCGCGCGCAGAGGAGACAGTTTCCTCTTTGATGCAAAGGAGGCAAAGACGAGCGCAGGTTCCCAAGGCGCCCCGCCAAAGGTTCCCATTCCGGTGTAACGAGACCAAGAACACGGGCTCCGCAGGACGGACGTCATCGCCGAGCCCACCTCTGCACCACTGTACTAGTTCATCCCCAAACCTCCTCGTGAGGCAATCCACCAAAAGCAGGAGTAGGGTTTTACGCTTCGCAGCGGCCCGGACCTGGGTAAATCCTTGTGTGCTAGTCTCTTTCTTCCCGAGAATGTGCGAGCTTGTTTGGCTAGATCGTCAAGCCGAGAGCTAGAGGTTGAAGCTGTTGGGGATCTTCACACACGCCCCTGTGTTCGAACTTCTTAGGGTTTTACGGAGCCAGAAATCCGGCAGATTGCTCCTCCTCTTTCATGGTTGTAGCTTCTGAAGCTGAATTTGACACTGCTATTTCGAGGAAGAGAGGTCGTAAACGTGCTCCCCTAGATGTTTCTCTGGTACGTCGCAGTGTCAGGGCTAAAAGGTTTCAAGGATTTAAGGCACCTTCGATGGCTGACAACAGGAAAAAACAATCTCATGTCAAGCCCCGTTATACACCTTCTGTTACTGAAGAAGAAGTGGACTCAGATGAGATACTCAGGGAATTTGATATGATCCCGCCCCAACTACTATTGAGCACATCCAGCATGTGGCAACGGTGGAGTGTGGGATTCCAAAGGAAGAAATCACTAGGGAGATTCTGCTGGCTAAGCCCAAGGCTGATCCAGTCCAGGCAGAGAATCACTAAGTGTGGTTCTGAATATATTAGCACTTTGATGCCTTTTTGCGTTGCAACTTTTCACTAGTTTGAGGTGATGTCTATCTCGTGGAACATATTATGTTGGAACATTCGTGGTACGAATGATGATTCGAAATTCTTGGTCCTTTGTAGTAAAGTAGATGAATCTAATTGCTCCATTATCTATTTACAAGAAACAAAAAAAACAAGAATTTGATCACTCTTTCATTAGAAAGTGTTGCCCCCGTAATTTGATAAGTTTGAATATGTGCCATCCTTGGGTGCTTCGGGAGGTCTCATTATCATCTGGTGTAGTAGCATGTTCTCGGGTGTGGTTGTGCACAAGTTATCTTTTGCGATCATCGTTCGAATGACGTCTGTGCAAGCTAACCAAGTTTGGCACCTAACAAACATGTATGGACCCTGCGAAGGGCCAGGCCGACAGACTTTCACGCAGTGGTTTCAGTCTCTTAATATAGATGTGGAGGATCTTTCGCTATTTATGGGGGATTTTAACTTCATGAGATCTCTGGAAAACAAGAATTTGCCGGGAGGTAACATTGATGATATTGTACAGTTCAATGAGATTATTAGCTCCCTAGCACTACTCAAAATACCGATCAAAGGTAGATGTTATACATGGAGTAATATGCAAGACACACCGCTACTGGAACAGCTTGATTGGTTCTTCTCTTCCCTTGAATATAATGGATCTCCACTTTCCCTAACACTATGGTGAAAGCTTTAGCTAAACCAATCTCGGATCACGTGCCATGTGTGCTATCTATCCAGACTGCTATTCCTCGATGCTAACTATTCAGATTTGAAAGTTTCTGGCCTTCACATTCTGGTTTCATGCAAACAGTGCATGAGTCGTGGAGTAAACCATTCAAAGCCTATAACAATGCTACTCTCATATCAGGTAAACTTAAACGATTAAGATATGCATTGAAAATGGAGCAAGGGGTTTTCCAAGCTTAAATTGTTCATTGAGAAGTGCAATCAAGTATTACTACACCTGGACAAAATAGAGGAGATTAGACAATTAACTATACCCGAGGATAACTTCAGAAGAATTCTCAAAAGACATTTAATTAGACTGCCGAGATATCAGAGTGATTATTGGAAAAAAGATGCACATATCACTGGACTGTTCAAGGTGAAGAAAATACCAAATATTTCCATGCACCTGCTATTGAACGATACAGGCGAAACTCAGTTACCTCTTTACAACTGCCCGATGACCAAACAATTGCTAGTCACGATGAAAAGGCTGCTGCATTTTATGAGTGTTTCAAAAACAGAATGGGAGTTTCAAAGGACCCAAGCTATGATTTTCATTTGCCGGACTTGATACAGTACCACCCTGGGCTAGAATATTTGTCTCAACCTTTCACTAGAGAGGAAATAGATCATGTAATCAAAATCATCCCTGCTAACAGGGCCCCAGGGCCGGATGGATTTAATGGGCAGTTCCTCAAGGTATGCTGGCACATAATTAAAGAGGATTTCTACAAACTATGTGATGATTTTTGGGATGGCAAGATAAATATCAGTTGTCTTAACACCTCTTTGATTACTTTAATTCCTAAAATACTTACACCAGAGACTATGAATGACTATAGTCCAATATCTTTACTGAATTGTGTCCTGAAAGTCCTCACTAAATTGCTAGCAGAAAGGTTACACAGAATTATCTTAAAAATTGTTCATAGAAACCAGTATGGCTTTATCAAAACGAGGACAATACAGGATTGTTTAGGCTGGGCCTATGAATATCTACACCAGTGCAAGCATTCTGGCAAAGAGATTGTGATTTTAAAGCTTGACTTTGCTAAAGCATTTGATACAATGGACCATTCTTTTATCCTAGAGATGCTAAAGTGCAAAGGATTTGATGATAGATGGTGTATGTGGGTCAAAATGATTCTGGAGTCTGGTTCATCCTCGGTACTTCTTAATGGGGTGCCTGGCAAGGAATTCAGATGCCGTAGGGGAGTGCGACAATGAGATCCTTATTCTCTCCTACTTTTTGTGTTGGCAGCAGACCTATTACAAGCCATGGTGAATCGTGCTTGGGAAGAAGGACATATTAATTTACCAATTGAACAACCTGCTATGGAATAGTATCCTGTAATCCAATACGCGGATGACACTCTCATGATTCTCCCAGCAAAAACAGAGGAGTTGCAGGCGGCTAAACAACCGCTGGATGCTTATGCCAAAGCCACAGGTTTGAAAATTAATTACTATAAGTCCCAGCTTATCCCTATTAACACTTCAGTGGAAACAGCCCAAGGACTAGCTTCTCTGCTAGGTTGTCAAGTAGGCACAATGCCATTTACATATTTGGGACTCCCTTTGGGAAGCACTAAGCCTATAGTTAGAGAATTAATGCCCCTTGTTGATCGGATTGAGAGAAGACTGACAGGTACTGCTATTTGGTTATCCTATGGAGAAAGAATACAGTTGATCAACTCTGCTCTCTCATCTCTACTGTCATTTGCCATGTGTGTGCTCAAGCTTCCACTAAATCTCATTGAAATATTTGACAAAGCTAGGAGACACTGCCTCTGGAGGAACGTTATTGACAGAGATGCAAGAACAAATTCTCTAGCTGCTTGGGACCTTGTGTGCCGACCAAATCAGAAAGGAGGGTTAGGAGTGATAAACTTACAAATTCAGAACAATGCACTTCTCCTCAAATACATACACAAGTTCATGCACAAAAAAGATCTCCCATGGGTCATGTTGGTTTGGAATGCTCACTACGATAACACTCCACCCTAGGCGGCACAACCTTGCGAATCGTTTTGGTGGAAGGATGTCTTCTCTTTAATAAACATCTACAGAGGTATTACAACGTGTATACCGGCGGCTGGGGACACTATTCTCCTATGGAAGGATGTCTAGATGGGTAATCAAGCACTCATGGACACACATGAAAGATTGTTCTCCTTTGTGCAAAATGAAGACATCTATTTGGCGCAATTTCAGGAAAATCCAAACCCTGACATGCATTTCCACCTGCCTTTATCAGTAGAAGCCCGTTTAGAACTAGCACTACTAGAAAAAAGGCTATTAGTGGCGCACCTGTTTTTGCTATTAATGGCGCACTATAGGTGCGCCACTATTAACACGCCATTAGTAACAAATAGTAATGGCGCACCTCTGGTGCGCCATTAGTAATCCAAATACTAGTGGCGTACCACCTGGTGCGCCATTACTAACACTTCAGGTGCGCCATTACTAGCAAAACAACCACGGTGGTGTTAAAACTAGTAATGGCGCACCACAACCACGGTGCGCCATTACTAGTTTTAACTAGTAATGGCGCACCACAACACGGTGCGCCACTAGTAACAATTTTTTTTTTTCAATTTTTTTTTTGAAAAATAATTTTTTTTTCAAAAAAAAAATTGTTAGTAGTGGCGCACCGTGGGTGTGGTGCGCCACTACTAACAAAAAAAAATTCAAAAAAAAAAATTTCGAAATTTTTTTTTTCAAATTTTTTTTAATTTTTTTGCTTAATCTCACAGGAAAAATAATTTAAAAACAAAAAATGAAATAGAATCATAATTTTTATTATAGTAAGAATATTACAATGTCTTTACAAGTATCCAATAAAAGAAAAATTACAATGTCTTGTGATCTGGGGCTGGATTCCCCCAAGCCGCCGCCGCTCTCTTCCTTCTCCTCTCCCCCAAGCTTGGCGCCTGCTCCTTCTCCCCAAGTTAGTCCTTCTCGGCTGCTCCCATCAATCGCCACTACCGAATCAGTCACCATAGTCGCCTCGGGCTCATCACGTACCTAGTCGCCGCTGTGCAGAACGATCACACAAGACAATTTGCTGGTTTCATCGGGTTGGTTTATCAGCGCACGCACATACCTTGAGGGCAAACCACTCAGATTTAAACTCATTTATTTCATATGCAAATATAGATGCAACTAAATGCTGATTCTAGGATAATGAAACTGGCAATCACTGGGCATCATCAGAGACATACAAAAACTCAGAAACCACATTTCCCTATTATTTAGATATGAACCTACTATTTTTGAAAACAAAAGAACTATATTGGCAGGCACGCAAGTGGTAGATATATCATACTAACCTTTTCTTTTCGGCTTGCACTTCTGCCACAAACCGTAGCAGAGGACCCTGCAACAGGCAGATTCAATAAATACTGGCACTTCTAGAATGTCCTTCAGGTTCAGTTGCAAAGCTCAAACCTGAAAGCATCAAAAGATCAGATAACCTCAGTGTACATTTTTTGTCGTGGGGGAAACAAGCCAACAAATGGGCGACATAACCGAGAGTACTGCTAGCTTTTTAATTAGAATACTGTACTGCTAGCCAGCAAAGCTTCAGGATTTTAGGTTAAGGTTCAACTGGAAACACCACAAGATGAGATAAAACCCACGCCTTTCCTAGAACACCGGAAGCAAATAAATAAGCACCAAGTGCATACATGTGCCTTACTAACAATGCTACAAATTTATGACTGTCTACCCCCATAAAATCTGTGGTTGTTTCTCCGTCTACGCACTTTGTTACAACAACATTTTCTTCCAAGATGACCACACTGCTAAATTAGAATAAGTAAACTTTCCATATATAAGCGACTGCATATAACTCTTTGTCTGATGAATGAGAACAGTAGCAAACTCAATGGCACATTCTTTGTTCTTCCTAATTAAACCTTCTTAATGACAAAATTCCAGACCATCTAAGCTGCGCTTTGTCTGAGCATTTGCTCCTAATACCAGAGCATGGCCAGGGTTATTAGACTGTGAGCTACTAAAGACATGCGGATCCGTTCAATAGTCTAACTGAGCATGAAAATCTTAACTGAGCACAAATTCACAGATAGAAGTTACATTAACATAATGGCATTCATGTGCACTGAACAAATTGTAAAAAGTTGTAGCAATACCAGTATGGCAAAAAGCAACTCTTAACATTCTTGTCGACAACCAAAATCAGAGAACTACAACAACACAGTTCATGTAATTAACAAATTTTCAAGCAGCTAGTTCAGATGGAACAAGTTCATATTGTTGCATCATTATAGGAAACTTCCTGCTTGCTGGAACTCCTATGTTAGTTGCTTCCTGATGAATACCAAAATGAACATTCACATTTCCATCATCTTCAGCAACAATAGCCTGTATATGCAATAGTTTAAGAGTTCAAATGGTAAGTACATCTGCATTCATTTTGACACTTTTGGCAATGAATAATTGATTTAACCCCTACCAAACAAAAAAGAATTATGAATGATTCTTCTGTGAACTCCTACTTCTGGATTGAAGAGACTACAAGTTCCACAACAAACAGACCGAACGATATGCATGTATACCGGCAAACAAACAAACAAACAAACAAACAAACAAAGAGAGGTTCTACTGAATTAACATGAGAAACCAGATACAGCCAATTAACATGCCACATATGTTAGTTGGATTTAATGAGAACACTTGTTCTACTGAATTAGTGAATTTGGATCCATGCTTGCTTGGTTCATCGTCTGGTTGTTCTTAATGACAACACTAGTGGTGCATTTGTTAGTACTTACTAGATCATGGCCGTCATCACATCATCACATCATGTCAACTTCCTCCTTAATATTCTATATTTTATTTTATTTAGAACAAGCAACGCTAGCACTTTGATAAACTGTACTGAAGTTATTTCCCTAGCAGTCACAATTCTTTCAGCTTATATCATTTGCACTTTAAGAACAAATCTATGTGTGAGCGTTATCAAATCTATGTAGTATTTCTCAAGTACTTAGAAAATGCAGAGTTATCAATCGGGCCGTAATGGACAGATCCAAACTGAACCAAGTGTGTAACAGAACATGCATGTGTTCCTGAAGATGCAATTGGGGGAGGGAGGGGAACCAAGACCTGGTTGCTTCTTGTTGTTGCATGAGGAGGAGATTAGCAGGGCCACCTCTGAGCACCTTCACGCCGGAGCACCTTGCCGCCGGAGGAGCCGGCCCTGGTCAACAGAGAAATAGGTCGGTCAGAGAGAGAGAGAGAGAGAGAGAGAGAGAGAGGCGGGGGGGGGGGGGGGGGGGGTTACCTGCCGGCGGAGAGAAGGTGGCGCAGCAGAGATGGCCAGGCGACCTCAACCCTAGCGGACAGGGAGGGGCGGCGGCGCCGATGGGAGGGCCAGCTGGGGGCTCCTCATGCTCGGGAAGGGGGCGGGGAGGATCTGTGCTCCCAGAGGACGGGGAGGGGCGGCGGCGCCGGGGGGTGACGGCGAGGCAGCCGGTGGGTGGAGGATGGGCGGCGGCGTGAGGAGAGGGGCGGCGCGAGGTGAGGGGTGGCGCGCGGGGAGAAAAGGGGGGCGGCGCGAGGGGAGGAGGGGGGCAAACAGGGGGCGGCGCCGGAGGTGAGGGGTGGCGCGGGGTGGGGGGAGAAACAGGGCGCCGGCGCGCGGGGAGAAACAGGGGCGGCGCTCGGGAGCAGTGGGGGCTGAAGGCGCTCCGCGGTGGATATTTTAGTGGGGCGGCGCTCGGGAGCAGTGGGGGCTCGGACGGGAGTGGTGGGGATAGCAATGGCGCACTACGTAGGGTGCGCCACACCTACCAGGGTTAGTAATGGCGCAAACTAGTAATGGCGCACCACACCCCGGTGCGCCATTACTAGTTTTGAAAAAAAAAATTGAAAAAAAAATTGTTAGTAGTGGCGCACCACGCCCCGGTGCGCCACTGGTAAGTCTGGGGAGGGGGGTGTGCCCAGGAGAAACTTAACAGTGGCGCACCACACACCAGGTGCGCCATTAGTAATATGGACATTAATGGCGCACCCATATCTGGTGCGCCACTGCTATATAGCAGTGGCGTACCACATACATGGTGCGCCATTAATGTCCATATTAGCTATAGCCGTTTTTCTAGTAGTGTAGAGGACGTCATGCAAACAGTTAATGTTATAACATTGGATCACATGACCACGGATGAATGGATTTTGTGTTGGGAGGGAGACTGACTACAAACCAAATAAATTCTACAAATTTATGTTCAGAAACTTGCGTGCTCCACAATATATAACTTCGATCTGGAAATCAAAATGTATCATGAGACATAAAGTTTTTGCTTGGCTGATGTTGATGGACCGTGTGAACACAAGGGACATGCTGCTGAGAAGGCATTTTGAGATAGAGGAAGACCATTCAAGCATGATGTGCACAACAGGAGAGTTGGAAACTAATAGGCATTTGTTCTATGATTGCACTTTTGCTAAGAGGTGTTGGGAGATAGTGAACATAAACTGTGAGACTACATCCAACACACAAGCAAGGTATGACCATGCAAAAATACATGGAATCGTCCACTGTTTAAAGAGATTACTACTCTGTCTACATGGAATATTTGGAAGCAAAGAAATAGAGTTTACTTTGATGGTGAACACCCATCCCATGCACAGTGGCTGAGAATGCTCAAAGGAGATCTTGAAATTCTCAGATATAGATTACCTTCGGTCAAGTCTTCTTTCTTGGAGACCTTAATTGCAAACCTTACTCTTTAGGCTGCTGAGAGCTTGTCCTTCAACTGTCTAGATAGGTTGTTGGAGTGTGAATAACCTGAGTCATGGAGTTGTAAAGTTGTAAATACTATTATTTTTCTTTAATGAAGCAACAGTAGGAGCCTCTCCTACTGTTTTAACCGTTCAAAAAAAAGTCTCCATTGATTATACTAGAAAAATCATTGACATGCTTAGATCTAGAAGCGAGTGAGAAGAAAGAGAAGTTGAATTGAGTTATCTTGCTAATCATGATGAAGATGTTAAAATTATTGGTGCGTCAACTATTGAATTGTTGTTTAGAAAAATTAATGTTTATAACAATGGGACTAAATATGAGTCAACTTTAGATGAAAGGCATCCCAACTATTTGGAGGGTGATAATCTTGATCCTAAAAATGATAAAGATGGGTTTGACGAGGTTAAATTTTAAGTAGTGATACTCCCACTATTTTGGATTCAAGGATTTTAACTATGATAGTTGTTTCCTTACTGAATGTATTTCCTTGCTTCAATCCATGATTAATTCATCCAATGCTTTCTATGTTGCAACTTGATTACGATCTGGTCCAAAAGTTGGAAGTTAATACTCTCACAAAAGCTTGTTAGAAACCTTCTCTTCAAGGTACACTTCCTCTCATGGGTTCGATAACCTACGGTCACCTCCCAGAAAAAAGCGAGAATCATTTTACTATATGTTTACCAGATCACTAAAGGGATCCATCAAACCTTTCTGGAGCCTTGCCCGATAGAGCCGCCGTTTCGGGAGAAGCTGCTCTGCACTCCCTCGCTTCACTACTCTCGAGGTTCTTGTCAAGGTTAGTTGTGCTGCTCGTCTGTGTTATCCTTTAGGGGTTCGTTTTGCCTAACCGTGTCTGCCCTCGGTCTTTGTTTTTCAGGTTCTGGTAGCTTCTTCTTGCCTTTGTTGGATGCTACGTGGCTGCTTTAGGTAGGATGTTTCTTTGCATGTTTATTCTTCTGTTCTTCTTTGTCTTGCTTTGTTTTTCGTGTGATCTTTTGTGTCTGAATAGTGTTGTGAAAGAATTCATTGCTTTGTTGCTCGAAGTTGTTTCGCTGTTATAGCTCGTGTTTGGTCCCGATGGAATATCTAACTCCTGTTGCGGTAACCATATGGCCTCTTTTTTCCTACTTTTTAGACCGATTGATTGTTTTATCTTGTCACATGACATGATTTCAATTTAAACTATCACATATTTCTTTTCTAGTGAAGAGAACATATATTCCAGTTCTTGTAGTAAAATACCACAAGAGGACATCAAGGATATTTACTATGAGCCAATAAGTGTGGAGCAGCGGTGGACAACTATACACACCAATTACGTAATATGTTGACAATACGGTCTATATTTGTAGTACTAGTGGATGAACTGCTCGTATCCATTTGGCTAAATGTAAAATTTATAGCGAAGAGAACAAAAATTCAAGTGTTGATAGCGAAATTCAGAAGAGAATCGACATCAAGGTTCTCCACTATGAGCAAGTGTAGTGGCAACCACCGCAAGCATAGCATAGACACCAACTATGTACATGTTTTGACAACGTGATCAATTTTTTTTTATAATACTAGTGTGCGAATTGTACGTATGTATTTGGCTAAATGGAGGCTAAATGGAATAAATGCAAAATGCAAAATGCAAAATCTTTTTAAATTCACAAATAGTTATCAGTGGTGTGGAACATAAAGGACACGCCAAAGATTTTTACTAAGTAACGACATCCCAAGATATTGTCGCCATTAGTATCTTACACTTTAGTGGCGTGTGCAGCCCACACCACTGGAACCATACCATTAGGAACGTTGGGACGCAACACCACAGATAAATCGTTATGAGTGGCGTCATACTAGTGGCTTCAGCCACACGCATCACTAACGTCGTTTTCCAAACGCCGTTAGTAGGCTTTTCAGTACTACTGCGTGTAAGAAAGGAAGTGGATGCGTTTGTGGAAGAGGAGCGACCTCTAATGTACAAAACAAAACCGTTCCATTAGAGAGATGAGGGGAACCGAAAATGACCCACTACGGGGAAGAGGAACAATCCACGTCAGTTCGGTTTCATCTACCACTTAGTGAAAACGGTTTCAACTTTTTTTCTTGTGTGACAAAGTTAAGACTGCACGTACATGTGACGTAGGTCCTAGCTCGGCTTGCTCATGAAACACGTGTGTAAGGCGAGACGGATAATGGGGAAGGAGTGCGCTTGTATATGCCCTCTTCTCAAGCTCTTAGATGATGTGTGAAGGAGCCAAACTTATAAGTTGGCCCAACACACGCTTTACTTACAATTGAGATGGGATTATACATTTTTAAACTTTACTTGTCATGCATGCATGAACGGGCCATACGGGCCTTTGGGATTTTCAGCAATTGTTGAAAATAATAAATGGGCCAAAAGCCCAATAATTATAACAAAACATGCTCACAACAACAGACTGTGGTATTACGATTTTCATAGTATCGTTGTGATGAAGAATTATGACAGTCAAACTAGATCCTTTGCGATGATATTTGATTCAAGCATGTGTTCGTGTGAGTGATCTCCCTATGGAAAAAAGATCGAAGCCTTTGGTAAAAGCCCTAAGTAACTGGTTGCGATAGGTTATGAAAGTGGATGTTGAAAATGATTGTGGTATGGCTCGTGGGATAGCTCTAGGTTTGAGCTGGTATTTCTGTTTTTCAGCCTTTGGTGCGAGGTTTTTACCTGCGATCTTCACCAGAAGGTACGCTTGGTACATGCATGGTTTACCCTACGCTTTGACCGTGTAGGCTTGTTCATGGTACAGGGAAAAGTAATTATGTGCATATCATGGCGCATCTTTGTTGTTTGACATGGATGCTAATAGGCAAAGTTTTGTTTGTGTCGAAATCTGAAACAAAACGTATATATATACCAGTATATGAAGATTATCAAGATGTGCAAATGCCGTCCTGATTCAGCACGCTACTGGTTAAGAATCATGATCCATGTTCAAATTGAGTTGCGCAAATTTCACTTTCCAACCGACACCACAATACGGGGGCATGGCATACGTATGCCTAGAAGCAACAGCGGCAGACAACACATAACAACGGGCATAGTCAAAGCAGGATGGATCGATCCCTGACAAATAGATAGACTGACCAAAACCATATTCCTTTTCCCTCTCATCTACTCAACCGTGGGCCCGATCATGTAGCCACATGTCCCCTATCCAGAGAGCTGATGAGCTGTTCATAACTCCACGCCGGAAGTGACTTCAGAGCACTGTTGCGTCACAGCACCGCCGCTGGCCGTCACAAAAACAAATAAACAAATACACGAACGATCGATAGCGCCCGATCGACTTCGAGAAAAAACAAAAGAAAACGAACGCATCACAGTCGAGTCGATCTGAAGAAGCTGCAAAACCAATTTAGAGAAGCCCATAAATGCGTCGAAACAGCTGCATGCTATCCGGAATTAAGCATCGCCGGCCAGCGTGATCAACAGCGAGAGAGATGTGTATGCTAGCCAGGAATAGAAGCTTCTTAAAAATCTTGCAATTAATGGAACGTCCAGCCGGTGGCCCAAAGTAACACTGCAGCTACCCATGTCAAACTACTACCCTCTGCTGACTACGGACCCGATCGACGGAGCGATCGTCCTCTGTTGGAGGAAAAGCCAAATCAAATGTAGAATATGGGGCAAGTGGGGCGCCCTTGCACCCCTGGTTAACAACAAGGTGGATACGCGAAAACCGGCCAATGCTGCATGTTGCTTCTCATCTACCTACTCGAACAACGCTGCTCGCCATCATCCCTCCGTCACCGATCCCAATAATCCCTCTCGTTGTTGCCGCGCGCCAACTCCTCTGCTGCTGCCATGTCACCTGCGATCACGAGCTCGATCTCTTTTCTTTGCACGGTTGCGCCTCGATCGCTCTCCGGCCATGGACCACGCGCGCGGCTTGGAGGGAGGTCATCTTGGGTGCGGCGGCGGTGGCGGCTGCAGCTCGGGCTTCACGCCGGACCGGCCGTGGCGGTCCAGGAGCTCCCGCGCCAGCGTCTGCAGGTCGCCGCTGCCGCTGCCCGCCGATCCCTCCGCCATGCTGGAGCCGCCCCTGTGCGCCATGGCGCCGTATGACGGCTGCTGGCGGAGCTGGTGCTGGTGATGCTGCTGGAGCGCCCACTGCGGTTGCGCCGGCGGTTCGAAGAGCGCGGACAGGTCGATGGTGGTCGGAATGTTGGTCGTGGACGGCAGGTCCGAGATGGAGAACTGGGCCGGCATCGCCATCGGCATTTGCGGCGCGGCCGGCAGCGGCGGCGACGGCAGCTCCAGGGTGGCCAGGTGGGTCTGCAGGTAGGTCAGCTCGGCCTGGAGATTCACCACCTGGGGAATGGCCGCACGACATGACACATACATACATTCATGCATCAGTACAAAGCTTCAAACCAGTCACACAATGATACTCATACACATGAACAGATAGAATAGAACCACATGATGCATGCAACGAAATGATTTGCAAGGAAGAAGATCAAAAGATTTGCACTAGCTAGAAACAAAAGAGAAGGGGCCGGTTAGAAGTTCCAGAACTAGAGATCGGTGCTAGGGCTTTCTTTTCATGGGGTTCAGATCGAGAACCAAGGACTACTCCTTGGCCTGTTCAAACCCCAGAGACCGAGACGGGGTACTAACATATATGCGCGCGTGGACGTGGCGTGACGGGCGCGTGTACGATCTGCGGGTGGGGAGGATCGGACGGCGCCGCGGACGCGACGGATGAGACGTCGTGCGCCCGCGCATATCATTCATCGCGAAGTCCAGCTGGGGAAGCAGTCTCCCGGTTTAGCGCTTGGCGTGCCCCTTTTCGCACTGCCGTTGCTTGGCTTGGCCGTGTTAATTTCCTCCCCAAAGTAGACTCGCCTTCCTTTCTCCGGAAAGAGGAAACGCGGCCGCCGGAATACTACTGCTACCCTCCCCGCGGAAAAGATCCAGATCCATACGCATGGCATGCAGCCAGCGAGCTGGCGATTCGAGGCGGCGCGCGCTAGCTGGCTGTGCATGGGGTTTTTCCTCCAGTAATCCGAAGAGCAAGGCATGCAGGATGATCTTGATCGATCAACATGTATGCAGATTAAACTTAACTCGATCGATGGGTATATGATGGATGGATGGATGGAGGTACCTGCTGCTGGAGCGCGAAGATGTGGGCGACGCAGCCGTAGACGGGGTCGCGGAGGCGGGCCTGGGCCTCGTAGCAGATGGTGACGACGGCGTCGAGGCGCTTGTGCGCGGGGATCTGGAGGAGGAGCTTGGACACGTTGCTGGCGCCGAACACCTTGTGCACCGCCGCGAAGTGCGCCGCGCCTTGCTCCGAGTCGAAGTAGGGCGCGAAGATGCACTCGCTCACGCACTTGCGCCGGAGGAACTTGCACGCGCCGCACGGCCCGCCGCCGCCGCCACCAAGGCCGCCGCCTCCTCCTCCTCCTCCTCCGCTGCCGCTGCCGCTCCCGCTCGGCCCGCCGCAGCCACCAAGCGAGCTGCTACCGCCGCCCGAGCTCATTGCCGTGCTAGATCGATCGGTCGCAAGAAGAGCTTTTAATCGGCCTTCTCCCCTTATATCTGCTGCTCCCTCTAGGCACTTGCTAGTTATAGGATAAAACAAGTGCCCTCGCTCGCCGGTGTTGGTAAGTATGGAGAGAGAGAGAGAGAGGGCGAGAGGAGGGTCGAATGGGGCGGAAGGCAGGCTGCTAGTAGAGGCGGAGACGGGAGGGGCAAACGCGTAATATATGGAAATCCCTGCCTCCTTTTGGTGTTTGTCCTATTGGTGGAAGGTCATGGGGGGTTACAGTTCCATCTCGATTTTCTTTTTCCGGTTTCTCCCTAGCTCATCTCACACACGCAGACACACTTTCCCTACTCGTCCCACTGCTCGACTAACATATATGTGCATACATATGTGTAGTTTTGTTTTTGTGGTATTGATGAGACTTTAAAGCCACGGCATGGAAGCCTAGCGATCGAGCAGCAGCTGGTACCACTCTTTCCCTCTCTACACACTTCTCTTTCTGCTCTTTCGCTCTCTTAAGGGCTAGAAGATTGCGTGAAGCAAACATGCTGCGTATGCGAGGGAGGGGCGAGCCGAAGAGGGAACCGCACCACAGTCCCCCTCGCCCGATTTGCATCCAACGATACATCTATCCGTCACACAAACACGCATGCACTCACTCACATATGTGTTCGTTCGGTTCGTACAGAAGGAAAAAAAGTCTCCCGAATTAATTGTTTCGAACATCCACTGCTCGATCGGCTCCTCTCCTGAGGGGTCTCTCTCAAGCACATTCCACCGCCGCTACAGTGGACGCTAGCTAGTTCGAGATGGATGCATCAGTGCATAGTCTCCCCACGTGAGCCTAACATGACATTCTTCCCCTCCATACGCTACGTATTGCGCGCTGCCCCTTTTGTTTATGGGTAGGTGATGATCGGGCTAGTTAGCTGCTATGGCCTGGCTGGCTACTGACTGCACTTCACTTGCCATCCATCGGCTCCTAGCCTAGCCGCGGACGGCTTGACGTTGCGGTCAAAGACTTTTCACTTCACGATCGATACCGGAGAGGGGTTGCTGAGCCTGAGAGGCGGCACGACGCACCGCGCACTGTGCATGCATTCAGCATTACCCATGTCTACATCTGGCTACGTCTGTCTATATGTAGCGTGACCACTGATCTGATCGTTCGAGCGAGGCTCGGCTCGATCGGGAAAGCAGCGCATATGCATTTGGATTTGGATTAGTTTTTCTTCTTTCCCTTTTCGAATAATAGCGACGGATCAATCTGTTTTTGGATGACCTACTTACTCTGCACCGGGATGGATTATTTACGCTCTGAACGAGCATGGCGAGTTAGTGATGATTACATGAACTGAAACCGATGGCGAGTTAGATTAACGTAAAAGTCCAGCTATATATTACCAGTACTCTTTTCTTTTTCTTTTTTGAAGTTGAAGATGTATATTCTTACCCATGCACAGTAGTAAAATAACAATTACTACATTACATGTCCGAAAAGCAAGTGTGCGCTCAAGTGACGATCGATGTGCCGTGTACGTGTCCTCGATCAGTGCACCACAAGTATGTATATGTGCATACGTACGTACGTACGTATAACTGTGCGTACAAAAAACAACCGTCCTCCTCCTATCCTAATTAATACGTACTCTCGTGGTGCCGTGTTACACTACGTACTGTGGCCACGCGCTTTTGGGGCTTTATCATGCATCATCATCATCCGTTTTGTTTCTTTGGAAGGCAATCGATTAATCGTCCGTTACAAGATGTTTAACCAAAAACGGCCAAGCGCCATTCCGGTGGCGGCCCCGCGTCACGCGCCCGTCGCGGCCGGCGCTGCGCAGGAGTTTCCCGGTTCTCTCCCTCGCAGTTTCCATAACCAACCCAGACCCAGCGCATGCATGAAACGATCGTGAGAATCGCCGCCGCGTCACGCGCAACGCCGACCTATATCTCTCCAGCAGCAGACGTTAAATACTGCCAACTATATCAGTTTTAACCGACCAAATACTATTGACCAACGCTAAACCAAAGATGGAAGAAACTTAATCTGCATATATTCTGCTTAAAAAAAAACCCTGCGTATATGCATGCGAGTGTGGAGGAAGGAAGAAAACGCGTCGATCCACCTCCGTAGGCGTGCACTAAGATATTCACATACGTCTCGTGTCGAAAGCTAGCACAAGATATATCATACTATATTTTTTAAACACAGTATAATCACAAAGGTTCATATACGCGATATATATGTGGAGTGGTGAGCTATCTAAAAAATAATACGGCACACACAACCATGATTGCATGGTTGGATAACCACACAAGCTAGTGCATTAGTATATGGGCCTGAGCCTTTTTTACCATCTCTTTTAGTAACATTTTTTGCCGGGAGGCCCTGAGCTGTTTTTACATGTGAACATACAGTATAACTGGAGACTGAATCGTGGTAAAGTTGTACTACCGACATCACTCTTACTCTAGAAGTCACGCGTATTTTGCCTATTGCCGTGCTTAGCTGCCTTGACTTGTGCAAATATAATGTGTCCGAGCGATCAACATTAATTTTCGTTCACAAAAAGGTTAGCGGTTACTTACTTTTAAGTCGTAGATTATGGGGAAACTGCTCGAGGCAACCTCCAGGAAAACGGGAAGCTTGCTCTGTAACCTTGCGTGCCACCGACCTCAACTATGCGATCGATGACCGCAGCCAGCCGGCCACAACGGGAATCAACAGTTGTCGAAACTGTGTCTTCTGTGTGCTACATTGTAGTTCATGCCTGTAGTGCAGGTACTTGCGCAACCGCCTTATGACACGGTACAAAATTATCCCCCCACTTGCTCGCGGAATATTTGATCATTTGTCCCATTTTAGTTCTCACTTTTGAGCATTTCGCTCTTGTCTCCTCGCTTCCATGTGGGGCCGGGGGACACTTTCCATTGAGATAAGGCACGGCTAATGATCAAACACCCAAGTAAAACGGGGCAAATGATCAAATCTCCTTCGCTCTATGCCATCAGCCCCTAGTTCCCTTCACACCCTCGGAAGAACATATGCTTTTGAGGAACTTGTATATGTTGGTGACAGTTATGATTTTTTTAACTTTTTTTTGTATATTTCCACCGTGATTTAATCTATGAATTTTCACCTGCAATAGTTATCCCACTTCTGTATATAGCTTGACTAATGGTTGTTTTCTTAAAACCTAATCGACCTCGATTTCAAGCGCCAATGAACTATGAGCCGGAGTATGAGGCAACGCGGGCAACAATGAATGTGCTTGAGCCGAGGAAGGAGTCCTTGCCATAGTGATCTGGGTAGTGAAAAAATATTGTCGGTTACACAACAACAATGACGATGATGGAGCTGAGGAAGGAGAGCGAACTTAGGGGTTAGGTTTTGGGTTTGTCAGGTTTAGGTTGTTCACCTCGGGTGACGATTGGGCTAGGGCTGGTCGAGTAAAAGGCTGGATCCGACGGCGTCAACCACTGGACATGATGAGGTGGTGCCTATGAATGTGAGGCTGAATTTAAGAGATGATCGGAAGAATAAAATGTGACTTTGGATTTACATCCAACATATATTTGGAAAGGCAGACATTGTAATTAGTTCTTATCTTTACTATATATCATCCAATCTAAACAAATGGCTTTAAGAGAAAATCGAAAAGCATATATATGAAGAAACAGAAAAGGAAGAAATTGAAATGATAATGTATGCCACTCCGATAGTCAACCCACGTTTGGATAAAGTGTACGAGGTACTTGAAAGAAAAAGAGATGAGGAGCTACCTTCTCCTATTCTGAAGGCATGACTAAGGTATGAATTCATGGATGATACTGAAAGATTTCCTATTATTGTTAATGCTCACCTTTAAGGAAAAGAAAAAGAGAAACTATTAGCGGCATTAGCTAAACACCGCAAAGCTCTGGGATATTCAACGAAACACGTAAATGGAATAAACCCATCTATTTATTCTCATACTATTCCCATTGAAGAAGGGGCTAAACCAGTAATTGAAAATCAACGAAGACTGCATCCTGCTTCCAAGAACGTTGTAAGAAAAGAGGTAATACATCTTCTTGACGCCGGGGTAATTTACCCCATCTCTCATAGTAAGTGGGTAGGCCCAGTTCATTGCGTTGCTAAGAAAGGAGGAGTCCCCTTAGTAACTAGTGAGAATAATGACCTGGTCCCTACTAGGGCCATTGTTGGATATGGAATGTGTGTTGATTTCAGGAAATTAAATAAATGAACTCGGAAGGATCACTACCCACTATCATTCATAAATGAGATATTGGAGAGGTTGGCTAACAACTTTTATTTTTGTTATCTCGATGGATATTTCGGATCTTCTCAGATACCTATCCGACCTGAAGACCAAGAGAAAACCACCTTAACTTGTCCTTACGGTACATATGCACATCGTAGAATGCAATTTGGCTTATGTAATGGGCCACCCTCTTTTCAGAAGTGCATTTCTAAAGGTTTCCCTGACTTTGTGGAGAAAATTGAAGAAGTATTTATGGACAGTTTCTCTGTCCAAGGCACTTCTTTTGACAACTTTCTCTATAATCTCACGAAAGTTTTGCAGAGATGTGAAGAAACAGGTTTCACACTAAACTAGGAAAATAGCCACTTCATGGTAACCGAAGGAGTAGTGTTGGGGCACAGAGTTTCAGGTAAGAGCATCGAGATAGATCAAGAAATAATAGAGGTAATAGAAAACTTACCTTACACTCAAGACGTAAAAGGTATGAAAATTTCATGGGTCATGCTAGTTTTTATAGAAGGTTCATTAAGGACTTCTGTAAATTATCAAAACGTTTGACTAACCTTTTGCAAAAAGATGTGCCTTATTCCTTTTAACAAGAGTTGTGTGCAGGCCTACGAAAAACCAAGATATGCTTTGATCACAACCCCGATCATCCAACTTCTGAAGTGGGATGAACCCTTCGAAGTGTGATGCTAGCAACTATGCTATTGGTGCTATCTTGGGACAACGAGATGATAAAAAAAACTAATGTTATCTTTTATTCTAGCAAGAGTTTGGATGAAGATCAAAGGCACTTAGCTACCACAACGAAAGAATTACTTGCTATTGTTTTTTGCTTGTGATAAATTTAGGCCTTATATTATTAATTCAAAAGTAACAATTCACACGGATCATTGTTCCTTACATGGTCTTCTTGCAAAGAAGGACTCTAAGCCTCGATTGATTCGATGGATATTTCTACTTCAAGAGTTTGACTTGGAGATAGTAGACCACAAAGGAGAGGACTATCCCGTACCAGACCACTTATCACACCTGGAAAGGATACCTTACAACCCGGTTCCAATAAATGAGTCCTTTCCAGGTGAGAGTTTAGAAATGATTAAAAGATAGAGCCTTGGTTTGCAAATTACACTAACTTTCTTGCAGGAAAGTACATGCCGTCAAATATGAATTATCATCAGAGAAAAAATTCTTCAGTGAGCTGATTTATTATTTATGGGATGACCCTTTCCTTTATCGGCATGGACCGGATGACATGATTAGGCGTTGTGTACCTGAGCATGAAATGGATGCTATACTTGATAAGTCTCATAGCAGTCCTTACGCAAGCGACTGAATCGCTGCCAAGGTGCTTCAATCAGGATTCTATTGGTCTACACTGATGCACACAAGTTTGTTAGAAATTGTGATGCTTGTCAGGGCACAGGTAATATAGGCAGGAGATAAGAAGTGCCCATGATTTATAATATGGTTTGTGAACCTTTTGATGTTTGGGGACAGGAGTATTTGGGGCCTCTTCCTGTTTTAGATGGGCATACTCACATTCTTGTGGTTGTAGATTATGTTACCAAGTGGTTTGAAGCCAACCCAACTCATCATGCAGACGCGGCTACCTCGCTGAAGATAATAAAGGACATCATTCTACCCAGGTTCGTAGTCCCTAAAGTCCTTATTACTGACGGTGGATCTCATTTTATACAGAGAATTTTTGGGAGAGTACTTCGTAAGTAAGGAGTGACCAATCGAGTAGCTTCACCATATCATCCTCAAACAAGTGGTCAAGTGGAACTTTTAAACCGTGAGATAAAGAAAATATTACAGAAGACGGTGCAAAAGTCCAAAAAAGATTGTGTAAATCATTGCCTCTTATTACCATCCAGCCTAACCTTAAGGGATGTCCTATTGAATGCTTTTCCAGAATCATATATGTGAACTAGTAAGAGATAGGGAGACAATGCATGTGAGAGAGTCCTGAAGAGAGTGTACATGCGGGAGACACATAGGCATGTATATGTGTAGAGAGAGGGCCGATGGAGATTACGCGTGCATATGTGTGTGAGAGAAAGAGTGTTTGTGACAGAGATTAGTGAAAAGAGTCATAGATAGTAGTAAGAGAGAGATAGGGAGATATAGAGAGCGTGTGTGTGCAAGAGATACCTCGGGGAGAGAGTGTGAGAATGTGTGAGAGAGAAGGCTCATGGATATATAGTGTGTGCACGTATGTGTAAGAGAGAAATATAGTGTGTGTGTGAGGAGGGGCCGAGGGAGAGTGCATCTACGAGTAAAAGATTGATCGGTACATTGAATTAAAATATAAATTGTATCAAAAATTTTGGATGGGATCATGATATGTGCAATTCGCGTATGAACAAACATTGGTCTATCAGACAACCATATTCTATTGAATTGGGGGATGTGTATGGTATTATTTCACATTCTTGATCCATAGAGTCAGTATTTTGAAATTCAGACAATGTATGGCTTTAGCAATCTACTATATCTATAAATAGGAGCACCCTAATGACCCACAAGTATAGGGATCAATCATAGTCCTTTCGATAACTAAGAGTATCAGACCCAACGAGGAGCAGAAGGAAATGACAAGTGGTTTTCAGCAAGGGTATTCTCTGTAATTAATGTAAGTAGTGGCAATAGATAGTTTTGTAGCAAGATAATTCATAATAAGTAACAGGTACCAATTGTAACAAGAGTGCAGCAAGGTGGCCCAATCCTTTTTATAGCAAAGGACAAGCTGGAAGTACTTCTCATAGAGAACGAAGCGTTCTCGAGGACACATGGGAATTGTCATCTAGTCAAGTTCACCACGTTTAGTTGATTCATGTTCATTACCATAATAATTTGATATGTGAGTGGACCGGTGTTAGGGTGTTGTTCTTACTTTAACAAACAACCCTCTTATGATTACCCCCTCTCGCAAGCATCCGCAACTATGAAAGAAGAATTAAGATAAATCTAACCATACCATGAAACATATGGATCCAAATCAGCCCCTTACGGAATAACGCATAAACTAGGGTTTAAGCTTCTGTCAGCAACCCATCATCTACTTATTACTCCCCAATGCCTTTCCCTAGGCCCAAACATGTTGAAGTGTCATTTGTCGACGTTCACACGACACCACTAGAGGAAGAACAACATACACACTGGTACAGTAAGGTCCTAAACAAATGTTTTTAACCCCTTTCCGCGACGTAGTTTTAAACCGTCGCCTTGCCTGTGTGGACGATAGGGGATCCATCCCACACGAAACAGAAAAATCATCTGCGATTCGCGTAAAGTAATCATAATCGAAGTAATCATAATCGAAGTCGTAGACTATCCCACACGTTAAACCTTGACGTTACGTTTGTGATCGACCACAAATCCGAGAAGATGACGCAAATATACTCGTTTGCGAAATATGGGTATCACAAACATTTAATTCCACAAACATTTTGTGATAGGTACATTATCATACACAGTCAGAAACTACAAACTGTGTGCGGTGGCTCTACTATAGCCAACGTGTCAATTTAATAATGGTGTGCGATAGTTATTCCTATAACACACACGTTTCATATGTCAATTGTCTTCTTATCGTCCTACATTACACACTCACAGATGTTTGGAACCATTTATGGTATTGCTCCCAATCGCACACGCATATAGCATGGAAACGTGCGTGTTATTGCACACAATCCCACACGCACATAATATGCGCCCACGTGTTGTGACACAGATAATCGAACATGTTATTCTACAAACAATCGTGTGCAATATATAAGACCATCGCACACGGTTTATTCGTTCCAACTGTGTGTACTGTAATTTATTATCTAAAAGTTCATTTTTCTTTAATTTTGTTATTTGAATTGGAAATTTCAAAACTTTAAATGTGGAATTCAAATATTTCACATCCATCAATACATACCCTATTTACAATTGTTCAACAATCAATGCAAAATCCAAAGCTCGGTACATGTTCGAGAGTTACATAATTCGGTAGAAGATTAAATATGATGAACCACAATATACAGTACTAGAGTCGGTAAAGGTGAAGGAGAATTGTAAATCTTTTGACTGTCGATGGTATTGAAGAAGCGGAATACCCGTAATGTGCCCTCCTCCATGCCAAAGGCGCACACAACTTTTTTCCAACCCCTTGTGATGATCGCCCAACCATCCTTCACTGCCTCCAGGAAGATTTCTAGACCATTATCATGGTAGCATGAATTATATAATCTAACCTTCGTTGCCTCCACTCCTATCATGTAGTTTGCAAGGTAATCTTGAGTAAATTGCTTTGGAAACCACTGAAAAGAGACAACTTTCAGATATTCATGTCTAATAGAGTTACTTGTTGTGGGCAGGAAAAGAAGGCAACAAATTACTTACCATCCTAAAGTTCACTGATGTCTTGGATAAAGTGTAAATCAGAGTTTAATTCCAATCACCCGTCTCTTTCGCCTAATAATTCATCTTAGTTTTCTCACTTGATGCTTGTTCATGGATATATCATTGCAAAGGGGTCGAAGCGTGGATCGGTACCGCTGACATATGTACCTACAATCAATAAGTAAATGTTAGAAGTTAAACTGTAATTGCACAAATGAGTGAAATACTATAAGACACTCGGATGTGACTTACCTCGACTGTAAACAACAACATCGCGTGGTGTGGCCCTGTGTAAGTATGTAGTAAGGATGTTAAATACAACAGGGTTAACATCCACCAAAATAGCAAATGTTAATTAAACGACAGTATCTCCGGTGATATCTTCATTGCGAAGAGTAGCATGGTAGCAAAGGGACAGAGTAAAAAAATGGATATAACTATTCACCACAACAGGCTTAACAACAACCTAGCAGAGGCATTGTAAGTCTGTAACTGGTATTGGTGAAATTAAACTGGACAGTTCATACTTGAACATGAGTGTGCATTACTCAAATAAGCAAGGCATGTGTTAACTATAGATAACCTAATATAGTCACTGAAATTGGTACTAGTGAAACTGAAATTGACACGGTCAAACATCGCAAACCAGGTGCTGCTACAACATAGAATGGCCCAATTGTCTAGAAAAATATAGGGAAAATACCTAAGATGGATTAAGTGTGTTTACAACTTCAGGCTAAACACATCAACCATACAAAACATAGCCATTGCAACTGGTATTGGTAAAGTTGAACTGGATTGTTCATACTTGATAAATCCAGAGGGATAGATGCTGAGGCCCTGCATCTGGGTCAGAGGCCGCCAAAGTTGGTGGCGAGGAGTTCCTGTGGGTCGAAACGTGGATCAGTACCGCTAACATTTGTACCTACAAGCAACAAGTAAATGTTAGAAGCTAAACTGAAATTGCATAAATAATGTAAAATACTATAAGATATTGGGATGTGACTAACCTTGACGGTAAACAACATCATCGACATTGTGACTCTGCGTAAGTACGTGGAAAGGCATGTTAACTACAACAGGGTTAACATCCACCAAACATAGCAAATGGTAATGAAAGGACATCATCTACAGTGATATATTCATTGCGAAGAGTAGCACAGTACCAAAGGGACAGCGTAAAAATGGATATAATTGTTGACTACAAATCGCTTAACAACAACCTAGCATATGCATTGTAAGTTCGTAACTGGTGTTCGTGAAATTGAACTGGACAGTTCATACTTGCATAACACAGTTTGCACTGCTGAAATAAACAACGGACGTGTTAACTGCACAGTACAGACAACCTAACATGGACATTAAAACTTGTATTGGTGAAATTGAAAGTGACACGGTTAAACATCGGAAGCCAGGTGCTGCTAGAGCATAGAATGGCCCAGTTATCTAGGAAAAGGTAGGGAAAATAGCTAAGACCGGTTAGGCGTGCTTACTACAACAGGCTTAACACATCAACCGTACAAAACATAGCCATTGCAACTATTATTTGTAAAATAGAACTGGACGCTTCATACATGGTAAATCCCGAGGGGTAGGTGATGGTCACTTCATCTCGGCCAGAGCTCGCACCAAGTTGTCGGCGTCGGCGACGAGGTGTTCCTCTGGGTCGACAAGCACATCGGCCACCACGCCTTTGACCGCCATGAGCTCCTCGACCTCCGCATGATATGTGGTTGTGCTTACGCGGGGGCGATGCTCTGCAATAGGGGGTGGGGATTTGCAGGCATGAGGGTGTTTCGCAGGCTCCATCTAAGCAATCAGGTCAGGACGGTGATGGAGATCGGTGGTTACCTCACTAGATCGACGAGGCTGGGAAAGAACGTAGATGTGGTTGTGGCGACGGCGGTTTGAGCAACTGGGGGAGTGGGGGAGATGGTGGGGAGATACAACTGAAATGTGATGGGTGGGGATGGGATGGGAGGAACAACTTATGAAATCGCGCGCCTGCTGAAAATTTCTCTACGAAACTTGAATCTTACGCGGGGGAAACACACAACATAGACGAAGAGCATCAAATACTCGTGTGCGAAAAAAGAGAAAATTGGTGATCCTGCGCCGAAAAATTTGTACACGCGTAATTGATTAAATCATTCGTGGGCGGTCATGACGGTACACAAGGTTGACAGTCGATGAACGTACTTAAATTCGTAGATCATAATTTGCTCTAAAAACTTGTAGGGGTAAGTACTAGTACTTAGATGCTCATAATTAATTAAACAAACATTCAGGCAACACACACGCAAACTACTTCTCCGATGTCGGACACACGTCGTCGCCCTTAACCTTATCGGCAGCTGCCCACCATTCTTGGATCTGCGCCCAGCTCTCGTCAGCGGCTTTGGTATCTACCACCGCGATCCTGCTGGCAGGTGGAGGCATTGGGCCAGGTTGGCCAGAGATCATCGTTCTTCTTCTCGGCCTTGTCGGCGGCAACCTGATACGTCCATTTTGCATCATGATTTCCTACTGTTATTTATAATGTTTTTATGCATAATAATGCTTTAGGGAGTGATTCGAATGCCTTTTCTCTCATAATATCCAAGGTTTACACAAAGAGGGAGAATACTGGCAGCTGGAATTCTGGACTTGAAAAAGCACATCAGAGATACCTATTCTGCACATCTCCAAATAAGCTCAAACTTTACAGAGAATTATTTTGGAATATATAAAAAATACTGGAGCAAATAACTACCGGAGGGGGGCCACCAGGTGAGCACAAGACACCAGGGCGCGCCAGGCCCCCCAGGCACGCCCTGGTGGGTTGTGCTCAGCACGGCCCACCTCCGGTGCCCATCTTTTGGTATTTAAGGTCTTTTGACCTAGAAAAAATAAGGAGGGGACTTTCGGGATGGAGCACCGCCGTCTCAAGGCGGATCTTGGGCAGGAGCACTTTTGCCCTCCGGTGGAGCGATTCCGCCGGGGGAATTTCCCTCCCGGAGGGGGAAATCGAAGCCATCGTCATCACCAACACCCCTCTCATCTTTGGGAGGCCAATCTTCATCAACATCTTCAACAACACCATCTCCTCTCAAACCCTAGTTCATCTCTTGTGTTCAATCTTTGTACTGTAACCTCAGATTGGTACCCGTGGGTGACTAGTAGTGTTGATTACATCTTGTAGTTGATTACTATATGGTTTGTTTGGTGGAAGATTACATGTTCAGATCCATTATGCTATTCAATACCCCTCTGATCTTGAGCATGAATATTATTTGTGAGTAGTTACCTTTGTTCTTGAGGTCACGAGAGAAGTCATGTTGCAAGTAATCATGTGAATTTGATATGTGTTCGATATTTTGATGATATATATGTTGTGATTCCCTTAGTGGTGTCATGTGAACGTCGACTACATGACACTTCACCATCCTTGGGCCTAAGGGAATGCATTGTGGAGTAGTTATTAGATGATGGTTTTCTAGAGTGACAGAAGCTTAAACCCTAGTTTATGCGCTACTTCGTAAGGGGCTGATTTGGATCCAAACGTTTAATGCTATGGTTAGATTTTATCTTAATACCTTTCTCGTAGTTGCAGATGCTTGCGAGGGGGTTAATCATAAGTGGGAGGTTTGTTCAAGTAAGAACAGCACCCAAGCACTGATCCACCCACATATCAAATTATCAAAGTAGCGAACACAAATCAAACCAACATGATAAAAGTGACTAGATGAAATTCCCGTGTACCCTCAAGAACACTTTGCCTATTATAAGAGACTGTTCTGGCCTGTCCTTTGCCACAAAAGGATTGGGCTACCTTGCAGCACTTTATTTACCGTTACCGTTACTTGGTTGTTACCAATTATCTTGCTATCAAACTATTTGCTACCTACATTTTCAGTGCTTGCGGAAATTACCTTGCTGAAAACCGCTTGTCATTTCCATCTGCTCCTCGTTGGGTTCGACACTCTTAACTATCGAAAGAACTACGATTGACCCCCTATACTTGTGGGTCATCAAGACTCTTTTCTGGCCCTGTTGCCGGGGAGTGAAGCACTCTTGGTAAGTGTAAATCGGTAAGGAAAAACTTATACTACGTGCTGAAATTTATTGTTACTTGCTACTATGGAAAACAATCCTTTGAGGGGTTGGTTCGGGGTATCTTCACCTCGACCAGAACCACAATTAGTTACCCCTCAACCTACTGCACCTACTAAAAATATTGGTTATGAAATTCCTTCGGGTATGGTAGAACAACTGCTAACTAAGCCTTATGCAGGAGATGGAACTGAACATCCTGATATGCACCTAATACATGTGAATGAAGTTGGGGGATTATTTAAGCTTGCAGGTTTACCCGGAGATGAAGTTAAGAAGAAGGTTTTCCCTTTATCTTTGAAGGAAAAAAGCATTGACATGGTATAGGCTATGTGATGATATTAGATCATGGAACTGGAATCAATTGCAATTAGAATTCCACCAAAAGTTTTATCCTATGCATCTAGTTCATCGTGATCGGAATTATATATATAATTTTTAGCCTCATGAAGGAGAAAGCATCGCTCTAGCTTGGGGGAGGCTTAAGTCAATGTTATATTCATGCCCCAATTATGATATCCGAGAGAAATTATTATTCAGTATTTTTATGCTCGGCTTTCTCATGATGATCAATCCATGCTCGATACTTCTTGCACTGGTTCTTTTATGAAAAAGACTATTGAATTCAAGTGGGATCTCTTAGAAAGAATTAAACGCAACTCTGAAGATTGGGAACTCAACGAAGGTAATGAGTCAGGTATAGCTTAAGTTTGATTGTGGTAAATCTTTTATGAATATCGATGCTTTTCACAAGTTTATCACTAAATATGGCCTTCACTCTGAGATAGTAGCCTCTTTCTGTGAATTATTTGCTACTCATGTTGATCTCCCTAAGGAGAAGTGGTTTAAATATCATCCCCCTATTAAAGAAGAAATTAAAGAACCGGTCATAGCTAAAGATGAAACCATCATTTACAATGTTGATCCAGTTGTGCCTACTCCTTATATTGAAAAACCACCTTTCCCTATTAGGATAAAGGAACATGCTAAGGTATCAACTGTGGTTCGCAAAAGTAATATTAAAGCACCTAATCCCTCTGAACAAATTAAAGTAGAACCTAGTGTTGCTATGGTTAAAGATCTCTTGGTAGAAAATATTGATGGGCATGTTATTTACTTCTGTGATGAAGCTGCTAGAATTGCCAAACCCGATGAAAAAGATAAACATAGACCCGTAGTTGGCATGCCTGTTGTCTCAGTTAAAATAGGAGATCATTGCTATCATGGTTTATGTGATTTGGGTGCTAGCGTAAGTGCTATCCCTTTTACCTTATACCAAGAAATTATGAATGAAATAGCACCTGCTGAAATAGAAGACATTGATGTTACTATTAAACTTGCTAATAGAGACACCATCACACCCCTTGGGATTGTTAGAGATGTTGAAGTCTTGTGTGGGAAAGTAAAATATCCTACTGGTTTTCTAGTTCTTGGTTCCCCACAAGATGGCTTTTGTCCCATTATCTTTGGTACACCTTTCTTGAGCACCGTTAATGCTAAGATAGATTGTGAAAAACAAACTGTCGGTGTCAGTTTTGGTGATGTGTCTCATGAGTTTAATTTTTCCAAGTTTAGTAGACAACCACGTGATAAAGAATTATCTAGTAAGGATGAAATAATTAGGCTTGCTTCTATTGCCGTACCTCCTACCGATCCACTAGAACAATATTTGCTAGACCATGAAAATGATATGCACTTGCATGAAAGAAATGAAATAGATAAAAAATTCTTTGAACAACAACCTCTCCTAAAACACAATTTGCCTATTGAAACTCTAGGAGGTCCTCCTCCACCTAAAGGCGATCCTATGTTTGAATTAAAGCAATTGCCTGACACTTTGAAGTATGCTTATCTTGATGAGAAAATGATATATCATGTTATTATTAGTGCTAACCTTTCAGAACATGAAGAAGAAAGATTATTAAAAATTCTGAGGAAGCACCGGGCTGCTATTGGATATACTCTTGATGATCTTAAGGGCATTAGTCCCACTCAATGTCAGCACAAGATTAATATGGAACCTAATGCCAAACCCGTTGTTGATCACCAACGGTGATTGAATCCTAAGATGAAAGAAGTGGTAAGAACTGAAATATTAAAGCTTCTTGAAGCAGGTATAATCTATCCCATAGCTGATAGTAGATGGGAAAGTCCTGTTCATTGTGTCCCTAAGAAAGGAGGTATTACTGTTGTTCCTAATGATAAAAATGAACTTATCCTGCAAAGAATTGTCACTGGCTATAGAATGGTAATTGATTTTATGAAATTAAATAAAGCTACTAGAAAAGATCATTACCCTCTGCCTTTCATTGATCAGATGCTTGAAAGACTATCTAAGCACACGCACTTTTGTTTTCTGGATGTATATTCTGGTTTCTCTCAAATACCTGTATCACAATCTGATCAAGAGGAAACCACCTTTACTTGTCCTTTTGGAACCTATGTTTATAGGCGTATGCCTTTTGGTTTATGCGATGCACCTGCTACCTTTCAAAGATGTATGACTGCTATATTCTCTGATTTTTGTGAAAAGATTGTGGAGGTTTTCATGGATTATTTTTCCGTTTACGGAACTTCTTTTGATGATTGCTTAAGCAACCTTGATCGAGTTTTGCAGAGATGTGAACAAACTAATCTCGTCTTGAATTGGGAGAAGTTCCACTTTATGGTTAATGAAGGTATTGTCTTGGGGCATAAGATATTTGAACGAGATATTGTGGTGGATAAAGCAAAAGTTGATGCAATTGAGAAAATGCCATGTCCTAAAGATATTAAAGGTATTCGGAGTTTCATTGGTCATGATCGTTTCTATAGGAGGTTCATTAAAGACTTCTCTAAAATTTCTAGGCCTCTTACTAATCTTTTACAAAAGGACATTCCATTTGTTTTTTATGATGATTGTGTAGAAGCCTTTGAAACACTCAAGAAAGCCTTAACTTCTGTACCTATCGTTCAACCACCTGATTGGAACTTGCCTTTTGAAATCATGTGTGATGCTAGTGATTATGTTGTTGGTGCTGTTCTAGGACAAAGAGTTGATAAGAAATTAAGTGTTATCCATTATGCTAGCAAAACTCTAGAAAGTGCCCAAAGAAACTATGCTACTACTGAAAAAGAATTTTTAGCCGTTGTGTTTGCTTGTGATAAATTTAGATCTTACATTGTTGATTCCAAAGTTATTGTTCACACTGATCATGCTGCTAAAAAATATCTTATGGAAAAGAAAGATGCTAAACCTAGACTCATTAGGTGGGTTCTCTTGCTTCAAGAATTTGATTTACATATCATTGATAGGAAGGGAGCTGAGAACCCCGTAGCTGATAACTTGTCTAGGTTAGAGAATATTCTTGATGACCCACTACCTATTGATGATAGTTTTCCTGATGAACTGTTAGCTGCAATAAATGTTTCTCAAAACACTCATTGGTATGCCGATTATGCTAACTACATTGTCACTAAATATATACCACCTAGTTTCACATACCAAGAAAAGAAAAAAAATATCTTCTATGATTTAAGACATTACTTTTGGGATGACCCACATCTTTATAAAGAAGTAGTAGATGGTATTATTAGACGTTCTGTACCTGAGCATGAATAGGAACAAATCTTACGAAAATGTCATTCCGAAGCTTATGGAGGACATCATGCGGGAGATAGAACTGCTCACAAGGTATCGCAATCTGGTTTTTATTGGCCTACTCTCTTCAAGGATGCCCGTAAGTTTGTCTTGTCTTGTGACGAATGTCAAAGAATTGGTAATATCGGTAAGCGTGAGGAAATGCCTATGAACTATTCACTTGTTGTTAAACCATTTGATGTTTGGGGTTTTGATTATATGGGACCTCTTCCTTCCTCTAATGGGTACACTCATATTTTGATTGATGTTGATTATGTTACTAAGTGAGTAGAAGCTATTCCAACTAGTAGTGCTGATCATACACCTCATTAAAATGCTTAAAGAAGTTATCTTCCCGAGGTTTGGAGTCCCTAGATATTTAATGACTGATGGTGGTTCACACTTTATTCATGGTGCTTTCCGTAAGATGCTTGCTAAATATGATGTTAACCATAGAATTGAATCACCCTATCATCCTCAATCTAGTGGTCAAGTTGAACTTAGCAATAGAGAAATAAAATTAATATTACAAAAAACTGTCAATAGGTCTCGAAAGAATGTGTCTAAGAAACTAGATGATGCACTTTGGGCCTACAGAATAGCTTATAAAAATCATATGGGTATGTCTCCATACAAAATGGTATACGGAAAAGCTTGTCATTTGCCTCTAGAGTTAGAACATAAAGCATTTTGGGCAATTAAAGAACTCAATTATGATTTCAAACTTGCCGGTGAGAAGAGGTTATTTGATATTAGCTCGCTAGATGAATGGAGAACCCAAGCTTATGAAAATGCCAAACTATTCAAAGAAAAAGTCAAAAGATGGCATGACAAAAGAATCCAAAAGTGGGAATTCAAAGTTGGAGAATATGTTCTTTTGTACAACTCTCGTTTGAGATTTTTTGCAGGCAAGCTTCTTTCCAAATGGGAAGGACCATATGTTATCGAAGAGGTTTATCGTTCTGGAGCTATCAAGATTAATAATGCCGAAGGTACTAACCCGAAGGTGGTCAATGGACAAAGTATTAAACACTATATCTCAGGTACGCCTATTAATGTTGAAAGCAATGTTATCCAAACCATGACACCGGAGGAACACATAAAAGAAACCTTCCAGAACACTCCAGAATTCTGAAAAAGAGGAGGTACGTGATACGATAAGTAAACGGACTCCGAAAAATCCGTAAAAATATTTTCTGTCAGTTTTGAAATATTACAAAAATTAGGAAAATAAGAAATAAACAAGAAAGCAACCGAGGTGAGCACGATACACCAGGGCGTGCCAGCCCTGCCAGGCGCGCCCTGGTGGGTTGTGCCCACCTCGGACACCTCCCCGACTCCGTTTTCCTTCCATATTCTTGCTTCCCAAGATAAAAAATCTCTATCTATACCCCCGATTGTTTTGACCTCCGCATCGCAGAAAAATCTCCTGTTCTTGTTTCGTGCTGTTTTCCTATCAGATCTATCAAGCCAAGCATCGAGTCTTCTCCCTCCTCCAATAACGTAGAAGAAGATGCCTGGCTGATGAAGATGGAGCTGAAGAGAGAGGAGCCAAAAGAAGCCAATAATGAAGACAAGGGCAAGGGAGCTATGAAGGATAAAGCTCCAGAAGGAGGCCAACCCATGCTAACAGAAGAGGAGGAAGAAGAAGATATCCTTCAACCTTATTACACTCATCTCACCCCCACTGAAATTGAAGCTTTTAGGGCTTTCGAAGTGGTTCATGTTCAAAATAATTTTCTCATTCGTGAAAATATTTTGCTAGAGGAGCACATCATCACCCTTCGGAGAGTCATCCGCAAATTGGAGTACCTATTGAGTCTGAAGTGTGACACTTCATCACCACCACCATTATCATCTTCACCACCAAAGGAGACTTGAGTACACGGGTATGGGCACTCCCCTTGGCTTGAGCCAAGCTTGGGGGAGGTGCCCCGGTATCGTATCACCATCACATTCATTTGCTTTTTACCTATTTTCGTTCGAGCCTTAGCTCTTTCGTGATTTAGACGAATAAAAGTTTAGTATGATCTATTTTCGAGTGTTAGTTTCGTGATCTATCTATCTGTGTAATCGAGTGAGAGATATATAATAAAGTTTAGTTTGAGCTTTTGCTTCTTTACTTTCTTGTTCCAATCAAAATAGAAATGTAATAAATGAAAAGAATCATATGCTAATCTTATGGTAAGTAATGACATCACATAAGGAAAAGTATAAGTGGGAAAATTTATTGGAGATTGACAAACATAGCATTAGTCAATGATGCAATTCATGAAATAATTAATAAGGGAACAGAAGAATCACATGCAAATACACTATCTTGGACATCTTTTATGATTATGAGCCCCCATTAAATATTATATGTCAAATTTGTTGACGCTGGACAAGGAAGACAACGTAATGATTTATGTTTGTTCATATTCACATAGAAGTTATATTGTCATAGATCCTTCAACATGTGGTGCTTGCTCAATATCTTTGCTAGCCAAAACTTCCGCACTAAGTAGAGATACTACTTGTGCATCCAAAAACCCTAAACCCAAACTCATGTTTTGAGAGTCCCCCATACCTACCTATGGATCGAGTAAGATCCTTCAAGTAAGTTGTCATCGGTGCAATAAGGCAATAAAAATTGCTTCTAAATGTGTTTGATCAATTAGTGTAAGAGAAAATTGAGCGTTGTATGAACTTATGATGGCAAAGTAATAAAAGCGACAGACTACATAATAAAGGTTGCTATCATAGGGGGCACTATATTGTGACGTTCTTCTACATTAAGGGATTTGGCATACAAACCAAAAAGCGCATGACAACCTCTGCTTCCCTCTGCGAAGGGCCTATCTTTTACTTTTATGTATTTACTTTTATGCAAGAGTCAAAGTATTCTTCCCTATTCCTTTTTACTTTTTCTTTTTGCAAGCATCATGTGGTGAGGAAAGATCTAGGCACATATATCCATTTGGATGTGAGTGAGCATGAGTTATTATTGTTGACATCACCCTTGAGGTGAGTGCGTTGGGAGGCGAAACTATAAGCCCCAATCTTTCTATGTGTCCGGTTGAAACTTTTTGCTCATGGGTATGCTGTGAGTGTTAGCAATCATAGAAGACTAAATGATGGTTGAGTATGGGTACTTGCCAAAAGGCTCCGACACGAGACCCTTCCTAAAAATATGATGAATTGTAGTTGCAAAGTTGACTGAGACCATAGTTTGTTGGTTTTCAATAAGGTTTATGCTTTATACTTCTATGTTGTGATGAATTGTTACTTGTTCATGAGAAGTTATATGATTAAGTTAGATAATAAAAGTTATATGATAAAGTTTGTTGCTGCTATGATAATAAGCATGATGCTACTATGTCCGTATTTTGTTTTTATCGACACCTCTCTCTCAAACCATGTGGACATGCTTTTCAATATCGGCTTTCGCTTGAGGACAAGCGAGGTCTAAGCTTGGGGGAGTTGATACGTCCATTTTGCATCATGATTTCCTACTGTTATTTATAATGTTTGTATGCATAATAATGCTTTAGGGAGTGATTCTAATGCCTTTTCTCACATAATATCCAAGGTTTACACAAAGAGGGAAAATACCGGTAGCTGGAATTCTGGACCTGAAAAAGCACATCAGAGATACCTATTCTGCACATCTCCAAATAAGCTGAAACTTCACGAAGAATTATTTTGGAATATATAAAAAATACTAGAGCAAATAACTACCGGAGGTGGGCCACCTGGTGAGCACAAGACACCAGGGCGCGCCAGGCCCCCAGGCGCGCCCTGGTGGGTTGTGCTTAGCACGGCCCACCTCTGGTACCCATCTTCTGGTATTTAAGGTATTTTGACCTAGAAAAAATAAGGATAGGACTTTTGGGACGGAGAGCCGCCGTCTCAAGGCGGAACTTGGGCAGGAGCACTTTTGCCCTCCGGCGGAGCGATTCCGCAGGGGGAATTTCCCTCTCGGAGGGGGAAACCAAAGCCATCGTCATCACCAACACCCCTCTCATCTTTGGGAGGCCAATCTTCATCAACATCTTCAACATCACCATCTCCTCTCAAACCCTAGTTCATCTCTTGTGTTCAATCTTTGTACCGGAACCTTAGATTGGTACCTGGGGTGACTAGTAGTGTTGATTACATCTTGTAGTTGATTACTATATGGTTTATTTGGTGGAAGATTACATGTTCAGATCCATGATGCTATTCAATACCCCTCTGATCTTGAGCATGAATATTATTTGTGAGTAGTTACCTTTGTTCTTGAGGTCACGGGAGAAGTCATGTTGCAAGTAATCATGTGAATTTGATATGTGTTCGATATTTTGAAGATATGTATGTTGTGATTCCCTTAGTGGTGTCATGTGAATGTCGACTAGATGACACTTCACCATCCTTGGGCCTAAGGGAATACATTGTGGAGTAGTTATTAGATGATGGGTTGCTAGAGTGACAGAAGCTTAAACCCTAGTTTATGTGCTACTTCGTAAGGGGCTGATTTGGATCCAAACGTTTAATGCTATGGTTTGATTTTATCTTAATACCTTTCTCGTAGTTGCGGATGCTTGCGAGGGGGTTAATCATAAGTGTGTGTGTGTGGGGGGGGGTTTGTTCAAGTAAGAACAGCACCCAAGCACCGGTCCACCCACACATCAAATTATCAAAGTAGCGAATGCAAATCAAACCAACATGATAAAAGTGACTAGATGAAATTCCCGTGTACCCTCAAGAACACTTTACCTATTATATGAGACTATTCTAGCCTGTCCTTTGCCACAAAAGGATTGGGCTACCTTGCTGCACTTTACCCTTACCGTTACTTGCTTGTTACCAATTATCTTGCTATCAAACTATATGTTACCTACAATTTGAGTGCTTGCAGAAATTACCTAGCTGAAAGCTCGTTGGGTTCGACACTCTTACTTATTGAAAGGACTATGATTGACCCCCTATACTTGTGGGTCATCACAACCCACTGTTCTTGGATCTCCGCCCAACTCTCCTCAGTAGCGCGTGCGGCCTCTTCTTTCTTGCGGCGGATGGACTCTCTTTTCTTGCGAGCTTTTTCTCTTTTCTGCTCGGCCTGTTGAAAGCACATATGCTCCCTTGGAGGTTTTGATAATTAATGACAACATACATTATTTCTTGGATTAACAATTTTATCTAGTCTATTTCAGATGAAGTCAAAAGATAGGAGTGACTGGGAATTGTGAGAAGAATCCCCAAGAAGGAAAGGAATCATATTGGCAAAAGCTTCAGCACTCTACATTTTTCTTTATAAAACAAAGCACAATTGATTCCATAGGAAAGCCAATACTAAAAAAGGGGATGAGGTATTGATAATGATCTGGTTTCTCAAAGTGCTTAGAGATTTGCCACCAAAAGCCTCAACCTAACCCTCACAAAAGATTCTGTCCAAAAGCCTAACTACCAAATTCGGTGCCACCAACATTTCAGAATCGGCCCTTGATACATCTCCATGCTATTATATTATCAATATAGGATACTTTATATGCAATTACATGCTATTTTATATCATTTTTGGGAACTAACCTATTAACCCAGTGTCAAGTGCGAGTTGTTGTTTTTTGCCAGTTTTTGGTTTCCAGGTTATCTATACCAAACGAAGTCCAAATGCTACGAAACTTTTTGACGATTTTTTTCTGGACAAAAGAGACCCAGGGAGCTTCGTGAGGAGTTCAGAAGCAAGACGAGGAGACGACAAGGAAACAGGGCGCGCCCAGGGGGTAGGCGCGCCCTGATGCCTTGTGGGCCCCTCGTGGCTCCGTCTGACCTAATTCCACCTCCATAAATTCTCTAAAATAGGGAAACCAATAGAGAGCCACCCGAAACACTTTTTCCGTTGCGGCAAGCCTCTGTTCCGACGGGGGGCATATGGAGACCTTTTCCGGTACTCTGTGGGAGGGGGAATCGACCACGGAGGCCATCTACGTCAACCTTGCTACCTCCATGATGATGCGTGAGTAGTCCACCACAGACCTACGGGTCCATATGTAGTACCTAGATGGGTTCTTCTCTCTCTTTGATCTTCAATACAATGTTCACCGCGATTCCTACAGTGATCTATCCGATGTAATCTTCTTTTGCGGTGTGTTTGTTGGGATCCGATGATTTGTGGGTTTATGATCAGATTATTCATTGAAAGTAATTGAGTCTCCTCTGAGTTCTATTATGCATGATTATTATAGCTTCATATTTCTCGCCGATCTATCGGTTTGGTTTGGCCAACTAGATTGATTTATCTTCAGTGGGATTGGTGCGTTGTAGTGGGTTCAATCTTGCGGTGCTCTATATCCTTATGAAAGAAGGGGACAAGGCACATATTTGTATTGTTGCCATTAAGGATAAAAATACGGGATCTGAACATATTGCTTGTCTTATTTTGTCTACATCGTTTCACCTCACTCCAAGCATTACTTTGTTTGTTATGAACTTAATACCTAGAGAGGCAAGCATAGAAGCGCTCTCGAAGTGGAGTAAGAATTGTTTCGGTCTACTTGTTTATGGACGTGATGCATATATACATGATCATTGTCGTGAATAACATGTCATAACTATGTGCAATTCTGTCAATTGCCGAACAGTATTTTTTCTACCCATCGTATGCTATTTTTAAGAGAGATGCCTCTAGCGAACACTATGGCCCCCGGGTCTACTTAAGCATAAATACAAAAACTCTTAAATTACCTCGCTGCCTTTTATTATTTGTTTTTACTTTTATTATTTGCAATATCTATTCCATCAAGATTTAATCCATGCAAGTAACGAGTTCAAGGGCTTGACAACCCTCTTGCCCGCGTTCGGTGTAAGTGTATGGTTTTGTGTGTGTAGGTGTTGTTAAAAGGAATTTGCTTGGTTCTCATATTGGTTTGATAACCTTGGTACTCACTTAGGAAATACTATCTCAATTGTACTGCATCTCCTCTCCTCTTCGGGGAAAATCCCAACACAGCTCACAAGTAGCAGGAAGAATTTCTGGCGCCGTTGCCGGGGAGACATCATCAAATTCTCGTCAGGTCCCTACACATAAATTATCTTTCACTTGTTCTACTTTTTGTTTGCTGTTATATTTTACTTTCTATAAAAATTAAAATACAAAAATATTTCTATTTGCTTGTTTGCTTAGTTATCTAGTTTGCCTGTTATTTTACTTGTTTGCTTGCTAGTATACTTGTTTTGCCACTATGTCTCAAGATAAATTTTATGATACTACTTATTACAAAAGGATAGCTAAAATATAAATCTCTATGAAAAATTTCATGTTCACACAACATGAGCACAATGAAAAATTTGCTGAAGAAATTAAGGAACATCCCACTTTGCTTGATGCTATAAGTAAACAACTTGATGAGGTCAATAATGAAGTAGCTAACCTTCAATCTTAACTAGCCCAGACTGGAATTTTGCTAGGAAAGATTTCCGATAAGCAAACCACGTTAGAAAATTGAATGGCTGCTAAACCCGAGTCACTCCCTCTTGGTAATCATGATGAAGATGTTAAAATAATTGGTGTTTCTCCTATTGAATCTTTATTTACTAATCTGAAAGTTGATGATAAAGGGACTGGAGATGAGTAAACTTTAGCTCGAAGGCGCCCCGTTTGTTCGAAGGGTGATGATCTTATTGATAAAAAATGAAAAAAGCGGGTTTGGAGAGGTCAAAACTTTAAATAGTGATGCACCCACTACTTTGGATTACAAGGACTTTAATTATGAAAGTTGCTCTTTAGTTGAATGTATTTCCTTATTGTAATCCATGATTAGCTCACCTACTAGGAAAAAAGGGGTTCATGAGAAAAGATTTATTAAGGAAATATTTGGATCATTTATCCTTAATGGATGCTAAGAAGGATGACAATACTTGATACTATGCTTTATGCCTAGCTAGGGGCATAATACAATAGCGCTTGTTGGGAGGCAACCCAATAGTTATCTTTGAATTTTTGTTTTACTTTCTGTTTTGGTGTGTTGACATGATTATTGATACCGAAATGATTGTGTTTTTATGTTTAAATTGGTGTTTGTGCCAAGTAAAGCCTTTGGGATGATTTGGAAGATAGTAGAATTGATATGGTGCAAAACATAAACTTTTGCGTCCAATGAAGAATTTCTCTGATTATACTGGAATGTATTTTGATCTGAATGTTTTACAAAATATTGGTATACAAATTTCCCAGGTTGTCGTAATTTTTCAGAGTTTTCGGAGTTACAGAAGTATGGTTTTGCTAGAGATCTTTATAGACTATTTTGTTTTAAACAGATTCTGTTTTTTTTGCTTGCACAGTTTTCTTGTTTTGATGATGCTATGGATTGTATCAGGGGGTATAAGCCATGGAGAAGTTAGAATACGGTACCTATTATGCAATAATGAATTATGAATCAATTTAAAACAGTACCTAAAGTATTTTATATGTCTATTATACTAACGGATCTCACGAGGTTTTGTTGAGTTTTTTGTGCTTAAGTTTTCAAGTTTTGGGTGAGAGAATGATGGATGAAGGAATAAGGAGAGGCAATACCCTAAGCTTGGGTATGGCCAACGCACCCCAAGCTAATATTCAAGGATGATCCAAGCGTCTAAGCTTGGGGATGCCCCGGAAGGCATCCCCTCTATCGTCTCCAATCTACAGGTATGCCACTTGGAGCTATATTTTTATTCATCACATGATATGTGTTTTGCTAGGAGCGTCGTGTGTTATATTTTATTTTTCTTTTTAGTTTTCCACAATCATTGTTTGCTGGATTTCCATATTTGAGAGAGACACGCGGTTAGCATGATTTGTTAGAATACTCTAGATCCTTCACTTATATCTTTTGAGCTAGGTCGTTGTTGTAGTGCTTCACTTATATCTTTTAGAGCACGACAACGTTCAGATTTTGTCGAAATAATTGAACTCTCATGCTTCACTTAAATATTTTTGAGAGTATAATAATAAATAGGAATGGTAAATGGCACGAGTTGTAAGACTAGTCCAAAAAGGATAGGTATTCAAGGAGGATATAATAAAAACTTTCATGTAGCTCACTAAAGAAGAAACATGAGGTGATTATATTGATGTAGTAATATGAAAGGGCATGAGTACATGATTGTTAGTTAGTAGAAATATCGGTAATTAAAGCCTGTTATTTATTATTCATCTAAGTATTAATCGTGGCATGGTGATGATGTGTGAGCATTTTTATGCGTGAAATGAAATCCTATCGTGTTGTTTGAATCGGGGGAGCGCGATGGTTAACTCCTACCAACCTCCTCCCTAGGGGTATGCGGTAGTACTTTGCTTCGAGAGAGCTAATAAGGCTTTACAATAAGTATGTGAGTTCTTTATGACTAATGTGAATCCATGGATATACGCACTCTCATATTTTTGTAATTGCTAGCCCCTTCGGTACCGTGCATTGCCCATTCTCACCTCGAGAATCGGTGCGACCTTCGCCGGTGCATCCAAACCCCGTGATATGATACACTCTATAACACATAAGCCTCCTTACATCTTCCTCGAAACAGCCACCATACCTACCTATCATGGCATTTCCGTAGCCATTCCTAACTATATTGCCATGCAACTTCCACTGTTCTGTCACATGACTTGTGTGTTCATCATCATATCGCTTTGCATGATCATATAGCTGACATAGTATTTGTGGCAAATACACCATTCATCATTGTGTACATGTTATGCTAGATCATTGCATATCCTAGTAAACTGCCAGAGGCATTCATATAGAGTCATATTTTTTATGTTGAATTGTAAG
This sequence comes from Elymus sibiricus, assembly GCA_039707655.1. NCBI lineage: Eukaryota > Viridiplantae > Streptophyta > Magnoliopsida > Poales > Poaceae > Elymus > Elymus sibiricus. Next base: position 396,379,837 of record CM077669.1, on the reverse strand, counting down.
TAAATAAAAGTGTGATGATCATCATTATTAAAGCACTGTCCGAGAGAGGAAAGGATGATGGAGACGATGATTCCCCCACAAGTCGGGATGAGACTCCAGACGAAAAATAAAATTAGAAAAAAAAGAGAAATGGGGAAGGCGAAAAAAAGAAAAGCCCACCATGAAAAAAATAAGAGAAAAGGTAGAAGGGATAGTGTTACTATCTATTTACCACACTTGTGCCTCAAAGTGGCACCATGTTCTTCATATAGAAAGTCTCTTGAGTTGTCATTTTCATATGCTAGTGGGAATTTTTCATTATAGAACTTGCCTTGTATATTCCGATGACGGGCTTCCTCAAATGACGAGATCTTCATGAGCAAGCAAGTTGGATGCATACCCACTTAGCTTCTGTTGAGCTTTCATACACTTATAGCTCTAGTGCATCTGTTGCATGGCAATCTCTACTCCTTGCATTGATATCGATTGATGGGCATCTCCATAGCCCGTTGATCCGCCTAGTTGATGCGAGACTTTATTTTCCACTTTGACTCCTTTGATATCTACCAACATACTCTATTCCACCCATATGTTGTATCCATGGTTCACGCTCATGTATTTGTGTGAAGCTGAAAATGCTATAGCGCGTTAGAAGGACGGTCCAATTGCCCGGTCCAATTACCTGGTTTGACACCTAGGTGCTCACGATTTATACTTATGCGGTGAAGATGTAGTCATGCCATGCTTAATATGATAAAATGAGTAGGGAATAACATTCTCTAGGGATCGTATATTTTTCAAAGTAATGATTATGTTGTTTATGCTTATGGATATTATTATGTTGATATCAGTTAGTTCATCGTTTCTCAATGATCATACTAAAAAGAGATTACATGTTGGGTAGCATGTCACATCAAAACTTCTATTTTTATCATTTACCTACTCGAGGACGAGCATGAATTAAGCTTGGGGATGTTGATACGTCTCCAACGTATCTATAATTTTTGACTGTTCCATGCCATGATGTTATCAATCTAGGATACTTTATATGCAATTATATGCTATTTTGTATCATTTTTGGGAACTAACCTATTAACCCAGTGCTAAGTGCCAGTTGTTGTTTTTTGCTTGTTTTTAGTTTTCCAGGAAATCTGTACCAAACGAAGTCCAAACGCTACGAAACTTTTTGACGATTTTTTTATGGACAAAAGAGACCCAAGGAGCTTCAGCAGGAGTCCAGAAGCCAGACGAGGAGACAACAAGGCAACAGGGTGCACCCTGATGCCTTATGGGCCCCTTGTGGCTCCATCTGACCTAATTCCACCTCCATAAGTTCTCTAAAATAGGGAAACCAACAGAGAGCCACCCGAAACACTTTTTCTGCCACCGCAAGCCTCTGTTCCGATGGGAGGCCATCTGGAGAGCTATTCTGATACTCTACCGGAGGGGGAATCGACCATGGAGGCCATCTACATCAACTTTGTTGCCTCCATGATGATGCGTGAGTAGTCCACCACAGACCTACGGGTCCATAGCTAGTACCTAGATGGCTTTTTTCTCTCTCTCTCTCTCTCTATCTTTGATCTTCAATACAAAGTTCACCGCAATTCCTGCGGTGATCTATCCAATCCAATCTTCTTTTGCAGTGTGTTTGTTGGGATCCGATGTAAGAGTTGGGATCACGATCATTACTGTCACCGAGTTGTAGCAGAAGAAGAACGTGACGATGTAGATCGTTCTTGGAACCATAGATGAACGATCCCGTGAACCACTCACGAACGATCCCTCAAACTGAAGATAAAAAGCAATGCCTCTCTACTTGATTGCAAGCGTGCAGTCTTCACGATCCAAAACTAGAACTAGAACTAGAAGAACTAGAGGAGGATCCGAAACTTGTATGTAGCAATAGGGCCAATACCAAAAGTATATATAGGTTAGAGGGGGGAGGGAGAGGCAGCCACCAAGGAGGAAAAGCCTCCTTGAGGAGCCGGACAAAGGGGGAGGAGTTGGACTCCTTCCCTAGTAGGACCCCCCCCCCACACACACACAAGGAAAGGGGAGGCACCTCCTCCACTTCACCCCTTATGGCCCAAGTTGCCTTCCACCTCATGGCCTTTTTAGGCCGGTTGATATGTAATTAAATATAAAATTATTCTAAATACTTTCAAACCATTTTATATATAATATAACATCTCCGAAAACATTTTTACCTATATATATTTATCGGTAATACCCGGTATTACCCGATACTCTCTGAAACCCTTCTGGTGACCCCGGAATGCTTCCGGATCCTCTTGAAACTATTCCGAATACTTATGAAACTATTCCACAAATAAATCCTCGATACTCTCATCCTAGTAACACTCAGCAGATCATGATTACCATAAGCTTGTAACCCTATATGTTCAGTAACTGATAGACATGAACGAAACTCCATCATTAAATGACCGATAGTAGAATTGTGGACGTCCATATTGATCCCTATGAGTACACAAATGACATTCCTGTGAATCATTGGTTACCATGTGATATTCCCTTTGATTCGTGATACTTTACAAGACCCTAGAATCATCAGTATCCTCTTGAGTCATTCACATGCTCATTATATCGTTATTCTCGTTACCGATTTTGTTCTTCTTTCTCGTTGATGTGTTTCGGCATCCCTGTGACATAGTCACATGTGTCTGGCCAGACGATGACAGATGGCATCACACCAAGAGGGCCCTAAGAATATCTCTCCATTGTCAGAGGAGCAAATCTCTCTCTTGAGCTATCGAGTCCCTTGTCAAACTTTCCAATGAACCTGTAAGTTGTCATTACGATCACCTAGTTACAAATGACGTTTGAGAACCCCAAAGTTCATCGTACGGTAAGAAGTGACTATGATACTCTCATGGATTAAGGAACATAGAACACATCTTAACACTCCATGTTATAACAATTGACTTCAGATGGTATTATCTCAAAGTATAACAAACAAGTTTGGGTCAATTCAATATAATTGTTCTGCTAACGTCATACTCTTAATGTTGTTTTAGGATTATCGTTACACTTAACGATATCCTAATATCCGAAAAACATGATCACTAACAACACTTGAGCCAGTCTTAGAGGAAAGACTAGGAACCTTTATTTTACCGTTTATCATTCCACACGTGCATATGAGTTTTCCACTAAATCACATATTCTAGAATCATAGCAGTTATATCATAGAATATAAACTCTTAATTTTGAATATGGAAATATAATAATACAATATTATTGCCCCTAGGGCATATTTCTAACAGTCTCCCTTTTGCACTCGAGTCAATAATCTAGCTACGTGATTTATTAACAACTATGGCTTATTTGGTGTTGCTCATGCTTTGCTTAGGGGTAGAACCTTCATCACTGGTTTTGACATATTCAAAACAGTATAATATTTGTGTGAGTCATGTCTGATTTTTGTAGGATCCTTAATTTCTTTTGCTTTGAGCAATGTCACTATTATTCATAATACGGTGTCATTGGTTTCATTGCATTTTGGATCACATCAACTATATCAAGATACTTCTCGAATATATCAATTATATCAAGACAGTTCTTGCATACATCAAGACACCTCTTGATTCAGACAACTTGAAACATCTAATGTTTTTCAATATAGCTTTTTAACGCTATAGAATCCAAAAAATTGTCCATGCTTAAAGACTATTCCAAAAATAATAATTATAGCCCAATTCATATCAGTCATGAAGTTGATGTTGCTGATATGTCTCCAACGTATCTATAATTTTTGATTATTTCATGCTATTATACTATTTCGCGCGCCGTTAAGCCTTCAGTCTATCATAAGAAGAATACTTGAAACTAACACTTAGACACTTGAGTAACCAATCAAACCGTACATCTTGTGTCATGCTCACCAATATTGACGTAAAGTGAGGTGATCAGGGTTGATGTTGTGATGCGAAGGGAGTGGGCCACTCAATTCAATTCAATGTCGTAATCCGACCTGGCTTCGCCTATCCGCACTTGGGACAAATTGATACTCGTTTTTTCCTGGATTTGAACTTGCTAAAAAAGAAAGGACTCAACTTCCGCAAAAGTGATCGATGGACAAACTCAAAAGTCTCAATGCACCTCTAGCTATCAATCAAGTTTGAACTTTTCGAGCTCATCCTTACCTTTGCGCTTTAGCTGCTTGTTCCCACTAACCCATTTCATTTTCGTAGCTGAATCCTTCACAAAGTCTCTCTTATCGCTTGTCTAGAGCCTAGATGTCAACCTTAACCAGAGCCTGTATCTCATCAGTCTACATTTGAGTCTCAATCGTGAACTGAAGATGACGCGCGAATCTTGGATACTTTATATGCTATCTTATATCATTTTTTGGGACTAACATATTAACCCAGTGCCCAGTGCCAGTTCCTATTTTTTGCCTGTTTTTGGACTTTCCAGAAAATTAATATCAAACGGAGTTCAAATCGGATGAAATTTACAGGAGTTATTTTTGGACATAAAGAAACCCTAGAAGCTTCGGAGGGAGGCCAGAATACCCACGAGGGGCCCATGAGCCTAGAGGGAATGCCTTGGGGGTAGGACGCTTCCTCCGAGCTCGTGGCCCCCTCATGGCACCACCTGACCTAATTCCACTTCTATATAACCTCAATTACCGGAAAACCAATAGGCAGACACCCGAAACACTTTGTCCGCAGCCAAAAACCTTTGTTCTTCCGCGATCCCATCTGGATACCTTTTCTGGTACTCTGCCGGAGGGGGAATCGATCACGGAGGCTGTCTATATGAACCTTGTTACCTTCATGATGATGTGTGAGTAGTTCACCATAGAGCTATGGTTCCATAGCTAGTAGCTAGATGGCTTCTTCACTACTGGAATCAGGATCTTTGCCGTCTGCCATGGCTGACGGCAAAGGCATGCATTGCGGACGGCAAAGGTCTTTGCCGTCAGCCAGCTGTCGGCACCACATCCGGCTGAACAAGCCACGGTAAAGGGCACTTTGCCGTCTGCTGGTAGACGGCAAAGATGCAAAGGTCTTTGCCGTCTGCCAGCAGACGGCAAAGGGCATGGACGGCACACACGGCAGCTTAGGTCCGTTAAGGGGTTAACGGCGTGCTTTGCCGTCTGCTTGCAGACGGCAAAGATGCAAAGTTCTTTGCCGTCTGCCAGCAGACGGCAAAGCAACCACATAGGCCAGCCCAGTGCCCCCCCAGGTTGCACAGGTAGCTGCCACGTGGCAGCTTTGCCGTCTGCTGGCTCATGGCAACGCTCTTTACCGTCTGCCAGCAGACGGCAAAGAGCCTGTATAGCCCCTGTTTTTTCTGTTTTTTCTTAATTCATTCAATTTCACAGAATTTCATAGATATATATATGTATATACACATTTGAAAATACTTTCAACAAGCATACCAACACATATCCAACAACAAGTTTCCAACAACATATCCAACAACAAAGTTCATCGTACAAAATCAAAACAAAAAGGAAGCACAAGGAGAAGAGTAGACTCCATCAACGCAAGCTTCCTCATCTAAAGCAAATCTGCAAATTGGGAAAGAAGAAAGTTAGAAGAAGAAGAAGAAGAAGAAGAAGAAGAAGACTAGCTAGAAGAAGAAGAAGAAAAAGAAGAAGAAGAAGAATAAGAAGAAGAAGAAGAATTTTTCTTCTCTTTCTTTTTCTCCTCTCCTCTTCTTTATCTTCTTCTTCTAACTAAGGTAGGTAAAAATGCCATTTTTTAGCTAAGCTAGGTAAAAATGCTAAGTGTAGGTCATTTTAGAGCTAAGCTAGGTAGTTATGCCATTTTTGAGCTAACCTAGGTAGTTATGCCATTTTTGAGCTAACTAAGCATATTTATAGCTATCCTAGGTAAAGTATGTCAATTTGGAGCTAAGTAAGGTTATTATGTCATTTTCGAGGAAAATAAGCTAAGTATAGGTCATTTTGGAGCTAAACCAAGGTTATTATGCCATTTTTTACCTAAGTGAGCTAATTATGTCATAAATGAACTAGCTAAGCTAAGTATAGATCATTATTGAGCTATCCTAGGTAGTTATGCCATTTTTTAGCTAACTAAGCATATCAAGTCATTTTGGAGGAAAAAAATGCTAAGTATAGGTCATTTTATAGCTATCCTAGGTAAAATATGTCATTTTCGAGCTAAGTAAGGTTATTATGTTATTTTCGAGGAAAATAAGCTAAGTATAGGTCATTTTGGAGCTAAGTAGGTCATTTCTTAAGCTAAGTATGCATTTGTTAAGCAAAACACTTGGGAAAACTTACCATCATCATGGAGGTGAAGGACCGGTCGGGCTTGTGCCAGTGTGAGACGGAGAAGGACCGGTCGGGGTTGCGGCAGACGCAGAAGGATCGGTCGATGCTTGTCGGGAGGCATGCTGCACCAAAGATCATTTGCAATGTCTCGTTAGCATGATGCAACTCAAATGTGAATACTAGTAACTAATGACCATTCAAATGAAACTCACCGTGGGCGCTATACCAATCTGGGGCATCGGCGGAGGGGTCTGACCGTTGTTCTGGCACACGGTCTGCACATTTTGTATTCACGAGTCAGTCATATTAGTTAGTGATGAAACGAACATTACGTGCATGATTTGGCTAATATGCATGAGAAACTTACCACGAGGAGCTCGTATAGGGCCCGGTGAGACGTGTCGTTCCGGTTCCTCTCCTCCTCCACCAGCCTAGCCGTCCTCTCCTCCATGTCCCTCTCCCTCTCCGCCGCCTGCCTGTTTGCCTCCGCCAGAAGCTCTTGGGCCCTAGCCTCGATGGCGAGCTCCATTGGCCGTGGACGAGGCCTTATCTCAGGATCGGAGCTCGTCTGGCGCTTCTTGATCTCCGGGAGAGTTCTAGGACAACGTGTCAGTCCATCCCCAATGGCTATCGAGCCATGGGGCCTCCCGCCACCAGATATCATCACGAGCTCTGGATCAAAAGGACTTTGGCTCGGGTTGAAGTCCTCCCCTCATCTCTGTACCTCACGAGCTTGTTGTGGGAGGAGATGTTGCTGAAGCGTCCTGGATGATCGAGGTCATCCTTAGAGAATGCCTTGGCCTTCTTGTACGGGGCAGTATGGGCCATGGCACAGAGGTCGAACAGCGGTGGCACCTCCTTCTTGTTGTGTCGCACCTAAAAGAGAGGAACAAAATATTAGTTAAGGGCTCAAGCTAGCATGAAGAATGAAATTGCATGAATCATGAAGCAAACCACATACCCAGTGATCCCCGAACTCAAACAGGTTGGAGCTCCCTTGATGGTGTGGCACACCTTTCATTTGGGCACGCTTATCCTTGGCCTTGTTGTGGACGGCTATCCATTGGGGAGAGCACCACTCATCCACCAACGCCTCCCAACAGTCCATCCTATCCGCACACCATCTCGGGGGCACCTAAGTTAGACAAGAGAAATTTCAGCGCTACGCCTACGAATCAAATCAAGGAAACTAAGTACAAGGCCTTAAGAATAGGTAATTACCTTCATGTACTTCTCCTTACTCAGAAACTTGGCGCGGCACTTCTTCTTGGCCCTCTTAATGTTAGTCGAGGCGTAGTAGTCTCGAACAGCCTGCACCCGAGTCTCGTGCCGTAAGTTCTGAAATAGGCGCTTGCACTCGGCTACGAGAACAATAGCCGCGTCCGCCTCGTGTTCCTCAAGACACCTGTAGAAGGTCTGCAATCAAACAAGACAACACTGATTAGTACAATCACTAGGTGCTGTTGATTTTTAATTCTGTAAAGGAGAAATTACCCAAAACCGCCGGATCACAATGTCGGCCACCGTCTCGCACAAGACACCGTCGACCCTCTCCTCCGGCAGGGCCGGGGCAGCCATGTACAGCTCCCAGCTCAGTGCTAGCTGTGGAACCTCACCCTCACCGGGCAACTTGACCCACCCCGGGAAGTGGTGCCGGAGAAGCACACCAAGGACCTGGTTGGGCCTGCGGACACCAGGGGCGTGTTTCCAACCCCTGCAGTATGACAAGGCCAACACATTAGATATTAATTTGAAGAAACATGAAGGCAAAAGGTTAAAAAAGAGTAAATGCACTTACTTCTCCCCATTAGGCACAATCAACCACCTCTGATCGCGGGTCGCCAGCACGGGCGGGAGCTTTGTACCACCACGCTGGTAGACCTTCTTGCCCTCCTTAACCAGCTCGCCCTCGCTATAGCTATCCTCAGAAAAGCTGTCCTCGCCACCATCAGCATGGCTACTAGCCTCCGGAGTCACGTGGGACGAAGACTCTGGGACCGGAGTCTCCTGGGACGAAGACTCTGGGACCGAAGTCTCCTGGGATGAAGGCTCGGCGACCCGAGGCTCGTCGGCCCGAGGCTCGTGCACCGGAGTCCGAGACGGGTCCAAGTCAGACGGGTCCACCTGATACGGAGCACTCCTGTGGTCGGGAGAATCAGCTGGGGGTGGCGGCGAGGAAGGCGCAGCAGCCTTCCTACCTCTCCCGCCGCCACGTCCACCTCTAGCACCCCTCTTCGTCTTCCCCCGACCTCTCCCGGCCGAAGAAGAAGCGCCCGCCGGTGTCTGCATACTGTGTACCAGCGCTATCCGGAGGTGCTCGGGTGGAATAATAGCACCCCTCCCAGCACACGTCGAGGAAGGAGGCTCGGAGCGCTCTCGACCCGCGCCCACCATCTGTCAACACCTGCAATGACAAAGAGTAAACGAAATTAGTACAACATAAAAAAATCGAATACCTGCAATGACAAAGACATGCATATTTATAGATGCCGCCCTTTCGAACGGGAGACGCATACTGGTCACGCATACTGATGATTGAAGACACCTATAGCTAGCAAGTTTCATCGGCACGAAGACCGGAACAGAGCAAATTAAGGGGGGAGGAGGAGATGTCATTTGTGCTCACCCACGAACGCAGGGGCGGAGCTCGTCGAACTCACGGGGAGGTCGTCGAACGCACGGGGAGGTCGTCGAACACCAGACCCTCGCAGCGACGAAACAACTGCACATTTAAATCCACCTGATCAACACAAATATATATGATGTTTTTCATAACAAAATTGTAAAATATATGACCTAACTCATAATTCACAAATATATGACCCCGTCGACCTCTGGAAGGCCGAAGAGCACCTTTTCGGTCAACAGGAGGCCGAAGAGGTGTCGGGGGTAGGGGTGTCGGGGGTGTCGTGTCTGGGTGTCGTGGTGTCGGGGTGTCGTGGTGTCGGGGTGTCGGGGTGTCGTGGTGTCGTGTCGGGGTCGGGGTGTCGTGTCGGGGCCGGGGTGTCGGGGTGTCGTGTCTGGGTGTCGTGGTGTCGTGGTGTCGGGGTGTGGTGTCGGGCTGTCGGGGTGTCGGGGTGTCGTGGTGTCGGAGTGTCGTGTCGGGGTCGGGGTGTCGTGTCGGGGTCGGGGTGTCGTGTCGGGGTCGGGGTGTCGGGGTGTCAGGGGTGTCGTGTCTGGGTGTCGTGGTGTCGTGGTGTCGGGGTGTGGTGTCGGGGTGTCGTGGTGTTGGGGTGTCAGGTCGGGGTCGGGGTGTCGTGTCGGGGTCGGGGTGTCAGGGGTGTCGTGTCTGGGTGTCGTGGTGTCATGGTGTTGGGGTGTGGTGTCGGGGTGTCGGGGTGTCGGGTCGGGGTCGGGGTGTCGTTTTCTTCTTCTTCCTCTTCTTCTTTTTTTCCTCTTTTTTCCTTTTCTTCTTCTTCCTCTTCTTCCTCTTCTTCCTTTTCTTCCTCTTCTTCTTCTTCTTCTTCTTCTTCTTCTTCTTCTTCTTCTTCTTCTTCTTCTTCTTGTTCTTCTTCTTCTTCGTCTTCTTCTTCTTCTTCTTCTTCTTCTTCTTCTTCTTCTTCTTCTCCTCCTCCTCTCCTCTTTCTTCTTCTTCTTCTTCTTCTTCTTTTTTCTTCTCCTCCTCTTCTTTTCCTTTTTCTTCTTCTTCTTCTTTTCTTCTCCTCTTCTTCTTCTTCTTCCTTCTTTTCCTTTTTCCTCTTCTTCTTCTCCTTCTCCTTCTTCTTCTTCTTCTTCTTCTTTTCCTTTCTCCCTCTTCTTCTACTTTTTCTTTTTTTTCATCTTTCTTCTTCCTCTTCTATTTATCTAAACCTAAACCTAAACCTAGCATTAAACCTAAAACTAAACCTAAACCTAGCACTAAACTAGAACTAAACAGGAAATAACAGAAAAAACAGAAAAAAATGGAGCTCACCTTGCTCCGGCGAGGTCGGCCGGTGGAGGCTGGCCGCGGGGAGGGGGCCGCTGGAGGAAGGCCGAGGGCTCCGGCGGCGAGGCGGGACGGCGCAGGGGCCGTGGGGAGGGTTCCGGCGGCGGGGCGGGGCGGCGCAGGGGCCGCGGGGAGGGTTCCGGCGGCGGGGCGGGGCGGCGCAGTGACCTCCGGCGATGGGGCGCGGCGGGCTGGCCGCCGCGGCCTGGGTCCGGTGGGCGGGACGGGCGGGCTGGCCGGCGGCGGGGCTGGCTCCGGGGGCGGGACGGGCGGGCTGGCCGGCGGCGGGGCTGGCTCCAGGGGCGGGGATGGCCGGTGGCGGCGACAAAAGGAGGAGAGGGCGCGGGAGGGAGAGAGAGAGAGAGGGGGGAGATGGCCGCCCGTTAAGTGGCCCCTCTTTGCCGTCTGCTAGCAGACGGCAAAGAGGGTGACAGTTAGGGCTCGCCCACGTCACTTCTTTGCCGTCTGCTAGCAGACGGCAAAGGAGGGACATTGCCATCTGTCCCCTCTTTGCCGTCTGCCAGCAGACGGCAAAGAAGTTGACCTAGCCACGCCGTGCCCTGTGGGGCCCACCTGGCTCTTTGCCGTCTGCCTTTGACCTTTTTGCCGTTAGCTGGCAGACGGCAAAGAACCAGCTGATGGCAAAGAGCCTCTTTGCCATGAGCTGGTTCTTTGCCATCTGCTTTCCACAAGCAGACGGCAAAGAGCCTCTTTGCCATGAGCTGGCAGACGGCAAAGAGCTGGCAGACGGCAAAATGCCAGATTCCAGTAGTGCTTCCCTCTCTTTGATATTCAATACCATGTTTCTTCGCGATTCTCGCGAAGAACTATTTGATGTAATAATATTTTTTCGGTGTGTTTGTTGGGATACGATGAATTGTGGGTTTATTATCAGATTATTCATTGAAAGTAATTGGATCTTTTCTGAACTTTATTATGCATGATTTTTATAGCTTTGTAATTCTCTCCGATCTATCCTTTGGTTGGGCAACTAGATTCATTTATCTTCAGCGGGAGGAGTGCATTGTAGTGGGTTCAATCTTGCGGTGCTCTATATCTTAGTGATAGAAGGGCACAAGACACGTATTGTACTGTTGCCATTAAGGATAAAAATACGGGGTTTGAACATATTACTTGTCTTACTTTGTCTACATCATGTCATCTTGCTTATGTGTTACTCTGTTTGTCATGAACTTAATACTATAGATGCAGGAAGGAGTTGGTCAATTGGTGGAGAAATAGTAGTAGATATAGAATCATTTTGGTCTACTTGTCATGGGCGTGATGCCTATATACATGATCATTGCCATGAATAATATCATAACTATGCACTTTTCAATCAATTGCCCAACATTAATTTGTCTATGCTATGCGTTCGAGAGAGAAGCCTCTAGTGAAAACTATGGCCCCGGGGTCTATTGAAATCATATTGCTAAAATCCTAATGACCTTGCTGCAATTATTTACCTTTTATTTCTTTTTTACTTTTTATATATCTATCACTATCATAAGTTGCATATGTCATAAGACTAGTCCAAAAATAATAGGTATTCAATGAGTGCATAATCCAAACCACATGTACCACATAAAACAGAAATCATGGTTAATGAAATTAATGTGGTAATGTGAAAAAGCATGAGTGCATGATCATTGGTTAATATAGGTATCATGAATTAGAGGTTCTTAACTTGCTGTTCATCCAAATATTTTTATAGCATGGTGATGATGTGTGAGCATACTTATTCCTCGTTAAAATCCTAGTGTTGTTTAGGTCTGGGGTGCACAATAGTTAATTCCTACCAACCTCCTCCCTAGGGGCATGCGAGTAGTGCTTTGCTTCGAGAGAGCTAATAAAATTTTGCAATAAGTATGTGAGTTCTTCATGACTAATGTGAACCCATGGATATACACACACTCACCTCCACATATTTGCAAGCCTCTTCGGTACCGTGCATTGCCCATTCTAACTTTGAGGATCGATGCAGCTTTCACAGGTGCATCCAAACCCCGTGACATGATACGCTCTGTTGCACATAAGCCTCATTATATCTTCCTCAAAACAGCCACCATACCTACCTATCATGGCATTTCCATAGCCATTCCGAGATATATTGCCATGCAACTTCCACCGTCACATCATATGACTTGTACTTCCATTGTCATATTGCTTTGCATGATCACATAAGCTGACATAGTATTTGTGGCAAAGCCACCGTTCATCATTAATATCATACATGTTACACTTGTTCATTGCACATCCTGGTACACTGTCAGAGGCATTCATATAGAGTCATACATTTTCTCATGTTGAGTTGTAAGCAAATAAAAGTGTGATGATCATCATTATTAGGGCACTGTCTCAGTGAGGAAAGGATGATGGAGACAATGATTCCCCCAGAAGTCGAGATGAGACTCTGGACGAAAAATAAAAAGAAAAAAAGAGAAAGAAAAAGGAAAAAAAGAAAAAAAGAAATAAATAAATAAATGAGAGAAAAGAGAGAACGGACAGTGCTACTACCTCTTATTCCACACTTGTGCCTCAAAGTGGCACCATGTTCTTCATATAGAGAGTCTCATGTTTATCACTTCCATATGCTAGTGGGAATTTTTCATTATAGAAGTTGGCTTGTATATTCCGATGACGGGCTTCCTCAAATGCCCGAGGTCTTCATGAGCAAGCAAGTTGGATGCACACCCACTTAGCTTCCGTTGAGCTTTCAAACACTTATAGCTCTAGTGCATCCGTTGCATGGCAATCCCTACTCCTCGCATTGATATCTATTGATGGGCATCTCCATAGCCCGTTGATACGCCTAGTTGATGCAAGACTTTCTTCTCCACTTTTCACCCCTTTGAAACCTACCACCATATTCTATTCCACCTTTATGTTGTATCCATGGTTCACGCTCATATATTGTGCAAGTAATAAAAAGCTGAAGCGCGTCAAAAAGTACGATCCAATTGCCTGACGTGACACCGTGGTGCTTGACATTTGTATTTATGTGGTGAAGACGGAGCCATGCTATTCTAATATGATAAAATGAATAGGGGGTGAACATTCTTTTCGGATCGTATACTTTGAAACTTGATGATTATGTTTCTTATGTTTATAAATATTACTATGTTGATGTTTATTAATTCATTGTTTCTCAATGAACAAACCTGCAATAGATTACATGTTGGGTAGCATGTCACATCAAAAATTCTTGTTTTTATCATTTACCTACTCGAGGACGAGCAGGAATTAAGCTTGGGGATGTTGATACGTCTCCAACGTATCTATAATTTTTGATTGTTCCATGCTATTATATTATCATTCTAAGATACTTTTTGGGTGTTTATTTACCAATTAATATTATTTTTGAGTACTAACCTATTGACCTAGTGCCAGTTGTTGTTTTCTGCATGTTCCAAATGACACGAAACTTCAATATGATTTTTTCTGGACCAAAAGAAGACCTGGAAGCTTCGGGAGGAGACGAGAGGCTGCACGAGGGCACCACGAGCCAACAGGGCGGGCCAGGGGACCAGTTTGCACCCTGTTGGGTCGTGGCCCCCTCGGCTGCCCTCTCGTGCCCCTCTCTGGCCTATAAATTCTCAAATATTCCAACAACCCTAAAGGATCTCCCGAAACACTTTTTCCACCGTGGCAAGTCTCTGTTCCACTGCGTACCCATCTGGCAACCTTTTCCGGCGATCTGCCGGAGGGGGAATCGATCACGGAGGGGCTCTACATCACCCTTGCCGCCTCCATGATGAGTTGTGAATAGTTCACCACAAACCTTTGGGTCCGTAGTTAGTATCTAGATGGCTATCTCTCTCCCTTGCTCTTCAATACAATGATCACCGCATCTTCGCTTTGATCTATTCGATGTAATCCTTTTGTGCGGTGTGTTTGTTGGGATCGGATGAATTGTGGGTTTATGTTTAGATTATTCATGAAAAGTATTTGATTCACCTCTGATTATTATGATTCTTATTTGCATGATCATTATAGCTTCGTAAATCTCTCTGATCTATTGATTTGCTTTGGCCAAGTAGATTAATTTATCTTCAGTGAGAGGGGTGCGTTGTAGTGGGTTCAATCTGGCGGTGCTCTATATCCCAGTGATAGAAAGGGACAAGACATGCCTTTGTATTGCTGCCACTAAGGATAAAACAATGGGGTTAGTTCATATTAATTGAATTCTCTTTGTCTACATCATGTGATCGTTCTCCAAGCATTACTCTGTTTTACTTAATAGTCTAGATGCATGCTGGATAGCGGTCGATGGGTGGAGTAATAGTAATAGGTGCAGGAAGGAGTCGACCTATTTGATTATGGACGTGATGCCTATATATACATGATCATTGCCGTGAATAAAGATTGGATAACTATCCGCTCGTCTATCAATTGCCCAACAATAATTTGTTTACCCACTGTATGCCTACTACATGAGAGATGCCACTAGAGAAAACTACGGCCCCCGGGTCTATCCACTTATAAGTTTACAAACGCTTTCAATACCTTGCTGCCATTTACTTTGTTTTATTTTATTTTGCAATTTACAATTATCTACAATTATCTACACATCTCACTTACTTGCAAATAACGAGATCAAGGGGACTGACAACCCTCTTGCCGCGCTGGGTGCTAGTGTCTGCTCTTTTGTGCGCAGCCGCTGAAGACGGTTGATGACCAATATTCCTATTGGTTTGATAAACCTTGGTTCTTAACTGAGGGAAATACTTACCCGCATTGTGCTGCATCACCCGTTCCTCTTCACGGAAAACCCAACGCAGATCACAAACCTCAGGAAAGATTTCTGGCGCCGTTGCCGTGGAATATCATCATCAACTATCAAGTAACTTCACACAAATTATCATTCACTTGTTCTTCTTTTTATTTGTTGTTATATTTAGTTTGCATTATAAAAATCAAAAATACAAAAATATTTATCTTTGCTTGTCACTAGTTTAATTCGTCGCTTGCTAGTTTAGTTGTCTTGCTTGTTACTTTGCTTGCTTGGTCACCATGTCTCAAGATAGATTCTACAATATCTCTTACTACCAAAGAATGACCGAAATAGAAAGTTCTATGAAAAATTTCATGACCTCACAATATGAGCATAATAAATTCTTTGCTTTTGAAATTAAGGAACATTCAACTTTGCTAGACGCTATTAGTAAGCAACTTGATGAAGTCAATAAGGAGGTGTCTAATCTCCAATCACAATTTGCTCAAATTGAAGAGCTGATAGGAAAGATCTCTGATAAGCAAACCACTCTAGTGAATAGGATGGCCGCTAAACCGGAATCTTTCCCTATTAATAATCATGACAAAGATCTTAAAATTCTTGGCACTTCTCCTATTGAATCTTTGTTTACTTATCTGAAATTAAATGATAAAGGGACTGGAGTTGAGTCAAATCTAGCTAGAGAGAGTCCCGTTTGCTTGGAGGGTCATGATTCTAATGCTAAAACTGAAAAAAGTGGGTTTGGAGAGGTTAAAACTTTGACTAGTGCTGTGCCCACTATCTTGAATTACAAGGATTTTAATTATGAGAGCTGCTCTTTAGTAGAATGTATTTCCTTCTTGCAATCCATTATTAGCTCACCCAATTCTTATGAACAAAATAAAGCTTTTACTAATCATATAGTAGAAGCTATGATAAAAGCTTATGATGAGAAACTTGAGCTAGAAGTTTCTATTCCTAGAAAATTGCATGATGAATGGGAACCTACAACTAAAATAAAGCTTAAATAATATGAATGTAATGCTTTGTGTGACCTTGATACTAGTGTTTCAACTATACCTAAATCTCTTTGTGATGTTGCGAATATTCAAGATTGTTCCCTAAACTTGCATCTTGCGGATTCTACCATCAAGAAACATTTAGGTAGAATAAATGATGTTCTTATCCTTGCTAATAGGAATTATGTTCCTGTAGATTTCATTGTGCTTGACATTGAATGCAATCCTACTTGTCCAATAATACTTGGAAAATCCTTTCTACGAACTATAGGTGCAATAATTGATATGAAAGAGGGAAACATACGATTCCAATTCCCATTAAAGAAAGGGATGTGACACTTCCTTTGAAAGAGAATCAAACCACCTTATGATTATATCATGAGGGCCACTTATGGGTGGAGTGTCAAAGATGACAACACTTGATCATACGCGTTATGCCTAGCTAGGGGCGTAAAACAATAGCGCTAGTTGGGAGGCAACCCAATAGTTATCTTATTTTTCTAGTTTTACTTTCTGTTTGTGTGTCATAACATGATTGTTGCCTCTGTAATGATTATGTTTTTATATTTTAATTAGTGTTTGTGACAAGTAAATCCTTTGGGATAATTTGCATGACGAATATAATTGATGTTGTGCAAAAACAGAAACTTTCGCCTCCAGTGCAGATTTTTTGGTTCTCTGCTGGAGCGTGGTAAATTCCTGAATTTTTACAGAGTATTGTTATACGAATTTCCCAGGTTGTCCTATTGTTCCAGAATTTTTAGAGATACATAAGTATAGTTTCTCTACAGATCTTTACAGACTGTTCTGTTTTAGACAAATTCTGTTTTTGCTTGCAAGTTTTGCTTGTTTTGATGATGCCATGGATTATATTGGGCAATATAAATCATGGAGAAGTTAGAATACAATACCTTATGCAATAATAAAATATGAATCAATTTATAACAGTACCTAAAGTATTTGATATGTTTATTATACTAACGGATCTCACGAGTTTTCTGTTGAGTTTTGTGTGCTGAAGTTTTCAAGTTTTGGGTGTTATCACGATGGACGAAGGAATAAGGAGTGGCAAGAGCCAAAGCTTGGGGATTCCCAAGGCACCCCAAGGTAATATTCTAGGAATACTCAAGTGTCTAAACTTGGGGATGCCCCGGAAGGCATCCCCTCTTTCGTCTCAATCCATCGGTATATCACTTGGAGCTATATTTTTATTCATCACATGACATGAGTTTTGCTTCGAGCGTCGTTTTCTTTAGTTTGATTTTTGTTTTAGTTTCCCACAATCATTGTTTTCTGCACACATCCACTTGAGAGAGTCACAATATCATCATAGCTTATTAGAATATTGACGTGGCTTGAGACTGCGTCGGTATTTCCCCAAAGAGGAAGGGATGATGCAGCACGGCGACGGTAAGTATTTCCCTCAGTTATGAAACCTAGGTTATCGAACCAGTAGGAGGATCACCACCACCCAATAAGCAGCACCTGCACACAAATAACAAATACTAGCAACCCGACGCGAAAGAGAGGTTGTCAATCTCTCTACGGTAAAAAGATAGATTAGGTAGTGATAGATAGGAGAGATAGATCTCTCAAGAACACAAAACAAAAAGAGCAAATAAAAAGTGCAGCAATATATTTTTGTATTTTTGGTATAGTAGATCTGAAAACAAAGATGCAAAAATATGGATCGGAAAGCAATATGTTGGAAAAGTAGACCCGGGGGCCGTAGGATTCACTAGTGGCTTCTCTCATGAGTATAGCACACGGTGGGTGAACAAATTACTGTTGGGCAATTGATAGAAGATCAAATAATCATGACGATATCCAAGGTGATGATCATTATATAGGCATCACGTCCAAGATAAGTAGACCGACTCCTGCCTGCATCTACCACTATTACTCCACACATCGACTGCTATCCAGCATGCATCTAGTGTATTAAGTGTTGGAAATATGCCCTAGAGGCAATAATAAATTGGTTATTATTATATTTACTTGTTTATGATAATCGTTTATTATCCATGCTATAATTGTATTGATTGGAAACTCAAATGTACGTGTGGATACATAGACAACACTGTGTCCCTAGTATGCCTCTAGTTAACTAGCTCGTTGATCAAAGATGGTCAAGGTTTCCTGGCCATAGACATGAGATGTTATTTGATAACGGGATCACATCATTAGGAGAATGATGTGATGGACAAGACCCAAACTATGATCGTAGCATATGATCGTGTTAGTTTATTGCTATTGTTGTCTGCATGTCCAGTATCTGTTCCTTTGACCATGAGATCATGCAACTCACTGACACCGGAGGAATACCTTGTGTGTATCAAACATCGCAACATAACTGGGTGACTATGAAGATGCTCTACAGGTATCTCCGAAGGTGTCTGTTGAGTTGGCATGGATCAAGACTGGGATTTGTTACTCCGTGTGACGGAGAGGTATCTCAGGGCCCACTCGGTAATACAACATCACAATAAGCCTTGCAAGCAAAGTGACTAAAGAGTTAGCCACGGGATCTTGTATTACGGAACAAGTAAAGAGACTTGCCGGTAACGAGATTGAACTAGGTATAGAGATACCGACGATCGAATCTCGGGCAAGTAACATACCGAAGAACAAAGGGAACAGCGTACGGGATTAACTGAATCTTTGACATAGAGGTTCAATCGATAAAGATCTTCGTAGAATATGTAGGAACCAATATGGGCATCCAGGTCCCGCTATTGGTTATTGATTGTAGAGGTGTCTCGGTCATCTCTACATAGTTCTCGAACCCGCAGGGTCTGCACACTTAACGTTCGATGACGTTTCGGTAGTATTGAGTTATGTATGTTGGTGACCGAAGGTTGTTTGGAGTCCCGGATGAGATCCCAGACGTCACGACGAGCTCCGGAATGGTCCGGAGGTAAATATTGATATATAGGAAGTCCCGTTTTGGCCACCGGAAAAGTTTCGGATATTTCCGGTAGTGTACCGGAAGTGCTGGAGGGCCATCGGGAGGGGCCACCCACGCCGGGAGGCCACATGGGCCTGAGGGGGGGTTGCACCAGCCTTTAGTGGTATGGGAAAACCAGCCCCACAAGGCCCATGCGGCTAGGAGTTGGGAGAAGGAAAAAACCCCAAGTGGGGGAAGGAAAATCCAATTATGGAAGGAGTCCTACTTGGAGTAGGATTGGAGGTGGAGGAGTCCACCTCCTGGTTTGGCCGACCCTAGGGGAGGAACCCTAGGGCGCCAGCCCCCTCCCCTCCCTCCTATATATACTAGAGGGGAGAGAGGGCCAAGACACCCAAGCCACGGTGCAGCCCTCTCTCCCCCCGTCTATACAGTTTTCCTCTAGTCTAGTTTTGGCGGTGCTTAGGCGAAGCCCTGTCGGAATAGCTCCACCATCACCGCCACCACGCCGTTGTGCTGGCGAAGAACTCATCTACCTCTCCGCTCCCTCTTGCTGGATCAAGAAGGTGGAGATCGTCATCGAGCTGTACGTGTGCTGAACGCGGAGGTGCCGTCCGTTTGGTACTAGATCGGAAGGACCGTGATCAGGATCGCAGGACGGTTCGTGATTGGATCACGGGACGGATCGTGATCGGATCGCGGGACAGCTTGCGATTTGGATCGCGAAGACGTTCGACTATATCAACCGTGTTTCTTAACGCTTCCGCTTAGTGATCTACAAGGGTACGTAGATCCACTCTCCCTCTCGTAGATGCTCATCACCATGGATAGATCTTGCGTGTGCATAGGATTTTTTTTGTTTCCCATGCAACGTTCCCCAACATTAAGTTCATGGAAAAACGGAGTAATGCAATAAGAACGGTGACAGGATGTAGACAAGATCTATTCATGTAGGAATAGACCCCATCTTGTTATCCTTAATGGCAACGATACATGCGTGCCTTGCTGCCCCTTCTGTCACTGGGAAAGGACACCGCAAGATCGAACCCATCACAAAGCACCTCTTCCCATGGCAAGATAAATCGATCTAGTTGGCCTAACTAAACCAAAGATTCGAAGAAGAAATACGAGGCTATAAGTAATAATGCATATAAGAGATCAAAGAAGACTCAAATAATATTCATGGATAGAAACTGATCATGAACTCAAAATTCATCGGATCCCAACAAACACACCGCAAAAGTTTACATCAAATAGATCTCCAAGAGACCATTGTATTGAGAATCAAAAGAGAGAGAGGAAGCCATCTAGCTACTGCCTACGGACCCATAGGTCTATGGTGGACTACTCACGCATCATCGCAGAGGCACCTATGAAGAAGATGAACCCCTCCGTGATGGTGTTTAGATTGGATCTCGAGGTTCTGGAACTTGCGGCAGCTGGAATTGTGTTTCGTCGACTACCCTGGGGTTTTCTGAATATCAGGGAATTTATAGGCGTCAGAGGCGGTGGAGGGGGGCCCCGTGGAGGGTACAACCCACCAGGGCGCGCCGGGGGCCCCCTGGCGCGCCCATGTGGTTTGTGGCCTCCACAGCCCACCTCTCTGGTACTTCTTTGGCCCATTGGGTGTCTTCTGGTCCAGAAAAAATCTCCAAAAACTTTCGTCGCGATTGGACTCCGTTTGGTACTGATATTCTGCGAAGTAAAAAACAAGCAAAAACAGCAACTGGCACTTTGGCACTATGTCAATAGGTTAGTCCCAAAAAATGATATAAAGTTGTTATAAAATGATTGTAATACATCCAAGAATGATAATATAACAGCATGGAACAAGCAAAAATTATAGATACGTTGGAGACGTATCAGCATCCCCAAGCTTAATTCCTACTCGTCCTCGAGTAGGTAAATGATAAAAACAGAATTTTTGATGTGGAATGTTGCCTAACATGTTCATCTCATATTCTTTACTTTTGTGTAGCATGGACATTTGGACTTGTTGATGATTCAAAGCAATAGTCTAGTTTTAACATAATGACTTCAATACTCAAGCATGCCAACAAGCAACGATGTCTTTCAAAATATCAACACTAAAGAAAGTTATCCCTAGCCCATCATGCTCAATCATTGATCCATTCATGAAACACACTCAAATATTAGCTATACCCAATGCTCAAGTACGATCACAGCGCGCCCTAGTTGGTGCTTTATAAGATAAGATGGAGACTCAAGTAAAAAATAAAAATTGCACAAAGTAAATAGATAGGCCCTTCACAGAGGGAAGTAGGGATTTGTAGAGGTGCCAGAGCTCAAGGTTTAAATTGAGAGACAAAAATATTTTTGGTGGCATGCCTTTCCTGTCAATGAAAACGACAAAGTAGCTCACAATACTTTCCATGCTAGATATATCATAGGCGGTTCCCAAACAGAAAATAATGTTTATTCCTTTTTCCACCAAACTTTCACATTCCATGGCGGGCCGTATCCACGGTTGCCTTTCATACCAACACTTTCCAAGGAATTTATTATTTGACAATATAAAGTAAATATTTTTTCTTTCTCTTTTTCATTTCGGGAATGGGCATCCCTATTACCGCCGCACTCTCGTGCAATGACAAGTGAATAAACACTCATCTCGAGAATAACACATCTAGCATGGAAAAATATTGGACACTCCCCACCGTTTCAAGAGCGGTACGAGAACACAAAAGAGAAAAATTATTTTGAAAATTTAGAGATGGCACATACAAATTTGCTTGGAACGGCATGGAAATACCGCATATAGGTAGGTATGGTGGACTCATAAGGCAAAACTTGGTTTAAGGATTTTGGATGCACAAGTAGTATTTCTACTTAGTACAATTGGAGGCTAGCAAATAGATTGAGAAGCAACCAAACCAAGAAACGAAAATTCACATAAGCGAGCATTGAGCATAACTAACACCGAATAATGCACCATAAGTAGGATGTAATTTCATTGCACAACTATTGACTTTCGTACTTGCATAGGGAATCACAAACCTTAACATCAATATTCCTACTAAAGCATAATTACTCACTAACATGACTCACATATTACTATCATCATGTTTCAAAACTATTACAAAGAACCAAGTTTAATTTGTCCAATGATCTTCATGATTTTTTTTATTATATCCTCCTTGGATATCTATCACTTTGGTGCTAGTTTCATATATTGCCATTGCTTTTTGACTAGCTCAAACAAATCTAAGTGAAGCACATGAGCATAAAGATTTCATCTCTCAAAAAGGTATAAGTGAAGCATGAGAGGATTTCTTCAAAATTTACTAACTCTCAAATTAATCTAAGTGAAGCATGAGAGTATTTCTACAAAAAATTCCAAGCACATCGTGCTAAAAAAGATATAAGTGAAGCACTAGAGCAATTCTATAGCTCAAAAAGTTTAAGTGAAGCATAGAGAGCAATTCTAACAAATCATAGCATAATTTTGGCTCTCCCAAATAGGTGTGTCCAGCAAGGATACAAATGAAAAACTAACAAGCAAAGCAAGCAAAGACTCAAATGATACAAGATGCTCCAAGCAAAACTCATGATATGTGACGAATAAAAATATAGCTCCAAGTAAAATACCGATGGTCATTAGAAGAAAGAGGGGATGCCACTCGGGGGCATCCCCAAGCTTAGTTGCTTGTTTCTCTTTGGATATATCTTGGGGGGTGCTGTAGCATCCCCAAGCTTAGGCTCTTTTCACTCCTTATTCCTTCATCCATCGTGATCTCACCCAAAACTTGAAAACTTCAATCACACAAAACTCAACAAAATCTTCGTGAGATCCGTTAGTATAATAAAGAAAATCACTACTTTAGGTGCTGTTGCAAACCCATTCATATTTTTTTATTGC
Source organism: Elymus sibiricus (assembly GCA_039707655.1). Lineage (NCBI taxonomy): Eukaryota > Viridiplantae > Streptophyta > Magnoliopsida > Poales > Poaceae > Elymus > Elymus sibiricus. The sequence continues at coordinate 396,357,141 of CM077669.1, read as the reverse complement.
ATTATACCTACTGTATTTTAACTTTACCATGGCTCGTACCCTTCAATATAACCCATAGATTCATCAAAACAAGCACACAATGCAACGAAAACAGAATCTGTCTTCAACAGAACAGTCTGTAGTAATCTGTACTCTAACCATACTTCTGTAACTCTAAAAATTCTGAAAAATTAGGATAACGTAAAGAATTGGTATAGCAACACTTTTTTAAAATTTCAGCTCAGGATCCCATTCCGGTAAAAAATGAAAATTCAAATACTGGGCGTAAAATTTCTGTTTCAGATTCAGCATCGCTTCTACTCATCTTATGAATCATCCTAAAGGCTCTACTTGGCACAAACACTAAATAAACCATAAAAACACAATCATAAAAGAGGAATAATTGTGTCAACACTCAAAAACAGAAAGTAAAAGCAAAAATAAATTTATTCATTGGGTTGCCTCCCAACAAGCGCTATCGTTTTATGCCCCTAGCTAGGCATAACACATAGATTCAAGTATTGTCATCTTTGGTTTTCGTAGAGGTCTTTTTGTCAAGAGGTTTTGCAAATAAAACTTGGAACACATCATCCATAATAACCTTAGCATTATCAAGTTGTCCCTCTACGTATCCCCTTTGATTCCCGGCCACAATCCAAGAATAGTGTTGGTTCACATCATTGAAAACTTGTTGGATCATGTCTAAAACGGGGACTTCCTTTTTGTGATTCTCATCGAAAATTTGATTATTTCCAAGCAAATATCTCATCATGTAATCACTATTGTAGAGGATCTCGCCTATTACCGTTTTTTCACGGCTCATACCATAGAAATCAAAAATCTCCCTAGCTTCCCACACTACGTGATCAAATTCATGCATGAGGACAAGGGTAGCTAACTTTTTAGCCTTGGGATTCTTAATGACGGTTATCTCATAAAACAATCTTTGCAAGGTAGGATGGGTATGGATAAACCTATTTTCAAGTTTCAAGACTATCGCCGAAATAGCTTCCGCATAAGTTTTAGTTCTTTTTAGTATAGGGGTGTCATCAAGAGGCAAATTTCCAACGCAATTGAAAAATTCTTGGATAGTTTCTTTTCCTATAACGTTCCCTTGCCCAAAAACAAAAGTATTAGCATCCAGATTACAAGAACGTCCAATTTTAGGAGTCCTGCCATCATCCATTTCTGCCATACCAAAATCACTCATGGTGACAAGCAAGCAAGAGATCTGACGAGAAAAAGGCAAAGGAAAAAGAGGGCGAATAAAACGGCAATTGGTGAAGTGGGGGAGAGGAAAATGAGAGGCAAATGGCAAATAATGTAATTGCAAGGAGATGAGATTTGTGATTAGGAACCTGGTAGATGATGATGGAGTCTCCTCGGTGCCTGACATTGGCACGTAGAAGAGACCGCTTCCTCCCCGGCAACGGCACCAGAAATTCCTTTGATGTGGCTTGAGACTGCGTCGGTATTTCCCCAAAGAGGAAGGGATGATGCAGCACAGCGACGGTATGTATTTCCCTTAGTTATGAAACCAAGGTTATCGAACCAGTAGGAGGATCACCACCACCCAATAAGCAGCACCTGCACACAAATAACAAATACTTGCAACCCAACGCGAAAGAGAGGTTGTCAATCTCTCTACGGTAAAAAGATAGATTAGGTAGTGATAGATAGGAGAGATAGATCTCTCAAGAACACAAAACAAAAAGAGCAAATAAAAAGTGCAGCAATATATTTTTAGATTTTTGGTATAGTAGATCTGAAAACAAAGATGCAAAAAGATAGATCGGAAAGCAATATGTTGGAAAAGTTGACCCGGGGGGCGTAGGATTCACTAGTGGCTTCTCTCATGAGTATAGCACACGATGGGTGAACAAATTACTGTTGGGCAATTGATAGAAGATCAAATAATCATGACGATATCCAAGGCAATGATCATTATGTAGGCATCACATCCAAGATAAGTAGACCGACTCCTACCTTCATCTACCACTATTACTCCACACATCGAACACACTATCCAGCATGCATCTAGTGTATTAAGTTCATGGAAAAATGGGGTAATGGAATAAGAATGATGACATGATGTAGACAAGATCTATTCATGTAGGAATATACCCCATCTTGTTATACTTAATGGCAACGATACATGCGTGCCTTGCTGCCCCTTCTGTCACTGGGAAAGGACACCGCAAGATCGAACCCATCACAAAGCACCTCTTCCCATGGCAAGAAAAATCGATCTAGTTGGCCTAACTAACCCAAAGATTCGAAGAAGAAATACGAGGCTATAAGTAATCATGCATATAAGAGATCAGAGAAGACTCAAATAATATTCATGGATAGAAACTGATCATGAACTCAAAATTCATCGGATCCCAACAAACACACTGCAAAAGTTTACATCAAATAGATCTCCAAGAGACCATTGTATTGAGAATCAAAAGAGAGAGAGAGGAAGCCATCTGGCTACTGCCTACGGACCCGTAGGTCTATGGTGGACTACTCACGCATCATCGGAGAGGCACCTATGAAGAAGATCAACCCCTCCGTGATGGTGTTTAGATTGGATCTCGAGGTTCTGGAACTTGCGGCGACTGGAATTGTGTTTCGTCGACTCCCCTGGGGTTTCTGAATATTAGGGAATTTATAGGCGTCAGAGGCGGTGGAGGGGGGCCGCGTGGAGGGCACAAACCACCAGGGCGCGCCGGGGGCCCCCTGGCGCGCCCATGTGGGTTGTGGCCTCCACAGCCCACCTCTTTGGTACTTCTTTGGCCCACTGGGTGTCTTCTGGTCCAGAAAAAATCTCCAATTTTTTTTTCGCGATTGGTCTCCGTTTGGTGCTGATATTCTGTGAAGTAAAAATGAAGGAAAAACAGCAACAGGCACTTTGGCACTATGTCAATAGGTTAGTCCCAAAAAATGATATAAAGTTGTTATAAAATGATTGTAAAACATCCAAGAATGATAATATAACAGCATGGAACAAGCAAAAATTATAGATACGTTGGAGACGTATCAAATACTCTATGCGATTCACTTATATCTTTTGAGCTTGGTAATTGCTCTAGTGCTTCACTTATATCTTTTAGAGCACGGTGGCGTATAGATTTTATAGAAATAATTGCACTCTCATTCTTCACTTATATTTGTTTGAGAGTTAATAAACAGCGATGATAATTTGCATATGTCATAAGACTAGTCCAAAAATAATAGGTATTCAATGAGTGCATAATCCAAACCACATGTACCACATAAAAGAGAAATCATGGTTAATGAAATTAATGTGGTAATGTGAAAAAGCATGAGTGCATGATCATTGGTTAATATAGGTATCATGAATTAGAGGTTCTTAACTTGCTGTTCATCCAAATATTTTTATAGCATGGTGATGATGTGTGAGCATACTTATTCCTCGTTAAAATCCTAGTGTTGTTTAGGTCGGGGGTGCACAATAGTTAATTCCTACCAACCTCCTCCCTAGGGGCATGCGAGTAGTGCTTTGCTTCGAGAGAGCTAATAAAATCTTGCAATAAGTATGTGAGTTCTTCATGACTAATGTGAACCCATGGATATACACACACTCACCTCCACATATTTGCAAGCCTCTTCGGTACCGTGCATTGCCCATTCTAACTTTGAGGATCGATGCAGCTTTCACAGGTGCATCCAAACCCCGTGACATGATACGCTCTGTTGCACATAAGCCTCATTATATCTTCCTCAAAACAGCCACCATACCTACCTATCATGGCATTTCCATAGCCATTCCGAGATATATTGCCATGCAACTTCCACCGTCACATCATATGACTTGTACTTCCATTGTCATATTGCTTTGCATGATCACATAAGCTGACATAGTATTTGTGGCAAAGCCACCATTCATCATTAATATCATACATGTTACACTTGTTCATTGCACATCCTGGTACACTGTCAGAGTCATTCATATAGAGTCATACATTTTCTCATGTTGAGTTGTAAGCAAATAAAAGTGTGATGATCATCATTATCAGGGCACTGTCTCAGTGAGGAAAGGATGATGGAGACAATGATTCCCCCACAAGTCGATATGAGACTCTGGACGAAAAATAAAAAGAAAAAAGAGAAAGAAAAAGGAAAAAAAGAAAAAAAGAAATAAATAAATGAGAGAAAAGAGAGAAGGGACAGTGCTACAACCTCTTATTCCACACTTGTGCCTCAAAGTGGCACCATGTTCTTCATATAGAGAGTCTCATGTTTATCACTTCCATATGCTAGTGGGAATTTTTCATTATAGAACTTGGCTTGTATATTCCGATGATGGGCTTCCTCAAATGCCCGAGGTCTTCATGAGCAAGCAAGTTGGATGCACACCCACTTAGCTTCCGTTGAGCTTTCACACACTTATAGCTCTAGTGCATCCGTTCCATGGCAATCCCTACTCCTCGCATTGATATCTATTGATGGGCATCTCCATAGCCCGTTGATACGCCTAGTTGATGCAAGACTTTCTTCTCCACTTTTCACCCCATTGAAACCTACGACATATTCTATTCCACCTTTATGCTGTATCCATGGTTCACGCTCATATATTGTGCAAGTAATAAAAAGCGGAAGCGTGTCAAAAAGTACGATCCAATTGCCTGACGTGACACCGTGGTGCTTGACATTTGTATTTATGTGGTGAAGACGGAGCCATGCTATTCTAATATGATAAAATGAATAGGGGGTGAACATTCTTTTCGGATCGTATACTTTGAAACTTGATGATTATGTTTCTTATGTTTATAAATATTACTATGTTGATGTTTATTAATTCATTGTTTCTCAATGAACAAACCTGCAATAGATTACATGTTGGGTAGCATGTCACATCAAAAATTCTTGTTTTTATCATTTACCTACTCGAGGACGAGCAGGAATTAAGCTTGGGGATGTTGATACGTCTCCAACGTATCTATAATTTTTTATTGTTCCATGCTATTATATTATCATTCTAGGATACTTTTTGGGTGTTTATTTACCAACTAATATTATTTTTGAGTACTAACCTATTGACCTAGTGCCGAGTGCCAGTTGTTGTTTTCTGCATGTTTTTTGCTTTTCAGGTTTACCATACCAAATGAAGTCCAAATGACACGAAACTTCAATATGATTTTTTCTGGACCAAAAGAAGACCTGGAATCTTCGGGAGGAGACGAGAGGCTGCACGAGGGCACCACGAGCCAACAGGGCGGGCCAGGGGACCAGTTTGCACCCTGTTGGGTCGTGGCCCCCTCGGCTGCCCTCTCGTGCCCCTCTCTGGCCTATAAATTCTCAAATATTCCAACAACCCTAAAGGATCTCCCGAAACACTTTTTCCGCCGTGGCAAGTCTCTGTTCCGCCGCGTACCATCTGGCAACCTTTTCCGGCGATCTGCCGGAGGGGGAATCGATCACGGAGGGGCTCTACATCACCCTTGTTGTCTCCATGATGAGTTGTGAGTAGTTCACCACAGACCTACGGTCCGTAGTTAGTATCTAAATGGCTATCTCTCTCTTGATCTTCAATACAATGATCATCGCATCTTCGGTTTGATCTATTCAATGTAATCCTTTCGTGCGGTGTGTTTGTTGGGATCCGATGAATTGTGGGTTTATGTTCAGATTATTCAAAAGTATTTGAGTCACCTCTGCTTATTATGATTCTTATTTTCATGATCATTATAGCCTCATAAATCTCTCTGATCTATTGATTTGCTTTGGCCAAGTAGATTGATTTATCTTCAGTGAGAGGGGTGCGTTGTAGTGGGTTCAATCTGGCGGTGCTCTATATCCCAGTGACAGAAAGGGACAAGGCACGCCTTTGTATTGCTGCCACTAAGAATAAAACGATGGGGTTAGTTCATATTAATTGAATTACCTTTGTCTACATCATGTCATCGTTCTCCAAGCATTACTCTGTTTTACTTAATACTCTAGATGCATGCTGGATAGCAGTCGATGGGTGGAGTAATAGTAATAGGTGCAGGCAGGAGTCAGCCTATTTGCTTATGGACGTGATGCCTATATATACATGATCATAATAAAGATTGCATAACTATCCGCTCTTCTATCAATTGCCCAACAGTAATTTGTTTACCCACTTTATGCCTACTACATGAGAGATGCCACTAGAGAAAACTACGGCCCCCGGGTCTATCCACTTATAAGTTTACAAACGCTTTCAATACCTTGCTGCCATTTACTTTGTTTTATTTTATTTTGCAATTTACAATTATCTATAATTATCACTTACTTGCTAATGACGAGATCAAGGGTATTGACAACCCTCTTGCCGCGTTGGGTGCAAGTGTGTGCTCTTTTGTGTGCATCCGCTAAAGATGGTTGATGACCGATATTCCTATTGGTTCGATAAACCTTGGTTCTTAACTGAGGGAAATACATACCCGCATTGTGCTGCATCACCCGTTCCTCTTCACGGAAAACCCAACACAGATCACAAGCATCAGTGACATGCAAAATAAAAAGGATGTGGATAATGATGTCGTTAAGTCGAAATTATTTCCTTTCTCACCAAGAGATAAAGCTAAACCTTGCTTCTGATAACCCACAAGTATAGGGGATCACAATAGTTTTCGAGGGTAGAGTATTCAACCCAAATTTATAGATTCGACACAAGGGGAGCCAAAGTATACTTGAGAGTATTAGCAGTTGAGTTGTCAATTCAACCACACCTGGAGATTAAATATCTGTAGCAGAGTGATCAGTAGCACAGTAATATGATAGTTAGATAGCAGTAGTGACAGTAACAGTAGCGGTAACAGTAGTAGCAATAGTTTTGTAGCAGTTGGAGCAGTAGCAAAAGCAATAGTAACTGAGCAAGAACAATAAGTGGAAAGGTCGTAGGCACTGGATCGGTAACTCGTTGGATGATATTCATCATGTAACAGTCATAACCTAGGGCGATACAAAACTAGCTCAGTTCATCAATGTAATGTAGGCATGTATTCTGTAAATAGTCATACATGCTTATGGAAAAGAACTTGCATGACATCTTTTGTCCTACCCTCCCGTGGCAGCGGGGTCCATAAGGAAACTAAGGGATATTAAGGCCTCCTTTTAATAGAGAACCGGAACAAAGCATTAACACATGGTGAATACATGAACTCCTCAAACTACGGTCATCACCGCGAAGTATCCCAAATATTGTCACTATGGGGTTGACGGATCATAACACGTAATAGGTGCATATGACTAGGCAAGATCGGATCAAGAACATGGATATAGAGATGATAACATAAACGGTTCAGATCTGAAATCATGGCACTCGGGCCCTAGTGACAAGCATTAGGCATAGCAAAGTCATAGCAACATCAATCTCAGAACATAATGGATACTAGTGATCAAGCCGTAACAAAACTAACTCAATTACATGATGAATCTCATCCAACTCCTCACCGACCAGCAAGCCTACGAAGGAATTACGCACTCCTGGTGGGGAGCATCATGGAATTGGCGATGGAGAAAGGTTGGTGATGACGAAGACCGAAGATTCCCCTCTCCGGAGCCCCAAACGGTCTCCAGATCTGGCCTCCCGATGAAGAACAGGAGGTGGCGGCGGCTCCGTATCGTGAAACGCGATAATTCTTTCTCTCTGATTTTTTTCTCCAAAAATAGGAATTTATAGTGGCGGAGTTAGGGCAAGTGGGGCCACGAGGTGGGCACAACCCACCAGGGCGTGTCCAGGGGGCCTAGCGCCCTGGTGGGTGATGCTCACCCTGGCCCCCCTCTTCGGTGGATTTTGGCTCCGATAATTCTCATTTATTCTGAAATAATTATCCAAAAAGTTTCGTTCCATTCTGAGAACTTTTATTTCTGCACAAAAACAACACCATGGTAGTTCTGCTGAAAACAGCGGTAGTCCGGGTTAGTTCCATTCGAATCATGCAAATTAGAGTCCAAAACAAGGGCAAAAGAGTGATGAAAAGTAGATACGTTGGAGACGTATCACTCCCCCAAGCTTAAACCTTTGCTTGTCCTCAAGCAATTCAGTTGACAAACTGAAAATGATAAAGAAAAACTTTTATGAACTCTTTTGTTCTTGTTTACATATATATGCTTAAGTAGTACCCAGGTTTTCAGCAAAGATTATGACTAACCATGTCAACAATAACTCTTAGAAATTATATTTACTCATAACAATAGCATAAACAACTAGCGAGCAATAATAAGATATCATAAGCGCCAACACTTTGTCAAAACAATCATGATACAATATGACAATAGTGGTATCTCGCTAGCCCTTTCTGAGACCGCAAAACATAAATGCAGAGCACCTCCAAAGTTCAAGCAGCGACTAAACATTGTAATTCATGGTAGAAGAGATCCAGTCATGCTGCAACCAATATCAACTATACACAATGCATGGGGATGACAATAGTGCTCTCAGGTCTGGCGCTTATTCGAGAAGATGATGACTCAACATGAAAGTAAATAGATAGTCCCTTCGCAGAGGGAAGCATGGATTTGCAGCGGTGCTAGAGCTCAAAGTTTAAAATAGAGATAGATATAACTTTGGAAGGTACCCTTCCTGTCAACGTCACGACCAAGAGTTATCGATATCTTCCATGCTAAACAAATTAGCGGCGGTTCCCAAGCGATAAAAGTAAAGGTTTACTCCCCCTTCACCAACAATCACACTCTACGGCGAGCCATATCCACGGGTACCGTCCAAACCAACAACATTCCTGGGGGAGTTTTGTTTAATTATTTTTGATTTTTGATTTCGGGACTGGGAATCCCTATTACCGCCCCTCTCGTATAAGGACAAGTGAATAAACACTCATCATGAGAATAACCCACTTAGCATGGAAGATACTGACCGCCCCCTGTCGCTCCATGAGCAGTCCAGGCACACAAAATAGATGTTCATTTGATTTTTTGATTCAACTACATGCGTGAACATGTGCCAAGTCAAGCCACTTGAAACATTCAGAGGAGGATACCATATCATCATACCGCATCACAACCATTTTAATGCATGTTGACACCCAAGATAAATCATTATCCACTCCTAACTACTTAAGCATGGCATGAACCACTATAATCTCTAATGGTCATTGCAAACATGTTTGATCATAATGAGCTGAATCAAGGGTTACTGGGTTAAACATATTTACAAAAACAAAAACAAGTTGAGTTCATACCCGCTTTTCTCTGCCACAGTCAATTCATCAAATGTCGTAATTATTGCCTTTCACTTGCACGATCGAACGATAAGAAGATAATAATAGTGCAAGAGTGCCGTGGACTAAGCTGGAATCTGCAAACATTTTATTCAAGAGGAGAAGACAAAGTAATATGGGTTCTTTGTTAGATAAACAATAGTGCAGATGAGAGCCACTCAACAATTTCCTTGTGGTCTTCTCCTTGGTACGACTCAAACAAAAAAAGAAAAGAATTTCAGAGAAACACACTAAAATATTTTTGGAGTTTTTGGTTTTTCTTGAAGAAAGCAATTAAAGAGAAAAACAAAAACGAGAAAAAACTATTTACACGGCATAGCTCCCAACAAGTAAAAGAAGAAGCAAGAAATCTTTTTGGGTTTTCTTTTGATGCAACCATTAAACTAAGCTAGAAAGAAACACTAAAAAGAAGTTGGAAATATTTTTTGGATTTTCTCGAAGTTTTTCAAACACACAAGAAGAAAGCGAGAAAACAATTTTTGCATGGAAATTACAATGAAAAAATATGGACACCGACAACTGGAATGAGATGTGTGAACATGAATATAATGCCGGTGGAAATACGTAGTCCCCCAAGCTTAGGCATTTGGCCTAGCTTGGTAATCACCATCCGTATGAATAATAGTCTGGGCGATGGCTCACTGAGACCCTCGGAGCAGACTCCGCGGCCCTTCTGGCAGCTTCAACCTCTGCGTTGTACTCATGGGCTTCGCTCTCAAGGACATAATATCTTCCCCTAGTGTGAAAATCAAAGAGAGCAGGAGTAGGCAAAGCAACAGACACAACGGTTTTTCTACTACATCTCAAGTTATAGGTGTAGTTAGTGGTCGTACCCATAAGGAACTTATGACGCTTCATGGCATCAAAGTCTAAATACTGAGTAGGTAAGATGGGGTCATTAGGCCATGGTGAAACATTTAACCTCTCAGCTACACGGGGAGCATAGATTCCTCCATAAAAATTACCACTAGCAGCATTAAGCTGCAACCTCCGTGCAACAATTGCACCAAGATTATAATCCTTATTCCCAGTTATGGCAGTGTGTAAGAGACTCAAATCATGAGCACACAGTGTGCTACAATCTTGTTTGCCTACAATACATTTACCGTTAAAGAGCGCAAAATATTGTAGTGATGGAAAATGGATGCTGTTAATTCTCCCTTGTGTAACCCCCCTATCTTCGCCAAAGCAAAGATTAACTAAAAATGACTCGTACTCAGATTTTGTTGGTTCATCGAGGGAACCCTCATATGGAAGTTTGCATGCATCGCTAAACTTTTCTAACGACATGGTAAAGGAATGATCGTACAGGTTGAACGAAACTCTAGACTCACGGGGAAATTTTTTAAATTTCTTTGTGAAGGTTTTCGTGAGTTCAAGGTGTTGGGGGCACTTATCTGCGATGAAGGGAGCAAGCCCTGTGTTGTGAATAAATTTATCAAATTCCTCCTTAATACCTGCACCTTCCATGAACTCGTCGCAAGGCCACAAGCATGATTTGGTGGCGGCATCTCGCATCGAGCTTTCGCTTGGTTCAACATAAGACTGTCGAACTGACCTTCCACTTGATGAAGCGCCCGAGGATCTCCTCCTCGAAGAACTCCTAATGAATTGCATTTTATTCCTATGAAAATTCTGAAAAAATTTAGTCCACAAAAATTTGTCAACAAAACTTTGTAAGATTGTTAGCAACTACTCCTAAGCATGCATAGAGGCAATATTGAGCATTCAAACTACTTAGAACTCTAAGAATTCAACATGCAAGCTCATCTACAGCAGCACCAAGAGTAGATAATTACTCTAAAAATAACCCACTAAAACAAAAACTAATTGGAGCAATGGAGGAGTCACATACCAAGTAGCAATCCCTCCAAAAAGTTTCAGAAACGGAGCTTCAAGCAAAGAGATCGAAATCCGCGGGTTTGAGAGCAAGAACACAAAAATGGTGGCTATGGTGATTTTTTGCTGGACGTAGGTGATGATGTGGGCTAAAGAGATAAGTGAGGGGGCCCACGTGGGGGGCATAACCCACCAGGGCGCGCCTGGGGGTGCTGGCGCGCCCTGGTGTCTTGTGGGCACCAGGTGCACCCCCCTCTGGTGTTATTTGCACCAAAAATTTATAAATATTCGGAAAAAAATCGTGTTAAATTTTCAGAGCATTCTGAGAATTTTTATTTTTGGGTCATTTTTTTATTGCACGGAGAAAACAGAAAACAGGATACTCATGACATTTTATTTTATTTGACTAATCTAAAACAGAAAATAAAAGGTGGGAGCAGAGAGTTGTGCTTACTAGATTCATCGACGTCATACCTCTCAAAAATGATTCATTAATAAGGTTGATCAAGTCTTATTAACAACCACTTCTGATTAGCATGAAACCGAAGAACATTCGTAAAACACTAAGTTACCTCAATGGGGATGTGCATATCCCGTACAATAAGTATATCATATTTCTTTTTGGCAGTAGGTAGAGGTAATTGAAAACTCCCAATAGTGATGGTCGGAGATTCTTCAATAACATTTATACCATTCACTTGGAATTGTTTCTTCGGAAAGTGCACCGTGTGCTCATTACCATTAATATGAAAAGTGACTTTGCTTTTATTGCAATCAATAATAGCCCCTGCAGTAGTCAAAAAGGGTCTACGAAGGATAATCGACATGTTGTCGTCCTCGGGCGTCTCAAGAATAACAAAGTCCGTTAAGATAGTAACATTTGCAACAACAACGGGCACATCCTCACAAATACCGATAGGTATGGCCGTTGATTTGTCAGCCATTTGCAATGATATCTCAGTAGGTGTGAGTTTATTCAAATCAAGTCTTTTATATAAGGAGAAAGGCATAACACTAACACCGGCTCCCAAATCACACAAAGCAGTTTTGACATAGTTTCTTTTGATGGAGCAAGGTATAGTTGGTATTCCAGGGTCTCCAAGTTTTTTAGGTACTCCATCCTTAAAAGAATAATTAGCAAGCATGGTGGAGATTTCAGCTTCAGGTATCTTTCTTTTATTTGTGATGATGTCATTCATATACTTTGCATAAGGGGCTATTTTTAAGATATCGGTTAAACGGGTACGCAAAAAGACTGGCCTAATCATCTCAGCAAAGCGTTCAAATTCTTCATCATCCTTTTTCTTAGATGGCTTAGGTGGAAATGGCATAGGTTTCTGAACCCATGACTCTCTTTCCTTACCATGTTTCCTAGCCACAAAGTCTCTTTTATCATAGCGTTTATTTTTAGGTTGTGGGTTATCAAGATCAGGAGCAAGCTGTATTTCAACATCATTATCTGGTTCTTTATCATTACTAGGTTGAGCATCATCATTATCATTATCATTATCACTAGGTTCATGTTCACTACCAGATTGAGTTTCAGCATCGAAAATAGAGACATCATTATTATCAGGAGGTTTTTGTGTCTCAGGTTCACTAGAGGTATGCAAAGTCCTATCATTTTTCTTTTTCTTTTTCCTCTTAGAAGGACTAGGTGCATCAGTATTAATTCTCTGAGAATCTTGTTCAATTCTTTTAGGATGACCCTCAGGATAAAGTGGTTCTTGGTCATTCTACCTCCTCTAGTTACTACTCTAGCAGCAAAATCATGCATGTTATTATTCATTTCATCAAGCAATTCTTTTTTAGACTTAGCAACTTGTTCTAACTGAGTTTGAACCATAGAGGCATGTTTTCCTACACCTCTAACATCATTACTGATTCTAAATAGCAAGTCACTCAAGCGAGCAATCATATCAGAATTATATTTCAATTGTTTCAGAACATGGGCATTGAAATGATCTTGCTTCATAATATAGTTGTCAAACTCATATAAGCATTGACTAGGATGTTTATTGTGAGGGATGTCACTTTCATTGAACTTTAATAAAGAATTTACCTCTACCACCTGTGGAGATGGTGGTGTGTCAAGGCCATGTATTTCTTCAATAGGTGGCAAATTCTTAACATCCTCAGCTTTAATACCTTTTTCCTTCATAGATTTCTTTGCCTCTTGCATATCTTCAGAACTGAGAAATAAGATACCCCTCTTCTTCGGAGTGGGTTTAGGCAGTTGTTCAGGAAGAGTCCAATCATCATAATTTTTCAATATATTATTCAATAATTCCTCAGCTTGTTCAACAATTCGTTCCCTGAAAACACAACCAGCACAACTATCTAGGAAGTCCCTAGAAGTATCGGTTAGTCCATTATAAAAGATATCAAGTATTTCATTTTTCTTGAGAGGATGATCAGGCAAAAGCATTAAGCAACTGGAGAAGCCTCCCCCAAGCTTGTGGGAGACTCTCTTCTTCAATTTGCACAAAGTTAAATATTTCCTGTAAGGCAGCTTGTTTCTTATGAGCAGGAAAATATGTTTCAGAGAAGTAGTAAATCATATCCTGGGGACTACGCACACAACTAGGAGCAAGAGTATTGTACCATGTCTTAGCATCACCCTTTAATGAGAACAAAAATAACTTAAGGATGTAATAGTAGCGAATCTTCTCATCATGAGCAAAGAGGGTGGCTATATCATTCGGCTTAGTAAGGTGTGCCACTACACTTTCAGTTTCATAGCCATGGAAAGGATCAGATTCAACCAAAGTAATTAACTCTGGGTCGACAGAGAACTCATAATCCTTATCGGTAACAAAGATAGGTGAAGTAGCAAACTTAGGATCACATTTCATTCTAGCATTCAAAGTCTTTTCCTTATACTTGCGTAGCAATTTCTTAAGATCGTCTCTATCCTTGCAAGGGAGAATTTCTCTAGTTATCTCCTCGTCCATAACGTAACCTTCAGGTATCTTAGGCATTTCAAACTTAGGAGAGCTAGGACTAATAGGTGTTTCACAATCATCATCAGTTTCATAAGCTTCATCAGTTTCAGCAATCTCATCAGTTTCGGTAGTTTCATTCTCTTTAGCTCTAGCAATTTGTTCATCAAGAAATTCTCCTAGTGGCACATTATCATCAAGCATGGTACTAGCATCATCATAAGCATCATTCATAGCAGAAGTAGCATCATCTATAACTTGCGACATATCAGAATTACTAGCATGTGGTGGTGTTGCAAGCTTACTCATAACAGAAGGTGAATCAAGTGCAGAGCTAGATGGCAGTTCCTTACCTTCCCTCGTCTTGGAGGGAAAAATCTTGGTCTTTGTATCCTTCAGATTCTTCATAGTGATAAATTGATATAAATGCCAAGTGACTCAACAAATATTGCTATGCTCCTCGGCAACGGCGCCAGAAAAAGGTCTTGATAACCCACAAGTATAGGGGATCGCAACAGTTTTTGAGGGTAGAGTATTCAACCCAAATTTATAGATTCAACACAAGGCGAGCCAAAGAATACTTGAGAGTATTAGCAGTTGAGTTGTCAATTCAACCACACCTGGAGATTAAATATCTGCAGCAGAGTGATCAGTAGCACAGTAATATGATAGTTTGATAGCAGTAATGACAGTAACAGTAGCGGTAACAGTAGTAGCAATAGTTTTGTAGCAGTTGGAGCAGCAACAAAAGTAATAGTAACTTAGCAAGAACAATAAGTGGAAAGGTCGTAGGCACTGGATCAGTAACTCGTTGGATGATATTCATCATGTAACAGTCATAACCTAGGGCGATACAAAACTAGCTCAGTTCATCAATGTAATGTAGGCATGTATTCCGTAAATAGTCATACGTGCTTATGGAAAAGAACTTGCATGACATCTTTTATCCCACCCTCCCGTGGCAGCGGGGTCCATAAGGAAACTAAGGGATATTAAGGCCTCCTTTTAATGGAGAACCGGAACAAAGCATTAACACATGGTGAATACATGAACTCCTCAAACTACGGTCATCACCGCGAAGTATCCCAAATATTGTCACTATGGGGTTGACGGATCATAACACATAATAGGTGCATATGACTAGGCAAGATCGGATCAAGAACATGGATATAGAGATGATAACATAAACGGTTCAGATCTGAAATCATGGCACTCGGGCCCTAGTGACAAGCATTAGGCATAGCAAAGTCATAGCAACATCAATCTCAGAACATAATGGATACTAGTGCTCAAGCCCTAACAAAACTAACTCGATTACATGATGAATCTCATCCAACTCATCACCGACCAGCAAGCCTACGAAGGAATTACTCACTCCCGGTGGGGAGCATCATGGAATTGGCGATGGAGAAAGGTTGGTGATGATGAAGACCAAAGATTCCCCTCTCCGGAGCCCCAAACGGGTTCTAGATCTGGCCTCCCGATGAAGAATAGGAGGTGGCGGCGGCTTCGTATCGTGAAACGCGATAATTCTTTCTCTCTAATTTTTTTCTCCAAAAATAGGAATTTATAGTGGCGGAGTTAGGGCAAGTGGGGCCACGAGGTGGGCACAACCCACCAGGGCGCGCCCTGGTGGGTGATGCTCACCCTGGCCCCCCTCTTCGGTGGATTTTGGCTCCAATAATTCTCATTTATTCTGAAATAATTCTCCAAAAAGTTTCGTTCCATTCCGAGAACTTTTATTTCTGCACAAAAACAACACCATGGTAGTTCTGCTGAAAACAACGTTAGTCCGGGTTAGTTCCATTCAAATCATGCAAATTAGAGTCCAAAACAAGGGCAAAAGAGTGAGAAAAAGTAGATACGTTGGAGACGTATCAGCTTCTCATCCTTGCCTCGTAATTTTATCTGAACTTGGGATAACTGTAAGGATTATTTTATTGCCAAGTATTTTCCTCCTGCTAAGATTATTTATCTCCGAACTCAAATTATGAATTTTAAACAACATGAGCAAGAACATGTTGCACGAGCTTGGGAGAGAATGTAATTAATGATTAAAAATTGTCCCACTCATGGTTTAAGCTTATGGATGATAACACAAAAAATTATGCGGGACTAAACTTTGTGTCGAGAAATCTCCTAGATTCCGCTGGAGGTGGTACCTTCATGGATATTACATTGGGATAATCTAAAAATCTTACGGATAATATCATGACAAATTATTCTCAATGGCACACCGAATGAGCTCCAACTGGTAAGAAGGAGAACTCTGTCGAAGAAATTGCTACTTTGAGTGATAAGATGGATGCTCTTATGAATATGTTTGCTACAAAAAATCCTCATGTTGATCCTAATGACGTGTCGCTATCTAGTTGATTGAGCAAAACAATAATGCTATTGATGTGAATTTTGTCTCTAGAAATAGTTTCAACAAAAATGCTTATAGAGGGAATTTCAATCCTACGCTCTATCCCGGTAATTCCTCTAATAATCATGGTAATTCCTATGGTAATTCTTCCAATAATAATAATAGGATACCTACTGATCTTGATAACAACATTAAATAATTATTGGTACTCAAAATATTTTCAATACTATGGTAGAAGAAAAACTACATAAAGTTTATGATATGGCTAGAAACATGGATAGGATTGCTCATGATGTGGAAACTCTTAAAAGTAAAATTTTGGCACATAAGCATGGTATTAATGAGTCAATTAAATCCATCCAATTCTCCATTAATGAATGTAAAGAGAGGACCGCTAGGTTGAGAGCTAAGCGAGAGTTCCTAGAAAAGGCTATTCCTCCTGGTTTTATCGTAATCATGATGAAGATATTAAAATGATAGTTTTTTAGCTATTGAACCTTTGTTTACTAACATAAAACTTGATCAAAAAGGGATTGGAGATGAGTCAACTTTAGCTAGAAGGCGTCCCAATTGTTCGGAGGGTGATGATCTTAATGATAAAAATGAAAAAAGTGGGTTTGGAGATGTCAAAACTTTACATAGTAATGTGCCCACTATTTTGAATTACAAGGACTTTAATTGTGATAGTTGTTCTTTGGTTGATTGTATTTCCTTGTTGCTATCCATGATAATTTCACCTAATGCTTACGAACAAAATAAAGCTTTTACTAAACATATTGTGGAAGCTATGATAAAAGATCATGAAGAGAAGCTTGAATTAGAGGTTTCAATACCAAGAAAGTTCCATGATGAATGGGAACCTACTATTAAAATAAAGCTTAAATATTATGAATGCAATGCTTTGTGTGACCTTGTTGCCAGTGTTTCTACTATACCTAAATCTCTATGCGATGTGCTAAGTCTCACCGATATAAATGAATGTTCCCTTAACTTGCATTTAGCAGATTCTACTATTAAGAAACCATTGAGTAGAGTAAATGATGTGCTTATTATTGCTAATAGAAATTATGTGCCAGTGGGTTTCATTGTTATGAATATTGAATGCAATCGTCTTGTCCCAAAATACTTGGTAGGCCCTTCCTATGAACCATAGGTGCTATTATTGATATGAAAGAAGGTAATATAAGATTACAATTTCCATTAAAGAAAGGGATGAAACACTTTCCTAGGAAGACGATTAAGCCACCATATGAATTTAGATTATGAGAGCCACCTATGGAATTAATTTGAAGGATGACAATACTTGAAATAATGCATTATGCCTAGCTAGGGGCATAAAACAATAGCGCTTGCTGGAAGGCAACCCAATAGTTATCTTAAAGTTTTGCTTTTATATTCTGTTTTGGTGTAATCACACAATTTTTGCTACTTTAAGAATTGTGTTTCTATCCTTTAATTAGTGTTTGTGCCAAGTAAATCCTCTCGGATGATTTGGATGATAGTAGAATTGATCCTATGCAAAAAACAGAAACGTTTATGCCCAGTATTTGAATTTATTCTCCCTACCGGAACGTGATAAGTTTCTGAAATTTTTACAAAGTATTTCTATATAAATTAGTCAGGTTTTACTATTTTTTCAGAATTTTTGGATTTAGAGAAATATGTTTTTGGTATAGATCACTACAGACTGTTTTGTTTTAGGCAGATTCTGTTTTTTGCTTGCATAGTTTGCTTGTTTTGATGATGCTATCAATTATATCGGGGAGTACAAGTCATGCAGAAGTTAGAATACAGTATGTATTATGCAATATTTAAATATGAATCAATTTATAACAGTACCTAAAGTATTTGATATGTCTATTATACTAACGGATCTCATGAGGTTTTGTTGAGTTTTGTGTGCTGAAGTTTTCAAGTTTTGGGTGAGACCACGATGGATGATGGAATAAGGAGTGGCAAGACCCTAAGATTGGAGATGCCCAAGGCACCCCAACGTAATATTTAAGGAAGACCCAAGTGTCTAAGCTTGGGGTGCCCCGGAAGGCATCCCCTCTTTCGTCGCCAATATATCGGTATGCCATTTGAAGCTATATTTTTATTCATCACATGATATGAGTTCTGCTTTGAGCGTCGTGTATTAGAGTTTTTTTTCCTTTTAGTTTGCCACAATCATTGTTTACTGGACACACCTTTCGATAGAGACACATTTTCATCATAATTTTCTTGAATACTCTTTGTGCTTCACTTATATCTTGTGAGCTAGGCAGTTGCTCTAGTGCTTCACTTATATATTTTTAGAGCATGGGGGTGGTCATATTTTATAGAAATATTTTAACTATCATACTTCACTTAAATATTTTTGAGTGTATAAATGAATAGGAATGGTAAATTGCACATGTTATAAGACTAGTCCAAAAATGATAGGTATTCAAGGGGGATATAATAAAAATTTCATGTAGCTCACCAAATAAGAAATGTGTGGTTTAATTATATTGATGTAGTAATATGAAAGGATATAGGTTCATGATCATTGGTTAGTAGAAATATTGATATTAAAGTTTGTTATTTACTCCTCGTCAAAATATTGGTCATGGCATGATGATGAGGTGTGAGCATTTTTATGTCTGAAACGAAATCCCATCGTGTTGTTCGAATCGGGGGCGCGCAATGGTTAACTCCTCTCAACCTCCTCACTAGGGGCATGCAGTAGTACTTTCTTTGTGTAGCTAATAAGGCTTTAAAATAAGTATATGAGTTCTTTATGACTAATGTGAGTTCATGGATATACACACTCTCACCTTTCCATAATTTGCTAGCCTCTTCGGTACCGTGCATTGCCCTTTCTCACCTCGAGACTCGGTGCAAACTTCACCGGTGCATCCACACCCCATGATATGATATGCTCTATCACACATAAGCTTCCATCTTCCTCGAAACAGCCACCATACCTACCTATTATGGCATTTTCATAGCCATTCCGAGATATATTGCCTTGCAACTTCCACCATTCCGTCACATGACTTGTGTGTTCATCATCATGTTGCTTTGCATGATCATACAGAGCTGACATAGTATTTATGGCAAAGCTACCATTCATCATTGATTACATGTTACGCTAGATCACTGCACATCCTGGTACACTGCCAGAGGCATTGATATAGTCATATTGTTCTTTATCGAGTTGTAATTTCGAGTTGTACGTAAATAAAAGTGTGATGATCATCATTATTAGAGCATTGTCCCAGTGAGGAAAGGATGATGGAGACTATGATTCCCCCACAAGTCTGGATGAGACTCTGGACGAAAAATAAAAAAAGGATATAAAAAATGTGGGAGGCCAAATGAGCCCACCATGAAACAAATGAGAGAAAAAGAGGGAAGGGGAAATGTTACTATCCTTTACCACACTTGTGCCTCAAAGTGGCACCATGTTCTTCATATAGAGAGTCTCCTGTTTTGTCACTTATATATATATATATATATATATATATATATATATATATATATATATATATATATATATATATATATATATACTAGTGGGAATTTTTCATTATAGAACTTGGCTTGTATATTTCGATGACGGGCTACCTCAAATGCCCGAGGTCTTCATGAGCAAGCTAGTTGGATGCACGCCCACTTAGTTTCATTTGAGCTTTCATACACTTATAGGTCTAGTGCATATGTTGCATGGCAATCCCTACTCCTCGCATTTATATCGATTGATGGGCATCTCCATAACCCGTTGATCCGCCTAATTGATGCGAGACTTTCTATCTTTTGTCCCCTTTGATATCTACCACCATATTCTATTCCATCCATATGTTATATCCATGGCTCACGCTCATGTATTGCGTGACGTTGAAAATGCTGAAGTGCGTTAGAAGTACGACCTAATTGCCTGTTTTGATACCGTGGTGATCATGATTTATACTTATGTGGTGAAGACGGAGTCAGGCCATGCTTAATATGATAAAACGAGTAGGGATAACATTCTTTAATGATCATGTATTTTGAAAACAAAAATTATTATGCTTCGTATGTAAATGGATATTATTATGTTGATATCAATTAATTCATCATTTCTCAATATCTATACCTGAAGAGATTACATGTTGGGTATCATGCCACATAAAAAATTCTATTTTTATCATTTACCTACTCGAGGACGAGCAGGAATTAAGGTTGGGGATGCTGATACGTCTCCAATGTACCTATAATCTTGATTGTTTCATGCTATTATATTATCTATCTTGGATACTTTATATGTAATTATATGCTATTTTATATCATTTTTTGGGACTAAACTATTAACCCAGTACCCAGTTCCAGTTCCTGTTTTGGACTTTTCAGAAAATCAGTATCAAAAGGAGTCCAAATCGGATGAAAATTTTCGGGAATTATTTTTGGACGTAAAGACACCCTAGAAGCTTTGGAGGGAGTCCAGAAGACCCACGAGGGCCCCACGAGCCTGGAGGGCGTGCCCTGGGGTATGGCGCACCACCCGAGCTCGTGGGCCCCTCGTGGCACCTCCTAACCTAATTCCACTTCTATATATCCTCAATTACCCCAAAACAAATAGAGATACACCCAAAACACTTTTTTCGCCGCCGCAAGCCTCTTTTCTTTCGCGATCCCATCTGGAGACCTTTTCCGGTACTTTGTCGGAGGGGGTTGATCACGAAGGCCGTCTACATCAACCATGTTGCCTCCATGATGATGTGTGAGTAGTTCACCATAGACCTATGGGTCCATAGCTAGTATCTAGATGGCTTCTTCTCTCTTTCACTTGTGCAACCGCGTGCTATACAAACGGTTTTTAACCCCTTTCCATGATGTAGTCTTAAACTGTCGCCTTGCAGGTGTGGGCGATAGGGGGGGCCTATCCCACATGACAGGGAAAACCCGTCGGCGATGCCTGCACCCGGTCACACACGATGGGCAAAAATATATCGTTTGCGATTGGAAGGGTCATCACAAACATACATATTGGGGAAGACGTGTGAGATGAGCTTATGATCTCACACAGGGAATTCCAAGGGTACGTATCCGTTCGTATTGCAGATCACACACAATTTTCTGCATAAAGTCGTTTGTGATAGGGCTGGTCATCACACACGATAGTTATAATTCTGTCATTTGCGTTATTCAAAACATCACTCACAGTGTCTAGAAGAAATTGTTTGGCATTGGGATGCCCATCACACACACCTACTATGTGAAAACGTTTGTGATTGGGTGTCCTAACGCACACGGTTGTTGACCAGAATTAATGTGTGATTGCTCACCGATCCAACACGCCAACTTTCTAGAAACTGTGTGGGTTTGTTGAGGTCATCGCCCACGGTGTAGTCTTAGAAACCGTCTGCAATGGGAGCCCCAATAATCATCCTGATTGCTCTATTATTTATAATCCATTTAGTAATCAAATTAGCATTTCATATCAACCACAAAATATATTTCTTATTCGTAGTACGCCAACCAGGATTTCATAATTGAATTACATCAAGGTACAACATCATATAGGCATATACAACCTAGCTACCCAATTGCACATTAGGGCAAAGTTTCAAATGCAACATCTAAACCTTTGGAAATTAAGTATCATCATAGACGGTAAATAGACAGATGAGTCTCATCTAGAAAACTATTAAAGCGGAAGGCGAATATTGAGCCTTCAATGATGTTGAAGGTCCTCGCAATTTTAGGCCAGTGCATGTGGATGATTGCCCGCCTATCCTTTGTCCTCTTGAGGAAGACTTCAAGATTATACCATGGGTGCTGTATGAATACCTTCCTCGCCTCTTGATCATACAGGTGGTTTGAGACGTAATCATCGATGAACTGCCTTGTGAAGTACGGAAAACAAACATACGCATAAATATCTTTTCTAAAATTTGAAATGGCGCAAAGGGAAAAGGACAAGGTGAAAGAGATGGTACCATCCTATAGTTGACTGATGTCTTCTTCATTGTGTAGACAAACATCTTGTTGTTTTTCGTTGCTAGTTTCTTTATCTTAACAATCTTTCTAAATTTCTTGATTTGACTGATATTCAAGGACACCTCATTTCCCCACATGCAAAAGGGGTCAAACAATGGGTCTAAACCTCTTATAGCAGGACCTACATATGCAAGAAAAAATTATTTAAAACACTAATATTACAATGGTTCCTGCAATTGCACAATAATGTGCTATTAGACAAACGACCATGGATGTGCAAACCTCGATGGTAAACTTCAGTGTCCCCCATTGTCCCCCCCCCCTTCAACATATTTACAACAAATATTGATCAGGTTATAAGTGATATTTGGCATACTATCAGTGAAATATGTTAATGGAAAATAAACACATTGTGGATCCAATAGATTAATTCGAGCCACATGGAAAAGCAAGTTATCTAAACCAAGCGTGCTAAGAACTAGGAAATATAGCAATTCTATATGTTTCACATGTATTTCGTATGTCTAAATTCGATTTATTCATCACATGTACAAAATTGTATCAACAACAATCGAAAATCACATTGCAGAATTGAACTAAATAGTTAAGTGAGCACCACAACAAATTAACGAAACAGTTAACTAAGCACCACATTGCACAATAGAACATACTAGAAGGTCAGGTTGCAGTAGCATTACATTGGACATTTCACTAGAATTTCTAAATGAAAGGCAGTAGCGGCACACACAACAAGTAAATGAAACATGCTTAACCGGCGTAGCTAGGTGAACATAGGTCCTTAGTGATAAAGCTAAGAAAAACAAGCTATTCCTCATCGTCGGAGATATCGATGATGATGGGCTCCTTCAACTTGGAAGAGGGCCAGGCTGCCACACCATGGGTGCACCCCTCGTAGTGGTGAGTGGCCTGATCCTGCCCCGGCACCAACATGCCGGCTCTAGAGTTGAGGTAAGCACGGGCACGCTGAGAAAACACATCAAAGTCTTCGTCGAACGCACCGGCGGTGCCCTCGAGAAAAGACCACGAGCTATCGTTTGTAGCAGCCAACCGTGTGGCGGCGTCAGCGTGTGAGGCATCGACGGTGGCCTCGACGGCGAGGTGCTCCTCCAAGATCAGGGGGTTGGCACACATGGAATCCATCGCCGCCTCATCTGCACGTGCAACCGCGATTTGCTTCTCCGCTGCCAAATGCTCTTTGAGATCCTGGCTATACGGTGTGCACCATGGCTTTCGGCGGCGATTATTTGCAGGATGGAGCGGTGATTTGGGTGGAAGGTGTCGCACCGATGGTCGGGCCATGTGGGATGGAGGAGGAAGGGGTGTGGGGGTATTGGGGAGGTGTCGATTACCTGACTAGATGGACGAGACCGAGCAGCAGGAAGGAGCGTCGCCGCGAGGAGGCGGCGCTGCAAGCAAGTAGTGAAGGTTTGAACTAGGAAAGGTAGAGGAAAAGGGGGGAATGTGGCTTTTGGTTGGTACCGGGGGGGGGCGAGGGAGGTAGATATTTCTGCGGCAGTCCAAAAAATTCATTCGGTGTAGCGAAAAACTGGCGCGGAAAGCACCATCAGACAGAGTCCCTTATTCAGAACCGTGTGCGATTTCAAAACATCACAAACGAAGCCTGTGTTATACCCCGTGTGTGATGAATTTGAACATGCAAATTTTTCAGAATAGTTCTTGTTATCAACACATCACAAACGAAGCATGTGCTATACCCCGTGTGTGATGAACTTGGACATGCAAATGTTTGTCTCCAAGCTTCCGACGTAAGATTGGGTACTACATATCACACGGTTCGTGCCAAAAAAAATTGTGTGATGAACATCAATTTCATTTTCAATTGGAAGATGGAATGGGGATATGGCGGCAAATTTTTGGTCGAATTTCCCTGGTAATAGTGGTCATCCACGTCGTCGCATAATTTAACATCAATTGCTAATTTGGGTACTACACAAAAGAGCCTACACCACAGCCCGCACTTACTTAATCGAGCAATTAAACAGAGCTGGTTGACCTAAACATTACTCTAAAAAAAGACCAGCGCTCTAAACAAAGACTAATGTTCCGCCTGACGCTCATCGATCTCCATCACATCCTCCATGACCAGCTCGCGCTCGACGACTTCCAGGGGAAGGGGCTCCATGGCATCCATCGCCACATACTCTGCAAGCATATCGCAGTCTGTGTCCGCCATATCTTTGGAAAAGGCCACCACGTGTCTGGTGTGGGCGGCCACGGTCCGGGCATTGGCGGCCTCCATTTTGGGAAGGGAGGCTGCCGACGAATGGACGGCTGCCCGAGCGCTCTCGGCGATTGCCAACTCTTTGGACGTAGGTTGTCGACCATTATCGGAGAAGGTCGTTGCTATTTGTGCGGTGACCGACACGAGCTGGGCGTGGGCAGCCTCTGCATAGGCGTGGGCAGCCGCCATCAGGGCTATGGCGGCCGTCAAGGAACGGACAGCTGCTGTGCCGTTCTCTCCATTTGCTATCCTGGTCTCGGATGTTGCTGACGCCATATCATATGCAGCAGTTGCCCTTTCGGCGGTTGCAGCCACCCTGTCGGAGATTGCGGCCGTGGTCAAGGATGTTGTGAGTGCGTTCATGGCTGATGCAGCCGCGCTCGGGCCGGATTGGGTCGCCGAAGTTGCCCTCACGACGCGGATCCACGTCCCCATCTTTCACCGGCGACGGTTGAACAATACAGTGGTCTTGGGGAACAAGTGTGACTGTGTGGTTGACGCGTCGGTGATGGACTAAAGCTTCCGGCCTAAGCCATATATGAGAATTGGCCCAAGATATTTTTATACCACATCACACATGTTTCATGATCAAGAACTGTTTGCGATGTATTTGATTTTCATATTGCTTTGAAACGAAAAATGAAGTTACATCGGCAATTGAAGGTGTTTGGATGGCAATAACATTTATCTACAATGAACGTGCAACTATAGGAGTGTCTATTAAATATGGAATTATTCAGGGTTGTTTAGGCCCTTTTAAACATTTAAAGATTTTTTTAGACATTTCACGTGCATAGTTCAAATTTGAATTGTAGTTAAGTACATACTAGAGTGCACCTGAATGGGTTGAAAATCATCTATGTGTTACTGGATACATGTTTTGGTCCAATGCAAGAAACAGAAATTAAACGAATTCCAAACCTCTCGGTATTTTGGCTCGGCCGTAGACTTTGAGAAGCCATGTTTTCAAATTCTAGTAAATCCAAATATCGTCAGAAATTCATGAAACTTTGCATGGTGTCATGTCATGCCTCATGTGTGTTGTGGTAAAAAAAATGCCCAGTTCGGGACAAGTTTTGGCACAAACCTCTGACAAACCGAAGATTCTCACAAGAAGTCATGTGGTTCCGATAGGGAAAGTTCACATTTTATGTGCGAAACAACATCTGATGTCTCTTCTCGCCTTGAATTTATTTCTAGAGTCTCCATAGAGCAACATGAATGTGTCGTGCTAAACAATGGAATATTATAGAGTTCGTTTGGCCTTTTTAGTACATTAATTGAGTTTTCTAGGCATGTAATGTGCATAATTAAATTTTGAACTACAATCACACGGTCCATCGCATGAAAATATGTCAAAAAATAATACACATTTCCCTGGCTGCATGTTTAGATCCCACGCAAGAAATGGGAATGAATTTCAAACATATCATCGCCTTGGCTTGACCGCAAACATTGGGAAACTTAGTTTTAAAATTCATGTAAATTCAAACCTCGATAGAAATTCATTAAATTTGGGCATGGTGTCATCAATTGCCCTGTTGTGTGTGTTGTAGTAAAAAAATTGCCCTATTTTGGACAGGTTTTGGCACAAAGCCTCTTAAAAACCAGAGATTCTCACAAGAAAGTCGTGTGTTCCGATAGGGAAAGTTCACCTTTTATGTGCGAAACAACATCCGCTATCTCTTCTCGCCTTGAATTTATTTCTAGAGTCACCATAGAGCAACATGATAGTCATGCTAAACTATGGATTTTTTCCAGGGTTCGTGAGACCTATTTAATACATTAATTGAGTTTTCTAGCCATTTAATGTGCATAATTCAAATTTGAACTACAATCACAAGGTCCAGTGCATGACAAATAGGTTGAAAAAATCATATGTCTTTCCTTGGATGCATGTTTAGATCCCACGCAAGAAATGGGAATGGATTTCTAACATCTCATTGTATGTTGGCTCAGCCGTAAACATTGAGATACTTGGTTTTCAAATTCCCATAAATCCAAAACTCGTCAGAAATTCATGAAACTTGGCATGGTGTCGTGAAAAGAGCACACATATGCCATGGTAAAAAATTGTCCAAATTGGACATGTTCTTGCACAATCCCCTTACAAATCGGAGCTCCTCACAAGAAGCTTTGTGGTTTCGATAGGGAACATTATATATGCATGTCACATATGCGGGCGAAAAGACATCTGATGCCTCTTCTCTCCTTGATTTTTTTATAGAAACAACACAGACATGTATGTGCGAAGTGAAAAAATATGAATAAATTAAGGGATCATCTGGCTTTTCAATACATTAATTGAGTTTTCGATGCATTATTTAATGTGTATAATTCAAATTTGATCTATAATCACAAGGTCCGGGGCAGCAAAATGGGTTGAAAAATCATATATGTGTCGCTGGATGCATGTGTTAGGTCACATGCAAGAAATGAGAATGAATTTAAAACATCTCAGCATGTTGGCTCGACCACAAACATTGAGAAACTTGGTTTTTAAATTCTCGTAAATCCAAAACTTCGTCAGAAATTCAAGAAACTTGGAATGGTGTCATGACAAGGCACACATATGCCATGGTAAAAAATAATACCAACTTGGACATGTTTTGTCACAAGCCTCTTATAAACCGGAGCTTCTCACACAATAAGCTACGTGGTTCCGATAGGGAACATATGCATGCTACATCTGCGGGGGAAACGACATTCGATGCCTCTTCTCTCCTTGATTTTTTTCTAGAAACAACATAAAGCCATAGGTGTGTGCTGCAAAAATATGAAATTATTAAGGGTTTGTATGCCTTTTTTATACACTAATTGAGTTTTATGTGCATTTAGTGTACATAATTCAAACATGAACTACAGTCACAAGGTCTAAGTTGGGCAGGGCCTCGTCATATAATGCACAAATATGTTGTGGTATTTTTAGTGTCCACTTTG
This sequence comes from Elymus sibiricus, assembly GCA_039707655.1. Taxonomy (NCBI): domain Eukaryota; kingdom Viridiplantae; phylum Streptophyta; class Magnoliopsida; order Poales; family Poaceae; genus Elymus; species Elymus sibiricus. The sequence continues at coordinate 396,329,649 of CM077669.1, read as the reverse complement.
AGAGAAAGAACAAGCATTATTAATAGATAACAAAGGCATTTTGGAACATAAATTTTTCATGTTACCATCGCAAACGGGCGTATTATTTATAATTCATGGACGTTCTACGCACCATTTACGCGTTGCCGCGTGTCGCTCTCTATATTGGCAAGGTGGTAGCGTGCGGACATGTGTTTGAGTAGACGGGTGGCGCACGAGAAGTGTCCTCCGCACGCTCATCGGGGAGGCGTGTCCTTTGCCAGTCATCAAAGATGCTTCAGACTGAATACCCGTATGCAGACCGAGGGCAATGGTTCCTTCCCTACTAAGCCAAGCGAAAATCTGGTGCGAAGGAATTTTTTCATTGCGTCATCGCAAATGGTTGTGAATGATGACCCGTGTGGCCTTCCCAATGCTACACCTTGTACTGGTGCTAACTGCTAAGGTTGCCATGTATGCAAAAAAATCTGATGTGGGAAGGTAATTAAGAGGAGCGATATGAGTTTGGTGACCACATGAAGAAACAATGCCAAGCACGTGAACCTTGGCAAAACACTTAAATGAAGGAAACTCACCAATGCATGCAAGACTTTAGTTGCTAAATCATTAAATGAAGGGACCTTAGCAACAAGGCATTACGGACTTGAGTTGCTCAGACATTTAATACACTAACCACCACATTCTAAGCACTGATCGATGCATTGGCAGCAGGAGTTAGGTAAAATTCGAATCTGTCATATTGGGTAAATTTTCATTTGTCAAATTGGAAACACTGACATTTGTCAAATTTTGCAGGAACAAAATCACTATTACGGTGCAATTTTGTAACTGAAATTCAGTAAACATAGATTTCATTCATAGATTAAGCATTGGTCTTTGTACAAAATAGTTCAACTCGACAGCTAAATCGAACAAACTTTTCCCCAATTGTTGCCAACCACGTACTGAAATAGCTAGTTCAACTATATATACTAGCTAATTTAAAGTAGGTGGGACAGTTCAACCATATCTATAGTTAGATGAACTGAACAAAATAGCCCCTAAATACTACTCAGGAGGGGCTTTGTGCTACTGCCAGCAGCCTTATCCTCCGTCGAGCGCTTTCAGTAAGAGGCAGAGGAGGAGTAGCTAACCGACGAGCTAGAGGAGTCGAATTCGTCGGCTGCCACTGCTGCCCTTCACCGCTCCTCACGTGCCTCCTCGAAGCGGCGGGACTCAGCATAGATCTCCTCATTCCGTGCCACACCTGCTGCGGCCACGGCCACGGTGAGCCTCTTTGCGTGCTTGGCCTGGCACTCCTCCTCCTCATGTAGGAAGTTGATGTAGCGCGCTAGGCCGCTGACGCAAAAGCCGAGCGACTGGGCTTCGGCGGCGGCCTCCTCCTCCCGCCTTCGGGCCGCGGTGGCGGAGTGGGTGATGACCCCGACGGCTGACCGTGGGGTGGCTACCAAGGCGGACGCTGGTGTGGTGGCTGCCAAGGAGGCCGCTGGTGGGGTGGCAAAAACAGCGGCCGGCGATGGGGTAGGGGCCACGACTGTCGCCGGCAGCAGCTGCCTTCGGGCAAAGGTGGAGGAGCGTGTGGTGGGTGCCGTGCACACAGCCAACAAGGACGCCACATGCACTACATGCTTCCGGGTACTGCGCCGCCGATGTGGTGCACCCTCCCAGCTGGAGCTGCCCTCTGGCGGAGTGGTGGAGCGACGATGACAGACAGGTGGCATTGGCGATTGGGGGAGAAGCAAACTTGGGAAGCTATGGGCAGGGAGGGGATGAATCCGATGTGGAGACGCCGGCCGTGAGGGTTAATAAAGCAGGCGGCCAAGGCGAGCCGGGCGGGAAGCTTGCGCGCGTTCCTGCTCGGTTGCGCAGGAACGAGAAGCCCAAAGGAAACGTTGTGCGCTCCCGAAGCATTGGGTATTTGGGGGATTTCGGCGAGCCGGGCGGGAAGCTTGCGTGGGAACCTGCGCGCTCCCGAAGTGTGCACTGGAATCCTCGGGCGGCAACGCGGTGACAAGATGGGACGGAGGTGGGAGAAATGACAAGTACACAAATGGTTAATAATAATAAAAACTTTTGCGTTTTATTACAAAGCAAATGGTCGTTCTGTACGCACCGTCGCGAATTAATCTACGCATAAGGCGGTTGATGCGGCCGTGGCGTGTTGTGCTCATGTCCGTGTGCGCCCGCTCTGCCGGCATCCATGCGCGAACGATCACGTACATTCGGGGCACCATATGCATGCCGTTGCGCCGCTCCCAGTGCCACCATGCATTTAAGCGCTGCAAAAACTGCCATGCGGACGTGCCGAAATTCCAGGCCGGCCAGCACAATTTATTCTCATGGCCATTTACCTTCATCTCTTCCACCTTCTGATCGCGCCACACAACACAAGAAGCACACCCACGATCTCTTCATCGCTTCAACCTTCCCGTGCGGATCCAATGGCGGCTGCTAGCGCCGAGCGGTAGTTTGCCAAAATTGTCAAAGTGGACACCCACATCGGGAAGACGGACCTCTTGGCGGTGTACACCAATGACCCGGTCGTGGTGGTGAACTCCATCAACATGTTGGAGCAGCTGCTTGCTGAGGATGACAAGTACAAAGTGGTCGGCTTCGACCTCGAGTACACCGGCGGTCGTGTCGGGTATGATAAGAAGGTTGCCGTCGCCCAGTTGTGCGTGCTCCATCACGTGCTTGTCTACCACTACTGCCTGGCCACAAGGCCTTGCGAGCGTTTCGCCAGGTTTGTCAACAGCCCCGACTACAGGTTCGCAATGGTGGACACCACCAATGATCTAAAGGTGATCAAGACTTCGGGCTTGTCCTGCCAGAAGCTTGTCAACATCCAAGGTCAGTATAGGGTCTGGGGCGGCGAGAAGTAGAAGCAGAAGGACTCCCTAGTTGACCTCGCCGCGGCCATCATCTACCCCTACTATAGAGACATGACGGCTGAGTGCCACAAGGACAAGTCTGCCTCGCACAAGGCCTAGGTGAACGAACTGGATGAGGAACATATCAAGTACGCGGCCAAGGACACGTACACAAGCTACGAGATGTACAAGAGGATCATTGACATGAGGAAGTGCCTCCTTCCTGTAGACGACGAGGGATAGCCACAAGCAGAGCAGTGTCGGCAACCGTCGTCAGAAGAACAGTATGATTTGGTGATCGTCTACTTCTTGTAAATTTATATTGAAGAATGTACATGTGTTGTGTAGTCACTTATGTAACTGGATGTTCAAGTTGGTTATGCAACAATAATGTTGGTGTTCTGTAGACAGAGCATACAGATGTTGTGCAAATAGAGCAAATCACATCTCATACAATTATTAGCAGCAACCGTCTGCCCACAACACACACAGGTTGTTAGGATGAATCGTTTGGGTTATTATTGGTCTTCCCACACAATTATGATGAATGAACTGTTTGCCGGGTACCCACAACACACACGGTTGTCAGGATGAATCGTTTGGGTTATTATTGGTCTTCCCACACAATTCTGATGAATGAACTATTTGCCGGGTATCACACATGCCTTCTTATGCTAACTCATTTGTGTTCTGCTGGATCAGCGCAAACCGTTTGTCCGAGTGAACTGTATGCCGCACTACGCACACGTATGTAGTTTGTTAACCATTTCTATTATATTCCATAATCACAAACAGTTCATAAGAACAAACTGTATGTGACGCATCACACACGCAACTATTTTTTGAATCATATTTGATCGTTCCTCCATCGCACACGGTTTTCATCATTGGCGGCGGAGCTTGAACTATACCGTTTGCGATTGATGGATCGCACACAGTTTGGTCGAAGGGTCTCTAATTGATGTGTCATCTTTGGACCATCCTGCAGTAGTGCTTTGATATTCAATACCTTGTTCTTCGCGATTCTCGCGAAGATCTATCCGATGTAATCTTGTTTTTGCGGTGTGTTTGTTGTGATCCGAAGAATTGCGGGCTTATGATCAGATTATTCATTGAAAGTAATTGAGTCTTTTCTGAACTTTATGATGCATGATTTTTACAGCTTTGTAGTTCTCCCCAATCTATCCGTTTGGTTTGGCCAACTAGATTTATTTATGTTCAGTGGGAAGAGTGCATTGTAGTGGGATCAATATTGTGGTGCTCTATATCCCACTGACAGAAGGGGACAAGACATGTATTATATTGTTGCCATTAAGGATTGATGTCTACTATGCAACTTTATTCTTGTAGACTCTATTGGGCCTCCAAGCGCATAGTTTTGTAGGACAGTAGCAATTTTCCCTCAAGTGGATGACCTAAGGTTTATCAATCCGTGGGAGGTGTAGGATGAAGATGGTCTCTCTCAAACAACCCTGCAATCAAATACAAGAAATCTCTTGTGTCCCCAACACACCCAATACAATGGCAAATTGTATAGGTGCACTAGTTCGGCGAAGAGATGGTGATACAAGTGCAATATGGATAGTAGATATAGGTTTTTGTAATCTGAAAATATAAAAACAGCAAGGTAGCAAGTGGCAAACAACGAGAAAAACGTTGTATAAATGCTTGGAAATAAGGCCTAGGGTTCATACTTTCACTAGTGCAATCTCTCATCAATGCTAATATAATAGAATCATATGATCATCCCTCAACATGCAAGAAAGAATCACTCCCAAGTTCATATCTAGCGGAGAACATGAGATGAAATTTTTGTAGGTAGTAGAACCACCTCAAAGTTACCCTTTCCGATCAATCTATTGGGCTATTCCTACAGGTGTCACAAAAAGCCCTAGAGTTCGTACCAAAAGAACACCTATGATACATATCCATCAATCCTAATGTCACCTAGATACTCCAATGTCACCTCAAGTATCCATGGGTTAATTATTCGACATGCATCAAACAATTTCAGATTCATCATATTCAATCCAATACAAAGAACTTCAAAGAGTACCCCAAGATTTCTATCGAAGAACGTAGTATGAAAACGGGCAATCAACCCCTATGCATAGATTCCCGAGGTCACCAGAATCTGCAAGTTGATGCAATAACATATATCAAGTGAATCAATAGAATACCCCAATGTCACTACGGGTATCGCATGCAAGACATACATCAAGAGTTCTCAAACCCAAAGTATTCAATCCTACACAACGAGATCTCAAAGGGAAAGATTCAATTCATCACAACAAGATAGCAAGGGAAGAACACCATATGATCCAACTATATTAACAAAGCCCATGATACATCAAGATCGTGCCATCTCAAGAACACGAGAGAGAGAGAGATTAAACACATAGCTACTAGTACATACCCTCAGCCCTGAGGGTGAACTACTCCCTCCTCGTCATGGCCTCCGTCGGGATGATGAAGATGGCCACCGGCGATGATTTCCCTCTCCAGCAGGGTACTGGGAAGGCTTCAGATGGGTTTTTCTTCGATACAGAGAGTTGCGGCAGCAGAGCGGAAGTTCTAGGTTAATTTTTGAAGGTTTCTGTTTATATAGGATTTTTCAGTGTTGGAATCACGCCAACCGGAGCCACGTGGGCCCCACAAGCTATCAGGGCTCCCCTCCGGTGGTTCTTCGCTCCAGTATTTCTTATTTTCTCTAGAAAAATCATTAAAAAGTTTCAGGCAATTCCGGGAACTTTTATTTTTTGCACAAAAACAACACCATGGTAATTCTCCTGAAAACAACGTTAGTCCGGGTTAGTTCTAAATAAATCATATAAAAAGTGCATCAAAACCATATAAAAGTATTGTGAACATAGGCAAACATGGCATGAATACTTCATAAATTATCGATACGTTGGAGACGTATCAGCATCCCCAAGTGTAATTCCTACTCCTCCTCGAGTAGGTAAATGATAAAAGAAGTAATTTATGAAGTGTAAATGCTAGCATAGTGAATAGTTTGGTCATTGATAATTTTAGTCACTTTTCTAGCATGATAACCAGCAACTTTTTCTCATGAAACTCATTATGAGAGAGTAGCATTCAATTCACATGTCATGGTTCAAACAATGCATTCTCTTGAAACTTAACAACATATGTTCTTAGTCATCAAACAATTTCAATGCATCATCAAGTCTAAGTAAGGGCTCCACATGCTCAATTATCATATAGTCTTCTATGATTGCTAATACTCAAAGCATATTTTTAGAACAAACAACATCCGTCGAACACAGAGAAAGATAGGTTGAAATGAGAAGTTGACTCCACATGAAAAATAAATAACATGAAAGTAAATAACATAAAAATAAATAGATTGTCCCTTCACAGAGGGAAGCAGGGATTTGCAAAGGTGCTAGAGCTCATTGTTTTAAAACATAGATGAATATGTAATTTTGAGTGGTATACTTTTCCTGTCAACGTCACAATAGAGTTTTCAATATCTTCCATGCTAAACACATTATTGGTGGTTCCCAAACAGAATTGGAATTTTACTCCCCCTCCACCATTCAAACACATTCCATGGTTGGCCGAATCCACGGTTGCCTTCCAAACAATCAACTTTCTGGGAGAGTTTTTGTTCATTTATTTTTGTATTATGCTGGACTGGGCACCCTTTTTACCAGCCTCTCTTGTGCAATGACAGGTGAATAAACACTCATCTTGAGAATAACCCGCTTAGCATGGAAGATAATGACCGCGTCATCGCTCCATGAGTGGTACGAGTACACAAAACGGATGTTTATTTGAATGTTTAGAGGTGGCACATGCAAATTTACTTAGAATGGCAGTGAATACCATATATAGGTAGGTTTGGTGGACTCTCATGTAAGAAACTTGGCTCAAGGATTTGGATGCACAAGTAGTATCTCTACTTAGTACGAAGTTTTGGCTAGCAAAAGTGTTGGAAATATGCCCTAAAGGCAATAATAAAATGGTTATTATTATATTTCCTTGTTCATGATAATTGTCTATTGTTCATGCTATAATTGTATTAACCGGAAACCGTAATACATTTGTGAATACATAGACCACACCATGTCCCTAGTAAGCATCTAGTTGACTAGCTCGTTGATCAATAGATGGTCATGGTTTCCTGACCATGGACATTGGATGTCGTTGATAACGGGATCACATCATTAGGAGAATGATGTGATGGACAAGACCCAATCCTAAGCATAGCACAAGATCGTGTAGTTCGTCTGCTAGAGCTTTTCTAATGTCAAGTATCATTTCCTTAGACCATGAGATTGTGCAACTCCCGGATACCGTAGGAATGCTTTGGGTGTATCAAACGACACAACGTAACTGGGTGACTATAAAGGTGCACTACAGGTGTCTCCGAAAGTGTTTGTTGGGTTGGCACGAATCGAGACTGGGATTTGTCACTCCGTGTGACGGAGAGGTATCTCTGGGCCCACTCGGTAATACATCATCATAATGAGCTCAATGTGACTAAGGAGTTAGTCACGGGATCATGTGTTACGTAACGAGTAAAGAGACTTGCCGGTAACGAGATTGAACAAGGTATAGGGATACCGACGATCGAATCTCGGGCAAGTAACATACCGATGGACAAAGGGAACTGTATACGGGATTAATTGAATCCCCGACATCGTGGTTCATCTGATGAGATCATCGTGGAACATGTGGGAGCCAATATGGGTATCCAGATCCCGCTATTGGTTATTGGCCGGAGAGGTGTCTCGGTCATGACTGCATGGTTCCCGAACCCGTAGGGTCTACACACTTAAGGTTCGGTGACGCTAGAGTTGTAATGGGAATTGTATGTGGTTACCGAAAGTTGTTCGGAGTCCCGGATGAGATCCCGGACGTCACGAGGAGTTCCGGAATGGTCCGGAGGTGAAGATTTATGTATGAGAAGTCCAATTTCAGTCACCGGAAAGGTTTCGGGGTTTATCGGTATTGTACCGGGACCACCGAAGGGGTTCCGGGGGTCCACCGGGAGGGTCCACCTGCCCCGGAGGACCTAATGGGTTGTAGTTCGGTGGGAACCAGCCCCTTAGTGGGCTGCTGCGCCCCCCCCCAAGGGCCCAAGGCGCCTAGGGTTGGAAACCCTAGGGGGGGCGCCGCCCCCCCAAGGGCCCAAGGCGCCTAGGGTTGGAAACCCTAGTTGGGCCAGCGCCCCCCCCTCTAGATGGATCTAGGGGGGCCGGCCCCCTCTCCCCTTCCCCCTATAAATAGTGGGGGTGGGAGGGCAGCCGCACACCCTTCCCTTGGCGCAGCCCTTCCCCCTTCCTACACCTCCTCCTCCTCCGTAGCGCTTAGCGAAGCTCTGCCGGAGAACCACGAGCTCCACCGCCACCACGCCGTCGTGCTGCCGGAGCTCTCCCTCAACTTCTCCTTCCCCCCTTGCTGGATCAAGAAGGAGGAGACGTCCCCGGGCTGTACGTGTGTTGCACGCGGAGGCGCCGTCCGTTCGGCGCTTGGATCGGATCTTCCGCGATTTGAATCGCCGCGAGTACGACTCCATCAACCGCGTTCTTTGTAACGCTTCCGCTTAGCATCTTCAAGGGTATGAAGATGCACTCCCTCTCTCTCTCGTTGCTAGCATCTCCTAGATTGATCTTGGTGACACGTAGGAAAATTTTGAATTATTACTACGTTCCCCAACAGTGGTATCAGAGCTAGGTCTATGCGTAGATTCTATGCACGAGTAGAACACAACTAGTTATGGGCGATGATTTGGTCAATTTGCTTGCCGTTACTAGTCCTATCTTGATTCGGCGGCATTGTGGGATGAAGTGGCCCGGACCGACTTTACACGTACGCTTACGTGAGACTGGTTCCACCGCCTAACATGCACTTGTTGCATAAGGTGGCTAGCGGGTGTCTGTCTCTCCCACTTTAGTCGGATCGGATTCGATGAAGAGGGTCCTTATGAAGGGTAAATAGCAATTGGCATATCACCGTTGTGGCTCTTGCGTAGGTAAGAAACGTTCTTGCTAGAAACCCATAGCAGCCACGTAAAACTTGCAACAACAATTAGAGGACGTCTAACTTGTTTTTGCAGGGTATGCTATGTGATGTGATATGGCCAAAAGGATGTGATGAAATATATGTGATGTATGAGATTGATCATGTTCTTGTAATAGGAATCACGACTTGCATGTCGATGGGTATGACAACCGGCAGGAGCCATAGGAGTTGTCTTAATTTATTGTATGACATGCGTGTCAATTAAAAACGCCATGTAATTACTTTACTTTATTGCTAACCGTTAGCCATAGTAGTAGAAGTAATAGTTGGCGAGACAACTTCATGAAGACACGATGATGGAGATCATGATGATGGAGATCATGGTGTCGTGCCGGTGACGATGGTGATCATGCCGTGCCCCGAAGATGGAGATCAAAGGCGCAAGATGATATTGGCCATATCATGTCACTTTATGATTTGCATGTGATGTTTATCATGTTTTTACATCTTATTTGCTTAGAACGACGGTAGCATAAATAAGATGACCCCTCACTAAAATTTGAAGAAATGTGTTCCCCCTAAGTGTGCACCGTTGCGAAGGATCGTTGTTTCGAAGCACCACATGATGATCGAGTGTGATAGATTCTAACGTTCGCATACAACGGGTGTAAGCCAGATTTACAGACGCGAAACACTTAGGTTGACTTGACGAGCCTAGCATGTACAGACATGGCCTCGGAACACGAGAGACCGAAAGGTCGAACATGAGTCGTATAGTAGATGCGATCAACATGGAAATGTTCACCATTGATGACTAGTCCGTCTCACGTGATGATCGGACACGGCCTAGTCGATATGGATCATGTATCACTTAGATGACTAGAGGGATGTCTATCTGAGTGGGAGTTCATTAAATAATTTGATTAGATGAACTTAATTATCATGAACTTAGTCTAAAATTGTCTTTACAATCTATCTTGTAGATCCAATGGCCCACGCTAATGTTGCCCTCAACTTCAACGCGTTCCTAGAGAAAACCAAGCTGAAAGACGATGGAAGCAACTATACGGACTGGGTCCGTAACTTGAGGATCATCCTCATAGCTTCCAAGAAAGCATATGTCCTTGATGCACCGCTAGGTGACGCACCCATTTTCCCAGCAACTCAAGACGTTATGAACGCCTGGCAGTCGCGTAGTGATGATTACTCCCTGGTTCAGTGCGGCATGCTTTACAGCTTAGAACCGGGGCTCCAAAAGCGTTTTGAGCAACACGGAGCATATGAGATGTTCCAAGAGCTGAGAATGGTTTTCCAAGCTCATGCCCGGGTCGAGAGATATGAAGTCTCCGACAAGTTCTTCAGTTGTAAGATGGAGGAAAATAGTTCTGTCAGCGAGCACATACTCAAAATGTCTGGGTTGCACAACCGCTTGTCTCAGCTGGGAGTTAATCTTCCAGAGGACTCGGTTATTGACAGAATCCTCCAGTCACTTCCACCTAGCTACAAGAGCTTTGTGATGAACTACAATATGCAAGGGATGGAGAAGTCCATTCCTAAGTTATATTCGATGCTGAAATCAGCGGAGGTGGAAATCAAAAAGGAACATCAAGTGTTGATGGTGAATAAGACCACTAGTTTCAAGAAAGGCAAGGGTAAGAAGAACTTAAAGAAGGACGGCAAAGCAGTTGCCGCGCCCGGTAAATCAGTTGTTGGGAAGAAGCCCAAGAATGGACCCAAGCCTGAGACTGAGTGCTTTTATTGCAAGGGAACCGGTCACTGGAAGCGGAACTGCCCCAAGTACTTAGCAGATAAGAAGGCTGGCAACGTCAAAGGTATATATGATATACATGTTATTGATGTGTACCTTACCAGTGCTCGTAGTAGCTCCTGGGTATTTGATACCGGTGCGGTTGATCACATTTGTAACTCAAAACAGGAGCTGCGGAATAAGCGGAGACTGGCAAAGGACGAGGTGACGATGCGCATCGGGAATGGTTCCAAGGTCGATGTGATCGCCGTCGGCACGCTACCTCTACATCTACCTTCGGGATTAGTTTTAAACCTCAATAATTGTTATTTAGTACCAGCTTTGAGCATGAACATTGTATCTGGATCTCGTTTGATGCGAGATGGCTACTCATTTAAATCCGAGAATAATGGTTGTTCTATTTATATGAGAGATATGTTTTATGGTCATGCCCCGCTGGTCAATGGTTTATTTTTATTGAATCTCGAACGTGATGTTACACATATTCATAGTGTGAATGCCAAATGATGTAAGGTTGATAATGATAGTCCCACATACTTGTGGCACTGCCGCCTTGGTCATATTGGTGTCAAACGCATGAAGAAACTCCATGCAGATGGACTTTTGGAGTCTCTTGATTATGAATCATTTGACACGTGCGAACCATGCCTCATGGGCAAGATGACTAAGACTCCATTCTCCGGAACAATGGAGCGAGCAACCAGCTTGTTGGAAATAATACATACCGATGTATGTGGACCGATGAGCGTTGAGGCTCGCGGTGGCTATCGTTATGTTCTCACCCTCACTGATGACTTAAGCAGATATGGGTATGTCTACTTGATGAAACACAAGTCTGAGACCTTTGAAAAGTTCAAGGAATTCCAGAGTGAGGTAGAGAATCAACGTGACAAGAAAATAAAGTTTTTACGATCTGATCGGGGAGGAGAATATTTGAGTCACGAGTTTGGCACGCACTTAAGGAAATGTGGAATTGTTTCACAACTCACGCCGCCTGGCACACCTCAGCGTAATGGTGTGTCCAAACGTCGTAATCGCACTCTATTGGATATGGTGCGATCTATGATGTCTCTTACTGATTTACCGCTATTATTTTGGGGATATGCATTAGAGACTGACGCATTCACTTTAAATAGGGCACCGTCTAAATCCGTTGAGACGACACCGTATGAATTATGGTTTGGGAAGAAACCTAAGCTATCGTTTCTGAAAGTTTGGGGATGCGATGCATATGTCAAGAAACTTCAACCTGAAAAGCTCGAACCCAAATCGGAAAAGTGCGTCTTCATAGGATACCCTAAGGAAACTATTGGGTATACCTTCTACTTCAGATCCGAAGGCAAGATCTTTGTTGCCAAGAATGGATCCTTTCTAGAGAAAGAGTTTCTCTCGAAAGAAGTAAGTGGGAGGAAAGTAGAACTTGATGAGGTAATTGTACCCCCTCTCGAACCGGAAAGTAGCACAGCGCAGGAGAATGTTTCTATGGTGCCTGCACCGACTAGAGAGGAAGTTAATGATGATGATCATGAAACTTCTGATCAAGTTACTACTGAACTTCATAGGTCCACGAGGACACGTTCCGCACCAGAGTGGTACGGCAACCCTGTCCTGGAAATCATGTTGTTAGACAACGGTGAACCCTCGAACTATGAAGAAGCCATGGCGGGCCCAGATTCCAACAAATGGCTTGAAGCCATGAAATCCGAGATAGGATACATGTATGAGAACAAAGTATGGACTTTGGTGGACTTGCCCGATGATCGGCAAGCCATAGAAAATAAATGGATCTTTAAGAAGAAGACTGACGCGGATGGTAATGTGACCGTCTATAAGGCTCGGCTTGTCGCTAAGGGTTATCGACAAGTTCAAGGAGTTGACTACGATGAGACCTTCTCACCTGTAGCGATGCTGAAGTCCGTCCGAATCATGTTAGCAGTTGCCGCATTTTATGATTATGATATCTGGCAAATGGACGTCAAAACGGCATTCCTTAACGGTTTCCTTAAGGAAGAATTGTATATGATGCAGCCGGAAGGTTTTGTCGATCCTAAGAATGCTGACAAGGTATGCAAGCTCCAGCGCTCCATCTATGGGCTGGTGCAAGCATCTCGGAGTTGGAACATTCGCTTTGATGAGGTGATCAAAGCGTTTGGGTTTATACAGACTTATGGAGAAGCCTGTATTTACAAGAAAGTGAGTGGGAGCTCTGTAGCATTTCTCATTTTATATATGGATGACATATTGTTGATGGGAAATGATATAGAACTTTTGGAAAGCATAAAGGCCTACTTGAATAAGTGTGTTTCAATGAAGGACCTTGGAGAAGCTGCTTACATATTAGGCATCAAGATCTATAGAGATAGATCGAGACGCCTCATTGGTCTTTCACAAAGCACATACCTTGACAAGATATTGAAGAAGTTCAATATGGATCAGTCCAAGAAGGGGTTCTTGCCTGTATTGCAAGGTGTGAGATTGAGCACAGCTCAATGCCCGACCTCGGCAGAAGATAGATAAAAGATGAGTGTCATCCCCTATGCCTCAGCCATAGGCTCTATTATGTATGCCATGCTGTGTACCAGACCTGATGTGAACCTTGCCATAAGTTTGGTAGGGAGGTACCAAAGTGATCCCGGAATGGAACACTGGACAGCGGTCAAGAATATCCTTAAGTACCTGAAAAGGACTAAGGATATGTTTCTCGTTTATGGAGGTGCCGAAGAGCTCGTCGTAAAGGGTTACGTCGATGCTAGCTTCGACACAGATCCGGATGACTCCAAGTCACAAACCGGATACGTGTATATTTTGAATGGTGGGGCAGTCAGCTGGTGCAGTTGCAAGCGTCGTGGCGGCATCTACATGTGAAGCAGAGTACATAGCTGCTTCGGAAGCAGCACAGGAAAGAGTCTGGATGAAGGAGTTCATCACCGACCTAGGAGTGATTCCCAATGCGTCGGGCCCGATGACTCTCTTCTGTGACAACACTGGAGCTATTGCCATTGCCAAGGAGCCCAGGTTTCACAAGAAGACCAAGCACATCAAGCGCCGCTTCAACTCCATTCGTGGTTACATTCAGGATGGAGATATAGATATTTGTAAAGTACATACGGATCTGAATGTCGCAGATCCGTTGACTAAACCTCTTTCACGAGCGAAACATGATCAGCACCAGAACTCTATGGGTGTTCGATTCATCACAATGTAACTAGATTATTGACTCTAGTGCAAGTGGGAGACTGTTGGAAATATGCCCTAGAGGCAATAATAAAATGGTTAATATTATATTTCCTTGTTCATGATAATTGTCTATTGTTCATGCTATAATTGTATTAACCGAAAACCGTAATACATGTGTGAATACATAGACCACACCATGTCCCTAGTGAGCCTCTAGTTGACTAGCTCGTTGATCAATAGATGGTCATGGTTTCCTGACCATGGACATTGGATGTCGTTGATAACGGGATCACATCATTAGGAGAATGATGTGATGGACAAGACCCAATCCTAAGCATAGCACAAGATCGTGTAGTTCGTCTGCTAGAGCTTTTCTAATGTCAAGTATCATTTCCTTAGACCATGAGATTGTGCAACTCCCGGATACCGTAGGAATGCTTTGGGTGTATCAAACGTCACAACGTAACTGGGTGACTATAAAGGTGCACTACAGGTGTCTCCGAAAGTGTTTGTTGGGTTGGCACGAATCGAGACTGGGATTTGTCACTCCGTGTGACGGAGAGGTATCTCTGGGCCCACTCGGTAATACATCATCATAATGAGCTCAATGTGACTAAGGAGTTAGTCACGGGATCATGTGTTACGGAACGAGTAAAGAGACTTGCCGGTAACGAGATTGAACAAGGTATAGGGATACCGACGATCGAATCTCGGGCAAGTAACATACCGATGGACAAAGGGAATTGTATACGGGATTAATTGAATCCCCGACATCGTGGTTCATCCGATGAGATCATCGTGGAACATGTGGGAGCCAATATGGGTATCCAGATCCCGCTATTGGTTATTGGCCGGAGAGGTGTCTCGGTCATGACTGCATGGTTCCCGAACCCGTAGGGTCTACACACTTATGGTTCGGTGACGCTAGAGTTGTAATGGGAATTGTATGTGGTTACCGAAAGTTGTTCGGAGTCCCGGATGAGATCCCGGACGTCACGAGGAGTTCCGGAATGATCCGGAAGTGAAGATTTATATATGGGAAGTCCAATTTCAGTCACCGGAAAGGTTTCGGGGTTTATCGGTCTTGTACCGGGACCACCGAAGGGGTTCCGGGGGTCCACCGGGAGGGTCCACCTGCCCCGGAGGACCTAATGGGTTGTAGTTCGGTGGGAACCAGCCCCTTAGTGGGCTGGTGCGCCCCCCCCCCCAAGGGCCCAAGGCGCCTAGGGTTGGAAACCCTAGGGAGGCCGCCGCCCCCCCAAGGGCCCAAGGCGCCTAGGGTTGGAAACCCTAGGGGGGCCGCCGCCCCCCCCCAAGGGCCCAAGGCGCCTAGGGTTGGAAACCCTAGGCCCCCCCCCTCTAGATGGATCTAGGGGGGCCGGCCCCCTCTCCCCTTCCCCCTATAAATAGTGGGGGTGGGAGGGCAGCCGCACACCCTTCCCTTGGCGCAGCCCTTCCCCCTTCCTACACCTCCTCCTCCTCCGTAGCGCTTAGCGAAGCTCTGCCGGAGAACCACGAGCTCCACCGCCACCACGCCGTCGTGCTGCCGGAGCTCTCCCTCAACTTCTCCTTCCCCCCTTGCTGGATCAAGAAGGAGGAGACGTCCCCGGGCTGTACGTGTGTTGCACGCGGAGGCGCCGTCCGTTCGGCGCTTGGATCGGATCTTCCGCGATTTGAATCGCCGCGAGTACGACTCCATCAACCGCGTTCTTTGTAACGCTTCCGCTTAGCGATCTTCAAGGGTATGAAGATGCACTCCCTCTCTCTCGTTGCTAGCATCTCCTAGATTGATCTTGGTGACACGTAGGAAAATTTTGAATTATTACTACGTTCCCCAACAAAAAGTTTCTAAACTAGCACCACATGTTGGAGGATCCATAACAATATATCTTCTATGCAAATATACCCAAACATAACCATTACGTTGTCTTCCTTGTCCAAATTCAACTATTTGATCAAGGTTGAAAATAATTAATGGGTATTCACAATCATAAAAGATGTCCAAGATAACATATTTGTATGTGAAAGTTCTCTTTCTTGTACTAATCATTCATGAATTGCTTGTATGACCAATATTGTGATTGTCAAACTTTAATAGATTTTACTTTCTAAACCAAATGTGAAACTACTACTAAGCATAAAACACATTGATAATTTCATATTTATGGTATTTCATTCATTACAATTTACTCTTAGGATAAAAGTGAAGCACAAAAGTAAACATCAAACTACTCTCAAAAGATATCAGTGAAGATCAACGAGTAGTCAAACAATCAAGTAGCTATGTGAGGACTCTCTCTCAATAAATATTTTCAGATCTGAGTATTTTATTCAAACAGCAAACAAAACAAAAGACACTCCAAGAATAGCACATATCATGTGAACGAATAAAAACTTAGGATCAACATAGGCTAACCGATGTTTGAAGAGAGGTGGGATGCGTAGCATCCCCAAGCTTAGATGCTTGAGACTTCTTGTAATATTGACTTGGGGAGCCATGGGCATCCCCAAGCTTGAGCTTTTGTATCTCGTTCAATCCTCTCATGTCCCGGTATCACCTAGGTCTCAAAAACTTCATTCACATAAAACTTGAAAAGAACTCGTGAGATAGGTTAGTGCACATAAGAATAAATCAACTCTTTAGGTACTGCCAAGACAAGTTGCATAATAATTTTCAAACATTAGGTAGTGTATACTATAATTTCCAAAATTTATATCTACCAATATAAGCCATGAAAACCCTAGGATAAGTAGATAACTAAACTATGACAGCAATCTATCCAAACAGAACAGTCTGTAGCATTCCATTTACAAAGGGTACTTTTGTGTCGCTAAAATTATGAACATTTATGTAGCGTCCCGACTCAAAATGAGTCAAGCCTCTGTGTGTCAGTGCCATCCCTAGATCAGTATGCCGGCACACACAGTACATCAATGTATATATCAAAGTGCAATCACATGTAATTAACGTAAACTGATATATACCTTAAAATCTCAGCGGAAACAGTCAACGGGAGTGGAGTCCCAATAAACACCAACGGCGGGTTGAGTGTAGACCGTAACCCTGAATCGTACTCTTACATCGTCGTAGAAAAGATATCTGCAACATAAGACGTTGCGGCCGTGTAGGTCAGTACATTGAATGTACCGGCAAGATCACCATAGAAAGAAAATGATAAAAACTATTCTATATGCAAAAGGCTTTGTGGCTCTGTGTCTGAGTTTTTACAGAAAAGCTGGTTTTGTTTTCCCTACAATAAAGGAGTCAAACGGAAAATCACTATAAAATTTGGTTGTTAATGAGATGGTTCCACCAACCAATTCTCATGTCCCAAAAATTATTAATAGACCCACTCATCATAATTTATTAATTGTGTTGAGACTAGCTGATAGTATCATCTCCGGTGCTCATGTTGTCCGTAACCGGGGACACGGCTAATCGATTAGTTTGACACTCTGCAGAGGTTTGTACACTTTACCCGCAAGATTCGATCCCTCTCATTGTGTCCTCGCACGGCCTGGTGTTTAAGAACGAGACGATCGAAACATGGTCTTCCAAAGCGATCCTCCGATAGAAAGTCAGTGCCCATCCAATCCTACTGTTCTTCTACATCTCGTAGCAATCTGACCTACCAGAGTCACGACTAAGGTCAACCAAGCCAGCGCCCATATTGACTTGCGGTTGCACACGTAATCTTTCCGGCCTTGAAGTATCCATCCATCTCTTTGAGCCAGGGTGGCATTCCGTCGGGATGCTCACAAGTAGATACCAGGATTCCCGGGCATAACCATGATAGATATCAGGCTGCCAGATGCATGTCCAATCCACCCAGAGGTATATTGAGTCCTTGAAGTCTTGATCATTATGTAGGTCTTGAAATAATTAACCTCACAACACTCCTGAATCTCACAACCAACCCCGTCTACTAAAGCATACCAAATGTGAAGTAACGTCCCTTCCCGGGCAATGGTAACAGGGTGTTGGGTTTCTCCTACCTCATGATACTACCACAAGTTCAAGCTCAATATCCTATTGTTTGTATGATGGAAAGATTTATTCTAATGCAAATAAAACATAGGTAATTGAAGATGATCAAAGTGAACTTGCTTGTACTGTTGATGAAGATAAATATCGCTCTCAAAAATAACTTGATAGAACTATTCGTCACTCTCTGATGAAAATCTATATAATCAAACATTACACTCATATAAGCAATCATACTAGCAATCAATACTAACAATCAAAAAGCAACACAAAAACCAAACACAAAAGTGTTGTGATGAAGGAAATACTTAAGACAAAAATTAAAACAACAAAACTTCATCAAAACAACCAAGAATAGTTTACCCTACAAACAACCTATTCTCAATAGAAACCAATTCAACAACAAAAAAATACTAAAATAACAGAAAACAAAAATATAAAACAAATAAATAACAGAAAGTATTTTCTCATAAACCTTTATTTAACAAAAGAACTATTTGACAAGTTTTCATTAAACACTATTTATGACCTAACCAAAATTAACCTAGAGTTAAACCACAAACAATTTCAAATATAATACAAATTGCTTCTGGTCTAAACTATGGTTAACAGGATAATAAAACTACAAAACAATTTATAGAAACTATTTTCAAAAAGGAAATCAAACTAGCATTGAAATAAATTTGCAAGTTATGATTTAACTAGAATTGATTTCATGCTATTAAAATAATAAATAACATAAAAATAAAATAGGTTGAAATACTACTACTAACTAACAGAAAACAAAGTATAATCTGTCAACTAATATAAAAGAAAATAATTTAAAACAATTTAAAACAAAAGAAAAAGAAATAAGCCTATAAAGAACTAAAACAGAATCCGTTTTGCTTGAAACCCTAATTTAAAATATTCTAAAAATTCTCAAATTGAACTGGGTGATAAAAATAACTAATGCAAACCAGTAGCAAAAAGAATCACTCAAAATATGTTTTTAAACTCAACTTATCCACAAAACAAGATTTAAATCAAATCTGTTTGAATTAAAATTTAAAAATTTCAAATATGGTCAAACTTGATATCTACAGAAACTAGACACAATTTGTGACGCAAAGCAAAAAAGAATCACTTAAAAATAATTTAAAACGTAAAAGTTAAAGCTATTTTTAAAAACAGAAACAATTATGTTAACTAACACAAAAACAGAAAAAGATAAACTAAACTAACGAAAGGGGGGTCTACGTGGCGCACTGTGAGTGGTGGGAGGTGTGCGCGTGTGGGTGCTAGCGAGTGAACGTTCACAAAATAAAATAAAAATGATTCGGCTAAAGTTAGGTGGAGAAAACCGGTCGGTTTATTTAAAAAGAACCGAAAGGGTATGCTGCTTCTAATCGGGGCCATTCCTCTAAGATCTGACGGAGGAGAGAGGAGGTGGTGCTCACAGCGTTGGAGATGAGGTCCGGTGAGGTCGACGTCGACGGCAGGGGCTCGGGTGTTGACGCGGCGGTCACTCCAGTGGTCCTCGTCGACGGCGGAGTAGTCCGTTCGAAGGAGGGCGAAGCTCCGCGTCCGCGGGTGGGCTCGGCGTGGCGAGGCGACGGTCGGGCGGAGCAGGGGGTCGGGGAAGGTGCGGTGGTGGTCGGGTGGACTCCTGCGAGGTGGCTAGGGCGCTCTGGAGGACGAGCTCGGTTGAGGTTGGCAAAAACGGGGTGCGGAGGGCCGTGGGAAGATATAGGCGGGGCCCGGGCGAAGCTTTGGCAAGGGAAGATCGGATCCGAGGCAGAATGGAAAGCTCCGGCAAGATCTCCTCGGAAGGAAAGGGATGAGCGAGAGGAGGAAGGCGACTGCAGGGATTGTGCGAGCGGTCGGGTGGGGTCCACTGTCAGCGCGGGTGAGGGGATCCGATCGGATCGGATGGCCGATCTGATGCCATATCGGCTCAGCGGCTGCCTGGTGGGCTAGTTGGGCCGGCCTGGCTGGTTCGGCCTGTGCAGGTAAGTGGCTTCGGCTGTTTTTTTTAATGTTTTTTTTATATATATAAAAACAGAGACAAAAACTAAAATAGAAGAAAAACTAAAATACTTTTATATAGACATATTATATATCAAAATGACCAGAAAAAGAAATCCTACAACTTGAACATATTTTAAGAGTCAAACAAAAATCTGACAAAATCAAATAATTCAAACAGTGCTACTGTTGAATTAAAAATGCAATAAAGATATTTTAAAAATACCAAAATGATTTCAAATTCATCTTTCTCCATTTTTCTATTGAAGGGAATCATTTTACCCTATTTTCCTTATATATATTTTTGGAGAAAAATAAAGTTGAAAACCACTTCAAAAATTGCTTTTGAAACCTAATATGAAATATTTTCAAAATAGTCTTCTGAGTTTTATAAGTTCAAATATAATTCAAATGGCCCCTGGTTTGGAGTGTCATATTGCTCCTCTCAAGATTTTGAATTTAGGTAAGGGAATTTGAATTCATTCAAACTTTGAAATAGAACCAAATATGAAATGGATTCCAACCAGAAAATTTTCAATAGTTTTTGCAAATCCAAAAGTTCAAATTCATCATTTGAAAAAGTCATGTCATCTTCTCTCAAGATTTGTATTGGATGAAATTTGAATTCAAAGACAAGGGGAAAGTCATTTTATTCCCTCTCATTCAATGTTTCAAAAAGTTTCAAATTTCACTCAATTTCAATCACTCAATCAATCAAACAATCATTCTAGTGATTAATATAACATTCCAAATTTTGGAATGTTACAAACCTACCACACTTAAAATGAATCTCGTCCTCGAGATTGGAAAGGGCTAGAAAGAAAAGGTTAGGGTTTGGGGGTCTTCTAACAAATCCATTGACCGGAAAGTGTGGGGGCTACCACACTTAAAATGAGAGTTACTGGTCCCTCAATATCATGACAATCCTCAGGGGTCCTTGGCAATATGTGTCTCTTCACATCCTCCATAGTAACTCCTTTGTTGATGTGCTTCCTTTTCAATCAAAATCTTCTGTTCTCATATCAAAGTGTATTTCCTCCGATACTGGGTCTTCTTAACTGACAGGCCTCGTGACCATTCTAAATAACCTATCGATGATCTCATGGTGGTCTACCATTCGTGGTTATCCTGCAGTGAAATGGGTCTTGGCTTCATCTTCACCGTAAAATTTCTTATGTGTGACAACAACTGCCATGTTCAAGGGGTCTTCATCATACCATTCTAAGGCTTAAACAAAAGCTTCAAAGATCGTCGTCTCTTTACTATGGGTAAGTCTCTCAGATTTTCCATTCCGAATAGCAAGAGAAATGATAAGAGTAAGTCGTCATGGTGATCAATCCATTCCGCACCCAAATCATTGCCTTGTATAAGGTTTAGCGAATCTCGTAATCTAACACTTGGGCATTCTCACAAGCATTGCAGAATTTCTCTTGTCCACGAACGAAGTTCGGTTAAATCCATTGATTCTGCAAGCTGAACAAAACATCTATCGTTTATTCACATCTCTCAGGGTTTCGTATCCTCCTAGGAAAACGTCTGCTGTCGAGTCAAAGCTTCTTCCAAGTTCTTCCTTCATAAAGGTAGTGCTTGATCCTTTTCAATCATGAGGTCTGTGAGTTGTGGGCTCACTTGAATACTTGTACCGCTTTAACTCACCCTTGGGGTTACTAGCATTTCATATTCCAACATTACCTTCAATCCATTCCATCATACCCTTGACGTAATGAAAATAAAATCACAGGCTTATTCTTGATACAGACTCCACTTTGTGGAACTCATTTTCCTTTCCATTGGTTTGTTTTACCAATACAGGTGTTGGTTCATCATATTCATTCCTTCATTTCATCCTTATTTTATTCTCAAAACTCCAACTTCAAAAGTGCTTTATTACAAATGTTGTCATCCACATAGCTTGATATGGTCCAGCATTTCTTCACCTGTATTCATTGTGTCCAGACTCCTTGGCATGAAAGGTACATTCTTTTTCCTTGGATCTTGTGGTTTTTACCGGTTACTACCACACTTAAAATGAAACGTACACATGCATGCATAGACCATATTTTCTCATATCCTCGAAAATGGTCAGAGATCTTGTTTATAGAGTACAACTCATGCAATTTAACATTGGGAATCAAGACACAATGAATTCTTATTGATTCATGAAGTTATTACAATACTCTGAGACTTCCATTACATCGTTCAACTCCATATGAAAAATAAGAGTGCTTCCCACTACACATATTACATTCCTTATTCCAATACCCAACATCTCAATTACTCGCTACAAGCTTCCTTCTTGTCTGAATATTCCCTGGCAAAATGTCCTGCTTCCCTGCAGCGTAAACAAATGACTTCCGACTCGTCTTGGGGCTTCTTTGTGATTTCGTAATTTCCTTGGTTCTTGGCTTCCTTTCTGGGCATTTACTGGCGTAGTGACCTATGTTCTTACACTCAAAACTGGTAATATGACTCTTATCCTTTGTTGGGTTTGGGTTGTTCTGGGAATACACGCTCTTTCTCTTCCTCGTCTTCTTCATTCTGATAAATCCTTCTATTTCATGTGGATCAATCTCCACTTTTTCTATCAGGAAGTCTCCCAGATTCTCTTGGCTTTCCTTCGTACAATCTTGTGAAAAATGTCCTTGTTCTCCACACGAGTAGCAGGCATTGGAGAAAAATCTGGTTAGACCTTGTCCATCAGGGTCTTCAACATCTTCCTTCATCATAGGTTCTTCTAAAATCTTCTTGAAGGTTTCCTTCATTGCTTCTTTCCGCTGCTTGACAACTTGTTGTACCTTGGGGTAAATGTGACACTGAGCCGGGTAGTGGGTGGTTCCTTCACACAAGAAACAAGTCACCAGACTAGTTGGGCATTCCTTAGCTGGGTGTTTTTCTTCACAATGAGGGCATCCATCCTTGTGTTCTTCATGGGTGTGTCCTATTTCTCCACATATTTTGCATGCACAAGGCTTCTTCACTTCACGATCACAGGGCTTCTGTATGGGATGAGACTTAAGTAGAATCGTCTTGAGTTCTTCCCAAGTATTTGCTCCACTCCATCCTTGTATAGCTTGATGTATCTCTTACCATGTTGCAGCACCTTGTCTGAGGCGTCGTAAGGTGTATGGAACCATATACTCTCCTTCAATACGGTATTCCTTCATGCGATCTGCCATGTTCTGTACCCACTGTGCTACCTCCAGTTGTGTCATTGGTCTGGAGAATGCAGGTCCATCTTCATTCACCATCTATTGGGTCCAAGGGTTTTTGGGATGAGATACGGGAGAGAGATGGAGGGAGATACACACAATACAAACAATAGTTTTTTTGAAATAGGTTTTATTTGTGACTGTCGAAAAATACACACAAATGGCAGCTCACGAATCATCGTATCTAACGTGAGTATACAACAGGGGTGGTGGTCCTCTAAAGGTCATATAGAAATAATTCAAGGTCTTTGAATTCTTCGGGTCATTAAAGTCTTCAACTGGTGTAGCTTCAATTTTGGTTGTATAGGGTAAGCCTCCTTTCACTCTGAGTTTGTTACGATTGTCCGATATCTTGTCCTTCTCGGAGTGGTCTTAGTTGATTCTTCATGTGGTCAAAGGGACAAGGGTATTGTCTAACTATTTGGGGTAAGGGGAATATTTGATGAAACTCAGAAGGATAAGAAGTAAAAGATCTTTTTGGAAATAAAGTTTGAGAGATATCCTGTCCTATGGGCTTTCCGGTTTTCTAGGGTCACGTCCTACAGTCAACATGTGTTCTGATACCATTTCTGTAGCATCCCGATTCAAAACGAGTCAACCTCTGTGTGTCAGTGCCATCCCTGGATCAGTATGCTGGCACACACAGTACATCAATGTATATATCAAAGTGCAATCACAAGTAATTAACGTAAACTGATATATACCTTAAAATCTCAGCAGAAACAGTCAATGGGAGTGGAGTCCCAATAAACACCAACGGCAGGTTGAGTGTAGACCGTAACCCTGAATCGTACTCTTACATCGTCGTAGAAAAGATATCTGCAACATAAGACGTTGCAGCCGTGAAGGTCAGTACATTGAATGTACCAGCAAGATCACCATAGAAAGAAAATGATAGAAACTATTCTATATGCAAAAGGCTTTGTGGCTCTGTGTCTGAGTTTTGCAGAAAAGCTAGTTTTATTTTCCCAACAATAAAGGAGTCAAACGAAAAATCACTATAAAAGTTGGTTGTTAATGAGATGGTTCCACCAACCAATTCTCATGTCCCAAAAATTATTAATAGACCCACTCATCATAATTTATTAATTGTGTTGAGACTGGCTGATAGTATCATCTCCGGTGCTCATGTTGTCTGTAACCGGGGACACGGCTAATCGATTAGTTTGACACTCTGCAGAGGTTTGTACACTTTACCCGCAAGATTCGATCCCTCTCGTTGTGTCCTCGCATGGCCTGGTGTTTCAGAATGACACGATCGAAACATGGTCTTCCAAAGCGATCCTCCGATAGAAAGTCAGTGCCCATCCAATCCTACCGTTCTTCTACATCTCGTAGCAATCTGATCTACCAGAGTCACGACTAAGGTCAACCAAGCCAGAGCCCATATTGACTTGCGGTTGCACACGTAAGCTTTCCGGCCTTGAAGTATCCATCCATATCTTTGAGCCTGGGTGGCATTCCGTCGGGATGATCACAACTATATACCAGGATTCCCGGGCATTACCATGATAGATATCAGGCTGCCAGATGCATGTCCAATCCACCCAGAGGTATATTGAGTCCTTGAAGTCTTGAAGTCTTGATCATTATGTAGGTCTTGAAATAATTAACCTCACAACACTCCTGAATCTCACAACCAACCCCGTCTACTAAAGCGTAGCAAATGTGAAGTAACGTCCCTTCCAGGGCAATGGTAATAGGGTGTTGGGTTTCTCCTACCTCATGATACTACCACAAGTTAAAGCTCAATATCCTACTGGATGTATGATGGAAAGATTTATTCTAATGCAAATAAAACATAGGTAATGTACGATGATCAAAGTGAACTTGCATGTACAGTTGATGAAGATAAATATCGCTCTCAGAAATAACTTGATAGAACTATTCGTCACTCTCCGGTGAAAATCTATATAATCAAACATTGCACTCATATAAGCAATCATACTAGCAATCAATACTAACAATCAAAAAGCAACACAAAAACCAAACACAAAAGTGTTGTGATGAAGGAAATACTTAAGACAAAAATTAAAACAACAAAACTTCATCAAAACAACCAAGAATAGTTTTCCCTACAAACAACCTATTCTCAATAGTAACCAATTCAACAACAAAAATATACTAAATAACAGAAAACAAAAATATAAAACAAATAAATAACAGAAAGTATTTTCTCATAAACGTTTATTTAACAAAAGAACTATTTGACAAGTTTTCATTAAACACTTTTTATGACCTAACCAAAATTAACCTAGAGTTAAACCACAAACAATTTCAAATATAATACAAATTGCTTCTGGTCTAAACTATGGTTAACAGAATAATAAAACTACAAATCAATTTATAGAAACTATTTTCAAAAAGGAAATCAAACTAGCATTGAAATCAATTTGCAAGTTATGATTTAACTAGAATTGATTTCATGCTATTAAAATAATAAATAACATAAAAATAAACTTGGTTGAAATACTACTGCTAACTAAGAAAAAACAAAGTATAATCTGTCAACTAATATAAAAGAAAATAATTTATAACAATTTAAAAGAAAAGAAAAAGAAATAAACCTATAAAGAACTAAAACAGAATCTGTTTTTCTTGAAACCCTATTTTCAAATATTCTAAAAATTCTCAAATTGAACAGGGTGATAAAAATAACTAATACAAACCACTAGCAAAAAGAATCACTCAAAAATATGTTTTTAAACTCAAGTTATCCACAAAACAAGATTTAAATCAAATCTGTTTGAATTCAAATTTAAAATTTTCAAATATGGTCAAACTTGATATCTACAGAAACTAGACACAATTTGTGACACAAAGCAAAAAATAATCACTCAAAAATAATTTAAAACGTAAAAGTTAAAGCTATTTTTAAAATCTGAAACAATTCTGTTAACTAACACAAAAACAGAAAAAGATAAACTAAACTAACAAAAGGGGGGTCTACGTGGCGCACTGTGAGTGGTGGGAGGTGTGCACGCGTCGGCTAAAGTTAGGTGGAGAAAACCAGTCGGTTTATTTAAAAAGAACTGAAAGGGTATGCTGCTTCTAATCGGGGCCGTTCCTCTAAGATCTGACGGAGGAGAGAGGAGGTGGTGCTCACAGCGTTGGAGATGAGGTTCGGTGAAGTCGACATCGACGGCAGGGGCTCGGGTGTTGACGTGGCGGTCGCTCCAGCAGTCCTCGTCGACGGCGGAGTAGTCCATTCGAAGGAGGGCGAAGCTCCGCGTCCGCGGGTGGGCTCGGCGTGGCGAGGCGACGGTCGGGCGGAGCAGGGGGTCGGGGAAGGTGCGGTGGTGGTCGGGTGGACTCCAACGAGGTGGCTAGGGCGCTCTGGAGGACGAGCTCGGTTGAGGTTTGCAAAAACGGGGTGCGGAGGGCCGTGGGAATATATAGGCGGGGCCCGGGCGAAGCTTTGGCAAGGGAAGATCGGATACGAGGCAGAACGGAATGCTTCGGCGAGATCTCCTCGGAAGGAAAGGGATGAGCGAGAGGAGGAAGGCGACTGCGGGGATTGTGTGAGCGGTCGGGTGGGGTCCACTGTCAGTGGGGGTGAGGGGATCCGATCGGATCGGATGGCCGATCTGATGCCATATTGGCTCGGCGGCTGCCTGGTGGGCTAGTTGGGCCGGCCTGGCTGGTTCGGCCTGTGCAGGTAAGTGGCTTCGGCCATTTTTTTATTGTTTTTTATATATATATATATATATATATATATATATATATATATATATATATATATATATATATATATATATATATATATATATAAACAGAGACAAAAACTAAAATAGAAGAAAAACTAAAATACTTTTATATAGACATATTATATATCAAAATGACCAGAAAAAGAAATCCTAAAACTTGAACATATTTTAAGAGTCAAAAAAAATCTGACAAAATCAAATAACTCAAACAGTGCTACTGTTGAATTAAAAATGCAATAAAGATATTTTAAAAATACCAAAATGATTTCAAATTCATCTATCTCCATTTTTCTATTGAAGGGAATCATTTTACCCTAGTTTCCTTATATATATATTTTTGGAGAAAAATAAATTTGAAAACCACTTCAAAAATTGCTTTTGAAACCTAATATGAAATATTTTCAAAATAGTCTTCTGAGTTTTATAAGTTCAAATATAATTCAAATGGCCCCTGGTTTGGAGTGTCATATTGCTCCTCTCAAGATTTTGAATTTAGGTAAGGGGATTTGAATTCATTCAAACTTTGAAATAGAACCAAATATGAAATGGATTCCAACCAGAAATTTTCAATAGTTTTTGCAAATCCAAAAGTTCAAATCCATCATTTGAAAAAGTCATGTCATCTTCTCTCAAGATTTATATTGGATGAAATTTGAATTCAAAGACAAGGGGAAAGTCATTTTATTCCCTCTCATTCAATGTTTCAAAAAGTTTCAAATTTCACTCAATTTCAATCACTCAATCAATCAAACAATCATTCTAGTGATTACTATAACATTCCAAATTTTGGGATGTTACAATTTAGGACATAATAAAGAATTAATATGACAATAATGTGTAAAAATTTCAGAAACTTTCCATGTTCCAATAAAATATGAATATTTAAACACTACAGGAAACGTTTCTTTTTTTACACAACACATATCAAACATGTAATTCAAGCATCCTAAAAGGCAATTCTTGGAAATTTTTATTGAAAAACAAGATTATATATAACAGCAGGCAAAGTTTAACAAAATAAAATGATGCTCCAAGCAAAACTCATATTATGTGACGAATAAAAATGTAGCTCCAAGTAAGATATACCGATAGTGTTGAAGACGAAAGAGGGGATGCCTTCCGGGGCATCCCCAAGCTTAGACGCTTGAGTCTTACTTATATATTACCTTGGAGTTCCTTGGGAATCCGCAAGCTTAGGGTTTTGCCTCTCCTTATTCTCCTCATATCGGTATCTCGCCTAAAACTTGAAAACTTCAATCACACAAAACTTAACGGAACTTCGTGAGATGGGTTAGTGTAATAAAGATAGATCATTCACTTAGGTACTGTCAAGACAAGATTAATAATTGTTCTCACATAATACCTACTATATTATATCATTCCCATAATTTACATCACTAAATATAAGCTATGGAAACACTAAAACAAGCAAACTATGCATGCAAAATAGAATTTGTCAAAAATAGAATAGTCTGTGAAGATCTGAATGAAATCCATAATTCCCTATCCCTAAAAATTCTGACATATTAGGACAACGCACAGGATTTGCATAGAAAAACTTTGTAAAAATTTCAGAATTTTTTGACTCTCTAGTAAAATAATAGAAATTCTGCACTGGACGTAAAAGTTTCTGTTTTTGCACAGACTCAAACTAAGAAGTATCCACACTATCCCAAAGGCTTTACTTGGTACTTTATTGAAATAAAAGACACAAAACATGATTACTACAGTATCTTAATCATGTGAACACACAAAAACAGAAAGTAGAAATATTGGGTTGTCTCCCAACAAGCACTTTTTTAAAGCCTTTTAGCTAGGCATGATGATTTCAATGATGCTCATATAGGAATAGTATTTGAAACATGCAAAAGAGCATCATGCATCACATTACAAGCACATTTAAGTCTAACCCAATTCATCTGCATAGGGATTTTGCAAGCAAAGAATTTATTGTAGCAAGAATCAACTTGCATAGGAAGGCAAAACAAGCTAAACTTCAAATTCTGATCTCATAGAGAGGAAACTTGATATTATTGCAATTCCTACAAGCATATGTTCCTCCCTCATAATAATTTTCAGAGGCATCATGAATGAATTCAACAATATAACTATCACATAAATCATTCTTTTCATGATCCACAAGCATAGAAAATTTATTACTCTCCACATAAACAATTTTCTTCTAATTCATTGTAGTGGGAGCAAACTCAACAAAATAACTATCATGAGATACATGATTGACATAACCAAATTGAAAATTAAAATCATGATGACAAGTTTCATAGTTATCATTATTCTTTATAGCATACATCTCATCATCATAATACATTTGCTCATCAAAACTTGGGGGACTAAAAATATCATCTTCATCAAACATAGCATCCCCAAGCTTGTGGCTTTGCATATCATTAGCATCAAGGATATTCATAGAATTCATACTAAGAATATTGCTATCATGCTCATCATTCAAGGAATTCTCATTAAGTATTTTCATAAATTCTTCCTCTACCAATTGAGCACAATTTTCCGAACCATCATTTTCATGAAAGACATTAAAAAGACGAATCAATTGAGGCAACCTAAACTCTATTTTTCGTAGTTTTACTTTTATAATCCAAACTAGTGATAAACAAGAAACTAAAAGATTTAATTGCAAGATCTAAATATATACCTTGAAGCACTCACCTCGCCGGCAACAGCGCCAGAAAATAGCTTGATGTCTACTACGCAACTTTATTCTTGTAGACTCTGTTGGGCCTCCAAGCGCAGAGTTTTGTAGGACAGTAGAAATTTTCCCTTAAGTGGATGACCTAAGGTTTATCAATCCGTGGGAGGTGTAGGATGAAGATGGTCTCTCTCAAACAACCCTGCAATCAAATACAAGAAATCTCTTGTGTCCCCAGCACACCCAATACAATGGTAAATTGCATAGGTGCACTAGTTCGGCAAAGAGATGGTGATACAAGTGCAATATGGATAGTAGATATAGGTTTTTGTAATATGAAAATATAAAAATAGAAAGGTACCAAGTGGCAACCAGCGAGGAAAACATTGTATAAATGCTTGGAAACAAGGCCTATGGTTCATACTTTCACTAGTGCAATCTCTCAACAATGCTAATATAATAGAATCATATGATCATCCCTCAACGTGCAACAAAGAATCACTCCAAAGTTCATATCTAGCGGAGAACATGAGATGAAATTGTTGTAGGTAGTAGAACCACCTCAAAATTACCCTTTCCAATCAATCTATTGGGCTATTCCTATAGGTGTCACAAACAGCCCTAGAGTTCGTACCAAAATAACACCTGTGATACATATCGATCAACCCTAATGTCACCTAGATAATCCAATGTTACCTCAAGTATCCATGGCTTAAATATTTGACATGCATCAAACAATTTCAGATTCATCATATTCAATCCAACACAAAGAACTTCAAATAGTACCCCACGATTTCTATCGGAGAACGTAGTATGAAAATGTGCAATCAACCCCTATGCATAGATTCCTGAGGTCACCGAAATCCGCAAGTTGATGCCATAACATATATCAAGTGAATCAATAGAATACCCCAATATCACTATGGGTATCGCATGCAAGGCATACATCAAGTGTTCTCAAACCCAAAGTATTCAATCCGACACAACGAGATCTCAAAGGGAAAGATTCAATTCATCACAACAAGATAGCAAGGGAAGAGCACGATATGATCCAACTATATTGACAAAGCCCATGATACATCAAGATCGTGCCATCTCAAGAACACAAGAGAGAGAGAGAGAGAGAGAGAGAGAGAGAGATTAAACACATAGCTACTGGTACATACCCTCAGCCCCGAGGGTGAACTACTCCCTCCTCGCCATGGCGTCCGCCGGGATGATGAAATGGCCACCGATGATGATTTCCCTCTCCGGCAGGGTACTTGAAAAGCTTCAGATGGGTTTTTCTTCGATACAGAGAGTTGCGCAGCCGAGGAGAAGTTCTAGGTTAATTTCTGAAGGTTTCTGTATATATATAGGATTTTTCAGTGTTGGAATCACGCCAGCCGGAGCCACGTGGGCCCACAAGCTATCAGGGCATGCCCAGGGTGGTGGGCGCGCCCTGTTGGCTTATGACCCGCGGGTGGCTCCCCTCCAGTGGTTCTTCGCTCTAGTATTTCTTATTTTCTCTAGAAAAATCATAAAAAAGTTTCGGGCGGTTTTGAGAACTTTTATTTTCTACACAAAAACAACACCGCGGTAATTCTGCTGAAAACAACGTCAGTCCGGGTTAGTTCTAAATAAATCATATAAAGTGCATCAAAACCATATAAAAGTATTGTAAACATTGGCAAACATGGCATGAATACTTCATAAATTATCGATACGTTGGAGGCGTATCAAGGATATAACGACGGGGTCTAAACATATTGCCTGTCTTACTTTGTCTACATCATGTCATATTGCTTAATGCGTTACTCTGTTTGTCATGAACTTAGTACTATAGATGCAAAATCATTTCGGTCGATTGCTGGAGTAATATTAGTAGATGCAGAATCGTTTCGGTCTACTTGTCATGGACGTGATGCCTATATACATTATCATTGCCATGAATAATATCATAAATATGTGCTTTTCTATCAATTGTCCAACAGTAATTTGTCTACCCACCGTATGCTATGCGTTCGAGAGAGAAGCCTCTGGTGAAAACTATGGCCCCCGGGTCTATTTTAATCATATTGCTAAAACCCTAATGACCTTGTTGCAACTATTTACCTTTTATTTCTTTTTTACTTTTTATATATCTATCACTATCAGAAGTAATCCTTGCAAGTAACGAGGTCAAGGGGCTTGACAACCCTCCTGCCCATGTTGGGTGCAAGTGTTTGGTTTTGTGTGTGTAGGTAATGTTGACGTGAAGTTTTCGTGATTCTTCTACTGGTTCGATAACCTAGGTTCTCACTCAGGGAAATACTTGTCGCTACTATATTGCTTCACCCTTCTTCTTCGGGGAAGAACCCAATGCAGCTCACAAGTTGCAGTTGCTTGTACCATTTATAGCAACCTACTTCATCTCCTATATTTAACTAGGAACAAGTCCTTTTTCATCTCTGATGTACTTAATAATATCAACATTTACCTAGTCAACGAATCCAAGATCAGTTCGATATTTGTTACTAACACTTTAGTACACAAGAAACTTTTGGCTTAATACACTCCATAGCTATTATAATGGGTTCAATTTATCGATATATATTGAATACCTCTTATCTAGTTATTCTTATCAATTGTAATCAGAGACTGATTTTTCCTAATCATCATGCTATCTGACATCGAGAGAAAATGCATTCTCCATTTTAAACATTTTAAAACCTTGTCAATGTATTCAGTATTGGCTGAGCATAATCAGATATCTTGATCTATATTATATACATCTTTGATGACCAATAGTTTGCTCTTGCCTTTTAAACTTTTAGTGACAACATATTTTTAAATTATTATTTTGTGCTTAAGAACTTTATATCACTTCCATTCAATATGTCAATTACATATGAGATTTAGAAATGATATATATAGCTCCCACTAAACTTTGTATATGTATATAAAAAATTCTTCATCATTCTAACATAGTTAAACTCTTTATATATTTCATTAAAATGTTAATTACATCTCCTTGATGCTTGCTTCAAACTATTTTGAAGTTTTGAATACTTATTCTAATAATTTCATATTTGACAAAACTTTCTGGTTGTATCATTCATACGTCCATCCATTTAGGAAACTAGTTTTGTCATCTATCTGTTTTATACCTTTTTATAGGATCAACCAATTCCAAATTCAATTGTTCTATATGAACTCCATCCCGGAGTTAATGGATTTGAGCCATTCCTTTGAGTTGGGCACCTCCATTGCTTCCTTGTAGTGCATTGGTTCATCTTCTTCTAAGATGAATATTTTCCTGTAAATTATTCAAAAAGTTCATTAACCTTTCTCAATCTATGCATTTTAGTTACAAGCTTTAATTAGTATTCCTATGAAGAGCGTAGAAAATTATGGTTTAATTTTGCAAACAATTTCCAGCTTGTTGCTAATCTTTGTAAGAGATTCAACAATCTTGTCTACCTTGCATTGTCCTCCCACTTACTTCTTTGAGAGAAAACTTCTTCTCAAAAAGGTATCCATTCTTATCTGACAAACACTTTTGTCTTTGAACTTTTGGTAGAAGGAATACCCAATAGTCTCCATTGGATGTCATACAAATTTGCAAACAAAAATCTGCTTCGGGATTAGGTTTATTTGGATGTAAACATTTTACATAATAATCTTATAACCCCAAATCTTGAGATGTGAGAAAAATGGGCTTCTACCCATTCCATAACTCATATGGTGTCATCTCAACAGACTATAAAGCAGTGCTTTCTTTAGTGTATTTGTTGTTGTTTCAAGTATACCCATATATCCCAGAATTTTAGTAAATATAGATCATTATAAACTAATTCCACAATTATTCGAGTGTTTTGCTAAACTCATGACTTAGATATATTTCTCCATGATAGAAGAAACTTTCATCTTTCATCATAATGAACATTAACTTCATTTAGATTGTTTTGAACCTTTCAAACATTTCATCTGGAATTTCTTTGAATATTTCAAAATTTCAGATTTATATTCAGTAAATAAATTTACTCAAATCATTATTGAAGTATATTTATTCACCACGCCCTGGTTATCTCATTGGATCATATACATCATTATGTATTTTGTCAACTGATTTGACTTTAACACTTCGTCTACATGGAGATTATTTTAAAATATAACCATGCCATGCCACTAAGTGGTATTTTATCAGTCTTTTTAAGATGTTTAGAATTTTAATGTTATAAATTCTAATTCAAGATTTATGAATAAACAACTACCAACAGAGGTAAATTCAAAAACATATCCTTATAATAACTTGAACAATCATTGTTTAAGACTTATAAGAATATCTGTCGCATAACCCATAACATAATGTTTTACACAACTCCAAAGAAAAATAACTATTATTCGATTCTAAGATAAATCTTGAACATAAACTAAAGGCATGACTTCAACGGACTTGAGCAGCGATCCCATCACTATTTCCAATTTGCATCACGACTTCATTCCTTCTCAACTTGCGAACTTTCTGTATTCCCTACATCGGTTTGCAAATTATAGCTCCCGGTCAGCATCAAATACTCATGACATAGAGGAAATCAACAAGTAGAATAATATTACTTTTGTATAACTTTTATACATTTACCAGAAGAACTGTTCTTCTTCTTATCAGCCAAGTGCTTATTACAGTTGTGCTTCCAGTGTCCTTTCTATTTGCACTAGAAACATTCAGTCTCTTTAGTGGCTCCACCCTTGTTCCTCTTCTGAGACACAGTATAACCGGCACCAGTAGACTTTTTCTTGGAATTACCCTTCTTCTTGAAACTGGCGGTCTTATTGACCATCAACAATTGTTTGTTCTTCTGCATCCTGGCTTCCACAGTTTTGAGCATAGCAAACAACTCGTTTGCACTTTTGTTTATCCCATTCATGTTGTAATTCATGACAAACCCATCGTAAGATGGGGGCTGAAGCAAGAACAATGTTTGTACCGAGTGTTGGAGGAATTCCAAATTCCAGAGAAGCTAGTCTATCAACATAGCCAGCAAGCTTTACTATATGCACACTCATTGATGAACCTTTTGTCATCTTGCACTTAATCAAGGCCTTGGTAATTTCAAAATGTTCGGTCATTGCCTGTTTCTTGTACAAAACTTACAGTGCCCAATTATAAACTGAGTGGTAGACCATTCAAAAAATTTATGCAGCTCAGGGTCCATGCAAGTTAACACGAGGCACTGGATTGACACATAGTCATCACTACGAGCAGCAAAAGCAGCTACTACTTATGGTGGTGCATCCTTTGCGGGAGGATCACCTAGGGGTTGATCCAACATAAACTCCTTCTTAGCACTCCTGAGA
Source organism: Elymus sibiricus (assembly GCA_039707655.1). Taxonomy (NCBI): domain Eukaryota; kingdom Viridiplantae; phylum Streptophyta; class Magnoliopsida; order Poales; family Poaceae; genus Elymus; species Elymus sibiricus. The sequence continues at coordinate 396,294,969 of CM077669.1, read as the reverse complement.
ACGAATATCGGGTTCTGGATCCAATCTGCATAGTTTCCACGATTTGTAGCCAACTTTTCTTTCTCTAACATAGGGGCTAAGTTGAACATATTGCGAGTCATTGATCTACAACGATAAACAAAACTTTATTTAGACATATTTCATTACTAATTTTTAACTATTTATTGAACAAATTTAGTTTTAAGTGCACTGCCACTTAAATCAATTTCTCTCATAATTGATTAGTAAGTGATTCAAGATCCTGATCTTATTCTCATCCATTGATGTGGACATCACAGATGACGAGAACTTTGACTGGTGGGCAATCTTTTGCCGATCATATCTGCATAGGACTCTTGTTCATCTTTCGATGCTTCGTTCTCTGAGCTCAGAACGATTCTGCTAGAACTTCTAGACAATCGAGTGATATTTGCTTGCTAGGTCTGACCAAACGCATCTTACACCTCATGATCCGTTTGTACTCATATGGACATGACACACTCCGGAAAGCTACGTGTTATAGACGGTTGTAACATGATATGTCTCCAACGTATCTACTTTTCCTCACCCTTTTGCCCTTGTTTTGGACTCTAATTTGCATGATTTGAATGAAACTAACCCGGACTGACGCTGTTTTCAGTAGAATTACCATGGTGTTGTTTTTGTGCAGAAATAAAAGTTCTCGGAACGGAACGGAACTTTTTGGAGAATTATTTCAGAATATATAAGAATTATTGGAGCCAAAATCCACCGAAGAGGGGGCCCAGGGTGGCCAGCACCCACCAGGGCGCGCCAGGCCCCCTGGGCGGGCCCTGGTGGGTTGTGCCCACCTCGTGGCCCCACTGACCCTAACTCCGCCACTATAAATTCCTATTTTCGGAGAAAAAAATCAAGGAGAAAGTTTCATTGCGTTTTACGATATGGAGCCATCGCCACCTCCTGTTCTTCATCGGGAGGCCAGATCTAGAGCCCGTCTGGGGCACCGGAGAGGGGAATCTTCGGTCTTCGTCATCACCAACCCTTCTCCATTGCCAATTCCATGATGCTCCCCACCGGGAGTGAGTAATCCCTTCGTAGGCTTGCTGGTCGGTGAGGAGTTGGATGAGATTCATCATGTAATCGAGTTAGTTTTGTTAGGGCTTGATCCCTCGTATCCATTATGTTCTGAGATTGATGTTGCTATGACTTTGCTATGCCTAATGCTTGTCACTAGGGCCCGAGTGCCATGATTTCAGATCTGAACCGTTTATGCTATCACCATTATATCTATGTTCTTGATCCGATCTTGCCTAGTCATATGCACCTATTACGCGTTATGATCCGTAAACCCCATAGTGACAATATTTGGGATACTTTCCGGTGATGACCGTAGTTTGAGGAGTTCATGTATTCACCGTGTGTTAATGCTTTGTTCCGGTTCTCTATTAAAAGGAGGCTTTAATATCCCTTAGTTTCCTTATGGACCCCGCTGCCACGGGAGGGTAGGACAAAAGATGTCATGCAAGTTCTTCTCCATAAGCACGTATGACTATTTACGGAATACATGCCTACATTACATTGATGAACTGGAGCTAGTTTTGTGTCGCCCTAGGTTATGACTGTTACATGACGAATATCATCCAACGAGTTCACCGATCCAGTGCCTACGAGTTTTCCGCTTATTGTTCTTGCTAAGTTACTATTGTTGTTGCTACTGTTCCAACTGCTACAAAACTACTGCTATCACTGTTACCGCTACTGTTACTGCTGCTACTGCTATAAAAACTATCATATTACTGTGCTACTGATCACTTTGTTGTAGATATTTAATATCCAGGTGTGGTTGAATTGACAACTCAGCTGCTAATACTCTCAAATATTCTTTGGCTCCCCTTGTGTCGAATCTATAAATTTGGGTTGAATACTCTACCCTCGAAAACTGTTGTGATCCCCTATACTTGTGGGTTATCAAGACCTTTTTCTAGCACCGTTGCCGGGGAGCATAGCTATATTTGTTTGAGTCACTTGGGATTTATATCAATTGATCAATATGAAGAATCTGAAGGATCCAAAGACCAAGATCGTTCCCTCTAGGACGAGGGGAGGTAAGGAATTGCCATCACACTCTGCACTTAATTCACCTTCTGTTTTGAGTAGACTTGCAACACCACCACATGCTAGTAATCTTGATATGTCGCAAGTTATTGATGATGCTACCTCTGCTATGGATGATGCTATTGATGATTCTAGTACCATGCTTGATGATAATGTGCCACTAGGAGAATTTCTTGATGAACAAATTGCTAGAGCAAAAGAGAATAAAACTGCTGAAACTGATGAGATTGCTGAAACTGATGAAACCCATGAAACTGATGATGACTATGAAACACCTATTAGTCCTAGCTCTCCTAGATTTGAAATGCCTAAGATACCTGAAGGTTATGTTATGGACGAGGAGGTAACTAGAGAAATTCTTTCTTGCAAGGATAGAAACGATGTTAAGAAATTGCTACGCAAGTATAAGGAAAAGACTTTGAATGCTAGAATGAAATGTGATCCTAAGTTTGCTAGTTCACCTATCTTTGTTACCGATAAGGATATGAATTCTCTATCGACCCAGAGTTGATTGCTTTGGTTGAATCTGATCCTTTCCATAGCTATGAAACTGAAACTGTAGTAGCACACCTTACTAAGTTGAATGATATAGCCACCCTCTTTGCTCATGATGAGAAGATTCGCTACTATTACATCCGTAAGTTATTTCTGTTCTCATTAAAGGGTGATGCTAAGACATGGTACAATACTCTTACTCCTGGTTGTGTGCGTAGTCCCCAGGATATGATCTACTACTTCTCTGAAAAATATTTTCCTGCTCATAAGAAACAAGCTGCCTTATAGGAAATATTTAACTTTGTGCAAATTGAAGAAGAGAGTCTCCCACAAGCTTGGGGGAGGCTTCTCCAATTGCTTAATGCTTTGCCTGATCACCCTCTCAAGAAAAATGAAATACTTGATATCTTCTATAATGGACTAACTGATGCTTCTAGGGACTTCCTAGATAGTTGTGCTAGCTGTGTTTTCAGAGAACAAACTATTGAACAAGCTGAGGAATTATTGAATAACATATTGAAGAATTATGATGATTGGACTCTTCCTGAACCACCACCTAAACCCACTCCGAAGAAGAGGGGTATCTTATTTCTCAGTCCTTAAGATATGCAAGAGGCAAAGAAATCCATGAAGGAAAAAGGTATTAAAGCTGAGGATGTCAAGAATTTACAACCTATTGAAGAAATACATGGCCTTGACACACCACCACCTCCACAGGTGGTAGAGGTAAATTCTTTATTGAAGTTTGATGAAGGTGATATCCCTTACAATAAACATCCTAGTCAGTGCTTATATGAGTTTGACAACTATATTATGAAGCAAGATCATTTCAATGCACATGTCCTGAAACAATTGAAATATAATTCTGATATGATTGCTCGCTTGAGTGACTTGCTATTTAGAATCAGTAATGATGTTAGAGGTGTAGGTAGGCATGCCTCTATGGTCCAAACTCAGTTAGAACAAGTTGCTAAATCTCAAATAAGAATTGCTAGATGAAATGAATAATAATATGAATGATTTTGCTGCTAGAGTAGTAAATAGAGGAGGTAGAATAACCCAAGAACCACTTTATCCTGAAGGTCATCCTAAAAGAGTTGAACAAGACTCTCAGAGAATTAATATTGATGCACCTAGTCCTTCTAAGAAGAAAAAGAAAAAGAAAAAGAAAAATGATAGGACTTTGCATACCTCTAGTGAACCTGAGATACAGAAACCTCTTGATAATAATGATGTCTCTATTTCTGATGCTGAAACTCAGTCTGGTAATGAACATTCATCTAGTGATAATGATAATGATAATGATGATGTTCATGAAGGTGCTCAACCTAGCAATGATAAAGAACCAAATAATGATGTTGAAATAGAGCCTGCACCTGATCTTGATAACCCACAATCTAAAAATAAACGTTATGATAAAAAAGATTTTGTGGCTAGGAAACATGGTAAAGAAAGAGAACCATGGGTTCAGAAACCCATGCCCTTTCCACCTAAACCATCTAAGAAGAAAGATGATGAAGAATTTGAGCGCTTTGCTGAAATGATTAGGCCAGTCTTTTTGCGTACCCGCTTAACCGATATCCTAAAGATGGCCCCCTATGCAAAGTATATGAAAGACATCATCACTAATAAAAGAAAGATACCTGAAGCTGAAATATCCACCATGCTTGCTAATTATTCTTTTAAGGATGGAGTACCTAAAAAACTTGGAGATCCGGGAATACCTACTCCTTGCTCCATTAAAAAAACTATATCAAAACTGCTTTGTGTGACTTGGGAGCCGGTGTTAGTGTTATGCCTTTCTCCATATATAAGAGACTTGATTTGAATAAACTCACACCTACTGAAATATCATTGCAAATGGTTGATAAATCAACAGCCATACCTATCGGTATTTGTGAGGACGTGCCCGTTGTTGTTGCAAATGTTACCATCTTAACGGACTTTGTTATTCTTGAGACGCCCGAGGACGACAACATGTCGATTATCCTTGGTAGACCCTTTTTAAATACCGCATGGGCTGTTATTGATTGCAATAAAAGCAAAGTCAGTTTTCATATCAATGGTAATGAGAACACGGTGCACTTTCCGAAGAAACAATTCCAAGTGAATGGTATAAATGTTATTGAAGAATCTCCAACCATCACTATTGGGAGTTTCCAATTACCGCTACCTACTGCCAAAAAGAAATATGATATACTTATTGTAGGGGATATGCACATCCCCATTGAGGTAACTTAGTGTTTTACGAAAGTTCTTCGGTTTCATTCTAATCGGAAGTGGTTGTTAATAAGACTTGATCAACCTTATTAATGGATCATTTTTGAGAGGTATGAAGTCGATGAATCTAGTAAGCACAACTCTCTGCTCCCACCTTTTATTTTCTGTTGTAGTTAGTCAAATAAAATAAAATGCCGTGATTATCCTATTTTCTGTTTTTACCGTGCAATAAAAATGACCCAAAAATAAAAGTTCTCAGAATGTCCTGAAAATTTGACATGATTTTTTCCGAATATTTATGAATTTTTGGTGCAAATAATACCAGAGGGGGGTGCACCTGGTGCCCACAAGACACCAGGGCACACCAGCACCCCCAGGCGCGCCCTGGTGGGTTGTGGCCCCCACGTGGGCCCCCTCACTTATCTCTTTAGCCCACATCATCACCTACCTCCAGAAAAAATTCACCACAGCCACCATTCCCGTGTTCTTGCTCTCAAACCCGCGGATTTTGTTCTCCTAGCTCGAAGCTCCGTTTCTGAAACTGTTTGGAGGGATTGCTACTTGGTATGTGACTCCTCCGTTGCTCCAATTAGTTTTTGATTTAGTGGGTTATATTTAGAGTAATTAGCTACTCTTGGTGCTGCTGTAGATGAGCTTGCATGTTGAATTCTTAGAGTTCTAAGTAGTTTGAATGCTCAATATGGCCTCTATGCATGCTTAGGAGTAGTTGATACCAATCTTACAAAGTTTTGTTGACAAAAATTTTGAGGACTAATTTTTTTTCAGAATTTTTATAGGAATAAGATGAATTTCTTTAGGAAGTATTCCTCCAAGAAAAATGCCAAAGGAGTCATTGGGGAATCATCGGATAGTGACCTTCACACCCCAAGAAGGGCGGAGGTGCGGCCGTGTGAATGGCCGCATGATGCCTTCATGGAGGAGGCCAGATTCCATCAAGAGTTCGCTCAGTTTGTTGCAAACGCTGGGTTGACCGAGTTCTTCGCAGCTAAGTGTGACCAATATCACATCCTTACAAATTCCTTTGTGCAAGGTTTTTATTTTCTGGGGAGGAACAATCCTCCTGAGGTGCAGTTTAATCTTTATGCTGAAACTTACAAAATGCCGCTAACTGACTTCTGCAACATATGCTTGATCCCTTCTGATGGGGAATTGAGAGAACCTAGGCCATCTAAGTTTGAGGATTTTCTCCTCACTTTAACAGTAGGTGAGGATAGAGGCGTGTCGAACGCTACTGCTACCAGCTTGCAGTTTCCCTCGGTGCATTACTTTGCTTTGGTCATCGCTAAGTGTTTAACTGCTAGGGAGAAGGTCATCGCACTCAGTGCCCCTGACCTTGCTATTTTAGGTCGTGCACTTTATGATGATCACACCTTTAGTATGGGGGCTATTATTGCTCGTCGCTTACACCTTAACAAAACTAAGGGAAAGATACATGGTGGTATTTATGCTACTCGCTTAGCGAGACCCTTTAATGTTCAGTTTCGCCCACATGATTATCTCTTGTCCCGAGTTTATCTTGATCACAAGTCGCTACAAGATCACCAATTCCTTGATGTAACTGATTCTCCTCACGACATTCTTTACAACCTAGTATTTAGCAAAGAAACCCATGATATTATTCTGTTGCCTGCACCTGCTTTGTTTGATTCTATTGCCAGGAACGGATACATGATTATGCCAGATGACATTACACCCTACCGGAACAACCTAGCAACTGCTGAGGAGCAGCCATAGTGGTGGGACGCTTAGGTGCCGCCCCCACCTCACTTTGACTTGGGACCGGATGGTTTCTATGGATGGTGATTACCAAGCTAGGCCAAAAGCCAAAGCTTGGGGGAGTACGTATTTCCACCGACATTACATTCATGTTCACACATTTCATTCCAGTTGTCGGTGTTCATACTTTTTCATTGTAATATCCATGCTACATTTGTTTTCTCGCTTTCTTTTCGTGTGTTTGAAAAACTTTGAGAAAACCCAAAAACATTTCCTGCTTCTTTTTAGTTTTTTCTTTCTAGCTTAGTTTAATTGTAGTATCAAAAGAAAACCCAAAAAGATTTCTCGCTTCTTCTTTTGCTTGTTGGGAGTTTTCCAGTGTAAATAGTTTTTCTCGTTTTTGTTTTTCTCTTTAATTAGCTTTCTTCAAGAAAAACTAAAAACTCCAAAAATATTTCAGTGTGTTTCTATGAATTTCTTTTCTTTTTGTTTGAGTCGTACCAAGGAGAAGACCACGATGAAAATGTTGAGTGGCTCTCATAAGCATCATTGTTAATCTAACAAAGAGCCCATTTTACCTTGTCTTCTCCTCTCGAATAAAATGTTTGCAGATTCCAGCTTAGTCCACGGCACTCTTGCACTATTATTATTTTCTTATCATTCGGTCGTGCAAGTGAAAGGCAATGATGACGATACTTGATGAATTGACTGTGGCAGAGAAGAGCGGGTATGAACTCAACTTGTTTTTTTTTTGTAAATATGTTTAACCTAGTATCCCATGATTCAACATATTATGATCAAACATGTTTGCAATGACCATTAGAGATTATAGTTGTTCATGCCATGCTTAAGTAGCTAGGAGTGGATAATGATTTATCTTGGATGTCAACATGCATTAAAATGGTTGTGATGTGGTATGATGATATGGTATCCTCCTCTGAATGTTTCAAGTGGCTTGACTTGGCACATGTTCACGCATGTAGTTGAATCAAAACCAACATAGCCTTCATGATATTTATGTTCATGGTGTCCATATCCTACTCATGCTAGTAGTCAATGTTATTATATGTAATGCATGTTCATGACCGTTTTCGCTCTCTAGCTGGCCACTTCTCAATCTATTTGCTAGCCTTCGCCTGTACTAAGCGGGAATACTGCTTGTGCATCAAAATCCTTAAACCAAGTTATGTCAGATGAGTCCACTATATCTACCTATATGCGGTATTACCCTGCCGTTCCAAGTAAATTTGCATGTGCCACCTCTAAAAATTCAAATAAACATCTGTTTTGTGTGTCTGGACCGCTCATGGAGTGACAGGGGGCGGTCAGTATCTTCTATGCTAAGCGGGTTATTCTCATGATGAGTGTTTATTCACTCGTCCTTACACGAGAGGGGCGGTAATAGGGATTCCCAGTCCTGAAATCAAAAATTAAAAATAATTAAACAAACCTCCCCCAGGAATGTTGTTGGTTTGGATGGTACCCATGGATGCGGCTAGCCGTGGAGTGTGATTGTTGGTGAAGGGGGAGTAAACCTTTACTTCTACCGCTTGGGAACCGCCGCTAATTTGTTTAGCATGGAAGATATTGATAACTCTTGGTCGTGACATTGACAGGAAGGGTGTACCTCCCAAAATTATATCTATCTCTGTTTTAAAACTTGAGCTCTGGCACCTCTGCAAATCCATGCTTCCCTCTGCGAAGGGACTATCTATTTACTTTTATGTTGAGTCATCACCTCCTCAAACAAGCATCAGACCTGAGAGCACTATTGTCATCCTCATGCATTGTATATAGTCGATGTTGGGTGCAGCATGACTGGATATTTTCTACCATGAATTACAATGTTTAGTCGCTGCTTGAACTTTGGAGGTGCTCTGCATTTATGTTGTGCGGTCTCAGAAAGGGCTAGTGAGATACCACTATTGTCATATTGTATCATGATTGTTTTGACAAAGTGTTGGCGTTTGAGATATCTTATTATTTCTCGCTAGTTGCTTATGTTATTGATGTGAGTTAATATAATTTCTAAGAGTTATTGTTGACATGGTTAGTCATAATCTTTGCTAAAAACCTGGGTGCTACTTAAGCATATATATGTAAACAAGAACAAAAGAGTTCGTAAAAGTTTTTCTTTATCACTTTCAGTTTGTCAACTGAATTGCTTGAGGACAAGCAAAGGTTTAAGCTTGGGGGAGTTGATACGTCTCCAACGTATCTACTTTTCCTCACCCTTTTGCCCTTGTTTTGGACTCTAATTTGCATGATTTGAATGAAACTAACCCGGACTGACGCTGTTTTCAGCAGAATTACCATGGTGTTGTTTTTGTGCAGAAATAAAAGTTCTCGGAACGGAACGACACTTTTTGGAGAGTTATTTCAGAATATATAAGAATTATTGGAGCCAAAATCCACCGAAGAAGGGGGCCAGGGTGGCCAGCACCCACCAGGGCGCGCCAGGCCCCCTGGGCGCGCCCTAGTGGGTTGTGCCCACCTCGTGGACCCACTGACCCTAATTCCGCCACTATAAATTCCTATTTTCGAAGAAAAAAATCAAGGAGAAAGTTTCATCGCGTTTTACGATACGGAACCGCAGCCACCTCATGTTCTTCATCGGGAGGCCAGATCTGGAGCCCGTTTGGGGCTCTGGACAAGGGAATCTTTAGTCTTCGTCATCACCAACCCTTCTCCATCGCCAATTCCATGATGCTCCCCACCGGGAGTGAGTAATCCCTTCATAGGCTTGCTAGTCGGTGCGGAGTTGGACGAGATTCATCATGTAATTGAGTTAGTTTTGTTAGGGCTTGATCCCTAGTATCCATTATGTTCTGAGATTGATGTTGCTATGACTTTGCTATGCCTAATGCTTGTCACTAGGGCCCGAGTGCCATGATTTCATGTAACATCCCAAACTTTGGAATGTTATATTATTTAAATTGAATGATTGTTTGATTGATTGAGTGATTGAATTTGAGTGAAAATTTGAAACTTTTAAAAAACTTTTGAATGAGAGGGAATAAAATGACTTTCCCTTGTTTTTGAATTCAAATTTCATCCAATACAAATCAATGAGATAAGATAACATGACTTCTTCAAATCATGGGTTTGAAATTTTGTATTTGCAAAAAACTATTGAAAATTTTCTAGTTAGAATCCATTTCATATTTGACTCCATTTTAAGGTTTGAATGAATTCAAATTCACTTGCCCGAATTCAACGAAAATTTTGAGAGGAGGAACATGACCCTCCAAACCAGGGGTACTTTGTGAAATTTTGAACCATAAAACCCAGGGGGTTATTTGAAAATTATTTGCAAAAGAAATAAAATCAATTTAGGCATTTTCTGAAAAATATTTTTTTAAAACTATTTATTTTGGCCGTGGAAAAATGTTCATCAAGTTTCATTTATTTGTATGATGATTTTGATATATAATACTTCCATATTTGACTTTATATTTATTTCCCTTTTTCAAGTTTACTTTCCTATTTTTAAATAAAAGGAAAACTTTGTATATTTGGAAATGGATCGAGCGGCCCATTTGGAAAGTCCGGCCCAAACCTCCTTCGCCAGATCTGAATCCCTTCGGATCGGCCGCCCGATACCTTTCCTTTCTCTCTCTCTCTCTCTCTCTCTGGCGGTGGACCCCACTGCCCGACCAAATCCCACGCCGGTCTCCTCCTTCCTTTCCCCTCGCCGCACCTTCCTTCGCCGGAGACCGCCTCGGATCCGAGCCGCCACCACAATCCCTTGCCTGTTTTAGCACCCCGAGCCGCCCCTATAAAGCTCAGCCCTCCTGCAACCCCTTCTCGCCCGAATCCCCAACCCCGAGCCCTTTCTCTCACCGGAATCCCTCACCGGAGCTCCGCCACGGCCGTTGCGCCATTGTCGACCCCCTGCTTGCCCTAGCCACTCCCTCGACCACCTGAGCCCACTATCCTCTCCGCCACCCTCACCCGCACCTCCCCGTGCACTCGCCCGAGCTCCAGAGCCATCGGAGCAAGCTCCCCATCGACCACCCAAACACCCTCGCCGCCTCGAAGCTTGCCGTCGTCGCCACCGTCGTCCCCGAGCCACGCCAAGGCCACCAACGTCGCCGTCGCGCTCGTCTGCATCGTCTGGTGCTGACGCCATCGCCGGAGGACCACCGGAGACGTCTTCCCATCGACCTCGCTGCCTCTACCCCACCGAAGCCTCGCCAGAGTTCATCTCCACCTCCTCTGTAAGCCGCCACCGCCCTCCACTGTCCGATCTGTAATCAATGGTGTAGATTAGAACCCACGTACCCCTTCGGTTTAATAAAAAGAACTAACCGTTTTTTTCTGTTATTATTAGCCGAAGCGTTTTCCTATAAACCGTGGCCGTTCGCTCGTTAGCAACCGCGCGCGCACGCCTCTGTCCACTCACAGAGCGCCACGTGGCCTCACCGTTCGTTAGTTAGGATTTTCTTTTCTGTTTTAATTTCAGAAACAGAATAGTTTCTGTTTTTGCAATTTGATTTTCTCCTAGGATTTTTAGAGTTTTCAGTTGATTCTTTTTGCATTGTGTCACAAATTTATTCTAGTTTCTGTGGATATAAAGTTTGGCCATGTTTGAAAATTTAAATTTAAATTCAAATAGATTTGATTCAAATCTTGTTTTGTGAATAACTTGAGTTTAAAAATATATTTTTGAGTGATTCTTTTTGCTACTGGTTTGTATTAGTTATATTTATCACCCTGCTAAATTTGAGATTTTTAGAATATTTTAAATTAGGGTTTCAAGCAAAACAGATTCTGTTTTAGTTCTTTTTAGGTTTAATTCTATTTCTTGTATTTTAATTGTTTTTAAATTGTTTTCTTTTGTATTAGTTGACAAGTTTTAGTTCGTTTTCTGTTAGTTAGCAGTAGTATTTCAACCAAGTTTATTTTTATGTTATTTATTAATTTTTGATAGTATGAAATCAATTCTAGTTTCATAATAACTTGCAAATTGATTTCATTGCTAGTTGATTTCCCATTTGAAAATATTTTTTTATATATATTGTTTTATAAGTTTTACTTTCTGTTAACTTAGTTGTTTTATATTTGTTTCTCTTATTTTAGTATTTTTATTGTTTTTCTTGTTGTTAAGTTTATTAGACAAAAACCTATGTTGTTTGGTGTATTATTTTCATAGTTCTTTAGTTGTTCTTCAAAAGTACTTCTTTTGCTAGTAAAATATTTATTAAAATACTTTTGTCAGATTTACTTTGTTTTTGTTTTGTTGCTATTGAAAATAGATTATTTGTAGGGAAAACTACCTTTGGTTGTTTGATGAAGTTTTGTTGTTTTAACTTTTGTCTTAAGTTTTTTCCTTCATCACAACCCTATTGTGTTTAGTTTTGTGTTGCTTCTTGTTTGATAGTATTGATTGCTAGAAGTGTTTGCTTATGAGTGCAATGTTTGATTATATAGATTTCATCGGAGAGTGACGAATAGTTCTATCAAGTTATTTTCTGAGAGCGATATTATCTTCATCAACCTCACCAGGCAAGTTCACATTGATCATATTTTACCTATGGTTTTTATTGCATTAGTTCAACCTCCTCCACCATTGCATGCAAAGTAGGTACTTGGAAACTTGGTTCTTGAGTAGTATCATGTGGTAGGCACCCGTAAACCCCTTTGTTACTTTGGCCCCGGGAACGTTATTTTAATTTTGCTATGCTTTTAGTAGACGGGGTTTGGTTGAGTGTTTACCATGAGGGTTGTGAGAATTAATTGATGATCAAGACCTCAAGACTTCAAGAATTATTTTCAAGACCTCATGATGCAATATACCTCTGGGTGGATGTTGGTTGAACGGCGCCCTGGAGAAACCAGTGGTTAGCCTAGGTGTTGCTGGAGAAGTGCCAGTATTCACGCGGAAAGGTCCACCCAGGCACAAAGAGATGGATGGATACTTCAAGACCCGAGGCTTACCTGCACAGCCACAAGCCATTATGGGCTCTGGCTTGGTTGGACATCGTGGTGACTCTGGACGGGCGGTGCTACAAGATGTAGAAGAACGGTAGGAATGGATGGGCACCGATAGTGGCTCAGAGGAACCCTTTGAAAGACCATGTTTTGATCATCCAGTTCTCAAACACCTGAAGTGCGAGGACTTCAACGGAGGCGATCAAATCTTGTGGGGAACGTGTGCAAAACTCTGCAGAGTACCAAACCTAATCGATTAGCCGTGTCCACGGTTATGGACAACTTGAGCCAAAGGAACTGAAACTATCAGGAACTCTCGACACAAATAATTATAATGATGAGGGTATTATTGTTAACTTGGGTATTAGAATTGGTTGGTGGAACCTTCTCATTAAACAACCAACCATGTAGTAACAGTTTTGCTTTTGCCCCCTCTCTTGTTGTAGGAAAAATCTGCTTTACGCAAAACTTAAAACTTATAGCCCCACCTGCCAAATATGCATATAGTATAGATGATATTTTTCACCCCCCCTCTTTTGTGACTTGCCGGCATATTCAAAATGCTGACCTACACGGCTGCAACGTCTTATGTTGCAGATACTTTTCTACAACGAGTAAGAGTATGATTCAGGGTTACGGTCTACACTCAACCTGCCGTTGGTGTTTATTGGGACTCCACTCCCGTTGACTATTTCCGCTGACATTTATGAGGTATACATCAGTTTACGTTAATTACATGTGATTGCACTTCGATATATACATTCATGTACTGTGTGTGCCAGCATACTGATCCAGGGATGGCACGGTCACACAGAGGCTTGGCTCGTTTTGATTCGGGACGCTACATTTCAGATCTGAACCGTTTATGCTATCACCATTATATCTATGTTCTTGATCCGATCTTGCCTAGTCATATGCACTTATTACGCGTTATGATCCGTAAACCCCATAGTGACAATATTTGGGATACTTTCCGGTGATGACCGTAGTTTGAGGAGTTCATGTATTCACCGTGTGTTAATGCTTTGTTCCGGTTCTCTATTAAATGGAGGCCTTAATATCCCTTAGTTTACTTATGGACCCCGCTGCCACGGGAGGGTAGGACAAAAGATGTCATGCAAGTTCTTTTCCATAAGCACGTATGACTATTTACGGAATACATGCTTACATTACATTGATGAACTGGAGCTAGTTTTGTGTCGCCCTAGGTTATGACAGTTGCATGATGAATATCATCCAACGAGTTCACCGATCCAGTGCCTATGAGTTTTCCGCTTATTGTTCTTGCTAAGTTACTATTGTTGCTGCTACAAAACTACTGCTATCACTGTTACCGCTACTCTTACTTCTGCTACTGCTATCAAAACTATCATATTACTGTGCTACTGATCACTTTGTTGTAGATATTTAATCTCCAGGTGTGGTTGAATTGACAACTTAGCTGCTAATACTCTCAAATATTCTTTGGCTCCCCTTGTGTCGAATCTATAAATTTGGGTAGAATACTCTACCCTCGAAAACTGTTGCGATCCCCTATACTTGTGGGTTATCACAACACAAGGAAGAGCACCTTTAACTTGATATTTTTAGTGAAGATCACAGATACGTCCATTTTGCATCATGATTTCCTACTGTTATTTACTTTGTTTTGTTGAATAATAATGCCTTGGGGAGTGATTCTAATGCCTTTTCTCTCATAATATGCAAGGTTTACACAAGGAGGGAGAACACCGGCAGCTGGAATTCTGGACCCAAGAAAAGCACGTCAGAGATACCTATTCTGCACAACTCCAATGAACCTGACATTTTACGGAGATTATTTTTGCATTTAATAAAAAAATACTGGAGCTGAAAACTACCAGAGGGGGCCTCCCAGGTGGGCACAACCCACCAGGGCGCGCGAGGACCCCCTGGGCGTGCCCTGATGGGTTGTGCTCAGCCTGGCCCACCTCCGGTGCCCATCTTCTGGTATAAGGTCACTCTTGACCTAGAAAAATAAGAGGAGGACTTTCGGGATGAAGCGCCGCTGCCTCGAGGCGAAACTTGGGCAGGAGCACTTTTGCCCTCCGGCGAAGCGATTCCGCCGAGGGAACTTCCCTCCCGGAGGGGGAAATCGAAGCTATCGTCATCACCAACACCCCTCTCATCTTTGGGAGGCCAATCTTCATCAACATCTTCAACAGCAACATCTCCTCTCAAACCCTAGTTCATCTCTTGTGTTCAATCTTTGTACCGGAACCTCAGATTGGTACCTGTGGGTGACTAGTAGTGTTGATTACCTTGCGTAGTTGATTACTATATGGTTTATTTGGTGGAAGATTATATGTTCAGATCCATTATGCTATTCAATACTCCTCTGATCTTGAGCATGATTATTATTTGTGAGTAGTTACCTTTGTTCTTGAGGTCACGGGAGAAGTCATGTTGCGAGTAATCATGTGAATTTGATATGTGTTCGATATTTTGATGATATGTATGTTGTGATTCCCTTAGTGGTGTCATGTGAACGTCGACTACATGACACTTCACCATTCATGGGCCTAAGGGAATGCATTGTGGAGTAGTTATTAGATGATGGGTTGCTAGAGTGATAGAAGCTTAAACCCTAGTTTATGTGCTACTTTGTAAGGGGCTGATTTGGATCCACATGTTTAATGCTATGGTTAGACTTTGTCTTAATACTTTTCTCGTAGTTGCAGATGCTTGCGAGGGGGTTAATCATAAGTAGGTTGTTAGTTCAAGTAAGAACAGCACCTTAGCACCGGTCCACCCACACATCAAATTATCAAAGTAGCGAACACGAATCAAACCAACATGATAAAAGTGACTAGACGAAATTCCCGTGTGCCCTCAAGAACACTTTGCCTATTGCTAGTGATTGTTCTGGCCTGTCCTTTGCCTCAAAAGGATTGGGCTACCTTGCTGCACCTTGTTTACCATTACCGTTACTTGCTCGCTATCAATTATCTTGCTATCAAACTATCTGTTACCTACAATTTCAGTGCTTGCAGAAATTACCTTGCTGAAAACCGCTTGTGATTTCCTTCTGCTCCTCGTTGGGTTCGACACTCTTACTTATCGAAAGGACTACGATTGATCCCCTATACTTGTGGGTCATCAAGACTCTTTTCTGGTGCCGTTGCCGGGGAGTGAAGCGCTCGTGGTAAGTGTAAATCGGTAAGGGAAAACTTATACTACATGCTGAAATTTATTGCTACTTGCTACTATGGAGAACTATCCTTTGAGGGGTTTATTCGGGGTATCTTCACCTCGACCGGAATCACAATTAGTTACCCCTCAACCTACAGCACCTACTGAAAATGTTACTTATGAAATTCCTTCGGGTATTCTAGAACAACTGCTTGCTAAACCTTATGCAGGAGATGGAACTGAACATCCTGATATGCATCTTTTATATGTGAACGAAATATGTGGATTATTAAAGCTTGCAGGTTTATCCGGAGAGGAAGTTAAGAAAAAGGTTTTCCCTTTATCTTTGGAGGGAAAAGCATTGACATGGTATAGGCTATGTGATGATCTTGGATCATGGAACTGGAACCGTTTGCAATTGGAATTCCATCAAAAGTTTTATCCTATGCATCTAGTTCATCGTGATCGGAATTATATATATAATTTTTGGCCTCGTGAAGAAAGTATCGCTCTAGCTTGGGGGAGGCTTAAGTCAATGTTATACTCATGCCCCAATCATGACATTCCGAGGGAATTTATCATTCAGAATTTTTATGCTCTCCTTTCTCATAATGATCAATCCATGCTCGATACTTCTTGTGCTGGTTCTTATATGAAGAAGACTATTGAATTCAAGTGGGATCTCTTAGAAAGAATTAAACGCAACTCTGAAGATTGGGAACTCGACGAAGGTAATGAGTCAGGTATAAAGCTTGAATTTGATTGTGTTAAATCTTTTATGAATACCGATACTTTTCACAAGTTTAGCACTAAATATGGACTTGACTCTGAGATAGTAGCCTCTTTCTGTGAAGCGTTTGCGACTCATGTTGATCTCCCTAAGGAGAAGTGGTTTAAATACCATCCCCCTATTAAGGAAGAAATTAAAGAACCAGTCATAGCTAAAGAAGAAACCATCTTTTACAATGTTGATCCAGTTGTGCCTACTGCTTATATTGAAAAACCACCTTTCCCTGTTAGGATAAAGGAACATGCTAAGGTATCAACTGTGGTTCATAAGAGTAATATAAGAGCACCTAAACCCCCTGAGCAAATTAAAGTAGAGCCTAGTGTTGCTATGGTTAAAGATCTCTTAGTGGAAAATATTGATGGGCATGTTATCTACTTTTGTGATGAAGCTGCTAGAATTGCCAAACCTGATGAAAAGGATAAACATAGACCCGTAGAAGGCTTGACTGTTGTCTCAGTTAAAATAGGAGATCATTGCTACCATGGTTTATGTGATTTAGGTGCTAGTGTGAGTGCTATCCCTTTTACCTTATACCAAGAAATTATGGATGAAATAGCACCTGCTGAAATGGAAGACATTGATGTCACTATTAAACTTGCTAATAGAGACACTATCACACCACTTGCGATTGTTAGAGATGTTGAAGTCTTGTGTGGGAAAGTAAAATACCCTACTGATTTTCTAGTCCTTGGTTCCCCACAAGATGACTTTTATCCCATTATCTTTGGTAGACCTTTCTTGAGCACCGTCAATGCTAAGATAGATTGTGAAAAACAAACTATCGGTGTCAGTTTTCGTAATGTGTCTCATGAGTTTAATTTTTCCAAGTTTAGTAGACAACCCTGTGATAAAGCTTTATCTAGTAAGGATGAAATAATTGGTCTTGCTTCTATTGGTGTGCCTCCTACTGATCCGTTAGAACAATATTTGCTTGACCATGAAAATGATATGCATTTGCGTGAAAGAAACGAAATAGATCAAATTTTCTTCGAACAACAACCTCTCTTGAAACACAATTTGCCTATTTAAACTCTTGGAGGCCCTCCTCCACCTAAAGGTGATCCTGTGTTTGAATTGAAACAATTGCCTGACACTTTGAAGTATGCTTATCTTGATGAGAAAAAGATATAGCCTGTTATTATTAGTGCTAACCTTTCAGAACATGAAGAAGAGAGATTATTGAAAGTTCTAAGGAAGCACCGGGCTGCTATTGGATATACTCTTGATGATCTTAAGGGCATTAGTTCCACTCTATGTCAGCACAAGATCAATATGGAACCTGATGCTAAACTCGTTGTTGATCATCAACGGTGATTGAATCCTAAGATGAAAGAAGTGGTAAGAACTGAAATATTAAAGCTTCTGGAAGCAGGTATAATCTATCCCATAGCTGAGAGTAGATGGGTAAGTCCCATTCATTGTGTCCCTAAGAAAGAAGGTATTACCGTTGTTCCCAATGATAAGAATGAACTCATTCCACAAAGAATTGTCACTGGCTACAGAATGGTAATTGATTTTAGAAAATTAAATAAAGCTACTAGGAAAGATCATTGCCCTCTATCGTTCATTGATCAAATGCTAGAGAGACTATCTAAGCACACACACTTTTGTTTCCTAGATGGATATTCTGGTTTCTCTCAAATACCTGTGTCACAATCTGATCAAGAGAAAACTTCCTTTACTTGCCCTTTTGGAACCTATGCGTATAGACGTATGCCTTTTGGTTTATGCAATGCACCTGCTACCTTTCAAAGATGTATGACTGCTATATTCTCTGACTTTTGTGAAAAGATTATGGAGGTTTTCATGGATGATGTTGCCGTTTACGGAACTTCTTTTGATGATTTCTTAAGCAACCTTGATCGAGTTTTGCAGAGATGTGAACAAACTAATCTCGTATTGAATTGGGAGAAGTGCCACTTTATGGTTAATGAAGGCATTGTCTTGGGGCATAAAATATCTGAACGAGGTATTGAGGTGGATAAAGCTAAAGTCGATGCAATTGAGAAAATGTCATGTCCTAAAGATATTAAAGGTATTCGAAGTTTCCTTGGTCATGCTGGTTTTTATAGGAGGTTCATTAAAGACTTCTCTAAAATTTCTAGGACGCTTACTAATCTTTTACAAAAGGATATTCCTTTTGTCTTTGATGATGATTGTGTGGAAGCCTTTGAAACACTCAAGAAAGCCTTAACCTCTGCACCTATCGTTCAACCACCTGATTGGAACTTGCCTTTTGAAATTATGTGTGATGCTAGTGATTATGCTGCTGGTGTTGTCTTAGGACAAAGAGTTGATAAGAAATTGAATGTTATCCATTATGCTAGTAAAACTCTAGACAGTGCCCAACGAAACTATGCCACTACTGAAAAAGAATTTTTAGCAGTTGTGTTTGCCTGTGATAAATTTAGGTCCTATATTGTTGACTCCAAGGTTATTGTTCACACCGATCATGCTGCTATTAAATACCTTATGGAAAAGAAAGATGCTAAACCTAGACTCATTAGGTGGGTTCTCTTGCTTCAAGAATTTGACTTACACATAATTGATAGGAAGGGAGTTGAGAACCCCGTAGCTGATAACTTGTCTAGGTTAGAAAATATTCTTGATGACCCACTACCTATTGATGATAGTTTCCCTGACAAACAGCTAGCTGCAATAAGTGTCTCACACAACACACCTTGGTATGCTGACTATGCTAATTATATTGTCGCTAAATATATACCAGCTAGCTTTACTTATCAACAAAAGAGAAAAAAATTCTATGACTTGAGACATTACTTTTGGGATGACCCACATCTTTATAAAGAAGGAGTAGATGGTATTATTAGACGTTGTGTACCCGAGCATGAACAGGAACAAATCCTACAGAAATGTCATTCCGAAGCTTATGGAGGACATCATGCGGGAGATAGAACTGCTCATAAGGTATTGCAATCTGGTTTTTATTGGCCTACTCTCTCCAAGGATGCTCGTAAGTTTGTCTTGTCTTGTGATGAATGTCAAAGAATTGGTAATATCGGTAAGCGTCAGGAAATGCCTATGAATTATTCACTTGTTGTCAAACCATTTGACGTTTGGGGTTTTGATTATATGGGGCCTTTTCCTTCCTCTTATGGGAACACTCATATTTTGGTTGCGGTTGATTATGTCACTAAGTGGGTAGAAGCTATTCCAACTAGTAGTGTCGATCACCACACCTCCATTAAAATGCTTAAAGAGGTTATCTTCCCGAGGTTTGGAGTCCCTAGATATTTAATGACCGATGGTTGTTCACATTATATTCATGGTGCTTTCCGTAAGATGCTTGCTAAATATGATGTTAACCATAGAATTGCATCACCCTATCATCCTCAATCTAGTGCTCAAGTTGAACTTAGCAATAGAAAAATAAAATTAATATTACAAAAAACTGTCAATAGGTCTCATAAGAATTGGTCTAAGAAATTAGATGATGCACTTTGGGCCTATAGAACAGCTTATAAAAATCCTATGGGTATGTCTCCATATAAAATGGTATACGGGAAAGCTTGTCATTTGCCTTTAGAATTAGAACACAAAGCATTTTGGGCAATTAAAGAACTCAACTATGATTTCAAACTTGCCGGTGAGAAGAGGCTATTTGATATTAGCTCACTAGATGAATGGAGAAACCAAGCCTATGAAAATGCCAAGCTATTCAAAGAAAAAGTAAAAAGATGGCATGACAAAAGAATCCAAAAGCGGGAATTCAAAATAGGAGATTATGTTCTTTTGTTCAACTCTCGTTTAAGATTTTTTGCAGGAAAGCTTCTCTCAAAATGGGAAGGACCATATATTATTGAAGAGGTTTATTGTTCTGGAGCTATCAAGATTAATAACGCCGAAGGTACTAACCTGAAGGTGGACAATGGACAAAGAATTAAGCATTACATCTCAGGTACACCTATTAACGTTGAAAGCAATGTTATCCAAACCATGACACCGGAGGAACACATAAAAGAAACCTTCCGGAACACTCCAGATTATTTAAAAATAGGAGGTATGTGATATGGTAAGTAAACGGACTCCAAAAAATCCGCAAAAATATTTTTTGTCATTTTTGGAATATTATAGAATTTTGGAAATAAAAAAATAAACCGGAAGGTGATCGAGGTGAGCACGATACACCAGGGCACGCCAGGCACCCCTGGGCACGCCCTGGTGGGTTGTGCCCACCTCGGATGCCTTCCCGACTTCGTTTTCCTTCCAAATACTTGTTTCCCAAGAATAAAAATTCTCTATATATACCCCCGACTGTTTTGATGACCGCATCGCAGAAAAATCCTCTATTCTTGTTTCTTGTTGTTTTCTCATTAGATCTAGATTTCCATGGCTCCACCAAGCTCCTCCAAGGACAAGTTCTTCGAGAAGGTCATCAACCCGTACTTACCGGAGGTGATGAAGCACCCTCAAGCCATTGAGATGCGTGAGGGGGTTCTCCACATCCGCGATGTTCAGGGACCCAAGAAGACCGAAAGCGTGGAGGCTAGGCTTGAGGCGGTGGAACAAGAAATCTTCAAGTGCCAGAAGATGGTGGAGCGTGGACTTAGTGCCAATCACTCCATGATCACGGAATTCACCCGTGATCAGACGGTGGATGGCCGGTCCGTGAGGGACATCATCTCCACCCTCAACGAGCAAATTAACTTTCTGCAGAGCCAAGTTTATGATCTTCAAAATCAAGTCTTCGAATATGAAGCGAGATTTAAAGGTATGAGTTTAGCTGCCAGTTGCAGGACTCAGGGGACTCTCGCATCAACCTTTGATGGGGAACCCTTGCCCTGGAAGCTGGAGGACAAGCTTGCTACATCTTCACCACCACCTACATCAACACCTCCACCTTCTTCATCACCACCACCAAAGGAGACTTGAACTCACGGGTATGGGCACTCCCCTTGGCTTGAGCCAAGCTTGGGGGAGGTGCCCCGGTATCGTATCACCACCACTTTTATTCGCCTTTACCTATTTTAGTTCGATCTTTAGTTTCCCTTTGCTTTAGTTGAATAAAAGTTTAGCATGATCTATTTTCATGTGTTAGTTCCGTGATCTATCTATCTATGTAATCGTGTGAAAGTTATATAATAAAGTTTAGTTTGAGTTTTTGCCTCTCTACCTTCTTGTTGCAATCAAAATAAAGAAAAGAAAAACAAATGAAAAGAATCATAGGCTAATTCTATGGTGAGTAATGACATCACATAATGAAAAGTATAAGTAGTAAAATTTATTGGAGATTGACAAACATAGCATTGGTCAATGATGCAATTCATGAAAGAATTAATAAAGGAAGAGAAGATTCACATGCAAATACACTATCTTGGACATCTTTTATGATTGTGAACCCCCATCAAATATTATATGTCAAAATTGTTGACGTTGGACAAGGAAGACAACGTGATGACTTATGTTTGTTCATATCTACATAGAAGTTATATTGTCATAGATCCTCTAACATGTGGTGCTTGCCCAATATCTTTGCTAGCCAAAAAATCCGCACTAAGTAGAGATACTACTTGTGAATCCAAAAACCCAAACCAAAACTCTTTCCGTGAGTGTCCACCATACCTACCTATGGATCGAGAAAGATCCTTCAAGTAAGTTGTCATCGGTGCAATAAGGCAATAAAAACTGCTTCTAAAAGTGTTTTGGTCAATTAGTGTAAGAGAAAATTGAGCGTTATACGAACTTATGATGGCAAAGTAATAAAAGCGACAGACTGCATAATAAAGGTTGCTATCATAGGGGGCAATATAGCGTGACGTTCTTTTACATTAAGGGATTGAGAATACAAACCAATAAGCGCATGACAACCTCTGCTTCCCTCTGCGAAGGGACTACCTTTTACTTTTATGCACTTACTTTTATGCAAGAGTCAAAGTATTCTTCCCTATTCCTTTTTAATTTTTCTTTAGCAAGCATCATGTGGTGAGGAAAGATCTAGGCACATATATCCAGTTGGATATGGGTGGGCTTGAGTTATTATTGTTGACATCACCCTTGAGGTGAGTAAGTTGGGAGGCAAAACTATAAGCCCCTATCTTCCTACGTGTCCTGTTGAAACTTTTTGTTCATGGGTATGCCGTGAGCGTTAGCAATCATGGAAGACTAAATGATGGTTGAGTATGTGGACTTGCCAAAAGGCTCCGACATGAGACCCTTCCTGAAAATATGATGAATTGTAGTTGCAAAGTTGACTGATAACATAGTTTGTTGGTTCCCAATAAGTTTTATGCTTCATACTTCTATGTTGTGATGAATTGTTACTTGTTCATGAGAAGCCTTATGATAAAGATGTATTTAAATAAGTTCTTATGTTAGAGTTTGTTGCTGCTATGTTAATAAGCATGATGCTTCTATGTTCGTATTTTGTTTTTATCGACACCTCTCTCTCAAACCATGTGGACATGCTTTTCGATATCGGCTTTCGCTTGAGGACAAGCGAGGTCTAAGCTTGGGGGAGTTGATACGTCCATTTTGCATCATGATTTCCTACTATTATTTACTTTGTTTTCTTGAATAATAATGCCTTGGGGAGTGATTCTAATGCCTTTTCTCTCATAATATGCAAGGTTTACACAAGGAGGGAGAACACCGGCAGCTGGAATTCTGGACCCAAGAAAAGCACGTCAGCGATACCTATTCTGCACAACTCCAATGAAGCTGAAATTTTACGAAGATTATTTTTGCATTTAATAAAAAATACTGGAGCTGAAAACTACCAGAGGGGGCCTCCCAGGTGGGCACAACCCACCAGGGCGCGCCAGGCCCCCCTGGGCACGCCCTGATGGGTTGTGCTCATCCTGGCACACCTCCGGTGCCCATCTTCTGGTATAAGGTCATTCTTGACCTAGAAAAAATAAGAGGAGGACTTTCGGGACGAAGCGCCGTCGCCTCGAGGCGGAACTTGGGCATGAGCACTTTTGCCCTCCGGCGGAGCGATTCCGCCGGGGGACTTCCCTCCCGAAGGGGGAAATCAAAGCTATCATCATCACCAACACCCCTCTCATCTTTGGGAGGCCAATCTTCATCAACATCTTCAACAGCACCATCTCCTCTCAAACCCTAGTTCATCTCTTGTGTTCAATCTTTGTACCGGAACCTTAGATTGGTACCTGTGGGTGACTAGTAGTGTTGATTACCTTGTGTAGTTGATTACTATATTGTTTATTTGGTGGAAGATTATATGTTCAGATCCATTATGCTATTCAATACTCCTCTGATCTTGAGAATGATTATTATTTGTGAGTAGTTACCTTTGTTCTTGAGGTCACGGGAGAAGTCATGTTGCGAGTAATCATGTGAATTTGATATGTGTTCGATATTTTGATGATATGTATGTTGTGATTCCCTTAGTGGTGTCATGTGAACGTCAACTACATGACACTTCACCTTTCATGGGCCTAAGGGAATGCATTGTGGAGTAGTTATTAGATGATGGGTTGCTAGAGTGACAGAAGCTTAAACCCTAGTCTATGCGCTACTTCGTAAGGGGCTGATTTGGATCCACATGTTTAATGCTATGGTTAGACTTTGTCTTAATACTTTTCTCATAGTTGCGGATGCTTGCGAGGGGGTTAATCATAAGTAGGTTGTTAGTTCAAGTAAGAATAGCACCTTAGCACCGGTCCACCCACATATCAAATTATCAAAGTAGCGAACACGAATCAAACCAACATGATAAAAGTGACTAGACGAAATTCCCGTGTACCCTCAAGAACACTTTGCCTATTGCTAGTGATTGTTCTGGCCTGTCCTTTGCCTCAAAAGGATTGGGCTACCTTGCTGCACCTTGTTTACCGTGACCGTTACTTGCTCGCTATCAATTATCTTGCTATCAAACTATCTATTACCTACAATTTCAGTGCTTGCAAAAATTACCTTGCTGAAAACCGCTTGTCATTTCCTTCTGCTCCTCGTTGGGTTCGACACTCTTACTCATCGAAAGGACTACGATTGATCCCCTATACTTGTGGGTCATCAACCACCCTAATAATTGACTAGTACACAATCAAGGGTGCAAACAACAAAGGGATAAACTTCTCAAGGAATTCATAAAAGCATTATATGGTATAGCCGTGGGCGCCGGGGATGATGCTTCAGGATGATTCTTCAGCCACGGCCATGATCTCTTGTGCCTTGTGAAGCCACCTTGCTCTGGGGTCCTCTGTAGCACGTTCATCACGTTCATCGATAATAAAATAACGAGTTTGATATGCAAGTTGTTAAAGTGACAATCCTTTGGATCCAACCATCACGTCATACTGTGACGCACAAGTCACTTAACATTACAACATATAACCATCTCATACATAAATGAATTATCATGACGAAGGCTACACCACATCACATGCAATCGTGCAAAACTAAGTTAGACGTCCTCTAATCGGTTTGGCAAATTTTAATTAAATGGTTTCTAGGGTTTCCGGATAACACTAGCTACCTACGCCCACAATTAAGACAATAATCCTTGTTGCTAGACTAACTTTTGGGATGTGTGAGGGAAGAGACTTAATTAAAAATCTCTAGCCCCACACTAAACTTCGTCATTACACATGACCCCCTAGAATATCAAAAATCTTCATCGCCCTCTCATGTTTGCGACAGTTCACAATTCTAGACTATGATGAAGCCCAAAGAACTGTTAGCATATTATCGACAACCAGAGCCGATCGATAGTCACAAAGCTACATCATGCCATCAATGAACTTAACGGAGGCAACACTCGATGGAAGCATATCAAGAACATCAAACCCTCACATCCACATGTGATCTAGATTGCAACTTGATCTACTCATAGAATCGATGATGATGCCATTGTTGGGAAATGTAGTCGAAAACAAAACAAATTTGCTCTACGATCAACCCAGAACACTATGAAGATATGATAACGGTTGGGATAACGATCGTTACCGTCACCGAGTTGAAGTAGAATAAGAACGTGATGATGTAGATCGTACTTGGAGTCCCTCGAACCGAAGATGAAGGATTCCGCGAACCGCCCACAAACCATCCCTCGAACTGAAGACCGCAGAGTTTGTTGAGTTTTAATAAGGTTTATGATTCATACTTTAGCTTGTGGATGAATTGTCACTTGTTCATGAGAAGTTTTATGATTATGCTTTCATGTCCGTATTTTATTTTATCGACACCTCTCTCTCTATCTCTCTCTATCTAAGTATGTGGTCATGATTATCGAGTTCGGCTTTCACTTGAGGACAAGCGAGGTCTAAGCTTGGGGGAGTTGATATGTCCATTTGCATCATGTTTTTCCGTTGATATTTATTATGTTTTGAGTCATTATTTCACTTTATGATGCTATCCTAATGTCTTTTCTATCTTATTTTCCAAGTTCCATACAAAGAGGGAGATTGCCGGCGACTGGAATTCTGGACCCTAAAGGACCACCGTAGAGTTGGATATTCTCTCGAACTCCAAATGAGCTAAAAATATATGCAGAATTATTTTGGAATATATAAAAATTATTGGTGAAAGAATTACAAGAAGGGGACCCACCAGGGCGCGCCCCCGAGCTCGTGGGCCCCCTGGCAGGCCTACGATGCCCATCTTCTCCTATATGATGTTATTTACCCTAGAAAATAGAAGAAGACTTTCCAGACGAAGCGCCGCCGTCTCGAGGCTGAACCTGGGCAGGAGCACTTTTGCTCTCCGGTGGAGCGATTCCGCCGGGGGAACTTCCCTCTGGGAGGGGGAAATCGAAGCCATCGTCATCACCAACACTTCCTCCACCATGGGAGGACCAATCTTCATCAACATCTTCACCAGCACCATCTCATCTCAAACCCTAGTTCATCTCTTGTATTCAATCTTTGTCTCAAACCCTCAGATTGGTACCCGTGGGTTGCTAGTAGTGTTGATTGCATCTCGTAGTTGATGCTAGTTGGTTTAATTGGTGGAAGATTATATGTTTAGATCCTTAATAATATTCATTACACCTCTGATCTTGAACATGATGATGATTTGTGCGTAGTTACTTTTGTTCTTGAGGACATGGGAGAAGTCTTGTAATAAATAATCATGTGATGTTGGTATTTTCATTCCATATTCTGATGATATGTATGTTGCTCTTCCATTAGTGGTGTCATGTGAACATCGACTACATGACACTTCACCAAGTTTGGGCCTAAGGGAAATCATTGGGGAGTAATAAGTAGATGATGGGTTGCGAGAGTGACAGAAGCTTTAACTCTAGTTTATGAGTTATGTGTAAGGGCCTGACTTGGATCCACATGTTTCATGTTGTGGTTAGATTTATCTTAATTCTTCTTTCGTAGTTGCAGATGCTTGCGAGAGGGGGTAATCATGTGGGTTGTTTGTTCAAGTAAGAACAACACCCTAGCACCCGTCCACCCACATATAAAATTATCAAAGTAACGAACGTGAATCAACTAAACATGATGAATTGTGACTAGACAAAATCCCAATGTGTCCTCAGAGTGCTTTACTTCATATAAGAGTACGTTCCGGCTTGTCCTTTGCCATAAAAACAATTGGGCCACCTTGCTGCACCATTTTTATAATTGTTGCTTGTTACTTGTTACGAATTTCCTTGCTATAAAACTATGTGTTACCGCTACTTTTAGTGCTTGCAGAAACTTCTGTGCTGAAAACCACTTGTCATTTCCTTCTGCTCCTCGTTGGGTTCGACGCTCTTACTTATCGAAAGGACTATGATTGATCCCTATACTTATGGGCCATCACCCCGCTCTCAAGGAAAGGGGGGCGCCTCCTCCACTTGGGCCCTTGTGGCCCAAGTTGCCTTCCACCTCATAGCCTTGTTAGGCCCGTTCATATTTAATTAAATATAAAATTGTTCTAAATACTTTTAGGCCATTTTATATATAATTTAACATCCCCTAAAACATTTTCCACCTATATATATTTATCGGTAATACCCGCTATTACCCGATACTCTCTAAAACCCTTCAAGTGACCCCAGAACGCTTCGGGGTCCTCTCGGAACTATTCTGAATATTTATAAAACAATTCCACGAATAAATCCTCGATACTCTAGTCCTACTAACACTCAGTAGATCATGATAACCTTAAGATTTTGACCCTGTAGGTTCGGTAACTCATTAACATAAGCGAAACTCCTTCGTTAAATGACCGATAGTGGAATTGTGGACGTCCATATCGATCCCTATGAGTACACGCATGTGATATTCCCTTTGTTTCATGATACTTTACAAGACCCGAGAATCATCGCTATCCTCTTGAGTCATCCACATGCTCATCATACCGATATTCTTGTTACCAGTTTTGTTCTTCTTTCTTGTTGATGTGTTCCGGCATCCCTGTGACATAGTCACATATGTCTGTCCAGACGATGACGGATGCCATCACACTGAGAGGGCAATAATAATATCTCTCCATCGACGTAGGATAAAATCCCACTCATAAGCTATCTAGTCCCTTGTCAAACTTTCCAATGAATCTGTAAGTTGTCGTTATGATCACCTAGTTAGACATGACGTTTGACCAACCCCAAAGTTCATCGTACGGTAAGAAGTGACTACGATACTCTCATGGTCTAAGGAACATAAAACACATGTTAACACTCCATGTTATAGCAATTGATTTCAGATGATGTTATCTCAAAGTATAAAAAACAAGCTTGGGTCGATTCAACATGATCTTTCTTCTGATGCCATACTCTCAATGTTGTTTAAGGACTATCGTTACACTTAACGATATCCTAAGATCCAAAAAAGATGATCACAAACAACACTTGAGCCAGTCTTAGAGGCAAGACTAGGAACCTTTATTTTACCGTTTATCATTCCACATGCACGTGCATATGAGTTTTCCACTGAATTGCATATTCCAGAATCATAGAAGTTATAGAAGAATATAAACTATTAATTATGAATACGGAAATATAATAATAATATATTATTGCCTCTAGGGCATATTTCCAATAGTCTCCCACTTGCACTAGAGTCAATAATCTAGTTACATGATTTATTAACTCCCATGGCTTATCTGGTGTTCTCATGCTTTGCTTAGTGGTAGAGCCTTCACCGCCAGTTTTGACATATTCAAAACCATATAATATTTTCATCAGTCATGTCTGATTTTTGTAGGATCCTTAATTTATTTTGCTTTGAGCAATGTCACTATTATTCATAATACAATGCCATTGGTTTCATTGCATTTTGGATCACATCAACATCAAGATACTTCTTGAATACATCAATTATATCAACACACTTCTTGCATACATCAAGACACCTCTTAATTCAGACAACCTTGAAACATCTAATGTTCTTAAATATACTCTTTCAACCCTATAGATTCCACAACATTGTCCATGCTTGAAGACTATTCCAAACAATTAACTATAGCCCAATTTATATCAGTCATGAAGTTGATGTTCCTTGTACCATTTACAACAACCTACTTCATCACCTCTATTTGACTAGGAACAAGTTATTTGTCATCTCTAAGGTACTTAATAATATCAACATTTACCTAGTGAACTAATCCAAGATCACTTTGGTATTTTTTACTAACACTTTAGTACATAAGAATTTTTTGGCTTAATGCAATCCATAGCTATTATGATGGATTCAATTTATTGATATATATTGAATACCTCTCATCTAGTTATGCTTATCAATTGTCATCAGACATTGATTTTTCTTAAGCATCATGCTATGTGACATTGAGAGAAAATGCTTCTCCATTTTATACATTTTAAAACCTTATCAATGTATTCATTATTGGCTGAGCACAATCAGATATCTTGATCTATTTTATATACATCTTTCATGACCAACAGGTTTCTCTAGCCTTTTAAACTTTTAGTGAAAGCATATTTTTAAATTATTATTTTGTTCTTAAGAACTTTTATCATTTTCAATCAATAATATGTCAATTAAATATGATATTTAGAAATGCTATATATATCTCCCACTAAACTTTGTATATATATATATATATATATATATCAGTTTATTAATCATTCTAACATAGTTAAACACTTTAACTATTTCATTAAATGTTAATTCCAGCTCTTTGATGCTTGCTTTAAACCCTTTTGAAGTTCTGCATACTTATTCTGGTACTTTCAAATTTGACAAAACTTTTCTGGTTGTATCATTCATACATCCATCCATTTAGGAAACTAGTTTTTTCACCTATCTGTTTTATACCTTTTTATAGGATCAACCAAATTCCAAATTTAATTATTCTATATGAACTCCATTCCGGAGTTAATGGCTTTGAGTCGTTCCTTTGAGCTCGGCGTCGCCATTGCTTCCTTGTAGTGTATAGGTTCATCTTCTTCTAAGATGAATATTTTACTATAGAATTATTCACAAGGTTCATTAACCTTTCTCAATCTATGCATTTTAGTTACAAGCTTTAACTAGTATTCCTACAACCAGTGTAGAAAATTCCGGTTTAATTTTGCAAACAGCTTCCGGAACAATTTCCAGCTTGTTGCTAATCTTTGTCAGAGATTCAATAATCTTGTCTAGCTTGCAATGTCCTCCCACTTACTTCTTTAGCGATAAAACTCTTCGAAAAAAGGTATCCATTCTTATGTGACAAACACTTTTGTATTTGAACTTTTGGTAGAAGGAATACCCAATAGTCTCCATTGGATATCCTACAAATTTGCGAAAAACTAATCTGCTTCGGGATTAGGTTTATTTGGATGTAAAAAATTTACATAATAATCTTGTAACCCCAAATCTTGAGATGTGACCGAAATGGGCTTCTACCCATTCCATAACTCATATGGTGTCATCTCAATAGACTATAAGACGATGCTCTCTTTGGTGTATGTGTTGTTGTTTCAAGTATATCTATATATCCTAGAATTTTAGTAAAAGCAGATCGGTATAAAATAATTCCACAATTATTCGAGTGTTTGCTAAACTCGTGACTTGGATATATTTCTCCATGATGGAAGAAACTTTCGTCTATCGTGAAAATGATCATTAACTTCATTTAGAATCTTTTGAACCTTTCAAATATTTCACTCTGAATGTCTTTGAACATTTCAAAATTTCAGTTTTATACTTAGTAAATCATATTTAATCAAATCATTAATGAAGTATATTTATTCACCGCGCCCTGGTTAGCTCATTGGATCATATACATCACTATGTATTTTATCAACTAATTTGACTTTAACACTTCATCTACATGAAGATTATTTTCCAATATAGACATGCAGTGCCACTAAATGGTATTTTATCAGTCTTCTAAAGACGTTTAGAATTTTAATGTTATAAATTCTAGTTCAAGATTTATGAATAAACCACTACCAATAGAGGTAAATTAAAAAACATATCCTTACAATAACTTAAACAACCATTGTTTAAAACTTATAAGAATATCTGTCGCATAACCCATAACATAATGTTTTACACAACTCTGAAGCAAAATAACTATTATTCGATTCTAAGATAAATCTTGAACATAAACTAAAGGCATGACTTTAACGGTCTTGAGCAGTGATACGTCCATTATGCATCATGAATTTTTATTGATATTTATGTTATTCTTGTTCATTATTCCTTATTTTGATACAATTCTTATGCCTTTTCTCTCTGAATATGCAAGGTACATCACAAGGAGGGAAATCTCTGGAAACTAGAATTTTGGACCTGAAAACCAACAAAATGGCAGAAAATTCACTGGACTCCAAATGACCTGAAATTTCACGGAGAATTTTTATGTAATATATATAAAAAAATTGAGCCAAAAATATAACAGAGGGGGGCCCCTGCTGGCCATGAGCCAATAGGGTGGGGCCCAGCCCCTGGCCGCGCCCTGTTGGGTCGTGGTGGCCCAGCAGGTCCCCAGGCCCCCCTCTTCTATATGGTGTGTTTTGACCAAGAAAAAAATCATAAGATTACTTTCGGGATGAATCGCCGCTGTCTCGAGGCGGAAACCAGGGCAGAGGCCCTTTTTCTGTCTGGCAGAGAGATTCTGACAGGGAAACTTCGATCTCCCGGAGGGGGAGATCAAAGCCATCGTCATCACCAACGCTTCCTCCTTCGTGGGAGGACCAATCTTCATCAACATCTTCACTAGCACCATCTCATCTCCAACCCTAGTTGTTCTCTTGTATTCAATCTTTGTCTCAAAATCTCAGATTAGTACCTGTGGGTTACTAGTAGTGTGGATTACATCTTGTAATTGATGCTTGTTGGATTAATTGGTGAAAGATATTATGTTCAGATCCTTGATCGTCATCATTACACCTCTGATCTTGAACATGTTGATGAGGTGTGAGTAGTAACTATTGTTCCTGAGGACATGGGATAAGTCTTGTTATAAGTAATCATGTGAAGTTGGTATTCATTCGATATTTTGATGATATGTATGTTGTTGCTTCTCTTAGTGGTGTCGTGTGAACGTCGACTGCACGACACTTCACCATTTATGGGCCTAAGGGAAGGCATTGTGGAGTAACAAGTAGATGATGGGTTGCTAGAGTGACAGAAGCTTAAAACCCCAGTTTATGCGTTGCTTCATGAGGGGCTGATTTGGATCCACACGTTTCATGCTATGGTTAGATTTATCTTAATTCTTCTTTCATAGTTGCGGATGCTTGCGAGAGGGGGTAATCATAAGTGGGTTGCTTGTTCAAGTAAGAATAGCACCTTAGCACCGGTCCACCCACATATCAAATTATCAAAGTAGCGAACGCGAATCAACTCAACATGATGAACATGACTAGACATAAATTCCCATGTGTCCTCGGGAGCGCTTGCTTCATATAAGAATACTTTCCGGTCTGTCCTTTGCTATAAAAAGGATTGGGTTACCTTGCTGCACCTTGGTTACTATTGTTACTTGTCACTTGTTACGAATTATCTGGTTGCAAAACTATCTACTACTGCCACTCACAGCACTTGCAGAGAATACCTTGCTGAAAATTGCTTATCATTTCCTTCTGCTCCTCGTTGGGTTTCACACTCTTACTTATCGAAAGGACTACGATTGATCCCCTATACTTGTGGGTCATCAAGACTCTTTTCTGGCGCTGTTACCGGGGAATGAAGCGCCTTTGGTACGTGGAAATTGGTAAGGAAACATCTTCGCTACGTGCTGAAATTTGCTGTTACTTGTTGCTATGGACGGTCACCCTTTGAGTGGCTTGTTCGGGGCATCTTCACCTCGAACGGAAGTGGAAAAGGGTGCTCCTCAACCTACTGAACCTACTGAAAATATTTATTATGAGATTCATTCGGGTATGTTAGAGAAACTGCTAGCTAGTCCTTATGATGGTACGACTTATCCTGATTATCATTTAATATTTGTCAATGAGGTTTGTGGATTATTTAAGCTTGCAGGTTTGACTGGAGACAAAGTTAAGAAGAAGGTTTTCCCTTTATCTTTGGAGGGAAAAGCATTTATGTGGTATAGTCTATTGGATGATATTGGATCATGGGACTGGAATCGCTTGAAGTTGGAATTTCATCAGAAGTTTTATCCTATGCATCTAGTCCATCGTGATTGGAACTTCATTTATAACTGTTGGCCTCGTGAAGGAGAAAGTATCGATCAAGCTTGGGGGAGGCTTAAATCTATGATGCACACCTGCCCCAACCATGAGCTCTCAAGAGAAATGATTATACAAAAAAATTATGCTCGGCTTTCTCATGATGATCAAGTACTACTTGATACTTCTTCTATTGGTTCCTTTATGAAGAGGACTATTGAATTCAAATGGGATCTTCTGGAAAGAATTAAATGCAACTCTAAAGATTGGGAACTCGACAAAGGTAAAGAGCCAGGTATAAAGCTTAAGTTTTATTGTGTTAAATATTTTATGGAAACCAATGCTTTCCATGAGTTTAGCAATAAATATGGCCTTTACTCTAAGATAGTAGCTTCTTTCTGTGAATCATTTGCTACTCATATTGATCTTCCTAAGGAGAAGTGGTTTAAATATCATCCACCCATTGAAAAACAATTAGACGAACCTGTTAAGATTGAGAAGGAAGAAAGAATTGTTAGCCACGTTGATCCAGTTGTTCTTACTACTTACATTGAGAAACCACCTTTCCCTGTTAGAATTAAGGAACATGCTAAAACTACAACTGTGGTTAATAAAAGTCATGTTAGAACACCTAAACCTTCTGAACAAATAAATGTTGAGCCTAATGTTGCTATGTTTAAAGATCTTCTAGTTGATAATATTGATGGTCACGTTATCTACTTTTGTGATGAAGCTGCTAGAATTGCAAAACCTGTTAGAAACGAATAGGGTGAGCTAGATAAAAATAAACCAGTTGTTGGCATGCCTGTTGTTTCAGTTAAAATTGGAGATCATTGTTATCATGGCTTGTGTGGCATTGGTTCTAGTGTTAGTGCTATACCTTTTACCTTATATCAAGAAATTATGACATAGCACCCTCTGAGATTGAAGACATCTATGTTACTATTAATCTTGCAAACAGGGACACTATTACACCACTTGGGATTGTTAGAGATGTTGAAGTCTTGTGTGGAAAAATTAAGTACCCAACTGATTTCTTAGTACTTGGTTCAAAACAAGATAACTTCTGTCCCATTATATTTGGTAGACCTTTCTTGAATATTGTGAATGCTGAAACTAATTGTGTTACTGAGAAGGTCAAAGTGAGCTTTGGTGATGTGTCTCATGAATTTAATTTCTCTAAGTTTGGTAGACAACCACATCAGAAAGAATTACATAGTAAGGATGAAATAATTGGTGTTGCTTCTATTGACGTGCCTCCTACTGATCTGTTGGAACAATATTTGCTAGACCATGAGAATGATATGCATATGAACGAAAGAAATGAGATAGATGATATATTTCTTAGACAAACACCTATTCTTAAACACAACTTACCAGTTGATATTTTAGGGGATCCTCCTCCACACAAGGTACATCCCGTATCTGAGCTAAAAAATTTACCTGATACCTTGAAATATGCTTATCTTGATGAAAAGAAAATATATCCTGTTATTATCAGTGCTAACCTTTCAGGGCATGAAGAAAAGAGATTACTTAAAACTCTGAAAAAGCACAGGGCTGCTATTGGATATACTCTTGATGATCTTAAGGGCATAAGCCCCACTCTATGTCAGCACAAGATTAATATGGAACCAGATGCTAAACCTGTTGTTGATCATCAACGCCGCTTAAATCCTAAGATGAAGGAAGTGGTAAGAACTGAAATACTGAAGCTTCTAGAGGCAGGTATAATCTATCCTATTGCTGATAGTAGATGGGTAAGTCATGTTCATTGTGTTCCTAAGAAAGGAGGTATAACTGTAGTCCCTAATGATAAAAATGAACTTATTCCACAAAGAATCGTAACTGGTTATAGGATGGTAATTGATTTCAGAAAATTAAATAAAGCAATTAGAAAATATCATTACCCCTTGCCTTTTATTGATCAAATGTTAGAAAGACTATCTAAGCACACACACTTTTGCTTTCTTGATGGATACTCTGGTTTCTCTCAAATACCTGTGTCAAAAGAGGACCAAGAGAAAACTACTTTCACATGCCCTTTTGGAACCTATGCTTATAGACGTATGCCTTTTGGTTTATGCAATGCACCTGCTACCTTTCAAAGATGTATGACTGCTATATTCTCTGACTTTTGTGAAAAGGTTGTTGAGGTTTTCATGGATGATTTTTTGTCTATGGAACTTCTTTTGATGATTGCTTGAGCAACCTTGGTCGAGTTTTGGAGAGATGTGAAGAAACTAATCTTGTCTTGAATTGGGAGAAGTGTCACTTTATGGTGAATGAAGGTATAGTACTTGGGCATAAAATTTCTGAACGAGGTATTGAAGTAGACAAAGCTAAAGTTGATGCAATAGAGAAAATGTCATGTCCTAAAGACATCAAAGGTATAAGAAGTTTCCTTGGTCAAGCTGGTTTTTATAGGCGTTTCATTAAAGATTTCTCAAAGATTTCTAGGCCACTAACTAATCTTCTTCAAAAAGATATTCCTTTTGTTTTTGATGATGATTGTGTAGAAGCCTTTGAAATACTTAAGAAAGCCTTGATTTCTGCACCTATTGTCCAAGCACCTGATTGGAATTTACCATTTGAAATCATGTGTGATGCTAGTGATTATGATGTTGGTGTTGTTCTAGGGCAAAGAGTAGACAAGAAATTGAATGTTATTCATTTTGCTAGTAAGACCCTAGAGAATGCTCAAAGAAATTATGCTACCATTGAAAAGGAATTTTTAGCAGTTGTGTTTGCATGTGATAAGTTTAGACCTTACATTGTTGACTCCAAAGTTACTATTCACACCGATCATGCTGCTATTAAATACCTTATGGAAAAGAAAGACGCTAAACCTAGACTTATTAGGTGGGTGCTTCTACTACAAGAGTTTGACTTGCATATCATTGATAGGAAGGGAGTTGAAAACCCTGTAGCAAATAACTTTTCTAGAATGGAAAATGTTCTTGATGACCCACTGCCTATTGATGATAATTTTCCTGATGAGCAACTTGCTGCTATAAATACTTCACATAGTACTCCTTGGTATGCGGATTATTCTAACTATATTGTCGCTAAATATATACCACCTAGCTTCAGCTATCAACAAAAGAAAAAAATTCTATTATGATTTACGACATTACTTTTGGGATGACCCACATCTTTATAAAGAAGGAGTAGATGGTGTTATTAGACGTTGTGTACCTGAGCATGAACAGGGACAGATCCTACGGAAGTGTCACTCCAAGGATTACGGAGGACACCATGCTGGTGACAGAACTGCACACAAGGTATTACAATCTGGTTTTTATTGGCCTACTCCTTTTAAAGATGCTTGTAAGTATGTCCTTTCTTGTGATGACTGTCAAAGAATTGGTAACATTGGTAGACGTCGGGAAATGCCTATGAATTATTCACTTGCTATTAAACCATTTGATGTTTGGGGATTTGATTATATGGGACCTTTTCCTTCCTCTAATGGGTTTACACATATTCTAGTTGATGTTGATTACGTTACAAAGTGAGTAGAAGCTATTTCAACTAGTAGTGTTGATCATAACACTTCTATTAAAATGCTTAAAGATATTATTTTCCCGAGGTTTGGTGTCCCTAGATATTTAATGAGTGGTGATGGTTCTCATTTTATTCATGGTGCTTTCCGTAAACTTCTAGCTAAATATGATGTTAACCATAAAATTGCATCACCTTATCACCCTCAGTCTAGTGGCCAAGTTGAATTGAGCAATCGAGAAATAAAATTAATTTTGCAAAAGACTGTTAATAGATCTAGAAAGATTTGATCTAAGAAACTTGACGATGCCTTATGGGCTTATAGAACTGCTTACAAAAATCCTATGGGAATGTCCCCTTATAAAATGGTCTATGCAAAAGCTTGTCATTTACCTCTTGAGTTAGAACATAAAGCTTATTGGGCAATTAAAGAATTTAACTATGATTTTGAACTTGCCGGTGAAAAGAGGTTACTTGATATTAGCTCATTATATGGATGGAGGACACAAGCTTATGAAAATGCCAAGTTGTTTAAGGAAAAAGTTAAAAGATGGCATGACAAGAGAATCCAGAAATGGGAATTCAATGTAGGAGACATAGTTCTTTTGTACAACTCTTGTTTCAGATTTTTTTTGCAGGTAAGCTTCTCTCCAAATGGGAAGGCCCTTATGTCTTTGAGGAGGTCTATTGCTCCGGTGCTATAAAGATTAACAACTTCGGAGGCAAAAGCCCGAGAGTGTTAAATGGGAAAAGAATTAAGCACTACATCTCAGGTACGCCCCTTAATGTCGAAACTAATATTATTCAAGTTATGACTCCGGAAGAACACATAAGAGAGACCTTCCGGAACACTCCAGAAAGCTGAAAAAGGGTAGGTATGTGATATGGTAAGTAAACCGACTCCAAAAATTCCCAAAAAATATATTTTCTGTTGGTTTTGGTATTTAGAAAAATTCCAAAAATAAAAAAGGAGTCAGGGGGATCCACGAGGGAGCCACGACCCAACAGGGAGCAGCCTAGGCCCTCGTCGCACCCTGTTGGCTCGTGGTGCCCTCGTGCGCCTCCCAGACTCCGCTTTCTTCCTGGACACGTATTCTAACCTAGAAAAAATCATTACATATACTCCCGTATGTTTTGACCACCGCATCGCAAGCTTCTCCTCTATTCTTGTTTCGGGTTGTTTTCCTGACAGATTTGAAGCAATATGTCGTCGCAAGATTCGGAAGGAGAGAGCTACGTTTCAGACCTCGTTGCCAATCCTCATGTCTATGGGGATGTGGACCCTTATGGGTGGTTGACGGAGGAAGAAGTGGAGGCCGATCTAAAAAGGATTGAATCAAGTGAAGAGGAAGAAGAAATACCTCTACCTCAACCTGGAGATATGCACATGGAGTTCAAAAAGTCGAGCTTGCCAAACAAGGTTCCGCCTTCCAATACTTGATTTTCCCCTTATTAACGTGTGCAGGTAGACACCACCGATGCCGCAGCCAGCAAATCACACCCCCTGATGGAACGAGCAATGATTGTCACCAACAAACTCCGCAAGGAAAATCTGGACCTTAAGCGAGAGGTTGCTAAGCTCAATGAGGAGATCAATACCCTAAGGGGTATCATCGCCAAAAGGATCACATCATCACCATCATCACCCAACAAGGACACCTGAGTACTTGGGTATGGGCACCACCCATAGCTTGTTCTAAGCTTGGGGGAGGTGCCCCGGCATTGTATCACCATCATCTCTATCATTATAATCTATCTTAGTTCGATCCTTAGCTATTTCGTGATTTAGGGAAATAAAATTTCAGATTTGCTTTGCTTAGAATTTTTGCTTTGAGATCTACCTATCTTTGTAATCGAGTGTGAGAGTTATATAATAAAGATTAGTTGAGTTTGTGTGCTTTACCTTCATGCATCTATCACCATAGCATTGAAATAAAAGAAAGAGATCATATGTTAATCCCATGGGGAGTAATGACTTCACATAGAAAAAGTATAAGTTATAAAAGTTGTTGGTAATAAACAAACATAGCATTAGTCATTGATACAATCTATGCAAGATTATGATAGAGGAGAGGAGATTCACATATAAATACACTATCTTGGACATCTTTTATGATTGTGAGCCCCCATCAAATATTATATAATGATCAAGTGTTGATGTTGGACACGGAAGGCAATGTAATGATCATGATAGTTTACATTCACATAGAAGTTATATGGTCATGGATCCTTTAACATGTTGTGCTTGCTTTAGATCTTTTGCTAGCCAATAATTTTCGGCACTAAGTAGAGATACTACTTGTGCATCCATAACCCCTTAAACCCAGTTTATTTCCATGAGAGTCCAGCATACCTACCTATGGATTGAGTAAGATCCTTCAAGTAAGTTGTCATCGGTGCATCAAGCAATAAAAATTGCTCTTAAATATGTATGATCTTTTATTGTAAGGGAAAATAAGCTTTGTACGATCTTGTGATGGCAAAGAAATAAAAGTGACAGACTGCATAATAAAGTTTGCTATCATAAGGGGAAATATAAAGTGACGTTCCTTTGCATTAAGAGCTTGCACGTCCAACTTAAAAGTGCATGGCAACCTCTGCTTCCCTCGGCGAAGGGCCTATCTTTTATCTTCATGAAATTACTTATGTGCAAAGGTCAATAAAGTTTATTCTTACTCCAACCTATCAATTCTATAGTTGGCAAGCATCATGTGTTGAGGATAGATCCAGATAAATATATCCAGTTGAATGTAGGAGATCATGAACCATTATTGTTGACATTATTCTTGAGGTAAATAAGTTGGGCGGCAAAAACAAAGAAGCCCCTATCTTCCTATGTGTCCACCGGAAATACTAGCTCCAAAAATATGCAATGAGTGTCAACAATCATAAAATACTAAATGATAGTTGAGTACGTGAACTTGCTAGAATGAAAGCTCTTACATAGACTCTTCTCTGGACTATGATGAATTGTGATTGCCTCAATGACTAAGAGCATAGTTTGTTGATTGTCAATAGTGTTTATGCTTCATACTTCAACATTGTGAATGAATTGTTACTTTCTTATAAGAAGTTATATGATGAAAATATTGCTGCTATGTTATCATTCATGATGCACTCATGTCCGTATTCCATTTTTATCGACACCTCTCTCTCAAATTATGTGGTCGTTATTATCGAGTTTGGCTTTCGCTTGAGGACAAGCGAGGTCTAAGCTGGGGAGTTGATACGTCCATTATGTATCATGAATTCTTATTGATATTTATGTTATTCTTGTTCATTATTCCTTATTTTGATATAATTCTTATGCCTTTTCTCTCTGAATATGCAAGGTACATCACAAGGAGAGAAATATCTGGAGACTGGAATTCTGGACATGAAAACCAAGAAAATGGCAGAAAATTCACCGGACTCCAAATAACCTAAAATTTCATGGAGAATTTTATGGAATATATAAGAATTTTTGAGCCAAAATATACCAGAGGGGGCGCCCTGCTGTCAACGAGCCAACAGCGCGCAGCCCAGCCCCTGGTCGCGTCCTGTTGGGTCGTGGTGGCCCAACGGGTCCCCAGGGCCCCCTCTTCTTCTATATGGTGTGTTTTGACCTATAAAAATCATAAGATTACTTTCGGGACGAAGCGCCGCCGTCTCGAGGCGGAAACCAAGGTAGAGGCCCTTTTTCTCTCCAGCAGAGAGATTCTGTCGGGGAAACTTCTCTCCCGAAGGGGGAGATCGAGGACATCGTCATCACCAACGCTTCCTCCTTCGTGGGAGGACCAATCTTCATCAACATCTTCACTAGCACCATCTCATCTCCAACCCTAGTTCATCTCTTGTATTCAATCTTTGTCTCAAAATCTCAGATTGGTACCTGTGGGTTACTAGTAGTGTTGATTACATCTTGTAGTTGATGCTTGTTAGATTAATTGGTGAAAGATATTATGTTTAGATCCTTGATCATCATCATTAAACCTCTGATATTGAACATGTTGATGAGGTGTGAGTAGTTACTATTGTTCCTGAGGACATGGGATAAGTCTTGTTATAACTAATCATGTGCAGTTGGTATTCGTTCGATATTTTGATGATATGTATGTTGTTGCTTCTCTTAGTGGTCTCGTGTGAATGTCGACTACACGACACTTCACCATTTATGGGCCTAAGGGAAGTCATTGTGGAGTAACAAGTAGATGATGGGTTGCTAGAGTGACAGAAGCTTAAACCCCAGTTTATGTGTTGCTTCATGTGTGGGTGATTTGGATTCACACGTTTCATGCTATGGTTAGATTTATCTTAATTCTTCTTTCGTAGTTGCGGATGCTTGCGAGAGGGGGTAATCATAAGTGGGTTGCTTGTTCAATTAAGAACAGCACCTTAGCACCGGTCCACCCACATATCAAATTATCAAAGTAGCGAATGCGAATCAACTCAACATGATGAACATGACTAGACATAAATTCCCATGTGTCCTCGGGAGTGCTTGCTTCATATAAGAATACTTTTTGGCTTGTCCTTTGCTATAAAAAGTATTGGGATACCTTGCTGCACCTTGGTTACTATTGTTACTTGTCACTTGTTACGAATTATCTTGCTGCAAAACTATCTACTACTGCTACTCACCGCACTTGCAAAGAATATCTTGCTGAAAACTGCTTATCATTTCCTTCTGCTCCTCGTTGGGTTCGACACTCTTAGTTATTGAAAGGACTATGATTGATCCCCTATACTTGTGGGTCATCAAGAAGCGATCCCATCACTATTCCCTATTTGCATCATGACTTCATTCCTTCTTAACTTGCGAGCTTTCTGTAGTCCCTACATCGGTTTGCAAATGATAGCTCTTGATTGGTATCAAATACTAATGACATACAGGAAATCAACAAGTAGAATAACATTAAATTTGTATAACTTTTATACATTTACCGAAAGAACCATTCTTCTTCTTATCCGCCAAGTACTTCTTGCAGTTGCCCTTCTAGTGTCATTTCTGTTTGCACTAGAGACATCCAGTATTTTTAGTGGATCCGCCCTTGTTCCTCTTATGAGATACGGTCTGAGTGGCACCAGTAGACTTCTTGTTGGACTTCCCTTCTTCTTGAAATGGGCGGTCTTATTTACCATCAACACTTGTTTATTCTTCTGCATCCCATCTTCCACAGTGTTGAGCATAGCAAACAACTCATTTGCACTTTTTTCCATCTCATTCATGTTGTAATTCATGATAAAACCATCATAAGATGGGGGAGTAAAGCAAGCACAATGTTTGTACCGAGTGTTGGAGGAATTCCAAATTCCAGAGAAGCCAGTCTATCAACACAGCCAGCAAGCTTTACTATATGCTCACTCATTGAATAACCTTCTGTAATCTTGCACTCAATCAAGGCCTTGGTTATTTCAAAACATTCGGTCCTTGCTTGTTTCTTGTATAATACTTACAGAAATCCAATTATAAACTGGCTGGTAGACCGTTCAAAATGTTTATGTAGCTCAGGATCCATGCAAGTTAACATGAGGCACTAGACTGACTGATAGTCGTCACTATGAGCAGCAAAAGCAGCTACTACTTCTGGTGGTGCATCCTTTACAGGAGGATCTCCCAGGGGTTGATCCAGTACAAACTCCTTCTTAGCACACCTGAGAACGAATCTCAGGTTCCAGATCCAATCCGCATAGTTTCCACCATTTGCAGACAACTTTTCTTTCTCTAACATAGGGGATAAGTTGAACATATTGTGAGTCATTGATCTACAACGATAAACACAAATTTATTTAGACATATTTCATAATTGATTTTGCACTATTTATTAAAAAAATTAAAGTGCACTCCCACTTAAATAAATATCTCTCATAATTGATTAGTAAATGATTCAAGATCCTGATCTTATTCTCAGCTATTAATGAGGACATCACTGATGACGAGAATTTTGACCGATGGGCAATCTTTTGCCGATCATACCTCCATATGACTCTTGTTCATCTTTCGATGCTTCGTAATCCGAGCTTAGAACAATTCTGCTAGAACTTCAAGACAACCGAGTGTTATGTGCTTGCTAGGTCTGACTTAACTCGTCTTACACCTCACGATCCATTTGTACTCATGTGGAAATGATGCACTCCGGAAAGCTACAGGTTATAGAGAGTTGCAACACTAGGAAGAGTACATTTAACTTGATATTTTCAGTGAGAAATCACCCTAATAATTGACTATTGCGCAATCAAGGGTCCAAACAACAAAGGGATAAACATCTCACGCAATTCATAAAAGCATGATATGGTATAGCCCTGGGCGCCAAGGATGATGCTTCAGGGTGATTCTTCAGCCACCGCCATGATCTCCGGCACCTGGTGAAGCCACCTTGCTTTGGTGTCCTCCGTATCACGTTCATCGATAATTAAATAACAAGTTTGACACGTAGGTCATTAAAGTGATAATCCTTTGGCTCTAGCCATCATGTCATACCGTGACGCGCATGTCACATAATGTTACAACATCTACCCATCTCATACATAAATGAATCATCAGGACGAAGGCTATACCACATCACATGCAATCCTACAAAACCAAGTTAGACGTCCTCTAACCGGTTTGGCAAATTTTAATTATGTGCTTTTTAGGGTTTCCAGATAACACTAGCTACATGCATCCACAATTAAGGTGATAATACTTGTTGCTAGATTAACTTTCGGGGTGTGTGAGGGAAGAGACTTAATTAAAAATCTCTTGCCCCACACTAAACTTCGTCATTACGCATCACCCCCTAGAAGATCGAACATCTTCATCGCCCTCTCATGTTTGTGAAAGTTCACTATTCTTGACTATGGTGAAGCCCAAAGAACTGTTAGCAAATCATCGACAGCCAGCACCGATCGATTGTCACAACTTTGTACAAAGCTACATCATGTCGTCAATGAACTGAACTGAGGCAACACTCGAGGGAAGCATAGGAAGAACATCAAACCCACCCATCCACATGTCATATAGATCGCAACATGTATCTACTCATAGAACCACTCATGTGCCATTGTTGGGAAACGTAGTAGAAAATAAAAAAAATCGCCCGACGATCAACCAGAAACACTATGAAGATTCGATAACGATTGAGATCATGATCGTTACCATCACCGAGTTGTAGCGGAAGAAGAACATGATGATGTAGATTGTACTTGAAGTCCCTCGAACCATAGATGAATGACCTCACAAACCGCCCATGAATGATCCCTCGAACTAAAGACCGAAAGCACAGCCTCTCTACTTGGTTACAAGCGTGTAGTCTTCATGATCCAGCAACGCTTCATCGTCCAGAGCTAATCATCGCCAGAGAATTAGAGTGAGGATATTAGAACCACATTGGGCTTCTAATTATGAGGATTAGAGGAACTAGACCTAGCTAACTAGGACCAACTAGAACTAGAAGAACTAGAGGAGGCTCCAAAACTTGTGTGTAGAAATAGGGCCAATAC
Organism: Elymus sibiricus; assembly: GCA_039707655.1. NCBI lineage: Eukaryota > Viridiplantae > Streptophyta > Magnoliopsida > Poales > Poaceae > Elymus > Elymus sibiricus. Next base: position 396,251,104 of record CM077669.1, on the reverse strand, counting down.
CTCAAATGTATATATATAGGTTAGAGGGGGAGGGAGAGGCAGCCACCAAGGAGGGAAAGCGTCCTTGGGGTGCCGGACAAAGGGGGGGAGTTGGACTCCTTCCCTGGTAGGATTCGGCTCCCCACAAGGAAAGGGGGGCGCCTCCTCCACTTGGGCCCTTGTGGCCCAAGTTGCCTTCCACCTCATGGCCTTTTTAGGCTCTTGATATTTAATTAACGAAACTCCTTCGTTAAATGACCGATGGCAGAATCATGGACATCCATATCGATCCCTATGAGTACACGAATGACATTCGAGTGAACCATTGGTTACCATGTGATATTCCCTTTGCTTCCCGATATTTTAAAAGACCCGAGAATCATCGGTATCCTCTTGAGTCATTCACATGCTCATTATACCGCTATTCTCGTTACCGATTTTTTTCTTCTCATTTATGTGTTCCGGCATCCATGTGACATAGTCACATATGTCTGGCCAGACGATGACGGATGTCGTCACACAAAGAGGGCCCTCAAAATATATCTCCATCGGAGGAGGAGCAAATCCCACTCTTGATCTATCTAGTCCCTTGTCAAACTTTCCAATGAACCTGTTAGTTGTCGTTATGATCACCTATTTACAGATGATGTTTGAGCAACACCAAAGTTCATCGTATGGTTAGAACTAACTACGATACTCTCATGGTCTAAGGAACATAAAATGCATGTTAACACTCTACGTTATAACAATTGACTTCAGACGATATTATCTCAAAGTATAACAAACAAGTTTGGGTCGATTCAATATGATCGTTTTTCTAATGCCATACTCTCAATGTTGTTTTAGGACTATTGTTACACTTATTGATATCCTAAGATCTACAAAACATGATCACAAACAACACTTGAGCCAGTCTTAGAGGCAAGTCTAGGAACCTTTATTTTTGTCGTTTATCATTCCACACGTGCATATGAGTTTTCCACTGAATCACTTATTCCAGAATCATAGGAGTTATAGCATAGAATCTAAACTCTTAATTATGAATATGGAAATATAATAATACAATATTATTGCCTCTAGGGCATATTTCCAACACTATGTTCTTGAGAGAGATGCCTCTAGAGAAAACTATGGCCTCGGGGTCTATTCAATATATTTACTAAAACCCTATTTACCTTGCTGTAATTTATTTACCTTTATTTTACTTTGAAAATTATCTGTCTACCACAATCAGATTTGATCCTTGCAATTAACGAGTACAAGGGGATTGACAACCCTCTTGCCCATGTTGGGTGCAAGTATTTGCTCTTGTGTGTAGGTACTGTTGACAGATTCTTGCGTGATCCTCCTATTGGTTTGATAAACCTTGGTTCTCACTAAGGGAAATACTTGTTGCTACTTTACTACTCCATCCCTTCCTATTCGGGGAAAACCCAACGCATCTACAAAGTAGCAACCCACCGTATGCTATGTTCTTGAGAGAGATGCCTCTTGTGAAAATTATGGCCCCCGGGTCTATTCAACATATTTACTAAAACCCTTTTTACGTTGATGCAATTTATTTACATTTATTTTACTTTCCAAACTATCTATCTACTACTATCAGATTTGATTCTTGCAATTAACGGATTGAAGGGGATTGACAACCCTCTTGCCCGCATTTCGAGAACTTTTATTCTTGCAATAAAAATCATCGCTGAGTTTCATCCAATTTCGAGGACTTTTATTTCAGCACAAAAACAACACCATGGCAGTTCTGCTGAAAACAGTGTTAGTCGGGCTAGTTCCATTCAAACATTGCAAATTAGAGTCCAAAACAAGAGCAAAAGTGTTCAAAAAAGTAGATACGTTTGGGACGTATCAGGGGCATGCAGGCAATTGAATAGACACCTAGCTAGACCGACCTACAAAATGAAAAGCCTATGTGAGAAGCGTACTGATTATTCAACTGTAGGACTAGTACTCCCCGCCCCTAAAAATGGACTAGTATGTGTACGTGTATGTTCCCATACTTTTATCGTTAGATGTGTTTCAGAGTGCATTCTTCAGACACCGGCATCAAGGATACCATGTATTTGTGACTTCGGCCAGGGGTAAAATGCCTAGTCAATCAACTCTCAAAGGCACATAGGAAAACAAGGACACAAGGGATTTTATACAGGTTCATGCCGCCATCTTAGCGTAAAACCCTATGTCCCATTGGTATTTGATATAATAGGGGGAGTACAAGTGTTCAAGTTTTACAAAAGGAGTGGTCGGTGGGAGACCAGTGGTGGTCGGGGTACTAACTAAAGTGCACGAGCACTCCTAACTCTCTCTTCCTTTCCTCTAGGCTTTCTTGAAGGTGGGTGTGATGATGTGTGTGAGCATCTCCTTTTCCCTCCTCTTTCAACCATGGTCCTCCTCTTATATAGGCCTGAGGGGTACCACATTTGGTCTGGAAATAAATACAAGGGAATATACAAAATGATAGTCAGTTCAATTTGTCCACTTGCTCCTGACGGAAGGCAGTAGATGAGCTGACACTGCTCGGTGTCAGGTTCTCGAGTGCCTTCCCCGACGTGATGTGTCACACCGCCCTCCTAATGTTGTACGCCACGCCAGCGTTTCATCTTGTCACACGCCCCTCGGGTCGTCGTTATCATGACCCTAGACGTAGCCCTGTGTTGGGCTACCCCAGGTAGACTAGCCAGGCATTTAATGTCTGGTCGGTGGAGGGTGCTACAAGGCCAACTTCTCTAGCCGATGTGTGTCCCATTTGCTCGGGGAATCAGCCCCCGTGTGCGTCATGGCTGATGTCAGGGTCCTCCTTGGGGATCTTCTGGGACTGTTTTCCTCTATTTAGACATGTATTTCATATCTCTTAAATTGATCTTTGTTGCCGAGCCATATGCCACAATTTAGTTAGTATTTCATCACATTGGATTATTTCCGAGTGGGCGTATGTACACAACATATTACGTATACCCCATGATTTAGTGTTCCGTCAGTAGCCCCCAGGCCCGCCCACAGTATTCTTTGATAGTGGTTAAAGGAAAGGGCAAGCGCCCGAATAACGATGTGGGTGGGCCTCGTAAAAGGAATAACTACGCCCACCTCGAAAAAAAATGTCGATGTGTTTCGAGTGGGACAAGGAAGTGATTTTCGCGTGTAGTAATGCTGAAGATACCTCGGGAAGGTAAAAAATATACAACATGACTACTTGACAATAGATAATGACGACAGTCTTGGTCCTTGCCCTGAAACTGACTACCCCGAGGCCCGAGATGGCTTTACTAAATGCTCGTTTAGGGGCTCTCCCCGTCCACGGCCACCACTCCCCCTGCAGCTATAAAAGGAGAGGGTTTTTCCCTCGGGCTCCACCACTCCAATCGCTATCACTCCTCCATTGCCTCTATCGCCATCATGTCTTCATGCCATGCTTCTCCCTAAGGTTCCGCTTCTCAACCCCCCCCCCCCCCTTCTTTCGTCCCGTTCACCACTCACGGCTAGAAGTGGGCACTCTTAGCTTCGTTCCGTTGAGTATGGCTAGGGCTCCTTTGCCTCTGCACTGCCCCGTCCTTGGGGTAAGTCGCCATTTGCTCCTTCAGGGGTTTGGGCAGCGTTTCTGCCTCCTGTCCCAGTGTTTAGCCAGACTCCGCCTAGGGTGAGTGTGGAGGCACCTGCGCTGATGCCGGCAATTCACGTTGTCTGTGAGTTCTTCTCCGAGTGTGTGGGAGCGCATCCAGTCAGATCCCCTACTGTAGCCACTGATGGTCCCGGAGATCGACGACATGCACTCTCAGGTGACTCGGAGATAAACTTCCTCGCCATCTAAATCATAGCAAAGGAGAACACATAAGAATGTGCGGACATGCGAGCCTCCAAGCCTCCTCTTCTAGCATGGCAGATGCTTGGCTGGGCTATGGAGCAGGCGGGCCCCAAGGATCCTTTGTGGGCGGCATGATGGGTTTGCCTTCAGGGGGTTCTCCCTGAGAACATGCTCGGGGCTCCACTATTAGCGCGACGGGGGACCCCTCGACCGATCTTAGCCTTTAGGGTACTTTTCTTCACTCCTTGTTTAATGGGCTCCGTGAGAGCCGCGTCCTTAACTAGCTTTTGAGTGTCCTTGCTCAAGGGACCAATTTAGTAAAGAACGAAAGCCTGCCTATTTCATGTACTTTTCTCGATCCACGAGGGGGATATGTTTTTTGTTTTGAACGTTTTAGTTATCAGAACGTATCGTAGTGCCTGGTCGCGACTCTAGGACTTCCCGTTGCATCCATATAACTTGACGTGGCGTGCGTGGCTGCAATCCCAAGGCTTGGTAGGTTAGTATGTTAGTTCATGAGAACATATCATGGTGCCTGGTCGCGAAACCAGAGCTTCCCTTTGTGTCCATTCGGTCTTCGTGGTGTGCATGGCTGCAACCCCAAGGCTTGCCAGGTTAGTGTCAATAGTCCTCATGTGCCTGGGCGCGACTACAGGGCTTTGTGATTAAGAAATCTCTAAGCTGGATTGGGCCTGAGCTTGGTACCTATGCGCGAATCCAGGGCTTCAGGAGTGGCCAGGTCACACTCTTCAGCATGTGGCGGACCGCTTTTGGTTAAGAGACGCATGGCCCCTCCCTCCTATCCTCCTTGTCGGAGAGGGAGTTCATAAGGAAGGTCGCCATCAGCATGCGGCGGGCCGCTTTTGGTTGGAGGATTTTAGTTTTTCCCACGGTCTCTTTTGAAAAAGGCTATAGGAGAACCCCCCCCCCCCGGTCGTGATGTGGTAGACCACTTTCCGGTTCAGGGTTGAGTAGGTCTGATAAATCAGCCCCCGAGAGGCACTATGGGGGAGGCGTCCCCGTCAGTTTGCAGCGGACTACTCCTGGTCAGGGTGTACTCGCCTCTCCAGGCCACCCGGGGTGTGGCTTATCAGTCCGATGGCATGAGGGGTCATCCTTTCCTGTATTCGGGGTATATATTTTTCGAAGGACGAGAATGGACAAAGGGGAAAAGGTAGGGGTAGCGACACCCTACCTCCTCTCCTCATGCCTCTCCTGATCAAAATTTCACCTCTGGAACCAACTAGACAAGTATATCAAATACAACTTTTCTTAAAATAATAGGTAGAACGTTACCCCAACTACCTTACATTACAGAGAACGTGGTCGGGCTCGATGTCGTGGAGCTTTAGATGTGGATTCGTCGCCGCTTGCTTCTCATCCTCCCCCTGGCGGCCCCCTTATCGTGCCTCGAAGGTCGATTACCTTGTTCCCGACCTCTCCTTCTCCTCCTAGCCCCGGCTTCGCTCCCGTCTCGATTGCGTCCAACGTAGGCCAATACGCCCCAAGCGGCATAATGTTTTTTCTTGGGAGGACGCTCCCAATGATGGGCCCGATTCTCCTTCCTTTTCACCCGTGCCCCAGCGGGTTCACCCTCAGCACAACGCTCGATGGAACCAGGGGCAACCAAGGCGGGTTTGGTTATCCCACCATATCGCTTATAGTGATGACGCCTGATCGGCCCTTCGACTCTCGGTTATTTATGTGCTTCGTGCGTTGCCTTGTAATCCTGACAATCTTCGTGATTTCCCGCAGTCACGAGCATGGGGGGGGGGGGGGGTTGGTCGCTGATGGTTACTAGCAGGTGCAGAAGGAAAGCTTGTGCGGTGATGTCTACTACAAACTTTATTCTTGTAGACTCTGTTGGGCCTCCAAGCACAGAGTTTTGTAGGATAGTAGCAATTTTCCCTCAAGTGGATGACCTAAGGTTTATCAATCCATGGGAGGTGTAGGATGAAGATGGTCTCTCTCAAACAACCCTGCAATCAAATGCAAGAAATCCCTTGTGTCCCCAACACACCCAATACAATGGTAAATTGTATAGGTGCACTAGTTCAGCAAAGAGATGGTGATACAAGTGCAATATGGATGGTAGATATAGGTTTTTGTATTCTGAAAATATAAAAACAGCAAGGTAGCAAGTGGCAAATGACGAGCAAAATGTTGTATAAATGCTTGGAAATAAAGTGGCCCACATGTGGCTCCCCTCCGGTGGTTCTTCGCTCCGGTATTTCTTATTTTCTCTACAAAATATCATAAAAAAAGCTTCAAGCGATTCCGAGAACTTTTATTTTCTGCACAAAAAACAACACCACGGTAATTCTGCTGAAAACACCGCCAGTCCGGGTTAGTTCTAAATAAATCATATAAAGTGCATCAAAACCATGTAAAAGTATTGTAAACATAGGAAAATATGACATGAATACTTCATAAATTATCGATACGTTGGAGACGTATCATGCGGCTGCCAAGGCCGAGGCCGGGGTCATCCAACTGGCATACGGGTGTCCGATTGAGTGCCCAGCAATCCTGAAATCGGTGGGGCCTTGGGTAGCATGATTCTCAACATGGTTAATCCCCTCTGGTGGGAAGAGTCCAAACTCCCTCAATGGTGGTTATCGCCCTGCCATCCCTTGTGGTGTCCATCGCCCATGCGAGCTGGATCTTAAACCTTAGCACCATACCTGGCACGCCAGATGTCGGAGTGCATTCTCCAGACACCAGGGATCAAGGATACCCTGTATTTGTGAGTACGGTCAGGGGCTAAAATAATGTAGCCAATCAACTCTCAAAGGCACACAGAAAAACAAGGACACAAGGGATTTTATACTGGTTCAGGCCGCCATCTTGACGTAAAACCCTACGTCCTATTAGTATTTGATATAATAGGGAGAGTACAAGTGCTCAAGTGTTACAAAAGGAGTGCTCGGGGGGGATGAGTGGTGGTCGGGGTAGTAACTCAAGTGCCCAAGCACTCCTAACTCTCTCCTCTCACTCTTCCTTTCCTCTAGTCTTGCTTGAAGGTGGGTGTGAAGCTATGTGTGATCCTCTCCATTTCCCTCCTCTTTTGACCATGGTCCTCCCCTTATATAGGAATGGGGTTACCACATTTGGTCTGCAAATAAATACAAGGGAGTATACAAAATGATAGTCAGTTCAATAAGTCCACTTGCTCCTAACGCTTGACAGTAGATAGATGACACTTCTCAGTGTCAGGTGCTCGAGTGCCTTCCCTGACATGATGCGTCGCACCACCCTCCTCTTGTTGTACACCGTGCTAGCTTTCCGTCTTCTCACTTTTTATTTCTCCCTCCTTCCTCACACGTGGGACCTACACAAAACCCACTTGGGTGGATGAACAAATAGAAATATATCCATTTGTTTGCACAACAAGTGTCGTAGCTAGTTCGGATTGATACTCGCGCTTGCGCGCGAGCCATAATTTTTGCGTTCGAACCTGTTTTACATTTATGGTTTTTTCTCACCACTGACAGCTAGGACCGAGACACCGACAATAAGATTTAATTTCGTTTAATTTCCCTAAATTCAGTTAACACTCCAAAATATTTACTAGGGTAAATTCTAATTTACTAAGCCACAATGCAAAAGTTTTATTCAATTTAAACATATGGTTTCAGGATCATACCCAACTAGGTTTGAACGTAATTCAAATTAGTAAAATTCCCTAAAGTCAAATAATAATCCCAAAAATATTTACTAAAGTTCATTTGAAGATTCTGAACCTAGTTGCAAAATAATTATCCTAATAAATACTTTTACGTTCAAATATTGTTTGAATTATAGTTTCTACCAAACTATATTATTTCAAAATTGTACTATAGTAGCTAAGTTCAAACTATAACTCCCTAAGTTCTTTTTCCAAAAAGAATCAACTTGATTGGATTTCTAAAATGCAAGTTATGCCCTATTAAAATTAGAATCCATTTGTTTGAATTTGAATTTTAAACTGTTCAAATTCTAAATTTTATTAGTTCAAGTGAAAGTGCAATTCCTATGGGTCATTTTGCAAAAAGAAACACTCAATTTGAATTAACGGATATAAAGTTGTGAGTGTTTTAAGTTCCAGGTTTTTTTGGTAAAATTGCCATTTAATCAAATTAAACCGGAAATTCTGTGGATAATGTTGTGTGTAATGTTGGACATGTGGCATGCTGTGAGTGGTTGGTACCGATTCGTTTAAGTGAACTAATATGGCGTGTTGAATCTAGATCTAACGGGTGTGATAAAACAGAGGGTCTATGGTTTCGGTGGCTCACCGGAGTTTCAGCGGAGATGGGCCAGAAAACGCGGGAACGGCGGCGCTACAGCTCGAGTTCATTGGGGACGGTGCTCCAGGGGGTTCCCGGTGCGGCCAAGGGCACGGGTGGACGTGGTTTGGCGAGCTGGAGCTTTTGTTGGGCTTTGTCGGGCTCAGGGCGACGGAGGTGATGGTCGCAAGCTCACCGGAGATGCGGTAGCGGTGGGGCTCTTCGGGAGGTGAGGTCGCGGTGCTCGGTTTGGTGCTCTCTTGGGCAAAATAAGGGGTCATGGGGATACACACGGGGAGGCAAACACGATGGACGTGGTCAGAGCCTCGGGCGCTTACACAGCTCGTCGGAGATTTGGTCGGAGACGGCTAGGTTAGTGGCGAAGCTAGGGGGTTCGTTGCGGGACAGCCTGACGGCGGCTGGCCATGCTATGGTGGGGCTTTTGCAGAGGGGTCCAGGGGTACTTAACGGGCACGGAGGCAGGGTCGGGCGTGCATGGTGGCCGCGAGGACGTGGGGTCGTGGTCGTGTGTGTGTATGCGCGCGCGCAGTTCATGCGCGATGTGGCCAGCGATGGTTGCGAGGTTTGGGACCAAGCTTACATGTGGGGACCGCATGTCAGTGAGAGGGGGGAAGAGAGAGAGGTGTGAGGGTGGGTTGTGTTGCGTGCACCACTACTACAGAATGGTCCAAAGACGACACATCAATCAGAGACCCTTCGATGAAACTGTGTGCAATCCACCAATCGCAAACGGTATTGTTCAAGCTCCGTCGCAAATGGCACGAACTGTGTGCGATGGTGGATCCATCAAATACAATTCAAAAAATAGTTACGTGTGTGATCCACGGCAGACAGTTTATTCTTATGAACTGTTTGGGATTAGCTAAGATAACAGAAACAGTTAACAAAACTTCGTACATGTGTGAAGTACGGCACACAGTTCACTCAGATAAACTGTTTGCGATGATCCAGCAGAACACAAACGGGTTAGCGTAAGAAGGTGTGTGTGATACGCAGCAATCGGTTCATTCATCAGAATTGTGTGGGAAGACCAATAATAACCGAAATGATTCATCCGGACAAGTTGTGTGTGTTGTGGGCAGACGGTTGTTGCCAAACAATTGTCAGCAATTGATGAAAACATTACCGATGGTACGTACGGAAGTGCCGTTTGCCCGTATTAATATTGCAGTCGTTTTATTATTATTACCAGTTTGACTGCGCATCACCTCTTCTTCCTCTCTCACATCTTGTCACTGCGTTTTCGCCCGAGGATTCCAGTGCACGCTTCGGCACCGCACCGGTGTTTCTTTTGGCCACGTTCCCGTGCGGAACCGCGCATGTTCCCGCGCAAGCTTCCCCATCGGTTTCCCGCCAGAAGCGAATGAGCATAAGAGCCCGCGCGCGTCACACGCGGATGCACACCTAGTGCAGCCTAGCCCATCTACGAAGCATGCCAACCCGACCAAGCGCCGCCTCTGCCATCAACCTCCTCGACGACGAAAACGATCCGGTGCAGGCGCAACGGCCTGTCGAGGCCGATGGCTTGTCCGGCGACGCGTCGTACAACGTTGTGATGTGCGTCATCGCAAGGGTTGAGCAGACCCTTGGCACAGGGCGCGGCAGCGCCGCCGAGCAACATAGCCGCCTCACCGACGAAAGGCTGCAGCGCGCCACACAAGAAGATCATCGGTGGTGCTCCGTAGAGCAAAACATGCGCGTCCGCGCCGAGAGGGCAAGGCGCGCCGCACAGCAAGACCGATGGAGGGCCGCAGAGCGAGAGGCGCGGCGCGCGGCAGAGCAAGAGCGGTTCCATCCCCGCTTGCCTGCTATCCTACCCGACATGACGTTGCAGCTGTGTCCAAGGCACGTGAGTAGCCCTATTTCTCGCTAGGAATGGGCAGTGGCCGTCTGCGCTGTACTTGCACTAGATCCCGGCCGCACCATCCTTGCACCGGACGCTGGCCGTGCCGTTCGCATGGGTCGCGTTGTTCGCCTTGTCCGCGGCCCCCTCGATGCTAACAGGCTCGTTGGTAGGATCGAGCGCCTCCTTGGCCCAGGTGTCCAGCTGGGAGCAGTAGAAGAAAATGGCCGTCGCATCCTCGAGATGGTAATCTTCGACGAAATAGCCATCTTGGAGCTCGAGATCACGCTACAGCTGTACCGCGAGCATGTAAATCGCATGGACAAACGCCTGACCGAGTTCAGGCACAGCCAAGAGCTTCCGTAGGTTAGGGTGTAGTCATGGACGCGTTTTATTTTGTTGAATCCTTTAGATGTCGATCCCAATGTCTGGACAATAATCAAAATATTGATATGTTTCGATGTATGAATGATTTATGTTCTATTGTTATGTTTCAATATGTGTAAAAGGCTAACAGTTAGAGCCAGAAAATTAGTATGAAAACGGATAGAAATGTGAAACTAATAATATATATTAATTGTTGAATAGCTCATTGAAGACATGATACATATACAGCATATATATATCATCACATATACGTGATAATAGTACTTAACTAATACGCACAATGAATAAAAACTAAACTAATAATAACCCCTCCTGGAGCGAGGAGCAGTAAAATGGCAGCCTCTCGCCAGCAACACCCTGGTGCGCGGTGGCTTCCCAACGTGGAGGGAGTTCGCCGCCTCCTCCGCCTCGCAGCGCTCGACGTGCCGATCAGCCTCTTGCTGGCGGAGGCGTGCGACCATGCAGGACAGTTCAGTGGGCGCCCACTGGATCTCTTTCGCTGTGGCACGCTCGAGCTTATCGGCCCACGCCCACGCAGCGGTGAGGCGCCTAGTGCCTCTGGCTTTCATTGCGTGGTATCGGCCATCTTCGTACACCTCCACCGCTCGTCGACTCGCCCGCCGCCAAAGCTCCAGCTCCTCCTTTTCCCTTGTGGCACTAAGGGCATTCCAGGCCGCAAGGTTCCTGGCGCGCTCCTCAGCCATCTCCTTCTTGAACGCCACCTGCCTGGATCTCTCAGCCAGCGGCAGTGCCTTCCACAAAGCCAGATCGTATTGGCCCCAAAACCAATCTTCGGTTGGGGGGTCTGGCGCGACCTCGTTTGGGGGCGCGAAGGGGTCCTCCTCGTCGCTGCATTTCGACATGTCCTCGCGGGGTGGCGCCTCCTCCTTTGCTTGTGCACAGACCGGCCACGCCATGGCAGAGTTTAGTGCGAGGGGTGGGATAGAGAGACGAGAGAATGCAGGCGGGATGACATCTCGAGGGGCAGCATTTATAGGCGGCTGGAATCTTGATCGATGCCAGCAGTGATTGCACACGATTTCCTAGTCAAGAGTCGTGTGTGAATTAACATCACCGACGGTTCCCAATGCATGACCGTGTGTGATTAATAGCCCGCGAAAATTGGCTTCCAAAACTTGAAACGCGAAACACGGCGCCAATCATGTGCGACCCGTTTGTTTTGCCAAATATTTACATTTTCTATCCAAATGTAATGCATGTGTGCCATTTGTGTTACGGAAGCAAGTCCGAGAGCAGTAACCACGACATCTTGGCCCCATGGCGGGAAATCATGCATATTTTCATGTACTTCAGAATTCAAAGCATTTTTTCATTTTTTTTTGAATTTACAATCTAGATTCTCAATGCTTTTGTGTCCAAACCGTCACTCAAGAAGTTTGGAACTCCTTCAAATTTATTGCAAGCAGCATATATAGGGAAGCAAGTAGTAAATAAATATGATTTTCCAGCGGTTTTTTCTTCATCTAGCCTGTTCATGTGTATTAGTTTTGAACTATGGCCATTAAATTTCTATAAACTAACTAAATGTATAAAAATGCCAATAGAACGCCCTTTTTTTAAAAAAGGATGCCGGTCATATTCGTGCATTGTATCGATGAAAAAAAACTAGGTCGAATGACAAAGCGATTGGCGGTTCGTCATCACACATGGCCCCACGTTCCCTCTCGGAACCACGCGCCTTCGTGTGATGCTCCGGTTTGTGAGAGGCTTGTGTCTAAAGCTGAGGATTTCTTAGGCGAGTATTGGAGTCCCATCTCCGTCCCAATCACCGCCCTCCCATCCCCGTCCCCGTCTATGTACCCTTGCGCGGGGATAAAAAGTTTCCCATCCATGTCCCCACCGAGTTCTTTATCACCGTGGGGAAACTCACACATTCATTTAAGAACAACCTTCGTGTATTTCAGTACAAAAAATAGTATTTCAACGCAATAAAGAATATGTTGTGGCCAGGTTTGGGATTTCTTAGGGAATTTTGGGCCAAAGGGGTGGGATGTGTGTAAATTTGGGTGACCGAGGCCCCAAATTACGTGGGGTCTACTAATTTCAGAGCCCACATGTAAGTACTTCAATTCATGTGTAAGGCGGGTAATGCTATCCCATCCTCATCCCCGTCCTGCACGCTCGGTACGTAAGGTATTTGACCCACCAACTTCCAGATGGGCATTCAAGCTCGCACCCGTGCCCTAATAGAGTAATTAGCCATGGGGACGCGGGTAACAGTTAACCATGCATGCATTGCCAGATTTGACATGTGTCAAAGCTTATCTCGAACAAGCCGTTACTTTGATCACGACATCTTAGCCCCATGTTGGGAAATCATGCATATTTTCATGTACTTCGGCGCATTTTTCAACTTTTGACTTTAAAAACCTAGATTCCCAATGCTTTTGTGTCAAAACCGTCACTCAAGATGTTTGGAACTCCTTCAAATTTATTGCATGTGGTATATATACGGAAGCAAGTAGTACATAAATATGATTTTCCAGCCGTTCTTGCTTTATCTTGCTTGTTCATCTGTTTCAGTTTTGAACTATGGCCATTAAATTTCTGAAAACTAACTTCATGTATAAAAATGCCAATTGAATGTCGTAATTTTTTCAGATTTTAGGATGACGGTCGTATTCGTACATTGCATCGATGCAAAAAAAAACTAGGCCGAATGAGGCAGCAATCCGTTTCGTCATCACACAACACCCCACGTCCCCTCTCGGAACTATATATACGAGCCTGCGCGTGGGGCTCCGGTTTGTGAGAGGAATGTATCAAAGCTTATCTCGAACAAGCCGTCACTTTGACCACGACATCTTGGCCCCATATCGGGAAATCATGCTGATTTTCATGTACTTCATAGCATTTTTATTTATTTTTTGAATTTAAAAACCTAGATTATTCACAATGCTTGTGTCCAAACCGTTACTCAAGATGTCTTGAACTCCTTCAAATTTATTGCACGTGGCATATAGACGGAAGCACTAGTACATATATAAAAATGATTTTTTCCTGCAATTTTTGCTTCATCTTGAACATGTCCATGTGTTTTAGTTTTGAATTATGGCCACTAGATATCAAGAAACTAACTTCATGTACAAAAATGCTCATTGAACCCCGAAAATGTCCAAATTTCAGGTTGCCGGACGTATTCGTGCATTGTAACGAATTCAAAAAAGGTAGGCCAAATGAGACAACGACTAGCGGCTCGTCATCAAACAAGGCTCATGTCCCCTCTCGGAACCGCGACCCTTCGTGTGATGCTACGTTTTGTGAGAGGCATGTCTCAAAGCTTATCTCGAACAAGCCGTTACTTTGACCACGACATCTTAGCCACATGTCGGGAAATCATGCAGATTATTATCATGTACTTCAGAGCATTTTTTTTCATTTTTTGAATTTTAAAGCCTAGATTCCCAATGCGTGCACGTGTGTCCAAACCGTTACCCAAGATGTTTGGAACTCCTTAAAATTTATTGCAAGCGGCATATATTGGGAAGCAAGTAGTATATAAATATGATTTTTCCAGCAGTTTTTGCTTCATCTTGCATGTTCGTGTGTTACAATTTTGAATTATGGCCGTAAAATTTGTACAAACTAACTTAATGTATAAAAATGCGAATTGTACCCCGAATATTTCCTAATTTTAGGATGTCATTAGTGGATTTTGACGGTAGGGATCTTTTTCTTACAAATAAAACAATATCTGTTACCGCTATACCCAAAAATAGTTTTACAATTCGATACAAAAAGTGAACCGCGTACACATGGTTCCATACGGAAACCGTTTGCTACGGAAACCGTTTGCGATGAAAATTCACGGATCTATTTGTCTTACGAGGGAAGCTTCGTCGGCTTTGTCTAGCTCGGATTCCGTTCACCCTCGACCCCCATTCCCCAACAAACCCTCTGTGCAAAGAATGACGTCGTGGGAACGCTTCGTAAGGGTGCGTACGACCGCCCCCTCGGCCCCGAGCGCTTCCGCCTCTGCCGAGAACGTGGCCGCCTCGGCCAAGAGCGCAGTCGCATCCGCCTTAAGCGTGGCCGCATCAGCCAAAAGGGCCTCTGCGGCGGCCGACAGGGCTTCTGCGGCGGTCGAAAGGGCATCTGTAGCCATGGAGACGGCAGCTGCAGCTGCTACGACGGCGGCTGCAAATGCCAAGAGCGCTCGAGCAGCGTGTCATGCCGTGGAGGCTGCCCTGGCCCGGGTCGAGGCCATCCAGGCCTATATCATCAAGAACGCCCACGCCAAGATACTCCAAGCTTCGCCGGAATCCAGCATGCACCACACGTCCGAAGAGGCGGCTGTTGCGGATGCCGAGATGAATGCCGACGATGCGGCGGCGAAGGCCATGGAGCCCCTTCCGCACGACATATCTGAGCGAGAGTTGGAGATGCGGGAGCCATTCGAGAGCGCCGAGTGCTGGGAGGAGTTGCGCGTGGCTCAGGAGGAGGTCGAGAATCGCCTGTCCATCGAGGAATCGGCGATGGAGTACCAACGCGAGCTATGGCGGCGCCACTACTATGAGTACTACGAAGATGACGGTGACGCCGATGACAAGGACAACGCCGAGGATGAGCACTTCGCCGCGGTCGAAGTCAGCATGGGGGACACGGAGTCCAGCACCGGCGGAATGTCGCCCGGACAAGTCGTCGACATCTCATCGAACAGCGGCGAGGCATACGGCGGCTGTTCGTCGGCGTTTTTGTTAAAATTATGCGTAGTACTAATAGTATTTGTTCAGAGAGACGGTCTTTTGTAAGAGCTATGTCTAGTTCAAGCAGCTTGATTATTTAGTGAACTTGCTCGGTTTAGTAACTGTGAGCTATGTGTGTCCGCTATTTTCTATACCCAAGTTAGCAGTTGATGTTACATTATGCAATGACGTGGATGTGCACTATAACCAGGGAATACGTGGGGAGGGGCGAATTTTTGTTTGTTCTGTATCATCGCACACGATAAAAGCTGAAAGACTGTGTCTGATGAATCTTTGCACGCCAAGATTCCCTGCAACGAGCGAAAAATTTCGCCGACCGCCGAAATATCTGCCTCCCCTCCACCCCCCTCCCCCCCCCCCCCCCCGCGCGCGCGCCGCCGCCCACATCTCTCCCTCTAGCATCCGACCGCCGCGGACACACCATGGTCTCCTTGAGTGACCCCTCAAGCGGTATCTCCGACGACGACGAATCTCTCACCAGTCAGGTATTCGTCTCTCTTCTCTCTGGCTCAACTAGGCTTAGGGTTTTGTTTCGAAATTGGGGATTTTAAAGCGGCAGGTCCATTTGCGCCATTTCTTTCTCTTGTAGCTCCCTAGGACAATCACTTCCAACAAATGGAGAGGGGTAGCTGAAGACCTACCTGTTCATGGTCAACATCAATTTCAATCCGTGAAGTTGCGAGGTTTTGAATCTGGGTACAGTGGGAGGAAGTTTCTGCGACGTGCAAAGAAGGTAAGCCTAACTCTCGTTGTTAGAAATCATTTTTTATATTAGTTGTGATTCAGACTTCCCGTGTGCTATTTGATTCTGGATGTGATTAAGACACTATCATAGTTTTAACCTGAAGGCATATTGACAGCAAGAAAACTATATGCGACATGAGTTATCATTGCATGAAAATTTACTGCAAGGTAGTACACATGAAGCACTTCATTTCATTCAGCACGAGCAAGGTCTAATTATGCATAGAAACATGGCTAGCATCAACACCACATGGCAATCTGAAATAAACAGATTCTCAGACTTAGTGAAAAAAACATGGTGCAAGACAGTAGTTTTTAACAGATTGGAATGTTTGACAGCAGAATGTACATAGCTGTCACTATTAATTTGTTTTCATTCAAACACTGCCGATGTGCGTCCTGTACTACAAAGACTGTTGCATTTATGTTTAGCTTCCTGGTAAAATTGGCAATTTGTTATTACACATGACAGAAACAAAGGAGGGTCGAGTACCAGAGCATCCTACTACGAAGACTCTTTGAGCAGAAAAGACTCTTCGAGCAGAACCATGGCATGGCCGATGAAGACCCATGTAATCCCGGTTCTGATGAATACCCATTTGAAGCACGCAAGTACAAGCATGGCCAGCCATTTCTTGTTGGCGAATACTTTGATGAGTGTAGTTCCAGTTGTCGCAAGTTACATAAATATTTCATGGACATAATGTCAAAAGGAGAAGATCATAACATTCTGGAATTGCAGTACGACAACTGGCATTTCTCTCACGTTCTAGGTACCATCAGTGTGGAATTCGAGGACTTTCATCTCTTCTTCAACTTCGATGAGCTTGCTGCCACTCTTGTCAAATGCTTGATGTTGTAAGTACTTCACAAACTCTGATCAACTTCTCCATACAAGGTTGTAAATGACAAAAAAAGCTAACTGTATTGTATTCCTCTCAGGGGATTGACGACGCAGAGAACATCAAGGGTGCATGCGTATTTCATAGATCCTGATTTAGCAAACGGCATTTTGTTACAAGATAATGACTCACGTACGGCTTCCATTGATTATGTCGCCAAGATCTTGTTCGACTTACAGATAGGAAAATTCTTCATGTGGCCATATTATGAAGAGTAAGTTAAATATACAACCACGCATACATTGATCGTATTTCAGTTTTAGACATGGTTCGTACGTTCATGGTTTTCTTAAACTGTAGAGGTCACTGGATCTTGGTGGTCATTGTTCCAAAACACAACACAGTTTACTACATGGATTCTCTCAGAGAGTCAAATGTGCCTCAGGATCTGAGTCATCTTCAGGATTTCATGGATAGGTATTGAATTCTTTGATGTTAATGCGTTGTGTTCATATCTGGTTCCAGAATTGAGTGTGTGAAAATTCATCTTCATTTGCAGTGTATTGTCCAAGAACATAACTTTAGGGGGGGTAAGGTTCGACCGCCAACTACCTCTGCAGCACTTGATCGTTTCTCCGGTAAGACAACGAAATCCGTTATTTTCAGAAAATGCTAGTCAGATGTTCAAGTTTCTAAGTAAACCTCTTTCTATTTCTCTCCATAGAAAAAAACAACTTACACCGGTTAGGTTGTTCCTAACAGGGCAAATACATGACCAATATTGTACAAAAAAATTCAGTGTCCTCAGCAACAACAAGGTACCAGCCTATGTGGATACTACGTTTGTGCACACATGATGAACCTATGCAGACATGCTGAATGTGGTGTCGATGCTGACATGATAAAACCAGTAAGTCTGCTTCTTAATTACTATCTTCTACTCCACACGTATGTCACATTCTGATCTAAAAGTCATGCGGCTGATCTTCGGACCGATGACTTCTGAACCGCTCGCCGCTGATGAATTGTTGTTTGTTAGGAAATTTATCAGCACCTTCTTTGTGAAACACTATATCAAGCCCTCTAAAAACGTCGAAGATTTCCGGATTCAAACCTCCTAAAAATAAGTACGCATTCATATAGTATTATCAGCTAAACATATACACATGGATGCATTATTTTCCATGTTATCATGTCTTCGTATTTCGTACACTATGATTATGTACTGGATATGTCGGTTTAACAGCTGTGAAATTTAGCTAGCATTTTCTCAATTACATATTGTCGTGAATTATGATGAATCCTCTGCTTGTGGATACTATTCGTTCAATTGCATATTGTGGCGAATTATGATGAATGTTCTTCATGTGGACACTATTTGTCGATTGCATATTGTGGCGAATTTGCTATTTGAAGGGTGAATTAAATGCGATATTTTACAATAATCTGGCAATTTTAGCGCACACGGTTCAAGCAACTAAGCGTGTGCGGTCCAGAACGGAAAGCACACGCAACTCATAGCACAACCGCCTATGATCCACAGGAAAAGCACACGAGATATAATCTAAAACGTCGGTGATACATAAGAAATCGCAAACGGTTTGCAACACTTGTACGTGTGCATAGGAGCTACTCAATCGTTTGCGATAGCACCGTATCTCACACGTGAGCCAACAGGAAACCGTGCCCGATGCAAAGACGATCCCACGCGTACATTTTTCGGGAAACGTGTCCGATAATGTTATACATGGTACACAGTTCCCAGAGAAATCTCTTGCGATGATGAAGATATCACACACAGTGTCTACAATGGCCCATGTGGATTAGGTAACGTTTCGCAAACGGTCAAAGGTCAAACTCCGTTTGTTTTCCATGAGCAATTAGACGCGTTTCACTCGTCTTGGACGTGTGTGATTGATCCCAAATCCCACACGTAGGCCGAAAAGATTATGTGTGCGATCTGTTCCTGCACCGCACACGATTATATTTGCAGATCGTTTGCGTTCGTTGGCCACCATCGCCGACGGGTTTGCGGTGTCGTGTGGGATGGACCTCCCCCCCTATCGCCCACACATGCAAGGCGACGGTTTGGAACTGCGTCGCGGAAAGGGGTTAAAAACCGTTTGTATAGCACGTCGCTGCACCAGTGCACGCTGTTGGGTCGGGGTCGGCTAGGTGGGCTCTTTCTTTTTTTGCTTTCTTTTTTCTAATTTTTCTTTTCTGTTTCTCTGTCATTTTCATTTGAATTAGAATTTTAATTTTCTCTCAAAATAAAACTTGCTCTAAATTCATTTCTGAATATTTAAGAGCATGTGAACATTTTGTTTGGGAATTTTGGACATATAATTTCTACACTTTTATTTTCCTTTTAATTTGAATTTGATTTTAAAATCAAATATGTTTCAGTTCCAATTTGAAAAAAAAAATACAAATGTCAAGCATATTATTTGGACTTATGAAACTTCCTTGCCAAAATAAATGTAAAGCCCTTTTAATAACCTTCCCTTTGATTTTTGAATTGATTCCCACCCAATCCATTTTCAATCATTTAGGGAAAATTTAGGGCTTGAATATCATTTGAGATTTATTTGTGATAGCCTTATGCCCAAGTGAAATATTTCAATTAGTCACCCTATTTTGGGATTTCAGAATTAGTCCCCAAAACATTTGGGGCTCATTCTGTTTTTCCCAAGTTTCAAGAAGGGTTTCAATGTGGCCATAGAGTCTTTGACCCTCTGGGTGAATCAAACAAAGCAAAGAAGTCAATCATCGAGCAAGACATAGGAAATCATGGGTTTTCCTAGAAAAAAATTAATCCCCTATGGATTTTTTTAACATAGTGGGGCCCTCGATCGTGTAGTCGCCGTCGTTGATGTGCCACCCGTTGGCACGTGGGCGGCTAACGGCACGAGGATGCGGTAGCGGGTAAGGTCCTTGGCATGTGCTAACGTCAGCGCCGCCACTGCTCGACATCTTCGCTGTGTCAGGGCGAGCTCTTCAGGGTGGCATGGAGTGACGGTTGATCTGGCTTTAGGGGGTGTGTCAGTAACGCGGCATGGTGGGGATATTTATAGTCGGGGCAGGCGGGTGGCTAGAGTAATGGTAGCATCGGGAGCCGGCGAGACGCGCCTCGCAATGCCCAACCACCGTCCTCACGCCACGTCAGGGGCGACTCGACGGGTCAAACTAACCGCCCGTCAGCTTCGCCACGTGGTGCGACGCGACGCACATCCGGTTCAACCACGCGACACAGCGTGACCTGGAAATACACGGCATGCCCGGCGCACGTAGCGTACGTATTCATATATACACACGGCGGGCGTATCGCCGGGATGGGCAGGCAGCTTCCTTTATAAATAAGACTATCCTGCCTTTTTTTTATATAAAGGGGTACAGAATAATCTCAGCCGTTGATGTGTCTACGTGTACCGAGCATGAGAGAAAGTCTAAAATCATCACATGTAGTACTATTGTATGCAAAGGGAGTATGGTATGGAGACCGAAGTGGAACTGGCTTAGGTAGAGGCACACGTAATTGCTTAAATTTTCTCCGCTTGCACTCGTGCGGTCAGCGCATAGGAATCCCCAAAATTTAGCTGAGGTTTGAGTACGTGGGCCATCATCTCTCCCTATTTCTCTATTGCTTTCAGTGAGTCGGGAGTAGCTCCTCCCAGAAATCCTGCGGGTGGTAATGGGTTTCAGTGACAAGATGTCAGCTCGATCAGAATACAGCAGGTACGTAGACCATCTGTTTTGCCGACAGCCAGTGCAAAAAAATGGAGCCCCCGCATGGATACCCAAGGAGTATTTGTCCAATAATAAGGCCAAACTCGTCGCCGATACGGACAACTAGTTACCTTATCATATTATCATATACTAGCGGGAATATTATTATTTTTGGTCATGAACATGGCCGTGTTGTCAATGCAGTATGCATATATGTGCCCAACTTTTTCCATGTTTTCATGGAATGGTCGCAAAAAAAATCCGCGGATATTTTTTGTGTCGTTGTTGCGTACACAGGTTGGAAAAATCTAATCACTGGCACTGAAGTGTGCGCGGCGTGTACTTAAGAAAACAGTTCACAGTTTTTTAGGCCCAATGGAAGAATATCAGACTAGCACATGCACGTACAACTCCTTGATTTCATTAACTGAAACCAACTCATCTTACTACTCCCTTTGGTCATTTTTACTCCGCGTATTAGATTTATGTCTTTACAAAGTTTGATTAAAATTATATTAAAAAATATTAACATCCTCAAGAGCAAAAATATATATACGGTGAAATTACATTTCATGATGAATCTAACAATATTAATTTGGCATTGTGAATGTTGATTAAAAAAATATAAGTTTAATCATAGTAGCGATACTTTGACTTTGAACAAAGCTTATGTGCAGACTAAAAAGGACCACAGGGAGTACTATATATATTTGCATGGAGGCGATTGATCGAGAAAAGGTATAGTTAACTACTCCCTTCGTTCACAAATATAAGATTTTGTAGACATTTCAATATGGACTATATAAAATGAGTGAACAAACACACTTAGATATTTCAATGTAGACTACATAAAATGAGTAAACAAACACACTAAAACGTGACTATAACTCTATATACATCCAATTTCATAAAAAAAGTTAAAACAGTTTATATTTGTGAACAGACGGAGCTGATACATCTACCACCACCACCAGTACCACCAGCAGCAGCAGCAATCTGTGGTAGTAGTAGTAGAGCATATCATGAGACTGGGACAACTGAATGATTGGACGAAGAGCGCCACAGGAATGAGCACCTGGGGCGCACGACTATGCCGGACCAGAACCGGACTTGCACTCTCCTCCACTGGCAGTGAATTTAATGTGGCGCGGGAAGGAGAACCTACGTAACTTTCCCAACTCCCAGCACTACAGTGCTCCTACGCGTCCGATACGTAGATAGATGGCACGTGAGAAACTTAGGCAGATCGAGATTGCAAAAGGCTAAGCGCTGGTGTGGTCCAACGCCATATATCCCGTGCAGTGCCAGTAGTCAAACGACCTAAGAAAGAGCATCAGTTTTGGACGTGCATGGGCATGAGCTATCATATCTACAGGACTAGTCGCCCGTCGTGGATGCATTCCCTTGACCTTTGGGCTGGCGGAGAACTAGTAGAGATATGGCGGTCGATTTGTCCAGTGCGGAGGAGACCAGGAGGGTGGCCAGTGGCCGCAGCTCCCCAAGAGATCTGGGGTTAACACCTGATTAGCTCCCAAGACCCAAGGGGTATTTTTCTTTGAGGTTATACATCTCTTGGTCCTACCACTTTGGATTTATACTTGTATGGAGGAGACAGAGCACATATATACATAGCCATATTAAGATGCTAATAGCATGCATGGATGAATGGAAGGATATGCCACAACTGTATTTGCAATCTCTGGTCTTGCGTGTCAAAAGCACGGATCAGTACAGGCAAGAGATGCATGCTATTGCTATCTCTTCCTACACCAAGGGAGCTCTAATACCAGTGCTATATAAGTAAGCAACAAAAAGGGGGCACATGCCTTTCGATGCAAACATTCGAAGGAATGGGGCACACACACGAAAGAGTAAACAATCGATAAAGCGCGCCGGAGAAGCGAAAATCTTCGTGTTTGTTTATACATAGCCCTGCATTACTCTAGTAGCAGACTAGTGCACGCTTCGGCACGAAAAGAAAATGGCCAACACGTAGGCTGCACACAACTTTTTGCTTGATCATTTGTTAACCCGGAGACTTGCCACACATAGTTGAATATATACTTATATCCCTAGCTAGCGAACACGAGGCTTGGAGGGCACTTACACTCCCACAGAAGTCGTACATAACTGCAGATCGATCGAGTTCCATGCCGAAACATACGATTTAATGCCATTATGTGGCAGCAACGTGAACGGCTGGTTCGGATATATATGGTCCATCCGAAAAGACATGCCAAAAAGTAGGTAAACGCGCCATGATAGTAAGCAGTGACCCATAAATTTGAAAGTGTTCATGCAGTTGCTGGCACGCAAGGGATTCCAATAAATCGCATCGCTGCCTCCCTTTCCTGTTGGTCCTGTTCATCGTCCCCGGGATGGTTCTGATCCCTGTCGGTGGCAGATAGAATTGATGCTACCTGATGAGGACCTGGGAGCAGAAACCTAAGCCCGGGAATGGGGCAGCCCACCTGACCACACCAACATGGCGTCGGCTTCCAGTATGTACATGCTAAGTGTCGAGCCATGACACCTCCCTGTCCGCGAATACAATGTATAACCTCCCGATGGTCACTGTCAGCTTAGTTGTTCTGTGCCAATAAGCAGAAGAGAAATAATGCGCAGAGCCAGGGTGAAAACAATATTATACAATGTAAAAGATTTGAAGGTAGATGTCCTTGCAATCGAAGCATAGTGCCAGGTACTACCAACCTCGTGTTGCACATTTGGTGTAAAGTGGGCAAAGCTTCCCTTCCCCTGCTTAGAATGATGAGAACACTAGGCGCAAATGATGGCCAAGGATCAAATCATAACATATCTTGGAAAATTTTCCATGCGGCATGTCGTAGGGATGCAGAGGATATGTCACATGTCAACCTTCTACAATGATGCGCACAGCAGTTGCTTTCCATCAAATGCTTATGGTTTGTCAGGATTCAAATTGAACAGAAATTCTGAAGGTGGGGATGAACCCAGAATCTGGATCTTTGAAAGGGTCTCTGAAGGGCAGTCCAACAAACTAGCTGAGAGTGGAACAAAACCGTGTTCGTCCGAAAATACATCGTAATGTGTTTGCATGTACTGCGTTTGGCAATAGTGGGAGTACACATTTTGGATTCGGCCTAACCGATCTTGAAACCCCTAAAACTTATAGAAGCAATCTCTTCAAGTTAACTTAATGTGGGTCCATGGTACTGCAGCCGCCAGCCGCCAACTAGTGTCTAGATGTTGCCAGGTGAACACATAACTCAGGGAAGTTCAATCATAAACCGGCTGCTCGGTTTGCTATCTAGGACTCATTGCTTTCTCTTCGCCTGCCTGCAGAGGGTTAGTAGAAGATTTGAGAAAGCATGAACCCTGTGAAGTATCTACCTCGAGGAAGAATTATACCATTACCGTTTTGGCCAGCAAACTGGCTTTCTGATCATCAAAACCAAGGGAAGCCAGAACCTTATGACCAGCTGACTCTTTATCTGACCATATCGCCAGGAACAAATGATTGGCCGTTACCTCTCCGTCCTCACCTGAAGTCAGAATTCAACTCATTAAACAAAAGATAAGGAATAAACATACGACATTTCACATGGGCAGGTAGAAAACAAGAAAGAAATGTGTCACACTTCCATTCACGCTGAAACGCGTACACAGATCAGGAACAGTGCTACCCGGTCACCAAACATACAAGGGAATCAGCAATCAGGGTTCAGGAGCACAAAGTTAAGAATAGTGCATTGTGCACTTAACAAGCAGCAGATAAAACCAACAGGACTAAGCATAGTGCACTTAAGAAGGGAGTGGCCATAAATATCTAGACCCCATTGAACTAAATGATCATATTTATATAGTATTAGACCCAAACATGTAGCAACAAACCGATTCAGAAAGGGAAATACTACTATATCGCAAAAAAAAGGGGGAAATACTAGCATTCGAAACTGTAATAGCTACAGTATGACCTGGGACAGTCATTTTGTGCAAGAGTTTTGATGCAATTTTAGACTAGCACTGTAGTTGATACCTACCAAACTTTACAATACCAAACGTACGCGACTTCAATTCCAGGTCCTTCTCAGACACTCAGATCATAAGTGGCATGTCTGGAGAGGTACATAATCTTAACGAAAAAAGGACCTCCAACCCCTTCAATTCTCACAGCAGACTTAGCAAAATATAATCTTTACCTGCCCCACAGTCCTGCGCGTATGAACTATGCAGATGTCATCTCATGAATGCCGAGCTGGAGTTGTCAAGCTAAGAAGTTCATGGTGATGTTAAGGACTCCTGGATGCTAATTCTAGATATAGGATTATCCATGCAGGAGCAATCCCATCAGAGCACTTTTTATATAACTTTGTTGCAGACAGAGTTGCTAATGCACCAAGCGTGTTTTTAAACTCAACTTATTAGAGGAAACTGGTACTAATATGGTCCTGTTCAAATCATTTTTTGTGAAATGACATCAAATGGACAAAAGCGGTAGATCTAGGCTTCATGCAAAATACAAGCAGCTCTAATCCCTATATAAACAATACCTGCCGTAAAAGATATGCTGAAACAGCTTTGTCAATCCATGTTGGTAAGTCCTTTATCAAGTCGGAAACGAAGCGATTTTACATAAGGAAGGAATCAACTACTCCCTCCTACATTGACATGTCTCAAAGAGTCAAAGGTAACCTTGACCATGATTTTTATGAAAATATATTTCCTCAAAATTAAGCATGCATTAGGAAAGTATATTTCATGATGGACCTAATTCTATTAATTTGGTGTTGCAGATGTTGGTAAAACCTTAAAATGTTTGACTGGCACGGAATCTAAAATGGGTATGTATTGTGACATGGAGGGAGTAGGCTTTACAGCATATCCAATGCATTTGCAGGTTATTACAACAAATGAGTAACACATGGCTTGGTCTGATGCTTGAACGTATGGTTCTATGCTTGGTGAAAACTGGCATGTTTTCAGTTATTCAGTGAAGGTGTCCTTGGCTGCTTGCTTTATACTGACATCCTCTATTCTTAAATAGTTGTAACCCACTACCTATTTTTCCTCTTCATGCAACTATGCCACATCATCAAGTCATGCATGTGTTCATCAGTTATAATTTAGGCACTGACTAATCAATTCATGCAACCATGCCACCTCAGCAACCATGCATGTTAATTTGTTTCACTTATTTTTGTGCGGGCATAGACAGTCATGTTACACATTTTTGTAGCATGACGTGCATATATTTGTACGTTGTACGCTTGGAGCAAATATATGTAGGTCATGTTACACATTTTTGTTAAAAATGGCACACCGTTTGACTTCAGTCCAATAGATTTTTCTGTTATACAACATTTTTTTGCATGCTTCATGTACTTTATTGTTTTCAAAATATATCCCGAGAGCATTTTTTTACAATAGTTTTAGTTTTTTTAGCATCTATTTATGCATATGTTTACCAAGGTTCCCGCAGCAACGCGCGGGGCAGCTTCTAGTTGAATTAACAAGTTATGTCAAAGTCTGGTCAAAACTTGTCCACTTTGGTTTGCTCAACTTTGTGAAGAATACTGACATGCTAATGTGAATCATAGTTGCTGGATACGCTACAAAAGCCACTGAACCCTGATTCCGATAGATTTATCTAGAACGGGGTTCAAATTTGCTCAGATCGGTAGCGAATCGGCGCCAGATTCACCGAACTCAAAACAAACCCAAAAAATGAAATCATTGGCTAACCTGGTGTGGGCATGTGTGCAGCAGCTCAAACCTTGTTCTAGCAGCCAGTGGCTACGGAACTGCGGCGCTCGGCACAGACATAGTGGGTGGGCAGCAGCTACTCGACCCGGCGCATGCATGTAGCCGGTGCATGACGGCAACAGCCAAGATGTGGTGGCCGGCATGAAGGCAATGAAGATGTCGGATCCGATGAGTCGCCTCCGTGCAGCAGCACCTTCTGCATCACATTCATCACAGGTAAGGCGATGTGTCCTACGTGGTGCTCGCTGCAGCTTCTACACGGGGGCCCTGGTGCATGCAGAGGAGTCCACCAGTTGGCGATCTGGAATTAGAAGGTCTGAAATTTGGAGAAGACGATGGGGTGGAGTTGGGGGTTCAGGCTTTCTGGAGAAAACGATGAATCTGGTTGGATGAGACTAAGCACTCCGGCATGTGGCCTCAAAGTGGGAATTTTGGTGGGAAGTTTCCTTCATCTGTCTCTAATCAGATTTTGGTATTTGCTATGTCACTGATTCGGGTGCTCGTTAAGAGCTTATATACGCACATAGAGTCAACAACGCATTAGTAGTATTTTTATATGTGCATTTTTCTGGTTTTTAACTATTCAACTCATTATGCCTTTATGCATGTAGCCATGTAATCAAGCCGCTAAGCTGGTTGCAAACAGTTCAGTGATTGATTATGAACTAAACATTATTCTAGTACTGACTTTATTGTTTCATGCCCTTTGGCACTCGTATATTATTATTATTACGGCTTATACTGGGTTCAGAATCCGAGTCATCGCAGCCATCGGATTCACGAACCGGAGTCATCGAATTCACGTAACGGTCACCCGATTCACAAACCGGAGATGTATACCCCATATCAAACTCGATTCATATGCACTAGTGAAATGCGAATCCCGAACCCGAATCGTGAACGAGCAAACTGCAAATCCGGCAACTATGATGTGAATAGAATCTTAGCAACTTTTTGGCAACAAACCAAATGAATGCAAATTCTTGTCAACGAGACCAAATATTGAACCAAATTTTGGCCACATTGACTTATGCTCTCTCCGCTTGGGACCTATGAGTAACATAAAGTGGGCATAGGCTGCTTTTAGGACTTCAAGAGGCACAAAAATATAACTAAGCCCACAATAGACTTATGGCAACATGGTCATGCACACATGTTGTCCTCGGATTTGTCATGCAGATCGAATGGTCCAACTCCAACCATAAAAATCCATTCATTGCATACTCCATAGTGTGTAGTTATGGGTTCTCAGGGTCGCTGTAAGAAAATACCCTCACTTTTCAAATATCTGAGAGAAGCATGATTGATTTGTAATATGACCTATAAAGAAATACAGATACCAAAACGATTTCTAGATATTAGCTCAACGAGCCAGGAGCCCAGTGTCAAGATAATTTCGATTCTCATCAGTATGCTCTCCCCACAAAAGCTTGAAATCATTGTCACATATCAACAATTTCAGACTCCCAGAAAGGAAATCAAAGACACTGCACACTGCAGCATTTCTGCTCATCATTTAAACCCAGTCTGTGCTCTTATGTGACAGATACAGGTCAGCAGGTGTGCATAGCCTAATGGTCTGATCGGCATTCATCAGGGAAATGAAGTAAATGATATAAATGATAGAGAGATAACACATCTGAGGAAAAACAATTGTGCATAGTGGGTCTGATCATTAATCTATAGACTGTATGCACCTCTATTTTGGACGGAGCGCTGGTAGTTATGGCTCTACAAATCTAAACCAACACTATACAAGAAGGCTAAATTCGAGGAAATTGTAGTGGAAGAAAACAAAATGAAATATGTCCTACATGAATCATCGTTTTCCCAATAGAGTGGCCTAATACTCTATACCTAGCTTAGAGTGATCTACTGTGGTAACCATAAGCCTATATGGTAACACATTTTACTTGTTTTGTACTTGAAATAGTAGCATGCATGCAATGATCGATTTGTTAAAAGCATGTCTATGGTACCTGTTACTCCCTCCGTTCCTAAATATAAGTCTTTTTAGAGGTTCCACTAGAGGACTACATACGGATGTATATAGACATACTTTAGAGTGTAGATTCACTCATTTTGTTCCGAATGTAGTCCCCTAATGAAATCTCTAAAAAGACTTATATTTAGGAACGGAGGGAGTACAATTTAAGTATTGGCTATCCAGATTGAGGAGATGGTAGCATATAGTCATCACATAGAAACACATTACTATGTAAAACGTTGCAGAAGTAAAATAGTAAACATAGGATCCTACATTCCTACTCTATGCCTAGGTAGGCTCAATCTTTGTGTTAAACCCAAGACGAAATCATTAAACATAATGCAATGTGAACATATGATATTAGACATCTTTATTAATCTTCCGTAGACTAGACATTATGGAAAATAATATGCCAACACTAATTGTTCTCCAAACAAGAAAAGCAATACTCATTACTTAAGCCCCATAACAGTAAGAACAAGCATGTGGCACAATCAGATACCATCTACTCCCTCCGTTCCTAAATATAAGTCTTTTTAGAGATTTCACTATTAAACTACATACGGATGTATGTAGACATATTGTAGGATGTAGGTTCACTCATTTTGCTCCGTATGTAGTCCCCTATTGAAATGTCTACGAAGACTTATATTTAGGAACGGAGAGAATACTAGATAGTACAGAGAAGAATTTGAGTATCTTTTCAGCACAAATGAGTAATGAACAATAGTGGAAGCATATTTTGAAGGAAATAACCTGATTTTAGTTTCTCGTTTACAGCCCAATCGAGGGCACGCTGTGCAGATTCTGTCAATGGTGGATGCATAGGACTGAAGTAAAACATTTCTGACTTCCCAAGTACTGTTGCTGCCACGTCACGCACCGTGAGCAATGTGATTCCATTAGCACGCATAAGTTTTGCCGCATCACTAGTTCCTGAAAGCAACAAATTTGTAGTTTAGTGCATCGAAATAGGCATAGCAATGTAGAAAACTGACAAACAGCAAATATTAGCTCAACATTTGGCAATATCATGGTAAATTATGGTATCAGCAATCTTTAGATGTCCACTAAAACAGCAATTGAGCATCAGAGCATGTGTAGTGCATCATTTATAAGGCGACCTAAGGCGAGCACCAACCATCCTGATACCTGAGCAACGCCTAAGTGCCTAAAGCGGGCATAATTGCAAGGCGCTGCCAGGGCAACTTGCCACCTAAGCACCCAAGGCTAAGCGCCTAAAGCGGGCAAAATTGCAAGATGCTGCCAGGGCTACATGCCACCTAAGCATGCAAGGCAGGACGCCTTATAAATAATGGTGTAGTGTACACGATGCTTTTTGATATGTTTCTTTTAAACACGAAAAGGTATTCTTGGTTTCTTTTAAGCCAATCTCATCAGTCAGTCATAGATACTCTTAGTTTCTTACTTCCTCCGTCCGGAATTAGTTGACGCTCAAACGGATGTATCTAGACGTATTTCAGTGCTACTAGGTACATCCGTTTGAGGGTCGACTAATTCCGGACGAAGGGAGTACTAGATAAAGAAGAAATCATTAGCTGAGGCTTACTTCTAGTATCTTTCTGAGAAGGAATCTCCAAAATCTTCAAAGTTCTAACGCCTCAATTCTTTATAATGTTTTTCTTTTTGGAGAAAATCTATCATTCTTCATTCTCTTCAAATTCATCTTATCCCATTTGCAACCACAGTTCACAACTACTTTGCCACACTTAAGTTACTCATACAAACACCAAGCATAGCAAATAGTAAGCATATGTTCGGGCAGAAATGTAAGATCAAACGTGGTTGTGCCTCACCTTCAACGAGTATGCCCATAAGCAGCCCCTCGGTGCCTGTGGTTGGATACCTCATCTTCCGCGCCTCCAGCTCCGCCATTGCAAATGATCGCACCGCCCTCGATGACCACCTGTGTGTGTGCAGTGAATCCCCTTGTTAGCTCCCTGTATAGACACAAGATGGCGGCATATGGAGGGGATTATAGCTTACCGGATTTTCTTCTCCCCGCTAGCTAGCTCTGGTATCCTGGAGAGAAAAAACAATTCCTAAATCAAGCTCGTCACAGGATCCGAAAATACAATAATCAAATCGCGCAGAAGCAGTTATGGAGAAAACAGCTCAAGTTCAGAAATGTTTATCAGGAACAAATTGTAGATTGGTCGCAGTATTATTGATCATCCTTACATAGTAGGGAGCTGAGCGACAACGGCGACGGCGACGCGACGGCCCCGGCAGCGGAAGGTGAGGGTTGGGCCCCCCGCGGCAGCGGCCCGGAGCGAGGCGGGGAGTACAGGGGTCGCCAGGAAGGAGATGGAAGGGGAGGGAGCGGTGTGGTGACGGGGACATGAGAGGAAGGAGAGGAATGTGGCGGCGACCTGGGCGGCGGTCGCCATGGCGGACGGTGGTTTTCGGGGTTTCTGGGGGATAGGGGAAGAGATAGAGCAAGAGGATAGTTTTCTTTAGGGGGGTGGAGCGAGAGGACGAGTTAAATACAGCATCAGTCCTTGTATTTGCCACTGAAGGTCACTTAAGTCCTACTTGCAAAATGCAAACTTTGCACACTCTACTCGGCGTTTGACTCAGATTAATCCTAAATCAGCTGAGGCGAGTGAAAAACGCTGACGCGGACAACCATGTAGGCAGACGGACCCGAGCCGTTGGAGTTGGTCCTCTCCTCTCCTCTCTCTTCCTTTGTTCTACCGTGAAAGGTGGTAAGAAGAGACGGCAATGTCGACGACAGCGATCGGCCATGCGCGGGGAACATCAGTTGAAGGGGATGATAATCTAGGATGGGGGCAGGAGGGCCCTTGACTCCATCGTTGCAGGGGTCGGCGCTCAGATCGCCGTCGATGGCCTCAATCCGTCGCCACACTACAATATGTGATTGTGCGCCCTTCCTTTTTGTCATACTGCAAAGTAGTGCTTTTTAGAATGGATTTGTCGCTAGCATTGGTTGTAAGTCACCAATGCAGGTGGTTTTGTATGATTTAGCTAGGGTTTGTGGTGTTGCACCGGTGATCTAGTTGTGATTTTTTAATGAATTAGATGAGAACATGAATTTGTTCACATGCATGATTTTCCATGGGAGATTTTTCATGGAAATAGGAGTGAATAAACAGGTATTTGGACCGTAAAATTGTTTGGTTTGATTTTTGTGAGACTAGGGCATGGTGTGTGGAAGTAACCAACGACATTATCAAAGAAATCGGTTATGAGGTTGCTAGAAGATGGAGAGCATGGTGTTGTTAGATGCGTTTGGCAGGATCAAGACATTGCAGCAATGGTTGGCAGTGTAAAAGTCTAGTGGTTAGTTTGTAGCGTTGTATGACAACGCTACAAACTAGCCGCTAGACTTTTGATCTGGAATATGTTGCATCATATCCAACTACGGATCTTATTTCATAGTCTAATGAAGCAGGAAATCGAAGGTAAGGAAGATGTAGTAAATGAATTTAGGTTGATGGTATTTCAAGATCAAGCAAATATACAAGTAATGTTGCAACAAATGAAGATGAATACAGTATCGATGAAGACACGGATTATGTCCCAAAGCTAATTGATGGTGATTCTGACATATCTAGAGATGATGTTGATCTATTAGAGGAGCATATTTTATCACAAAAGAAGAAGTGTAGAGCTACTCTAGCTGAAATGGAAGACAAGGGAAAAGAGATGGCAGAGGATGTAGATGACGGGAGGGAGTTGAAAGCTGCAGAATCTGATGAAGAAGTTGTCAATTACAACATCCACACGTTTAGTACAAAAGATCTAACAAATCCAACATTTAATCTTGGTCAGACATTTGCTTTAGTTGACATACTTAGGAAGGCCCTCAAGGAGTACAGTTGCAAGGAAAGAGTGAACCCGAGCATGCCTAAGAATGACAATACAAGGATACATGCTAGATGTGAAGATAGTTCTCGGTCAATGTGGTCATCTTAGAGCATCTCCAATAGAAGATGTAGATGCAAAAATAACTACATTTTGCATCTCCAAGGCCCAAAAACGCTGCTCGAACAGATGATGTAGATGCAACAAAAATACATCTCATCTCCACCTCCCGAAGATGTATCCTATAGCACTTCGCGGTGCAAATTTGCATCTCCAACTCCAGGAGATGTAAATTTGCGTCCGCCCGCCAACCGCCCAACCGCTGCTTCACTTCTCTTCCCCTCCCTTCGTCCTCCCACATCCCTCCGCACCGCCGCCACCGGCCGCCGCCCTCTGACCTGCCCCCGTGCCAGATCCAGCCCCGCCGTCGCCCCTGCCGCCGGATTCGTCGCCCCGCCGCCGCCCCGCACTGCACCGCTCGCCCGGCGCCCGGCGCCCGGCGCCGCACCTCCCTACCACCGCCCCGCTGTCGCCTGCACCGCATGTAGGATCCAAAGTATGTCTAGAGGGGGTGATTAGACTACTTGACCAAATTAAAAATCCAGCCTGTTCCCAATTTTAAAGGTTGGCAAATTTTAGCAATTATATCAAGTCAAGCACACCCTACACATGCAAGTCTAAGAGTATAGCAGTGGAAAGTAAAGACATGCACATATAAGTAGAGGGAAGGGATAGGAAGATCAAACGCAATGGGGGACACGAAGATTTTCCTGTGGTTCCGATAGGTGGTGCTATCGTACGTCCACGTTGATGGAGACTTCAACCCACGGAGGGTAGCGGTCGCGAGAGTTTACGGAGGGCTCCACCCATAAGGGTCCACAAAGTAGCAACCTCGTCTATTCCATCACGGCTTACGTCCACGAAGGACTAGCCTCACTCGGGGTAGATCTTCACGAAGTAGGCGATCTCCTTGCCCTTACAAACTTCTTGGTTCAACTCCACACGAAGATGGAGGCTCTCAAGCGACACCTGACCAATCTACAAGATACCACTCTCCAAAGGGTAATAGATGTGGTAAGAATGATGAAATCATTGCTCTTGTGCTTCAAAAGATAGTTTCCTCAACACACAATCACTCTCTCACAGATTTGGCTTCGTAGAAGAGGATGATTGGGTGGAAAGCAACTTGGGGAGGCTAGAAATCAAGATTCATATGGTTGGAGTGGAAGATCTTGATCTCAATACATGAGTAGGTGGTTCTCTCTCAAAAAATGGATGGGGCAAGTGTTGGTTTGTTCTGAGTGCTCTCTCTACAAATGAGAGGGAGGTGGAGGGGTATATATAGGCTTCTCCAAAAATCCAACCGTTACAACATTATTGCCCAACTCGGTGAAACCGAAGCAAAAACTTGGTTGCACTGACAAGTGCAAAATGTGGCAACTTTTGGCGTTTCGGTGAGACCGATATATAAATCTCGGTGAGTCCGATTTTTGCTGGCCTAGGCAGTTTCCTATTCCGGTGTCAGCGATTCCTAAAACTCGGAAATTCTGATTCTTAGAAATTGGTTACCCGAAAGTTGGTCACTGATTTCGGTTGCACTAAAATCAAACTTGGTGTCGCCGAGAAGCTAGGGTTTGGCTCTGCTGGATCTGTCTAGGGTGAAACCCGGTAGGGCCGATTTGGAAATATTGGTGGCACCGAATTTGAGTGTTAGGGTTTATACATAGTATTTTTGTGGGAGAATTCATGAGTATTTTGGGTGGCTAACTCTAAGCACTTGAGCAACCAGATCATCATGGATACCGCATCCCCTTTTAATAGTATTGGCTTTCCTATGGACTCAAATGGGATTTCTCACAAAATGCAAAATGTAGAGTCTTGAAGCTTGTTGCCAATTGATGTTCCTTGCATCTAGGGGATCCCCACACAATCCTTTGCCAATCCATTCATTGAACTTTTCCTGAAATATGCTTGATAAGATCATTAGTCCAATGAAATATATGTTGTTATTAATTACCAAAACCACCTAGGGAGAAGTCGTGCTTTCATTCTCACCCTTTTTGGTAATTAATAACAACATATAGATCAAAGTTTCGATAGGGATATAAACAATGAATAGCATCATCGTTTTGAGAAGTATGTGATAAGCAAGAGCTCCCCCTAAATTTGTGCACTATTTTTAAATTTGCGTTTGAATGCAAATGCACAATCGATTAGGATCATGGATAACTCTTCCATGTCACATACATCCTAGTGGTGTGCATAAATGATATGAATGGATTACAATGCACATAACACCAAACAAGAGTGAATGATCATCATATAGATACCACAAAGATAGGAAATAGTAGCATCAATCACAAAGTGTATGATCAAACACAACAAAGTTTTGGGACAAGCACACGATAAACCAACTGTTTTAAAACGAGAAGAGCAACCAAAATGCAACACTCTCTCTCGAAGCCCTATGATCTATAACACTTCTCCCCCTTTGGCAACAAGTTACCAAAAAACTTGAAGGTATAGAGCTAAGTGTCACTCTGGGCTCGATCTCCTCCATGAGATGATGAAGCACCTTCGGTGTCCGTGGAAGGAGTCGAAAGAACAGCGTCCGCGAATGCTTCTGCTGAAGTCCTCTGAGGTGGTGGAGTAGACACGGGAGGTGTTGAGGGAGCTGATGCAGGTGCTGATGAAGATGGTCTCGTCTCTGGAACTGGCATGGTAGATGATCTGACGTGTGTCCTGAACTGAGTGTGAGTCTGGGGAGAAGGATTGTCATCATCATCACTAGAGCAGGGGCAGGTATGGTCAATCAAGCAGATATTGGCTCTTCTCAACTTTGGAGTTGATTAGCATCTGGATGTAAGGAGCATATCCACACGACCTCGTCTGGTCAGTAGCTGTCTTCTTGATGGTCTCCACAATGAGATACATCACCCTGATCCTGGTATGGCTATCCACATGATGTAGCATGTTAATGGAATAACCACGTATCATCTTGTCATCACCTGACTTGGGCATCAAATTATGCCTGAGAATAGTATTGGAGGTGGGTAGACCAGCTTGCAAGAAGTAGACTGAGCCAGGTTTATGTGTCTTCGGGTATTGCCTGGGAATGGGATTATACATGTTGGACATGGAGTTGTGGTTCATCTTGGCCTCAGCATACACACCAAGATCACCATCCTGCACCTTTGGGGCTCCTAAGATGGCAACCCACTCATCAACTGTCAACTGGTATCTGGTTCCCTCGGTCATCCATACAATCTTCCCATCTGGATAAAAATGAGTTGTGGAATAGAATTGCATGATCATCTCATCGTTCCAAGCAGTCATCTCTCTGCCAAAAAATCCATCAATGTCAATGGCCTTGAAGTTTTCTTGCACACGAGGGAAGTAGTCTTCATTCTCCTTGATGAACTTCCAATCAACGTATCTCATGTCACTGACATCTGGACTCTTGTCTAGCAAGACAGTCTCATAAAAATCATGTTGCTCCTTAGTGTGAAAGCGAGCATCAACAGCAGTCCTTCTCCTGATAGCATAGGGATCATCAGCTCTCCACTTTCTAAGTCCTTGATCCTTTCTTTCCTTCATATTCTCTGCCACTGGATGATCATTGTTGTGGTCAGGCAGGTGAGGTCTCAGTTTCCTCAAAATAGCAACTTCCTCATCATCTGCTGCGTCTTTGGATGAAGAACCCTTGTTCTTCTCAGCAACTGACACATCTCTGGTTGTCCTCTTAGGCTTGGAGGCAGCTGGCTTGTCCTTGGGAGTAGAGGCTTTAGCCTTTGGAGCAGGCTTGCTTGGCATATCATCCTTCATAAGCTTCCTTTTCTTAGAAGGAGGGTTAGCAGGTTCCTCCTCTTCTTCTTCCTCATGCTTAGCTGGACCTTCATACATAGATATTGGCCTTCCTTGCACACGGATAGTTCTCTCCCCCTCTCTTCTTGGCTGGCTTATTGGCCAAAGACTTTTCTTGCCTAGAAGAATTGGGGGTCTCAACACCCTTAGTTGTCTCTGGAGCTCTCATTGCATCTGTGCTGGCATACTCCTTTGACAGGCTTCCTTTTAGATGTAGCATCATCTAGAATGAAATCTTCGTCCTCCTCATAAGAGTTCTTCTTCTTCCTGGCCCTGGTGGCTGCCTTGGGCAAGCCATGTGAGCTGGGGGTGCCTGGGTCCTCAGAACTGGCCTCTGGAAAAGTTTCAACATCAATATCAGCACTTGGCTCTCTGAAATCATTCTGACTATCATCTGACCCTGACATGACTGAGCTCTGACCCTGTGAATTAGATTTAGAGGAGTGGAAAAGATGAGCATCACAAAATATAGACTTTTTGCAAAATTTGAACTCAAAAACTTAGTTTCAGATTTCCACTTTGTGAGTTTCGGTTCCACCGAGTTTTAAATTTTGGAGCATCCGAGACAACAAACTTCATTAACAGAAACTTGGTCACCAGATTCGGTTTCACCGAAAAGTGACTCGGTCTCACCGAAGTTGTGCTCAGAAACCCTCAAACTCCAAATCGGCAACACTGGTAGGTACTTTCGGTTTCACCGAGAAGCCCTTCGTGCTATGGGAGACCCACATCGGTGACACCGATCCATTTCCACTCGGTGACTCCAAAACACATACGGCGGAAACCTAAACCTATTTTTTCTTGTTTGACTATCTCTATGGAATATTCTTGTGGATAGAAGCATTGCAATCAGTGGAAAGAAGAGGAAAACATCCTAATGTGCATGAATCAGAGGTTGGAGCGCAAGAGGGGGTCGAAGTTTTACCCTAACTCGGTGAAACTCCGTTACGGAGGCAACAGCGGAGAGGATTCTGTAGGATCACTAGAAGTGTGTGTCTAGAGGGGGGGGGTGAATAGACTACTTGCAAGAATTAAAACCTAACCTTTTCCCAAGTTAATTGGTTGGCAGATTTTAGCAATTATAGCAAGTCTAGCACACCCTACACATGCAAGTCAACAAGTATGGCAGCGGAAAATAAAGACATTGCACATGGAAGTAAGGAATTGGGATAGGGAGATCAAACGCATGAGGGACACGAAGTTTTTTCCCGTGGTTCTGATAGGTGGTGCTATCGTATATCCACGTTTATGGAGTCTTCAACCCACGAAGGGTAACGGTCACGAGAGTCCACGGAGGGCTCCACCCATAAGGGTCCGCGAAATAGCAACCTTGACTATTCCATAACGGCTTCCGTCCACGAAGGACTAGCCTCACTATGGGTAGATCTTCACGAAGTAGGCGATCTCCTTGCCAGTACAAACTTCTTGGTTCAACTCCACAACACGAAGTAGGAGGCTCCCAAGCGACACCTAACCAATCTAGGAGGCACCACCCTCCAAAAGGTAATAGGCTCGGCAATGTCGATGAACTCCTTGCTCTTGTGCTTCAAGATGATAGACTCCTCAACACACAATCACTCTCTCACAGATTTGGCTATGGTGGAAGAGATTGATTTGGTGGAAAGCAACTTGGGGAGGCTAGAGATCAAGATTCATATGGTAGGAATGGAATGGCTTGATCTCAACACATGAGTAGGTGGCTCTCTCTCAGAAAATTGGATGGGGCAAGTATGGAATAGTTCTGAGTGCTTCTCTTTCGAGTAGGTGGTGGTGAAGGGGTATATATAGGCATCCCCAAAAATCCAACCGTTACACCTAAAGTGACCAACTCGGTGACACCGAAGTATAAAACTCGATGGTACCAAAGTGACCAAAAGGCAACAACTTTTGAATCTCGGTGAGACCGATACATAACTCTCGGTGGTACCGATTAGGTGACCAACGGTCAGATTGCACAACTCGGTGACGTCGATCCAAAAAACTCGGTAAGACCGATTTTATGAAACGAGGTAACAGAAAGTTGGCAACTGAACTCGGTGGCACCGATGCAGAATCGGTTGCACCGACTGGCTAGGGTTTGGCATGGGTCTGTCTGAGTTTGGGAATCGGTGGCACCGAGTGGGAATTGTTGGTTGCACCGATTTTCATGAATGGCTTGGACAAACTTTTGTGGAAGAGTTTGTGGGTGTTTTTGGTGACTATCACTTGTGCACATGGAGCATCTTGTTCACCAACAGTACCTTACCCC
The DNA here is from genome assembly GCA_039707655.1 of Elymus sibiricus. Lineage (NCBI taxonomy): Eukaryota > Viridiplantae > Streptophyta > Magnoliopsida > Poales > Poaceae > Elymus > Elymus sibiricus. The sequence goes on along the minus strand of CM077669.1, from coordinate 396,213,063 downwards.
CTTTTAATAGTATTGGCTTTCCTATGGACTCAAAGTGATTTCTCACAAAGTAAAATGTAGAGTTCTCTTGCTTGAAGCTTTGCCAATCCATTTCCTTGCATCTTGGGGTTTCTCCACAATCCTTTTGCCAACCCATCTCTCTCTATGGACTTTCACCTAAAATACACTAGGTAGAAATATTAGTCCAAGAGACAATGTATGTTGTCATGAATTATCAAAACCACCAAGGGAGCATATGTGCTTTCAATCTCCTCCTTTTTGGTAATTGATGACAACATACAATCAAAGCTTCAAATGAGGATATGCATGGATATAATGAAGACTTTGAAAGACACATGACTTAGATTTGCTCCCCCTAAATGTGTGCAATCCCTTTAAAGGATAGTTGCTTTGGAATGCATGAACACACATATAGTAGAAAGGATATAATGAGTCATGTGTATCTTGGCTATATGCATCAAATATATAAGAATGAGATGTATCTTTGTTCAAGACTTCACTTTTGCAAACAATATGTGCAAGAAGCAAGAGATCATCTTGATCAAAGATATGATGCATATACTTACCTTGAGTTCTTGAGCATTCCAGTAGTAGAAACACACTTGATAAAACAATGTTAGGGAACACAAGAGTATTCTACCAATCAAAAGGCAATAGAACTCAAGAGTACCAAGATATGGAGAACATGTAGAATATAGTATTCCTTAAGATTGATATGTCTCCAAGATCATTTTGGAACTTTCTCCCTTAGATATGAAATAGTAGGTCATCCTCTCCCTCTGGATCTTAGCATGTAGATATTGGGATTGGATAGGGAGAGAAAATTCTAACATGAGAATAACAAATGAAGCAACCATATTTTTCTCCCCCTACTTTGGTATTCTCCCCTTGTCTATATAAGTGTACGCTTTGATATTCTCCTCTCCCCCTTGATTATATCCCCCCCTTTGCATAAGCATGTATCTCCCCCTTTAGCCTTTGAAGCTTTGGTATTTCCCCCCCTTTGGCATTAATTTCCAAAAAGGTCCATTCATAGGGTCAGATACAGGGATCATCGATTAAGAAAGGATCCTTGAGAACAAGGGTCATGGAATGTAGGGTTCACAGAAATGAAAATTATAGAGAGCATTAAAAACTGTGGGAATCATGGAAAATAATTTCTCCCTCTTCCATTGATCTGAGAGCTCGTGATACTTCTCATCCTTTGAGTTAGGGATCCTTGAATAAAGTTTCTCCCCCTAGATTTTTTTTGAAATAAGGGATCATTGAAGAAACAAAGACATCACTTGTAGGATCACTAAAGGAACAAAAATTTACTAACATGAACACAGACTAGAGAAGAAACCAAATCGGTAGCTCCGAGACGAACAAGTCGGTGGAACCGAGCTGTTGTTATGCAGCTCATCTGCTAAATCGGTAGAACCGAGTTATTTGTACCAGAGGCTCCGAGGGCTAAACAGAAACTTGGCAGTGTTTGAGAAACTTGCAAATTAATTTGGTAAACTTGTAACAAAGTGTCAAAAGGATTTTTAAAGGAAATGCAAAAGAATTTACAAAGAAATATCAACTAGAGAAGATTTGAGTGGTTCCCAGAGATCTTGCAAAATAGAGAATGAACCAAACAAGATACTTAACTAGATGATGGTCGGTGACTATGTCACCTATATAAGAGTATATTGACATAGGAGCCAAGCAAGAATACTTGATCATAGGTCATACTCATCGCTAAGCTCAAAATGGGGTTACCATTTTTCGATTAAGCATTTTAATGTTTTCATATCACTTGAGTTGCTTTATCTCATGACTCGGAGTAAAGCCTTTTCAAGGATATAAGTACATACCTTTGAGTGATGTTGATGACGTGGCTTGTAGGTGAACTTGTTGAGGATGCTCGAGGTTGATGAGGTTCATCTTGAGTTGGGAGCAATCCTTCTTGTTTTAGTACACTTATCACCTACATAAGTTAGTCATGCAAGGAAGAACAATATATATCCATTTGACATGATACCAATTGAGAATTAACAAATATGATCACATCAATTATATGTCAAGGATATGGTTGAGTTGTTTTCTTCCTTCCATCATCAAGAGAGGTTGTGGATACTTGGCTAAGACAAGATTGCTTATGATTGGAGTTGTTGGCAATCTTGTGGAATGAAGTTCTTCCAAGTACCTACAAAATGTTAGATGCAATACAAGGGAGCATAGAATTCCATGGTATAAGATAACATGTCAAGTGTATCATGGAAGTATCATGTAGGCTCATGCCCTTGCATGCAATCGAGTGAGTCTAGCTCAAGTTTGAAGCATCAATGATGTTCAACTCACTCTTCAAGTAACAAAACACTTTCTCATCAAGTGGCTTAGTAAAGATATAGGCCAATTGCTTGTTGGTGCGAACATGCTTAAGATTAATATCTCCTTTGGCAACATGATCACAAATGAAATGATGTCGAACTTGAATATGCTTAGTTCGAGAATGTTGCACAGGATTATGACCAATTTTAATAGCACTTTCATTGTCACAAAGTAATGGAACATTTTTCACATGGATTCCATAATCCTTAAGCGTTTGTGTCATCCATAGTAATTGTGCATAACATGATCCGGCAGCAATATACTCAGCTTCGGCAGTAGATAGAGATACCGAGTTTTGTTTCTTCGAGGACCAAGACACAAGAGATCTACCAAGAAATTGACATGTACCCGAGGTGGATTTTCTATCAACCTTGTCACCGGCATAGTCCGAATCGGAATAGCCAACAAGGTTAAAGGAAGATCCCTTGGGATACCAAATGCCAAAGTTTGGTGTTTGTATCAAATATCTCACGATACGTTTCATGGCCAAAAGATGACACTCTTTAGGTGCATCTTGATATCTAGCACACATGCAAACACTAAGTATAATATCGGGACGGGAGGCACATAGATATAACAATGAACCAATCATAGATCCATAAAAAATTTGATCAACCAGTTCGTCCTCCTTGGTAAGATCAACATGTCCACTAGTAGGCATAGGAGTTTTCATACCTTTACACTCTTGCATGTTGAACTTCTTGATCAAGTCCTTGGTATACTTGGTTTGAGAGATGAAAGTTCCTTCTCTTGTTTGCTTGATTTGCAAACCAAGAAAGAATTTCAGCTCACACATCATGGACATCTCATACTTCTCGGACATCAACCTTCCAAATCTTTCACTAAATTATGGGTTAGTAGATCCAAAGATAATATCATCCACATAGATTTGGCACACAAATAATTCACCATTAACTCTTTTAGTGAATAAGGTTGCGTCAATTTTACCAATTTCAAAACCCTTTTCAATGAGAAACTTCGTTAAGCATTTATACCAAGCACGTGGGGCTTGCTTAAGACCATAAAGAGCTTTACGAAGCTTGTAAACATGATTAGGTTTCTTAGGATTCACAAAACCAGGGGGTTGTTTGACATAGACCTCTTCTTCAATCTCACCATTTAAAAAGGCACTTTTAATGTCCATTTGATAAAGCGTGATATCATGGTGATTAGCATAAGCAAGAAGAATGCGAAGAGCTTCAAGTCTAGCAACGGGGGCATAGGTCTCACCGTAGTCCATACCTTCGACTTGCGTATATCCTTGGGCTACGAGACGCGCCTTGTTGCGTACAACTTGACCATCTTCATCTTGCTTGTTCCGAAACACCCATTTGGTTCCGATGATGTTGTGCTCGTCCTTCGGCTTCTCCACGAGTGTCCACACTTCATTCCTTTCGAAGTTGTGAAGCTCTTCATGCATGGTGTTCACCCAATCCGGGTCTTTAAGAGCTTGTTCTACCTTCAAGGGTTCAATGCTAGAGATGAAAGAATAATGCTCACAAAAGTTAGCTAGGCGAGTTTTAGAGTGAGTGATTCTTTCGATTTGTATGTCACCAAAGATTTGGTTTAGAGGATGGTTCTTGGTCACTCTTGCTAGAACTCGGGTTAGCTTCGGCTTGTTGGATGGTGGAGCTTCTTCATCATCATCATCTCCTTCATCTTCGTTGTTGTTGAAGGTATCGTTTCCTTGAGGTGGTGGTGAAAGAGGTTGTGGTGGATCTTCATGATGTACTTCCTCATCTTCATCATCTTGTCGTGTACCGCTTGTGGATGCCTCCATGTCGTGTTGAGGTTCACCTTGACGTGAAGTATGGGCTTCCACTTGAGTTGACGAAGTACTTTCCTTCACCTCCATGGGACGAATCTTGCCGATGGACAAGTCTTGGATAGCTTCCGAAGGATCCTTATCTCCTACATCATTTGGCAATTGTTCAACTTGCGAACCATTAGATTCATCAAACTTCACATCTACCGTCTCTTCAACTTTTCGAGTGAAGTTGTTGTAGACACGGTAAGTGTGAGAGTTCGATCCGTAACCGAGTAGGAAACCTTCATGAGACTTGGGAGCAAATTTAGTACGACGATGCTTATCAAGAATGTAGCACTTTGAGCCAAATACCCGAAAGTATCCAACTTGGGGTTTGTTACCGGTGAGTAGCTCATATGCCGTTTTACCGAGAAGCTTGTGCAAGTAGAGTCGGTTTGTGGCATGACATGCTGTTTCCACGGCTTCTGCCCAAAAGTGTCTTGGCGTCTTGTATTCGTCAAGCATCGTTCTTGCCATCTCAATAAGAGTTCGGTTCTTCCTCTCAACAACTCCATTTTGTTGAGGCGTGTACGTAGCTGAGAACTCATGTGAAACACCTTCTTCGTCAAGAAAGGTATCTACATGGGTGTTCTTGAACTCCGATCCGTTATCGCTCCGAACCTTCTTGATATTCACTTCAAACTGATTTTGCGCTTTGCGAACGAAGTTCTTGAAGATCTTTTGTACCTGCGACTTATCATCAAGAAAGAATACCCACGTAAATCTAGAAAAATCATCAACTATAACTAGACCATAGGAATTTCCACCGAGGCTCTTGTAAGCATTGGGACCAAAAAGGTCCATGTGAAGTAACTCGAGTGGTCTCCTAGTAGTCATGATATTTTTTACGGGATGACTTCCACCTACTTGCTTTCCAGCTTGACAAGCACTACAAAGTCTATCTTTGTCAAAGATAACATCTTTAACACCAAGTATATGATCACCTTTGATAAGCTTGTCAAGATTACGCATGCCAACATGTCCTAGTCTTCTATGCCAAAGCCAACCTTTAGAAGATTTTGCAATAAGACAAGTACGAGGTTTGGATCTCTTAGTGAAATCGACAATGTATAGATCACCTCTAAGGAAACCGGTAAAGACCATGTTATGATTATCTTGTCGAAACACTTGGCAATCTACTTTCGTGAATAGCACATTAAAACCGAAGTCAGCAAGTCTAGATACGGAAAGAAGATTGTAGCCAAGGGATTCAACAAGCATGACGTTTTGAATAGAGCTATCATGGGATATGGCCACCTTACCAAGACCAAGTACCTTACCCTTGGAGTTGTCTCCAAAAGTTACATACCTTCGCGGTCCATGGTTTGGTGTGATCTCTTCAAACATCTCTCTATCTCCGGTCATATGATCGGTGCATCCACTATCGAGAATCCACTCTTTTCCTCCGGACATGTAATCCTTGAAGTTTGCCATGAGACTTAGATTTTTCATGATCTTCTCATGCTCGATGTCGAACAACTCATCTTCATCATAGTAGCCATGTTCCACATTGTCATCATCAAGTGGGAAATCCTCGTCACAAGGAACAAGAGATTCGTTAGGGTTGTTATCATGACAATGTTCAAGATTATGAATGCGAATGGCTTCTACAATGATGTTGTTGATAGTTATGACATCTCATTTAGCACGCATGAGATCTCTAAGCTCAAATAGATAGTCATCAAACTTGGGATCACTAGGCATCATTTTGTGAAAGACAATAGTCTTATGAAGAATTTCATCAAGATTACTCAATGAATAACTTGGATATCGTTTCTCCAAGTCATTCCACAAAGTATAAGCACATTCAAAATTCTTCATTTGATTGAGCACAATCCTAGGCAATCCTCTAACAATAAGATTAACGGTTCTAAGATTGCATAGCATATCAATTTCCTCTTCGTGTGTGAGATGTAAAGGATCAATGGGAGGTACATAGGGGTTCTTAACATACTTGCTCAAATGAAATTCATTGAATAGCTCAAGCATCTTATATTTCCATTGACTATAATACTCCCCATCAAGAATATGCACTCTACAACTCAAACTTCCTATACTAGACACATCCATCTTCCTCCATGGTGATGAAACCGATGCAATGGAGACCAATGCTCTGATACCACTTGTAGGATCACTAGAAGTGTGTGTCTAGAGGGGGGGGGGTGAATAGACTACTTGCAAGAATTAAAACCTAACCTTTTCCCAAGTTAATTGGTTGGCAGATTATAGCAATTATAGAAAGTCTAGCACACCCTACACATGCAAGTCAACAAGTATGGCAGCGGAAAATAAAGACATTGCATATGGAAGTAAGGAGTTGAGATAGGGAGATCAAACGCATGAGGGACACGAAGATTTTTCCCGTGGTTCCGATAGGTGGTGCTATCGTACATCCACGTTTATGGAGTCTTCAACCCACGGAGGGTAACGGTCGCGAGAGTCCACGGAGGGCTCCATCCATAAGGGTCCACGAAGTAGCAACCTTGACTATTCCATAACGGCTTTCGTCCACGAAGGACTAGCCTCACTATGGGTAGATCTTCACGAAGTACGCGATCTCCTTGCCCGTACAGACTTCTTGGTTCAACTCCACAACACGAAGTAGGAGGCTCCCAAGCGACACCTAACCAATCTAGGAGGCACCACCCTCCAAAAGGTAATAGGCTCGGCAATGTCGATGAAGTCCTTGCTCTTGTGCTTCAAGATGATAGACTCCTCAACACACAATCACTCTCTCACAGATTTGGCTATGGTGGAAGAGATTGATTTGGTGGAAAGCAACTTGGGGAGGCTAGAGATCAAGATTCATATGGTAGGAATGGAATGACTTGATCTCAACACATGAGTAGGTGGCTCTCTCTCAGAAAATTGGATGGGGCAAGTATGGAATAGTTCTGAGTGCTTCTCTTTCGAGTAGGTGGTGGTGAAGGGGTATATATAGGCATCCTCAAAAATCCAACCGTTACACCTAAAGTGACCAACTCGGTGACACCGAAGTATAAAACTCGGTGGTACCAAAGTGACCAAAAGGCAACAACTTTTGAATCTCGGTGAGACCGATACATAACTCTCGGTGGTACCGATTAGGTGACCAATGGTCAGATTGCACAACTCGGTGACGCCGATCCAAAAAACTCGGTAAAACTGATTTTATGAAACGAGGTAACAGAAAGTTGGCAACTGAACTCGGTGGCACCAATGCAGAATCGGTTGCAGCGACTGGCTAGGGTTTGGCATGGGTCTGTCTGAGTTTGGGAATCGGTGGCATCGAGTGGGAATTGTTGGTTGCACCGATTTTCATGAATGGCTTGGACAAACTTTTGTGGAAGAGTTTGTGGGTGTTTTTGGTGACTATCACTTGTGCACGTGGAGCATCTTGTTCACCAACAGTACCTTACCCCCTTTTAATAGTATTGGCTTTCCTATGGACTCAAAGTGATTTCTCACAAAGTAAAATGTAGAGTTCTCTTGCTTGAAGCTTTGCCAATCCATTTCCTTGCATCTTGGGGTTTCTCCACAATCCTTTTGCCAACCCATCTCTCTCTATGGACTTTCACCTGAAATACACTAGGTAGAAATATTAGTCCAATAGACAATGTATGTTGTCATGAATTATCAAAACCACCAAGGGAGCATATGTGCTTTCAGATTCCCGTTAAAGGCGGTGGACTCATGCGGCGAAGGCGCATGGGAGATAAGGTAGATCGTCCGTGGACTCGAGCCGTGGCAACAGTGGGGTGCGGGGTTTTCGTTTGAAGTAGAATTTCAAAGTACGGACCCACACAGGTATTTATACCCACCTACAGTCGGTGACACCGAGCCAAAAGTTTCGATTCCACCGAGATGCATAACTGCCTGTAGACAGAGCAACTCGGTGATGCCGACAATTTGAGATCGGTGGTATCGAGATTGAAAACCTAGATCAACCCTAGTGCTTCGATGGAACCGAGTTTTGGGAGTTGGTCACATCGAGAGACAAATGGGAGGTTTTGGAAGTCAGCTCTTGTCGAAATGGTAACTTCAAGTGCTCCTCACCTAGAAGGCCCGAAAAGTGCTTGCTCAAATTTTGTGATGAAGCATGAATAGAATTTGAGACAAGAAAGCATAGATAGCTAGAGGGGGTACTTAGGCATTCTTGTACATCCAATTGGCCAGAAAAATGAAAGCCAAATAACAACAATTGGATGTCCTCGAATGAAGAAAAATATGCATACCAACATGCTCACACAATAAGATGTCAAATAAAACATGGCAAACATGCAAAACCACTCTAGTATCTACCAAGCACTTTGGCGATGACGGAGTCATCTATATATGAGTATATTGACTTAGGAGCCAAGTAAGAATACTTGATCATAGGTCATACTCATCATTTAAGCATAAGCGGGGTTGCCACTTTTACATAAAGCTTTTAATGTGTTCGCATCTTAAGAGATGCTTTGACTCAAGTCTTAGAGTAAATCTCCCCCTTGATGTGACATCCCCCCTAAGAGGGACAAACTAACCTTGGGTTTTGTCGTTGGAGACTTCATGTAGGTGGTGTAGTAGTGGATGCTCATAGTTGATGAAGATCATCTTGAGTTGGGAGCCATCCTTGTTGTTTTGTACTGTTCTCACCTACATGGGTTAGTCCCACACAAGGAACAAATACGAGGATATATATGGACATGGAGTGAAACACATGTAAGATGATGTCCATTGATTCATTATTTACCTTGTCCCTTGCTTACCAATGAGGGATTTGTGACTCCTTGAACTATTGCATAAGGTTGGAGTTGATTGCATTAGTTCTTGCCAATGATGAATGTGAGTGAATCTTGTTGGCGGAGTCATCCCTCAAGAACTTCTCTAGTTCTTCTTCTTGGGGACCCACATCAACTTGATGGGGATCCTTGGATTTGAAGTAGCACTTGATGAAGTAGAGCTTGTAGTAGCTTTGTGAACCCACTTGACCATGGCTTGTGATTCTTCTTCAAATGAGTCAATCTCCTCTTGAAGCTTGTCTTTGCCCTTGAGCTTGTGGTCTTGTGGTAGAAGGTCATCTTGAGATTTTGTTCCCTTGGAGCATCAGAACAACTCCTAACAGATCCACTGGCTATACACCGTTCTTTTTGGTTTATGGAGCTGAGGTGGTACTGTGATAACCCACAAGTATAGGGGATCAATTGTAGCCTTTCTCGATAAGTAAGAGTGTCGAACCCAACGAGGAGCTAAAGGTAGAACAAATATTCCCTCAAGTTCTATCGACCACCGATACAACTCTACGCACGCTTAACGTTCGCTTTACCTAGAACAAGTATGAAACTAGAAGTACTTTGTAGGTGTGATAGGATAGGTTTGCAAGATAATAAAGAAGACGTAAATAAAAACTAGGGCTGTTTAGATAAAGAAACAATTACGTTAGTTTAACGAGTGTGGAAAAGTGGTGGTAGGAGTTGCGGAATTGTCCCTAAGCAATTGACTACGTTACTAGACCGATAGCAAGTTTTATGTGGGAGAGGCCACTGCTAGCATGTCATCCCTTACTTGGAATTCTATGCACTTATGATTGGAACTATTAGCAAGCATCCGCAACTACTAACGTTCATTAAGGTAAAACCCAACCATAGCATTAAGATATATTGGTCCCCCTTCAATCCCGTATGCATCAATTTCTATGCTAGGCTGAAGTTGCTATCACCCTTGCCCTCCAATACATAGTCCTATCAACATACAACTAACCCTATGGTGTAATCCACGCGCGCGCTCATATGATGGGCACCAAAGGACAGCAACATAACCACAAGAAAATTAAACCAATCATAGCAATTCACCAATCACCGATAGGACAACAAAAATCTACTCAGACATCATAGGATGGCAACACATCATTGGATAATAATATGAAGCATAAAGCACCATGTTCAAGTAGAGGGTACAACGGGTTGCGGGAGAGTGAACCGCTGTAGATAGATGGGGGAAGGTGATGAAGATGTTGGGGAAGATGACGGAGGTGTTGGTGTAGATCGCCGTCACACGATGATTGCCCCGGCGATGTTCCGGCGCCACCGGAAGAGAGGGGGAGAGATCCCCCCTCCTTCTTCTTCTTCCTTGACCTCCCCCCTAGATGGGAGGAGGGTTTCCCCTCTGGTCCTTGGTCTCCATGGCAGCGGAGGGGCGGGAGCCCCTCCGAGATTGGATCTCTCTCTCTGTTTCCTTCTGTTTCTGCCTTTCCAGATTCTGGCCTTTCACCGTTTCTTAAATTCTTGGAGATCCGTAACTCCGATTGGGCTGAAATTTTAACACGATTTTTATCCGGATATTAGCTTTCTTGCGGCGAAAGAAGGGCACCAACCGCCTTACGGGGTGACCACAAGCCACCCTGGCGCGCCCTACCCCCCAGGGCGCGCCCCTATGGCTTGTGGGCCCCTCGGGCACCGCCTTCTGTTGATTCCACTTCCCAAAATTCACATATATTCCAAAAAAAATCTCCGTAAGTTTTTATCCCATTTGGACTTCGTTTGATATGGATTTTCTGCGAAAAAAAAACATGCAACAAGCAGGAACTGGCACTGGGCACTGGATCAATATGTTAGTCCCAAAAATAGTATAAAAAGTTGCCAAAAGTATATGAAAGTTGTAGAATATTGGCATGAAACAATCAAAAATTATAGATACGATGGAGACGTATCAGCATCCCCAAGCTTAATTCCTGCTCGTCCTCGAGTAGGTAAATGATTAAAAAAAGATAATTTTTGATGTGGAATGCTACCTAGCATAATCTTGATCATATAATCTAATCATGGCATGAATATTAAGACACGAGTGATTCAAAGCAATAGTCTATCATTTGACATTAAGACAATAATACTTCAAGCATACTAATAAAGCAATCATGTCTTCTCAAAATAACATGGCCAAAGAAAGTTATCCCTACAAAATCATATAGTCTGGCTATGCTCCATCTTCATCACACGAAGTATTAAATCATGCACAACCCCGGTTTTAGCCAAGCAATTGTTTCATACTTTAGTATTCTCAAACTTTTTCAACTTTCATGCAATACATGAGCGTGAGCCATGGATATAGCACTATAGGTGGAATAGAATATGGTGGAGGTTGTGGAGAAGACAAAAAGAAGGAGATAGTCTCACATCAACTAGGCAAATTAATGGGCTATGGAGATGCCCATCAATCGATATCGATGCAAGTGAGTAGGGATTGCCATGCAACGGATGCACTAGAGCTATAAGTGTATGAAAGCTCAAACTGAAAACTAAGTGGGTGTGCATCCAAGTTGCTTGCTCACGAAGACCTAGGGCAATTTGAGGAAGCCCATCATTGGAATATACAAGCCAAGTTCTATAATGAAAAATTTCCACTAGTATATGAAAGTGACAATATAGGAGACTCTCTATCATGAAGATCATGGTGCTACTTTGAAGCACAAGTGTGGAAAAAGGAATAGTAGCATTGCCCCTTCTCTCTTTTCTCTCATTTTTGTTGTTTTTTTTTGTTTTTTTTTGTGGGCTTCTTTGGCCTCTTTTTTTATTTGGGCTTCTTTGGCCTCTTTTATTTTTTTTGTAAAGTCCGGAGACTCATCCCAACTTGTGAGGGAATCATAGCTTCCATCATCCTTTCCTCACATGGGACAATGCTCTAATAATGATGATCATCACACTTTTATTTACTTACAACTCAAGAATTACAACTCGATACTGGAACAAAATATGACTCTATATGAATGCCTCCGGCGGTGTACCGGGATGTGCAATGATCTAGCGTAGCAATGACATCAAAAAACGGACAAGCCATGAAAACATCATGCTAGCTATCTTACGATCATGCAAAGCAATATGACAATGATGGTGCGTGTCATAATAAACGGAACGGTGGAAGTTGCATGGCAATATATCTCGGAATGGCTATGGAAATGCCATAATAGGTAGGTATGGTGTCTGTTTTGAGGAAGGTATATGGTGGCTGTTTTGAGGAAGGTGGGTTTAATGCACCGGCGAAAGTTGCGCGGTACTAGAGAGGCTAGCAAAGGTGGAAGGGTGAGAGTGCGTATAATCCATGGACTCAACATTAGTCATAAAGAACTCACATACTTATTGCAAAAAATTATTAGTCATCGAAACAAGGTACTACATGCATGTTCCTAGGGGAAGGGTTGGTAGGAGTTAACCATCGCGCGATCCCGACCTCCACACAAAGGATGACAATCAATAAATAAATCATGCTCCGACTTCTTCACATAACGGTTCACCATACGTGCATGCTACGGGAATCACAAACTTTAACACAAATATTTCTACCAATCCAAAATTACTCACTAGCATGACTCTAATATCACCATCTTTATATCGCAAAACTATTGCAAGGAATCAAACATATCATATTCAGTGATCTACAAGTTTTATGTAGGATTTTATGACTAACCATGTGAATGACCAACTCCTGTTAACTCTCTAAATAGATATAAGTGAAGCATGAGAGTTTAATTATTTCTACAAAAGATATGCCCACGCTCTAACAAATATAAGTGAAGCAAAAGAGCATTCTACAAATGGCGGTTTTCTATGTGTAGAGAAACAGGCAATCCAAACTTCAAATGATATAAGTGAAGCACATGAAGCATTCTATAAAGCCATACTCAAAAGATATAAGTGAGGTGCAAAGAGCCCTCTATAAATCAACCAAGAACTTTCTCATACCAGCATGGTGCATTATTAAAATAAAAATAAAAAGCACACGACGCTCCAAGATTTACGCATATCATGTGACGAATAAAAATATAGCTCCAAGTAAAATTACCGATGGTTGTTAGAAGAAAGAGGGGATGCCTTCCGGGGCATTCCCAAGCTTAGTTTCTTGGAAGTCCTTGAATATTACCTTGGGGTGCCTCGGGCATCCCCAAGCTTAGTTTCTTTCCACTCCTTATTCCTTCATCCATCGTGATCTCACCCAAAACTTGAAAACTTCAATCACACAAAACTTAACAAAACCCTCGTGAGATCCGTTAGTATAATAAAGCAAATTACCACTTTAAGTACTGTTGCAAACCCATTCATATTTCGTTTTTGCATTGTAGCTATTGTATTATAACTTATTTATGGCTTATACCACCGATACAATCGGTAGTTTCATCAAAACAAGCAAAACAATGCATCAAAAACATAATCTGTCTTAAATAGAACAGTCTGTAGCAATCTGAACATTTACTATACTTCTGTAACTATAAAAATTCTGAAAAATTTGGATAAAATAAAAAATTTGCATAGCAGTACTGTGTAAAAATTTCAGAAACTTTTGACATTCCAGTAAAAAATGTAAATTCACACACTACAGCCAAAGTTTCTGTTTTTGCACTGCACACACCAAACAAGCAATCTAATCATCCTAAAGGCAAATCTTGGCACATTATTTTTATAATACAAGGGATTTATACAAGGGGATAATTATTTTTGTTGAAAAGTTTCTGTAATTAAGATTCGCAAAGTTTCCATGGGCATGAACAAAGTTCAAGGAGCTCCCCCACTTCAACGGTGCTCGTCCTTCTTACTTTCACTTCTCTTTTTGAAAAAGTTTTAGGTTCCCCTCTTTATTTTGTTTTGTTTTTGAACTATATAAAAGCACACAACAGAATAAAATGACTCTCTAAAACTTCTGGGTTGTCTCCCTGGCAGCGCTTTCTTTAAAGCCATTAAGCTAGGCATAAAGTGCTCAAGTAATGGATCCACCCGGATCCCAAGGTATATCAAAGCCAATTTTAATTAACAATGATTTGTAATTTAGTAGTGAGCACAAATTAACATATATCATGCAACAACGAAGTCTAACTCTCTTCCTATGCATTGGCATATCATAAAAGAACAATTCATGCACATCAAGTAAAGGCCAATACATAGCATAAGCAGTTTCTTGCAATTTTATCATATTGGAAACATAGAGAGGTGGAGATGTAGTTCCTCTCTCATAATAATTGCAAGTAGGATAAGCAAGCACATGCATATTATATATATCAAAATCATCATGTGTAATAGTAAAAGGCAACCCATCTATATAATCCTTAATAAGTGCAAACTTCTCCGATATAGTGTAGTTGGGAGAATTCAAAAAGATAACAGGACTATCATGTGTGGGTGCAATAGCAACAATTTCACGTTTAACATAAGGAACTATAGCAAGTTCATCTCCATAAGCATCATTCATATTGGCATCATGGCCACAAGCATAACAAGCATCAATTTCATCAAAAAAGGATATTTCAAACGAATCCAAGGGATCATAGCAATTATCATAGCATTCATCCTTCGGTAAGAACGAAGGGAAATTAAACAATGTATGAGTTGAAGAGTTACTCTCATTAGAAGGTGGGCACGGGTAGCTAATCCGCTCTTCCTCCTTTTGTTCTTCGCTCTCCTCGTCATCTTTTTCATCAAATGAGCTCACAGTGTCATCATTTTCTTCTTCCATAGTTTCCTGCAAAATATTAGTCTCCTCTTGGATAGCGGAGGAGTCCTCAATATATGGCTTAACATAAGCATTAGAAGCATAGTTTTCATAGCAATATTTAAGTATGGCAAAACTTTCAGATTTGTAAAGAGTAGCATCATACTTTTCAATCAAAGAAGCAATTTCATAGGCACCCTTAAAGGCAACAAATTCTTCAATTTGCTCAATATCATAGTAATTATAAGCACCCTTGGCATAAGAAGATACGATTCCATTATCCTTAAACTCACATTGATAGGGAAGGTGTTTTTTAGGGTCTTCAGAACAACAAGTAAAATCATAAATTTCGCATAAATTCCAAGCATAGCATTGCAAAGTATTAATATGATGCCATACAAGTTTCCCTTTTTGAGATAAGCGGTGTCGCACATAATAAGCATGCTCATTTAATGATTTGCCCTCAACTAAGCTAGTTGGGGTTTCAGCACGAGCACAAACGGATCGAAGATGATCCAAGTAAAAAGCTTCAACAGTGTGATAGATTTTGGGTGGTTCTTCAACCATTGGTGTAGTAGGTTCAACTAATTTTTTTTGGTATTTCGTGTTCCATATCCATAACTAAAGATAGAGAACAACTTAGAATAGCAAATAAAATCTACTTAGTGATAAAGCAAACAAGCACACACGAGAATATTCACCCCACGCTATTGCTCCCCGGCAACGGCGCCAGAAAAAGGTCTTGATAACCCACAAGTATAGGGGATCAATTGTAGCCTTTCTCGATAAGTAAGAGTGTCGAACCCAACGAGGAGCTAAAGGTAGAACAAATATTCCCTCAAGTTCTATCGACCACCGATACAACTCTACGCACGCTTAACGTTCGCTTTACCTAGAACAAGTATGAAACTAGAAGTACTTTGTAGGTGTGATAGGATAGGTTTGCAAGATAATAAAGAACACGTAAATAAAAACTAGGGGCTGTTTAGATAAAGAAACAATTACGTTAGTTTAACGAGTGTGGAAAAGTGGTGGTAGGAGTTGCGGAATTGTCCCTAAGCAATTGACTACGTTACTAGACCGATAGCAAGTTTTATGTGGGAGAGGCCACTGCTAGCATGTCATCCCTTACTTGGAATTCTATGCACTTATGATTGGAACTATTAGCAAGCATCCGCAACTACTAACGTTCATTAAGGTAAAACCCAACCATAGCATTAAGATATATTGGTCCCCCTTCAATCCCGTATGCATCAATTTCTATGCTTGGCAGAAGCTGCTATCACCCTTGCCCTCCAATACATAGTCCTATCAACATACAACTAACCCTATGGTGTGATCCACGCGCGCACTCATATGATGGGCACCAAAGGACAGCAACATAACCACAAGCAAATTAAACCAATCATAGCAATTCACCAATCACCGATAGGACAACAAAAATCTACTCAACCATCATAGGATGGCAACACATCATTGGATAATAATATGAAGCATAAAGCACCATGTTCAAGTAGAGGGTACAACGGGTTGCGGGAGAGTGGACCGCTGTAGATAGATGGGGGAAGGTGATGAAGATGTTGGGGAAGATGACGGAGGTGTTGGTGTAGATCGCCGTCACACGATGATTGCCCCGGCGGCGTTCCGGCGCCACCGGAAGAGAGGGGGAGAGAGCCCCCCTCCTCCTTCTTCTTCCTTGACCTCCCCCCTAGATGGGAGGAGGGTTTCCCCTCTGGTCCTTGGCCTCCATGGCAGCGGAGGGGCGGGAGCCCCTCCGAGATTGGATCTCTCTCTCTGTTTCCTTCTGTTTCTGCCTTTCCAGATTCTGGCCTTTCACCGTTTCTTAAATTCTTGGAGATCCGTAACTCCGATTGGGCTGAAATTTTAACACGATTTTTACCCGGATATTAGCTTTCTTGCGGCGAAAGAAGGGCACCAACCGCCTTACGGGGTGACCACAAGACACCTTGGCGCGCCCTACCCCCCAGGGAGCGCCCCTATGGCTTGTGGGCCCCTCGGGCACCGCCTTCTGTTGATTCCACTTCCCAAAATTCACATATATTCCAAAAAAAATCTCCGTAAGTTTTTATCCCATTTGGACTTCGTTTGATATGGATTTTCTGCGAAACAAAAAACATGCAACAAACAGGAACTGGCACTGGGCACTGGATCAATATGTTAGTCCCAAAAATAGTATAAAAAGTTGCCAAAAGTATATGAAAGTTGTAGAATATTGGCATGAAACAATCAAAAATTATAGATACGATGGAGACGTATCATACTGCCAAGTGATATTCGTCACGATTCCCCTCGGGTTACTGCCTATGTTGAAGCAGACAATGAGCAGACACGTCAAGCTTCTTTGGATGCCTTAGAAGAGGAACGTGACCTGGCAGCAGCCCGATCTGCTATATATCAGCAAGTCCTACGTCGCTATCACAACTGTAGGGTTCGAAGCCGTACTTTCCAAGAAGGCGACTTAGTGCTCCGTCTGATTCAAGATCAAACATGGATGCATAAGCTTTCACCACCTTGGGAAGGGCCTTTCGTCATCAGCAAGAACCTCAATAATGGGTCATATTACCTGATCGACATACGTGAAGGATCACCTACCTCTGAAGAGGAAACATCCCGGCCTTGGAACATTGCTCATCTTCGGTCTTATTCTTAGAGCCACAAGCTCCACCTCAATGTACATACCTATGTATATACTTTTATATGTTCAAATATAATAAAGCCGGCACCCCCGGAACTCGGGGTCTCTGTTGTTTCAGCCTAGCAAATTGTGCACGAGTCTTTATTCTTTGAACATAAGTCACTTGGGGGCTTCCAACTCAACAAGTCAGCCTTTAATATCCCTCTTGACTAGGCTATAAGCCAATAAAAATAAATGGTTAAACCTGCCTGTTTGCAAGATGCTACTCCGAACAGGTGACCCCGTGTACTCTTGATAAGTCAATCCATCCGGACACTGAACTTATCAAGGTTAGAACACCGGCTTGAGTCACGTGAGAGCCGGCTTACAGAGAGCTAGGATAAACCATGGGTTATCACACCCGCTTCATTGAAGCAAGACTTGAGCCTCGAAAGCCAGTCTCTATGTCGAGTTTTACAAGCCGGATTACTACATTTTCTGCACTATATTATTACAATGCTATAATTCTTATATCTTTTCTATGTATAATATTATCATCTTTTTACCGGCTCAAAATTTGACATCCGGGTTAGGATACTACGGCCATATCATGACCAGTTATTTTACACACATCTTTCAAAAGCCACAAATGGCTATAGATGATCTTATTTCGCCGGCTCAAATTGATCGGTTGATACTGTATAAATGGCGGCTCATTGGGCAAAAATTTGTCATCAGAGACAAAGTGGATGAAGTTCATAAAATGGCGACTCATTGGAAGTCCAAGTTGTCAGGCAAAATAGCCACAACAAAATGAGAAGATACGTGCATGATGGCACGACAGACAGATCAAAGTTTGCTATCTCTATTACAGGCCCACATCAGGAGCCACAAAATATAATAAGTTTTTCCCGGAGATCAAACTATTACTATTGGAGACCGGCTTATGCCTCCTGCCTTTTGCGTCTTCAGCTTCACCCCTAGCCTCTGGCTCCGCTTGCGCCGACTCATCTTCTTGGGTCTGGTGGCCCTTTTGCACCCACTAGATTGACGTCAAAGCTCTGAAGTTTGAGTCGCCAGGCACAATAGTAGATGGGTCAACATTAGGGGCAAAAGAACGCTTACGGCGGGGGGGGGGGGGGGGGCACAAGTTCTAAAAATTGGTCCTTAGGTGGATCAATGTGTTTGTTCTCCATGGAGTAGGCAGCTTGGTATTTTGTCAAATTCAGCTCACCCGCAAGAAGTGTTGCTAGTGGACGGGTCTCTTTTACGCATGCGGCAAAGTCCCCTTCAGAAAACTCAGAGCCATCAATCTTGTATTCTGGAAACCCGCCCGCCAACGCTAAGAGGTCCAGTTCAGGCAGACAGGCTTTTGCCCTTGCAAGCCCCATATTAGCTCCCATTTGAGCCGTCGGCCTTTTGATCTCCTCCACCCATTGTGGGATTGTAGATAGCTGATTCAGCATATCCTTAATGTTTGTTGGAGGATGCTCAAGGTTCTTCACTGCCATAATTGCATACATCGAGCCTGTAAACACCTGCTCCACATATGTGAAGATTACCTTGAGCTTAACTATTGGTTTCTGCACTAGATTGTGATCTTTTAGACCTGCAAAAAGAGGATTAAAACATCAGTATAAGTCGCCAAAAGCGCTGACCCAGAACTTACGCAGCAAAGGGATTAACAAAACGTACCAAAGATGGCAGTAACCATTTCATTAAGTTGTTTCTTCAGCGTTCGCAACTCATCGGTTACAGGCCCAAGTTTTTTCTCTACATCCTTAGCATGCTTCAGAAGGGCGGCTCTTTCCTTTTCAAACTCGACCTTGGCTTCATTCAGGAGATTATTTGCCTGGCGGGCAGAATCTTGGTGTTGAGCCGCCAAACGGTTTGCATCAGCCTTCAGCCTTTTCTCCCGTTTCAGCCACCTTTGCAAGTTGACTACAAAAGATTCTGTTTTGCCTAACGATTCTTGCATAAGATAAAGAATGAGAACAGGTATGTAAAGCCACAATCCGACACAAGCAGACGACCCAGCGCTTGGGGGCTACAACATTCGCAAAATCAAATTTTTTATAAGTCCCATGCAGTTGCAAGCAATCTAAATGTCACTTGGGGGCTAATGTACCTTGCTTCTCTAATTCCAAAAAGGAAAAAGACCTGGCTGCCTCAACGAGATAAGCCAGCCCGTGGAGGCTACAGGTGACAATTTTTTGATATCACATGAAGTCTCCGGCTCATTATTGTCATAATGACC
Organism: Elymus sibiricus; assembly: GCA_039707655.1. Taxonomy (NCBI): domain Eukaryota; kingdom Viridiplantae; phylum Streptophyta; class Magnoliopsida; order Poales; family Poaceae; genus Elymus; species Elymus sibiricus. Next base: position 396,193,572 of record CM077669.1, on the reverse strand, counting down.
CGACCCTTGGGGGCTACAGGAGGAAACCTTTATTCTTATATCACATGAAGTCCCGGGTCATTATTATCATAATGACCTGACTCTTGGGGGCTATGGTTGATTCTAACAATTATATTAAAGAACCAACTCACTATTTCATACTAAGTTGTTCCTTGGGGGCTATAAGAGTATACATGAATGGCATGAAGGTAAAATCTTACCTCATATTGTTGCTTCATGACGCTGACCAGGTTCATCTCAATCTCCCGGCTTTTAGATAGCCGGGTTAGATATTGTTTGTACAAATTATCAGTCTCAAAAGCAGAAAATTCAGGAAGTTCCAGCTTTGTTTTCCCCTTCTCCAACATCTCTGGCTCATGCTTAGCTACAACTTTAGCCAAAGCAGACGAAATTCCAGGAGCTTGGAAGTTTTCTTTCACAACAACAACTTCTGTGTCGTCATTAGTGGTTGATGGATTGACATCATCCACGTTGGCCACAGGGCTCGCAGGATGAGGAGGATTTGGCGGCTCAAAGACTGGTTCAGACGATACACCTTGGTCTTCATCCATATTTTCTATAAAAACCGGCTCGTCGGTGTGGGGCATCTCCACATCCAGGGCTGGCTCAGCATTCAATTCCGGGTTATATCCATCTGAAGGCTCAACATAAGTAGCCGTCTCATCTGGCGGCGGGGGTGAAACTTGATGATCTACAACACCAGAAGACGACCCGGTTGTCTGTTTTCTAAAAATAGCTTTGGCCCTACAGTCATCAAAGACAAATATTTAATTAAGGAAGAGAACAAATCATGATAATATACACAACATCAGTTCAGGTAGAATCTTACCCACGATTGATGGTGAAAGGTGGAAGCCGTGTTGCCGTTGAGTCGTGATAACCCACAAGTGTAGGGGGTCGTTTGTAGCCTTTTTCGATAAGTAATAGTGTCAAACCCAACGAGGAGATAAAGGTAGAATTAATATTCTCTCAAGTTCTATCGACCACCGATACAACTCTACGCACACTAACGCTTACTTTAACTAGAACAAGTATGAAACTATTTTGCGTGAAAGAAACTAGAAGTACTTAGTAGGTGTAATAGATAGTTTTGCAAGGTAATAAAGAACAAGTAAATAAAAGTTAGGGGCTGTTTTGATAAAGAACAATAAAGTAAATTGTTTAGTAGAAAGCTTTTTGTGTAACGCAAGAGAAAGATTGTCCATAGGCAATTGAATATAACATGACAAATACTTATCATATGCAATGAGGGAGAGGCATACGCTAACACACTTTCTGTACTTGGATCATATGCACTTATGATTGGACCTCTAGCAAGCATCCGCAACTAGTAGAAATCATTAAGGTAAACCCAACCATAGCATTAACCATCAAGTCCTCTTTACTCCCATACGCAAACAATCCCCTTACTCGGGTGTAAGCTTCTGTCACTCTAGCCACCCACTATAAGTGAATCATGAACATATTGCAAACCCTCCAGCGTGAATCCTTCACATGTGCGCCTCACGGAAGGCACCTTAGGTCAGAAAACATACAACTCATATCAATAACATCATACCACAATTAACCCGTAGGACAAAAGAGATCTACTCAAACATCATAGGATAGCCACACATCATTGGATAATAATATATAGCATTAAGCACCATGTTTAAGTAGAGATTCCAGCGGGGAAGAGAGGTTTTACACCGCTGCATAGAGGGGGAGAGATTTGGTGGTGACGGTGGCGAAGTTGTTGGTGTAGATCGTTGTCACGATGGATGCCCCGGCGCTCTGGCGCCACCGGGAGAGAGGGGGAGAGAGCCCCCCTCCTCCTTCCTCTTCCTTGGCCTCCTCCCTAGGTGGGAGGAGGGTTTCCCCTCGGGTCCATGGCCACCATGGCTCCTGGAGGGCAGGAGCCCCTCCGAGATTGGATCTATCTCTTTGTCTCTCTTCTGTTTTCGCGATTGTTTTCGGACCCCTTCACCATTTCTTAAATGTCCGGAGATCCGTAACTCCGATCGGGCTGAAATTTTAAGGGGATTTTGATCGCTAAAATATATTTCTTGTGGCGGAAGGAGTGCCTCAACCGACTTAAGGGCTAGCCACAAGCCAACAGGGCACCGCCTGGCCGCGCCCCGTTAGCTTGTGGGGCCCTCGGGCATCGTCTTGCGTTGATTCCGACTCCCAAAATTCACATATATTCCAAAAAAAAGTCTCAGTAAATTTTTTATTGCGTTTGGACTTCGTTTGATATGGAATTTCTGCAAAACAAAAAACACAAAAAAACAGGAACTGGCACTAGGCACTGGGTCAATAGTTTAGTGCTCAAAAATAATATAATTTGGTAAATAATTACTCAAAAAGTATCCTAGAATGAAAATATAATAGCATGGAACAATCCAAAATTATAGATACGTTGGAGACGTATCAAGCACCCCCAAGCTTAATTCCTGCTCGTCCTCGAGTAGGTAAATGATAAAAACAATTTTTTGATGTGACATGCTACCCAATATGTAATCTTTTGCATGTATGCTCATTGAGAAACGATGAATTAACAAACATTAACATAGTAATACTTATAAGGACAAGCAACAAAATCATCAATCTTTCAAAGTATACGATCCTCAAAGAATGTTTACCCCCATTCATCTTATTATATTAGCAAGGCATGGCTCCGTCTTCACCGCATTAATACAAATGTCAAGCACCACGGTGCCCAAGTCAGGCAATTGGATTGTACTTTTTCAATATGCAGCAACTTTTTAATCTTCACGCAATACATGAGCGTGAACCATGGACATAGCATATAGGTGGAATAGAATGTGGTGGTAGGTTTCAAAGGGGTAAAAGTGGAGAAGAAAGTCTCGCATCAACTCGGCGTATCAACGGGCTATGGAGATGCCCATCAATAGATATCAATGCGAGAAGTAAGGATTGCCATGCAACGGATGCACTAGAGCTATAAGTGTATGAAAGCTCGACTGAAGCTAAGTGGGTGTGCATCCAACTTGCTTTCTCATGAAGACCTCGGGCATTTGAGGACGCCCGTCATCGGAATATACAAGCCAAGTTCTATAATGAAAAATTGCCACTAGCATATGAAAATGACATAACATGAGACTCTCTATATGAGGAACAAGGTGCCACTTTGAGGCACAAGTGTGGTAAAGGATAGTAGCAAAGTCCCTTATCTCTTTTTCTCTCATTTATTTGTTTTTTTTTCATGGTGGGCTTTTTCTTTTTTTTGCCTCCCCCAATTTTTTTATGGTGGGCTCATTTGGCCTCCCCCATTTTTATTTCCTCACTGGGACAATGCTCTAATAATGATGATCATCGTACTTTTATTTACTTACATTTTGATATGAAAAACTGATAGGATGATATGATTCTATATGAATGCCTCTGGCAGTGTACCAGGATGTGCAATGATCTAGCGTAGCAAAAGATATCAAAAAACGGACAAGCCATGTAAATATCATGCTACTATCTTACGATCATGCAAAGCAATATGACAATGGAAATGCAAGTCATATGAAGTGACGGTGGAACATGCATGGCAATATATCTCGGAATGGCTATGGAAATGCCATGATAGGTAGGTATGGTGGCTGTTTTGAGGAAGATATAATGAGGCTTATATGCAACAGAGGGTATCATGTCACGAGGTTTGGATGCACCGGCGAAAGTTGCACCGATCCCCAAGGTGAGAATGGGCAATGCACGTTACCGAAGAGGGTAGCAAATATGTGGAGGTGAGAGTGCGTATATCCATGGATTCACATTAGTCATAAAGAACTCATATACTTATTGCAAAGTTTTATTAGTTTTATCACAAATGAAAGTACTACTCGCATTGCCCGAGGGAGGAGGTTGGGAGGAGTAAACCATCGCGTGCCTCTGACCCGAAACAACATTAGGATTTTAACGTGGAATAGAAATGCTCACACATCCTCACCATGCCTTTTACCAATATTTAGACAAACGGGAAATTAACACCTATTAATACCGATACTCCTACGAACCGACAACCATGCACTCATGCCCTTTCATATTACCACATCAATATCATTAACCCACAATTTCTCTTTTATGTGATACATGAAGGTTTTGATTATCACTCATTGAATACCTATTAATTTTTGGACTAGTCCTATAACCCATGCAAATTACCGTCACTGTTTATTAACTCTCAAACAAATATAAGTGAAGAACGAGAGTTTAATTCTTTCTACAAAAGACCTGGACATGCTCTAATAAATATAAGTGAGGAAAAAGAGCATTCTACAAATAACGGTTGTCTATATGTAGAGAAACAGGCACCCAACTTCAAATGATATAAGTGAAGCACATGAAGCATTCTATAAAGCCATACTCAAAATATATAAGTGAAGTGCAAAGAGCATTCTATAAATCAACCATGGACTTTACCAAACCATCGTGGTGCATTTCTAAAAGGAAAATAAAAGGCACACGACGCTCCAAGAATTTACGCATATCATGTGAACAAAACAAAAACCGAAACATACCGATAGTTGTTGAAGAAGAAAGATGGGATGCCTTCTGGGGCATCCCCAAGCTTAGACGCTTGAGTCTCCTTGAAAATTTACTTTGGGTTCCTTGGGCATCCCCAAGCTTGAACTCTCGTCTCTCCTTATTCTTCTCATATCGATACCTCCTCGATCTTCGAACACTTCATCCACACAAAACTTGACAGAACTTTCATTAGAAACATAAGTACATAATCATTAAATCTCATCATGTCCCGCCTTAATATTATTGCCTAATTATAATATAACATTACCCATTGTATGCTACCACAATTCTATGGCTCCCAAGTCACTGGGGCTCAACAAGAATTCAAACATAAGCACGCAAAGCAACTATAACAGCAATCTGTGAAAAATAGGACAATCTGTAAAGATGCAGATGGAACATATACTTATGTAACTCAAACAATTCTGAAAATTTAGTACGTAATAAATAATTTGTATAACAGTATTGTGTAAAAATCTCAGAATTTTTGCACGCTCCAGTAAAATATGAAAATTCAAGCACTACAACAAAAGTTTCTGTTTTTACACAGCACATATCAAACAAGCAATTTAAACATCCTAAAGGTAATTCTTGGCACATTATTTTTATAATACAATGGATTTGTACAAGGGGGTAATTATTTTTGTTGAAAAGTTTTTGTAATCAAGATTCACAAAGTTTCCATCGGCATGAACAAAGTTCAAGGCTAGCCCCCATTTTAACTATGCTCGTCTTTCTCACTTTCATTCTCTTTTTGAAAAGGTTTCAAGTTCCCCACTTTATTTTTTTATTTTTAATTATTTTAAAAGCACACAACAGAAATAAATGACTCTCTAAAACTTCCGGGTTGTCTCCCTGGCAGCGCTTTCTTTAAAACCATTAAGCTAGGCATATAGTGCTCAAGTAATTGATCCACCCGGATCCCAAGGTATATCAAAGCCAATTTTAATTAACAATGATTTGCAATTAAGTAGTGAGCACAAAGTGATTTATATCATGTGAAAACAAAGTCTAACTCTCTTCCTATGCATTGGCATGTCATAAAAGAACAATTCATTCGCAGAAAGTAAAGGCCAATACATAATATAAGTAGTTTCTTGCAATTTTATCGTATTGGAAACATAGAGAGGTGAAGATTTAATTCCTCTTTCATAATAATTGCAAGTAGGAGCAGCAAGCACATGCATATTATATTTATCAGAATCATCATGTGTGATAGTGAAACGCAACCCATCAATATAATCCTTAATAAGTGCAAACTTCTCCGATATAGTGTAGTTGGGAGAATTCAAAAAGATAATAGGACTATCATGTGTGGGTGCAATAGCAACAATTTCATGCTTAACATAAGGAACTATAGCAAGTTCATCTCCATAAGCATATTCATATTGGCATCATGGCCACAAGCATAGCAAGCATCAAGTTCATCAAAAAGGGATATTTCAAATGAATCCAAGGGATCATAGCAATCATCATAGCATTCATCCTTCGGTATGTGCGAAGGGAAATTAAACAATGTATGAGTTGAAGAGTTACTCTCATTAGAAGGTGGGCACGAGTAGCTAATCTGCTCTTCCTCCTTTTGTTCTTCACTCTCCTCCTCATCTTTTTCATCTAATGAGCTCACAGTTTCAGCAATTTCTTCTTCCATAGATTCCTGCAAAATATTAGTCTCTTCCAAGGCAGCGGTCATTCTTTCAATAAATTCATTAATATTGGCATTGTATTCATAATTCTCATAGCAATATTTAAGTATGGCAAAATTTTCAGATTTGTAAGGGATATCATCATACTTTTCAATCAAAGAAGCAATTTCACAGGCACTCTTAAAAGCAACAAATTCTTCTATTTGTTCCACATCATAGTAATCATATATACCATTAGAATAAGAAGCCAAGGTTTTATTGTCATTAAATTCACATTGAAAGGGAAGGTGTCGACCCTTACTCTTAGAGCAACAAGTATAATCACTTCTCACGCATAAATCCCAAGCATACCAACGCAACATTTTAATTTGATCCCATAAGTGTTTCCCTTTTTGAGACAAGCGATAATCCCTAAAGTACTCACGTTGATCCAACATGTCTCCCATTATCAAGTTTAATGAGGATTTCTCGGGATTATGAAAGTAGTAATTAATGTGTTTCACATAACCATCATCGAGGGTTTTAGGAGGTTCCCCATCTCCATGAGTAGCAAGTACAACTATTTTTTTTGGTGTTTCATGTTCCATATCCATAACAAAAGATACAAAACAACTTATAACAGAAAATAAAATTACTTGGTGATAAAGCAAACAAGCACACACGAGAATATCAACCACTACGCTATTGCTCCCCGGCAACGGCGCCAGAAAAAGGTCTTGATAACCCACAAGTGCATGGGATCGTTTGTAGCCTTTTTGATAAGTAAGAGCGTCGAACCCAACGAGGAGCTAAAGGTAGAATTAATATTCTCTCAAGTTCTATTGACCACCGATACAACTCTAAGCAGGCTAAAGCTTACTTTAACTAGAAGAAGTATGAAACTACTTTGCGGGAAAGAAACTAGAAGTACTTAGTAGGTGTATAATAGATAGTTTTGCAAGGTAATAAAGAACAAGTAAATAAAAGTTAGGGGCTATTTAGATAAAGAACAATAAAGTAAATTGTTTAGTAGAAAGCTTTTTGTGTAACGCAAGAGAAAGATTGTCCATAGGCAATTGAATATAACATGACAGATGCTTATCATATGCAATGAGGGAGAGGCATACTCTAACACACTTTCCGTACTTGGATCATATGCACTTATGATTGGACCTCTAGCAAGCATCCACAACTACTAGAAATCATTAAGGTAAACCCAACCGTAGCATTAAACATCAAGTCCTCTTTACTCCCATACGCAAACAATCCCCTTACTCGGGTGTAAGCTTCTGTCACTCTAGCCACCCACTATAAGCGAATCATGAACATATTGCAAACCCTCCAGTGTGAATCCTACACGTGTGCGCCTCATGGAAGGCACCTTAGGACATCACCATGTCAACATACAACGCATATCAATAACATCATACCACAATTAACCCGTAGGACAAAAGAGATCTACTCAAACATCATAGGATAGCCACACATCATTGGATAATAATATATAGCATTAAGCACCATGTTCAAGTAGAGATTACAGCGGGGAAGAGAGGTTTTACACCGCTGCATAGAGGGGGAGAGAGTTGGTGGTGACAGCGGCGAAGTTGTTGGTGTAGATCGCCGTCACGATGGATGCTCCGGCGGCGCTCCGGCGCCACCAGGAGAGAGGAGGAGAGATCCCCTCCTCCTTCTTCTTCCTTGGCCTCCTCCCTGGGTGGTAGGAGGGTTTCCCCTCTGGTCCATGTCCGCCGTGGCTCCCGGAGGGCAGGAGCCCCTCCGATATTGGATCTATTTCTCTGTCTCTCTTCTGTTTTTGCGACTGTTTTCGGACCCCTTCACCGTTTCTTAAATATCTGGAGATCCTTAACTCCAATCGGTCTGAAATTTGGAGGGGATTTTTATCGCAAAATTATCTTTCTTGCGGCGGAAGGAGAGACTCAACTGACTTAAGGGATGTCCACAAGCCATCAGGCCGCGGCCCCCCCAGGCCATGCCCTGTTGGCTTGTGGGTCCCTCGGGCATCGTCTTGCGTTGATTCCGACTCCCAAAATTTACATATATTCCAAAAAAAAATCTTTGTAAATTTTTATCACATTTGGACTTTGTTTCATATGGAATTTCTACGAAACAAAAAAAACACAAAAAAACGGAACTGGCACTGGGCACTGGTCAATAGGTTAGTGCTCAAAAATAATATAAACTGGTAAATAATTACTCAAAAAGTATCCTAGAATGATAATATAATAGCATGGAACAATAAAAAATTATAGATACGTTGGAGACGTATCAAGTCGCCAGACGAAGGCGGCGATTCCTGATAAAGTGAATTAGAAGGGCTAAGAGGCTGCTTAAAAAGGCCGGCTTTTGGACGAGAAGCGGTTGGACTATGCGGCACCTCAACACGTTGCCTATGGGCGGCCGGTTTAAGAGATAAGCCGGGCGCCAACTCGCCCGAGCTGCTTCGGGTCTTGCGCTTCGACTGGCCGGCGTGTTGAGTTTTCTTCAAAAGAAGTTGGGGTCTAAGTGAGCATCTGGGTGAGAAAACTTAACTTTCCCGACGGCTCGTCTTGGCTTCCTCATACGTTTCTGACGAGTTGGAGGAAATTGAAATTACCTCAACGTCGCCGGCTTGACTAGATTCGGTGTTGTCCTGGGAAGCGGATGCATCAGCAAGTGCAATGAATAAATGGCCAAGCGAGTCAAGTTCTACCCCAGATTCTTCTCCTGATGACGATTCATGAGCCGGGTCATCAATTTGACCTGACGAAGGAGCAGGAGCCTTGGACGTGGCCTTCTAGAAATCAGAGTCTGCCAGCAGTGATATAAGACGGATAATAATTATGACGGGTCAAAGTAAGGTTGAGAAAGAAATGAAACGTATTCATAAAGTTCATACCAGAGGAACTGGATTCTTCAAACAAAACGGAGCCAGTCCGGTAATGCTACACTTCTCTTTTGAGTCGGCGAAGAATCTTTTGGTAGCCTTGTTGATGGCATCATCAGTCAGTTCCTTCCTGCTGAAGCGTTGAGCATCTCTTAACTCGCTAGTATAATTGCACATCAAGTCGCCTCTCATGCTGACAGGTTGGATTCGCCAAGTTATCCAACACCGGACCAGGCCGATCCCGGTAAGGCCATGAGCAGTTACACCCCTTAGTCTTGTGCACACAGGCGCTAGCTGGTCTCTCTTCTCTTTAGTGGGCCAACCTAGGAAATCAGCGTTGGTGTTAAGCCATTCCAATCGATAACCCGACAAAGGATTTTGCCCTGCAGGGGTAGTGTTTCTACAATAGAACCATGTTCTGTTACATCCTTTAGGATGACTCCCCAGTTTCAACTCAGGGAAAGGACTGTTTTTCCTTTTCTGGATAGAGATGCCGCCAAGTTCCACACTGGAGCCATGCTTGGTCTCAGTCTGACGGTTACGATAGAAAAACTCCCTGAAGAGGGTCACAAACGGCTTGATCTGGAGGTATACTTCACACAAAACTTGAAATTGACAGATATTGGTCATGGAATTGGGACCAATATCCTGAGGCCCGAGGTTGAAAAAGTGTAAAAGATCCCTGAAGAATTTCGAGCTGGGTGGTCGAAAGCCCCTACGCAAATGATCGGAAAAGATGACAATTTCTCCTTGATCAGGCTGAGGATAGGGTTCTTCTTCAGGTGCCCGCCAGCTTATAACCTTTCGAGCTGGCAAAAGACCTTGACTTACAAAATTCTCTAAAGTGAGTGTTGACTCCTGAGATCTGACCCAACTACAGATCTTGGTGTTCTTGGGGGCCATGGCATCTTACAGATCAGCTACAAGCGAAAATAAGAAAATGAGATGGTGTATATTTCGAGCCACCAACAAGAGGACAAATTGATAAGCCGACGGACACATTGGTGATTGAAGGTACAATGATCGGCTAAAATAAGCTGGTATAATGGGAAGGTGTCAGATTATAAGGTGAGCCGGACACACATGAGCCGCCTAATGGTTAAACGAAAGGGGTAAGAGACTTCGTGGTTTTTGTTACAACACACAAACAACTTTTCCCTAGAGCAGAAGAATGAACAGATCTAATGGCCGTGATAAAAGATAAATAAAAGCTCTGTAAACCAGTATGATTATGTAAGACGACGCAATCCAGGATTTTGTGAGTACTATGGTACGGATCTACAACAATCACAGGAGGCAGCGGAGGTAAAACTAAAGATTCTCATAGTCTAAAAAAGGGCCATTGGATCTAGGCTAAATCCCAACGTGGATTCATGGTTTTCGACAAACTCCGATGAACTACAAATGAACGCGGAAACCCTAAATGGAGGAGAGACTTACCTGACTCAAGATGAAGAAGACGCCGGAGAATGGAGCGGTTGAGGAAGAGCCGCGTCGGAGGCAGACAGGTTCCGGTGACGGTGACGATCGAGATGCTCTCCTTCGCGGGATTGGACTCCGGTGAACTTAAGGTGGTGTTCCGGTAGCAAGAGGAAGGAGACGAGGTAAAAAGTGAAAAGAGGGGACCAAATGGCCTATTTATAAGGTGACAGAACCCGAAGCGACGCCGTTAAAAACGGAACGGTCATGGTAAATTTGTGGCTGAAAATATGCCTGGATTTTCGCGCCAGATTAGATTTGGAGATTGTTTCAAAAAGATTCGCAATAATGATGCGCCGTCATCAAGGATCAGCAAGATGACATCATAAAAAACGAGGCTAGGAATGCGCCAAGTCTTAGAAGAAGTGGATGACCCGGAAGGATGAGATGCCGGCTCAAGAACATGTTTCCAATAATTTTCGTCACGTTTGTTTCTTGGTTTCAGAAAGTTGAGTTTGGCATGAATAAATCCATGTCAAACTGGGGGCTAATGTTGGGTATATACACCACGGATGACCCACCATACAGGTATGACCCGGTCTAAGAAATGACAGGTTAATAAAGATAAAGACAGTTACTTCATAATAGGCCCGCCAGCGAAGATGGTGGCCAGACAGAAAGGTGGCGTGATCTTGAAGGCCGGCTTGTGGGCTGGGCTTAGCAGGCCGGCTTGATGGAGATGTCATGATAAACTATTTGCTTGCAAGGCAAGACAAGTAGGAATCATATTAGATAACGGGTCCTTGTACGACCCGACCTTTGTTGTAAATCATGGGACTCAACCTATATATAAGGGTGAGCCCCTGAGATAGAGATAAAGGGAAGAAAGAAACCCTCGAGAGCTAGGTTAGCGACTCCGCTCCCTTGTAATTGAGATCATCATCAATATACACAAAGAAGGACGTAGGCTTTTACCTCCATCGGAGGGGCCAAACTTGGGTAAACCCTTGCCTCTCGTTCCCGATCAACCCCGTCCAAGTCGCCACCTAGTTGCGATGGCCTCACACCTAAGTTCTCTCATGAGAACATCTGCCGTGACAAAACCACGACACCTACCCCCCTAGGCATGCCCTGGTGCCTTGTCGCCTCCTCGTGCGGCTTCCTGACTCCTCCCGAAGCTTCCTGGGTGTCGGGGATATAACCCCACGGTATGACCCGCCCTACTGGGCCGGGTCAGTATAATGGTGGCTTTGGAGATATGTCCAAGATGGGCCGTGTTGTAAAGATAAAACAAATAAGGTGGCTACTAAGTAAACCGCCAGGCGGCCCAAGCGTGTGGAGACGGCGACTCAAGGCCCACAGGGTAGAAGACGCCAGAAGATTCCTTGCTTAAGGGGCAAGGCGTGTTAGAGACATGATAGGTTACGAGTCATGGTATGACTCAGACTCTGTTGTAAACCCTAGGATCTTGACCTGTATATAAAGGCAAGCCCCTAGGGCCGAAAGACTGAAGTCATAATCCCTCGAGAGCTAGTTTGGCGATTCCGCACCCTTGTAATCGAGATCTATCCATCAATACTCACAAAGCAGGACGTAGGCTATTACCTCCATCGGAGGGGCCGAACCTGGGTAAACTCGCCTCCTGTTCCCGTTTAACCCCTTTGAGTCGCCACCTAGCGGCGATGGCCTCATGCCTAAGTACTTTCATGAGGACATCTGCCATGACAAAACCACGACAGTTGGCGCCCACCGTGGGGCTATCGCCTGGTGGAGTTAAGTTCTCAAAGGGAGCCCTTTCGGGTTTCGCGAGCTACGTGATGGGGCGTATTACCAAGAGTCGCTGGAGCAAGATCTACATCGATGATTCAGGCTGGGGCCCCGAGGCCGACTCAATTGAGTACGGGTACCGGGTCCCCTTCAGCAAGATCCACGTCTTCATCGGCCAGATCGGCGCGGCAGTGCCCGAGTCGGACATCTGCACCAACCTCGTCGAACCGGCTCGACGCGCTTAACCCGACCGGCCTCAACCCGACCAGCGTCACGAAACCAAGGTCTTCGGTAAGTTTCGTGAGTCGCCTTATCTGGCTGCTGTTTCTGCAACAGGGATAACGATGACCCGAAAGCCGCCCGTGGTTGGAGGATCAGGCCCGTCACGGGGTGCTCCGAGGATTGAGCTTCGGCGTCAGCACAGCAACCAGGCTCCTCAAAGCAAATCTAAGCAGTTGAGTCACGACCAATATCATGTTTTCACCACTAATACTTGCAAGCGAGACAGCAAGGTCAAGAGCAGGGCGGTCAACATGGTAGAGCCGGCAGTGCCCAGGTACCTTTACTGGTTCGAGCACCCGATCACCTAGAGCAGGGAGGACCATCCTCCCCGGGTTGACAACCCAGGCGGGTTAGCTTTGGTGGTGGCACCTCAAGTCGGTGGTTATATTTTGACCAAGGTCCTTATGGATGGAGGCAGCAGCATAAATATTCTGTACTATGAAACTTTCCGCTGGACGAACCTGCCTAAGAGTTCGCTACTTCCTTCCACGACGGTGTTTCACGGGATTGTTCCTGGAAAATCGTCTTATCCGATCAGGCGGATCAAACTTGGTGTTGCTTTCGGTGAGGAGTAGAATTTCAGATGTGAGCCTTTGATGTTTGAGGTAGTCAAGATAAAGAGCCCCTATCAAGCCCTCTTTGGGTGGCCGGCTTGCGCTCGTTTCATGGCCCGGCCGTGTTATATCTACCTCAAGCTCAAGATGCCTGGACCAAAGGGTACTATTACCATGAGCGAAAGCCAGAAGATAGCCCAGGAGTGCGAAGAAGGAGACGCAGCTTATGCCAAGTCAGCTTGCGCGGCTGAGGAATTGAAGTTCAATACCGCCAATGTTGACCCAACTGATATGAGTCCCCTCAAGAAGACCAATACTGAGTCGGAGCCTTCACTCAAATTTAAGTCGGCTGAAGATACACAACAGATAGATTTCACGCCAGGCGACTCGTCCAAGCAGTTCACTATAGGGACCGGCTTGGATCCCAAATAGGAAAGCACGCTCATCGAGTTTATCCGTGAGAATCAGGACATCTTTGCATGGAAACCTTCTGACATGCATGGAGTCCCGAGAAAACTCGCTGAGCACCACCTTAACGTAGACCCAAAGATGAAGCAGTACGCCAATATCTTCGTCGTTTTAACGAGGAGATACGCAAGGCTATTGTAGAAGAGGTAGCCCAGCTCCTAGCTGTCGGGTTTATCATTGAAGTTTTTTACCCCGAGTGGTTGGCTAACCCGGTGCTTGTTCTGAAGAAGAACGACACTTGGCGCATGTGTGTCAACTACACGGATCTCAACAAAGCCTGTCCGAAGGATCCTTTTGCTCTCCCACGTATCGATCAGATCATTGATTCTACGACTGGTTGTGAGCATTTGTGCTTTCTGGATGCATATTCCGGCTATCACCAGATCAAGATGGCTGTTGAGGATCAAGAAAAGACGGCATTCATCACTCCCTTTGGTGCTTTCTGCTATGTCTCTATGCCCTTTGGGCTTAAGAGCGCAGGGGCAACTTATCAGCGCTGCGTCCAGAATTGCCTTCGGCCACAGATTGGGCGTAATGTTCACGCCAATGTTGATGACATCGTGGTGAAGTCTCAGAAGAAAGAGACGCTCTTGGAAGACATCAATGAAACGTTTGGTAATCTTCGAGTGTACCAAATGAAACTCAACCCAGCAAAGTGTGTTTTTGGTGTTCCCGTAGGCAAACTTTTGGGTTTCCTAGTTTTTGAGCGAGGCATTGAAGCTAACCCGGACAAGATCAAGGCAGTAACTTCGCTGGCTGAGCCGGCAAATATAAACCAGGTTCAGCGCCTGGCGGGTCGCATCGCTGCCGTAAGTCGTTTCATAAGCCGCCTGGGGGAAAAAGCTATCCCTTTTTATCGGGTATTGAAGAAAACATGCGACTTTAAGTGGACTGACACCGCTAATGAGGCCTGTGAAGCACTCAAGAAGCAGCTTGTTAATCCGCCCGTCTTAGCCGCCCCTGCCGAGAAAGAGCCGATGCTCTTGCACATTGCCGCTAATTCCAAAGTGGTGAGTGTAGCAGTTGTCATCAAGCGGAAAGAGGAAGGGAAGGAATATCCGGTTCAGCACCCAGTTTACTTCGTTAGTGAAGTTTTAACCTTGTCCAAGCAGCGGTACCCGCATTGGCAAAAGCTAGTCTTCGAAATTTTTATGGCAAGCCGGAAGCTGAAACACTATTTCCAGGAGCATCCAATCACGGTGGTCAGTTCGTCACCCCTTGGTGATATCATACAAAACCGGGAGGCCACTGGACGGATTGCTTAGTGGGCGATTGAACTTGGTGATCACCATCTAAAGTATGTACCTCGAACCGCCATCAAGTCCCAGACACTAGTAGATTTCATCAACGACTGGACAGAGTTGCAGATTCCAGAGGATAGGCCAAACAACACTTACTGGACTATACACTTTGATGGATCTAGACAGTTGGAGGGCTCGGGGGCTGGAGTCATTTTGTCTTCTCCCCAAGGTGATAAATTTTGCTATGTTTTACGGCTCATGTTTCCTTGTACTAACAATGTCGCCGAATATGAGGCCCTCCTGCATGGACTCAGAATAGCTAAAGAGATGAATCTGAGCCGGGTCAGGTGTTTGGGCGACTCAGACTTGGTGGCTCAACAAGTATCAGGGACTTGGGATTCTAAGGACCCCCTGATGGCGGCTTACCGACGGGCAGTTTCTGATGTGGCGGGCCATTTTCAAGGCTATCAGGTCGATCATATAGATCGCCGGCTGAAAGGATCGAGATGGACCTAGAGGGGGGGGGGGTGAATAGGTACAGTTACAAATTTTAATCGTTACTTAGCAATTTTAGGCAATAAAGCGGAATATGAAAGCGGGCCTAACAATTGCAGTGATGATAGTTGTGCTATGTGTATGAAGCAAAACAACAAGTACGTGATTAAGCAAGCACAAGTAATACAAGAAAGACAAATAACCACAAGTAGGAAGTTAGGGTTAGGGATAACCGCAACTTCGAGAGACGAGGATGTATGCCGATGTTCACTTCCTTGGAGGGAAGCTACGTCACCGTTTGGAGAGGTGGGTGTTACCACGAAGTCACACCAACGCCACGAAGGCTCACCCTATCTTCTCCTTGAGACAACACCACGAAGGCATTTCTCAACCACTAGTGGTAGACCTTGGGGTGGTCTCCAAAACCCTCACAAACTTTTCGGGGGAGATCACAATGGTTGATTCCTCACTGAAGAACTCCTATCGCCTAGGAGTCTCCAACCTCCAAGAGTAACAAGAACGATGGGGAAAAGCTCAAGACTTGCTCAAATCACAAACTCCTTTGGTGGAGAGAAGGGGATGGAGTGGATCTATCACTTGATTGGAGAACTTCTCACAAATGCTCTCAAATGCTCTTGGGATCTTGGATTTGGTGTATGAGGATGTGTGTGAGAGAGAAATGTGTGTTCTAGGGTTAGCTCAAAGTGAATGGTCAACCTCTCCACGAAGTAGTGAAGAGGTATTTATAGTGAGGTAGCAGATATGGCCGTTGTAGTGTAAGTGACAGAGTCTGGCCGGACATCCGGGCCAAGGGCCGGACATCCGGCATCTGAGAAGTGAGCACATGATACACAGAGCTAGAGAGGGAAAACAGGGGAGCCGGACATCCGGGGAAGCCCCGGACATCCGGCACATCTGGGAGCATCCGGACATCCGGCTTATGCCCGGACATCCGGCATGCCACACTATCAGACCACCACGGTTCTGGTATTGAGTGGGTCGGAAATCCGGCAAGAGGCTCGGATATCCGGGGCCCGGACATCCGGCAGTGTGCCGGACATCCGACGCATATTTGGTGTAAAATGTTGCTCTCTGGATAGCAGAGATGCCAGATATCCGGGGCACTTCCCGGACATCCGACGACACAGTGAGCTCCCGGACATCCGGCACAGGGCCCGGACATCTGGCCATCACAGAGAAGCAACAACAAGGATTTGAGCATAGTGTAGTTTTTGACCAAGGAAAAAGAGATTGTTTTGACTTGAGCAAGTCTTTTACTGACCCAACCGATCCCCTCTTAATAGTGCGGGATCCCTATACTCAAGAAGAAGAGAAAGCTAGATCCGTAAACCTTTTGTTTCCTTCCTTCTTGGCTCATAATCATTCCATGCGTTCGTCATCCTCGCATATTTTAGATTTGAGAACTAATACCTGAGATTTACTTGACAAACATCATTAGTCCTCTACATGTACATTGTCATCAACATCAAAATATAATGTAAGGGCATGATTGCACTTTCAATCCACCCCTTTTTGTTTGTTGATGACAATCACACATGTAGTATAAAAGATATGCAATGCATTTCACAAAAGCATAAGTCATATGATAATTTTGATAGAGCTCCCCCTTAATGTGTGCAACTTTGAGATAACAATAATTCAATGCACATGGTTTATGTTTGCTCATGGGGGAGCGTTTGTAACATATGCAAACCGTGGGCAACCCATGAACACAAACTCATATGATAGAGAGAAAAGATAGCATATAAGATAGTACTTGGAATACATCAATACCATAATCTCACAATTAAAGTCTTATAACCTGATAATCTTAACATAATCTTAACACAAATATAGGGTTCACACGATAGCATAGCAGATACTGCATAGAAATACTACTTCTCCCCCTTTGTCAGAAACACACAAAAAGGGGCGGAAGCATCAGTACATAGAGAGATATCACTCCTGGAGGAAGTCATCATCATCAACGACCCCATCAAAGAACTCGGCGTACTCGGCACGGGTCGGAAACCCAAAGGTGGAGGAAGATGAAACAGGTGGGAGAGGATCATCATCATCGCTCATTGGACTGCCACGAGCACGGAGACGCTGCTTGAGCTGGTTCTTGGAGAGGATGAGGCTCTACTGGACATCATGATTCTGCTGACAGTTGAAAGTGATAGCCTTCATGATAGCAGACTGGGCTTTTCCCATGAAGGAAGCAAGGCGGCCAAAAGGGTCCCTCTCAGAGGAAGAGGAAGCACCAGAAGCCCTGTGGGACTGAGCAGGAGCCTTGCCCTGGGCTGCAGGAGTCCTCCTAGGCTGAGAAGGAGCAGTAGGCTGAACAGGGGCAGACTCATACATGTGATGAGCAAGCTTCCACTTGGAATGCACAACAGTCTTGGCCACCGCAAAGGGAGCGGTGTGGTCAATCAGAGCCTAAATGTATGGAGCATAAGGGAACTGACGCGTCTGCTGAAAACTGGTCAGGCGGATCTCATGCCATATAAAGTGAGCAGTGTCAAGTGGCTCTGTGGGGTGAGAATGCATGCGCACCATGAGGTCAATGCAATAGCTGCGTGCCCGCGAGCGATCTCCCTTCTTGGGGTAAAGAGTGTGAAGCACACACTGATAGAGAATGTAATAGGGAGATCGAAAGATGGAGACCTCATTGGGGGGATACTTGATCTCCTCATCGGTGAGCTGGCGAGTGGGCTTGATAAGCGGCATACAGTCACCAATCTTCATTTGGGTGTGATTAGGATCCTCACTATGAATCCGATGACCATGACCAGAGAGACCCAAAATCTGGACAAACCGGGTGTAAGATATACTCAGCTGTGTATCATCAGTCATCTAGGTGAGGGTGTTGTCAGGCCCAAAGAAACAGGTGGCATAGAACTGAAGAATAGCACCTTCATTCCAGTCACACTTGAAGGTCATGGCCGGACCAAGATCCATGTCATCAATGATCTTGACAGTGTTGTCCGGGAAATGCAAAGGATGCTTGCGAAGAAAAGGCAGGTCCATGTACGATTGAGGAGAAAGGCCACGCCCATGAACCACACCGGCATAGATATCCTGCTGCATGTGAGTACGAAACCGACGGTCTTCAGCATCAGCAACCATCCCAAATTGATTGATATCACGCCGGAAATCAAGATAAGGACCCGTCTCCATGGTCTTGAAGTTGTGAACATGACGATTTCCACAGACAGGCATATCCATGGAGATGGGGCGACCATTAGTCACGGGCAGAGGCTCTCCACGGACGGGAGGCACAGGTGCCTCCGGGATCCGTCGTGTCCCCGGCTTAAACTGACCAACAGGACGCCTGGGAACAAAGTCTTCATCTTCTTCCACATTGTAATCCTAATCATCCGGATCAGAGTCAGGGGATGGCCGGGACTTGCGGTTGTGACTAGGGCCGGTAGAGCACTTCTTAGAGGTCGTCTTCTTCTTCTTAGGGCAGACATTCTCCTCGGAATCGGTGGAGCTCTGTCGGCGAGCGCCTAAAAGTAGCGGGACACCGATGAGAGGAAGGTGAAGGTAGCCATAGAAACACACATAAATAACAGTGGGAAAATGGTGACAGTTTGTCCATAAGTGTGCTTAGGGCAAAATTTCAACATGACCAAAGTATATGTGCATGACTAATGACATAGAAAGGAATGATAGTGGAAGCATATGAGGAAAGGCAAGACAAGCCATGGCAGAAAAATGAAGCCCAATGTACACTTATGGAGGCATATACCAAGGCATGACAATGATGGGAAAGAATTAGACAGGGGCACAGAAGAGCATACCATGGGAGAGAGCTCCCTTGGCAGGACCCGGGCCAACATTCTTGGTCCGAGCCATCATGAAGTAATGGGGAGGACCGGCACCAAGGGATCCTCCTTCCGAACAACCCGGGCCACCAACTCACCAACGGAGATGGTGAGGAGGTAGATCGGAGGGAGGAGGACGTGGAGCGAAGAGATCGGAGGCCGGGGCGGGAGCGGAGGAACGACGGCGGCTCCGCCGGCGGAGCGGGCTGGGGAGGGTCGAGTGGGGGATTTGGGGAAGAACTGCTCTAACCCCCACAGGATTTAGGATAAAAACGACTCGGAGGGGCCGGACATCCGGGGCAGGTCCCGGACATCCGGGGTAGAGGCCCGCCGAATCGAGGCTTTCTGGTGAGCAAGGGGGTCGGATATCCGGCGGGACAAGCCGGATATCCGGGGCCTGAGACTGGGCAGGAACCGAGACTCGTCGGATGTCCGGTGCATACGCCGGATGTCCGGCGCCTGGGGTTGACATTTGGGACACTCATTTGAGAAGTGGTTGGTTTCTTCACAATTGTAGCAAGTCCTAACTTTCTTCTTTTGGAATCTTCCCTTGAATTTTCCCGCACTGAACTTCTTCACAAAGAGAGCCATGTCTTCATATGAGGGCCCCTCATCCGAGTCAACTTCATAGCCTTCTTCTTCACCATCTTCTTACATCATCATCCATTACATGCTTGGCCTTCAAGGCTAGGTTTGTCTTGGGTGATGAGGAACCATGCATGGCAAGATGTCTTGTAGCGTTTGCCTTTGATTCTTCAAATAGTTGGAAGGTTGAAATGACATCATTGGGAGACATGTCCTTGAATCCATGTTCTCTTCTTATGTCCCACACCATTTGATGATGATATGGAGCAAGGGCATTTAGCAATTTGTCCACAAGAAAACGCTTGGTCAAGTTGAATCCATCTTGGCTCTTGTCACAATCATATGATTCAATATCAGCGGCAAGTGTCATCAATCTCTCATGAAGTTGCTTGGGGTCTTCACCTTTCTCCATGCAAAAATATTGTAATGCCCCTTTGGCAATCTCATATTGTGCAAGACGAAGGGAGGAGGTTCCCGTCTTGGCCATCACAAGGCTATCCCATAGGTCTTTTGCATTTGTGAGGTGAATGTAGGGCCTTTTCTGCTTGTCAGACATGCCCTTTCTTATGAGCATGATTGCGGTGTCATTGAGGTGTTTGTCATATTCTTCACCTGGTGTGAGATCCTTGGGATTCACAGGGTTGTAACCTTTCTCCATGATCTCCAGCATTTCATCGTTGACAAACCTAAGGTGATCCTGCATTCCAACCCTCCACAAAGAAAAATCGACAGTGTTATCAAGTAAAGGGGGGGTTTCCCGCAGCATTATACCTAGGTTTCTCAACTCTAGATTTTGCATACAACCATGGAACACCGGTGTGGTCACCAGTTTGAGATTGTTGGCCCAAATTTGGAAGAGATGCATTTGGTTGCTTTATCACACCCCCTGGGTTTTCCAGTGGTGGAGTTCTTGCAGCTAATGCATCCAACCTCATTTTGACCAAGGCCTCAATAGAAGCATCATGCTCCTCCTTTTGCTTAGTGAGGGCCCTTTCAAGATCCTCAGCGGTGAAAGATCTACGCTCATCCAAAGAGGATGTCCCTTTCTCGATAGGGAGTGCAACTAAAGGATTCCCATCATTATCCATCTCGCTCTAGGGTGGTTAAGCCACAAGATTAGAGCACGAGGCTCTGATACCAATTGAAAGGATCAAGATGGACCTAGAGGGGGGGGGGGTGAATAGGTACAATTACAAATTTTAATCGTTACTTAGCAATTTTAGGCAATAAAGCGGAATATGAAAGCGGGCCTAACAATTGCAGTGATGATAGTTATGCTATGTGTACGAAGCAAAACAACAAGTAAGTGATTAAGCAAGCACAAGTAATACAACAAAGACAAATAACCACAAGTAGGAAGTTAGGGTTAGGGATAACCGCAACTTCGAGAGACGAGGATGTATGCCGATGTTCACTTCCTTGGAGGGAAGCTACATCACCGTTTAGAGAGGTGGGTGTTACCACGAAGGCACACCAACGCCACGAAGGCTCACCCTATTCTCTCCTTGAGACAACACCACAAAGGCGTTCTCAACCACTAGTGGTAGACCTTGGGGTGGTCTCCAAAACCCTCACAAACTTTCCGGGGGAGATCACAATGGTTGATTCCTCACCGAAGAACTCCTACCGCCTAGGAGTCTCCAACCTCCAAGAGTAACAAGAACGATGGGGAAAAGCTCAAGACTTGCTCAAATTACAAATTCCTTTGGTGGAGAGAAGGGTATGGAGTGGATCTATCACTTGATTGGAGAACTTCTCACAAATGCTCTCAAATGCTCTTGGGATCTTGGATTTGGTGTATGAGGATGTGAGAGAGAGAAATGTGTGTTCTAGGGTTAGCTCAAAGTGAATGGTCAACCTCTCCACGAAGTAGTGAATAGGTATTTGTAGTGAGGGAGCAGATATGGCCGTTGTAGTGTAAGTGACAGAGTCTGTCCGGACATCCGGGCCAAGGGCCGGACATCCGGCATCTGAGAAGTGAGCACATGATACACAGAGCCAGAGAGGGAAAACAGGGCAACCGGACATCCGGGGAAGCCCCGGACATCCGGCACATCTGGGAGCACCCGGACATCCGGCTTATGCCCGGACGTCCAGCATGCCACACTATCAGACCACCACGGTTCTGGTATTGAGTGTGTCGGAAATTTGGCAAGAGGCTCGGATATCCGGGGCCCGGACATCCGGCAGTGTGCCGGACATCCGGCGCATATTTGGTGTAAAATGTTGCTCTCTGGATAGCAGAGATGCCAGATATCCGGGGCACTTCCTGGACATCCGACGACACAGTGAGCTCCCGGACATCCGGCACAGGGCCCGGACATCTGGCCATTACAGAGAAGCAACAACAAGGATTTGAGCATAGTGTAGTTTTTGACCAAGGAAAAAGATATTGTTTTGACTTGAGCAAGTCTTTTGCTGACCCAACCGATCCCCTCTTAATAGTGCGGGATCCCTATACTCAAGAAGAAGAGAAAGCTAGATCCGTAAACCTTTTGTTTCCTTCCTTCTTGGCTCATAATCATTCCATGCGTTCGTCATCCTCGCATATTTTAGATTTGAGAACTAATACCTGAGATTTACTTGACAAACATCATTAGTCCTTTACATGTACATTGTCATCAACATCAAAATATAATGTAAGGGCATGATTGCACTTTCACCGGCTCAATGAGGCGGCTGATGCCCTGTCACGACTCGGCTCACAGAGGAAGCCGGTTCCCCCCAATGTGTTCTTAGATGTCCTTCATAATCCGTCTGTCAAACTGCTGTCTGAGGAGGATATAGCTATCCCTGACCCAGAGGCGTAGTTGGTGGTGGCTCTCCACGCTACTCCGGACTGGACTATTCCATATCTAGCTTATCTGACTCGAGGAGAGCTCCTAGCTGAGGAATCCGTGGCTCGACAGATAATTCGATGGTCCAAATTAATGACTATTGTTTATGGCGAGTTACACCGACGAAGCAGCAATGGCGTGTTTGAACGTTGTGTTTCCCCTGAGGAAGGTCAGGAAATTCTTAATGAAATTCATGCTGGTGATTGTGGGCATCATGTCGGCTCGCGGTCCTTGGTGGCAAAAGCTTTTCGACATGGTTTCTACTGTCTGACGGCTCACGCAGACGCAGAAGAGATTGTGCGCAAGTGCGATGGATGTCAAAAGTTTGGTCGTCAGGCCCATGAACCGCCTCAGGAATTGTGTATGATCCCAATTACTTGGCTATTTGCGGTTTAGGGGCTCAACATGGTTGGCCCATTCAAGCCGTCTTCTGACAAGAAGACCCACCTCTTGGTGGCGGTTGATAAGTTCACCAAGTGGGTTGAAACAGAGCCAGTTAGTAGCTATGATGCAGAGACTGCGGTCAAGTTCTTGAAAAAGTTAATTTTTCGTTTTGGCTACCCCCATAGCATTATCACTGATAATGGTACCAATTTATCCAAGGGAGCCATGGAACAGTTTTGTCAACGAGAACACATCCGGCTTGACCTGGCAGCAGTTGCCCATCCACAGTCCAATGGACAAGCCCAACGAGCCAATCAGGAGATCCTCAGAGGGATCAAACCCCGGCTTATGGTACCACTTTAGCGTACTCCGGGCTATTGGGTTGAAGAGCTCCCCGCAGTACTTTGGAGTATTTGCACAACTCCAAATAGATCCACTGGATACACGCCTTTCTTCTTGGTGTACGGAGCCAAGGCAGTTCTACCAAGTGATATTCGCCATGACTCGCCTCGGGTTGCTGCTTATGTTGAGGCTGTCGGCGTCCTGGGAACGGGGGTACCCAGGCTTGCCTGCCTGCGGCCCAAGGCGTGGCCCACCTCGACGACCAAGTATGGCCCGACGCGGCCTCACTCAACACAAGGCCCTCGCGAGGCCCCGAGCTCGGGGGGGAAGCAGCGCCAAGACCCGCGGGGAGGTAGGCCTCCCCAGGCCCCCTCCCGAGGGGCGGAGATCCCTATGCAACACCAAGCCTCAAGAGGTCAAGGGTGACGCTAGCCAGGCCAGGCGGGCGCCAGTACGCCAGAGGGGACAGTTTCCCCTTTGGTGCAAAGGAGGCAGGGGCGCACGCGAGTCCCCAAAGCGCCCCCAAAGGTTTCCACTTCGGTGCAACAAGACCAAGACCCCAGGCCGCGCAGGACAGACGTCATCACCGAGCCCACCACTGCATCACCGTCGACTACTTTGCAGGCGAAGACCACCTTTCGTCAGGATAGGGTGTACCCCCTGTCCCCCTTTGAATTTGGCCATTGTGGGATCCCTTCCCGCCGTTGCGATAAGGGAAGAGGACCCGGGCCGCTATAAATAGAGGATAGGCTGCCCTGTAGAAGGGGGGGACGACGGAACAACCCCGCAAACACACCGCGAGGCAACTCACCACTGTACGAGTTCATCCACAAACCTCCTCGTGAGGCAATCCACCAAAGGCAGGAGTAGGGTTTTACGCTTCGCAGCGGCCCGAACCTGGGTAAACTCTCGTGTGCTATCTTCTTCCTCGCCATCGAGCGGGGTCATCGTGTTGTGGGCTTGGTGGGGGCAAAGTCGTTGGGGATCTCCGCACACGCCCCTGGGTCCGAACTCCCTAGGGTTTTGCGGAACCCGAAATCCGACATTTGGCGCGCCAGGTAGGGGGCGTGTCGGTGTCTTCAGTAAGCTTCGCTTCCTCTTCGCCCCGTCACGTGATGGCCGACACCGGACAAGCTCCTTTCGGCCTCGGTGGGTCTGCCTTCACCAACCCCGCCACCGCCGTCCAAGACCCGCGCCTCAGCAGTGCGATGCAGGGTGGCCACTACTAGGCCACCAGCGTCGTTTCCGCCACCGTCGCAGCTCGTGCCGAGCAGGCGCAGGGCAGGCGAATAGCGCCCATGGGACCAACATCGCACTGCACCCACGTGGGAGACCTCAATGCACATGATGCGCTTCTGATGGCGAGCGAGATGCTTCGCCATCGCCCGACGCACGGGGGCTTCGACGCTTAGGCCGACCACATCGCCGAGTTGGTTAACGTCGCAAGGAGGGACTGGCTCCACCGCTCCTCTTCGTGACCACTGGCGCGGGGCGTCGGGGGCTCGTTCGCCGCGCCCACCGCCTCGCTCGCGAGCAGCGCGCCCGCTTCGCTCCCCGGCGAGCCCGAGCAGGGCCCGCCCCACGCCGTACTTCTTCTCCTTCGGATCCCGGTTACAGGCTTCGGGGCGCCGCCAGGCCACGTCGGTGGCGCCCTTGAAGAAGGTGACGGGGCGCTCCGCGCGCACCCCGGCGCACGCGCCCGTGCCCAGACGGAGCATCAACAGCCCGGGTCATCCCGGCGGGAGCGCGCCGACCGACGCAGGGAGCAGGCGGCTCAGGCTTCTGGTCAGGCAGATAACCGTAACGGAGGCGCAGTGGACAACCAGGGAGGCAACCCACGGCAAGACACGCGCGGCCCACCCCGCGGCGGTGGCAGAGGCAAGCAACTTCGGGCGGAGGCCCGCCGCAGGAGGGTCTGTGGGCCGCGCGTCCCAGGGGGCGTCATCTCGCCACCCGGTGTGGCTGCCCTTGTTGTGCGCGGGGATGGCTCAGGAGGGATCCAAGACCTCTATACAGAGGCCTACGTCCCAAGCTACGTGATTCCTGCGAAGGGCGCGGAGGACCAGACGCCCCCCGCAGTCGCCGACACCCTCCCGGAATAGGGAGATGTCTCGGACGCTCTCCCCAAGCCGGGCATGGGGGCTTCCATGGAGGGAGCACCAGACCAGGTTCATGCAAGCAGGGAGAGAGGGGGGGCATCCTGGGAAGTGCGGGGGCGCGACACAGCCACCGCCCGCACGAGCAAGCAGCGCACAGCCGAGCCTAGGGCCTTAGGAGCGACCGCCTGGGGGATCGGCAAAGTACAAGCAACGCGGGCCACCCGCGGCAACGGGGGCGCCGGAGCAGCCCTCGGGAGGCAGGGCCTCATGAGGCCCGCAAGCCGAGGTCCGGCCGGCGCCACGACGCCTCACGAGGCGGCTTAACCGACACAACACCTCTGCAGCTGCGCTGGGTGCATTGCGCTCATGTTTGGGCCGCGGGAGCGCAATTCCGCGGTTACACGGGGAGCAGTGCACTTAGGTTTGGGCTGTAAAGGCGTGCAACCGCGCAGTAATGCGTGGGATGGCTCTTAACCGAGTTGGGAGCACCTGGGCCGTGGGCCTAGGGGCTTGCCCAGCTATCTTCGGCCGTGACACTCTCACGTAATAATGAGTGGGCTGTATACGCCCGGAGCCCCCCGAGGACGCGGAGGGGTTCCATCCCACGCCCAAGTGGAAGCCCCATGCTCCGCGCTGGCGGACAACACTGCCCTCCAATGGCTATGCCCAAGCAACGTGGATGCCCTACGCTCCGCATTGGGGGAAGACGAAGGCGAAGACTAGCCTAGGTGCCGGATGCGGCTGTTGCTTGCTTCTTTTTGTGTTCGTATTGCCACTTTTTGAAATGAATTTGAAGATTTCATAACTCTATTTGAAAAGGGGCGGGAGCTTTTCTCTCTTCGCGATTCCTCTTTCTGGCCTTGAAGTCTCTTTTCTTTTGGACTAGCGCCTTGCCGAGGCCCGTGCACCTTGGCCTCCCCCCGTGGCCCTTCAGAGCAGGCCGGCAAGGACCTGTGCCTCGAAAGCACGCGTTTTTTAGCGGCTGATTCCCGCTTGGGGGCTTCGGCCGCCGCCCAGCGCGACATCACAGAACCTCGGGAGGCTCAGACACCTCACGGAGCAGCAACTGGCGGAAAGGTATGGGAGCCGCTTGAGCATCAAGGGGGACTCCTGAGCAACGCGCCTCAGGAGCCACACTAGTCTCGTAGCCCCTCGCCCCTTGGTCTCGTCCTGGTGATCCGGACGTCCCAACGGCGGTCGAGGTATGCGCGGGATTGGGCTCCGCAGACGCAGAGTGCCGCTTGAGCGTCAAGGGGGGTAAGTGAGTCCCGGATTAAGGGGTCCTCGGGCCGCCGGCTCATCTCTCGATAGGCCGGCTTGATGGGCCGTTCTCCGAAGAAGGGCCGGACACACCAAGACTCCATGTTCTAGAAGGGAGCCCCGAAGGCGCGTCGTGCACTCCAAGTCAAGATGAGAAAGTCGACATTTCCGTCCTCGGCAGGAGGCCCATCATGTGTAAACCCTAGGTACCCCCCGGTGCCTATATAAACCGGGAGGGTTTTAGATCATACGACACAGAAACTCATCTAGGGTTTTAGCTAGTCGATATCGAGGTAGATCAACTCTGTAACCTTCATACCATCAATATAATCAAGCAGGACGTAGGGTTTTACCTCCATAGGAGGGCCCGAACCTGGGTAAACATCGTCTCCTTCGTCCCTTTGTTACCATCGATCCTAGTCTCACAGCTCGGGACCCCCTACCCGAGATCCGCCGGTTTTGACACCGACATTGGTGCTTTCATTGAGAGTTCCGCTATGATCACCATAGGAATCGATGGCTCGCGTTGTCATCAACGAGGAAGTTCGTGGCAGGGACTCCTTTGTCCCTGGACAGATCTTCGCTTTTGGCAGCATTGTGCCGCACGCTGACCCGACCGGCCGCCTTGGCCGAGTCGGAAGTTTCGCCCCTGATCAAGAAGTCAGATTCGGGAACTTAGAGTTCTCCGTAGACCCTCGGGGCGATCTCTTGCTCACCGGGCTTGCGGTCTCGTCTGACGCGCCCGAAGACTCCGAGGCCTTAACCTTGGACGTCGCCTTCAATCCCGCCCATAGGGCCAATCCCGATGATGATCTGGACTTCAATCCGGATCTGGCTATAGCGCCAGATGGCCGGGTATCAACTCCTGCCGAACACACTTCTCATGCGGGCGCGTCAGAAGTCAACTCCAGACACGCCGGGCAGATTGACCCGATCAAGCTTTCGACACCCGACGAGGTACTAGATCGGTTCTCATTGATGAAAATTACTGATGACCCAACCTCGATCCATACTCTGATCGATCTCGAGGCGGGTCAAGAAGAATTTTTCATCCCATCCACCACCCAGTTAGTAGCCACTGTCGACGACTTAACCGACATGTTGGACTACGCCTCCGAGGAGGCAGAAGACATGGAGGAAGAGGATCGCGCTCCCACCCCCGTTAACACCGGGCGATGGGCCGCCACCTCCACCTACGACGTCTACATGGTGGATACGCCAGCCGGTAACGGCGAGCACACACCAGCTAACAATGGCGATGACTCAGGTGAGGCGTCGTCAAGGCGCTGGAAACCGCGTAAGCGGTCAAAGACAAAAAAGGGGAGGGAAGCTATTGCCGGCACCGGGGAAAACGATACCCCGGAACACCTCGGCGATCTCGATATACCCGAGTATCCGTTAGAGGACCAGGAAAAGCCTGAGGACCAGCGCTACCCCGAAGATCCGAACGACTCTGAGGATGACAACTACCTCCCCCCTGTAGAGGAGGAGGATAGCCCGGAAGACGAGGACCTCATCGTCCCCGAAACCATTGAGGATCATGAACGGTTCAGGCAACAGCTTTTAGCGACTGCTCGAAGCCTAAAGGCAAAAGCGCGGCAACTCAAGGCCGAACAAGACACCCTCAATGACAGATGGACAAGGGTTCTATCAGCCGAGGAAGAACACGGCGCTGGTCTATGGGACCAACCCAAGAGCTACCCCCGCCGGCGGCTGCTGCCACAATTCGACGACGAGCTCCCCAACACGCCGTCCCCCAGGTACACTCCATATGACCAGCCGGACCGCCCTACCCGAGGACGAGATAGGACGGCTGGCGAGTCCGGTTATTGGCCGGCGATACCCCGCAGAAGGGGAAAAGAGCCAATGGAGCCTGACAACAGGTATGACCTGCGACGTGACCTGGAGGAGAGAACAGGCCGCACAAGATCCATATACGGATCCAGAGGGTACTCCCCTGGTAGAAGGGATGAGTACCGGCCCTGGCTCGACCGAACCAATAGAATTCGGGACCAAAACCGGGCCAGAACTGACGCCGACTACCGACGTGACATAGCCCGGGTCAAAGGTGCTGCCCACCCGCTCTGCTTCACTGACGAGGTGATGCAGCATCAGTTCCCTGAAGGGATGAAACCCGTGAACATCGAGCAATACGACGGAACAACTGACCCATCAGTGTGGATCGAGGATTTCCTCCTCCACATTCACATAGCGCGAGGAGACGACCTCCATGCCATCAAGTACCTACCCCTTAAACTTAAGGGGCCAGCTCAGCACTGGTTAAACAGTCTCCCCGAAAACTCTATCGGGAGCTGGGAGGACCTCGAGGATGCATTCCGATCTAACTTCCAGGGCACCTATGTACGGCCCCCGGACTCCTCCGACCTAATCAACGTCGTGCAAAAGGCAGGAGAGTCCGCTCGACAATTCTGGAACCGGTTCTTGACCAAGAAAAACCAGATCATCGATTGCCCGGATGCCGAAGCTATAGCCTCTTTCAGGCACAATATTAGGGACGAGTGGCTGGCTCGCCAGCTCGGTCAGGATAAACCCAGGACCATGTCCGCCCTTACATCACTCATGACCCGCTTTTGCGCGGGCGAGGACAACTGGCTAGCAAGGCGAAGCCACAATCCCGAAGACCCCGGTACTTCCGAAGTCCGGGATGGAAACGGGAAACCACAACGCAACAAAAACAAACGCCGGCATATCACTAGCGACGCCGATGACACGGCCGTTAATGCCGGTTTCTGCAACCCAAGATCCGGGCAGCGGAAGAAGCCTCCTAAAGGCAACCGCGATGGACCCACCCCGCTGGACAAGATCATGGAGAGGCCTTGCCAGATCCATGGCACTCCGGACAAGCCCTCCAACCACACCAACTGTAACTGTTGGGTGTTTAAACAGGCCGGCAAACTCGCAGCCGAGGAGCAGAGCAAAGGCCCACGCAGCGAGGATGACGAGGAGCCCCGCGGTTCGATAAATGGAGGTCAGAAGCAGTTCCCTCCAGAGGTAAAGACCATGAACATGATATACGCCACTCATATACCTAAAAAGGAGAGAAAGCGCGCCCTTCGAGAGGTCTACGCCGTAGAGCCTGTAGCCCCAAAGTTTAACCCATGGTCGGCCTACCCGATCACTTTTGACCGACGGGATCACCCGACCAGTATCCATCATGGGGGGTCGGCGGCCCTCGTCCTAGACCCCATTATCGATGGGTATCACCTCACTAAAGTCCTAATGGACGGAGGAAGCAGCCTAAATCTGATTTACTCAGATACAGTGCAAAAGATGGGCATAGATCCATCAAGGATCAAACCCAGCAACACTACCTTTAAAGGAGTGATCCCAGGGGTCGAGGCCCGCTGCACGGGCTCTGTGACCCTGGAAGTGCTGTTCCGCTCGCCCGATAACTTCCGTAGCGAGGACTTGATCTTCGACATCGTACCTTTTCGCAGTGGCTATCACGCCCTGCTCGGCCGTACAGCGTTCGCTCGCTTTAATGCCGTCCCACACTACGCATACCTCAAGCTCAAGATGCCTGGCCCCAAGGGGGTCATCACCGTCAACAGCAACACAGAGCGTTCCCTCCAAACTGAGGAGCATGCATTGGCCCTGGCGGCCGAATTCCATTATGAAGACGGTCGGCAAACACCCAAATTGGCCATAAAGGCCCCTAAGGTCGACAAACGAGTTCGGTTTCAATCCGAACTCCCAGACTCTTCTGCTCCCTAGAAATAGGGATACACCCCCCATTGCACAACCCTAACGACCGCCAAACACGTGCCAAGAAGGCAAAACTTCGCGCTCAAGATTCCATGGGTAGCAATGGGGTAAAAACCGTCAAATGGTAAGTGTTCGGCTGGACCGACCAATACCAATAAACGTCTTCGGACAAAACACAGGTACCATCAAGGGACCTGCCAAAAAAGCGTAAAGCTCATCGATACTTCGGCGACTTCTCAAGGCCTTCTTCCAAAGGTCCGCTCGGTGACAGCATCACTCTTAATGGGATGCAACCCCCACAGAGGAACATGAACGGACAAGCGACAAGGCACATCGAGGACGTCATGTCATTAATCGAAGACCCCTGGTACAGCCTCCCCTCTGTAAATTTTATATTTCATTCTCCAAACCTGTAAACAGTTGCTTCGGCAATCCAAGTTATAAGAAGTATTGAGCAAATACAAGACCATTATATATGGCCACTTCGTTGTCTTTTATACATCCTCTGTTCTTCCCTTGGTAACGCTTCTTGCGAAAATTGTTCGGTATATATTATGATGCAACTGGCTAATAGACCGGGGGCTCGAATTTAAAATCGCCGTGAACATTACCCTAGTACAACTGGTTGTGTGTTCGGCGTCTTGGGTTTTGCTTTATATGCATCGGATCCGAACTATGTCTTGGGTCAATAGTTGGGTTGCCCGGCTCCTGTGCTTGCCCTCTTATGTTCCGCTCGTTCAGCTAAAAGGGCAAAGGGAGAACCACTGTGATTGTGCTTTCAGCTCATCTGGTCAAGCACCTCAGGGGAGAAAGCCGAAAACTGAACGTCATAGTAATCGAGAACCGGTCTGCGAATCCAAGCATAAGTGTCATACTAAAAAACCGATAGCGGTTATTCCGTGTTATACGATGGGTTTCGTTCTAGTACAAACCAGGTGATGCTGGCTTCGGTCCCGATACATCGGAACATCACAAAACACTGGGGGCTTGTCATCGGCCCCCGCATTTTTCTACACTCCCATGGCTAAGTGAAAGCGATAGAGCACCATAGTCCGATTGCCTTGTCCCGCTCGCACTATCGCCTTCGGGCGCCGATTCCTCGGCTAAGGATAAAAGTGCGAATACAGAGACACCCCGCGTAGTATCTACGTGGGGGCTGAAGCCGACGACTCGCTGCTTTCAGATAAACTGGCCACATAGGAGTCTAAATAAACATAAACTACTTATAAAGACTTGATAAACCATGCAATACTAATTATAAAAGCGTTAAAGTCTTTGGACATATTACATCTCGCTCATTCATATAAAACATCTTTGGAGCATTGGGCCTCTATTACCCGAGCACCCTCCATTACTTGGGGGAAGTACAGCCCGGGGCGCCTATGACTATTGTCCGGAGGCGGAGGTGTGGTGGCCATCTTGGTCGGCTGGAGCTTTGGCCAGTGCACCATAGTCCTTGCAAAGGCCATCCACACGCCCTCGATGCATGTAGAGCGCTTCAGCACGTCAACCCGAGGCACGACATCACATAGCCTCTGCAGCAGGCTGAAATAGCTGCTCGGCAAAGGCTCATTGGGCCACAGACGGATGCAAAGGTCCTTCATGGCCGGCTCCGTCATTCTGCGCATCTCCATCAGTTGCTTCATGTGATCAATGAGGAGAGGAGAGCGCTTGGGGGTCTCAAACTGAGCCCAGAATAGCCGGGCCTCATCGTCCTCCGCCCGCGAAGCATAAAGCTGGTTCGCATCCGCCGCACTCTTCTAGAGATCCGCACGAACGCCTAAGGAACGCCACACCTGGGTGAGCAAAGCAAATTTGCTACAACCAAAGGTGCATCGCAGCGAATATGGCTTACCATCGATGATAGCCTTGACCTGGTGAACCTCCTCTTCGAAGGACCACCTGTCCACCCGCTCCTTCTGGAGCTCGGATTTCAGTGCGGCTAGCTCGGCGGCTTGTTCTTTGCCTTTCAGCTCAAGGGCCTCGCACTTCGTGCCGGCATCCTTGAGCTCTTGCTGCACCTCCTCCACCCGGGCCTCATGCTTGGCGCTTGCTGCCTTCAAAGTGGAAAGCACGGCTGCCGCTTGTTCGGCGGCCGTCTTCTTCTCCTCGGCCTCTTGCTTCATCTTCTGGAGCTCGGCCTTGAGTTTCTCAACCTCCGCAGCTGAAGCTGTGGAAGCAATCACAAACAAGTCACACTGGGTAACCAGTGCGGATCACCACCTATATATAGCTCGGATATTAGAGTTCGGCTTACCTTGTGCCTCGTCGAACCACTTGTTCAGGCTATCAAGCTCCTCTTCGGAGATTTTGAGCTTCCGATTTAGCTCGGTCAGCTCAGCGGCATTACCGGCCGCCGCCGATGACGAGGCCTATAAAAAATTGCATTCAGTTAGGTGCATTCCAACCCCCGAACTGTCAAGGATATGACTCTATGTTCGGTCCTCTTAAGGGCTTTTTGCAACATTGCTGGGCTAAATGGCACCTTGTGCATCATTATTCTATCATTATAGTCGGACCCCCGGATGCGTTTTTGGCAAACCCATCCAGGGCTTGGGGGCTACTACATATATAAAGATAGCACAAACTTAAAATTAAAAGTTGTTCGGGAAAGGGTATTACATGACTCACCTTGAAGCCCGTCAGGAGACC
Source organism: Elymus sibiricus (assembly GCA_039707655.1). NCBI lineage: Eukaryota > Viridiplantae > Streptophyta > Magnoliopsida > Poales > Poaceae > Elymus > Elymus sibiricus. Next base: position 396,160,607 of record CM077669.1, on the reverse strand, counting down.
ATTGAAGGCCTCCTTCAGTCCGCTATTAACGGACTGAATTCCTTGTAAAACCGCACCCATGAGAGTGCGGTGATCCTCGGAGATTGGGGCACTTGCTAGCGCCTGCTACTTCTTGAGCTTGCGTTGGTTTTCCCTTGAAGAGGAAAGGGTGATGCAGCAAAGTAGATAAGTATTTCCCTCAGTTGTTGAGAACCAAGGTATCAATCTAGTAGGAGATACAAGCAAGTCCCCAATCTTCGCACCTACACAAACAATCAAACTCTTGCACCCAACGCTAAAAGGGGTTGTCAATCCCTTCACGGTTATTTGCAAGGATGAGATCTGATAGAGATAGATATAAAAGATTGCTAGAACGTAAAGTAAAACAAAAGTAAAAAGAATGCAGCGAGGTATTTTTGGTATTTTTGGTTTATAGATCTGAAAATATAATATGGAAAATAGACCCGGGGGCCATAGGTTTCACTAGAGGCTTCTCTCATGAAGGAAAATAATACGGTGGGTGAACAAATTACCGTCGAGCAATTGATAGAAAAGCGTATAGTTATGACGATATCCAAGGCAATGATTATGCATATAGGCATCACGTCCGTGTCAAGTAGACCGAAACGATTCTGCATCTACTACTATTACTCCACACATCGACCAACTCCTGCTTGCATCTAGAGTATTAAGTTCATGAAGAACAGAGTAACGCATTAGGTAAGATGACATGATGTAGAGGGATAAACTCAAGCAATATGATGAAAACCCCATCTTTTTATCCTCAATGGCAACAATACAAATACGTGCCTCGCTACCCCTACTTTGTCACTGGGCGAGGACACCGCAAGACTGAACCCAAAACTAAGCACTTCTCCCATTGCAAGAATTACCAATCTAGTTGGCCAAACCAAACCAATAACTCAAAGAGACTTGCAAAGATATGAAATCATGCATATAAGAATTCAGAGAAGATTCAAATAATATTCATAGATAAGCTGATCATAAACCCACAATTCATCGGATCTAGACAAACACACCGCAAAAGAGTATTACATCGGATAGATCTCCATGAAGATCATGAAGAACATGGTATTGAAGAACAAAGAGAGAGAAGAAGCCATCTAGCTACTAGCTATGGACCCGAAGGTCTGTGGTAAACTACTCACGCATCATCGGAGGGGCAATGGAGTTGATGTAGATGCCCTCCGTGATCGAATCCCCTTCCGGCAGATTACCGAAAAAGGCTCCAAGATTGGATCTCACGGGAACAGAGGCTTCCGGCGGCGGAAAAGTATTTTCGTGGCTCTTTTTGGTATCCAGGGAAAATTTGGGAATTTATAGGCCGAAGAATAGGGTTAGGAGGGTTGCCGTGGAGCCACAAGCCAGGGGGCGCGCCCTGGTGGCTTGTGACTCCACGGCAGGTCTCCTGCCTACATCTCCAAGTCTGCTGGGTTTCTTCTGGTCCAAGAAAAATCATTCCGAAGATTTTATTCCGTTTGGACTCCGTTTAATATTCCTTATCTGCAATACTTAAAAACAAGGAAAAAATAGAAACTGGCACTAGGCTCTATATTAATAGGTTAGTCCCAAAAATAATATAAAATAGCATATTAATGCATATAAAACATCCAAAACAGATAATATAATAGCATGGAACAATCAAAAGTTACAGATACGTTGGAGACGTATCATGCATCCCCAAGCTTAATTCCTGCTCGTCCTCGAGTAGGTAAATGATAAAAACAGAATTTTTGATGTGGAATGCTACCTAACATATTTATCCATGTAATATTCTTTATTGTGGCATGAATATTCAGATCCATAAGATTCAAAACAAAAGTCTAATATGGACATAAAAACAGTAATACTTCAAGCATACTAACAAGGCAATTGCGTCCTTTCGAAATAACATGGCCTTAGAAAGTTATCCCTACAAAATCATATGGTCTGGCTATGCTCCATCTTCCCCACACAAAGTATCTAAATCATGTACAACCCCAATGACAAGTCAAGCAATTGTTTCACACCTTTTATGTTCTCAAACCTTTTCAACTCTCACGCAATACATGAGCGTGAGCCATGGATATAGCACTATAGGTGGAATAGAATATGGTGGAGGTTGTGAGGAAAAAGGAGAAGATAGTCTCACATCAACTAGGCGTATCAACGAGCTATGGAGATGCGCATCAATAGATATCAATGTGAGTGAGTAGGGATTGCCATGCAACGAATGCACTAGAGCTATAAGTGTATGAAAGCTCAAAAAGAAACTAAGTGGTTGTGCATATGATGAAAAATTCCACTAGTTATATGAAAGTGACAAAATAGGAGACTCTCTATCATGAACATCATGGTGCTCCTTTGAAGCACAAGTGTGGAAAAAGATAGTAGCAATTGTCCCTTCTCTCTTTCTCTCATTTTTTTATTTGTGTGGGCATCTTTGGCCTCTTTTTTTTATTTGGGCTTCATTGGCCTCTTTTATTATTTGTAAAGTCCGGAGACTCATCCCAACTTGTGAGGGAGTCATAGCTTCCATGATCCTTTTCTCTCACGGGACAATGCTCTAATAATGAAGATCATCACACTTTTATTTACTTACAACTCAAGAATTACAACTCGATACCTAGAACAAAATATGACTCTATATGCAATATGAAAGTGATGGTGCGTGTCATGAAAAACGGAACGGTGGAAGTTGCATGGCAATATATCTCGGAATGGCTATGGAAATGCCATAATAGGTAGGTATGGTGGCTGTTTTGAGGAAAGTATATGGTGGCTGTTTTGAGGAAGGTGGGTTTAATGCACCGGCGAAAGTTGCGCGGTACTAGAGAGGCTAGCAAAGGTGGAAGGGTGAGAGTGTGTATAATCCATGGACTCAACATTAGTCATAAAGAACTCACATACTTATTGCAAAAGTCTATTAGTTATCGAAGCAAAGCATTAGACGCATGCTCCTAGGGGTGAGGTTGGTAGGAGTTAACCATCACGCGCTCCCGACCCTCACACAAAGGTTGACAATCATTAAACAAATCATGCTCCGACTTCGTTACATAACGGTTCACCATACGTGCATGCTACGGGAATCACAAACTTTAACACAAGTATTTATTCCAATTCACAATTACTCACTAGCATGACTCTCATATTACCATCTTTATATCTCAAAACTATATGCAAGGAATCAAACTTCTCATAATATTCAATGCACTTAATATGAAAGTTTTTATTATATCCCTCTTGGATGCCCATTATATTAGGACTAAATTCATAACCTAAACCAATTACCATGCTGTTTAAAGACTCTCAAAATAATATAAGTGAGGTACGGGAGTACAATAATTTCTATAAAATAAAACACCACCGTGCTCTAAAAAGATATAAGTGATGCACTAGAGCAACATTGCCTAGCTCAAAAGATATAAGTGAAGCACATAGAGTATTCTAATAAATTCACGATTAATGCGTGTCCCCCTCAAAAGATGTGTGCAGCAAGGATGATTGTGGAAAACTAAAAAGCAAAGACTCATATCATACAATACGCTCCAAGCAAAACACATATCATGTGGTGAATAAAAATATAGCCTCAAGTAAATTTACCGATGGATTGAAGACGAAAGAGGGGATGCCTTCTGGGGCATCCCCAAGCTTAGGCTCTTTGGTATCCTTGAATATGTCTTGGGGTGCCTTGGGCATCCCCAATCTTAGGATCTTGCCACTCCTTATTCCATAGTCCATCAAATCTTTACCCAAAACTTGAAAACTTCACAACACAAAACTCAACAGAAAACTCATGAGATCCGTTAGCATAAGAAAAATAAATCACCACTTTAGTTACTGTTGTGAACTCATTCTTTATTTATATTGGTGTAATATCTACTGTATTCCAACTTCTCCATGGTTCATACCCCCCGATACAACCCATAGATACATCAAAATAAGCAAACAACACAAAGAAAACAGAATCTGTCTAAAACAGAACAGTCTGTAGCAATCTATAGACTTCGAATACTTGTGTAACTCCAAAAATTCTGAAAAATTAGGAAAATCAGGGAAATTTGTATATGAATCTTGTGTAAAAATTTCAGATCAAAAGCACGTTCCAGTGAATTTACAAAATTCCTGGACTGAGAGCAAAAGTTTCTGTTTTTCAGCAAAATCAAATCACAAACACCGTAAACCATCCCAAAGGTCTTACTTGGCTCAAGAACTAATTTAAGCAAGAAAACACAATTAATACAGAGGTAATAATGTGTAAAACACTCAAAAACAGAAGCAAAAACAAAATCAAAAGAAATAAAATTGGGTTGCCTCCCAACAAGCGCTATTGTTTAACGTCCCTAGCTAGGCATAACGCAATAGATCTAGGTATTGTCATCTTTGGTATGCAATCCATAAGTAGCTCTCATAATAGATTCATAAGGTAATTTTATTTTCTTTCTAGGAAAGTGCTCCATGCCTTTCCTTAAAGGAAATTGGAATCTAATATTTCCTTCCTTCATATCAATAATTGCACCAATCGTTCTAAGGAAAGGTCTACCAAGAATAATAGGACATGTAGGATTGCAATCTATATCAAGAACAATGAAATCTACAGGCACATAATTCCTATTTGCAACAATAAGAACATCATTAATCCTTCCCATAGGTTTCTTAATATTGGAATCCGCTAGATGCAAATTTAAAGAGCAATCATCAAATTCATGGAAACCTAGCACATCACATAAAGTTTTTGGAATCGTGGAAACGCTAGCACCCAAATCACACAAAGCATGGCAGTCATAATCTTTAATTTTAATCTTAATAGTAGGTTCCCACTCATGATAAAGCTTTCTAGGTATAGAAACTTCCAACTCAAGTTTTTCTTCAAAAGATTTCATCATAGCATCCACAATATGTTTAGTAAAAGCATTATTTTGATTATAAGCATGCGGAGAATTCAACATGGATTGCAACAAGGAAACACAATCAATCAAAGAACAACTATCATAATTAAAGTCCTTGAAATCCAAAAGAGTGGGTTCATTGCTATTTAAAGTTTTGACCTCTTCAATCCCACTTTTATCAATCTTAGCATTAAGATCTATAAACTCCGAATCATTAGGACGCCTTTTAACTAAAGTTGACTTATCTCCAGTCCCATCTTTATCAAGATTTATATTAGAAAACAACGATTCAATGGAAGTCATATCAATCACTTTAAGATCTTCATCATTATTTAAAGATTCTGGCTTCGCGGCCATTTTATTGCTAAGGTAGCTTGTTTATCAGAAATTTGGCCTACTAAGTTTTCAAGGTGAGCAAACTAAGATTTCAAACCACAAAATTCCTTAGTCATATCATAAAGTTCTTTATTCATGTATTCCATCATAAACCTTTGTTCTTTAAGCTCGTTCCTAAAGAAACTATTATGGTCAAATTGGAGCAACATGAAGCCCTTAGCATTATTCTCAATATCTTCCAACTTCCTAAGATAAGGATCAAAACTTTTGGGTTGAGCCATGGAAACGAGCAAACGAAAAACAAACGAAAAGACGAACGGAAGAAGGGCGAATAAAAAGGCAAATCTTTTTGGTTTTTCTGAAAATCGTTTTAGAAGTGGGGGAGAGGAAAACGAGAGGCAAATGGCAAATAATGTAAATGCAAGAGATGAGTTTGTGATGGGTACTTGGTAGGCTTGATGTAGATCTCCCCGGCAACGGCGCCAGAAATCCTTCTTGCTACTTCTTGAGCTTGCGTTGGTTTTCCCTTGAAGAGGAAATGGTGATGCAGCAAAGTAGATAAGTATTTCCCTCAGTTGTTGAGAACCAAGGTATCAATCCAGTAGGAGATACAAGCAAGTCCCCAATCTTCGCACCTACACAAACAATCAAACTCTTGCACCCAACGCTAAAAGGGGTTGTCAATCCCTTCACGGTCATTTGCAAGGATGAGATCTGAGAGAGATAGATATAAAAGATTGCTAGAACGTAAAGTAAAACAAAAGTAAAAAGAATGCAACGAGGTATTTTTGGTATTTTTGGTTTATAGATCTGAAAATATAATATGGAAAATAGACCCGGGGGCCATAGGTTTCACTAGAGGCTTCTCTCATGAAGGAAAATAATACGGTGGGTGAACAAATTACTGTCGAGCAATTGATAGAAAAGCGCATAGTTATGACGATATCCAAGGCAATGATTATTCATATAGGCATCACGTCCGTGTCAAGTAGACCAAAACGATTCTGCATCTACTACTATTACTCCACACATCGACCGACTCCTGCCTGCATCTAGAGTATTAAGTTCATGAAGAACAGAGTAACGCATTAGGTAAGATGACATGATGTAGAGGGATAAACTCAAGCAATATGATGAAAACCCCATGTTTTTATCCTCGATGGCAACAATACAAATACGTGCCTCGCTACCCCTACTTTGTCACTGGGTGAGGACACCGCAAGATTGAACCCAAAACTAAGCACTTCTCCCATTGCAAGAATTACCAATCTAGTTGGCCAAACCAAACCAATAACTCGAAGAGACTTGCAAAGATATGAAATCATGCATATAAGAATTCAGAGAAGATTCAAATAATATTCATAGATAAGCTGATCATAAACCCACAATTCATCGGATCTCGACAAACACACCGCAAAAGAGTATTACATCGGATAGATCTCCATGAAGATCATGAAGAACATGGTATTGAAGAACAAAGAGAGAGAATAAGCCATCTAGCTACTAGCTATGGACCCGAAGGTCTGTGGTAAACTACTCACGCATCATCGGAGGGGCAATGGAGTTGATGTAGATGCCCTCCGTGATCGAATCCCCCTCCGGCAGATTACCGGAAAAGGCTCCAAGATTGGATCTCACGGGAACAGAGGCTTCCGGCGGCGGAAAAGTATTTTCGTGGCTCTTTTTGGTATCCAGGGAATATTTGGGAATTTATAGGCCAAAGAATAGGGTTAGGAGGGCTGCCATGGGGCCACAAGCCAGGGGGCGCCCCCCCCCTAGGGCGCGCCCTGGTGGCTTGTGACTCCACGGGAGGTCTCCTGCCTTCATCTCCAAGTCTGCTGGGTTTCTTCTGGTCCAAGAAAAATCATTTCGAAGATTTTATTCCGTTTGGACTCTGTTTAATATTCCTTATCTGCAATACTCAAAAACAAGGAAAAAAACAGAAACTGGCACTAGGCTCTAGATTAATAGGTTAGTCCCAAAAATAATATAAAATAGCATATTAATGCATATAAAACATCCAAAACAGATAATATAATAGCATGGAACAATAAAAAATTATAGATACGTTGGAGACGTATTAGCGCCTCCTCCATAACCGGCCACCCAGCCGTTGGTGGCATCGGTGGTGATAGAGCAGTCCGATCTCTGATCGGGGACTGAGCAGGTAACTCCGGGGGCACATCTTGCTCCGGAGACGTCCTCGGAGGGGACTGTGCATCTCTCTGCCCCTCCTCTTCGGCGACCAGGGGAGTGTTCTCCCCCTGGCCCTCAGCAGGCTGGGGAGTTTCCTCTCCCTGGCCTTCGGTGGCCGTGGCGTCAGCCTCGGCCATGGCATGGTCACCCCCTCCGCCCGTGTTCGGCTCTAACGGAGCCTGGATGGAGGACACCTCCGCAGCATCCTTCGCGGCCCCTGGAGGTGTGGGGTGCGACGCGGTCCCACTTTCTGCTAGCTCGGCGGGTGGTGACTCCCCATCCGATATTTGGACGGTGGGGAGAACGCGTGGTGGGCTGCGGATTAAAAGATGAACTTACATTTAAAACATCGAGAAAAGTTTCGCACAAATAACTTGGGAGTCTTCGGATTCATACCTCTGAGCGGGCGGCTTGACCCTTAAGTTCCTTCGGGGAACCCTCTCAAAGTCCTCGGATCCCGCGTCAGAATCCGAGCTATCATCAGGCAGGATCAACCTTGCCGGACGTGCCCTCTTCAGGACAGGAGGAGCTGCATCCTCCGCGGCGTCCGATGACGCCGCCCTCTTCCTTGCGAGGGGGAACCCCCCCCCCCCCGTCTTCCTGCTCCTCCTCATGACTGGAGGAGGCGTGGGTTTCCTCGGACACGGTGTCCGGCTGAACCTTGATGCGGAGGCCCTCTCTGGCCTTCTTCTTCTTCACCTTCTTCTCGGGCGCCGAGTACGGCGCCACAACGAGCATCGCCGCCAACAGCTCTGACCTGGGGTCTTTGGGCTGTGGAGCCGGGCAGTTAACCTTCGCGGTTTTGCTCAGCCACTTCTGCGAAAGTAGGGGAGAGGGCGTTCAGACTTTTTGCCGAAGAAACCAAGTCAACAGATTACAATTATGCCATACCTTGGTGGGAGGGTTATCGGGGCTTAGACCCGAATCCTCTTCCGTGGCCGGCCAGCTCTTCTGAGGCTTGAATAGAGCCTTCCACAGCTTCTCAGGGGTGGTGTGGAAGAATTGACGCACGGTGGGCTCGTCATCGGACTGATAAGCCCACATTTGGGAAGCTCGGCGCTGGCAGGGAAGAATGCGGCGGTGGAGCATGACCTGGACCACGTTGACCAGCTCCACCTTGGCCTCGATCACCGAAGTATTGCGCTTCTGCAACAGCTTCACCTCGGCATCCGACCCCCAGTCAAGGCCCTTTCTGAGCCATGAGGTCAGTCTCGTTGGGGGTCCGGATCTGAATTCGGCAGGCGCCACCCAACTCTCATCCCTTGGCTCGGTGATGTAAAACCACTCCTTTTGCCAGGTCTTGATCATGTCGATGAAGGTGCCGGTAGGCCACTCGACGCGGGGGAGCTTGCTAATTACCGCCCCTCCGCAATCTGCGTGCTCGCTGGCCACGGTCTTCGGCTTGACATTGAAGACCTTGAGCCATAAGCCGAAGTGCGGTTCGACCCGCAGAAATGCTTCGCAGATGATGATGAACGCCGATATGTTCATGAAGGAGTTCGGCGGGAGGTCGTGGAAGTCCAGCCCATAGAAAAACATGAGACCCCTGACGAAGTGGTGGAGCGGAAAGCTCAGTCCCCGAATAAAGTGGGGGACGAACACCACCCTCTCGCCCGCCTTTGGGGTGGGGATAACCTGGTTCTTCTCCGGGGCGTGGTGGAAGACGTTGGCGGGGAGGTAGCCGGCAAGCTTCAGCTCCCGGATATCCTGGTCGGTGACCGTGGAGGCCTCCCACTTGCCCATGGAGCCCGAACCTGCCATGGCTAAGCTCGGAGGAGAGGGCGAGGGGGAACTGGATCTGGGCTCTCGGAGCTTAGAGAGATTGAGGAGGCGGAGGATGCGAATGGGAGGCGTGAATAGGCCTTGGTTTTTTTTTCCTTTTTATGGGACGCGTCACCGATTAGCCTCGCTTACAGCGCCGCAAATCCCTCCGCTTCCCAAGACATGCGTGCCATTATGCGCGTCTGGAGATTGATCATATCCCGTGTGAAACGGAGCACGATCTGCGCATTGATAAGTCGTGTCGCTGTAAAAACGGCCTCGAACCGCGAATCGAATTTTCATAACTGGTTCAGTGGTCGTGGTAGGCCACGACCCTTTGTCAGAGGGGTTGTCAGAAAATACTGTTTACACTTTGGCGATTGGCCTTCGGGGCTAAGCAATTCATGGTGTTTGGTCAATCATATGATCGGAAGAAATACGTGTCATCGGAAACCGAGCTAGTCTCAGCCGATCATGGAGAGAAGAAGAACTCACCCCGCAAGCCGAAGACTCTGATCATACGAAGCAGCTGGAGTTGATACCCTTGGCGTTGGGGGCTAGTTCGGGGGCTACTGAGGGAGTCCCGGATTAAGGGGTCCTCGGGCCGCCGGCTCATCTCTCGATAGGCATGCTTGATGGGCCGTTCTCCGAAGAAGGGCCGGACACACCAAGACTCCACGTTCTAGAAGGGAGCCCCGAAGGCGCATCGTGCACTCCAAGTCAAGATGAGAAAGTCGACATTTCCATCCTCGGCAGGAGGCCCATCATGTGTAAACCCTAGGTACCCCCCGGTGCCTATATAAACCGGGAGGTTTTAGATCATACGACACAGAAACTCATCTAGGGTTTTAGCTAGTCAATCTCGAGGTAGATCAACTCTGTAACCTTCATACCATCAATATAATCAAGCAGGACGTAGGGTTTTACCTCCATAGGAGGGCCCGAACCTGGGTAAACATCGTCTCCTTCGTCCCTTTGTTACCATCGATCCTAGTCTCACAGCTCGGGACCCCCTACCCGAGATCCGCCGGTTTTGACACCGTCAGGGGGGGTTCCCAGGTAATGCGCCTCGGGAACCTCACCGATCGCGTAGCTCCGCGCCCCTTGGTCTCGTCCTGGTGATCCGGACGCCCCAATTGCGGCTGAGGCCTCGCCCCTTGGTCTCGCCCTGGTGATCCGGACGCCCCAACGGTGGTCGAGGTCTGCTCGGGATCGGGCCCCGTCGACGCAGAGTGCCGAAAGGGCTCCCGGACCATCCCGTAAGCAAGGAAGGAACCCTCCCCGACGGGATCCTCGACCTCCCTGGACACTCCGCCTACGCCTCACGACGCTCGAGCTCGCCACGACCCGATGAGCTAAGTACACCCGCCGAATGAGGGCAGAACCTTCTAAACAGATGATAGCCCGAATGCCGGGCAAGAGGCATGAGCGCTAACGTGAAAATGCAGGCGCTGTGGTCCACTACGTAACCCCATCAGGATTCTTGTGATTCCAGGAGCAAGGAAGGGCATCGTGAGGGAAGGAGTCCGGCCACTCTGGGCGGCATGGCTAAGAGTCTGACCTTGGGGGCAGCGCGTTCCCCCTCAGGAGGACCCGCCCTGCGAGGGCCCGACTGGATGCCGTTGCCGGTCTTAGCGCGATACCCTCACGGACCTCTCGAGGGGCGCCGGGGTGCCTCGGCGACAACACAAGGCCCCGCGGGAGACGCGGGGTCGCGCCACGCAAAACAAACAATCGACGGCTCAAAGAAGGAGGAGGAATACGAAGGTAAAAACACAAAAGTTAACGCCCCCAGGGGCCAGGTGTTGCTTGACATGACAGGAACTAGGAAGGGAAAACAGGAGAGGCCTAGGCGGAGGATCCGTTGTCGCCGCCCGGGCCGTCGCCTGCCGCGGCGCCGGAGTCGTCACCCTCGTCGGAAAGGGGCTCTTGGACGAACCGCTCCACCAAGGACTCCACGTGTGGGCGCACCTCGTCCCTGAGTGGCCTCTGGAGCTCCTCGGGCACCGGCTCCATAACACGGAGGAGGTCGAGCTCCGGGATGAGGCGGCGAAGGTTGGAGAAGACGCGTGTCAGCCCGAGGTCCAGGAGGTCGCGCGCGCTGGACGCATTGTCCTCGTCAACCTAGGAGACGCCAGCTTCCAGCGCCTCCACCACCTTGTCGAAGAAGTTGAGGTAGCCCCCATCGCCGTGCGTGCACGACAGCGTAGGGGCCTCCCCGATGAACCGGCTCACCGCGCCGACCGCGCGGTGGGCGATGTCCCGATACTGCTTGGTGCGTTGCGCCTGCAGCATCTTCGCATGGGCCGCCTCGTCCTGGGCGGCCTGCACGGCGTCGACGGCCCCCTTAACCTGGGTTTGGAGCGACGCCAGCTCCACCGGAGCCTCTGCCTCGCCCCTGAGCGCAGCCTGGAGGGCGGCCTCGGCGTCCGCGAGCTGGACCCTCAGCGCATCCATCTCCTCCTGGGGCTCCCCGAGCCTGCGCCTCTTGGGCGCGGGCGCCCTAGGAGGAGGGAACGATCAAGACAGGCGCGACAGTTGCGATTTGTCAGGACCCCGATCCTAAGCCATATGAATCCAGCCTGTAACATGTCACACCACTTTGCGGCCTCACGACGATAACCCACGGCTGCCACCTTACCTTGGCCGGGACCGTTTGTGCCTTTTGGCTCACGGATATGATCATGTCGCTAGCATTCACATGTCAAAGAACCCGGGTCAACATGACTAGTTATAGACCCAAGTGGCACAACCATACAGGGACAGGCATACGTAACCCAACAATGCAGTTGTCGGTCATCAGCGTGTGTAGACGAGTCATAGCAAGCTACAGGGACTCCATTACGCCGTGGGACATAAATGTCATCAACTGTGCGTAGACGAGTCATAGCAGGCTACATGGACTCCATTACACTGCGAGACATTTCCCCGAAGGGACAGACACAGCAGCAAGAAGGATACACGCCGGTCAATCAATGTGTCCGGAGCAGTAGCAAGCTACCAAGGCTCGGTGAAGCACAAAGAGGCATTTCCCCGTAAAGCAGGCTACTAAAGGTATACAGCTTGGTGTCGAATCCCACACATACCAATGCATTTCAATCATACATGCACTATGCACGATATGCGTAGATACAACATGGCATCACAACGAAACTCTACAGCATAACATCAATTTAGGAGGCTCCGAAGAGCCAACATAGTATAATGTTACAAGCAGGAGGGGTCACATGACTCAACATTCAGAGCATACAAACAACAAGCGGAAGTTACATGTCTGGGTACATACATCTAATAAAAGCGGCTGGAAGAGCCTGAAAAGCTACAACGACCCTACCAAAGGAGCCAGACCTCTGTCTGGGATTCCCAAGCTAATCCGGTCAACATTGAACTTCACGTCATACGAATCACTAATGAGACTGAAGTCTCATCTGCAAAACATAATTAAGCAAACGTGAGTACAAAGGTACTCAGCAAGACTTACATCAGAACTATCTACATATGCATCATTGTCAACAAAGGGGGTTGTGGAGTTTATTGCAGCAAGCCAGCTTTGACTCTTGGCTAACTTGTACTACGACTACAAGTACTTTCTTTGAGGTGGCGTATCACACACGAGTCCACATATTCACCACATCAATACACCACTATGGATCCTCTCTCGTCTTCCTACGAGAAGCCATCCATAGCACTCACACTTATCTGGAGCATTTTAGAGTATCCATTTAAAGTTATCTATGAACAATGCAAGTCTCCAAGTAGTCCATATCCGCGGACGCGGCTATTCGAATAGATAGATTACCATGCAGGGGTGTACTTCGTCACACATGCTCCCGCCACTTACCACCATGTGCACGTAAAAAGGCACCTCGGCAACCTTCAAGCGGAAGCCAGGCGAGGGAGTCGGCCATGAACGTTAACTTACAACGACTCACGTCCAAGGCAGTCGCCTATCTGAGTTGGAACCCATAATGGAAGTCCGGCCGAGGTTTCCAACATGGCCTCAAACGTTGTGAGCAGGGCCCCAAGCCGGTGCCGATTGGGCCGTTCATCCACTTCATAGGCCCGGCCACACCTATCAACGTTTCGAACTACTGCGACTCCTGGACTGAGAACAGGGTAGGTTAATAGGCCGAGAGAGCTCGAGTTACCGGAGCCCAATGTGCGGTAGTAGCTAGTCTTGGAACACAAACACGGAACTCGGTTCCTATGAGCGGCTTCAATGAGACAACCCACCATGCACTCCTACATGGCCTCTCATCGCTACCTTTACCAAAACAGGTTCAACACTTAACCCTCATCATCAGGACACATCCATTTCACTCCGGTTCATCACCCAGATGAATCAGACCTGACACAACTCTAAGCATATCAAGCATAACAGGATTATGGCACAACACGGCTCAAGCATCTACCAGGTATGCTAGGTTGCTTGGTTTAGCTATTTACTGTGGCAATGACAGGTCATGCAAAGGAGTGGGTTCATCTACTGCAACACAAGTAGCTGTTGAATCGCATTGTCCTAATGCATTGAAATGAGAGCAAGAGCGAGAGAGTGGGATTGTATCGAATATGCTCAAGGGGGGTTGCTTGCCTTACACTTCTGAAGACAGTAATGAGTCTTCATCGGTGGCATCGATCTCAACGTCGAAATAACGTCTACCGAGAGGGAACAATACTGGCAGACAAGGAAATGAACACATTCAATGCAATGCAGCAGACATGATGTATGACATGGCAACTTAAGATACTGAGTTGACCTAAGGTTATAATTAACCAAGTTAATTGAAGTGGAACTCAAACAAGTTTGAATTCCAACTCCAAATGATATTTCATACATTGCCCTAATCATAAAATGTCCTAGTTGGTGATGTTAACTTGCTCAAAGATGCATGATCATGGCATAAACGGATTCATTAGATTTTTCTGATCATTTTTCATATATAAATTATTTTCATCTGACTTACAGCTTATTTTCTATGTTTTTTTAGAAGTTTTAAACATTTTCTGGAATTTCCTGAATATTTTAAAATACCAGAAAAGGTTTATTGCGTCTGCAGTGTGTCATGCTGATGTCAGCAGGTCAAATGACCCGGTCCAGTCAAACCTGACTGGCTGGACCCACATGTCAATGACACAGAGTCATCCCTAGAGACTGACTTGTGGGGCCAGTCAACCCTGACGTGGCCATGTCAAACTGACCTGTGGGGCCCGTCAGTCAGTGATGCAGGGGTTTAAACAGGGTTAATTAAATACCTAACTATTTATTAACAGGCCGGGGCCCACTGGTCAGTGACTCATTTAGCTAATAGGGGTAATTAGTACTAAAATAACCCTAAACTAAAATTAGCCCGAGGCCGGCCCCACATGTCATGGACACCAGGGGGGCTATTAGTGGTCAAACGAGGGTCAACTACGCTGGTGGTTAGCCGCTGGCGACAGCAGCCGCAGCGGAGGCATTCGGAAAACCCGTGCGGGGCATCATTTGGCCCGCCGTTTGCGGCTACGGCGAGCTGGCAGTGCGGCGCGCTAGCACGGTAGGTGGGAGAGGATAGGGTGTCCCGGGGTGACGGCGACAAGGGCAGCGGCAGCGGCCGGAGCTCGGGATCGACCGGCGCGATAGCTACAGGGCACGAACGCGTGGACGGAGGGGCTTGGCAGCCTCCTGGAGACACCAGGAGCTCTATCACATGCTGGAACCCGACCGGACCGAGCTCTGGGCATGACGGCTATGTTGCCGGCGGCAGTGAGCTCCGGTCGTGGAAGAACTCGAGGCTAGAGGACGAAGTCAACCGAGGACAGGGGGGAAATCGCAACGTAAGCTCACAGGGAGGCCGAGGAGAGGCACAGAATGCTCGTTGACGACCCAGAGGAGACAAATTTGACGCCGGCATCTGGCGGGTCCGAGGTAGAAGACGACGCCATGGCAACGATGGAGACCGTCCGTGGTCGCGTGTATCTACCGGGAGCTTCAGGGCGACGAAGCAAGGCTCTGGCGCACGGGTGGGGAGGCTAAGGTGGCCGGAGGGCGCGGTAGCAACAACGGCGTGCTCCGGTGGCTCTCGGATATGGTTTGGAGAGAGCAAGGGAGAGAGCAAGGGAGGAAGAGAGTGAGAGGGTTGGGCACGGGCGTCCTTAGGCGAGAGGATAGGCTTCAGAGGAGGCCGGGAGGTAGCAAGCAGGAGGTGGCCTCGCCCCCATGCGTGCGACACGCCGTCGTCCTCCTGGCAAAGGAGGAAGACGACTGGCGCCTGGGCTCTGGTGGGCTGGGCCGGTTGACATGCCAGGTAAGCCAGGTAATTTCTCTTTCTCTTTCTAATTTGCTTTTTGTTTTCTATTTTTTTGCAATTTGTTTTGATTTGGATAAAATACCAAATCACTTTCATAAATCCTGAAATTTTATTTGGGAAGCTATCTAAAGTATTACAGAGCCCCATGCAAGTTTCAGAATTATTGGAGCATTTAAAATTATATATAGCATTTATATCTCCAGTTCAAATATTATTTGCATTGATTCAAAAATCCAAGATGGCTAGAAAATTATCCATCACCTCTGGTTGTTGCTCTCAACATTAACCAAAAGTCATGAACATTTCTTATGGCCACTTTGGGTTCTTTGAAAAGTTTTAAATTTGGACTCTAGTTGAATTGATTATCTGCTAGGGTTTGAACAAGCCCCAATTCAATTCATGTGAATTTAAACATGATGCATGGATGCCACTAATGCAACTAATAACATTATTTACAATCAAATTCTAGGGATGTGACAACTCACCCCCACTAAACAAGAATCTCGTCCCGAGATTCAGGCGTAGGGTAAGAGGACAGAGGGGATACTAAATGATCACAATCTTCATGATCCAATTGCCCTTTCCGAAGATGTTGATTCCTTGCACCAGGTTGATCTTGACAGCTCCGCTTTTGAGAACCCCACCCAGCACAAAGACAAAGGAAACATGAAAACTCTACAAGAATCGATCTTCTTGAAGATCGAGCAACTCATGATCAACTCATGGAATGAGACATAAGAACATTTGTGGAGCTGAAACACAAAACACAAATCGAGAACTATGGAATGAGGTGGATGACGGAGGTTCAATTGGTAGGCAACAATTCCACGGTAAAGTAGATGGTGATGAGGTTTCAAAGTAGCGAGGAGTTAGTTGCCCTTCATACCATAACGGGCACCGTAAGAAAGGTGACTCGTAGGATTATCCCTTAAGTGGCAAAAAGAATTACTTTTGATACAGAGATCATTGGAACTCTTCATACCAGCCTAAGGAAATTCACAATGACCATTTGAAGGAATTCGAAAGAATGGCATACTCAGATCGGAAGGGAAACTATGGTTATAGAACAACTCGGTAAACGGAAGGCACATTCCGATTGATACCGAAGATATAACCCAGTGTCTGAGCGTGCTTTCAAGAACTTGAGCATTTCCATATTCATCAAGGTTTTACCAACATCCATGCCAAGGATCTTGGTCACATCATACTACCATGATGAATAATGACGGAGGATGCAGATGCAAAGGAAGACAACACTTTCTCAGATTTCACCTTAGCTATGCCAAGGGAGCGAAATCTGGATGATCAACCGAGAGACATTTAGCACTCTGCTTCTAATGTTCTCCTTGATGTACTGGCATAACCCAATTGTAGGTATTGTTTGTTATCTAGAGCATCAAGTAAAAGGTCGGACTTCGGGATCACAAAAGGGTCCATGAGGAACAACTTCTAGAATAAGTCATATGAAATCCTCATGTAGAAGTGGTCAAATTTGCTGAATCAAGATACTAGAATGATAGATCTTCCAACTAGGTGTGTCGGTCAAAACAATAACCTCGCGGAAGCCTACATCATAGATCTTGGGAAAAAATCAACCATCATATCTGCCTGAGATTCAGATCTGGTTGGTGCTAGGGTATTTCAGGCTCAGCCTGCCTGATGGAGAAGGTTTGCAACACAAATCGAAGAGACGGCATTGCAGGATTCTCAGGAAATGAACTACAGAAGCAAGCTCCAAAACATGAGCTGGATTGCAAGACTCGCGTGGACACACTGTCCAGGACAATTGTGACCATATGGAGTTCTTACAACAAAACACTACCGAGTTCTGGTTGGGAACCAACTTCAAGGATATCGAGGTCCTTGCATAAGTCCGGATTAGCTCTTAAGAAGGAACTTCTTTTCCTTGAACAAGACAATCAGTGGCTTGGTGTGCTAGGGATACATATGGATTGTAGATGACTAGTCTATCAACCCATAGAATACTTCGCACATGCATGATTGGCTTGGGATGATTCCAAAGGAACAAGATAACTTATCCCGAATTCACGGCAGCAACTTGCACCATGTACACGTGAATCAGAGGAAGTCACTTCTTACACCATACATATACCTCGGGTACGAGACTTGAAGATAATGCGTACGAAAGTTTCCAATACTGGCTTAATGTTCATCATGAGTTATGGAGGAGATAAGGATGTTGTCGATGGGCTCCACAACAATTCATCAAATATCCATGAAGATGGAATTACACAACTATGCGAACAAGGTATTAGCATTGGTCAGACCAAAGAATGTAATGGTGTATGCTCGAGGAAACATCCACGAGTAAAACAACATTACGATAATCGTTGGTTCTGATTTTGATTTGACGATAGCCCACACTCAAATCAACGATTGGACAAGACAATAGATGCAACAATTGATCACAAGGATCAATCGATCAAGATATCATCTTTATTCTACACACACTCACAACACAAAAGATATCCCTTTGACATGAACTAAGTTAGATCAAGCTTTTATCTTTCAACTCTCCAAGTTGTTGTTTAGCTTAACCAACTAGCTCAGGGGTATCCAACACAGAGTCTTGGAGAAGGGGTGGCTTACAGGAAACCAACTTGATCACGAACTCAACATAACAGTCAGGGGACAACCTAGTGATACTTCCGAGAAGATATTCGGAAAATCACGGACCACCGATATGTTATCAAGCTCGGGAACAATCTAGCTTTTCAGGGCAAGATGATATGATCAAAAGAGCAAAGGATTGACACAATCCTAACTCGTTGATCGAACAGTGCACCATGAAAGATGGACTAGGTGGCACAATCAATCTTAGAATGATGATTCAATTACCAACACACCACGAATGAAATTGTTGTCCATTAACTTCCGAGCAATGGAATTGCTAGGAGTATTGATTTCACACGTCACGGTTCACTTGTCGACGTTCCGGTTACAACCAACATGGAGGCCAAGGAATGAATAATGATGGCGAGAAGTACCACTATATCAAGAATTCATGAGAGGTGGCGCAATTCTCACGATACTCTTGACATAAAGAGGGTAATACTACAAGGTAGAACAGAGCAAAAGCTAGATTTGCATTTTGATCTGCGGAATACAACTACTTCGACCCAATCCAAGAAATGGATGAGGTACTGGAGTTTGTTTCTCCTAGGCATTCTGAAATAGAATGGCTTGACAGACCACAAGAATAATGCGCATCGATAACCCGAATGCACAACTACTCCTGACTATCCACTGATAGATAAGGTCAGAATACAATTGAGGAGGGGCAACGCAAGAGCACATGATTTTTCTGAGTTGTAGATGCATAGGTCAGCATGTCGAACGAGTTCAACAGAATTCTTCCGGATAACCCATGCGGAAAGGTAGGATTGGCAAAGTCACAACTCTGGAATGGAGAACTCATCAAGAGCACTCTTCAGTTCACGAGGAACTTATGCCATAAATGGTTCATGGTATTGGAAGAATGATAAACCACGAACCATGAAGACTATGACAAGGTTACTAGTCATCCTAAAGGAACGAGCAAACACTATCAACAGGAGTGAGCGGAATGATTCTCGGGTTCAAGAACCCAGAAACAGAATACCTACTGACTAAGTAGCATCACATCATGCTTTCGATAACGATGGCCAGAGTTGTCACACTGGAAACACACAACACAACTAGACTACTGGGTGGTTCACTGAGTTAATATGGTTTCCTAACACTTCAACAAATACGTTGAGGTAAAAGAGTACCTCAACACAACAGTTAGTGTGCTTTGTCTGGCCCAAAATACATCGATTCAAGATGGAAGAGTTTGCAATTGCATCAGATTATTTTTTAACCCTTGGATAACTCGGACAGCATAACGGCTGTACGGGCGAGAAATATGAGGCAACATTCATGAAACTGGCAACATAATGCTACTTCTTGAGCTTGCGTTGGTTTTCCCTTGAAGAGGAAAGGGTGATGCAGCAAATAGATAAGTATTTCCCTCAGTTGTTGAGAACCAAGGTATCAATCCAGTAGGAGATACAAGCAAGTCCCCAATCTTCGCACCTACACAAACAATCAAACTCTTGCACCCAACGCTAAAAGGGGTTGTCAATCCCTTCACGGTTATTTGCAAGGATGAGATCTGATAGAGATAGATATAAAAGATTGCTAGAACGTAAAGTAAAACAAAAGTAAAAGAATGCAGCGAGGTATTTTTGGTATTTTTGGTTTATATATCTGAAAATGTAATATGGAAAATAGACCCAGGGGCCATAGGTTTCGCTAGAGGCTTCTCTCATGAAGGAAAATAATACGGTGGGTGAACAAATTACTGTCGAGCAATTGATAGAAAAGCACATAGTTATGACGATATCCAAGGCAATGATTATGCATATAGGCATCACGTCCGTGTCAAGTAGACCGAAACGATTCTGCATCTACTACTATTACTCTACACATCGACCGACTCCTCCTGCATCTAGAGTATTAAGTTCATGAAGAACAGAGTAACGCATTAGGTAAGATGACATGATGTAGAGGGATAAACTCAAGCAATATGATGAAAACCCCATCTTTTTATCCTCGATGGCAACAATACAAATACGTGCCTCGCTACCCCTACTTTGTCACTGGGTGAGGACACCGCAAGATTGAACCCAAAACTAAGCACTTCTCCCATTGCAAGAATTACCAATATAGTTGGCCAAACCAAACCAATAACTCGAAGAGACTTGCAAAGATATGAAATCATGCATATAAGAATTCAGAGAAGATTCAAATAATATTCATAGATAAGCTGATCATAAACCCACAATTCATCGGATCTCAACAAACACACCGCAAAAGAGTGTTACATCGGATAGATCTCCATGAAGATCATGAAGAACATGGTATTGAAGAACAAAGAGAGAGAAGAAGCCATCTAGCTACTAGCTATGGACCCGAAGGTCTGTGGTAAACTACTCACGCATCATCGGAGGGGCAATGGAGTTGATGTAGATGCCCTCCGTGATCGAATCCCCCTCCGGCAGATTACCGGAAAAGGCTCCAAGATTGGATCTCACGGGAACAGAGGCTTCCGGCGGCGGAAAAGTATTTTCGTGGCTCTTTTTGGTATCAAGGGAATATTTGGGAATTTATAGGCCGAAGAATAGGGTTAGGAGGGCTGTCGTGGGGCCACAAGCCAGGGGGGCGCGCCCTGGTGGCTTGTGACGCCACGGCAAGTCTCCTGCCTTCATCTCCAAGTCTGCTGGGTTTCTTCTGGTCCAAGAAAAATCATTCCGAAGATTTTATTCCTTTTGGACTCCGTTTAATATTCCTTATCTGCAATACTCAAAAACAAGGAAAAAACAGAAACTGGCACTAGGCTCTAGATTAATAGGTTAGTCCCAAAAATAATATAAAATAGCATATTAATGCATATAAAACATCCAAAATAGATAATATAATAGCATGGAACAATAAAAAAATTATAGATACGTTGGAGACATATCAAGCATCCCCAAGCTTAATTCCTGCTCGTCCTCGAGTAGGTAAATGATAAAAACAAATTTTTTGATGTGGAATGCTACCTAACATATTTATCCATGTAATATTCTTTATTGTGTTATGAATATTCAGATCCATAAGATTCAAAACAAAAGTCTAATATTGACAGAAAAACAGTAATACTTCAAGCATACTAACAAGGCAATTGCGTCCTTTCGAAATAACATGGCCTTAGAAAGTTATCCCTACAAAATCATATGGTCTGGCTATGCTCCATCTTCCCCACACAAAGTATCTAAATCATGTACAACCCCGATGACAAGTCAAGCAATTGTTTCACACCTTTTATGTTCTCAAACCTTTTCAACTCTCACGCAATACATGAGCGTGAGCCATGGATATAGCACTATAGGTGGAATAGAATATGGTGGAGGTTGTGAGGAAAAAGGAGAAGATAGTCTCACATCAACTAGGCGTATCAACGGGCTAAGGAGATGCCCATAAATAGATATCAATGTGAGTGAGTAGGGATTGCCATGCAACGAATGCACTAGAGCTATAAGTGTATGAAAGCTCAAAAAGAAAACTAAGTGGTTGTGCATAAGATGAAAAATTCCACTAGTTATATGACAATGACAAAATAGGAGACTCTCTATCACGAAGATCATGGTGCTACTTTGAAGCACAAGTGTGGAAAAAGATAGTAGCATTGTCCCTTCTCTCTTTCTCTCATTTTTTCTTTTTTTTATTTGGGCTTCGCTGGCCTCTTTTATTATTTGTAAAGTCCGGAGACTCATCCCAACTTGTGAGGGAGTCATAGCTTCCATCATCCTTTTCTCTCACGGGACAATGCTCTAATAATGAAAATCATCACACTTTTATTTACTTACAACTCAACAATTACAACTCGATACCTAGAACAAAATATGACTCTATATGCAATATGAAAGTGATGGTGCGTGTCATGAAAAACAGAACGGTGGAAGTTGCATGGCAATATATCTCGGAATGGCTATGGAAATGCCATAATAGGTAGGTATGGTGGTGTTTTGAGGAAAGTATATGGTGACTGTTTTGAGGAAGGTGGGTTTAATGCACCGGCGAGAGTTGCGCGGTACTAGAGAGGCTAGCAAAGGTGGAAGGGTGAGAGTGCGTATAATCCATGGACTCAACATTAGTCATAAAGAACTCACATACTTATTGCAAAAGTCTATTAGTTATCGAATCAAAGCATTAGACGCATGCTCCTAGGGGAGAGGTAGGTAGGAGTTAACCATCGCGCGCTCCCGACCCTCACACAAAGGTTGACAATCATTAAACAAATCATGCTCCGACTTCGTTACATAACGGTTCACCATACATGCATGCTACGGGAATCACAAACTTTAACACAAGTATTTCTTCCAATTCACAATTACTCACTAGCATGACTCTCATATTACCATCTTTACATCTCAAAACTATATGCAAGGAATCAAACTTCTCATAGTATTCAATGCACTTAATATGAAAGTTTTTATTATATCCCTCTTGGATGCCCATTATATTAGGACTAAATTCATAACCTAAACCAATTACCATGCTGTTTAAAGACTCTCAAAATAATATAAGTGAGGTATGAGAGTTCAATTATTTCTATAAAATAAAACACCACCGCGCTCTAAAAAGATATAAGTGAAGTACGAGAGCAACATTGCCTAGCTCAAAAGATATAAGTGAAGCACATAGAGTATTCTAATAAATTCACGATTAATGAGTGTCCCCCTCAAAAGATGTGTGCAGCAAGGATGATTGTGGCAAACTAAAAATCAAAGACTCATATCATACAAGACGCTCCAAGCAAAACACATATCATGTGGTGAATAAAAATATAGCCTCAAGTAAATTGACCGATGGATTGAAGACGAAAGAGGGGATGCCTTCCGGGGCATCCCCAAGCTTAGGCTCTTTGGTATACTTGAATATGGCTTGGGGTGCCTTGGGCATCCCCAAGCTTAGGCTCTTGCCACTCCTTATTCCATAGTCCATCAAATCTTTACCCAAAACATGAAAACTTCACAACACAAAACTCAACAGAAAACTCATGAGATCCGTTAGTATAAGAAAAATAAATCAGCACTTTAGATACTGTTGTGAACTCATTATTTATTTATATTGGTGTAATATCTACTGTATTCCAACTTCTCCATGGTTCATACCCCCCGATACAACCCATAGATACATCAAAATAAGCAAACAACACAAAGAAAACAGAATCTGTCTAAAACAGAACAGTCTGTAGCAATCTATAGACTTCGAATACTTATGTAACTCCAAAAATTCTGACAAATTAGGACAATCAGGGAAATTTGTATATAAATCTTGTGTAAAAATTTCAGATCAAAAGAATGTTCCAGTGAATTTACAAAATTCCTGAACTGAGAGCAAAAGTTTCTGTTTTTCAGCAAAATCAAATCACAAACACCGTAGACCATCCCAAAGGTCTTACTTGGCTCAAACACTAATTTAAACAAGAAAACACAATTACTACAGAGGTAATAATGTGTAAAACACTCAAAAACAGAAGCAAAAACAAAAGCATAAAAATAAAATTGGGTTGCCTCCCATCAAGCACTATTGTTAAACGCCCCTAGCTAGGCATAACGCAATAGATCTAGGTATTGTCATCTTTGGTATGCAATCCATAAGTAGCTCTCATAATAGATTCATAAGGTAATTTTATTTTCTTTCTAGGAAAGTGCTCCATGCCTTTCCTTAATGGAAATTGGAATCTAATATTTCCTTCCTTCATATCAATAATTGCACCAATCGTTCTAACTTCTAAGGAAAGGTCTACCAAGAATAATAGGACATGTAGGATTGCAATCTATATCAAGAACAATGAAATCTACGGGCACATAATTCCTATTTGCAACAATAAGAACATCATTAATCCTTCCCATAGGTTTCTTTATAGTGGAATCCGCAATATGCAAATTTAAAGAGCAATCATCAAATTCACGGAAACCTAGCACATCACATAAAGTTTTTGGAATCGTGGAAACGCTAGCACCCAAATCACACAAAGCATGGAACTCATAATCTTTAATTTTAATCTTAATAGTAGGTTCCCACTCATCATAAATCTTTCTAGGTATAGAAACTTCCAACTCAAGTTTTTCTTCAAAAGATTTCATCATAGCATCCACGATATGTTTAGTAAAAGCTTTATTTTGATTATAAGCATGCGGAGAATTCAACATGGATTGCAACAAGGAAACACAATCAATCAAAGAACAACTATCATAATTAAAGTCCTTGAAATCCAAAAGAGTGGGTTCATTGCTATTTAAAGTTTTGACCTCTTCAATCCCACTTTTATCAATCTTAGCATTAAGATCTATAAACTCCGAATCATTGGGACGCCTTTTAACTAAAGTTGACTTATCTCCAGTCCCATCTTTATCAAGATTTATATTAGAAAACAAAGATCCAATAGGAGTCACATCAATCACTTTACGATCTTCATCATTATTTAAAGATTCTAGCTTCGCGGCCATTTTATTGACTAAGGTAGCTTGTTTATCAGAAATTTGGCCTACTAAGTTTTCAAGGTGAGCAAACTGAGATTTCAAACCACAAAATTCCTAAGTCATATCATCAAGTTCTTTGTTCATGTATTCCAGCATAAACCTTTGTTCTTTAAGCTCGTTCCTAAAGAAACTATTATGGTCAAATTGGAGCGACATGAAGCCCTTAGCATTATTCTCAATATCTTCCAACTTCCTAAGATAAGGATCAAAACTTTTGGGTTGAGCCATGGAAACGAGCAAACGAAAAACAAACGAAAAGACGAACAGAAGAAGGGCTAATAAAAAGGCAAATCTTTTTGGTTTTTCTGAAAATCGTTTTAGAAGTGGGGGAGAGGAAAACAAGAGGCAAATGGCAAATAATGTAAATGCAAGAGATGAGTTTGTGATGGGTACTTGGTAGGCTTGATGTAGATCTCCCCGGCAACGGCGCCAGAAATCCTTCTTGCTACTTCTTGAGCTTGCGTTGGTTTTCCCTTGAAGAGGAAAGGGTGATGCAGCAAAGTAGATAAGTATTTCCCTCAGTTGTTGAGAACCAAGGTATCAATCCAGTAGGAGATACAAGCAAGTCCCCAATCTTCGCACCTACACAAACAATCAAACTTTTTGCACCCAACGCTAAAAGGGGTTGTCAATCCCTTCATGTTTAATTGCAAGGATGAGATCTGATAGAGATAGATATAAAAGATTGCTAGAACGGAAAGTAAAACAAAAGTAAAAAAGAATGCAGCGAGGTATTTTTGGTATTTTTGGTTTATAGATCTGAAAATATAATATGGAAAATAGACCCGGGGCCATAGGTTTCACTAGAGGCTTCTCTCATGAAGGAAAATAATACGGTGGGTGAACAAATTATTGTCGAGCAATTGATAGAAAAGCGCCTAGTTATGACGATATCCAAGGCAATGATTATGCATATAGGCATCACGTCCGTGTCAAGTAGACCGAAATGATTCTGCATCTACTACTATTACTCCACACATCGACCGACTCCTGCCTGCATCTAGAGTATTAAGTTCATGAAGAACAGAGTAACGCATTAGGTAAGATGACATGATGTAGAGGGATAAACTCAAGCAATATGATGAAAACCCCATCTTTTTATCCTCGATGGCAACAATACAAATATGTGCCTCGCTACCCCTACTTTGTCACTGGGTGAGGACACCGCAAGATTGAACCCAAAACTAAGCACTTCTCCCATTGCAAGAATTACCAATCTAGTTGGCCAAACCAAACCAATAACTCGAAGAGACTTGCAAAGATATGAAATCATGCATATAAGAATTCAGAGAAGATTCAAATAATATTCATAGATAAGCTGATCATAAACCCACAATTCATTGGATCTCGACAAACACACCGCAAAAGAGTATTACATCGGATAGATCTCCATGAAGATCATGAAGAACATGGTATTGAAGAACAAAGAGAGAGAAGAAGCCATCTAGCTACTAGCTATGGACCCAAAGGTCTGTGGTAAACTACTCACGCATCATCGGAGGGGCAATGGAGTTGATGTAGATGCCCTCCGTGATTGAATCCTCCTCCGGCAGATTACCGAAAAAGGCTCCAAGATTGGATCTCATGGGAACAGAGGCTTCCGGCGGCGGAAAAGTATTTTCGTGGCTCTTTTTGGTATCCAGGGAATATTTGGGAATTTATAGGCCGAAGAATAGGGTTAGGAGGGCTGCCGTGGGGCCACAAGCCAGGGGGGCGCGCCCTGGTGGCTTCTGACGCCACGGCAGGTCTCCTGCCTTCATCTCCAAGTCTGCTGGGTTTCTTTTGGTCCAAGAAAAATCATTCCGAAGATTTTATCTGTTTGGACTCCGTTTAATATTCCTTATCTGCAATACTCAAAAACAAGGAAAAACAGAAACTGGCACTAGGCTCTAGTTTAATAGGTTAGTCCCAAAAATAATATAAAATAGCATATTAATGCATATAAAACATCCAAAACAAATAATATAATAGCATGGAACAATAAAAAATTATAGATACGTTGGAGACGTATCACATAACAACTGAATTCTTATGGAGACATCCATCCGAGAAACAAAACCTTTCCTATAGGTCTTCAGCATAGTAACTCGTCATCCTGATAGATAGATGAGAAAGCCTAGTTCCTTAACCCCGTAGAAAAGAAGAGGGTGACTCAGAATATGAATGATGCATGGAAAGAAGTAAAAAGAATCTTACGTTCCCTTCCACAATCAATTCCCTTATATAACTAAAGCGGTTCTAGACTCAACATCAACCAGTTTGGCTTGGTAATCCTACAGGCAGTCAAGCTCTGATACCAACGCTCTCGGGACCCCGATCCTAAGCCATATGAATCCAGCCTGTAGCATGTCACACCACTTTGCGGCCTCACACACGGTAACCCACGGCTGCCACCTTTCCTTGGCCGGGACCGTTTGCGCCTTTTGGCTCACGGATATGATCATGTCGCTAGCATTCACACGTCAAAGAACCCGGGTCGACATGACTAGTTATAGACCCAAGTGGCACAACCATACAGGGACAGGCATACGTAACCCAACAATGCAGGTGTCGGTCATCAGCGTGTGTAGACGAGTCATAGCAAGCTACAGGGACTCCATTACGCCGTGGGACATAAATGTCATCAACTGTGCGTAGATGAGTCATAGCAGGCTACATGGACTCCATTACACTGCGAGACATTTCCCCGAAGGGACAGACACAACAGTAAGAAGGATACACGCCGGTCAATCAATGTGTCCGGAGCAGTAGCAAGCTACCAAGCCTCGGTGGAAGCACAAAGAGGCATTTCCCCGTAAAGCAGGCTACTAAAGGTATACAACTAGGTGTCGAATCCCACACATACCAATGCATTTCAATCATACACGCACTATGCACGATATGCGTAGATACAACATGGCATCACAACGAAACTCTACAGCATAACATCTATTTAGGAGGCTCCGAAGAGCCAACATAGTATAATGTTACAAGCAGGAGGGGTCACATGACCCAACATTCAGAGCATACAAACAACAAGCGGAAGTTACATGTCTGGGTACAGACATCTAATAAAAGCAGCTGGAAGAGCCTGAAAAGCTACAACGACCCTACCAAAGGAGCCAGACCTCTGTCTGGGATTCCCAAGCTAATCCGGTCAACATTGAACTTCACGTCATACGAATCACTAATGAGACTGAAGTCTCATCTGCAAAACATAATTAAGCAAACGTGAGTACAAAGGTACTCAACAAGACTTACATCAGAACTATCTACATATGCATCATTGTCAACAAAGGGGGTTGTGGAGTTTATTGCAGCAAGCCAGCTTTGACTCTTGGCTAACCTGTACTACGACTACAAGTACTTTCTTTGAGGTGGCGTATCACACACGAGTCCACATATTCACCACATCAATACACCACTATGGATCCTCTCTCGTCTTCCTACGAGAAGTCATCCATAGCACTCACACTTATCTGGAGCATTTTAGAGTATCCATTTAAAGTTATCTATGAACAATGCAAGTCTCCAAGTAGTCCATATCCGCGGACGCGGCTATTCGAATAGATAAATTACCCTGCAGGGGTGTACTTCATCACACATGCTCCCGCCACTTACCGCCATGTGCACGTAAAAAGGCACCTCGGCAACCTTCAAGCGGAAGCCAGGCGAGGGAGTCGGCCACGGACGTTAACTTACAACGACTCACGTCCAAGGCAGTCGCCTATCTGAGTTGGCACCCGTAATGGAAGTTCGGCCGAGGTTTCCAACATGGCCTCAAACGTTGTGAGCAGGGCCCCAAGCCGGTCCCGATTGGGCCATTCGTCCACTTTGCAGGCCCGGCCACACCTATCAACGTTTCGAACTACTGCGACTCCTGGACTAAGAACAGGGTAGGTTAATAGGCCGAGAGAGCTTGAGTTACCGGAGCCCAATGTGCGGTAGTAGCTAGTCTTGGAACACAAACACGGAACTCAGTTCCTATGAGCGGCTTCAATGAGACAACCCACCATGCACTCCTACATGGCCTCTCATCGCTACCTTTACCAAAACAGGTTCAACACTTAACCCTCATCATCAGGAGACATCCATTTCACTTCGGTTCATCACCCAGATGAATCAGACCTGACACAACTCTAAGCATAGCAAGCATAACAGGATTATGGCACAACATGGCTCAAGCATCTACCAGGTATGCTAGGTTGCTTGGTTTAGCTATTTACTGTGGCAATGACAGGTCATGCAAAGGAGTGAGTTCATCTACCGCAACACAAGTAGCAGTTGAATCGCATTGTCCTAATGCATTGAAATGAGAGCAAGAGCGAGAGAGTGGGATTGTATCGAATATGCTCAAGGGGGGTTGCTTGCCTGACACTTCTGAAGACAGTAATGAGCCTTCATCGGTGGCATCGATCTGAACGTCGAAATAACGTCTACCGAGAGGGAACAATACTGGCAGACAATGAAATGAACACATTCAATGCATTGCAGAAGACATGATGTATGACATGGCAACTTAAGATACTGAATTGACGTAAGGTTATAAGTAACCAAGTTAATTGAAGTGGAACTCAAACAAGTTTGAATTCCAACTCCAAATGATATTTCATACATTGCCCTAATCATAAAATGTACTAGTTGGTGATGTTAATGTGCTCAAAGATGCATGATCATGGCATAAACAGATTCATTGGATTTTTCTGATCATTTTTCATATATAAATTATTTTCATCTGACTTACAGATTATTTTCTCTGTTTTTTTAGAAGTTTTAAGCATTTTCTGGAATTTCCTGAATATTTTAAAATACCAGAAAAGGTTTATTGCGTCAGCAGTGTGTCATGCTGATGTCAACAGGTCAAATGACCCGGTCCAGTCAAACCTGACTGGCTGGACCCACATGTCAATGACACAGAGTCATCCCTAGAGACTGACTTGTGGGGCCAGTCAACCCTGACGTGGCCAGGTCAAACTGACCTGTGAGGCCAGTCAGTCAGTGACGCAGGGGTTTAAACAGGGTTAATTAAATACGTAACTATTTATTAACAGGCCGGGGCCCACTGGTCAGTGACTCATTTAGCTAATAGGGGTAATTAGTACTAAAATAACCCTAAACTAAAATTAGCTCGAGGCCGGCCCCACATGTCATGGACACCAGGGGGGCTGTTAGTGGTCAAACGGGGGTCAACTATGCCGGCGGTTAGCCGTCGGCGACAACAGCCGCGGCGGAGGCATTCGGAAAACCCGTGCGGGGCATCATTTGGCCCGCGGTTTGCGGCTACGGCGAGCTCGCAGTGCGGCGTGTCTAGCAAGGCAGGTGGGGGAGGATAGGGTGGCCCGAGGTGACGGCAGCAAGGGCAGCGGCGGCGGCCGGAGCTCGGGCTCGACCGGCGCGATAGCTACAGGGCACGAACGTGCGGACGGAGGGGCTTGGCAGCCTCCTGGAGACACCAGGAGCTCTATCACATGCTCGAACCCGACCAGACCGAGCTCTGGGCACGACGGCTATGTTGCCGGTGGCAGTGAGCTCCGGTCGTGGAAGAACTCGAGGCTAGAGGACGAAGTCGACCGAGGACAGTGGGGAAATCGCAACGTAAGCTCACAGGGAGGCCGAGGAGAGGCACATAATGCTCGTTGACGACCCGGAGGCGACGAATTTGACGGCGACATCTGGCGGGTCCGAGGTAGAAGACGGCGCCATGGCGATGATGGAGACCGTCCGTGGTCACGTGCATCTACCGAGAGCTTCAGGGCGACGAGGCAAGGCTCTGGCGCACGGGTGGGGAGGCTAAGGTGGCCGGAGGGCATGATAGCAACGGTGGCGTGCTCCGGTGGCTCTCGGATATGGCCTGGAGAGAGCAAGGGAGAGAGCGAGGGAGGAAGAGAGTGAGAGGGTTGGGCACGGGCGTCCTCAAGCAAGAGGATAGGCTTCAGAGGAGGCCGGGAGGTGGCAAGCAGGAGGTGGCCTCGCCCCCCGTGCGTGCGACACGCCGTCGTCCTCCTGGCAAAGGAGGAAGACGACTGGCGCCTGGGCTCTGGTGGGCTGGGCCGGTTGACGTGCCAGGTAAGCCAGGTAATTTCTCTTTCTCTTTCTAATTTGTTTTCTGTTTTCTATTTTTTTTGCAATTTTTTTTGATTTGGATAAAATACCAAATCACTTTCATAAATCCTGAAATTTTATTTGGGAAGCTATCTGAAGTATTACAGAGCCCCATGCAAGTTTCAGAATTATTGGAGCATTTAAAATTATATATAGCATTTATATCTCCAATTCAAATATTATTTGCATTGATTCAAAAATCCAAGATGGCTAGAAAATTAACCATCACCTCTGGTTGTTGCTCTCAACATTAACCAAAAGTCACGAACATTTCTTATGGCTACTTTGGGTTCTTTGAAAAGTTTAAAATTTGGACTCTAGTTGAATTGATTATCTGCTAGGGTTTGAACAAGCCCCAATTCAATTCATGTGAATTTAAACATGATGCATGGATGCCACTAATGCAACTAATAACATTATTTACAATCAAATTCTAGGGTTGTGACACGATTGTGAGAGAAGGAGGCGGGGGACGAGACACTTACTCATCAATAATGGCCCAGCGCCGTCGAGCTTGGGCTGGCCTAGAGGGTTCCCCGCCGCTGCCTCCGGGGGCCGCCGGTGGGACCGGGGCCCCTGAGCGCTTCCCAGCACTTGCCGCACTTCCGCCGGGCGCCATGGAGGAGCAAAGGAAAGGAGGAGGACAGGGAAGATAACTTGGAAGGAAGAAAGGTGGGAGGACACGTCAAGAAGGCAAGACCCCTCTGGCAGGGTGGGTTTATAGGTGCAATCGCTCCCCATGGGGCTTCGTGGGGAGTGGAGTCCCCGTGCACTCCTCGGGCGACGCGTGCCAGACTCGATCGGCGTGCTGCCCAGCCCCACGTCGCTTCCCCTGCTCCCGTCGGGCCACATCTGCATGGCCCGAGGGGGGGGAGGGCGTGAAGAGACAGCCGCATTCAAGGAAGGCAATGATGGCCGGGAAGGCGCGCAGGCCTCGTGTCAGCTCAGCTCAGGGCGGTTCCCGACGTCTTCGGGGAGTCGAGACGCCCACGTCTCATTGTGCGCCACGCGTCAAGATGGGCCCGCAGGCGTTGGGACCCACGGCGCTTCGGGCCATCCTCCGTGGCTTCACCCAGAAGCTAACCCGAGCGCGCCTCGGGCCCGAGGGCTACTGTCGGCGTCCTGGGAACGGGGGTACCCAGGCTTGCCTGCCTGCGGCCCAAGGCGTGGCCCACCTCGACGACCAAGTACGGCCCAGCGCGGCCTCACTCAACACAAGGCCCTCGCGAGGCCCCGAGCTCACGGGGGA
Organism: Elymus sibiricus; assembly: GCA_039707655.1. NCBI lineage: Eukaryota > Viridiplantae > Streptophyta > Magnoliopsida > Poales > Poaceae > Elymus > Elymus sibiricus. Next base: position 396,128,755 of record CM077669.1, on the reverse strand, counting down.
AGCAGCGCCAAGACCCGCGGGGAGGTAGGCCTCCCCAGGCCCCCTCCCGAGTGGCGGAGATCCCTATGCAACACCAAGCCTCAGGAGGTCAAGGGTGACGCCAGCCAGGCCAGGCAGGCGCCAGTGCGCCAGAGGGGACAGTTTCCCCTTTGGTTCAAAGAAGGCAGGGGCACACGCGAGTCCCCAAAGCGCCCCCAAAGGTTTCCACTTCGGTGCAACAAGACCAAGACCCCAGGCCCCGCAGGACGGATGTCATCACTGAGCCCACCGCTGCATCACCGTCAACTACTTTGCAGGCGAAGACCACCTTTCGTCAGGATAGGGTGTACCCCCTGTCCCCCTTTGAATTTGGCCATTGTGGGATCCCTTCCCGCCGTTGCGATAAGGGAAGAGGACCCGAGCCGCAATAAATAGAGGCTAGGCTGCCCTATAGAAGGGGGGGGGGACGACGGAACCACCCCACAAACACACCGCGAGGCAACTCACCACTGTACGAGTTCATCCACAAACCTCCTCGTGAGGCAATCCACCAAAGGCAGGATTAGGGTTTTACGCTTCGCAGCGGCCCAAACCTGGGTAAACTCTCGTGTGCTATCTTCTTCCTCGCCATCGAGCGGGGTCATCGTGTTGTGGGCTTGGTGGGGGCGAAGCTGTTGGGGATCTCCGCACACGCCCCTGGGTCCGTACTCCCTAGGGTTTTGCGGAGCCCGAAATCCGACAGAGGCGGATAATGAGCTAGCACGTCAAGACTCCCTGGATGCCTTGGAAGAAGAAAGTGATTTAGTAGCTTCCAGATCTGCTATTTATCAGCAAGACCTACGCCGCTATCACAATCGTAGAGTCCGAAGCCGTACTTTTCAAGAGGGCGACTTAGTGCTACGTCTGATTCAAGATCAGACAGGAATGCATAAACTTTCTCCACCTTGGGAAGGTCCTTTCGTCATCAGCAGAAACCTTAACAACGGGTCATACTATCTGGTGGACTTACGGGAAGGATCATACACTTCTGAGGAGGAAACAACCTGGCCCTGGAACATCGCTCACGTACGGCCTTATTATACTTAGAAAAGCCACCGGCTCCTTTTTTGTAATTTCCTCTCCCCTGCAAAATTTTGTATATACTTCTTTATGTTCAAATATAATAAATCCGGCACCTTCGAAACTCGGGGTCTCTGTCGTTTCAGCCTATAAATTGAGCATGCGTCTTTATTGTTTGCAACATAGGTCACTTGGGGGCTTCCAACTCATTGAGTTTAGCTTTCTCACCCTTTTGACCCGGCAAAAACGCCACAATATATGGTTAAACCTGCCTATATGCTCGATGCGACTCCAATCAGGTGACCCCATGTACTCTTGCAAGTCAATCCTTTTTAGGACCCTGAACTTCTCAAGGTTAAAACATTGGCTTGAGTCATGTGAGAGCCAGCATACAGAAAGCTAGGATAAACCATGGGTTATCATACCCGCTTCATTGAAGCAAGACTTGAGTCTTGAAAGCCAGTCTTTTTTTTGCCAAGTCTCATTGAGCCGGCTTACTAATAAAATTTATATGACTTTTTATCACAATGTAAAGTTTCAGGCACGATATTGTCCCTGCTCCGGCTCATACCTGAGTAACCGGGTTAACAACTACGGTCATATTATGGCCGGGTTCAAGTCCTATATCTTCAATATTATTGAAGAAAAATTCAATAGACTTGAGTCTTGAAAACCAAGTTCTTTTGCCGGCTTATTTCTTGACCTATTTTTTCTGTCTCAATCACTAAACTCATTGAGCATAACAACAGATACATACAAGGGAAAGTGAAAAGAGTGGCACAATCATATCAAAGCAATGAGCTCAAAAGATTGAAGTGCTGCACCAACAAAGGTGCACACATGCACGATGGCATGACCAAAGGATTCAAGGAAGTTTTCAGACTAACACTATTACAGGCCCACAATGGAGCTCCAAAATACTCAAGTTTTTCTAATTACTTGGAGGCTAACTCAGTATGGCGACTCATTCATCTTCAGGGATGTCTTCATGCTTTTTCCGAATCAGCTGCCTCCGGATTTGCATCCGCTGGTTCATCATCCTCGTCAACCTGCTGGCCCTTCTGTTGCCATCGAATTGAATTCAATGATTCAAAATTTGATGTTCCTTCAATAAGAGATGATGCATCAACATCAGGGGCAAAAGATCTCTTACGTCAGGGGGGGACCAACTATGTCGGATCATCCTTGGGTGGGTTAATACGCTCATTATCATTAGTATATGCAGCATGATATTTCACGAGGTCAATTTCTTCAACTATCAGAGTTGCCAAAGGACGCGTCTCTGTGATGCACTTCGCATAGTCTGAATGAGTGAATGAGGAGCCATCAAGTTTGAACTCGGGGAAGCCGACCTTCAACAGCTCCACATCCAATTCGGGCAAATATGCCTTTGCTCGAGCCAGCGCCATGTTTGCCCCTCCTCGAGCTTCTGATCTCCGAGTCTCGGTCACCCATTGGGGCATGGTAGAAAGCTGTTTCAACATGTCCTTGATGCTTCTTGGCAGACGCTTTGGATTCTTCACCGCCATGATAGAGTACACAGATCCAGTGAATAGTTGCTCAACATATGTGAAAATGGCTTTGAGTTTCACAATAGGAAGCTCTACAAGATTATGATCTTTCTGCCCTGCAAATAAAGAGAGAGATAGTGAGCCGCCGTTCAATCACTAGCCGGTATACTACAAAACAGAAGCATAATACATACCAAAGATTGCCGTCAACATTTCATTGATTTGTTTTACAAGAGTGGCATATTTTTCCTTCAAAGGATCAAGTTTCTTTTCTGCTTTTTCTGCACGTCTTACAAGAGTGGCCTTTTCTGCTTCAAACAGCTTTACGGCTTGCTCCAGACGTTCATTTGCCTGACGTGCAAAATCCTCAAAATGAGCCGCCATGAGCTCAGCATCAGTTTTTAATTTTCTTTCTTCTTTGAGCTGTTTCTGCAGTTTCACAGCAACTGACTCATCATCCTCAACATATCCCTGGCAGATGTACAAACAGTATCAGCAAGTATTCCTACAACAGCTTTAAACTGCCTTATGACGAATTACTTTTCATGTCAAGTCCCAAGCAGACTGCAAGCAATATCCTTGGCACTTGGGGGCTAATGCATATCAGTTTTTTCAAAACTACGATATGAAGAAGACCCGACTCATCTCAAGAAGATGAGCCGGCCCTTGGGGGCTATAGGTCGAATTATTCAATAATATTAACAAGACCCGATTCATTTCAAGGAAATGAGCCGGCCCTTGGGGGCTACAGCTCGGATCTTCAACACTATTAACAAGACCCGATTCATTTCAAGGAAATGAGCCGGCTCTTGGGGGCTACAGCTACAGATCAACTATTATTTAACGAACTAGCTTATTTCAATATACTGGTCCTGAGAGGCTAATGACAGTATAGATAATGGTAAAACAAGAAGTTTACCTCATACTTCGCCTTCATAGCATTTATCATGCTCATCTCAATCTCCCGGCTCTCAGACAGCTGGGTCAAGTATTGCAAGTGTAAATCTTCAATACCAAGTGCAGATAACTCTGGAATCTCCACTTTGGCTTTTCCCTTGTCCAAGTTAACCGGTTCACCCTTAGCCATAATCTTAGCCAAGGAAGTGGAAACAGTGGGAACTTGAAAGCCCTCCTTCACAATGATAACAACTGGAAGGTTTGCTTCTGCTAGCGCCTTGGGGTCATCCAAATGAGTCGCTGGGCTGGAAGGATGAACCGGGCTTGGCGGTCGGGCAGATGGCTCATCTGATGCGTCCTGGGTTTCAGGTGGTGTATCCATGAAAACCGGCTCATCTGGTCTAGGCGTCTCAACATCGATTGCCGCCTCAGGGCTCACGTCTGTATCTTTCTCCCCAACGGGTCACTTCCTATTGTTGTTTTTACTGGCAGGGGGTTTGACATGTTTTGGTGAACAGTGCCAGAAGATGACCCGCCAGCCCTCTTTGATGAGGTAGCCTTGGCCCTACAAATTGCAGATATCAAACATTATGCTAAGAAATATAGCTCAAGGTTTAAAATAGCATAAGTCAACAAGTGCAAGTTCAGGGGCTTACCCACGGTTGATGTTGAAAGAGGGAAGTTGTGTTGCAGTCGAGTCGCCCGAAGATGAAGGAGAGGCCTGATAAAGCGAATTCGATGGACTAAGAAGTTGCTTAAACAAACCGGCTCTAGGATGAGAATTGGTTGGACTATGAGGCACCTCGAAGCGTGGTTTGCGAGCCGGTGGTGCATCAGTCAAATCATGGTCTAAGTCGCCCGAACCACTCCGGGTCTTTTGTTTTGATGAGCCAGTGAATTGTGTTTTCTTCAAAAGAAAATCGGGAGCCAAGTGAGCATCTGGGTGTGTCAATTTAACCTTCCGAACGACTCGTCTTGGTTTTCTAGGAACAAACGTTTCTAAGCTGGAGGATGTAGGAGTTACCTCAATTTCGCCGGCTTGGCTAGATTCCGCGTCATCCTGATAAGAAGGCGCTTCAGCAAGCTCAATAAACAGACGGCCAAGAGAATCAAGTTCTACCTCGGATTCCTCTGCAGAAGATGACATGGGGGTCGGGTTATCTTTTCTACCCGATGAAGGTACAGGAGCTCGAGGTGTAACTTTCCAGAAGATAGAGTTCTCCTGCAAAAAGCTTGTAGTAAGGAACGGCAGGTCACAATAAATTAATGAAGATAGAAAAAATAATCAGTACCGGAGGTGGCGGGTTGCACAGATAAAATGGACCCAAGTCGGTAACACTGCATTGCTCCTTCGTATCGGAAAAGAATCTCTTTATTTCCTTGTTAAGAGCGTCATCAGTCAGGTTCTCGCGTGAGAAACGCTGAGGGTCAAATGAGGCGCCTGAGTACTCGCACATCAAGCCGCCTCTTACACTGATAGGCTGGATCCGCCACTTTAGCCAGCAATGGATCAGGTCAATAGCAGTTAAGCCATGTGCAGTCAGAGCTCACAATTTTGTATGAAGAGGCACCAATGGAGCCCTCTCTTCATCTGTTGGCCAACCCGGAAGCTCCGCTTTGCTGCTAAGTCTTTCCAATCTAAAACCCGGCAGGGGGTGTTCTCCCTCAGGTGCAGTATTCTTACTGTAAAACCAGGTCATGTTCCATCCTTTCGGGTGACTTGCTACTTTGGATTTGGGAAAGGCACTGTTTTTCCTCTTCTGAATGGAAACCCCGCCAAGTTCACAGGCAGCGCCATTCTTCACTTCAGTTTGGCGGTTGAAATAAAAGAATTCCCTAAAAAGGGGCACGAACGGCTCAACCTGGAGATATACCTCACATAGCACCTGGAGTTGACAAATGTTGGTCATAGAATTTGGACCAATGTCTTGAGGCCTGAGTTTGAAAAAGTGCAGAAGGTCCCTGAAGAATTTTGAGCCGGGGGGACGTAAACCTCTACGCAGATGATCAGTAAAAACAACAACTTCTCCTTGCCGCGGTTGTGGGTACGGCTCTTCTTTGGGAGCCCGCCATTCTATGATCTTTCGAGCCGGCAAGAAATCTTGATCCACGAGGTTGTCCAAGGTGAGTTTGGATTCTTTGGTCTTGGCCCAGTTACATACTTTGGAATTCTTTCGAGCCATGGCGGGTTATAGAGTAACTATAAGAGCAACGAGAAAGATGAGCCGGTGCAAGTTGCAAGTCGCCTAAACTAATTGGCTATTTTAAGCCGGGAAAATCAAAGGAGGTCAAAAACATATCTCTACAACACTTAGCAAGTATATTGATTCACAAACAGGTTTCTACGAAAGCTTCTTTTCAGATGGATCCAATCAAATAAGGAAAAAATAATGAAATATGTGTTCTAACTAACGGAGAGACAGAAACTACGACATTCAAATGGTTAGTCCTGGTGGTTCATTCTAGATCTACTTATGAGGAAAATAAGGCGGAGATTACGAAACCCTGAGAAATAATGAGTGCAGGGATCTACGGGCTATGTCTCGGACGAACACGACGAACATGGCATATATGCCGGAAGTAACGAACCCTAAAATGGAGGGGATTCATACCAAATTGCGTCGGTACGAAGGTGGAGATGATCCCGCTTGCCCTGACGACTGTGAGAAGTCTTGATGGCATCGACGACGAAGCTAGGGGCCCTGGCGACGCCTCAGGAGCTCCGGTGGTGTTCAGCCGAAGAAGAAGCGAGAGGAATAAGATGACGGAAAGGTTACTGTGGGAGCTCAGTGGACTTATTTATAAGGAGGGAAAACGGAACGGCGCCGGGAAAAATGAAACGGTTGCAACGAATTTGTGGCTAGGGAGACGCCTCGATTTTCGCATCAGCCTGGATTTGGCGCAGTTTTCAAAAGATATGTTATGATGACTTTGGAGAACAACGGTCAGCAGGATGATGTCATCAACGGACTGGCACTGGAGAAATGACAAGTCTGGAAGGACTGCAAGCCGGTGCCTCAAGGGTCATGAAGAACAGACGCAAGCAGATGGCAAACCGCCAAGGGAGGATAAGAATAATTGACATGAATGAATTCAAATCAATCTGGGGCCTAATGTCGGGGATATAACCCCACGGTATGACCCGCCCTACTGGGCCGGGTCAGTATAATGGCGGCTTTGGAGATATGTCCAAGATGGGCCGTGTTGTAAAGATAAAACAAATAAGGCGGCTACTAAGTAAACCGCCGGGCGGCCCAAGCGCGTGGAGACGGCGACTCAAGGCCCACATGATAGAAGATGCCGGAAGATTCCTTACTTAAGGGGCAAGGCGTGTTAGAGACATGATAAGTTACGAGTCATGGTATGACTGAGACTCTGTTGTAAACCCTAGGGTCTTGACCTGTATATAAAGGCAAGCCCCTAGGGCCAAAAGACTTAAGTCATAATCCCTCGAGAGCTAGGTTAGCGACTCTGCACCCTTGTAATTGAGATCTATCCATCAATATACACAAAGCAGGACGTAGGCTATTACCTCCATCGGAGGGGCCGAGCCTGGGTAAACTCGCCTCCCGTTCCCGTTTAACCCCTTTGAGTCGCCACCTAGCAGCGATGGCCTCACACCTAAGTCCTTTCACGAGGACATCTGCCGTGACAAAACCACGACACTGGGTCTCTTTTGTCCAGAAAAATATCATCAAAAAGTTTCATAGCGTTTGAACTTCGTTTTGTATAGATTTCCCGTAAAACCAAAAACAAGCAGAAAGTAGCAGCTAACACTTGGCACTGGGTTAATCGGTTTGTTCCCAAAAATGATATAAAATAGCATATAAATGCATATAAAGTATCATAGATTGATAATATAATAGCATGGAACAATAAAAAATTATAGATACATTGGAGACATATCACCATCCCCAAGCTTAATTCCTGCTCGTCCTCGAGTAGGTGAATGATAAAAACATAATTATTGATGTGACATGCTACCCAACATGTAATCTCTTTTTAGTATGATCATTGAGAAATGATGAAATAATTGATATGAACGTAATAATATCCATAAACATAAATAACATAATCATCACTTTTCAAAATATACGATCCTTAAAGAATGTTATTCCCTACTCCTTTTATCATATCAAGCATGGCATGACTCCGTCTTCACCGCATAAGTATAAATCATTAGCACCCCAGTGTCAAACCAGGCAATTGGATCATACTTCGAACACACTTCAGCATTTTCAACTTCACGCAATACATGAGCGTGAACCATGGATATAGCATATGGGTGGAATAGAGTATGGTGGTAGATATGGAAGGAATCAAAGTGGAAAAGAAAGTCTCGCATCAACTAGGAGTATCCACGGGCTATGGATATGCCCATTGATAGATATCAATGTGAGGAGTAGGGATTGCCATGCAACGGGTGCACTAGAGCTATAAGTGTATGAAAGCTCAACGGATGCTAAGTGGGTGTGCATCCAACTTGCTTTCTCATGAAGACCTCGGGCATTTGAGGAAGCCCATCATCGAAATATACAAGCCAAGTTCTATAAGGAAAAAATCCCACTAGCATATGAAAATGACAACTCAGGAGACTCTCTATGAAGAACATGGTGCCACTTTGAGGCACACGTGTGGTAAAGGATAGTAACATTGCCCCTTCTCTCTTTTTATCTCATTTATTTTCTCTTTTTCTTTTCTTTTTTTCTTTTTTTCTTTTTTTCTTTCTCTTTTTTTGTGGTGGGCTCATTTGGCCTCCCCCATTATTTATTTTTTGTTCGGAGTCTCATCCCGACTTGTGGGGGAATCATTGTCTCCATCATCCTTTCCTCACTGGGACAATGCTCTAATAATGATGATCATCACACTTTTATTTACTTACAACTCGATATTACAACTCGACATAAAACAATTATGACTCTATATGAATGCCTCTGGCAGTGTACGAGGATGTGCAATGATCTAGCGTAACATGTAAACATGATGAACAATGGATTTGCCACAAATACTAAGTCAACTATATGATCATGCAAAGCAATATGATGATGAACACACAAGTCATGTGACGGAACGGTGGAAGTTGCATGCCAATATATCTTGACATGGCTATGGAAATACCATGATAGATAGGTATGGCGGCTGTTTTGAGGAAGATATAAGGTGGCTTAAGTGTGATAGAGCATATCATGTCACGGGGTTTGGATGCACTGGCGAAGGTTGTACCGACTCTCGAGGTGAGAATGGGCAATGCACGGTTGATGTCTACTACGCAACTTTATTCTTGTAGACTTTGTTGGGCCTCCAAGCGCAGAGTTTTGTAGGACAGTAGCAATTTTCCCTCAAGTGGATGACCTAAGGTTTATCAATCCATGGGAGGTGTAGGATGAAGATGGTCTCTCTCAAACAACCCTGCAATCAAATACAAGAAATCTCTTGTGTCCCCAACACACCCAATACAATGGCAAATTGTATAGGTGCACTAGTTCGGCGAAGAGATGGTGATACAAGTGCAATATGGATGGTGGATATAGGTTTTTGTAATCCGAAAATATAAAAACAGCAAGGTAGCAAGTAACAAAAGTGAGCACAATCGGTATTGCAATGCTTGAAAACAAGGCCCAGGGTCCGTACTTTCGCTAGTGCAATCTCTCAACAATGCTAATATAATTGGATCACATAACCATCCCTCAACGTGCAACGAAGAATCACTCCAAAATTCTTATCTAGCGGAGAACATAAGAAGAAATTGTTTGTAGGGTACGAAACCACCTTAAAGTTATTCTTTCCGATCGATCTATCCAAGAGTTCATACTAAAATAACACCAAGTTATCCTTTCTGATCAATCTATCTAGAGTACGTACTAAAATAACACCATATGATACGCATCAACCAACTCTAATGTCACCTAGATACTCCAATGTCCCCACAAGTATCCATGAGTTAATTATACGATACGCATCAAACAATTTCAGACTCATAATACTCAATCCAACACAATGAACCTCAAAGAGTGCCCCAAGATTTCTATCGGAGAACGTAGGACAAGAACGTGCATCAACCCCTATGCATAGATTACCCCAATGTCTCCTCGGGAATTCGCAAGTTGAGTACCAAAACATATATCAAGTGAGTCAATAGAACACCCCATTGTCACCATGGGTATCCGCATGCAAGACATATATCAAGTGTTCTCAAATCCATAAAAGTATTCAATCCGGTAACGAAATCTCAAAGGGAAAACTCAATTCATCACAACTAGATAGAGAGGGAAACACATCATGTGATCCGACTATATTAACAAAGCCCGTGATACATCAAGATCGTGACATCTCAAGAACACGAGAGAGAGGGATTGAACACATAGCTACTGGTACATACCCTCAGCCCCGAGGGTGGACTACTCCCTCCTCGTCATGGCCTCCGCCGAGATGATGAAGATGGCCACCGGAGATGGATTCCCCTCTCCGACAGGGTACTGGAACGCCTCCAGATTGGTTTTTCGTCGATACAGAGAGTTGCGGTGGCGGAGCGGAGAGTCTAGGGTTATTTCTAATGGTTTCTCTATTTATAGGATTTTTGGGCGTTAGTTTCATGCCAAGATGGGCCACGAGGAGGGCACGATACACGAGGGCGCGCCCTGGTGGGTTGTGCCCACCTCGTGGCTCTTCTCCGGTGGTTCTTCGCTCCAATATTGCTTATTTGGTCCAGAAAAAATCACCAAAAAGTTTCGGGCAATTCCGAGAACTTTCATTTTCTGCACAAAAACAACACCACGGCAATTCTACTGAAAACAGCGCCAGTCCGGGTTAGTTCTAAATAAATCATATAAAGTGCATCAAAACCATATAAAAGTATTGTAAACATAGGTGAATATGGCATGAATACTTCATAAATTATCGATACGTTGGAGATGTATCAGCATCCCCAAGCTTAATTCCTACTCGTCCCCGAGTAGGTAAATGATAAAAGAAATAATTTATGAAGTGTGAATGCTAGCATAGTTCATAAGTTTGTTCAATAATAATTTCAAGCACTTTTCCTAGCATAATAACAGCAATTTTTTCTCATAAAACTCATCATGATAAACTAGTAACCAATTCACATGTTATGGTTCAAACAATGAATTCTCTTGAAACTTAACAACCTATGTTCTTAGTCACCAAACAATTGCAATTCAACTTATTCTCAACAAAGTCTAAGTAAGAGCTCCACATACTAAATCATCATATAGTCTTCTATGATTGCTAGTACTCAAAGCATATTTTTAGAACAAATGGCATCCATCGAACACATAGAAAGATAGGGGCTTAATGTTTCGCCTCCCAACTAATTTATCATAGAGATAATTGTCAACAATAATAAGTCATGATCAAATATATTTGACTGGCCATATGTGCCTAGATCTTTCCCCACCACATGATGCTTGCCAACTAATAGAAGTAGGTTGGAATAAGAAGTTGACTCAACATGAAAAGTAAATAACATGAAAGTAAATGGATTGTCCCTTCGCAGAGGGAAGCAGGGATTTGCATATGTGCCAGAGCTCATTGTTTAAAACAGAGATGAATATAGTTTTGGGAGGTGCACCCTTCCTGTCAATGTTACGACTAAGAGTTATCAATATCTTCCATGTTAAACACATTAGCGGCGGTTCCCAAGCGGTAAAAGTAAAGGTTTACTCCCCCTCCACCAACAAACACACTCCACGGCTAGCCGAATCCACGGGTACCGTCCATACCAACAACATTCCTGGGGGAGTTTTGTTTAATTATTTGCATTTTTTTATTTCGGGACTGGGAATCCCTATTACCGCCCCTCTCGTGCAAGGACGAGTGAATAAACACTCATCATGAGAATAACCCGCTTAACATGGAAGATACTGACCGCCCCCCGTCGCTCCATGAGCGGTCCAGACACACAAAACAGATGTTTATTTGAATGTTTAGAGGTGGCACATGCAAATTTACTTGGAATGGCAGTGAAATACCATATATAGGTAGGTATGGTGGACTCTTATGGAAGAAACTTGGCTCAAGGATTTGGATGCACAAGTAGTATCTCTACTTAGTACGACGTGTTGGCTAGCAAAAGGTCATAATTAAACACCACATGTTGGAGGATCCATAACAATATAACTTCTATGCAAATATACACAACTATAACTCATTACGTTGTCTTCCTTGTCCAACTTCAACTAATTTTCTCAAGTTTGAAAATAATTAATGGGTATTCACAATCATAGAAGATGTCCAAGATAATATATTTGTATGTGAAAGTTCTCTTTCTTATACTAATCATTCACGAATTGCTTGTATGACCAATATTGTAATTGTCAAACTTCAATAGATTCTACTTTCTAAACCAGATGTGAAGCTACTACTAAGCATAAAGCACATTGATAATTTCATATTTATGATATTTCATTGATTCACAATTTACTCATAGGATATAAGTGAAGCACAAGAGTAAACATGAAACTACTTTCAAATGATATAAGTGAATATCAATGAGTAGTCAAACAATTAAGTAGCTATGTGAGGACTCTTTCTCAATAAAGATTTTCAGATCTGAGTATTTTATTCAAACAACAAACTAAATAAAAATAGCACTCCAAGGATAGCACATGTCATGTGAACGAATAAAAATTTAGGCTCAACATAGGCTAACCGATAGTTGACGAAGAGAGGTGGGATGCGTAGCATCCCCAAGCTTAGATGCTTGAGACTTCTTGAAATATTTACTTGGGGTGCCTTGGGCATCCCCAATCTTGAGCTTTTGTATCACGTTTAATCCTCTCATGTCCCGGTTTCACCTAAGTCTCAAAAACTTCATCCACAGAAAACTTGAAAAGAACTCGTGAGATAGGTTAGTGTTGGAAATATGCCCTAGAGGCAATAATAAATTGGTTATTATTATATTTCCTAGTTCATGATAATTGTTTATTATCCATGCTAGAATTGTATTGATTGGAAACTAAATACATGTGTGGGTATATAGACAACAATGTGTCCCTAGTATGCCTCTAGTAGACTAGCTCGTTGATCAAAGATGGTCAAGGTTTCCTAACCATAGACATGAGTTGTCATTTGATAATGGGATCACATCATTAGGAGAATGATGTGATGGACAAGACCCAACCGTAAGCATAGCAGTTGATTGTCTCAGTTTATTGCTACTGCTTTATCCATGTCAAGTATCTGTTCCTACGACCATGAGATCATGCAACTCCCGGACACCGGAGGAATGCCTTGTGTGTATCAAACATCACAACGTAACTGGGTGACTATAAAGGTGCTCTACAGGTATCTCCAAGGGTGTCTGTTGGGTTGGCATGGATCGAGACTGGGATTTGTCACTCCGTATGACGGAGAGCTATCTCTGGGCCCACTCGGTAATACAACATCACAAGAAGCTTGCAAGCAATGTGACTAAGGAGTTAGTCACGGGATCTTGTATTACGGAATGAGTAAAGAGACTTGCCGGTAACGAGATTGAACTAGGTATGGAGATATCGACGATCGAATCTCGGGCAAGTAACATACCGATGGACAAAGGGAACTGCATACGGGATTGTCTGAATCCTTGAAATCGTGGTTCGACCGATAAAGATCTTTGTAGAATATGTAGGAACCAATATGGGCATCCAGGTCCTGCTATTGGTTATTGACCGTGGAGGTGTCTCGGTCATGTCTACATGATTCTCTAACCCGTAGGGTCGCACGCTTAACGTTCGGTAGCGCTAGGGTAGTATTGAGATATTAATAGTGGAAAGTCTGAAGGTTGTTCAGAGTCCCGGATGGGATCCGGGACATCACGAGGAGCTCCGGAATAGTCCGGAGGTAAAGATTCATATATGGAAAGTTGTTATCGGGGTTCCGGAAAAAGTTTGAGTTTTTTCGGTATTGTACCGGGAAGGTTCTAGAAGGTTTCGGAGTGGGGCCCACCTGCATGGGGGACCCACATGAATGTGGGTAGTGGGGAAAGTCCCCACAACCCTGGTCTAGGAGCACCAAGATCCTCCCTTAAAAGGAATAGATTCATATCCCAAGGGGATAAGATTAGGATCCCTAAAAAGGGGGGATAGCAATCGGTGGGGAAGGAAAGGTGGGATTTCCTTTCTCCCCCTTTGGCCAACGACCCTAGGGCCTTGGAGGACAAGCCACCAGCCCCCTCCACGCCTATATAAAGGTGGGGAGGCGTTGGGGGCAGCCACCCTTCGACCCTTGCCCGTTACCTCTCCCAACTCCTCCCACGTTTCACCGGTACACGCTTGGCGAAGCCCTGCCGGAATTCCACTGCCACCACCACCACCATACCGTCGTGTTGGTCCCGATCTCATCTACCCCCTCTCTCTCGCTTGCTGGATCAAGAAGGAGAGGATGCCGCCGAGCCGCACGTGTGCTAAACTCGGAGGTGCCGTCCGTTCGGCACTTGATCGGGAGTTCGTGGACGGATCGTGATTGGATCGCGAAGACGTTCGACTACGTCAACCGCGTTTCTTAATGCTTCCCGCTTAGCGATCTACAAGGGTATGTAGATCCACTCTCCCTCTCGTAGATGCTCATCACCATGGATAGATCTCGCGTGTGCATAGGAAATTTTTTGTTTCCCATGCAACGTTCCCCAACAGTGGTATCAGAGCCAGGTTTATGTGTAGATGAGATCTCGAGTAGAACACAAAGGAGTTTGTGGGCATTGATATTCAGATTGCTTACTCCCTTGGTCTTTTCTTGTTTCGGCGGTATTGTGGGATGAAGCGGCCCGGACCAACATTACTCGTACACTTACGAGAGACCGGTTCCATCAACTGACATGTAACTTCGTTGCATAAAGATGGCTGGCGGGTGTCTGTTTCTCCCACTTTAGTCGGATCGGATTTGACAAAGGCGGTCCTTGAGAAGGTTGAAAAGCAATTTTTGTATCACCGTTGTGGTTTTTGCGTAGGTAAGAATTGTTCTTGCTAGATACCCGTAGCAGCCACGTAAAACTTGCAACAACAATTAGAGGACGTCTAACTTGTTTTTGCAGGGTATGTTGTGATGTGATATGGCCAATTACATGATGTGATATATGTGATGTATGAGATGATCATGTATTTTATAGAATATCACGACTTGCATGTCGATGAGTACGGCAACCGGCAGGAGCCATAGGGTTGTCTTTAATTATTTTCGCCGTTTTGCTTTACTTTATCGCTATGAGTTAGCAATAGTCGTGGAAGCAACAGTCGGCGCGACAACCTCATGGCGACACATTGATGGAGATCAAGATGATGGAGATCATGGTGTTATGCCGGTGACGATGGAGATCATGTCGGTGCTTTGGAGATAGAGATCAGAAGCACAAGTTCATGGCCATATCATGTCACTTATGATTTGCATGTGATGTTAATCCTTTTATGCATCTTATTTTGCTTAGGATGACGGTAGCATTATAAGGTGATCCCTCACTAAAATTTCAAGATAAAATTGTGTTCTCCCCGAGTGTGCACCGTTGCGAAAGTTCGTCGTTTCGAGACACCACGTGATGATCGGGTGTGATAGACTCTACGTTCACATACAACGGGTGCAAGCCAGTGTTGCACGTGCGGAACACTCGGGTTAAACTTGACGAGCCTAGCATGTACAGACATGGCCTCGGAACACTAGAGACCGAAAGGTCGAACATGAGTCATATAGTAGATATGATCAACATGGAGATGTTCACCATTGAAACCACCTCATCTCACGTGATGATCGGACTTGGGTTGGTGAATTTGGATCATGTGACACTCGAATGACCAGAGGGATGTCAATTTGAGTGGGAGTTCTTAAGTAATATGATTAATTGAACTCATTATCATGAACATAGTCAAAATGTCTTTGCAAATTATGTTGTAGATTACTAGCTCGCGCTGTAGCTCCCTTGAATTTTTATATGTTCCTAGAGAAATAGAGTTGAAAGATGATGGTAGCAATAATGCGGACTGGGTCCGTTATCTGAGGATTGTCCTCATTGCTGCACAGAAGGCTTATGTCCTTAATGCGCCGCTCGGTGTGCCACCCCCTCAAGCGTCGTCTGTAGATGTTGTGAACATCTGACAAGCACGTTCTGATGACTACTTGATAGTTCAGCGCGTCATGCATTAAGGCTTAGAATTGAGGCTCCAAAATGTTTTGAACGTCACGGAACATATGACATGTTCTAAGAGCTGAAATCAGGATCTCAGGCTCGTGCCTGTGTTGAGAGGTATGAGACCTCCAACAAGATTCTTTGCCTGCAAGATGAAGGAGAATAGCTCAACCGGTGAGCATGTGCTCAGATTGTTTGGGTGTTACAATCGCTTGAATCGAGTGGGAGTTAATCTTCCAGATAAGATAATGATTGATATAGTTCTCCAAGTCACTGTCACTAAGCTACTAGAGCTTCGTGATGAACTATAAAATGCCACGGATGGAGATGATCCCTGAGCTATTCGCGATGTTTGACACTGCGAAGGTAGAAATCAAGAAGGAGCATCAAGTGTTGATGGTTAGTAAAACCACTAGTTTCGAGAAGGGCAAGGGAAAGGAGGGAAACTTCATGGATGGCAAGCCAGTTGCTGCTCCAGTGAAGAAACCCAAGGTTTAACCCAAACCCGAGACTAAGTGCTTCTATTATGAGGAGAACGGTCGCTGAAGCGGAACAACCCTAGATACTTGGTAGATAAGAAGGATGGCAACGTCGAAAGAAGTATATTTGATATACGTGTTATTGATGAGTACCTTACTAATACTCCTAGTAGCACCTGGGTATTGGATACCGGTTCGGTTGCTAAATGTTAGTAACTCGAAATAAAAGCTATGGAATAAACGGAGGCTAGCTAAGGGTGAGGTGACGATGAGTGTTGGAAGTGTTTCCAAGGTTGATGTGATCACCATCGCACGCTCTCTCTACCTTCAGGATTAGTGATGAACCTAAATAAATGTTATTTGGTGTTTGCGTTGAGCATGAACGTGATCAGATCATGTTTATTGCAATACGGTTATTCATTTAAGTTAGAGAATAATGGTTATTCTGTTTACATGAATAATACCTTCAATGGTCATGCACCCAATGAGAATGGTTTATTGAATCTTGATCGTAGTGATACACATGTTCATAATATTAATGCCAAAAGATACAAAGTTAATAATGATAGTACCACGTACTTGTGGCACTGCCGCTAAATGTCATATTGGTGTAAAACGCATGAAGAAACTCCATGCTGATGGATCTTTGGACTCATTTGATTTCGAATCGGTTGAGGCATGCGGACCATGCCTCATGGGCAAGATGACTAAGACCCTGTTTTCCGGTATGATGGAGTGGGCAAGTAACTTATTGGAAATAATACATGTTGATGTATTCGGTCCAATGAGTGTTGTAGCATGCGGTGGATATCATTATTTTCCTACCTTCACAGATGATTTGAGTAGATATGGGGATATTTACTTAATGAAACACAAGTCTGAAACATTTGAAAAGTTCAAACAAAATCAGAGTGAAGTTTGAGATCATCGTGACAAGAAGATAAAATGTCTACAATATGATCGTGGAAGTGAATATCTGAGTTACGAGTTTGGTATACAACTTAAGACAATGTGGAAGTTGTTTCACAACTCACGCCACCTGGAACACCATAGTGTGATGGTGTGTCCGAACGTCGTAGTCGTGCTCTATTGGATATGGTGCGAACTATGATGTTTCTTATCGATTTGGCACTATCGTTTTGGGGTTATGCATTAGAGACAACTACATTCACTTTAAAGGGGGCACCATCTAAGTTCGTTGAGATGACACCGTATGAATTTTGGTTTGGCGGAAACCTAAGCTGTCATTTCTTAATGTTTGGGGCTGCGACGCTTATGTGGAAAAGGTTTCAACCTGATGAGCTCGAACCCAAAGCGGAAAGGTGCATCTTCATAGAATACCCTAAGGAAACAGTTGGGTATACCTTCTATCTCAGATCCAAGCACAAAGTGTTTGTTGCTAAAACGGGTCCTTTCTCGAGAAAGAGTTTCTCTCGAAAGAATTGAGTGGGAGGAAGATAGAACTTGATGAGGTTGTTGAACCTTTGTTTCAACCAGAGAGTAGCGCAGCACAGAAAGTTGTTTCTGTGGAGCCTACATTAGTTGAAGAGGAAGTTAATGATGATGATCATGAAGCTTCAGATTGAGTTACTATCGAACCTCGTAGGTCGACAAGGACGCGTACTGCTCCTGAGTGGTACGGCAACCCTGTCTTAGAGGTCATGTTGTTGGACAACGATGAACCTACGAGCTATGGAGAAGCGATGATGGACCCGGATTCCGAGAAATGGTTAGAGGCCATGCAATCCGAGATGGGATCCATGTAAGAAAACAAAGTATGGGCTTTGGAAGTATTACCTGAAGGGTGAAAGGCCATTCAGGACAAATGGATCTTTAAAAGGAAGACGGACGCAGACGGTAATGTCACCGTTTATAAAGCTCGACTTGTCGCAAAGAAGTTTCCGACAAGTTCCAGGAGTTGACTACGATGAGACTTTCTCACCCGTAGCGATGCTAAAGTCTGTTGGAATTATGGTAGCAGCTGCTGCATTTTTCGATTATGAAATCTGACAGATGGATGTCAAAACAGAGTTTCCTTAACGGTTTCCGTGAGGAAAGGTTGTATGTGATACAACCGGAAGGTTTTGTCAGTCCTAAGGATGCTAAAATGTATGCAAGCTCCAGCGATCCTTCTATGGACTGGAGCAAGCATCTCGGAGTTGGAATATAAGCTTTGATGAGGTGATCAAAGTTTTTGGGTCTATACAAAGTTTATGAGAAACTTGTATTTACAATAAAGAGAGTGGGAGCACTATAGAAGTTCTGATAAGCATATGTGGATGGCATATTGTTGATCGGAAATGATGTAGAATTTCTGGAAAGCATAAAGGGTTGTTTGAAAAGGAGTTTTTCAAAGGAAAACCTGTAATGAAGCTACTTAAATATTGGGCATCAGGATCTATAGAGATAGATCAAGACGTCTGATAAAACTTTCAATGAGTACATACCTTGACAAGATTTTGAAAGAGTTCAAAATGGATCAGTCAAAGAAAGAGTTCTTGCCTGATTTGTAAGGTGTGAAGTTGAGTAAGACTCAAAACTCAACCACGGCAGAAGAAAGAGAAAGGGCGAAGGTCGTCCCCTATGCCATTAGCCATATGCTCTATATAGTATGCCATGCTGTGTACCGCACCTGATGTGTGCCTTGCCATGAGTCTGTCAAGGGGTACAAGAGTGATCCAGGAGTGGATCACTGGACATCGGTCAAAATTATCCTTAGTAACTAGAGGACTAAGGAGATGTTTCTCGATGATGGAGGCGATAAAGAGTTCGTCGTAAAGAGTTACGTCGATGCAAGCTTTAAACACCAATCCGGACGACTCAAAGTAGGAATCCGGATACGTATGGTGGGGTAGCCATTTGGAATAGCTCCAAGTGAAGCGTGGTAGCAACATCTACAGTATAGAGAGTTACAAAGTACACACGGATCTGAATGTTACAGACCCGTTGACTAAAACCTCTCTCACAAGCAAAACATGATCAAACCCCAGAACTTATTGGGTGTTAATCACATGATGATATAAGTGTTAATCACATGGTGATATAAGTGTTAATCACATGGTGATGTGAGCTAGATTATTGACTCTAGTGCAAGTGGGAGACTGTTGGAAATATGCCCTAGAGGCAATAATAAATTGGTTATTATTATATTTCCTAGTTCATGATAATTGTTTATTATCCATGCTAGAATTGTATTGATTGGAAACTAAATACATGTGTGGGTATATAGACAACAATGTGTCCCTAGTATGCCTCTAGTAGATTAGCTCGTTGATCAAAGATGGTCAAGGTTTCCTGACCATAGACATGAGTTGTCATTTGATAACGGGATCACATCATTAGGAGAATGATGTGATGGACAAGACCCAAACTAAGAATGTAGCATTTGATCGTGTCAGTTTATTGCTATTGTTTTCTGCATGTCAAGTATCTGTTCCTATGACCATGAGATCATGCAACTCCCTGACATCGGAGGAGTACCTTGTGTGTATCAAATGTCGCAACGTAACTGGGTGACTATAAAGGTGCTCTACAGGTATCTCCGAGGGTGTCTGTTGGGTTGGCATGGATCAAGACTGGGATTTGTTACTCCGTGTGATGGAGAGGTATCTCAGGGCCCACTTGGTAATACAACATCACAATGAGCCTTGCAAGCAATGTGACTAAAGTGTTAGCCACGAGATCTTGTATTACGGAACGAGTAAAGAGACTTGCCGGTAACGAGATTGAACTAGGTATAGAGATACCGACGATCGAATCTCGGGCAAGTAACATACCGAAGAACAAAGGGAAAAACATACGGGATTAACTGAATCCTTGACATAGAGGTTCGACCGATAAAGATCTTCGTAGAATATGTAGGAGCCAATATGGGCATCCAGGTCCCGCTATTGGTTATTGATCGTAGAGGTGTCTCGGTCATGTCTACATAGTTCTCGAACCCGCAGGGTCTACACACTTAACGTTTGGTGACGATTAGTATAGTTGAGTTATTTTGTTGGTGACCGAAGGTTGTTCGGAGTCCCGGATAAGATCCCGGACATGACGAGGATCTCCGGAAGAGTCCGGAGGTAAAGATTGATATATGGGATAATAGTGTTTGGTCTCCGGAAGGGTTCCGGAATTCACCGGAAGGGGTTCCGGATGTTTCCCGAAATGTTCGGGTACGAGAACACTTTATTTGGGCCAAGGGGTAAAGCCCACGAGTCTTAGGCAAGGTGCAAAAAGGAAGTTTTGTTGGCGTCTGGGGTGGTACTACCGCTTATCGTAAGCGGTACTACCGCTACAGGCGGTACTACCGCTTATCGTAAGCGGTACTACCGCTACAGGCGGTAATACCGCTTATCGTAAGCGGTACTACCGCTACAGGCGGTACTACTGCTTATCGTAAGCGGTACTACCGCTTGTACGCGATACTGCTGGAATCCAAGTTGGACTCTTTCCGTGCGGGCCAAACCGACCTTGTGCGGGCAAAACCGACCTTGTGGAGGTTTTCTCTCCAAGTTTAGACCCTAGGGCTCAACATATAAATAGAGGGGCAGGGCTAGCACACGGGACACATTAAGATTTCCCAAGCCGTGTGTCGGCAACCCTAACCCTCTAGTTCTCCCGTCATAATCTCCGTAGTGCTTGGCGAAGCCTTGCAGAGATTGTTCCTCACCACCATCACCACGCCGTCGTTCTGCCGGAACTCATCTACTACTTCATCATCGCTCGCTGGATCGAGGAGGTGAAGGCGTCATCAAGCCGTACGTGTGTTGAACGCAGAGGTGCCGTCCGTTCGGCACTAGTTCGTGATCGGATCGAGGGACGACTTGCGATTTGGATCGCGGAGACGTTCGACTACATCAACCGCGTTTCTTAATGCTTCCGCTTAGCGATCTACAAGGGTATGTAGATTCACTCTCCCTCTCGTAGATGCTCATCACCATGGATAGATCTTGTGTGTGCGTAGGAAATTTTTTGTTTCCCATGCAACGTTCCCCAACAGTGGCATCTGAGCTAGGTCTATGCGTAGATGAGATCTCGAGTAGAACACAAACGAGTTGTGGGCGTGGGTGTATACATATTGCTTGCCGTTACTAGTTGATACTTGATTCGGCGGTATTGTGGGATGAAGCGGCCCGGACCAACATTACTCGTACGCTTATGAGAGACCGGTTCCTTCAACTGACATGTAACTTTGTTGCATAAAGATGGCTAGAGGGTGTCTGTCTCTCTCACTTTAGTTGAATCGATTTCAATGAAGAGGATTCTTTTAGAAGATCAAAAAGCAATCACTACACCACGTTGTGGTTTTGCGTAGGTAAGAACGGTTCTTGCAAACCCGTAGCAGCCACGTAAAACTTGCAACAACAATTAGAGGACATCTAACTTGTTTTTGCAGGGTATGTTGTGATGTGATATGGCCAATTACATGATGAGATATATGTGATGTATGAGATGATCATGTGTTGTATAGAATATCACGACTTGCATGTCGATGAGTACGGCAACTGGCAGGAGCCATAGAGTTGTCTTTAATTATTTTCGCCGTTTTGCTTTACTTTATCTCTATGAGTTAGCAATAGTCGTGGAAGCAACAGTCGGCGCGACAACCTCATGGCGACACGTTGATGGAGATCAAGATGATGGAGATCATGGTGTCATGCCGGTGACGATGGAGATCATGCCGGTGCTTTGGAGATGGAGATCAAAAGCACAAGTTCATGGCCATATCATGTCACTTATGATTTGCATGTGATGTTAATCCTTTTATGCATCTTATTTTGCTTAGGACGACGGTAGCATTATAAGGTGATCCCTCACTTAAATTTCAAGATAAAATTGTGTTCTCCCCGAGTGTGCACCGTTGCGAAAGTTCGTCGTTTCGAGACACCACGTGATGATCGGGTGTGATAGACTCTATGTTCACATACAACGGGTGCAAGCCAGTGTTGAACATGCGGAACACTCGGGTTAAACTTGACGAGCCTAGCATGTACAGACATGGCCTCGGAACACAAGAGACCGAAAGGTCGAACATGAGTCATATAGTAGATATGATCAACATAAAGATGTTCACCATTGAAACCACCTCAACTCACGTGATGATCGGACTTGAGTTGGTGGATTTGGATCATGTTACACTCGAATGACCGGAGGGATGTCAATTTGAGTGGGAGTTTTTAAAGTAATATGATTAACTAAACTCATTATCTAGAACAATAGTCTAAGTTGTCTTTGCTATATTTATGTTGTAGATCATGGCTCGCGCAGTAGCACCCCTGAATTTTAATGCGTTCCTAGAGAAAGCTAAGTTGAAAGATGATGGAAGTAACTTTGTGGACTGGGCCCGTAATCTAAGGATTATCCTTACGGCTTCCCAGAAGGCTTATGTCCTTGATGCACCGCTTGGTGATCCACCCGCTCCAGTTGAGTCTCTAGACGTTGTGAACGCCGGGCAGGCTCGTTCTGAAGATTACTCAATAGTTCAATGTGCAATATTGTATGGCTTAGAACCGGGACTTCAAAGACGTTTTGAACGTCATGGAGCATATGAGATGTTCCAGGAGTTGAAGTTTATCTTTCAGAAGAATGCCCGGATCGAGAGATATGAGATCTCCGATAAGTTCTATGCTTGCAAGATGGAGGAGAACGGGTCTATCAGTGATCACGTACTCAGAATGTCTGGGTACTCCACCCGTCTGGCTGAATTGGGGATGCCCCTTCCGCCAGAGGCTATCACTGACAGAGTTCTTCAATCATTGCCACCTAGCTACAAGAGCTTCGTGTTGAACTATAACATGCACGGGATGAACAAGTCAGTCGCCGAGCTGTTTGCGATGCTGAAAGCCGCTGAGTCTGAAATTCAGAAGGAGCATCAAGTGTTGATGGTCAATAAAACCACTAGTTTCAAGAAAAATGGCAAGGGTAAGAAGGGTAACTCCAAGAAGAGTGGCAAAGCAGTTGCTCCTCTCGTGAAGAAACCCAAGGCTGGACCCAAACCAGAAACTGTGTGCTTTCATTGCAAGGGAACTGGACACTGGAAGCGGAACTGCCCCAAGTATTTGGCTGACAAGAAGGCGGCCAACAACAAACAAGGTATATATGATATACATGTTATTGATGTGTACCTTACCAACTCTCGTTGTAGTGCCTGGGTATTTGATACCGGTGCGGTTGCTCATATTTGCAACTCAAAACAGGAACTGCGGAATAGACGGAGGCTGGCAAAGGACGAAGTGACGATGCGCGTGGGAAATGGTTCCAAGGTTGATGTGATCGCCGTCGGCACGCTCGCTCTTGGATTACCATCGGGATTAGTGATGAACCTGAATAATTGTTATTTAGTGCCTGCGTTAAGCATGAACATTATATCTGGATCTTGTTTATTGCGAGACGGTTACTCATTTAAATCAGAGAATAATGGTTGTTCTATTTATATGAGTAATATCTTTTATGGTCATGCACCCGATGTGAGGGGTTTATTCTTATTGAATCTCGATAGTAATGATACACATGTTCATAACATTGATGCCAAAAGATGTAGAATTGATAATGATAATACCACTTTCTTGTGGCACTGCCGTTTAGGTCATATTGGCGTAAAACGCATGAGGAAGCTCCATGCTGATGGACTTTTGGAGTCACTTGATTTTGAATCACTTGACACATGTGAGCCATGCCTCATGGGCAAGATGACTAAAACGCCGTTCTCTGGAACAATGGAACGGGCAAGTGACTTATTGGAAATAATACATACTGATGTGTGCGGTCCGATGAGCATTGAGGCACGCGGTGGTTATCGTTACTTTCTCACCTTCACTGATGACTTAAGTAGATATGGGTATATTTACTTAATGAAACACAAGTCTGAAACATTTGAAAAGTTCAAACAATTTCAGAGTGAAGTTGAGAATCATCGTAACAAGAAGATTAAATTCCTACGATCTGATCGAGGAGGAGAATATCTGAGTTATGAGTTTGGCAGTCACTTAAAGACAATGTGGAATTGTTTCACAACTAACACCGCCTGGAACACCACAGCGTAATGGTGTGTCCGAACGTCGTAATCGAACCTTATTGGATATGGTGCGATCTATGATGTCTCTTGCCGATTTGCCACTATCGTTTTGGGGTTATGCATTAGAGACAGCTGCATTCACTTTAAATAGGGCACCATCGAAATCCGTTGAGACGACGCCATATGAACTTTGGTTTGGCAAGAAGCCAAAGCTGTCGTTTCTTAAAGTTTGGGGATGTGATGCTTATGTCAAAAAGCTTCCGCCTGAAAAGCTGGAACCCAAAGCGGAGAAATGCGTCTTCATAGGCTACCCAAAAGAGACAGTTGGGTATACCTTCTACCTCAGATCCGAAGGCAAAGTGTTTGTCGCTAAAAACGGAACATTTCTTGAGAAAGAGTTTCTCTCGAAAGAATTGAGTGGGAGGAAGATAGAACTTGATGAGGTTGTTGAACCTTTACTTCAACCTGAAAGTAGCGCAGCGCGGAAAGATGTTTCTGTAGAGCCTACAACAGCTAAAGAGGAAGTTAATGATGATGATCATGAAGCTTTGGATCAAGTTGCTATCGAACCTCGTAGGTCGACAAGGACGCGTACTGCTCCTGAGTGGTACGGCAACCCTATCTTAGAGGTCATGTTGTTAGACAACGATGAACCTACGAGCTATGGAGAAGCGATGATGGGCCCGGATTCCGAGAAGTGGTTAGAGGCCATGAAATCCGAGATGGGATCCATGTATGAAAACAAAGTGTGGACTTTGGAAGTATTACCTGAAGGGCGTAAGGCCATTCAGAAAAAATGGATCTTTAAGAGGAAGACGGACGCGGACGGTAATGTCACCGTCTATAAAGCTCGACTTGTGGCAAAGGGTTTTTCACAAATTCAAGGAGTTGACTACGATGAGACCTTCTCACCCGTAGCGATGCTTAAGTCCGTCAGAATCATGTTAGCAATAGCTGCCTTTTTCGATTATGAAATTTGGCAGATGGATGTCAAAACAGCGTTCCTTAACGGTTTCCTTAAGGAAGAGTTGTATATGATGCAACCAGAAGGTTTTGTCGATCCAGAGAATGCTGACAAAGTTTGCAAACTCCAGCGATCCATTTATGGACTGGTGCAAGCATCTCGGAGTTGGAATCTTCGCTTTGATGAGGTGATCAAAGCGTTCGAGTTTATACAAGTTTACGGAGAAGCTTGTATTTACAAGAAAGTGAGTGGGAGCTCTATAGCGTTTCTAATATTATATGTGGATGACATATTACTGATTGGAAACAATATAGAAATGTTGGAAAGCGTAAAGGAATATTTGAACAAGAGTTTTTCAATGAAGGACCTAGGAGAAGCTGCTTTCATATTAGGCATCAAGATCTATAGAGATAGATCAAGACGTTTAATAGGACTTTCACAAAGCACATACCTTGATAAGATTTTGAAGAAGTTCAAAATGGATCAGTCCAAGAAGGGTTTCTTGCCTATTTTGCAAGGTGTGAAGTTGAGTAAGACTCAATGCCCAGTGACTGCAGAAGATAGAGAAAAGATGAGTGTCATCCCCTATGCTTCAGCCATGGGCTCTATCATGTATGCAATGCTGTGCACAAGACCCGATGTCAGCCTTGCCATAAGTATGGTCGGAAGGTTTCAAAGTGATCCAGGAATGGAACACTGGACGGCGGTCAAGAATATCCTGAAGTACCTGAAAAGGACTAAGGACATGTTTCTCGTTTATGGAGGTGATCAAGAGCTCGTCATAAAAGGTTACGTCGATGCAAGCTTTGACACTGATCCGGATGACTCTAAGTCGCAAACCGGATACGTATTTATTCTTAATGGGGGTGCGGTTAGCTGGTGCAGTTCCAAGCAAAGCGTGGTAGCTGATTCTACATGCGAAGCGGAGTACATCGCTGCCTCGGAGGCGGCGAAGGAAGGTGTCTGGATGAAGGAGTTCATGACAGATCTTGGAGTAGTGCCTAGTGCGCTTAACCCAATGACTCTGTTTTGTGATAATACTAGTGCCATTGCTCTAGCCAAGGAACCAAGATTTCACAAGAGGACCAGACACATAAAGCGACGTTTCAATTCCATCCGCGATTACATCAAGGAGGAGGACATAAATATTTGCAACGTACACACGGATCTAAATGTTGCAGATCCGATGACTAAACCTCTTCCAAGGGCTAAACATGAACAACACCAGAACTGCATGGGTGTTCGATTCATTACAATGTAAATCACATAGTGATGTGAACTAGATTATTGACTCTAGTGCAAGTGGGAGACTGTTGGAAATATGCCCTAGAGGCAATAATAAATTGGTTATTATTATATTTCCTTGTTCATGATAATCGTTTATTATCCATGCTATAATTGTATTGATTGGAAACTCAAATACATGTGTGGGTACATAGACAACACTGTGTCCCTAGTAAGCCTCTAGTTGACTAGCTCGTTGATCAAAAGATGGTGAAGGTTTCCTAGCCATGGACATGAGATGGCATTTGATAACGGGATCACATCATTAGGAGAATGATGTGATGGACAAGACCCAAACTAAGAACGTAGCATTTGATCGTGTCAGTTTATTGCTGTTGTTTTCTACATGTCAAGTATCTGTTCCTATGACCATGAGATCATGCAACTCCCTGACATCGGAGGAGTACCTTGTGTGTATCAAACGTCGCAACGTAACTGGGTGACTATAAAGGTGCTCTACAGGTATCTCCGAGGGTGTCTGTTGGGTTGGCATGGATCAAGACTGGGATTTGTTACTCCGTGTGACGGAGAGGTATCTCAGGGCCCACTCGGTAATACAACATCACAATGAGCCTTGCAAGCAATGTGACTAAAGTGTTAGCCACGAGATCTTGTATTACGGAACGAGTAAAGAGACTTGTTGGTAACGAGATTGAACTAGGTATAGAGATACCGACGATCGAATCTCGGGCAAGTAACATACCGAAGAACAAAGGGAACAGCATACGGGATTAACTGAATCCTTGACATAGAGGTTCGACCGATAAAGATCTTCGTAGAATATGTAGGAGCCAATATGGGCATCCAGGTCCCGCTATTGGTTATTGATCGTAGAGGTGTCTCGGTCATGTCTACATAGTTCTCGAACCCACAGGGTCTACACACTTATCGTTTGGTGACGATTAGTATAGTTGAGTTATTTTGTTGGTGACCGAAGGTTGTTCGGAGTCCCGGATAAGATCCCGGACATGACGAGGATCTCCGGAAGAGTCCGGAGGTAAAGATTGATATATGGGATAATAGTGTTTGGTCTCCGGAAGGGTTCCGGAATTCACCGGAAGGGGTTCCGGATGTTTCCCGAAATGTTCGGGTACGAGAACACTTTATTTGGGCCAAGGGGTAAAGCCCACGAGGCTTAGGCAAGGTGCAAAAAGGAAGTTTTGCTGGCGTCTGGGGTGGTACTACCGCTTATCGTAAGCAGTACTACCGCTACAGGCGGTACTACCGCTTATCGTAAGAGGTACTACCGCTATAGGCGGTACTACCGCTTATCGTAAGCGGTACTACCGCTTGTACGCGATACTGCTGGAATCCGAGTTGGACTCTTTCCATGCGGGCCAAACCGACCTTGTGCGGGCAAAACCGACCTTGTGGAGGTTTTCTCTCCAAGTTTAGACCCCAGGGCTCAACATATAAATAGAGGGGCAGGGCTAGCACACGGGACACATTAAGATTTCCCAAGCCGTGTGTCGGCAACCCTAACCCTCTAGTTCTCCCGTCATAATCTCCGTAGTGCTGGGCGAAGCCCTGCAGAGATTGTTCCTCACCACCATCACCACGCCGTCGTGCTGCCGGAACTCATCTACTACTTCATCATCGCTCGCTGGATCGAGGAGGTGAAGGCGTCATCAAGCCGTACGTGTGTTGAACGCGGAGGTGCCGTCCGTTCGGCACTAGTTCGTGATAGGATCGAGGGACGACTTGCGATTTGGATCGCGGAGACGTTCGACTACATCAACCGCGTTTCTTAACGCTTCCGCTTAGCGATCTACAAGGGTATGTAGATTCACTCTCCCTCTCGTAGATGCTCATCACCATGGATAGATCTTGTGTGTGCGTAGGAAAATTTTTGTTTCCCATGCAACGTTCCCCAACAAAAGGTGCTCTACAGGTATCTCCAAGGGTGTCTATTGGGTTGGCTTGGATCGAGACTGGGATTTGTCACTCCGTATGACAAAGAGGTATCTCTGGGCCCACTCGATAATACAACATCACAAGAAGCTTGCAAGCAATGTGACTAAGGAGTTAGTCACGGGATCTTGTATTACGGAACGAGTAAAGAGACTTGCCGGTAACGAGATTGAACTAGGTATGGAGATATTGACGATCGAATCTCGGGCAAGTAACATACCGATGGACAAAGGGAACTGCATACGGGATTGTCTGAATCCTTGACATCGTGGTTCGACCGATAAAGATCTTCGTAGAATATGTAGGAACCAATATGGGCATCCAGGTCCCGCTATTGGTTATTGACCGTGGAGGTGTCTCGGTCATGTCTACATGATTCTCGAACCCATAGGGTCGCACGCTTAACGTTCGGGAGCGCTAAGGTAGTATTGAGATATTAATAGTGGAAAGTCCGAAGGTTGTTCGGAGTCCCGGATGGGATCCGGGACATCACGAGGAGCTCCGGAATAGTCCGGAGGTAAAGATTCATATATGGAAAGTTGTTATCGGGGTTCCGGAAAAAGTTTGAGTTTTTCCGGTATTGTACCGGGAAGGTTCTAGAAGGTTCCGGAGTGGGGCCCACCTGCATGGGGAACCCACATGAACGTGGGTAGTGGGGAAAGTCCCCACAACCCTGGTCTAGGCACACCAAGATCCTCCCTTAAAAGGAATAGATTCATATCCCAAGGGGATAAGATCAGGATCCCTAACAAGGGGGGATAGCAATCGGTGGGGAAGGAAAGGTGGGATTTCCTTCCTCCCCCTTTGGCCAACGACCCTAGGGCCTTAGAGGACAAGCCACCAGCCCCCTACACGCCTATATAAAGGTGGGGAGGCGTTGGGGGCAGCCACCCTTCGACCCTTGCCCGTTACCTCTCCCAACTCCTCCCACGTTTCACCGGTACGCGCTTGGCGATTTTTTGTTTCCCATGCAACGTTCCCCAATAGTTAGTGCACACAACAACAAATCAACACTTCATGTACTGCCAAGACAAGTTGCACAATAATTTTTAAAGATCATCTACTGTTTACTATCGTTTCCACAATTTATATCTACCAATATAGGCTATGAAAACTATAGAATATGTAGATAATGAAACTATGATAGCAATCTGTCCAATCAGAACAGTCTGTAGCAATATATTAAACTAGTGTACTTCTTTAACTCAAACAATTATTAAAATTTAGGACATGCTAAAGAATTTAGATGACAACACGGTGTAAAAATTTCAGAAACTTTCCACGTTCCAGTAAAATATGAAAATTAAAACACTACAGAAAAAGTTTCTGTCTTTACACAGCACACATCAAACATGCAATGCAAGCATCCTAAGGCAATTCTTGGAACTTTTTCTTGAAAAACAAGATTATAAATAACACCTAACAGAAAATAACAAAATATAATGATGATCCAAGCAAAGCACATATTATGTGACAAATAAAAATATAGCTCTAAGTAAGATATACCGATAATGTTAAAGACGAAAGAGGGGATGCCTTCCGGGGCATCCCCAAGCTTAGGCGCTTGAGTCTTCCATGGATATTACCTTGGGGTGCCTTGGGCATCCCCAAGCTTAGGTTCTTGTCACTCCTTATTCTCCTCATACAGGTGTCTCACCCAAAACTTGAAAACTTCAATCACACAAAACTTAACGGAACTTCGTGAGAAGGGTTAGTGTAATAAAGATAAATCATTCACTTAGGTACTGTCAAGACAAGATTCATAATTGTTCCCACATGATACCTACTGTATTATATCATTCCCATAATTTATACCACTAAATATAAGCAATGGAAACACTAAAACAAGCACACTATGCATGCAAAACAGAATCTGTCAGAAACAGAACAGTCTGTGAAGATCTGTAGTATAGCCATACTTCCCTGTCTCTAACAATTCTGAAAAATTAGGACAACCTGAAAAATTTGTATATTAAGACTGTGTAAAACTTTCAGATCATTATCACGCTCCAGTAAAAAATGAAACTTCCAGTACTGGAGTGAAAAGTTGGTTCAGCATTAATTCTACTCATCTTGTGAGTCATCCGAAAGGCTTTACTTGGCACTTTATTGAAATAAAAATACAAAACATTATTACTACAGTAGCTTAATCATGTGAACACATCAAAACAGAAAGTATAAGTGTTGGGTTGTCTCCCAACAAGCGCTTTTCTTTAATGCTTTTTAGCTAGGCATGCTGATTTCAATGATGCTCACATAGGAATAGTATTTGAAACATGTAAGAGAGCATCATGTATCTCACGACAAGCACATTTAAGTCTAACCCACTTCCTATGCATATGGATTTTGTGAGCAAACAATTTATGGGAACAAGAATCAACTAGCATAGGAAGGCAAAACAAGCATAACTTCAAAACTTTGAACACATAGAGAGGAAACTTGATATTGTTGAAATATCTATAAGCATATGTTCCTCTCTCATAATAGTTTCCAGTAGCATCATGAAGGAATTCCACAATATAACTATCACATAAATCATTCTTTTCATGATGCACAAGCATATATGTCGGGGCACGGATGCTCACGATCATCTATGGGACCAGAGGCCCCTTGTGGTTCGGCAGGGGGGGTCACGTTGCACAAGAGCGGAGAGCATGAGACGGCGCGACGATCAGGACACATGCATTTACCCAGGTTCGGGCCACTTCTAAGCATAAAACCCTACTCCTGCTTTTGGTGGATTGATTGGAGGAACACGAAGAACGCACGGCGCCTAACCCCGGCAAGGACTGCTGTCGGGGAAAGAGCTGTTACGCGAGTTCAAGTGTTCGGGCGTCCGAATCGCTAACCCTGAGCTAGGTAGCCTTGGGCCTCCTTTTATAGTGCAAGGGGTTACCACAATGGCAAAATAGTCATTATCTATCGATTAGATAGCTTAGCAGAGCTATCATACCTAACTCTGGCATTTAGGACAAAATACCATCATTGCTAGTCTAGGTGGCGCTTGGGGGCGCATTCCCGGCAAGCTTATACCATCGCTCTAGCTAACCATTGCACCCTGCCTCGACACGTCAAAGGACGGGTGTCAAGGAGGGGTAATCTTCCTTCTAGCATGTAGCCACGTGCTTAGCGAGAGCCACTTAGCCACTTGGGGGCTCGACACCACATTGACAAGTGACTAGCCTTGCAATGCAGTGGAGCGGTGGCTGAACAGCTCGCGCCTGCCGGGAGATGGCTTGCCGGATCTTCATGAAGAGGCGTGCGCGTGCCCTGGACCCCCGGCAAGCGCCGGGGGCGCGCCTGGCGCGCTGCAGTCCGGGCTTGGGCTGTCGCGTTAAGCTTGTTGAAGTCTTGTCTTGATTGTTGCCGGGTTGGCTTGGTCTTCTGCAGGTTGCTTGTCCGTGCACAAGTCAGGGGGAATGAACACCCCTGTTTGTTTACCCCGACAGAAGCCCCCGGGCATGAGCCATACGTGTCGCTTGGCACATTGGGTTAGGCCCCAAACAGTGCACGGATACGCGGCGGAGGGGTTCTGTCCTTCCACCCACATCCACTCCGCGCAATTACCGCGGGTCATGGGGTTGTGGACGAGAGCCCTTGGAGAATAAAAGGAATTGCCAGTAATAAAATGGCAGTATTCCGAAAAGATAGCGAAGAGCCAGCCCCCCATGCGAGTCCCCTAATAAAAAAGGACAACGCACAGGGGCGCTGCTCATTCGCATCCTTTTCGCCGTCTTTCATCTTCCTCCTTAAGCCAAGGAACTACTTCCACCGCCACTCTCGTTCCACCAAGCGCCGCCAAACCACCCGCCGCCCTTGAAGGCTTCAAGGATGGGGTAGAAAAAGGCTCGCAACAAGGGGAAGCAGGCAGCCACATCCACGGACCTGGTGGCTGAGGAGCGGAAGAAGAAAGCGGAAGAGCTCAAGAGGCGGCGACAGGGAGATGTGGTTATCTCTCCGTCGAGCCTGGATGGCAACACCCTGATCAAGAGGTATGCCTATATGTGGGGGCGGGCGACAAAGGGGCACGGAGCGCCCCAAGTTTTGCCGGACAGCCCCAAGGAGAAGAAGCCCTCAGATTCGTACCACTTATTTTGTGCGTACTTTTACTGCGGCCTTGCCCCTCCCTTCTCTGATTTCTTCTGTGCCATGATGGCAACATATGGATTCCACCTTCTGGATTTTACGCCCAATGCGATGTCTTGCATGGCGATATTTGCCCATCTGTGTGAGAACCTTGTTGGAGTTGCCCCCAACGTGGATTTGTTCAAGCACTTCTTCCTCCCACGGATTGAGGACAAATCCCATCGCTCGGGGAACATAAGTTGGATTCCCCGGGACAAAAAGGATTACCTTTCCGGGCAGTTGCGAGGGAAGTGGGAAGAATGGAGGGGCGACTGGTGCTGGATCAAGGACGACAAGGCCCCCGCATTCTGCCGGGCGCGGACTGAATGCGCTACGCGCGGCAGCGACTGGGGGAAGCTAGGCCCAACTGACAGCAAACTCCGCTTGGCGCTGAACAGGATCATCCGTCTCAAGGCTGTCGGGCTGACCATTGAGTAGGTGGGGGCAGACTTCCTTCGCCGCCGCATTCCTCCTTTGCAGAAGAGAGACAGGTTTGCTTGGGAGTTCAATGGTCCTGCGGACTGGATGTGCCTTTATCCTGGTCCCGCCAACAACTTGACAGCTTACGGCCATGGTTGGTTGTGCGACCAGTTGTTTGGCCGTTTCGGGACACACCGTCTGCCGGAGGGAGTCATCCCGTTGCATCGCAATTCCGCCCAAAATCAGATCCTCCAATGGATGCCAGAGTGCGATGCTTCCGGCATCAAGCCTGATTGGGAGTTGCCCGCCCTGGAGAGCGAGATGGAGTGGGTCTCCACCTTGGATGAGAGGGCTATCAAACCGGAGGATAACTTGACCACGCCGACCAGAGAAGCGGAGAGGGACTATATCTCCGGATGAATCGCGGAGGACAAGGCCGTCAGGACCACCAGGGGAGCAGCATCCGGAGGAGAGGAGGAGGAGGAGTCCGGAGACGACGGTTCTTCTGAGGAGGAGGGCGAAAACCTTGCTCCGGAGGAGTCTGCCGGGCAGAAGCTTGCCGGGGCCAGTGGCGTCCAAGTCGTGGCAACAGGGACCCAGGCAGAGGGCGAGGCAGAAGGGGTGAAAGATCCGGAGGTGGTAGAGGAGGGGCTCGAAGGGGGGCCCCAAGCTCCGGAGCCGGGTCGCCGCCTCCGTCTATGCACCAACCGGGAGTCAACGGCCCCCGCATCTTCGCGAGGTTCCTCGAAGGTGAAGAAGACGACTGCCAAGGGCGGCGGGCACGAAGTAGCACGTCGCCAATCCTCTCGCCTTTCTCAGGCCAAGGCGTCACCCGCCAAGTGACGAAAGGTGCAGGGGATAGACCCCAGACCCCCGTCAAGTCCCAACTCCTCCGCCAGGCTCGCCCTTGCTGGCAGTCCTGGCTTCTCCATCAAGCCATGTCCCCTCAAGTCTGAAGAGGGGCCGGGCGACTCCACCGCCCGTGTCGTATGAGCTGGGCTCAATGCTCCTTGCCTCGGAGTGAGTCTAGTTGATCTCAGCTTCTGTCAGAAGACCTACGATCTTTAATTTTCCCGACTGAACTTGTATGGTTGATCTTGACAGGGACGAAGATGAGGAGACTCTCGTGCACAGGGTCAAGAGGGCCAAATCCGCAGCGGGATCGGACTTCGCGGTAGGCAGAGGCTCTGCGGGAGACGTGGAAGAGAATCCCGCGTCTAGCCCCCAGCCTAGTCCTCTCCGCCAAACCCAAGTGCAAGCCTCGTCTACTGGCGGAGATGAGGAAAGACACCTCCCTTCTCCTGACGGGAGAACAGGAGAGGAAGATCGGAGGGAGGCACGCCAAGAGGAACCTCTCCTCCAAGATTCCCCGTCAACCATTGATCGTGAGGAGGATTCTCCGGCAAGGGCCTCCGCCGAGGAACCTTCTCGTGCAAAGGTCATTGCCGAAGTGACGGCGAAAGACCGCACGCCGGCAACTGGCATTGCCGGGGAAGGAGAGGTCCTTCCTCAGTAGTCTCCATCGGGTATCCCTCTTGACGGTGTTCTTGTTTTCCCTGTATCTTTTCTTTACATGCTTTATTGATTCTTGATTTCCATACTCTTGTTTCGTTGCTCTGATCCGCAGCTCTGCTTTTTGAAGAGCCCGAACTGCTGGAGGAGGTTGCTGTTATTGGGAAGGACGCTGCCGCGGAAGCGATGAAGATTGCTGCCGCAGAAGAACATGGCTCAACTGCCGGGGATATTCAGGGGTCCTCAGAGAGAACGGAACGAAATCCCAGCAGCGTGTCCGGCTTTAGCCCAGTGGTCGAAGAGAAGACTCCCCTTCAAACCATGATGCCTCCCTCGTCCAGCTATCCTCTGGCATCGGCCAAGCAGTCCCCGCAGAGTCATCTGGCGTTGATCACCGCTCCGCGAAGCCACACAACTCTTGGCTCGCCTTTCTCAGTGGGTGCAGATCTTGACGAAGAGATTAACAAGATCCTGGCACCGCTATCTCAGAAGATTGAGGGAACTCACAGTACTGCTGATGCCGCCAAGGACTTGGCTTTCTTAGAGTCCATAGCAGTAGGGCTTAAGGACGTGCAGAGCAGGTACAGCCTCCAGTGGCAGACGGTCAAGGAGCAGCGAGATTCGGCTGAGCTCGTGGACCAGCAGCTGAGGAGCAAAGGGAGCAAGCTGCGGGACTGGTACAATTGTCAGGTCCATTCTCTCAAGAGGCAGCATGAGACGTTGTCCATGGCCAACGAAGACGTTGCCGCCTGGAAGGCCCGTCTGGCGGAGCGCGAGGCGCTTCTGGACGGCAGAGAGGAGGGCATCTCCCTCCGGGAAGGGGACCTCGAGGCTGCCCTCTGCGCCAAGGATGAGGAGCTGGAGGACAGTGTCCGACAGCGTACCAAGGAGCTGGAAGATGGCCACAAGACCGCTCTTGAGGCACTTTCCTTGGAGTCTGCTGCATAACTGAAGAAAGTAGCGGACGAGCTGGCTGCCGCATCTGCTGCCAAGGCCAAGGTTGAAACCCAAGTGACCAAACTAACAGAGGATCTTGCCGGGAGCACCAATGAGATCGAGGCCCTCAAAGAGGAGGCGCGAAAGGCAGCGGCAACTCTAGAAGAGGTGCAATCACAGCTTTCCTCCAAGGGCCAAGACCTTGATGCTGTTAACGGCATTGTTTCCGACATGAAATCCAGGCTTGCTTCCTTGGAACGTGACCTCGAATCAGCTGGGGCTCATGAGAAACTGCTGCTGACAGACGTGACCCACGCGCAGACCCTTCAGAAGGACACCGAAGAGAACCTGGAGAACTTGGTTGAGCAGCGTGACCTCTGGATCAAGAGGATGGTTGATATCGCCGAGCGCCTCACTGCCCAGATTGTCAAGATGGACATGAAGAGTTGGGCCTATTCTGCCGGCAAACATGAAGCTCCAAGCGTCAAGCTGACACTCTTCTTCGACGGCCTGATCGAGGGGCTGAAGACGTATGAGGAGGACAGGGCTGCCTCCTTTGCCAATGAATCCCGGAAGCTAGCACGCGATGCCCTCTTCCTGGTCTTGAGCAACCTCGCCTTCTTCCATCCAGAGCTCGATCTTTCCGATGTTTCAAGAAGCTGCCGTCGGGTGGCGACACTTCGGCCGCCACGGAGAAGGCCGGTCCTCTCGCCGACAGGATCCTCAAAGTTTCAAGGACCCAGGGGAGCCACCGGAGTTAGCTTTATGCCTTCCTTTTCGCCATGTTGCCCTGTACTTCAGACACAGTAGGTATCTCGTATTAGGGCAAGAACTTTCTTTATTTCATCGTTTGCTGAACTGATGTTTTTGTGTAATCGCACACTATGCCCTTCGTTTCCCTTTCGGCGTTCGTATGATAATCACCTTTACATGTTTCTAGTTACCTGCCAATGAAGTGTTGCCGCGAATTTGCTTTGAGGAACATGTCCTTAGCTTTCTGCTGGCAAGAGCATGCTGCCGGTGGGATTACCTTTGGCAGTGTTGACGCTGCCGCGTGTTTTGTTGAGCAGGCTCGAAACAAAACACGGGCGCGAACGAACACAGTAAGGTTCTATCACACGCAGGGTTCATCATACGAAACCTTAGGTTCGGCAAAGGGACATACGAACTTATATCTTAATGGAAGTTGATTATTTGAGTCAACTTAGCTTTTGTCATGGCTTTTCATTTCGTCCTAGTGTCTTCCCTCTCCCGTGCTCCTTATGGTATGCGCGCAAGCATGTTCTCACCGCAACCCTGAAAGGGAAGGGATGTAGAGAAGAGCAAAGACGGGGGTACTTGAAGACCCGTTAGTCACGCATATGGTCCGCGGCAGGAGCCTGCCGGGTTAATGCGATATTCATGATCAGTTCGGGAATGGAAAAAGAAGCAGGTATGGCCACTTCTTCCCCCTTTCCCTTTTCTTCACACCCAACGGTCCCGTGGCGACCCGCGATGGGCGTACGGGACCTTGCCGCGGTTCGCCTGCCGGGAGCGTCTACCAGTGGATATACTCTA
The DNA here is from genome assembly GCA_039707655.1 of Elymus sibiricus. Taxonomy (NCBI): domain Eukaryota; kingdom Viridiplantae; phylum Streptophyta; class Magnoliopsida; order Poales; family Poaceae; genus Elymus; species Elymus sibiricus. The sequence goes on along the minus strand of CM077669.1, from coordinate 396,092,004 downwards.
GCATTCGGTTCAGGACTCGTCCCCTGGTGGGACAAATGCAAGACTGAACCTCATGCGAGCTTATCGACACTGACGACATCGTCGCCGTGCAGAGCTAACCACAGGCGGGGAAGGAGGAGGGAGAGAGGTATGGCCAAGTTCCTCTTTCTCCCCTTGGCCTGCTGGATTACGCCATATCCCCCTATGGTCGAGCGGACCCATTTCCTTCCGGCGTTCTTCGCTCCGGTCTCGGTCGAGGAGAACACGACGGCGGCGCCGCCTGCGCCAGCTGTGTTGCCCACGGCGCCTTCTTCACTTGCGGCCGCCGTGACGCCCGCCGCGCTCGCGTCTGCGTGCAAGGGAGCCTTTGGAGTAGAAGGATGCATGGCCGTGCTGGTCTTCTTCGTTGGGACCATTGTTGAAGAAGACGATGATGAAGATCGATTCGCCGTTCACGAACTCGGGTTCGCGCAAATGATGCACGCCCCCCTACCTGGCGCGCCAAAGATGTCGGGGCACGGATGCTCACGATCACCTATGAGACCAGAGGCCCCTTGTGGTTCGGCAGGGGGGTCACGTTGCACGAAGAGCGGAGAGCATGAGACGGCGCGACGATCAGGACACATGCATTTACCCAGGTTCGGGCCGCTGCTAAGCGTAAAATCCAGCTCCTGCTTTTTGGTGGATTGATTGGAGGAACACGAAAAATGCACGGCGCCTAACCCCGGCAAGGACTGCTGTCGGGGAAAGAGCTGCTACGCGAGTACAAGTGTTCGGGCATCCAGATCTCTAACCCTGAGCTAGGTAGCCTTGGGCCTCCTTTTATAGTGCAAGGGGTTACCACAATGGCAAAATAGTCATTATCTATCGATTAGATAGCTTAGCAGAGCTATCATACCTAACTCTGGCATTTAGGACAAAATTCCATCATTGCTAGTCTAGGTGGCGCTTGGGGGCGCATTCCCGACAAGCTTATAACACCGCTCTAGCTAAACATTGCACCCTGCCTCGACACGTCAAAGGACGGGTGTCAAGGAGGGGTAATATTCCTTCCAGCGTGTAGCCACGTGCTTAGCGAAAGCCACTTAGCCACTTGGGGACTCGACACCGCATTGACAAGTGACTGGCCTTGCAATGCGGTGGAGCGGTGGCTGAATAGCTCGCGCCTGCCGGGAGATGGCTTGCCGGGTCTTCATGAAGAGGCGTGCGCGCGCCCTGGACCCCCGGCAAGCGCCGGGGGCGCGCCTGGCGCGCTGCAGTCCGGGCTTGGGCTGCCGCGTTGAGCTTGTTGAAGTCTTGTCTTGATTGTTGCCGGGTTGGCTTGGCCTTCTGCAGGTTGCTTGTCCGTGCACAATTCAGGGGGAATGAACACCCCTGTTTGTTTACCCCGACAATATAATTTTTATTACTACCCACACAAGCAAAATTCTTCTCATTCAAAGTACTGGGAGGAAACTCAACAAAATAACTATCATGTGACACTTGATTGTCATAACCAAATTGAAAATTAAAACCATGATGACAAGTTTCATGGTTACTATCACTCTTTATAGCATACATCTCATCATCATAGATAGGAGGCATGCCATCATCATAATAAATTTGCTCATCAAAACTTGGGGGACAAAAAATAGCATCTTCATCAAACATAGCATCCCCAAGCTTGTGGCTTTGCATATCATTAGCTTCATGGATATTCAGAAAATTCATGCTAACAATATTGCTATCATGCTCATCATTCAAGGAATTCTCATTGCGTATTTTCATAATTTCTTCCTCTACCAATTGAGCACAATTTTCCAAACCATCATTTTCACGAAAGACATGATAAAGACGAATAATATGAGGCCACCTCAATTCCATTTTTTTGTAGTTTTGTTTTATAAAACCAAACTAGTGAAAAACAAGAAACTAAAAGATTTAATTGCAAGATCTAAAGATATACCTTCAAGCACTCACCTCCCCGGCAACGGCGCCAGAAAAGAGCTTGATGTCTACTACGCAACTTTATTCTTGTAGACTTTGTTGGGCCTCCAAGCGCAGAGTTTTGTAGGACATTAGCAATTTCCCCTCAAGTGGATGACCTAAGGTTTATCAATCCGTGGGAGGTGTAGGATGAAGATGGTCTCTCTCATACAACCCTGCAATCAAATACAAGAAATCTCTTGTGTCCCCAACACACCCAATACAATGGCAAATTGTATAGGTGCACTAGTTCGGCAAAGAGATGGTGATACAAGTGCAATATGGATGGTGGATATAGGTTTTTGTAATCTGAAAATATAAAAACAGCAAGGTAGCAAGTAACAAAAGTGAGCACAAACGGTATTGCAATGCTTGAAAACAAGGCCTAGGATCCGTACTTTCGCTAGTGCAATCTCTCAACAATGCTAATATAATTGGATCACATAACCATCCCTCAACGTGCAACGAAGAATCACTCCAAAGTTCTTATCTAGCGGAGAACATAAGAAGAAATTGTTTGTAGGGTACGAAACCACCTTAAAGTTATTCTTTCCGATCGATCTATCCAAGAGTTCGTACTAAAATAACACCAAGTTATCCTTTCTGATCAATCTATCTAGAGTTCGTACTAAAATAACACCATATGATACGCATCAACCAACTCTAATGTCACCTAGATACTCCAATGTCGCCACAAGTATCCATGAGTGAATTATACGATACGCATCAAACAATTTCAGATTCATAATACTCAATCCAACACAAAGAACCTCAAAGAGTGCCCCAAGATTTCTATCGGAGAACGTAGGACAAGAACGTGCATCAACCCCTATGCATAGATTACCCCAATGTCACCTCGGGAATCCGCAAGTTGAGTACCAAACCATATATCAAGTGAATTAATAGAACACCCCATTGTCACCACGGGTATCCGCATGCAAGACATATATCAAGTGTTCTCAAATCCATAAAAGTATTCAATCCGGTAACGAAATCTCAAAGGGAAAACTCAATTCATCACAACTAGATAGAGAGGGAAACACATCATATGATCCGACTATATTAACAAAGCCCGTGATACATCAAGATCGTGACATCTCAAGAACACGAGAGAGAGATTGAACACATAGCTACTGGTACATACCCTCAGCCCTGAGGGTGGACTACTCCCTCCTCATCATGGCCTCCGCCGGGATGATGAAGATGGCCACCGGAGATGGATTCCCCTCTCCGAAAGGGTACTGGAACGTCTCCAAATTGGTTTTTCGTCGATACAGAGAGTTGCGGCGGTGGAGCGGAGAGTCTAGGGTTATTTCTGATGATTTCTATATTTATAGGATTTTTGGGCGTCGGTTTCATGCCAAGATGGGCCACGAGGAGGGCACGATACACCAGGGCGCGCCTGGGCCCTCTGGCGCACCCTGGTGGGTTGTGCCCACCTCATGGCTCTTCTCCGGTGGTTCTTCGCTCCAATATTGCTTATTTGGTCTAGAAAAAATCACCAAAAAGTTTCGGGCGATTCCGAGAACTTTCATTTTCAACACAAAAACAACACCACGGTAATTCTGCTGAAAACAGCGTCAGTCCAGGTTAGTTCTAAAGAAATCATATAAAGTGCATCAAAACGATATAAAAGTATTGTAAACATAGGTGAATATGGCATGAATACTTCATAAATTATCGATACGTTGGAGACGTATCAACGGTACCGAAGAGGCTAGCAAATACGGAAAGGTGAGATTGCGTATATCCATGGATTCACATTAGTCATAAAGAACTCACACTTATTGCAAAGCCTTATTAGCTCTCTCAAAGCAGAGTACTACCGCATACCCCTAGGAAGGAGGTTGGTAGGAGTTAACCATCGTGTGCCCCCGATTCAAACAACACGAAGGATTTCATTTCAGACATAAAGACGTTCACACATCATCACCATGCCATGTTAGTACTTAGATGAATAACAAATAACACGCTTTAGTTACTGATATTTCTACTAACTAACAATCATGGACTCATGCCCTTTCATATTACTACATCAATATAATCAACTCATGTTTTTCTTTTAGTGAGCTGCATGATTTTTTTATTATACCCCCTCGAATACCTATCCTTTTTGGACTAGTCTTATAACTCGTGCATTTACCATTCCTATTTCTTATTATACTCTCAAAAATATTTAAGTGAAGCATGAGAGTTCAATAATTTCTATAAAATTTAGACGCCGCCGTGCTCTAAAAGATATAAGTGAAGCACTAGAGCAACTGCCTAGCTCAAAAGATATAAGTGAAGCATATAGAGTATTCTAACAAATTATGATAAACACATGCCTCTCTCAAATATGTGTTTCCAGAAAACAATTATTGTGGTAAAAAAACACGACACTCCAAGCAAAACACATATCATGTAATGAATAAAAATATAGCTCCAAGTGACATACCGATAGATTGGAGACGAAAGAGGGGATGCCTTCCGGGGTATCCCCAAGCTTAGACACTTGGGTATTCCTTGAATATTACCTTAGGGTCTTACCACTCCTTATTCCTTCATCCATCGTTCTCTCACCCAAAACTTGAAAACTTCAGTACACAAAACTCAACAAAACCTCGTGAGATCTGTTAGTATAATAAACATATCAAATACCTTAGTTACTGTTATAAATTGATTAATATTTCATTATTGCATAATAGTATTGTATTCTAACTTCTCCATGACTTATACCCCCCGATCCAATCCATAGCATCATCAAAACAAGCAAACTATGCAAGAAAAAAAAAGAATATGTCTAAAACAGAACAGTCTGTAAAGATTTGTAGAAAAACTATACTTCTATAACTCTGAAAATTCTGAAAAATAGGAAAACCTGGGAAATTTGTATACCAATATTGTGTAAAACATTCAGATCAAAAAGACTTTCTAGTAAAATCAAAGAAATTCTGCACTGGACGCAAAAGTTTCTGTTTTTGCACCATATCAATTCTACTATCTTCCAAATCATCCCAAAGGCTTTACTTAACACAAACACTAATTTAAACATAAAAACACAATAATTATAGTAGCAATAATCATGTCGACACACCAAAATAGAAAGTAAAACAAAAATTTAAAGATAACTATTGGGTTGCCTCCCAGCAAGCGCTATTGTTTTATGCCCCTAGCTAGGCATAATGCATAGTATCAAATGTTGTCATCCTTCACTTCCAACTCCTCAATTATGCAACCATGATTCCTAGGAGTTTTAGCACATAAGTTATTAATGACCACACTCCTAGGGACAAAAGGAGGAGGCTTGATGATAGGTTCCTTTATTATATTTATGAAATTGGGGTGCACACTAATTATTTTGAGATCCTCATTCTTTTTAATAGGTGTACCACTCATAGGCTTAGGAACATACATAACATTGGGGCTCTTGTTTATAGGATCTTTATCAATAGTTTTAGTAGGAAAAAAGCAGATCCCAGTTTATTAAGGATTTCTTCTAACTTATCGGTTCGGAGAGGACTTTGTCCTAACTCTTTGCTAATTTTTGCCTCGCTTTCTTTTAGCATCTTTAGAATAATTCCTAATTTGGAACCAACTTGAGTTACTTGATTATGGACCTTCTTGTCTATATTTTATTTTAGCATCTTTAGAATAATTCCTACTTTGGAACCAACTTGAGTTACTTGATTATGGACCTTCTTGTCTAGATTTTCAATGTGCTCAATAGTAGGCATTTTATTTTCTATAGCATCTAGCCTACGCATGACATCTTCCAATGTCAAAACGGTTCAATTAAAATAGTAGGGGTGATCCTAAAAGATTTTCAATAGCATTAAGATCATCCGGAGTGTGACTCATTACGAAATTACCACCGGTAATGGTGTCAAGAACGAATCTATACCAAGTAGTCACACCCGCATAAAAATTAGGAAGCAAAATATTGGTGGATCGCTTATGAGTTGACCTATTTTGAGCATTGCAAATCCTATACCAAGCATCTTTAAACACTATCCCCCCTTTTGTTTGAAATTAAGCACTTCATTCTCGGAAGTACACAGAACAATAGAAGAACTAGTCGTAATGACAAGCAAGTAAACATGGAAGCAAACGAGTAAACTGACAAGTAAACTAGATAACTAGGCAAACAAGCAAATAGTAATATTTTTGTATTTTTGATTTTTATATAAAGTAAAATATAACAGCAAAAAAAAGTAGAGCAAGTGAAAAATAATTTATGTGTAGGGAACTGACAAGAATTTGATGATGCTCCCCCACAACGGCGCCAGAAATTCTTCCTGGTACTTGTGAGCTGCGTTGGGATTTCCTCCGAAGAGGAGAGGTTATGCAATACAGTAGAGATAAGTACTTCCCTCATTGAGAACCAAGGTTATCGAACCAATAGGAGAACCAATGCAAATTCCCTTCGATAGCACCTACACACACAAAACCAAACACTTGCACCCAACGCGGGTAAGAGGGTTGTCAAGCCCCTTGAACTCGTTACTTGCAAGGACTAAATCTTGATAGAATAGATATTATAAATACAAAATAAAATAAAAGTAAATAAAGTGCAGCAAGGTAATTTAGATGTTTTTGTTTTTATGTTTAAGTAGACTCGGGGGCCATAGTGCTCGCTAGAGGCTTCTCTCTCGAAAGTAGCATACGATGGGTAGACCAATTACTGTTGGGCAATTGATAGAATTGTGCATAGTTATGACATGTTATTCATGACAATGATCATGTATATAGGCATCACGTCCATAAACAAGTAGACCAAAACGATTCTGCATCTACTACTATTACTTCACCAATCGACCGCTATCCACCATGCGTCTATGGTATTAAGTTTATGACAAACAAAGTAATGCTTGGAGCAAGATGACATGATGTAGACAAAGTAAGACAAGCAATATGTTCATAAAAGAAGATTACATCGAATAGATCACCGCGAAGATCGTGATGAACTTTGTATTGAAGATCAAAGAGAGAGAAGAAGCCATGTAGGTACTAGCTATGGACCCGTAGGTGTGTGTTGGACTACTCACGCATCATCATGGAGGTAGCAAGGTTGATGTAGATGGCCTCCGTGATCGATTCCCCCTCCGAAAGATCACCGGAAAAGGTCTCAAGATGGCCTCCTGTCAGAACAAAGGCTTGCGACGACGGAAAAAGTGTTTCGGGTGTCTCTCTATTGGTTTCCCAATATTTGAGAATTTATAGAAGTGAAATTAGGTCAAACGGAGCCACGCGGGGGGGGGGGGGGGCACAAGGCATCAGGGTGCGCCTACCCCCTGGGCAGGCTCTGGTGCCTTGTCGCCTCCTCGTGCGGCTTCCTGACTTCTCCCGAAGCTTCCTGGGTCTCTTTTGTCCACAAAAAATCGTCAAAAAGTTTCATAGTGTTTGGACTTCATTTGGTACAGATTTACTGGAAAACCAAAAGCAAGCAGAAAACAACAACTGGTACTTGGCACCGGGTTAATAGGTTAGTTCCCAAAAATGATATAAAATAGCGTATAAAGTATCCTAGATTGATAATATGAAATGGCATTGTGTTCTTTTTTGGTTATGCAATTATGTTCTTATAAGTATATATGTTGTTGTTCTGTAGACACAACATAGATGTTGCACACAGAGCAAATCACATTACACACGGACTAAACTACGAAACCCGTCGGTGATGATTTCATCAATCACTCACAATTGTATACTAGAAAGTGTTTTCCCACAACACACACAACTTATCAGTAGCAATCTCTGGTGTTCAGACATGATTCTGATTACTCAATTGTTTGTTGTCTATCGCACACATCTTGTTACGCTGAATCGTTTGTGTTCTCCAGTATCATCGCACACAGTTTATCATAGTGAACTGTGTGCCCTATCGCACACATGTTGTTACAACAAATCGTTTGTGTTCTCCTATATCATCACACATAGTTTATCATAGTGAACTGTGTGCCCTCTATTGCACACATTTGGATCTCTACAACCGTTTGTGTTATTTTGGCTAATCGCAAACAGTTCATCTGGATCAACTATTTGCCACATATCGCACACGCAACTCTTTTATGAATTGTATTTGATAGATTCGCATCGCACACAGTTTGCGTTATTGGTGATGGAGCTAGAACTATACCGTTTGCGATTCATGCTTGACACACAGTTTGGTCGAAGGGTATAAGATTGATGTGTCGTGTTTGGACCTTCCTAGAGTAGTGTTGGTGCCTCCCTCCCTTGTCATAAGCATCATCATCCCGCCTAGGGTGTTGTGGCACCCATGCGCTGGGGCAAGAAGCATGCTGCAAACGGAGCCGATGGCGGCGGCCAGTGGCACCATGCCACCAACAAGACATATCAGGGTAGCGGTGGCGAATGAGTTGGTTGCGTGCCTCCAGCTGGCACATGCCAATGCATCGCCCAAGCCCAAGTCCGAGACGGAGTATGTTCCTGAGCATTAGACTCTGGTGAGGACACTTCTGAGAGCGGCGTTTTGGTGCTCGGTTCTTCTTTCAGAAAGGGGATGGGAGGTAAATAAAAACTCAGATCTATCCTTGTACGTATTTATTAGGTTGGTCAATTTGGGGATTTAGGCTGAACATTCATATTGATTTGTGGTGGTCAACGAGAGTTTCATTTCACTTCTTAGTAGATTTTCTATGGAACAGTCGTTTCAATCTGACTAGGGGGTGTGCATGAAGTCTGCCCATCAATATCAGATGGTGGGATTGATGGGATTCATTAGATGAATTCGTGCAGTTAGAGTCTTTTGCTAATGCTTTTCATTTAGCTGTATATGATAGGTGTGATGCTCAGATTCATTGTGATGATGCTCCTGACAAAGTGGGGCAGATGGATGTTTGAGCTAGGAATGTTTGCGGATGGACGTGAAATGAATTGCTCAGTACCGATTAGGAAATTTTTGATATGGTAAGAATTGTCAGATTGGTTTGTGATGAAATGTTGGTTGAAAATAAATTCATGATAGGTTAGAGTGAGGGAAAAAGGTTACAGTGCTCTTGTAAGACGATGGATTTTCTCCATGTAGTCTTGCAGCCTTCATGGAAGTCGGATTTTGTAGGTTCGTTTGTACACTTTTGCTTTGTTTCCGAAACCAGAGCAGTTCACTTTATCGATGTGTTTTTTTCTTCTTCTCTGCACTCTATCCTTTGGGATGATCAATATGCATTACTCTTTACAAAGTTTCCATTAGGAACTATTTTTTATCAAACCACAGTCAGAATGTTTCACAAGAAACCTAAAACCACTATCAAAAACACTTTTAAAAATTGTTTGCCATATGTAATGAATGTTTCGCCACAAGTTAGAAAACATAAAAACTGCAACTAGATGCGCGAATGGTTTGGATATGGTGTTGCACAATGCTACACGGTTATGCTATGTCCACGGACATGCTTATGTGATGCGGTGCATCTATTTTTATTCTTCAAGATGGATTCGCCGGTACGGAAGGTGTGCTTCACCTATATCAACTGCGACAGCACCAACCCTCTTGACAAAGTCCAGGGAGCTGACGTGCTTACCATGTCTGTTGACCTCAAGGATGACCAATTCATCAACTTGTGTAACCTATTCTGCTCCACCATGGGTAGCCAGGGTCACCCATCATACCCATCATACACTGCATCATATGTGGTTCTAGATGGTTAAAAATAAGAAGCTGCATTGAGTCTGGATTTTCTTTGCATCATTATATTGATCCTTTTTTAGGATAAACTTTTTTACTATTGGAAATCATGGGCTAAGTTTTGTGTGTACTGGAAATGGAGAACCCCTTGTTAATTGTATTGTGGTGTAGAGTTGAATATTTTGTGGAGGTTAGTGTTGAAGAAGATAAGTTCATTTGTGAGTGCATTAATTTTGAACACTCTGATTTGCTATGTAGTCATGCACTGAAGGTATTAATAATGCTACATTGTACTTACGTTACTTGCTCTGTTAAGCATGAGAGTTCATGATAATTGTGTGTAGTTATAATTGTTCTAGGTTGATGCACACCTCTTTACGTTGAGCTACATGTAAGTTGCAAGAAAATACACTACACTACATGTTTGCTTGCTCCTTCTACTCCTAATTGCTGCACCATTAAAGGTCATTGCATCTGATATTGATCAATTAACATCATGCATGTACTTTCACATGAGTGTGATGGCAAGAAGGCTTCAGATGTCTTAGTATATTTGTTGCTCCATGGTGTTGGGGATTATATAATTTTCCTATACTTACAAAATTTATGGTTCTGTTGATCTTTGGTTACTCAAGCTTAAAGTTTCAAAACCTAGACTGTAGGCACATACATGGGGATTCAATCTCTTTTTCTTAACTCCCTGGAATTTTGATTCATTTGCTTTTAGGATGAAGGATGGAGCATAGTTTGTGCTATTGAAGATGTTTTTGTACTCCCTCCATTCCTAAATATAAGCCTTTTTAGATATTCCAATATACACTACATACGGTGCAAAATGAGTGAATCTACATTCTAAAATATGTCTATATCCATCCGTATGTAGTCCGTATTGAAATATCTAAAAAGGCTTATATTTAGAAACAGAGAACACATAACCTAAATTGATTGATCATAAATTATTATATTTCCTCCTAGGTGCGATTGGTAGCAAAGTTGTTCTATTGGACAATGTAGTTCATTGGCCGTTGAGTTTTTTTGAGGCAAGTTGATAACCCACAAGTATACGGGATCACAACCGTTTTCGAGGGTAGGGTATTCAACCCAAATTTATAGATTCCACACAAGGGGAGCCAAAGAATACTTGAGAGTATTAGCAGTTGAGTTGTCAATTCAACCACACCTGGAGATTAAATATCTGCAGCAGAGTGATCAGTAGCACAGTAATATGCTAGTTTTGATAGCAGTAGCAATAGTAACAGTAGTAGCAGTAATTTTGTAGTAGTTGAAACAGCAGCAGCAGCAATAGTAACTTAGCAAGAGCAATAAGTGGAAAGGCCGTAGGCACTGGATCGGTAACTCGTTGGATGATATTCATCATATAACATTCATAACCTAGGGCGATACAGAACTAGCTCCAGTTCATCAATGTAATGCAGGCATGTATTCCGTAAATAGTCATACGTGCTTATGGAAAAGAACTTGCATGACATCTTTTGTCCTACCCTCCCGTGGCAGCGGGGTCCATAAGGAAACTAAGGGATATTAAGGCCTCCTTTTAATAGAGAACCGGAACAAAGCATTAACACATGGTGAATACATGAACTCCTCAACCTACGGTCATCACCGCGAAGTATCCCAAATATTGTCACTATGGGGTTGACGGATCATACCACGTAATAGGTGCATATGACTAGGCAAGATCGGATCAAGAACATAGATATAGAGATGATAACATAAACGGTTCAGATCTGAAATCATGGCACTCGGGCCCTAGTGACAAGCATTAGGCATAGCAAAGTCATAGCAACATCAATCTCAGAACATAATGGATACTAGGGATCAAGCCCTAACAAAACTAACTCGATTACATGATGTATCTCATCCAACTCCTCACCGACCAGCAAGCCAACGAAGGAATTACTCACTCCCGGTGGGGAGCATCATGGAATTGGCGATGGAGAAAGGTTGATGATGACGAAGACCGAAGATTCCCCTCTCCGGAGCCCCAAACGGGCTCCAGATCTGGCCTCCCGATGAAGAACAGGAGGTGGCGGCGGCTCCATCTCGTGAAACGCGATAATTCTTTCTCTCCTATTTTTCTCTCCAAATTTAGGAATTTATAGTGGCGGAGATAGGGCAAGTGGGGCAACGAGGTGCCCAGCCCCCACCAGGGCGCGCCGGGAGGGGGCTAGCGGGCCCTGGTGGGTGCTGCTCACCCTGGGGCCCCTCTTCGGTGGTTTCTGGCTCCAGTATTTTTTATATTTTCCAAAATAAATCTCCCGAAAGTTTCGTTCCATTCCGAGAACTTTTATTTCTGCACAAAAACAACACCATGGCAATTCTGTTGAAAACAGCGTCAGTCCGGGTTAGTTCCATTCAAATCATGCAAATTAGAGTCCAAAACAAGGGCAAAAGAGTGAGGAAAAGTAGATACGTTGGAGACGTATCAACTCCCCCAAGCTTAAACCTTTGCTTGTCCTCAAGCAATTCAGTTGATAAACTGAAAGTGATAAAGAAAAACTTTTATGAACTCTTTTGTTCTTGTTTACATATATATGCTTAAGTAGCACCCAGGTTTTCAGCAGAGATTATGACTAACCATGTCAACAATAACTCTTAGGAATTATATTTACTCATATCAATAACATACGGAACTAACGAGCAATAATAATACATCTCAAGCGCCAACATTTTGTCAAAACAATCGTGATACAATATGACAATAGTGGTATCTTGCTAGCCCTTTCTGAGACCGCAATACATAAATACAGAGCACCTCCAAAGTTCAAGCAGCGACTAAACATTGTAATTCATGGTAGAAAAGATCCAGTCATGCTGCACCCAACATCAACTATACACAATGCATGAGGATGACAATAGTGCTCTCAGGTTTGGCGCTTATTTGAGAAGGTGATGACTCAACTTAAAAGTAAATACATAGTCCCTTCGTAGAGGGAAGCATGGATTTGCAGTGGTGCGAGAGCTCAAAGTTTAAAACAGAGATAGATATAATTTTGGGAGGTACACCCTTCCTGTCAACGTCACGACCAAGAGTTATCAATATCTTCCATGCTAAACAAATTAGCGGCGGTTCCCAAGCGATAAAAGTAAAGGTTTACTCCCCCTCCACCAACAATCACACTCCACGACGAGTCGCATCCACGGGTACCGTCCAAACCAACAACATTCCTGGGGGAAGTTTTGTTTAATTATTTTTGATTTTTGATTTTGGGACTGGGAATCCATATTACCGCCCCTCTCGTGTAAGGAAAAGTGAATAAACACTCGTCATGAGAATAACCCGCTTAGCATGGAAGATACTGACCGCCCCCTGTTGCTCCATGAGCGGTCCAGGCACACAAAACAGATGTTCATTTGAATTTTAGAGGTGACACATGCAAATTTACTTTCGAACGGCAGGGTAATACCGCATATAGGTAGATATGGTGGACTCATCTGGCATAACTTGGTTTAAAGGTTTTGATGCACAAGCAGTATTCCGGCTTAGTACAGGCGAAGGCTAGCAGTTAGATTGAGAAGCGGCCAGCTAGATAGCGAAGACCGTCATGAACATGCATTACATATAATCAACATTGAATACTAGCATGAGTAGGATATGGTGTCACATCCCTAGTTTTAGCTTGCACTAAGATCCATGTTTGGAGTTGCATCATGTTTAAAATTTCTTTAAACTTGAAATGGGGATGATCAAACCCTAGCACCTTTGAATTCAAATAGGTTTACCTAAAATAATTTTCAATGAATCCAAAGTGGCCCTGTAAAATGTTCATCTTCTCTGGAAAAATGTGGCAACATCAACCAGAGGTGACTCATATTTTACTTGTCATTTTGGTTTATTGAATTAATGCAATATGTATTTGAATTGGAGTTATAAAATACTATAAATAAGTTTATAGCTCCAATAAATTTGAAACTTGGCCAGGGCCTTTGTAATATTTCAATTAGTGCCCAGAAAAAGTTTCATATTTTTCTACTTTGTTTTAGTGACTAAACTAAATTAAAACAAACTGCAAAAAAATAGAAAACAAACAGAAAACAAATAAAAGGAAAAGGCAAAGGCCTACCTGGGCCTTACCTGCTGCAGATGCGGGCCAGCCCAGGGGCAGGGTCGTCTTCCACCCCTGCCAGTAGGCAGAGGGGAAGGCGAGCACGGCAAGCCACCGCGCCAGCTCCTGCATCGCGCTGGCGGCCTCCCCTCCATCCCTATCCGCTCTAGCCGACCACCTGGACCCCCTCGAGGCCATTCCCCCCTGCCGCTCTCTCTCTCCCCTCCGATGCTCTCTCCCACACCGGAACCGAAGCCGCCGTCGCCGCAGCTCTCGCACCACCGCGGCCATTCTGCACCCCTCGCCTCCCCGAGACGGCCATCATCTCCGCCGCATTGCCCTGCACCTCTCCGCCAGAGGAATAAAGACCGGAGGCCCCGCAATGTCGTCTTCGTCGCCGCTTCCACCGCCGGTCGCTGAAGCTCCCCGTCGTCGATTCGCTTGCTCCAGCTCCTCCCCGGCCTCGCCTGCTGCACCCGAAGCCTCCCAGTGAGCTCCTCTCCATTTCCCCCCTCTGCCCTGATCTCCTGTGCCTCTAGACCCATGGCCACCGGAGCCAAAAGCTCCTTGCCGCCGGCCATGGCGCCACCACGGCTAGAGCCTCTGAGGCTTGCCTCAGGGCACACCATCGTGCTCAGGGCGCTCGCAGGAGCCCGTTGCCGCCCCTAGCTCCCCCGACCGCAGCCCCTAGCACTGTGCGCTCTCTGACCCGAGCTCCGGCCGCCATAGCCGTCGTCGTCGGCGACGCTACGGGCCACCCCACGCCGTACCACCAGCTGGAATGGAAGCGGCTTGCTCCCCGCTTCCAAACGCGCCGCCCCCGCTTGCCAAATAGTGGCCGGAGGAGAAATTCCGGCGAGAAACCGCCGTCGGGATGGTCGCCGCCGGCCAAGCTCCGGCCGGTGCTGACGTGGCCGGCCATTAAGGCCTAATTACCCTGCTAACCAAGCCCCATAGCCACTGACAGTGGGCCCCGCAGGTGGGTCAAACCCCAGTCAGCGCGGGGATTAACCCTGTGTCTATGACATATGGGTCCCGCGTGTCAGGTTTGACCTGGACCGGGTCTGTTGACTGGCTGACGCCAGGATGACGTCAGGCTGACGCAATAATTGTTTTTCTGATTTAATTAATTCCAGAAATTGCTGAAAACTTAGAAAATTCATATAAATTAATCTGTAAGTCAGATGAAAATAATTTATATATGAAAATTGATCAAAAAAATCCAATGAATCCATCTATGTCATTTTCATGCATGATAGAGCAACCTAAATAGGAGAACTTGGACATTCTTGTTCAAATGCAATATGAAATTTCACCTATGGAGTTGAATTTGAACCTTGGGTTCAAACCTACTTCATTTAGATCTGTTGCTAGATGCATTAGCTCAACCACATCATACTGCCATGTCATATTCATTCATCATAATGTTGCATTTGATGTTTATTGATTTGTCCCCCTTCGATGGTTGTTCATCATGTTAGGCACTGTTCCGGAGGGTACGGTCGAGTATCCACCTGAGGAGCAGTAACGTGTTGACGTCTTATCAGGCAAGCAAACCCCCTTGAACATCTCTGATACAATCCCACTATCTCGCTCTTGCTCTCACTTATTGCATTAGGACAAAACGTTTCAACTTTTACTTGTTCCGGTAGTTGAACCCATTCCTCTGCATGACCTGTCATTGTCATAGTAAATAGCTGAACCAAGCAACCTAGCATACCTGGTAGATGCTTTAGCCATGTTGTGCCTTTAATCTGCTATGCTTGCTATGCTTAGAGTTGTGTCAGGTCTGATTCATCTGGGTGATGGACCGGAGTAAACTGGTTGTGTCCTTATGATGAGAGTTAAGTGGTGAACATTATTTGGTAAAGGTAGCGATGAGAGGCCATGTAGGAGTACATGGTGGGTTGTCTCATTGGGACCGTCCTTAAGAACTGAGTCCTGTGTATGTTATCCAAGACTAGCTACTACCGCACATTGGGATCCTTAATTGACTCTCTCGACTTATTAACCGCCTTGACCTCTGTCCAGGAGTTGCAACTAGTTTCTGGTGTTTGTAGGCCATGCTAGTAGTCTACCGAGTGGCACCCCGTACAGGTGGGCTTGGCTCAGACTAGGCACCGTGGCCTGGTGTACCAAGCGTAGTACCATCCGTCGAGGTGGGCTTGGGAACCCTGCACACATCGTTTGGGACCGTGATGGAAACCTCGGCCGGACTTCCGTTGCGGGTTCAGTCTCAAATAGGCAATAAACCTGGGCTAGAGTCTTGTGTGGTTAACGGTCGTGGCCGACTCCCTCGCTAGGCTTCCGCTTGAAGGTTGCCGAGGTGCCTTTTACATGCACATGGCGGTAAGTGGCGGGAGCGTGTGTGACGAAGTACACCCCTGCAGGGTAATCATCTATTCGAATAGCGGCGTTCGCGGATATGGACTACTTGGAGACTTATATGGTTCATTGACAATTTTAATGGTTACTCATAAAAGCCTCAAGACAAGTGTGAGTACCGTGGATGGCACTCTCGTAGGAAGACGGGAGCGGATCCATGGTGGTGTATTGTTGTGGTGTTAGTGGACTCGTGTACGTTTCACAAACTTATTCAAAGTACTGATAGTCATAGTACATGATAGCCACTGAGTCAAAGCTGGCTTGCTGCATTGAACCCCACAACCCCCTTGTTGTTACCGATGCATATGTAGTTAGTTCTGATGTAAGTCTTGCTGAGTACCCCCGTACTCACCGTTGCTTTATTAATGTTTTTGCAGAGGAGACACCAGTCCCACTAGTGGTTTCTACGATAAGATCGATGCTGACCAAGTAGCTTGGGAATCCCAGACAGAGGTCTGGTTCCTATGGAGGGTCTTGTAGATAGACAGGCTTCCTCAGCCTTCTTCTTTTCTAGATGTATGTACCCAGACATGTTAAGCTTCCGCTTGTTGCTTGTATGACTTGTGTGTTGGGTCATGTGACCCCTGCTTGTAATATCACACTATGTTGGCTCTTATGAGCCTTCTGAATAAATGTTGTGTTGTTGTATGGTTATGTTGTGATGCCAGAGTTGTATCTATGCATATCGGGCATGTCGTGCATACGTGTGACGTGCAATGGTATGTATGGGATTCGACATCTAGTTGTGTGCCTTTAGTAGTACTCTTTACAGGGAACTGCCACTTTGTGCTTCCACTGAGCCTTGGTAGCTTGCTACTGCTCCGGACACATTGATTGACTGGCGTGTATCCTTCTTTGCTACTGTGTCTGTCCCTTCGGGGAAATGTCTCGCAGTGTAATGGAGTCCATGTAGCCTTCTATGACTCGTCTACGCGCAGTTGATGACATTTATGTCCCACGGCGTAATGGAGTCCCTGTAGCTTGCTATGACTCGTCTACACACGCTGAGACCGACACCTACATTGTTGGGTTACGTATGCCTGTCCCTGTATGGATGTGCCACTTCGGTTCTATGACTAGTCATGTCGACCCGGGTTCTTTGACATTTGAGTGCTAGTGACATATTCACATACGTGAGCCAAAAGATGCAAACGGTCCCGGCCAAGGTAAGGTGGCAGCCGTGGAGATTACCATGCGTGAGGCCGCAAAGTAATGTGAAGTGTTACATGCTAGATTCTTATGGCTTAGGATCGGGGTCCCGACATATGGACACCATGAACATAAATATCATGAAGGCTATGTTGGTTTTGATTCAACTACATGCGTGAACATGTGCCAAGTCAAGCCACTTGAAACATTCAGAGGAGGATACCATATTATCATACCGCATCACAACCATTTTAATGCATGTTGACACCCAAGATAAATCATTATCCACTCCTAGCTACTTAAGCATGGCATGAACAATTATAATCTCTAATGGTCATTGCAAACATGTTTGATCATAATGAGCTAAATCAAGGGGTACTAGGTTAAACATATTTACAAAAACAAAAACAAGTTGAGTTCATACCCCGCTTTTCTCTGCCACAGTCAATTCATCAAATGTCGTCATGATTGCCTTTCACTTGCACGACCGAACGATATGAAGCTAATAATAGTGCAAGTATGCCGTGGACTAAGCTGGAATCTGCAAACATTTTATTCAAGAGAAGAAGACAAAGTAATATGGGTTCTTTGTTAGGTAAACAATAATGCAGATGAGAACCACTCAACAATTTCATTGTGGTCTTCTCCTAGATATGACTCGAGTAAAAAGAAAAGAATTTCAGAGAAACACACTAAAATATTTTTGGAGTTTTTGGTTTTTATTGAAAGAAGCAAATTAAAGAGGAAAAACAAAAATGAGAAAAACTATTTACACGGGAAAGCTCCCAACAAGTAAAAGAAGAAGCGAGAAATCTTTTTGGGTTTTCTTTTGATGCAACAATTAAACTAAGCTAGAAAGAAAAACTAAAAAGAAGTAGGAAATGTTTTTGGGTTTTCTCAAAGTTTTTCAAACACACAAGAAGAAGGCGAGAAAACAAACCTAACATGGATATTACAATGAAAAAGTATGAACACCAACAACTGGAATAAAATATGTGAACATGAATGTAATGTCGGTGGAAATATGTACTCCCCCAAGCTTAGGCTTTTGGCCTAGCTTGGTAATCACCATCCGTAGTAGCCGTCTGGTCCCAAGTCGTAGTGAGGCGAAGGCGGCACCTGAGCGTCCCACCCCAGGTGCTCCTCCTCAGCTGCTGCTAGGTTGTTCCGGTAAGCTGTAATGTCATCTGGCATAATCCTGTATCCGTTCCTAGCGATAGGATCAAACAAAGCAGGTGCAGGCAATGGGATAATATCACATGTTTCCTTGCTAAATACTAAGTTATAGTGAATATCACGTGGAGAGTCAGTTACATCAAGAAAATGGTGAGCCTGCAGTGACTTACAATCGAGGTAAACTCGGGGTAAGAGGTAATCATGTGGGCGAAAGTGGATTCTAAAGTGGTTCGCTAAGCGAGTAGCATAAATATCACCATGTATCTTTCCTTTAGTTTTATTGAGATGTAAGCGCCGGGCAATAATAGCCCTCATACTAAAGGTGTGATCACCATAAAGTGCACGTCATAAAATAGCGAGGTCAGACGCACTGAGTGAGCTAACCTTCTCCCTAGCGGTTAGACACTTAGTGATGACTAAGGCGAAATAATGTACTGAGGGAAATTGTAAGCTAATAGCGGTGGCGCTCGACACGCCTCTATCCTCACCCACGGTTAATGCGAGGAGAAAATCCTCAAACTCAGATGGCCTAGGTTCTCTCAAGTCCCCGTCAGAAGGGATCAAGCATATGTTACAGAAGTCAGCTAGCGATAATGTGTGAGGTTCAGCATAAAGATTAAAGTGCACTTCAGGAGGGTTGTTCCTCCCTAGATAAGTAAAACTTTGCGCAAAGGAATTTGTAAGGATGTGATATTGGTCATACTTATCTGCGAGGAACTCGGTTAACCCAGCGTTTGCAACAAACTGAGCAAACTCTTGGTGGATCCCGGCCTCCTCCAGGAAGGCATCATGCGGTCAATCGCACGGCCGCACCTCCACCTTTCTTGGAGTGTGAAGGTCATTGTCCGATGATTCCCCAATGACTCCCTTGGCATTTTTCTTGGAGGAGAACTTCCTAAAGATATTCATTTTATTCCTATAAAAATTCTGAAAATTTTTAGTCCACGGAAATTTTGTCAACAAAACTTTGTAAGATTGTTAGCAACTACTCCCAAGCATGCATAGAGGCCATATTGAGCATTCAAACTACTTAGAACTCTAAGAATTCAACATGCAAGCTCATCTACGGCAGCACCAAGAGTAGCTAATTACTCTAAAAATAACCCACAAAAACAAAAACTAATTGGAGCAATGGAGGAGTCACATACCAAGTAGCAATCCCTCCGAACAGTTTCGGAAATGGAGCTTCGAGCAAAGAGATCGAAATCTGCGGTTTTGAGAGCAAGAACACAAAAATGGTGGCTGTGGTGATTTTTTGCTGGAGGTAGGTGACAATGTGGGCTAAAGAGGTAAGTGAGGGGGCCTACGTGGGGGCCACCACCCACCAGGGCGCGCCTGGGGGGTGCTGGCGCGCCCTGGTGTATCATGGTCACCAGGTGCACCCCCCTCAGGTGTTATTTGCACCAAAAATTCATAAATATTCGGAGACAATTCGTGTTAAATTTTCAGGGCATTCTGAGAATTTTTATTTTTGGGTCATTTTTATTGCACGGAGAAAACAGAAAACAGGATAAACATGGCATTTTATGTTATTTAACTAACTAGAACAGAAAATAAAAGATGGGAGCAGAAAGTTGTGCTTACTAGATTCATCGACGTCATACTTCTCAAAAATGATTCATTAATAAGGTTCATCAAGTCTTATTAACAACCACTTCCGATTAGCATGAAACCGAAGAACTTTCGTAAAAACACTAAGTTACCTCAATGGGGATGTGCATATCCCCTACAATAAGTATATCATATTTCTTTTTGGCAGTAGGTAGAGGTAATTTAAAACTTCCAATAGTGATGGTCGGAGATTCTTCAATAACATCTATACCATTCACTTGAAATTGTTTCTTCGGAAAGTGCACCGTGTGCTCATTACCATTGATATGAAAAGTGACTTTGCTTTTATTGCAATCAATAACATCCCCTGCAGTATTCAAAAAGGGTCTACCAAGGATAATCGACATGTTGTCGTCCTCGGGCATCTCAAGAATAACAAAGTCCGTTAGGATAGTAACATTTGCAACAACAACGGGCACATCCTCACAAATACCAATAGGTATGGTTGTTGATTTGTCAGCCATTTGCAATGATATCTCAGTAGGTGTGAGTTTATTCAAATAAAGTCTTTTATATAAGGAGAAAGGCATAACACTAACACCGGCTCCCAAATCACACAAAGCAGTTTTAACATAGTTTCTTTGATGGAGCAAGGTATAGTCGGTATTCCAGGATCTCCAATTTTTTTAGGTACTCCATCCTTAAAAGAATAATTTGCAAGCATGGTGGAGATTTCAGCTTTAGGTATTTTTCTTTTATTGGTGATGATGTCTTTCATATACTTTGCATAAGGGGCCATTTTCAAAATATCAGTCAAACGGGTACGCAAAAAGACTGGCCTAATCATTTCAGCAAAGCTCTCAAATTCTTCATCATCCTTTTTCTTAGATGGCTTAGGTGGAAATGGCATGGGTTTCTGAACCCATGGCTCTCTTTCTTTACCATGTTTCCTAGCCACAAAGTCTTTCTTATCATAACGTTTATTTTTAGGTTGTGGGTTATCAAGATCAGGAGCATGCTCTATTTCAACATCATTATATGGTTCTCTATCATTACTAGGTTGAGCATCATCGTGAACATCATCATTATCATTTTCATTATCACTAGGTTGATGTTCACTACCAGACTGAGTTTCAACATCGGAAATAGAGACATCATTATTATCAGGAGGTTTTTGTGTCTCAGGTTCACTAGAGGTATACAAAGTCCTATCATTTTTCTTTTTCTTTTTCTTCTTAGAAGGACTAGGTGCATCACTATTCATTCTCTAATAATCTTGTTCAATTCTTTTAGGATGACCCTCAGGATAGAGTGGTTCTTGGGTCATTCTACCTCCTCTAGTTACTACTCTAGCAGCAAAGTCATGCATATTATTATTCATTTCATCAAGCAATTCTTTTTGAGACTTAGCTACTTGTTCTAACTGAGTTTGAACCATAGAGGCATGCTTTCCTACACCTCTAACATCATTACTGATTCTAAATAGCAAGTCACTCAAGCGAGCAATCATATCACAATTATATTTCAACTGTTTCAGAACATGATCATTGAAATGATCTTGCTTGATAATATAGTTAGCAAACTCATATAGGCATTGACTAGGAGGTTTATTGTGAGGCATGTCACTTTCATTAAACTTTAATAAATAATTTACCTCTACCACCTGTGGAGGTGGTGGTGTGTCAAGGCCATGCATTTCTTCAATAGGTGGCAAATTCTTAACATCCTCAGCTTTAATACCTTTTTCCTTCATAGATTTCTTTGCCTCTTGCATATCTTCAGGACTGAGAAATAAGATACCCCTCTTCTTTGGAGTGGGTTTAGGCGGTGGTTCAGGAAGAGTCCAATCATCATAGTTCTTTAATATGTTATTCAATAGTTCCTCAGCTTGTTCAACAGTTCGTTCCCTGAAAACACAACCAGCACAACTATCTAGGAAGTCCCTAGAAGCATCGGTTAGTCCATTATAAAAGATATCAAGTATTTCATTTTTCTTGAGAGGATGATCTGGCAAAGCATTAAGCAACTGGAGAAGCCTCCCCAAGCTTGTGGGAGACTCTCTTCTTCAATTTGCACAAAATTAAATATTTCCTGTAAGGCAGCTTGTTTCTTATGAGCAGGAAAATATTTTTCAGAGAAGTAGTAAATCATATCCTGGGGACTACGCACACAACCAGGAGCAAGAGTATTGTACCATGTCTTAGCATCACCCTTTAATGAGAACGGAAATAACTTAAGGATGTAATAGTAGCGAATCTTCTCATTATGAGCAAAGAGGGTGGCTATATCATTCAGCTTAGTAAGGTGTGTCACTACAGTTTCAGTTTCATAGCCGTGGAAAGGATCAGATTCAACCAAAGTAATTAACTCTGGGTCGACAGAGAACTCATAATCATTATCGGTAACACAGATAGGTGAAGTAGCAAACTTAGGATCACATTTCATTCTAGCATTCAAAGTTTTTTCCTTGTACTTGCATAACAATTTCTTAAGATCGTCTCTATCCTTGCAAGAAAGAATTTCTCTAGATATCTCCTCGTCCATAACATAACCTTCAGGTATCTTAGGCATTTCAAACTTAGGATAACTAGGACTAATAGGAGTTTCATAATCATAACCAGTTTCATAAGCTTCATCAGTTTCAGCAATTTCATTTTCCTTAGCTCTAGCAATTTGTTCATCAAGAAATTCTCCTAGCGGCACACAATCATCAAGCATGGTACTAGCATCATCATAAGCATCATTCATAGTAGAGGTAACATCATCAATAACTTGCGACATATCAGGATTACTAGCATGTGGTGGTGTTGCAAGCTTACTCATAACAGAAGGTGAATCAAGTGCAGAGCTAGATGGCAGTTCCTTACCTCCCCTCGTAGTAGAGGGAAAAATCTTAGTCCTTGGATCCTTCAGATTCTTCATAGTGATAAATTGATATAAATCCCAAGTGACTCAACAAATATTTCTATGCTCCCCGGCAATGACGCCAGAAAAAGGTCTTGATAACCCACAAGTATAGGGGATCGCAACAGTTTTCGAGGGTAGAGTATTCAACCCAAATTTATAGATTCGACACAAGGGGAGCCAAAGAATACTTGAGAGTATTAGCAGTTAAGTTGTCAATTCAACAACACCAGGAGATTAAATATCTGCAGCAGAGTGATCAGTAGCACAGTAATATGATAGTTTTGATAGCAGTAGCAATAGTAACAGTAGCGGTAACAGTAGTAGCAGTAATTTTGTAGCAGTTGGAACAGTAGCAGCAACAATAGTAACTTAGCAAGAGCAATAAGTGGAAAGGTCGTAGGCACTGGATCGGTAACTCGTTGGATGATATTCATCATATAACAGTCATAACCTAGGGCGATACAGAACTAGCTCCAGTTCATCAATGTAATGCAGGCATGTATTCCATAAATAGTCATACGTGCTTATGGAAAAGAACTTGCATGACATCTTTTGTCCTACACTCCCATGGCAGCGGGGCCCATAAGGAAACTAATTAAGGGATATTAAGGCCTCCTTTTAATAGAGAACCGGAACAAAGCATTAACACATGGTGAATACATGAACTCCTCAAACTACGGTCATCACCGCGAAGTATCCCAAATATTGTCACTATGGGGTTGACGGATCATAACACGTAATAGGTGCATATGACTAGGCAAGATCGGATCAAGAACATAGATATAGAGATGATAACATAAACGGTTCAGATCTGAAATCATGGCACTCGGGCCCTAGTGACAAGCATTAGGCATAGCAAAGTCATAGCAACATCAATCTCAGAACATAATGGATACTAGTCGAGGGGGCCAATGATCGTTGGAAATGCTCTTGGGGGTCTGATGAGTTCGTCTCTAGCAAATTCTATATGCACTGCTTTCGGGACATGATTTATGACAAGGCATTCGCGTGGATCTGGAAGTCAAAATGCACCAATAAATGGAAGATGTTCGCCTGGCTGTTGTTGGCCAACAGACTCAATACGCGTAATATGCTAAAGAGAAGAAACATGCAAATCCAAGACAACAACTACGCGTGTTTACTGTGTGCTGACCCCCCCCCCCCCCCCGAGGAAACTGTCGAACACTTGTTCTTCGGATGCCCCTTCAGCGCCGCTTGTTGGGCGAAGCTGGGATTTAACTGGCCCAGAGATGGAGATCGACTGCAGCTACTGCATGAGGCAAAACGTAGATGGACAAAACCGATGTTCATGGAGATCTTTGTGGTGGCCGCGTGGAGCATGTGGAAGGAGCGAAACAACAAACATTTTAGAGGGGTAGTGCCCACGATGGAAGGTTGGCTACAAAGATTCAAATCTGACTTTGGGATGATGAGATACAGAACCAAGGAGAGCTTGGTGCCCTTCGTTTTGCAATTTGTATCTTCTGTTTGATACTCTGCGTGTTGTACACCCTACTTTCTAGTTAGGTTCTACCACCCACCCCTTCTTGCCATGTAACTGTTATTGTACTTGGTGCTTTTGTTTTAATTTAAAAGTCAGTGAGGCCTGCCTCACTGTCCAGAGCTTCAAAAAAATGGATACTAGGGATCAAGCCCTAACAAAACTAACTCGATTACATGATGAATCCCATCCAACTCCTCACCGACCAGCAAGCCTACAAAGGAATTACTCACTCCCGATGGGGAGCATCATGGAATTGGCGATGGAGAAAGGTTGACGATGACGAAGATCGAAGATTCCCCTCTCCGGAGCCCCAAACGGGCTCCAGATCTGGCCTCCCGATGAAGAACAGGAGGTGGCGGCGGCTCTGTCTCGTAAAACGCGATAATTCTTTCTCTCCTATTTTTTTCTCCAAATTTAGGAATTTATAGTGGCGGAGATAGGGCAAGTGGGGCCCCGAGGTGCCCAGCCCCC
This sequence comes from Elymus sibiricus, assembly GCA_039707655.1. Classification (NCBI taxonomy): domain Eukaryota; kingdom Viridiplantae; phylum Streptophyta; class Magnoliopsida; order Poales; family Poaceae; genus Elymus; species Elymus sibiricus. The sequence goes on along the minus strand of CM077669.1, from coordinate 396,067,223 downwards.
ACCAGGGCGTGCCGGGAGGGGGCTGGCGCGCCCTGGTGGGTGCTGCTCACCCTGGCCCCCCTCTCCGGTGGTTTCTGGCTCTAGTATTTTTTATATTTTCCAAAATAAATCTTCCAAAAATTTCGTTCCATTCCGAGAACTTTTATTTCTGCACAAAAACAACACCATGGTAATTCTACTGAAAACAACGTCAGTCCGGGTTAGTTCCATTCAAATCATGCAAATTAGAGTCCAAAACAAGGGCAAAAGAGTGAGGAAAAGTAGATACGTTGGAGACGTATCACAAGTCTCTATCAAGGTATTATTATTATTAGGTTAAGCACTAGTTGTAGTAAATTTCTGCCCAAGGATTATACATGACACTTACTCTGTCTGTAGAACCAGACACCTGCTCTACTTGACAATATCCTGGTTTTCATGACATTATGCAAAAGATGTTTGATGCTAAACACAGGAGTGGGCGGATAAGAAAGCAAAGAAAATGTCTTGAGAACTGACCAAAAACTCATGATGCTATGTTTGTTGTGTTACTTGTGTAAAAGTGTAAGAGGAGAATGATGCACCCAGTTTGCTATCTCTTTGTTACTTCAGATAAACTAAACTGCAGACTAATATCGCCCTGAGATGTGACCATGAACTCCCGATGATATGTTTGTTGTGTAACAACAGTATTAAGATGAGATCCGCCTTGTGTGTTTTTGCATTTGTGTTGGTGAAGATAGAGTGAACTGTAGAGTAATACTAAATTTGATGACAAAGATGTTTACTCCTCGTTATATTACTTGTAATATGGCACTGCCCAGAAGCTTTGGCGTAAGCAAGCAGTGCACATCCCACTGCATCAATGGTGTGAGATACTTTGAACTGGACCCATAGCAGGATTTCAGCAAGGAATATGATAGAAAAGATGTCATGGGTCAAAAGTAGATCAAGTTTGCGTTTTCAAGGTTGCGAATGATAATAGCTAACCATGGTTATGCCAAATGAAGGAGAATAATACGCACGTGAATGTGCAAGCCAATTGGTAATGATTTCATATCTAATATTTCTCTGTTCCATTATCTGCAAAGTAACTAAACTTGTAAAATTAATATTTGCTGCTAAATTTTCATATATCTTATTTTTACACGTTTGAGCATTGAAAATGAAAAACAAGTGTTTGTGTGTGTGGTGGAAATCTCTCTCACATGATTCCTAAAAATGGTTACTCAAACATTGCATTTTTGAATAATAGAACTACTAAAATGTGGACATGCTATTTGTTTTTGAGGAACCTCTACGTGACTAACTAGCACACCACCAACGATCACTTGGCCCATGTCAAACGTTCACCCCAGCCCAGTAACCTTTCATCCACATGATTTCTTGTGGGCCAAGCTTCTTGCTCGGATGGGCGAGTGCGTGGGGCCATGCACTGTGCAAATAACTAAATACATATCTATACGAGACCTATAACAGCGAATACGAGAGGGAAAAACGACCAGGGCCAGAATCACGAGGGGGTGGGTGGCTAAGATACAAGGCTCCCTGTCGCCCGAGCTCCAAAAGGAATTTTTGGGATGCTTCCTCTATAGTTTGCTCCGTGATTGATGCGTGCCCCGTGGATCGACACGAACACAAAGGGAACGGATCAACACGGAGAGCGGGGTGGTTGGCGGCGAACTACTCTTTGACGGTTCATGGAGAAGTATTGTGTGAAGGAGAGAGGGCGCTATGACAAAGGTGAGGTGGACATCATCCGACTTTAAAGGAGAGGACTCCAACGAGAAATATCCCGCTACGATGGGAAACCAAGCGGGAATGGGAGGATCCGACGGGAAAAGGGAAGGGCATCGTGGGATGCTTTTTTGTGTTAGGACTGTGTGTTGGAAATAATATGGCGGATAGTCCGGACAACCACATTTCTCCCCCACATATGAGATAGATTTGGGGGAGCTCGTACTGTCCAGAAGGTTGAATTTTGGGAAGCCCGCTAGGCATCCGTGATGTCCGAACACGCCTGGGCGTGTGACGGAGAAATGAGCTGACCTTGAAGACAACATTAGTCATTTCATTCATTCATTTGTATGCACTGTAGCCCGTAACAACTCACGGACGTTCTACTGTTTGATAGCTGGACTATGATAGACACCATCTCATCGTGCAACATGGTAAGTAAGGTCGTTTGTCCATTGTTGTCACTGTTTATTGTTTCTAATAGCTACCACTTGTAAATTTATCTTCTGCATACATTCATAGACTGATACATCTTATACATCATCGTCAAACATGCACGTCTTGTATATATTCTGGACCCTATCCATCATCACACCTGCCAGAGGTTAAAACTGTGAGGTATTTACTGAAATTACAAAGATTTGCAAGGAAATTCAATGACGCACTTGAAATAAAGCAACCAGTCTGGAATTCCGATATATCTAGATGGCAATGTTTATATTCGCTTGTTATTCCAATGAGCATAGATGGGCAATAAATTTATATGTTGCATTATCATAACTTCAAAATACAAATAATTATTTTTGTTATCATTCTATTCAAGATAATATTATTTTAGGAAATTGCAGGGATGTGTGTGGCTATTTTTTTATGCTCTGGTGGAACGGTTAAGAATTAGTTCGTCCAGTTTGCACGATGAGTATTCGCCGTTACACCATTTAAGACCTTTACCATGAATTATTCGTGCTAACTACATATATTGCTTGTGCAGGATGAGTATGAGTTGAGGAAGTTTTTTTCGTTATACTTGCTCAAATATCATGTGAATGAAGCTAAAGACGATACTCTTGATATTGTGCGAGAATTTATTAAGCGAAAGTGGATATTAATTTGTAACAGATTTTTAGATGGATAATAATCGCTCTATATGTATACATCATCAGATTGATTTTTTTATTATCAATTTACATTGCAAGTGAAGTGCACTTTAATTATTAGCCGATAATGCCCGTGCCACTACTAGGGAAAAGCCTAGCAGTAGCACGGGTTTTCCACGTAGCAGTAGCACGTGTGCCCGTGCTACTGCTATGACGCTACAACTAACTTTTAGCAGTAGTGCGGGCTTCCCAATGCTACTGGCAACTTGGTTAGCAGTAGCGGGTGTTCATAACCAGCGCTACTACTAATCGTGCACTAGCAATATCGAGCTTTTAGATACCGCGCCACTACTAAACGCGCGTATTTCTTTTTTTTTATATTTGTATTGTATTTACACACGGTTATACATATTAATATACAACATCAATAATAATTGTGCAAAAAAACATTTAGATTAAAGTGGATGGGTGCAAGTGATCAAGTTGGGTTAGAGAAAAAATATGATGTTACGCCGGCACACAAGTGTCGAATGAAAGGATTCCCTTTATTCGACACTTGTGTGCCATCGTAACATTATATTTTCCTACTAACCCAACTTAATCACTTGCACCCATCCACTTTTATCTAATCTATGTCATCTAATAACTCATCATCCTTAGTCACATAACAACTTATCATCATCTTGATCATCTAACAACTCATGACAAGTTAACCATTACTACATAATGTCATAAACTAAAAAAGGTCCTCTCTCTTAGCCAGCACATATTATTCTCTCCCAGGTAGAACCTACTGCTCTCTACTAGGTAAAATAGCATAAAACAGGTAAGCTCCTCTCTCTCCATTGTGAAGATAGAGATCCACCTATCTCCGACATGTGGCATACGCAAATCCTTCGCGTCTCTGCCAAAGTAGTTGTCTGCGGTTTTTCATTATTTGGATAAGTCCTTTGAGTTTCAGGCTTCCATCCCTATTAGAAAGCGAGTATGCATTGCGGAAACATAAGGGCCACCGTGGCCGTAAGCTGGTAACATTCAAATAATGACCTTCTGTAAACATCAGGTCAGGCACAACCTCTGGCGGGAATTTCTGTTGAAGAACATAATAATAACATAGTTAGCAATCTAGGTTTTCTTAAGAAAATTTATGTATGTAAAAGATAGACTAATTAATGACACAATATTAAAAAATAATCTTACCATGCTATCTACATGGAAGTTATTAGGGTTCAACTCGTGCACTAGTGGCACGTATTCAGAATAACTTTTGCCAATATCTTCATAATTGATCTTATAATTATCAACATCATCAATAAATGAGATCAGATGATTTTTCTCCAACCAAGTTAGATCGGAGCCAGGACTATAGTAGGTCATGTCTACTATCTTTTGAGTTTTTTTTTGAAGAAGAGAAATAAGCTGTCAATTAAAAATAAACAAGTTAAGTAGGGATGAACACCAACTACTTTTAAATAAACAATGCAAATTACTTAACAAATATGGTTGACAAACTCACATAGAGGTAAAACTGGAAGCATATCGACATCCACCCAAATGTCGATATTACCTTCAATATCATTTTCAGGACGAATATTGAAGGTTATTTCCACATCCTCCTGAAATCCATATGCCTTGCCTAGAGCTTTCCAAGTTTTGCAACCAAAATGCGAGTGATTAACTGCATTGTATAGTTTAACCAGAAATGTGAAACCATGTTGAGTCTTCAGGTGAGCTCTCCTCGTCTCCATATTCTCCATTTCTTAGAAACCGAGCTTCTCCAAGACATATCGTCTTGCATGGCAGGGGATGCACTAGTCGAATTGTAAAAAACGGAAATTGCACGTTAAAGCAAAGAAACACAAAGTCATGATTAATTACGAAAAAAATAGTTGTCATCGTTGCGTACCGTAAAAACATCAAAGGTCTCGTCAAGCTTGATGGTGAAGAACTTGCCGTTTCGCAGGTGATGCCTATCGCGTAGATCCTGATCTTCGTCGCATAAATCACACTCAGGGATCCGATCGTCGTCAGACATTTCTGGTGTTCATGATTCAAAGATTAAAAATCGACGGCAATTATACAAGGAACTATTCAGCATGCATGGGTTGAGTTTCGGTCTGTCGAGGCTTCCTTGAAAAACTCCCATATCTCATGGTGTGTATGGTGCACACTCTCTCACACACTAATATTTCGACCGTCGGTGATGGTCGCACCTCTTTCTCTCTCCTCGCGCATTATACCAAGGTATATATCGTGAGAAGAGAAGAAGAGGAAGCGACCCCCACGACAACAATCGGTATTCCTCCATCAAGAACATACTGAAAGTCACACAAGGAGCTCCGATAGACTGAAATCAACTCTATAAGCATTAGTCAATTAACATTACATTTATAGAGTAACGACATAAAAATGGCCTATGTTTTGCTGGAATGTCTTATAATTCCTATTCTAATAAAATTTCGGCATAACCTTTTCTAAAAACAGGACATATCGAGCGCCTGAAATTTGCCGGAACGGAAATGAATCAACATTCCAGCAAAACATAGGCCACTCGGAGGTTTCATTTCTTCACATTTTCATTGCAAAAATAGAAATAGTAGCTTCTTTTTTTCACATTTTCATTTTCATTTCTTCACATGTTCAAACAGAGTCAAGTTCCTTACATTTTCGTTTCAAAAAAAATCCTATCATCACATTTTCATTTAAAAAAATACATGCCTCTCATTTTCATTTCATAAAAAAAATACATGCCTCACATTTTTAATTCAACATTGTTGGACTTTACTTCCAATAATTCCCATAAAATGTTCATATATTTTTTATGCAATTGATAATCAATTTATAATCAAACTTCTGAAATTCAATATATGTACTAGAAAAACAAAATTACTAAAACACCCTAGTTCTAACCCTAACATCTATCCATCCATCCTAGTTCTAACCCTAGTTACTAAAACTAAATTCAATGCAGGAGGGATGGAGGGAGAGGGTCAGAGGGAGAGGGTGGGAGGGATGGATGGATGGAGGGAGAGGGTAGGGAGGGAGGGAGAAGGGAGGGGTGGAGGGAGAACAGAGGGATGGAGGGAGAGGGTGGGAGGGAGACATACGGGGGTGACGGTGGCAGCAGGGTTAGACGGCGGCAATGCGGGTAACGACGGCAGCGGGGGTAGATGGAGGGAGAGAGTGGAGAGGGAGAGTGAGGTCGTGCAAGCGGGCCGACGAAGATAAGGTGGGAATAGCAGTAGCACGGGTCACCGGCCCGCGCTACTGCTAGTCCACCTATCTGTAGCACGTGCTAGTAACCAGCGCTGCTGCTAAATTGGGCCGATGAGCTGGGCCCGGGCTGGCCACAGTAGCAGCGCTCGTAGGGATTCCGCGCTACAGCTAACTGCCTTAGCAGTAGCGCCGGCCTGGGACCAGCGCTGCCACTATTTCTAGCCCCGGTAAGGGGGGACCACTTAGCAGTAACGTCGGGCCACCGACACGCGCTACTGCTATATCACTACCTGTAGCGCTGGTGTGTGCAGCGCGCTACTACTAAGTAGCAGTAGCGATGCTGCTCTACCCAGCGCTACTGCTAAGGTTCTATCTATAAGCTTTCTCCTAGTAGTGTGCTATCTATTCTCTTGTTGTGAAATTTAATATGCATTATGTTTATATAACTCCAGCAATATATGTCAAAAGCCCGTGGCAACACACGGGCACTCTACTAGTAGTTATTGCAAGCTACCAGTTCAATGTATCTATCCCATCAAATGCTACTCCCTCCGTACCGGTGTATAAGTCATCTTACGTAGTGCACCGCGACCAAGACGGAGAGGAAAACGAGAGAATTTAATGTTCATTTGCTAATTAATACCATTACATGCAATGAACTGACCACTACATGCTGTGCTAGGTAGTCTCAAGTCATTAAAAATATACACGCCCCACATCTCTTATTGGTTGATTCTTTTATTCATGTCAAAAAACAAAAAACAAGGTGAGAGTTAATGTACCGTGCCTGTGTTTTGGGATTATTTGATTTTCATAAGATGACTTATATACCAGGACGGAGGGAGTATATAGGTGTATATCTACTATTAAAGGCGAGTATGTTGTGGTGATGGCACGTCGGGATTTGGGTTGGTTTCACGTTAATTATGGAGAATATCATCTTTAGATGGAAGGATCATGTTAATTAGGAAAAGTATCACCAAGCGTATGAAGGATCACATTAACTATGGAGAGTATCATTCTTTGGATGAAAGGATCACGTTTCTTATGTAGAGTATCAATCTTTCAATCGGAAGGATATATCATTACTTATAGAAAATATCATTCTTTCTAGAAAATACATGTCGAGTGTTAAATGAAAGGATCACTAGAAACAGGGTTGGGCCGGCAAAATCCGGAGGCGAAACTAAAAAATGAGGCCCTATCTCACTAACAAATGAACCAAGGAGCAATTATAATGTTTATATATTGCACAGAAAAAATCAATCCTTCTCTGGCTGTAGAGACAACGATGTGATAACTGTGTTTCGCTATCGATCTGACTCCCGTCCCATGATCCCTTTCTTTAGGGATGATCGAACAGCATGGGATCCCCTTGAACGATCAAGTAGTGTGCGATCCTCTGGGACGATCGAGCAACACGGGATCGATCAACGAGCAGTGGCTTGGCAGACCAGCGGCCTAGCGCCCAGGCCCAGGAACAACTTTTTTTAGTAATACACACTAGGCCTATAACAATTTGGGGCCCAAAAATTACGGGCTTGTGTGGGCCGCACATTATGCACACTTATGGGCCCGGGCTTGACTAGAAAATACATGCCTTCTTGCAACACATGGACAATTATCTAGTCACATGAAATGCAATGTAAGAGATTTTGTATATGTGCATAAGAAATGGATTGTTGGAAATATTTGTATGTGATGTTGTTACTTGTATGGTTGTTAAGCTCGGGCTGAACTGCTAGCGGTAGTCCTACTAGAATGCTAGTAGTGCAACCATTTGCTACCACCGAAAATTTACATCATTGGCGAACCAACCTATGGTTGGATGGTTAGCAGGACACTGGTATCCCGTGCCCACCAGAGTTCAAGTACCACACTTGATATTGGTGCTCGCATTTTCCTGGATTTATTCCAGACCTTCCGACGATGTGTGTTCAGTGGGGGGAGATGTTCCCGTCGAATACGAAGGTGTCTGTGATGACTTCGTCAATCTCAAGATGATGTGCCGGCTCAGTCTCTCGAAGGTGCTCATAGGGTAGGGTGTAGGTGTGTGCGTTCATAGGGTGAGTGTATGCTCGTGTATGTGAGCGACTTCGATTGTACTGTGTTAAAAAAACAAAAATTTACATCACCGACCGACGAGTAGACAAGGGAATGTTAATGATAAATCTCTTGTTCGAGCCCTTCTGTTAAGTAGCACTGACCGACGGGTTAGTCGGTCATGAACCATATCACAGACGAAGTCATTACTAACCCAGAGGCACTAACGGCCACTCACGCGTCAGTGACGATACCATTTGACCGATTAGTGCTATTCAGATATGTAGTAGTGATCTCCACCAAGTTTCATAATAAATTCTAGAGACCAAGAAAACGTACCTTTGAATTATAATTCAAATATGGTCATAAAAGGAATACCCAATTTGCATAATGACATAGCAATATTTTTATATGAATGGACTTTGAGTATATCATAGAGGTTAGGAGAATCATAGGATCAAAGGAGTAGAAATTACATTTGTAAATGACATAAAATAAATTAGGGTTTTAATATTGTGGCATTAGGGTTTAAATATAAACCCTAAGAAATTACTGTGATCAAAATGGTCTTTGAGAAAGGTTCATGGTTCCAGGGGAGAGGGCTTGCTAGTTTACAGAAGTGTTTCACCAAATATCCAAAGAAACCCCAACAAAGGCAAATGCACTCATCAAAAATAAAAACTGGGAGGCTTATTCACATGCCACATTTCATCAAGTGATGTTTGGTTTGTGACATGAGCCACCACCACGGAAGAGGCCTCGCCTACAAAAGTAGCGGGCACAGAGGGTAAGACATGCATGAACTGGCCCTAGATCGAGCGAAGAAGCATCATAGATTTTTGCCACCCTTTCATCTATGAAGACAACATCGATCGAACTCAAACCTAGGAGGTGGCATAGGAGGGGTCGACGTCACATCCATCCTAAGCAAGAGCATACCCAAAGTAGTATCTGCTCACTCTAGAAAGCTCCTAGCCCGCAGAATCCATCCTTGCATGGATTTAGCGACATCACACAGGGGGCTGAATCATCTCGGATGATGAACACACATTTCCCTCAAAAAATACGTAGTACGAGCATTTGCGTAGAAGCTCGAGACGCGCAATAAATACAAAATGGACCACCACATCATTCGAGACAGTCGAGCTAATAGTACAAAAAACGACTAACGCCCAGGAATCAGGACATACTACCTTTGAGGGAAATGTGCCTTCCATCAGGGCGAAATGAGAAGGTAAAACCTGACAATACTCAACGTGTGAGGCGGGACAACTTTGGTGCTTCACGGTTTGTCAACAAGCTAAGCGAACACGAGGTGTTGCGGCACTCACGCGTCCAAGGGCTATTCTCAAGTTAGTGGGGCCACGAGAAGGGGTCTCTGCAATCCACCGCATGGTGCCCAGGAAAAGGACATTTGAAACATCTACCATGGAGCCAAGCAGGGATGGCCCGTGGAACCAAAGCTAGGGCTGCCTACGCCGGATGGCCCGGGCCATACCGCGGTAACACCTCTTGCCATCCCCGTTCCCTTCCGCCTCACGCCCCACGCTCACCTCGGTGGAGTCGATGACCATGGAGGCAGTGTCATATGCGGGGCCAACTCTTCCTCATCATTATTCTCGTTATCGTCGCAAGCTGAACCCCACATGCCCAGACCGAGAGGTGCAAGACCCAGGGGACAGGGCTCACGTTGGGGGAGCATGGTCGGGACTGACTCCTTGGTTGCAAATGCCATGACCCAGGACAGGCTCACCACAGGCTAAAACAACAAGCCCGTAGGATCTCCAAAGGGGCCGCACGGACCTCGAAGGCGCAGGATGGTAGAGGCGGTTGCGTTTAGAGATCCAAAACGGAGCCCTCACATGCGAGGATGACGAGCGGTAGTATCAGCGATTGGTAAGAGGCCCCAAAAGCATTGGACGGCGAGACGATGGTGGAGGCCGAGGTGGTCGCCGCCGGTGGAGGCCATGGGGTCGACAGAGAGCTCATGCCCACATCACCACACATCCCGATGGCGAAAGCATTGGATGCGGGGGTGAAGGAGGGGAGATGAGAGAGAAAGCTACGCTGGTTCCGGATCCAGGCCCAACGGAGGCGGGGGTGACCAAAGTATCTCCCGGGTTGACCGTGATGTTCTCATCGTTGACTCCACCGGTGGTGGTTTCAAGGCTGGTGTCTCCAAGGATGGCGAGACACGTGAGCATGCTCTCCTTGCTTTTCACTCCTTGGAGTGAAGCGAAGGATTTGTTGTTCCAACGAGGTTCGTAAAATACATTATTAGGCTATTACTGCATATAAACGATGCTAGTTTGTAGCTTCACTTAGCTTGTTATATGTATGTATGATCTTAGCGCTTGATTTTAACTAGCATGTCCACATTGGATCACAAGACCCTTTATCTTTTTCGACACACCGCATGACAACTAAAGCAGAAGTCATTCAAATATAGTCAAGCACTCAAGCACTCAACAATTAGAAAGAATATAAACAATACCACACCAGCAAGAGAACATCGAACTGCAACGTCTACACATGTACTCCCCCCGTTCCTAAATATTTGTCTTTTTAAAGATCCAACTACGGACTACATACGAAGCAAAATGAATGAATCTACACTCTAAATTATGTCTATATACATCTGTATGTAATCCGTAGTGAAATCTCTACAAAGACAAATATTTAGGAACGGAGGGGTATAAAATTGAACAGACTGCTCGCCATATTGAACGATTACATATTTATTCATTGAGTGTCTTCATAACCCTCCATATCATACAGTATCGCATTTGACTTGATAGGCTGTGGTCACTAATGTAGGTGAGTTAACAGAAACTGAAAAAGGGATTCAAACTTTTAGTAAACAAAAGACTACATAACAGTTCCAATGAAATTTATGTAATCTTATTGCGGGATAATCCTTGGGGTCCTGCTTGGATTGAATGTATTTTCCGTGTGCGCTCAAACAAGAAATACTCCCAAACCAAGCAGGAAATGTTTTATGAGCACAAGAAATACTCCCAAACCAAATTAAATGGAATGAGCTGTGGACACCAGGCCCGTGAATGTAGGCCAGGAATGGTACGGTACCAGACGGGAATTTTTGCAGCTACACGGAGTCACGGACTCACCGGCGCCCCAGACCAGCCATAGTCCTGCCAAGAACACCCCCAGCATGGCTTCTATCCACATTCCACAAGACGTACATATATACTACTCTATGTGGCAATGCTCTTAATTAATTTGATCATCTTTCAGGAATCGAAGAAAAAACAACTTTCAGGAATCAAAATAGCCGCCAGAACCAGAGTCAGTGACCAAGGGTGGGGTCTGTCCGGGATCTTCCAAGGGTGGCGGCGCATACGGTCTAGTATAGCGAATGTGCCTGGCCCAGATGTTTCCCCAGTACACTGAGCCGGCAGTGCTCAGACCCGCGAGCGCGGAGATGCCGACGGCGCGAGGTCCACGACCGACTGGCAGGCACATACCGGCGGCGAACCCGGGAAGGACGAAGCTCCAGAAGTCATTCTTCTTGCGCGCCAAGACCATCGTGCAGCGGAAGGCTTCTATGAGGCCACAATAGGCGGCTATAGTACCGCCAATGCGGGGCGCGTTCATGCGGACAGCCTGAGCGCCGGCGGCGAGGCGCCGGCCATTGGGCGAGTTGTAAAGGCCCTTGATGAAGTGGTACGGGGAGCCGCCTATGGCGCCGAACGCGAAACCGAATCCAGCCGAGTCGATGATGCAATCCGGGAACAGCATGGTATCCGGGTGAGGCATCTCGGCGATGGTGGCGGGAGAAAATTGGATATTTGCCACTTTTAATAAGCGGCTTCGCAAAAATGCCACTCTCAAGATGGGCTTCGCAAAAATGCCACCCAGCTTATGGACACCTTGATTACGATGCCATTTCTCCTATTTTCTTCATTTTCCTTTTGCTTTTCCATTTATGCGCACCTGAAAGGACTAGACTGCCCCTAATGTGCATACCCTTTATCTGTTCTGTCGGTTGCTTGGTGTTGTCGGAAATATCGCGTTGCTCTCGTCGTAGCTCATCCTTGTCTTCGCGTGCCGCCGAAGCTCCTTGTTGCCAGCACATCTACACTCTCCCTCACCTGCTCGCTGTCGCCACTCAGCGTCGCAGCTCGCCGTCGCAGCTCACCTCCTCTGCTCCGCTCGCCCACGCTTCCGCTCATTGCTGCAGCTCGTCGCGTGACGTGCTGAAGAAGTGGCGGGGGCAGCAGGCGCCACAAACATAAGAAGCAGTGATGCGACATGCAGTAATAGCTGGATCCTGTTGTAGGTTCTTGGAGGAAGGAGAACAATGTATGTGCACGTACTGAAGGTAGATTGCAATCTGTTATTGTAAGTTGCTCGCTACACAGATTGCATATTTGCTAATTACATCAAGAATATTAGTCATGTTTAATTTGGCTAATTGCGCAGTGTCCACGCAAGCAGCGGCGATGTCTAGGAAATCGGCGGCGGCCAGCGGTCGACGGCGACGACGCTCAATGAATCGGCAGCGCGGCAGAGTTCAGGTGTTCGACGGAGACCACATACAGGAGATCATCGTCAGCGATGTCCCGGCGATCGGTGTTGGCGGCGGTATGTAGGCAATCAACGACTGCACATTGTTCTTTGTTGTACAGTTGGCTAGCGACGCGTGCGTCTGTGTCGCAACACAGCAATTCAACCGACTGTACGATTAGATCAGGGTACGTGTACACATCCGGGGGCAGCGTGGTCCATTCAGGTGCACGTAAATGAAAAAACATTAGGAAAATCAATAGAAGAGGGGAAATGGCATGGTAATCAAGATGTCCATGAACTGGATGGTATTTTTCCGAAGCCCATCTTGAAGGTGGCATTTTTGCGAAACCACATGTTTAAAGTGGCAAATATCCGATTTACTCTGGTGGCGGCGGGCGGCGGGCGCGGCGGCGAGAAAAGGCTAATGTCTAACCGTGAACCGCTAGGGTTCAGATTACTGCTTTTTAGGTAACTTTCAGATTACTGCGTTTTCATCTAATCCAGACGGGCCCGCATGGCATGGCCGGCCGGGAACCCCTATATCTCGCCTTCCGCGAGTCTATCCTCCGCTCGCCGCAGCCTTTTTTTACGTTTTCTGTTTTATTCTTTCCTTTATTTTTGTACTTTGGTTATAATTTAAAATATTATATATATATATATAATAAAAACACTCTACAAAAAACATTTGTAAAATGTTCAACATGTATTTGAAAAAATTTGAACAAGTATTTCAAAAATATTGAACAGTCATATTTGAAAAAAATAATCCATACGTAAAATGTTGAAAAAGTATTTGAAAAATGTTAATCAAGCATTCTGAAAATTTTAATCAATAATTTGAAAAAAAATGTTCAACAACTATTTAAAAAATACTAGTCAAGCATTTGGAAATGTTATATGTGTATTGAAAAAATGTTGACCATGTATCAAAAAATGATGATATATTTTTGAATCATGTATATAAAAATGTCAATCAAGCATTTGAAGAAAATATTGAACAAGTTTTTAATAATATTAATCAAACGTTTGGAAAATGTTAAATGTGTATAGAAAAAATGTTGACATGTATTCAAAAAAATGTAAGTCTCTTTATTAGAAAACTGTTAATCAAGCATTTGAAAAAAGTTGAAAAGTATGTGTAGAAAAAATGTTGACCAATTATTCAAAAAATACTACTCAAGCATTTAAAAAATGTAAAAAATGTGTGTTAGAAAAAATGTTCACCATGTATTAAAAAATGTTAAATTTGTATTTGACAAATATTAAACATGTATTAAAAATGTTGTTGACATATAGAAATAAATGCGGAATGAAATCCAACAGAAACAAAGAAAACGAAAAAAGTGAAAACTAAAGAAGAAACAAAATAAACCAAAGAAAAAGAAACAAAACCCCAAAAGACGAAGAAAACGGAAAGAAATAAAAAAAACCAATGAAAACCAAAATAACAATAAAGAAAACTGAAGAAAAACAACAAAAATAAAGAAAGCATAAAAACCGATAAAACGAGAGAAAAACGTGAAAAAACAGAAGAAAGGGAAAATCGGTGCAAAAAAGAAAAATGGGCTCAATTCACCTCAAGTACGCGCCCCTACTATTTATCAAGAAAAGGACATGGACGATGTGGCTAGCAACGCTTATTATCTCTGAGGAGACGAGAGTTTGATCCCGCTAGTGCTCCCTTTTTCCCTTCTCTATTTATTTAATTTGCTCTGCATGAATGAGCCAACCCTATGATTGTGGACGCTTCAGCGAGACGGTAGGATGTTTCGTTGAATGCGAGATATAGTCGTTGCGTGGTCGGCCTACGAAAGGCCTAACGCGCCACGGCCAGTACCAGCTCGAAGGCCTGGGCTTGGGGATCGACCTAGCATGCGACTTAAAAAGCTGGCTCAACCCGACACGGCTGCCGGCTGGCACGCGCTAAGAAGGCCCAAACAACACTAAAAAGCCAAAATCTCTCTATATATCTCTATCTTTATTTTTTTTACTTAATCAGAACGTAAGGTTTTTGTTTCACCCTCTCCTTCCCCGGTTTGATTTTTTCCTCCCGTCTTGAATTTTCTCCAAATAATAACATCTTTCGTTAGCCAATAAACTCTTGCCAAATCTATTACTACTTATAAAAGAGCCAACATTTTCTTTCTTAAAGCCACCCTGTTAAGTGCACCAGGCTAATTAGTACCACAGATTTATCCCACTTAATGAGATCTAATGGCCTAGATTTATTCAAATGCAGATAACGTTTGCACGTAGTAATTAGCGTTGGCGGACGATACTCTGCCGTGGAATTTCACCCCACGCGCAGGCTGAATAGAAAAAAGAAAACTGTCCCGCACGATTTCAGGATCACGATTGTCCCACTTTGCGCGCAACGTTCAGCCCCGCCGCCCCCCACGCGACGCCCCATCCCCGCCGCCCCCGTCCAGCTGCCTCGGGCTCCTCGCGGTGAGACGGAGAGCGTACCACCGTCGGGTCCAGGGCCTCCTCGCTAGGTTTTCAGAAATTGGAAGCGGGGCAGGGAGAGGGGTCAGGAACTCAGGATAGCGCGCATACGGCGGTGGGATGGCGGCCGGGAACTCCGAGAGGGGCGGCGGAAGGTAGACGGGAGGGGACGCGCAACGACCCGAAAGACATCCGCCCTCACGCGCTCATCGTCCCGCTCTACTCGAGGGCTGCAGCCTAGCGTCTCCGCGACGGCCGCGGCAAGAGCTGCCTCAGGACATGACGATCCCTCTGCCCCGGTCACCACCTCGCCGCCCCGTTGCTCGCCATCATAGGGTATCCCCCTCATCCTACGCGGTGTCGACGATGACGCCGTTGTTGCTGGTGGTGGTGACGTACTGACGTTGATGGTGCAGGGCCCGTTGGTGCCGGAGGCCTAGGTGCGGACAGGGTTGCTGGCGGTCTCGAAGGACTCCATGGAGAAGAAGGAGGGGACGATGTGGCCCTGCACTAGCGTGACCTGGTCCTGCTGCGAGAGCGAGTTGAGGGTGCCCGACGTGAGGCTGTTCAAGGCGTTGTCGGTGTGTCGGAGTCGTTGGCCTGGGCGTTGAGCTGCGTGTCTTGTTGTGTCGACGCCATCAGCCTGATGAACTTTGGTGTACTGTGCGGCCTTCTCCAGCACCGCCGTCACGTTCGGCGTCGTCGTCACCTTGGGCGTCCCGGCCGCCGACGCCTCCGAGGCCAGGGCCGAGGACTCAGCGCAGCCGGAAACGCAGGTGCCAGCACCACGGCCAGCAGGATAACGACTCTCCTGGACGACGCCGTCGTTAGAGTGGTGCTAAATCGAGGTGCTGGCTGGGTGGCTTCGCGAGAGTGTGGTTGAATGCTGAAAGCAGGGGAAGGTGATGTGATATTCTCCCTCAACTCTCCGTAGATTAATAGGATTCCTGGGTTCTTTCTTGTTGTTGTTGATTGTAGTGTTCAATATGGCTCCTGATTGGATACAGACTTGCCTAAACGATTGGTGCTGCTGCAGTTTATCTACATTTATTTTGGACATTGATTATTGATTTACCATTTGGAAACTTAACAACCTCGATCTCTCTCATGTTGTTTCTGAAGGTCTTTTGTATGTCATGTCGACAAGGGTGTTTGATAAAAAAAATCCTAGCAGGCTCCATGTGAGGTGAATCAAGGAAATCTATATGTAGTGGAGGATAAAGTCATCTCCCTCATGTTTTTTCCGCATATGTTATTTTTCAGTCAATTACTACTGAAGCTTCCTTGTGATTGTTTTCATAGAAAGTTTCGCTCCTCATATCAAACCGTTTTATTTCTTCTACAAGGCAGTTCGGAAAAATATGCTGCGTTCAAAGCGGAGGTTTGTGAATTTTATGTCAGGTGTGCCTCTTTCATTTTAAAGTTTTTATGCTTGAGTCCTAATATTTCATTTCTCGGAGATTTTGAGTCCTAATATTGTTATGTTTTTTGAGCTCTTGAACATTTGCCTGCACAAAAATGATCTATAATAATTTCCTTCATTAAGAGTTCTTTGTAGTTTTGTTCTCTTCCATTGTTGTGAATTCTTATCAGACACTTCAACTTTGCTGATAGTTCCTGTTATGAAGAGGGAGACCATATTCTTCCTATGTCTTCCTTGGTAATATAATGTTTTTGCATTTAACTTGAGAAATCTATCAACATTCAAATTTCTGAAATTTTACCTGGGCAACCATAGTTCTTAATTTCAGTTGGTTTTAGCACTGCCTATCTGCTCTGGACATATAAATGGAAGTCCGCTATTGAAATGTCTCCCTGCTCATTTGGTTGTAAATTAATTTGATGAGACCCTTATTGTGGGTGATTCTCAGTATGATTTGAGCAAGGCCTATGCATTTTAAATAGCAAAGCTTCTCGACACTGGTAATTATTTTTCACAACAAAATAATTTTAAACCCTGGCTGCATTCAGAGATATTAGAAGGTTCTTGATGTGGTTTTCGACCTGAACACGTGGTGGTGATCCTTGATGACACGATTATGAAAGTGCTTTTCTTTGGTGGGCATGCCTGGCACACATTTACGGTTCTATTTTGATCAGTATTTATATCGTTGATGGGTTTGTTCTTCAAGGTAGGTCCTTACTGCATTGTACTTTAGTCACTAGGTATTTGTGGGCAGTGCCCCTTCTACATATAGTTCTTCACAAATAATTGACAGCTGGAGCATTCATTCTTCGTTAAGAAGTTGAATGATAATTGTTCTACGTCTAGGTATTTGTTTCTTCTTAACTCTATGGGGGAGGAGGGCGACGCGGGGGAAACCCTAGATCGCACCGCCTCCTTCCTCTCCCCGCCGTCTCACAGCCATTGGAGGGGCCGCCGACGAAGTCCATGCTGGCTCTCAGGAAGGTGGCGGCGGGGCCGTTCGTGGAGTGGCGGATCCGGCTGTTCAAGAGCGGGGCAGGGGGTTGAAGGTTGATTGAGACGTGCGTGCACGTGCAAGCTTACTAGTAAGGATTAACAATAGGATTACTTTTTTCCCATCTATGATTTTTCTCCTTAATAATATTTGTTTCGGTAAGTCAATAATTTTTTATACTACTTTAAAAAAAAATAAGGTTCCCGTTTCACCCTCTTATGACGCCCTCATTTTGATCGTACGCTAATCATACACGCAAATGCACACGATCAGGATTAGGAACTCACGGGAAGATATCACAACACAACTCTAGACACAAATTAAAGTCATACAAGCTTTATATTACAAGTCAGGGGCCTCGAGGGCTCGAATACATAAGCTCGAAGACAAACGAGTCAGTGGAAGCAATAATATGTGAGTACAAACATAAGTAAACAAGTTTGCCTTAAGAAGGCTAGCACCAACATCAACATCGGATCGAAAAAGCAAGGCCTCCTGCCTGGGAGCCTCCTATCCTACTGCTGGTCGGGGGCAGCCTCCACATAGTAGTAGGCTCCATTGGTGGTGTAGTAGTCGTCGGCGGGATCATACGACTCTTGGGCTCCATCATCTGATCGCAGTAATCGTATCGAGGGAAAAATGGGAGCAAAGCAACCGTGAGTACTCATCCAAAGTACTCGCAAGACTTACATCAGATCTATACTAAAATATGCATCAGTATCAAAGGAATGGGGCTATATCTTTGGACTGACTGCAGAAATGCCAAAATAGAGGGGGAAGACCTAGCCTAACGAAGACTAGCATCTTCAGTGTCTTGCAACATTAAAAGAGTGTAGATTAGCATAGTATATGTAGCAAGTTTATTTAGTAACAACCAGAGATTCTTCCTCGACTACCTGCGAGAAAGCAATCTCGGAGCCATCATTTCATTTCAAAGTCACCATTCTAGTTGTATTAGATCAGGATACAACTCCGAGCATCTGTTAGCGTGGACACGGCTATTCGAATAGATATACTTTCCTGCAGGGGTGCACAAACTTACCCAACACGCTCGATTAACTCTGGCCGGACACACTTACTAGGGTAATGCCCGGCCTCGGCTGATCGACACACTGTAGTCCTACCTAGGTTCAACAGAGAGGCCACACGTCGGTCTACATCCTAATCGCAAAGGGGTCATGGGCCAATCTCCCTTTGCAATCCTACGCGTTACGTGGACGGACGGTGTCAGTCCTGGCACCTCTTAATACAAAGATGGTTCTTACACGGGCCACCCGGGCACATGCCGCTCAACGGTGACATCTGAAGAGCTTTCAGGCGAATGTACGATGCAGAGTGCCCATACTTATTCCCGCGTGATGGTCAGTGCGAAACATGCCAGAGTCCTTGATACTTGTGATATGCGTTGGGTTTTCCGTGAAGAGGAACGGGTAATTGCAGCACAAAGTGGGTAAGTATTTCCCTCAGTTATGAAACCAAGGTTTATCGAACCAATAGGAATATTAATCCTCAATCTTCTTCAGCGGCTGCACACAAAAGAGCAAACAACTTGCACCCAACGTGGGCAAGAGGGTTGTCAATCCCCTTGATCTCGTTATTTGCAAGCAAGTGAGTTGTGTAGATAATTGTAGATAATTATAAATTGCAAAATAAAATAAAAGACAAATAAAGGTAGCAAGGTAATAGTAGCATTTGTAAATTTATAAGCGAATAGACCCGGGGGCCATAGTTTTCCCTAGCGGCATCTCTCATGTAGGCATCATACGGTGGGTAACAAATTACTGTTGGGCAATTGATAGAAAAGCGGATAGTTATGTGATTTTCACGACAATGATCATGTGTACATAGGCATCATGTCCATAAACAAATAGGTCGACTCCTACCTGCACCTATTACTATTACTCCACTCATCGACCGCTATCCAGCATGCATCTAGAGTATTAAGTAAAACAGAGTAATGCATGGAGAACGATGACATGATGTAGACAAAGTAAACTTAAGTAATATGAATAAACCCCATCGTGTTATCCTTAGTAACAACAACACAAAGACGTGTCTTGTCCCTTTCTGTCACTGGGATATAGAGCACCGCCACATTGGACCTACTACAACGCATCTCTCTCACTGAAGAAATATCAATCTAGTTGGACAAACTATTTCAATAGATCGGAAAGAATTACGAAGCTATAATGATCATGCAAATAATAATCTTAATATCAGAGGTGACTCAAATAATTTTCATGAATAATCTGAACATAAACCCACAATTCATTGGATCCCAACAAACACATCGCACAAAAGGATTACATCGGATAGATCAAAGCGAGGATGCGATGATCATTGTATTGAAGATCAATAGATAGAGAGATTGCCATCTAGGTACTAGCTATGGACCCGTAGGTCTGTGGTGAACTACTCACACATCATCATGAGGGCAACAAGGTTGATGAAGAGGCCCTCCGTGATCGATCCCCCCTCTGGCAGGGTGCCGGAACGGAGCTCCAGATGGCCTCACGACAGAACAGAGACTTGCGGCGGCGTAAAAAGGGTTTCGGGACTGCCACCAGGGTTTTTAGAATATATGAGAATTTATAGGCCAGAGAACGAGGTTGGGGGAGCCGCCAGGGGCCCACAAGCCATCAGGGCGCCCCCCAGGGTGCGCCCTGTTGGCTTGTGGGGCCCTGGTGTGGCTCCCAGCCTCCTTTCGAATCTCCCAGGTCTTTTTTTGGTCCGGAAAAAATCATCAAAAAGTTTCGTGGCAATTGGACTTCGTTTGGTACTGTAAACCTGAGAAGTGAAAAACATGCAGAAAACATCAACTGGCACTAGGCACTGGGTCAATAGGTTATTGCTCAAAAATATTATAAATTGGTAAATAAAGACCCAAAAAGTATCCTAGAATGATAATATATCAGCATGGAACAATAAAAAATTATAGATACGTTGGAGACGTATCAAGCATCCCCAAGCTTAATTCCTGCTCGTCCTCGAGTAGGTAAATGATAAAAACAGAGTTTTTGATGTGACATGCTACCCATTACATAATCATTTGCATGCATGCTCATTGAGAAACGATGAATTAACAAATATTTACATAGCAATACTTATAATTATAAGAAACAAAATCATCAATCTTTCAAAGTATACGATCCTCAAAGAATGTTCACCCCATTCATCTTATTATATTAGCAAGGCATGGCTCCATCTTCACCACATTAATACAAATGTCAAGCACCATAGTGTCCAAGTCAGGCAATTGGATCGTACTTTTTAATATGCATCAAATTTTTATTCTTCACGCAATACATGAGCGTGAGCCATTGGACATAGCATAAAGGTGGAATAGAATATGGTGGTAGATATCAAAGGGGTAAAAAGTGGAGAAGATAGTCTCACATCAACTAGGCGTACCAACAGGCTATGGAGATGCCCGTCGATAGATGTCAATGCAAGGAGTAGGGATTGCCATGCAAATGATGCACTAGAGCTATAAGTGTATGAAAGCTCAAATGAAGCTAAGTGGGGTGTGCATCCAACTTGCTTGCTCTTGAAGACCTCAGTCATTTGAGGAAGCCCGTCATAGGAATATACAAGCCAAGTTTATAATAATGAAAAAGTAATTCCCACTAGCATATGAAAATGACATAACATGAGACTCTCTATATGAGGAACAAGGTGCCACTTTGAGGCACAAGTGTGGTAAAAGATAGTAGCAAAGTCCCTTCTCTCATTTTCTCTCATTTTTTCATTTTTTATTATGGTGGGCTCATTTGGCCTCCCCCATTTTTATTTCCTCACCGGGACAATGCTCTAATAATGATGATCATCATACTTTTATTTACTTAAAACTTGATATGAAGAACTGATAGGAAGATATGACTCTATATGAATGCCTCTGGCAGTGTACCAGGGTGTGCAAAGATCTAGCGTGACATGTATCAAAAATATGATGAACGGTGGCTTTGCCACAAATACTATGTCAGCTCTATATGATCATGCAAAGCAATATGATGATGAACGAACTAGTCATGTGAAGTGACGATGGAATTTGCATGGCAATATATCTCAGAATGGCTATGAAAATGCCATGATAGGTAGGTATGGTGGCTGTTTTGAGGAAGATATAATGAGGCTTATGTGCGACAGAGCGTATCATGTCACGGGGTTTGGATGCACCGGCGAAAGTTGCACCGATCCTCAAGGTGAGAATGGGCTATGCACGGTACCAAAGAGGCTAGCAAATATGAGGTGGTGAGATTGCGTATGTCCATGGTTTCACATTAGTCATAAAGAACTCATATACTTATTGCAAAGTTTTATTAGTTTTATCACAAATCAAAGTACTACTCGCATGCCCCGAGGGAAGAGGTTGGTAGGAGTTAACCATCGCACGCCTCCGACCCGAAACAACACTAGGATTTCAACGAGGAATAGAAATGCTCACACATCATCACCATGCCTCTTTAATTTTTAGACGAACAAGAAGTTAACCTCTCTTAATATCGACACTTCTACGAATCGACAATTATGAACTCACACCTTTTTCATATTACCACATCAATATCATTAACCCACAATTTCTCTATATGTGCTACATGATGATTTTGATTATCCTCATAGAATACCTAATATTTTTGGACTAGTCTTATGACCCATGCAAATTACCGTCACTATTTATTAACTCTCAAACAAATATAAGTGAAGAGCGAGAGTGAAATTATTTCTATAAAATCTACACGCCACTGTGCTCAAAAAGATATAAGTGAAGTACTAGAGCAACTGCTAAGCTCAAAAGATATAAGTGAAGCACATAGGGTATTCTAA
The DNA here is from genome assembly GCA_039707655.1 of Elymus sibiricus. Taxonomy (NCBI): domain Eukaryota; kingdom Viridiplantae; phylum Streptophyta; class Magnoliopsida; order Poales; family Poaceae; genus Elymus; species Elymus sibiricus. The sequence goes on along the minus strand of CM077669.1, from coordinate 396,044,932 downwards.
CAAATTATGACGAAGGTGTGTGACGTGGCTTGAGACTGCGTCAGTATTTCCCCAAAGAGGAAGGGACGATGTAGCACAACGACGGTAAGTATTTCCCTCAATTATGAAACCAAGGTATCAAACCAGTAGGAGGATCACCAACACTATGTAAACAACACCTGCACACAAAGAACAAATACTTGCAACCCGACGCGAAAGAGAGGTTGTCAATCTCTCTACGGTAAAAAGATAGATTAGGTAGTGATAGATTGGATAAATAGATATCACAAGAACACAAAATAAAAGAGGCAAATAAAAAGTGCAGCAAGGTATTTTTGGGTTTTTTGGAATAATAGATCTGAACAAAAGAGGCAAAATGATAGATCGGAAAGCAATATGTTGGAAAAGTAGACCCGGGGCCGTAGGATTCACTAGTGGCTTCTCTCATGAGTACAACACATGGTGGGTGAACAAATTACTATTGGGCAATTGAAAGAAGATCAAATAATCATGACGATATCCAAGGCGATGATCATTATATAGGCATCACGTCCAAGATTAGTAGACCGAAACGATTCTGCATCTACTACTATTTCTCCACACATCGACCACTATCCAGCATGCATCTAGTGTATTAAGTTCATGGAAAAACGGAGTAATGCAATAAGAATGGTGACATGATGTAGACAAGATCTATTCATGTAGGAATAGACACCATCTTGTTATCCTTAATAGCAACGATACATGCGTGCCTCGCTGCCCCTTCTGTCACTAGGAGAGGACACCGCAAGATCGAACCCATCACAAAGCACCTCTTCCCATGGCAAGAAAAATCGATCTAGTAGGCCTAACTAAACCAAAGATTCGAAGAAGAAATACGAGGCTATAAGTAATCATGCATATAAGAGATCAAAGAAGACTCAAATAATATTCATGGATAGAAACTGATCATGAACTCAAAATTCATCGGATCCCAACAAACACACCGCAAAAAGTTTACATCAAATAGATCTCCAAGAGACCATTGTATTGAGAATCAAAAGAAAGAGAGGAAGCCATCTAGCTACTGCCTACGGATCCGTAGGTCCATGGTGGACTACTCACGCATCATCGGAGAGGCACCAATGAGGATGATGAACCCCTCCGTGATCACTACTGGAATCTATGGATTTGCCATCTGCTAGAGCTCTTTGCCGTCTGCTGGCAGATGGCAAAGAGGGGCTTTGCCGTCAGCTCAACAGAAACACACGACAAAGCCCAGGCAGATGGCAAAGATACTATTTGCCATCTGCCAGGGCTTTGCCGTCTCCCAGCTGACGGCAAAGAGCCCACCTCGGCCCCACTGGCCCGTGGGGGTGGTGGGCCGTCTGCCAGCTCTTTGCCGTCTGCCTGGGGAGTCTTTGCCGTCCGCCAGCAGACGGCAAAGTGGATGGCTAGCTTAACGGAGTCGGCCCGACCCCCACCCCATCCCCTCCCAGCCTCTCTCTCTCTCTCTCTCTCGCCCCGATCCCCCCTGTCGCCCCACTCGCCTCGCCGCCGGCCGCCCCCGCACCCGCTGTCGGTCGCCCCGCCGCTGGCAGCCTCCGCCACTGCCACCGGCCGCCCCGCCACCGGCCGCCCCCGCCCCTGCCACCGGCCGCCCCGCCGCCAGACGACCCCGCCCCTGCCACCGGCCGCCCCGCCGCCAGACGGGCCCCCCTCCGCCACCGGCCGCCGCCTGCCGCCCAGGCCGCCCCGCCACCATCCGCCCCGCCGCCCCGGCCGCCGCCTGCCGCCCAGGCCGCCCCCGCCGCCCCCGCCGCCCCGGCCGCCGCCACCACCTCCGGTGAGTACCGGCCGCCCCCTTTTTTCTGTTAATTAGTTAGTTAGGTTAGTTAATTAGTTAGTTAGGTTAGTTAGGTTAGTGTTAATTAGGCTAGTGTTAATTAGGTTAGTGTTAGTTTAGGTTAATTAGGTTAGTGCCAAAAGATGAAGAAAAAGAAGAAGAGGAAGAAGAAGAAGAAGAGGAAGAAGAAGAAGAAGAAGCCGAGGAGAAGAAGAAAAGAAGAAGAGGAAGAAGAAGAAGAGGAGAAGAAGAAGAGGAAAAAGGAAAAGAAGAAGAAAAGGAGGAGAAGAGGAGAAGAGGAGGAGAAGAAGAAGAAGAAGAAGAAGAAGAAGAAGAAGAAGAAAAAGGAAAAGAAGAAGAAGAATAAGAATAAGAAGAAGTAGAAGAAGAAGAAGAGAAGAAGAGAAGAAGAAGAAGAAGAAAAGGAAGAAGAGGGAAAAAAGAAGAGGAGGAAGAAGAAGAAAACGAGACCCCGACACGACGCCCCGCCAAGAACCCCGACACCCCGACACGACACCCCGACACGCAGACACGATGCCCAGACACCCCGACACGACGCCCCGACACCCCGACACCCCGACACGACGCCCCGACACCCCGACACCCCGACACCCCGACGCCCCGAAACCCCGACACCCCGACACCCCGACACGACGCCCCGACACCCCGACACGACGCCCCGACACCCCGACACGATGCCCCGACACCCCGACACCCCGACATGACACCCCGACACCTCGACACCCCGACGCCCCGAAACCCCGACACCCCGACACCCCGACCCGACACCCCGACACGACACCCCGACACCCCGACGCCCCGACGCCCCGACACCCCGACACGACACCCCGACACCCCGACACGACGCCCCGACACCCCGACACGACGCCCCGCCAAGAACCCCGACACCCCGACACGACACCCCGACACCCAGACACGACGCCCAGACACCCCGACATGACGCCCCGACGCCCCGACATGACACCCCGACACCCAGACACGACACCCCGACACCCTGGCACGACACTCCGCGCAACTGTTAATACGCCGCCCCCGACGCCACTGACCCCCGACCCCCGACACCTCTTCGGCCTCCTATTGACCGAAAAGGTGCTCTCCGTCCTTCCAGAGGCCGACGGGGTCATAGTTTTGTAATTATGTGTTAGGTCATATATTTTCCGATTTTGTTATGGAAAACATCATATTTGTGTTGATCGGGTGGATTTCAATTTGCAGTTGTTTCATCGCTGCGAGGGTCTGGTGTTCGATGACCTACCCCGTGCGTTGGACGAGCTCCCCTGCTGCGTTCGTGGGTGAGCACAAATGACATCTCCTCCCCCCCCTTAATTTGCTCTGTTCCGGTCTTCGTGCCGATGAAACTTGCTAGCTATAGGTGTCTTCAATTCAACAGTATGCGTGACCAGTATGCGTCTCCCGTTCGAAAGGGCGGCATCTATAAATATGCATGTCTTTGCATATTTATAACCGCCATCCTTTCGAATTGTCCAACGTTATCCATGGACAGCCCGAGTATGTGTAGATTGGGTTCGTTTTCCCGTATGCTCTGCTCCGGATCCGATGTGGAATTTTGTCAGTGCCTCCCTGTTGTTCTCCGGGTACACATCCTCTCTGCTTATTGCCAAGACGTGTATCAGGAGAACAGCGGGGAGGTGCTGCCAAAATTCTGCGTCGGATCCGGAGCAGAGCATGGGAAAATGAACCCAATCTACACATACTCGGGTGGGATTAGGACCTATATTTACCTATTAGCGTGTAGGTTGCATGGACGTAATAAAACTGACAAACTTGATTAACTGATGAATATATATGCTGAATTATATATATATATTTCTTGTGTGTCTAGTATCTACGCAAGATGAGTGATCGTGCGTGGATGTACACCGGTCACACTAGTCAGGAAGACATGACCAAAGAATGGTTAACAAATACCAAGGGGTTTGTGAGAGCCGCATTTGCAAATGGTCAGGATAAAACATGGTGCCTCTGTCCCCGGTGCGACAACTTTAAAAAGCAGAGAGAGGGTGAAATGGGTAAACACCTATAGAAGTGGGGTTTTACGCCTAATTATACGGTGTGGACTTTTCATGGTGAGTCTGCCCAACGTGCCAGAGCTGAGGTGGTTCGTCATCGCACCGATGAGCATGGTACCGGGATCGAAGACATGGTGCAAGACTTTGATGATGCTCGGGATTCGGACGATGAGATGGAGGAATCTACAAAGGCATTCTATGAAATGTTGGAGTCTTCAAAACGTCCTCTCCACGAGCACACTGAGCTTTGTCAGCTGGATGCCATCGCGCAAGTAATGGCTCTGAAGGCTCAATTCAACCTGGGAAGAGAATGCTACGACGCGATGATGACAATATTTGGACGCTTTCTACCCAAAGGCCATGTACTGCCTGCAAACCTGTACCAGTCGGACAAAATCCTCCGTGTACTTAAGATGCCCTATGAGAAGATAGATGCCTATGAGAATGGATGTGCCTTATTTAGGCTTGAGTATGCGGACTTGAACTATTGTCCCATTTGCAAGTCTTCCAGGTATGTTGTGGTAGACAACGGTATGGATGAGAAGAATCAGACCAAAATCCCCGTTAATGTTCTTCGCTATATGCCAATCGTACCAAGACTTCAACGTCTTTTCATGGTCGAAGAGATGGCCAGACAGATGACATGGCACAAATTGGGCAATAGAACCGAACTAGATGCAGATGGGAATCAGATGTTGGTACACACTTCAGACGCTTTTGCCTGGAAGCACTTCGATGCATTACATAAGGATAAAGCGGCAGATCCAAGGCATCCTCGAGTCGCCATCAGCACTGATGGGTTCAATGTGTTTGGTATGACGGCAACCCAATACAGTTGTTGGCTTGTATTTGTCATTCCACTCAATCTCCCCCCCGGAGAGATTATGAAAAGAAAGAACATTTTCCTGACGTTGATAATTCCAGGGCCCAACTATCCGGGGAAGAATATGAATGTGTACATGCAGCCGCTTAAGGATGAATTGCAAGAAGCTTGGGATAATGGGATCAAGACATACGACGCCGCTACAAAACAAAACTTCATGATGCATGTGTGGTACATGTACTCGATGCATGACTTGCCGGCGTATGCGCTATTCGTTGGCTGTTGTGTGCATGGAAGGTTCTCGTGCCCCACATGCAAGGCAGCTCTTCAGTTCCGTTGGCTGCAGGCGGGTCGCAAGTTTTCTTGCTTCGACTTGCATAGACAGTTCCTGGATCCTCGCCATAAGTTCAGAAAAGACAAGCATAATTTCATAAAAGGTAGAGTTGTCAAAAACTCTGCACCACCTGCGTTGATAGGCCAACAGACCTTGGATCAGTTAAACGCTCTCGAGCCTGATCCAGAGCGTCCAGGGTATTTCAAAGGGTATAATTCGCAACACGCCTGGACTCACAAGGCATGCTTATGGGATCTGCCTTACTTCAAAGACCTCCTTTGCCCACACAGCATCGACGTCATGCGCACTGAAAAGAATATTGCCGAGGCCCTTTTTGGTACATTGTTCGGCATAGAGGGGAAGTCAAAGCATAATCCTAAGGCTAGAGTCGATCATGAGGCTCTATGTGATAGACCGTTACAAAACATGCGACAACCAAAAGGAAAGCAGAACTGGACAAAGCCAAAGGCATGGTTCAATCTTGGAAGGCCAGCTATGAGGGAAATGATCTTGTGGGTGAAAATGTAGTTGATGTTCCCCGATGGGTATGCAGCGAATCTAAAGAGGGGAGCGAGTCTTGACAAACTGAAAATATTTGGTCTCAAGAGTCATGATTGGCACATATGGCTTGAGCGGGTAATGCCGATGATGTTGCGTGGCTTTATCCCTGAGGATGAATGGCTAGTACTGGCAGAGTTGAGCTATTTCTTCCATTCTCTTTGTGCAAAAGAACTATCGCCTGTCGTGCTATCTGAAATGGAAGAGTTGGCGCCGGAGTTGATATGCAAGTTAGAGAAGATCTTTCCACCGGGCTTCTTTAATCCAATGCAGCATTTGATTTTGCATCTCCCGACCGAGGCAAGATTGGGGGGGCCCATGCAAAATCGTTGGTGCTACACAACTGAGAGGATGCACAAGACGCTTCGAGCAAAATGTAAAAATAAACGTCGAATTGAAGCATCGATGGCCAAGGCATTCATTACTGAGGAGGCGGCAAACTTCGTGACAGCACACTACGAAGCGAAAAATCATCATTTGCATAATCCGAAGCCTTGGTACAATGATGGCGACCCTAAAAAAGGTCGATCCAACCTCAGCCTATTCAAAGGGAAGCTCGCACCAGCCGGTGCTTCGAAAGAATAGCGTTGGATGTCGAAGAATGGCGGACCATTTCGTTGTATATCTTCAACAACCTAACAGAAGTGCGGCCGTACATCGAGTAAGTTCTCGGTACATTGTTTTGCAACTTCTAATTCCTTTGAATTGCTCTTATTAGCGGATATTTGATACAGTCGATACGTCGCCAAATTCTCGGATGGAGCGGTGATCCAAAAGGATTCCATCGAAGAGTATGAGCTTCTGGCAAAGCATGGAGGCGGCTATCCCGGTTTCTTCTCTTGGTTCAAACAAACGGTAATTTCCATTAGACCATTTCATTTCTTCATCTAATGCGGCTAATGCAACAATCCCTTCGTATTAAACTTGTAGGCTAATTCAAAGTCTATGGATGCCGAATTGAGACAAGTCGCTAATGGTTTTGACTATAAGGTCCATTCATTTGACAAATACGACATCAATGGGTATCGCTTTCGTACCTTTGGCAAAGAGCTATCTATGGCTGACCGAAAGTCTACAAATTGTTGTGTCTCTGCTATCGACGAAGGAGGTACCGAGTATTATGGAAGAGTTGAAGCAATTTATGAACTTCTATTCTATGGTGAAAACCCACCGAACGTCGTAGTCTTCAAATGCTATTGGTTCCAGCCGAAGGAGACTAGAAGGACTCATGAACATATAGGGCTAGTCGAAATCAAACAAAGCACCCATTTAGATGTTCCCGATGTCTATATTACGGCTCAACAGGCGACCCAAGTTTTCTATCTACCGTGGGCCTGCCAAACTGATCCAAATCTGAATGGTTGGGATGTCGTTTATGAAGTGCCGCCACATTTTAGACCACCTCCCCTCAATGAAGAGGATTATGAACCACACATTAACCCAGACACATATGAAGGAGAATTCTTCCAAGAAACACGTCTTTCCAAAAAACGTTTCAAGAACCGCTCTACTTCACCCTAGAACATTGAAGTAGACAGCGACTGTGAATCCGACTTCACCCCTGAGCCGGAACAAGAAGAGGTTACTGCTGCGGATGACCTATCAATGCTTGACCGATTACATAAAGGAGGCCTTCCACATGTTGTTCCCGATAGTGATGATGATGATGCATTTATTGATGATAGTGATGATGATGATCCCGGAGCATATATAGACGATCAAGATTATTATTAGTTCATGTCAGGTATTCAATTTTTATTATATACATGATGATGATACACTTAAATTATATACATGTCGGTATTCAATTTTTATTATAAACATGATGATGATACACTTAAATTATATACATGTCGGTATTCAATTTTTATTATTCATGTTGGTATTCAAATTTTTTATGTTGTACTAATTTCGTTCACTCTTTGTCATGGCAGGTGTTGAAAGATGGTGGGCGCGGGTCCAGAGCGTTCCGCGGCTCAGTCTTCGTCGGCGCGTGGTGGGAGGGGTACCTCCATTCCACCACAGCATCTCCGGAGAGCGTTGCTCGATTGTATGCGGACACAGGCGGGAGCTTCTTCGTCGGCGTCGTTGCCCACCGGGAGAGGAGGTCGGGGGAAGAAGAGAGGTACACGTGCCCGTGCTGGGAGAGGTAGGAAGGCTGCTACGCCTTCCTCGCCGCCACCCCCAGCTGATTCACCCGAGCACAGGACTTCTAGGGTGGACCCGTCTGAGGAGGAGGCTACACGGACTCCGGTCCATGAGCCTAGGGTGGACCCGTCTGAGGAGCAGGCTAGGCGGACTCCGGTCCACGAGCCTAGGGACGACGAGCCTTCGTCCCACGGGACTCCTGTCCCATAGGCTTCGTCCCACGAGACTCCGAGGCAGAGCAGGGATCAGGGTACGTCCCAGCAGACCCAATGGGATAGCTGGCCGGAGCCGAGTGGCCATGCTGATTGTGGCGGGGATGGGTTTTTTGATAGCGAGGACAAGGTGGTTGAGGGGGGGGGGGGGGGGGAAGGTCTACCAGCGTGGTGGTACATGGCTCCCCCCCGTGCCGGCGACCCACGAGCAGAGGTGGTTGATTAGGCCTAAGGTGGAGAAGTAAGTGCATTTACTCTTTTTTAACCTTTTGCCTTCACGTTTGTTCAAATATCTAATGCATTGGCTTTGTCATACTCCAGGGGTTGGACTCATGCCATGGGTGCCCGCAGGCCCAACTCCGTCCTTGGTGTGATTTGCCGGCACAACTTTCCGGGGTTTGTCATGTTGCCCGGTGAGGGCCAGGTTCGAGAGCTAGGATTGACCCGGGAACACTACTTGGCTGCCCCGGCCCCGCCGGAGACGAGGATCGACGGTGTCTTGTGCCACACGAGGGCCGACATGGTGATCAGACAGTTTTGGGTAATTTTTCCTTTACACAATTAAAAATCAACAATAGCTATTTATTGTACTAATCAGTGTTGTCTCGTTTGATTGCAGACCTTCTATAGGTGTGAGGAGGTGTATGAGGAGGCCGCGGCAAAGGTTATCGATGGCGAGTGCAAGCGCCTAGTACAGAACTTACGGCACGAGGCTCGACCGCAGGCTGTTCGATACTACTACGCCTCGCTGAAAGTTAAGAAGGAAAAGATGAAGTGCCGCGGAAAGTTTCTGGAGAAGGAGCAGTACATGAAGGTAATTACCTTTTCTTAAGGCCTTGTACTTAGTTTCCTTGATTTGATTCGTAGGCGTAGCGCTCAAATTAATCTTTACTCACTTAGGTGCCCCCGAGATGGTGTGCGGATAAGATGGATTGTTGGGAGGCGTTGGTGGATGAGTGGTGCTCAGAGCAATGGCGAGCCGTCCACAACAACGCCAAGGACCGGCGTGCCAAAATGGCTGGTGTGCCACACCATCAAGGCAGCGCCGACCTATATCAGTTCGGGGAGAACTGGGTATGTGGTTTGCTTCATGATTCATGCAATTCATTCTTGATGCTTGCTTGAGCCCTTTACTAATACTTTGTTCCTCTCTCTCTTTTTTAGGCGCATCACAATAACACGGAGGTGCCAGGGATGTACGACCTTTATGCCATGGCCCATACTGCCTCGTACAAGAAGGCGAAGGCATTCTCTGAGTCTGACCTCGATCATCCCGAGAACTTCACCAACATCTCCTCCCACCACAAGCTTGTGAGGTACAGAGATGTGGGGAAGGCGGTGAATGGGGAGGACTTCAACCCGAGCCATCATCCTATTGATCCAGAGCTGGTGATGATGGCTGGCGGCGGGAGGCCCCATGGCTCGATAGCCATTGGAGATGGACTTATACGGTCTTCTCGCACTCTCCGGGAGATCAAGGCACGCCAAACAAGCTCCTGTCCTGAGATAAGGCCTCGTCCACGGCCAGTCGAGCTCGCCATCGAGGTTAGTCATACGGACTCAGATAGCTTTCCTCCATTACATTATGTGTGCGAACAAAGATGATTACAATGCTAACGAGGAGTTGTGTTGCAGGCTGCTCTACAGAAAGAGAGAGAGAGAGGCAACCCAGGCGCTTCTGGAGGAACAAGCCCGGCAGGCGGCGGAGGAGAAGAGGGATTTGGAGGAGAGGACGGCTAAGTTGTTGGAGGAGGAGAGGGCACGGAACGATTCATCTAACCGGGCCATGTACGAGCTCATCGTGGTAAGTTTCTTCTTCATATTAGCCAAATCATGCACTACAGGTTCGTTTCATTAATAACCAATATGATTGACTTGTCAAAACCAAATGTGCAGTCTCTGTGCGAGAAGAATGGCCAGACCCCTCCGCTGATGCCAGTCATTACCACGGCGGGAATGGTGAGTTTCATTTGAATGGTCATTAGTTACTAGTCTTAACATTTCAGTGTCATCATGCTAACGAGACTTTGCAAATGATCTTTGGTGCAGCATAACTCCCGAGCCGCATCGCACGACCCTTCTCCAGGGCATTCTTCTCCAGGCCCGAGCAACCCCGGTGCTTCACCTCCGTGATGACGAGGACGGTAAGCCCTAATATGCCACTTACTTGGCTCATTTTCTCAAAGAAAGACAAACTTAGCACTTAGACAAAATTACGTACTTTCGGTCTGTCGGAGCTCCTTGTGAGACTTTCATGTCTCTTCTTGATGGAGGAATCCCGACTGTTGTCGCGGGGGTCGTTTCTTCTTCTCCTTCTCTCGATATATACCTTGGTATATTGCGGGAGAGGAGAAGGGGAAACGACCATCACCGACGGTCGAAATATTAGTGTTAGGTAGTGTCCACCAACATACACCACCATATAAGTGTGAGTGAGTGCGCACCATACACACCATGAGGCATGAGAGTTTTTCTAAGGAAAACCTCGAAAGACCGAAAGTCAAGCTCAACAAATGACATAATAACCTTAGTTAGCTCATATACTTAGCTTATTTAGTTCATTTATGACATAATTAGCTTACTTAGGTCAAAAATGGTATAATAACCTTGGTTAGCTCATATACTTAGCTTATTTAGTTCATTTATGACATAATTAGCTTACTTAGGTCAAAAATGGCATAATAACCTTGGTTAGCTCAAAAATGTCATATTTTACCTAAGTTAGCTTTGTTTCCTTCAAAATGACATAGTAAGCTTTCTTACCTCCAAAATGACATATTTTACCTAAGTTAGCTCTAAAATGACCTATACTTAGCATTGTTTTCTCCAAAATGACATAGTAAGCTTACATAGCTGATTAGCTCCGAAATGACCTATTTTACCTAACTTAGCTGTAAAATGACCTATACTTAGCTTTTCTTCATACAAAATGAGATAATAAGCTCACTTAGGTCCAGAATGACCTATTTTACCTAGGTTAGCTCTAAAATGACCTATACTTAGCATTATTTTCTCCAAAGTGACATAATAAGCTTACTTAGCTCCGAAATGACCTATTTTACCTAAGTTAGCTCTAAAATGACCTACACTTAGCTTTGCTTCCTACAAAATGAGATAATAAGCTCACTTAGTTCCAGAATGACCTCTACTTAGCTTTGTTTCCTCCACAATGACATAATAAGCTTAGTTAACTCAAAAATGGCATAATAGACTTGGTAACCTCATAAATGCCATATACTTAGCTTATTTTCTTGCAAAATGACACAATAAGCTTAGTTAGGTCAAAAATGGGATAATTACCTAGGTTAGCTCTAAAATGACACAAATAAGCAATAAGAAGAAGAAAAACAAGAGGAGAAAGAGAGAGAGAAGAAAAATGCCTCTTCATCTTCTTCTTCTTCTAGATCTTCTTCTACTTCTTCTAGTATTCTTATTCTAACTTTCTTATTTCCAATTTTGTAGATTTGATTCACTTCACGGTAGCTTGCTTTGTTGTAGTGCTAGTGTTTACTTTCTGTTTTCATTTTGTATCGATGAACTTATGTGAAACTTTCTACCTATGGATGAGACTATGTATGTATGGATGAAACTATTGTAATATGGTGAACAATGTGACATTTGATACTTTTAATTTGGTATAATTGTTGGTTGATCATATCCATATGGCAGGGATATTTTTTCTGTGAAATATATATATACATATCATTTGTTTGCTTGTGAAAATTCTTGAATATAACAGAAACAGGGAAAAAAAGAGGCAATAGTGGCTCTTTGCTGTCTACCACCGTCGGCAAAGACCTCTTTGCCATCTGCCACCGACGGCAAAGGTGGCACGTGGCAGCCGCCTGTGCAACCTGGGAACTCCTAGCCTGGGACCATTTGGCCTCTTTGCCGTCCGGGGGCAGACGTCAAAGACCTTGTGACGTGGCCGTCCGGGGACAGACGGCAAAGATCTTGTGCCTTGGCCGTCCGGGGCAGACGGCAAAAACGTTATGCCTTGGCCGTCCGGGGCAGACGACAAAGACGTTGTGACGTGGCCGTCAGGGGGTAGACGGCAAAGAATGCCGTTACCACCTAATGGGGCTAACGTCAGTTATGCACCGTCCACCCTCGTTGCCGTCAGCCGGCTGATGACAAAACTCCTTTGCCGTCAGTTGAGCATAGGCAGATGGCAAAGAACCTCTTTACTGGAGTTTACAGTGCCGAACATGTGGCCGTCTGCTGGCGGACGGCAAATGAGTTTGTCGTCCGCGGTCCTATCCTTTGCCGTCTGCTATGGCAGATGGCAAAGTGCCTGATTCCAGTAGTGGATGGTGTTTGATTGGATCTCGCGGTTCTGGAACTTGCGGCGGCTGGATGTATTTTTCGTCGACTCCTCTAGGGTTTCTGGAATATTTGGGTATTTATAGAGCTCAGAGGCGGTGGAGGGGGTTCACGAGGCGGCCACAACCCACCAGGGCGTGCCTAGGGCCCCTGGTGCGCCCTAGTGGGTTGTGGGCGGCCTGGGCTCCCTCCCGGTTAATTCTTTGGCCCACTGGCCTTCTTCTGGTCCAAAAAAATTCTCCAAAAAGTTTCGTCACGATTGGACTCCGTTTGGTACTGATATTCTGCGAAGTAAAAAAAACAAGGAAAAAACAGCAAGTGACACTTGGCACTATGTCAATAGGTTAGTCCCAAAAAATGATATAAAGTTGCTATAAAATGATTGTAAAATATCCAAGAATGATAAGATAATAGCATGGAATAAGCAAAATTATAGATACGTTGGAGACGTATCAGCATCCCGAAGCTTAATTCCCACTCGTCCTCGAGTAGATAAATGATAAAAACAGAATTTTTGATGTGGAATGCTGCCTAACATGTTCATCACATATTCTTTTCTTTTGTAGCATGGACATTTGGACTTCTAGATGGTTCAAAGCAATAATCTAGTTTTGACATAAAGACTTTAATACTCAAGCATGCCAACAAGCAACCATGTCTTTCAAAATATCAACACTAAAGAAAGTTATCCCTAGCCCATCATGCTCAATCATTGATCCATTCATGAAACACACTCAAATATTAGCTACACCCAATGCTCAAGTATGATCATAGTGTCTCCTAGTTGGTGCTTTATAAGAGAAGATGGAGACTCAAATAAAAAATAAAAATTGCATAAAGTAAATGGATAGGCCCTTCGCAGAGGGAAGTAGGGATTTGTAGAGGTGCCAGAGCTCAAGGTTTAAATTGAGAGAGAAAAATATTTTGAGTGGCATGCCTTTCCTGTCAACGAAAATGACAAAGTAGTTCGCAATGCTTCCCATGCTAGATATATCATAGGCGGTTCCCAAACATAAAGTAAAGTTTATTCCTTTTTCCACCGTTCTTTCACAATCCATGGCTGGACGTACACACGGTTGCCTTCCATACCAACACTTTCCAAGGAATTTATTATTTGACAACATAAAGTAAGTTTCTTTTTCATTTTGGGATTGGGCATCCCTATTACCACTGTACTCTCGTGCAATGACAAGTGAATAAACACTCTTCTTGAGAATAACACATCTAGCATGGAAAAATATTGGATACCCCCTACCGTTTCATGAGCGGTACGAGCACACAAAAAGGAAATTAATTTTGAAAATTAGAGATGGCACATAAAAATTTGCTTAGAACAGCATGGAAATACCACATATAGGTAGGTATGGTGGACTCATAAGGCAAATCTGGGTTTAAGGATTTTGGATGCACAAGTAGTATTTCTACTTAGTACAAGTGGAGGCTAGCAAATAGATTAAGAAGCAACCAACCAAGAAACAAAAATTCACATAAACGGGCATTGAGCATAACTAACACCGAATAATGCACCATAAGTAGGATGTAATTTCATTGCATAACTATTGACTTTCGTACTTGCATAGGGAATCACAAACCTTAACACCAATATTCTTACTAAAGCATAATTACTCACCAACATGACTCACATATTACTATCATCATGTCTCAAAACTATTACAAGGAATCAAGTTTAATTTGTCCAATGATCTTCATGAAAGTTTTTATTATATCCTCCTTGAGTATCTATCACTTTGTGGCTAGTTTCATATATTGCCATTGCTTTTGACAAGTTCAAACAAATTTAAGTGAAGAACATGAGCATAAAGATTTCATCTCTCAAAATAATATAAGTGAAGCATGAGAGGATTTCTTCAAAATTTACTAACTCTCAAATTAATCTAAGTGAAGCATGAGAGTATTTCTTCAAAATTTCAAAGCACACCGTGCTCAAAAAGATATAAGTGAAGCACTAGAGCAATTCCATAGCTCAATTTTTTTAAGTGAAGCATATAGAGCAATTCTAAGAAATCATAGCATAATTTTGGCTCTCTCAAATAGGTGTGTCCAGCAAGGATACTTGTGACAAACTAAAAAGCAAAGCAAGCAAAGACTCAAATGATACAATACGCTCCAAGCAAAACTCATGATATGTGACGAATACTAATATAGCTCCAAGTAAAATACCGATGGTCGTTAGAAGAAAGAGGGGATGCCACTCGGGCATCCCCAAGCTTAGTTGCTTCTTTATCTTTGGATATATCTTGGGGGTGCTGTAGCATCCCCAAGCCTAGGCTCTTTTCACTCCTTATTCCTTCATCCATCGTGATCTCACCCAAAACTTGAAAACTCCAATCACACAAAACTCAACAAAATTTTCGTGAGATCCGTTAGTATAATAAAGCAAATCACCACTTTAAGTACTGTTGCAAACTCATTAAATTTTTATTTTTCCATTATACCTACTGTATTTTAACTTTACCATGGCTTATACCCTTCAATACAAACCATAGATTCATCAAAACAAGCACACAATGCAACGAAAACAGAATCTGTCTTAAACAGAACAGTCTGTAGTAATCTGTACTCTAACCATACTTCTGTAATTCAAACAATTCTGAACAATTAGGACAACGTAAATAATTTTTATAGAAATACTGTGTTAAAATTTCAGCTCATTATCACGTTCCAGTAAAAAACTAAAATTCGCGCACTGGAGCTCAAGTTTCTGTTTCTGATTCAGCGTTGTTTCTACTCATCTTATGAATCATCCTAAAGGCTTTACTTGGCACAAACACTAAATAAAACATAAAAAACACAATCATAATAGAGGCATAATTGTGTCAACACTCAAAAACAGAAAGAAAAAGAAGAAAATAAATATATTCATTGGGTTGCCTCCCAACAAGCGCTATCGTTTTATGCCCCTAGCTAGGCATAATGCATAGATTCAAGTATTGTCATCTTTGGTTTTCGCTACTTTTGTAAGGGCTTTCTCAAAACCGGGGGGCTCTTTGCGCTTCCCCAAATTTTCAGGATAAGAGGCCATCTTGAGATCTAAAATATCCAAACGCTTATTGCAAAGAGTAGTCAAAGTATTCATGCGATTGAGGTTTCCACTAATATGTTTAAGAGGTTCATTATATTTTTGCAACTTGACCAAATGTTTATGTAAATCACCCAATTTGTCTAAAATTTGAACCCCCTCTTGTGTAAAAGAAAACCCCTTTTTTGATGGAGGAACCCCCAATATCCCTTCCAAAATTTCGTAAGCCGTGTTTGCATCAAGCTCAATAAATTTCCCTTTAGTGGAAAAATCTAAGAGTTGTTCATAATGCAAAGCTAATCCTATGTAAAATTTTCGAAGCAAAATCTTTGCATCTCCTCTTAGATTGGAAATGCGATAGGATTCCATTATCCTATACCAGGCATCTTTCAGATTTTCCCCTTGTTTTTGTTTAAAGTATAGAACTTCAAAATCTGGTGACAAAGGGGGAGTAGTGACGCCAGTCATAGCAACAAGGTAGGCAAACAAGAGATCTGACGAGAAAAAGGCAAACGAAAAAGAGGGGGAATAAAACTGCAAATTTGGTGAAGTGGGGGAGAGAAAAACGAGAGGCAAATGGCAAATAATGTAATTGCAAGGAGGTGAGATTTGTGATTAGGAACTTGATAGATGTTGATGGTGTCTCCTCGGCGCTAGAGATTGGCACGTTGAAGAGACCACTTCCTCCCCGGCAACGGCGCCAGAAATTCCTTTGACGTGGCTTGAGACTGCATCAGTATTTCCCCAAAGAGGAAGGGATGATGCAGCACAACGACGGTAAGTATTTCCCTCAGTTATGAAACCAAGGTATCGAACCAGTACGAGGATCACCAACACTATGTAAACAGCACCAGCACACAAAGAACAAATACTTGCAACCCGACGCGAAAGAGAGGTTGTCAATCTCTCTACGGTAAAAAGATAGATTAGGTAGTGATAGATTAGATAAATAGATCTCACAAGAACACAAAATAAAAGAGGCAAATAAAAAGTGCAACAAGGTATTTTTGGGTTTTTTGGAATAATAGATCTAAACAAAAGAGGCAAAAAGATAGAACGGAATGCAATATGTTGGAAAAGTAGACCCGAGGGTCGTAGGATTCACTAGTGGTTTCTCTCATGAATATAGCACACGGTGGGTGAACAAATTACTATTGGGCATTTGATAAAAGATCAGATAATCATGACGATATCCAAGGCGATGATCATTATATAGGCATCACGTCCAAGATTAGTAGACCGAAACGATTATGCATCTACTACTATTACTCCACACATCGATCGCTATCCAGCATGCATCTCGTGTATTATGTTCATGGAAAAATGGAGTAATGCAATAAGAACGGTGACATGATGTAGACAAGATCTATTCATGTAGGAATAGACCCCATCTTGTTATCCTTAATAGCAACGATACATGCGTGCCTCGCTGCCCCTTCTGTCACTGGGAGAGGACACCGCAAAATCGAACACATCACAAAGCACCTCTTCCCATGGCAAGAAAAATCGATCTAGTTGGCCTAACTAAACCAAAGATTCGAAGAAGAAATACGAGGCTATAAGTAACCATGCATATAAGATATCAAAGAAGACTCAAATAATATTCATGGATAGAAATTGATCATGAACTCAAAATTCATCGGATCCCAACAAACACACCGCAAAAAGTTTACATCAAATAGATCTCCAAAAGACCATTGTATTGAGAATCAAAAGAGAGAGAGGAAGCCATCTAGCTACTGCCTATGGACCCGTAGGTCTATGGTGGACTACTCACGCATCATCAGAGAGGCACCAATGAGGATGATGAACCCCTCCGTGATGGTGTTAGATTGGATCTCGCGGTTCTGGAACTTGCGGTGGATGGATATATTTTTCATCGACTCCTCTAGGGTTTCTGGAATATTTGGGTATTTATAGAGCTTAGAGGCGGTGGAGGGGGTTCCTGAGGCGACCACAACCCATCACGGCGCTCTCGGGGCCCCTGGCGCGCCCTGATGGGTCGTGGGCGGCCTGGGCTCCCTCCTGGTTAGTTCTTTGGCCCACTGGCCTTCTTCTGGTCCAAAAAAATTCTCCAAAAAGTTTTGTCGCGATTGGACTCCGTTTGGTACTGTTATTCTGCGTAGTAAAAAAACAAGGAAAAAAGAACAAATGACACTTGGCAGTATGTCAATAGGTTAGTCCCAAAAAATGATATAAAGTTGCTATAAAATGATTGTAAAACATCCAAGAATGATAATATAACAACATGGAACAAGCAAAAATTATAGATACGTTGGAGACATATCAGTGTGTCTCTCTCAAATAGGTGTGTCCAGCAAACGTTGATTGTGGCAAACTGAAAGTAAAAGCAAACAAAAACAAACGACGCTCCAAGCAAAACTCATATCATGTGATGAATAAAAAATAGCTTCAAGTGACATACCGATGGATTGAGACCAAAGAGGGGATGCCTTCCGGGGCATCCCCAAGCTTAGACGCTTGAGTCTTCCTTAGAATATTACCTTGGGGTGCTTTGGGCATCCCCAAGCTTAGGCTCTTGCCGCTCCTTATTCCTTTGTCCATCGTGATAACACCCAAAACTTGAAAACTTCAATCACACAAAACTCAACAAAACTTCATGAGATCCGTTAGTATAAGAAACATATTGAATACTTTAGGTACTATTATAAATTGATTATTATTTCATAATTGCATAATAGGTACTGTATTCTAACTTCTCCATGGCTTATACCCCCCCGATACAATCCATAGCATAATCAAAACAAGCAAACTATGCAAGCAAAAATAGAATCTGTCTAAAACAGAACAATCTGTAGAAATCTGTAGAGAACTTATACTTCTATAACTCTATTTTTTTGACAAATTAGTACGACCTCGAAAATTTGTATAGTAATACTGTGTAAAAAATTCAGATCATTTTCACCCTCTAGTAAAAAAATGAAAATTCCTGTACTGAGTTAAACGTTTCTGTTTTGTTTCAACATCGATTCTACTCATCTTGTGAGTCACCCCAAAGGCTTTACTTGATACAAACACTAATTAAATCATAAAAACATAATCATTACATAGGCAATAATTATGTTATAAAAAACAAACAGACAATAAAAAGCAAAAATAAAGATAACTATTGGGTTGCCTCCCAACAAGCGCTATTGTTTTATGCCCCTAGCTAGGCATAATGCATAGTTTCAAGTGTTATCATCTTTGACATCAAGCTCCTCAATAACACAATGATGACCCACAAGTATAGGGGATCAATCGTAGTCCTTTCGACAAGTAAGAGTGTCGAACCCAACGAGGAGCAGAAGGAAATGACAAGCGGTTTTCAGCAAGGTAATTTCTGCAAGCACTGAAATTGTAGGTAATAGATAGTTTAATAGCAAGATAATTGGTAACGAGCAAGTAACGGTAACGGTAAATAAGGTGCAGCAAGGTAGCCCAATCCTTTTGTGGCAAAGGACAGGCCATAACAGTCTCTAGTAATAGGCAAAGTGTTCTTGAGGGTACACGGGAATTTCATCTAGTCACTTTTATCATGTTGGTTTGATTTGTGTTCGCTACTTTGATAATTTGATATGTGGGTGGACCGGTGCTTGGGTGCTGTACTTACTTGAACAACCTCCCACTTATGATTAACCCCCTCGCAAGCATACGCAACTACGAGAAAAGTATTAAGATAAAATCTAAGCATAGCATTAAACGTTTGGATCCAAATCAGCCCCTTATGAAGTAGCGCATAAACTAGGGTTTAAGCTTCTGTCACTCTAGCAACCCATCATCTAATAACTACTCCACAATGCATTCCCTTAGGCCCAAGGATGGTGAAGTGTCATGTAGTCAATGTTCACATGACACCACTAAGGGAATCACAACATACATATCATCAAAATATCGAACACATATCAAATTCACATGATTACTTGCAACATGACTTCTCCCGTGACCTCAAGAACAAACGTAACTACTCACAAATAATACTCATGCTCAAGATCAGAGGGGTATTGAATAGCATAATGGATCTGAACATATAATCTTCCACCAAATAAACCATATAGTAATCAACTACAATATGTAATCAACACTACTAGTCACCCACAGGTACCAATCTGAGGTTCCGGTACAAAGATTGAACACAAGAGATGAACTAGGGTTTGAGAGGAGATGGTGCTGTTGAATATGTTGATGAAGATTGGCCTCCCAAATATGAGAGGGGTGTTGGTGATGATGATGGCTTCGATTTCCCCCTCTGGGAGGGAAGTTCTCCCGGCGGAATCGCTCCGCCGGAGGGCAAAAGTGCTCCTGCCCAAGTTCCGCCTCGAGACGGCGGCGTTCCGTCCCGAAAGTCCTATCCTTATTATTTCTAGGTCAAAAGACCTTATATACCAGAAGATGGGCACCAGAGGTGGGACGAGGAGGGCACAACCCACCAGGGCATGCCTGGGGGGCCTGGCGCGCCCTGGTGTCTTGTGCCCACCAGGGTGGCCCTCCTCCGGTAGTTCTTTGCTCCAGTATTTTTTATTAATTCCAAAAATATTCTCCGTAAAGTTTCATCTCCATTGGAGATGTGCAGAATAGGTATCTCTGATGTGCTTTTTCAGGTCCAGAATTCCAGCTACCAGTATTCTCCCTCTTTGTGTAAACCTTGCATATTATGAGAGAAAAGGCATTAGAATCACTCCCTAAGGCATTATTATTCAACAAAACATAATAAATAACAGTAGGAAATCATGATGCAAAATGGACGTTTGAACTCCCCCAAGCTTAGACCTCACTTATCCTCAAGCGAAAAGCCGAAATAGAAAAGCATGTCCACATGGTTTGAGAGAGAGGTGTCGATAAAAACAAAATACGGACATAGTAGTATCATGCTTATTATCATAACAACAAAAAAATCTATCATAAAACTTATTCATATACTTTCATCATATAACTTCTCATGAATAAGTAACAATTCATCACAACATAGACGTATAAAGCATAAACCTTATTAAAAACCAACAAACTATGTTCTCAGTCAACTTTGCAACTACAATTCATCATATTTTTAGGAAGGTTCTCATGTCGGAGCCTTTTGGCAAGTCCACATACTCAACCATCATTTAGTCTTCTATGATTGCTAACACTCACAACATACCGATGAGCAAAAAGTTTCAACCGGACACATAGAAAGATAGGGACTTCTAGTTTCGCCTCCCAACATATTCACCTCAAGGGTGATGTCAACAATAATAACTCATGCCCACTCACATCCAACTGGATATATGTGCCTAGATCTTTCCTCACCACATGATGCTTGCAAAAAAATAGTAAAAAGGAATAGGGAAGAATACTTGACTCTTGCATAAAAGTAAAAGATAGTCCCTTCGCAGAGGGAAGCAGAGGTTGTCATGCGCTTTTTTGTTTGTATGCCCAATCCCTTAATGTAAAAGAACGTCATGCTATATTGCCCCCTATGATAGCAACCTTTATTATGCAGTCTGTCGCTTTTATTACTTTGCCATCATAAGTTCGTATAGCGCTCAATTTTCTCTTACACTAATTGATCAAAACACATTTAGAAGCAATTTTTATTGCCTTATTGCATCGATGACAACTTACTTGAAGGATCTTACTCGATCTGTAGGTAGGTATGGTGGACTCTCAAAGAGTGAATTTGGGTTTTGGGTTTTTGGATGCACAAGTAGTATCTCTACTTAGTGCGGAATTTTTGGCTAGGAAAGATATTGAGCAAGCACCACATGTTGAAGGATCTATGACAATATAACTTCTATGTGAATATGAACAAACATAAATCATTACGTTGTCTTCCTTGTCCAGCGTCAACAATTTTGACATATAATATTTAATGGGGGCTCACAATCATAAAATATGTCCAAGATAGTGTATTTGCATGTGAATCTTCTCTTCCCTATTTTTTTCATGAATTGCATCATTGACCAATGCTATGTTTGTCAATCTCTAACAAATTTTACTACTTATACTTTTACTTATGTGATGTCATTACCTACCATAAGATTAGCATATGATTCTTTTCATCTATTTCTCTTTCCTTTTATTTTGATTGCAACAAGAAAGTAAAGGGGCAAAAGCTCAAACCAAAATTTATTATATAATTCTCAATCGATTACATAGATAGATAGACCACAAAACTAACACACGGAAATAGATCATGCTAAACTTTTATTAAACTAAATCAAAAGGGAAACTAAATATTGAACTAAAAATAGGTAAAGATGGATAAAAGTGATGGTGATACGTTACCGGGGCACCTCCCCCAAGCTTGGCTCAAGCCAAGAGGAGTGCCCATACCCGTGTGCTCAAGTCTCTTTTGGTGGTGGTGATGAAGTGGCCTTCTTCTTCAACTTATATTTGAGCATAAATTTTTCCTCCGTTAGATCATCATTCTCCAACTCAAGCTTTAATATCTTTTTGCACAATGTCGCCTTGCTCTTCTGCAGAAAACGAGATGGAATAAATTGAACCTCAGGTTTGTGTCCTCTAGGGAGGCTTGACTTCTTGAACTCCACATGCATGTCTCCAGGTTGAGGTAGCGGGTCATCCTCCTCCTCAGAGCTATCATCCTTTGTTTCCTTCATGGCAGCGTCTTCCTCCTTGTCTGAGGTCCATCCATAATGCTCCACTTCTCCATAGATCTTGGGGTTTGCAATATAGTCGGCAACATAGCTCTCCCCCTCTGAATCTTGAGATGACATATTTTCAGATCTGCCAGGAAAACAACACGAAATAAGAACAGAGAATTTTTCTGCGATGCGGTCGTCAAAACAGTCGAGGGTATATATAGAGAATTTTTTATTCTTGGTAAACAAGCATATGGAAGGAAAACGGAGTCGAGAAGGTGTCCGAGGTGGGCACAACCCACCAGGGCGTGCCTGGCAGGGCTGGCACGCCCTGGTGTATCGTGCTCACCTCGATCGCCTTCCGGTTTATTTCTTATTTTGCAATTTTTTCTAATATTCCAAAAATGACAAAAAATATTTTTGCGGATTTTTCGGAGTCCGTTTACTTACCGTATCACGTACCTCCTATTTTTCAGAATTCTGGAGTGTTCCGGAAGGTTTCTTTTATATGTTCCTCCGGTGTCATGGTTTGGATAACATTGCTTTCAACATTAATAGGTGTACCTGAGATATAGTGCTTAATTCTTTGTCCATTGACCACCTTCGGGTTAGTACCTTCGACATTATTAATCTTGATGGCTCCAGAACAATAAACCTCTTCGATAATATATGGTCCTTCCCATTTGGAGAGAAGCTTACCTGCAAAAAAAATCTTAAACGAGAGTTGAACAAAAGAACATAGTCTCCTATTTTGAATTCCCGCTTTTGGATTCTTTTGTCATGCCATCTTTTTACTTTTTCTTTGAACAGTTTGGCATTTTCATAAGCTTGGGTTCTCCATTCATCTAGTGAGCTAATATCAAATAGCCTCTTCTCACCGGCAAGTTTGAAATCATAATTGAGTTCTTTAATTGCCCAAAATGCTTTATGTTCTAACTAACTCTAGAGGCAAATGACAAGCTTTTCCATATACCATTTTGTATGGAGACATACCCATAGGATTTTTATAAGCTGTTCTATAGGCCCAAAGGGCATCATCTAGTTTCTTAGACCAATTCTTTCGAGACCTATTGATAGTTTTTTGTAATATCAATTTTATTTCTCTATTGCTAAGTTCAACTTGACCACTAGATTGAGGATGATAGGGGGATGCAATTCTATGGTTAACATCATATTTGGCAAGCATCTTACGAAAAGCACCATGAATAAAGTGTGAACCACCATCAGTCATTAAATATCTAGGGACTCCAAACCTCGGGTAGATAACCTCTTTAAGCATTTTAATAGAGGTGTTGTGATCAACACTACTAGTTGGAATAGCTTCTACCCACTTAGTGACATAATCAACAGCAACCAAAATATGAGTGTACCCATTAGAGGAAGGTCCCATATAATCAAAACCCCAAACATCAAATGGTTCAACAACAAGTAAATAATTCATAGGCATTTCCTGACGCTTACCGATATTACCGATTCTTTGACATTCATCACAAGACAAGACAAACTTACGGGCATCCTTGAAGAGAGTAGGCCAATAAAAACTAGATTGCAATACCTTGTGAGCAGTTCTATCTCCTGCATGATGTCCTCCATAAGCTTCGGAATGACATTTCCTTAGGATTTGTTCATGTTCGTGCTCAGGTACACAACGTCTAATAATACCATCTACTCCTTCTTTATAAAGATGTGGGTCATCCCAAAAGTAATGTCTTAAATCATAGAAGAATTTTTTTCTTTTGCTGGTATGTGAAGCTAGGTGGTATATATTTAGCGACAATGTAATTAGCATAATCAGCATACCAAGGGGTGTTTTGAGAAACATTTATTGCAGCTAACTGTTTGTGAGGAAAACTATCATCAATAGGTAGTGGGTCATCAAGAATATTTTCTAACCTAGACAAGTTAACAGCTACGGGGTTCTCAGCTCCCTTCCTATCAACGATATGTAAGTCAAATTCTTGAAGCAAGAGAACCCACCTAATAAGTCTAGGTTTAGCATCTTTCTTTTCCATAAGATATTTTATAGCAGCATGATCATTGTGAACGATAACCTTGGAATCAACAATATAGGATCTAAATTTATTACAAGCAAACATAACTGCTAAAAATTCTTTTTCAGTAGTAGCATAATTTCGTTGAGCACTTGACGTGGCTTGAGACTGGGTCAGTATTTACCCAAAGAGGAAGGGATGATGCAGCACAGCGACGGTAAGTATTTCCCTTGGTTATGAAACCAAGGTTATCGAACCAGTAGGAGGATCACCACCACCCAATAAGCAACACCTGAACACAAACAACAAATACTTGCAACCCGGCGCGAAAGAGAGGTTGTCAATCTCTCTTAGGTAAAAAGATAGATTAAGTAGTGATAGATAGGAGAGATAGATCTCTCAAGAACACAAAATAAAAAGAGCAAATAAAATATGCAGCAATATGTTTTTGGGTTTTTGGTTTTGTAGATCTGAAAACAAAGATTGCAAAAAAGTAGATCGGAAAGCAATATGTTGGAAAAGTAGACCCGGGGGCCGTAGGGTTCGCTAGTGGCTTCTCTCATGAGTATAGCGCACGGTGGGTGAACAAATTACTGTTGGGCAATTGATAGAAAATCGAATAGTCATGACGATATCCAAGGCAATGATCATTATATAGGCATCACGTCCAAGATAAGTAGACCGACTCCTGCCTGCATCTACCACTATTACTCCACACATCGACCGCTATCCAGCATGCATCTAGTGTATTAAGTTCATGGAAAAATGGAGTAATCCAATAAGAACGATGACATGATGTAGACACGATCTATTCATGTCGGAATAGACCCCATCTTGTTATCCTTAATAGCAACGATACATGCGTGTCTTGCTGCCCCTTCTGTCACTGAGAAAGAACACCGCAAGATCGAACCCATCACAAAGCACCTCTTCCCATTGCAAGAAAAATCGATCTAGTCGGCCTAACTAAACCAAAGATTCGGAGAAGAAATACGAGGCTATAAGTAATCATGCATAGAAGAGATCAAAGAAGACTCAAATAATATTCATGGATAGAAACTGATCATGAACTCAAAATTCATGTGATCTCAACAAACACACCGCAAAAGTTTACATCAAATAGATCTCCAAGAGACCATTGTATTGAGAATCATAAGAGAGAGAGAGAGGAAGCCATCTAGCTACTGCCTACGGACCCGTAGGTCTATGGTGGACTACTCACGCATCATCGGAGAGGCACCTATAAGGAAGATGAACCCCTCCGTGATGGTGTTTGGATTGGATCTCGAGGTTCTGGAACTTGCGGTGGCTGGAATTGTGTTTCGTCGAATCCCCTAGGGTTTTTGGAATATTTGGGAATTTATAGGCATCAGAGGCAGTGGAGAGGGGCCCCGAGGAGGGCACAACCCATCAGGGCGCGCCGGGCCCCCCCTGGCATGCCCTGGTGGGTTGTGGTCTCCTCGACACAGTCCCCCGGCACTTCTTTGGCCCACTGGGTGTCTTCTGGTCCAGAAAAAATCTCCAGAAAGTTTCGTCGCGATTGGACTCAGTTTGGTATTGATTTCTGCGAAGTAAAAAACAACCAAAAACAGCAACTGGCACTTTGGCACTATGTCAATAGGTTAGTCCCAAAAAATGATATAGGTTGTTATAAAATGATTGTAAAACATCCAAGAATGATAATATAACAGCATGGAACATGCAAATATTATAGATACGTTGGAGACGTATCAACATCCCCAAGCTTAATTCCTACTCATCCTCGAGTAGGTAAATGATAAAAACGGAATTTTTGATGTGCTGCCTAACATGTTCATCACATTCTTTTCTTTTGTATAGCATGGACATTTGGACTTGTAAATGATTCAAAGCAATAGTCTAGTTTTAACATAATGACTTCAATACTCAAGCATGTCAATGAGCAACCATGTCTTTCAAAATATCAACACTAAAGAAAGTTATCCCTAGCCCATCATGCTCAATCATTGATCCTTTCATGAAACACACTCAAATATTAACTATGCCCAATGCTCAAGTACGATCATAGTGCCCCCTAGTTGGTGCTTATAAGAGAAGATGGCGACTCAAAGCAAAAATAAAAATTGCATAAAGTAAATAGATAGGCCCTTCGCGGAGGGAAGTAGGGATTTGTAGAGGTGCCAGAGCTCAAGGTTTAAATTGAGAGAGAAAAAATATTTTGGGTGGCATGCTTTTCCTGTCAACGAAAATGACAAAGTATATCACACTACTTTCCATGCTAGATATATCATAGGCGGTTCCCAAATAGAAAATAAAGTTTATTCCTTTTTCCACCAAACTTTCACTTTCAATGGCGGGCCGTATCCATGGTTGCCTTCCATACCAACGCTTTCCAAGGAATTTATTATTTGACAACATAAAGTAAATATTTTTTTCCTTTTTCATTTCGGGAATGGGCATCCCTATTACCGCCGCACTCTCGTGCAATGACAAGTGAATAAACACTCATCTTGAGAATAACACATCTAGCATGGAAAAATATTGGACACTCCCCATCGTTTCATGAGCGGTACGGGCACACAAAAGAGAAAATTCATTTTGAAAATTTAGAGATGGCACATACAAATTTGCTTGGAACGGCATGGAAATACCGCATATAGGTAGGTATAATGGACTCATAAGGCAAAACTTGGTTTAAGGATTTTGGATGCACAAGTAGTATTTCTAATTCGTACAAATGGAGGCTAGCAAATAGATTGGGAAGCAACCAAACCAAGAAACGAAAATTCACATAAGCGAGCATTGAGCATAACTAACACCGAATAATGCACCATAAGTAGGATGTAACTTCATTGCATAACTATTGACTTTCGTGCATGCATAGGGAATCACAAACCTTAACACCAATATTCCTACTAAGCATAATTACTCACTAACATGACTCACATATTACTATCATCATGTTTCAAAACTATTACAAAGAATCAAGTTTAATTTGTCCAATGATCTTAATGAAAGTTTTTATTATATCCTCCTTGGATATCTATCACTTTGGGACTACTTTCATATATTGCCATTGCTTTTTGGCAAGCTCAAACAAATTTAAGTGAAGCACATGGGCATAAAGATTTCATCTCTCAAAAAGGTATAAGTGAAGCATGAGAGGATTTCTTCAAAATTTACCTACTCTAAAATTAATCTAAGTGAAGCATGAGAGTATTTCTACAAAAATTTCCAAGCACACCATGCTCATAAAGATATAAGTGAAGCACATAGAGCAATTCTAACAAATCATAGCATGATTTTGGCTTTCTCAAATAGGTGTGTCCAGCAAGGATACAAGGTAAAAACTAAGAAACAAAGCAAGCAAAGATACAAGACGCTCCAAGCAAAACTCATGATATGTGACGAATAAAAATATAGCTCCAAGTAAAATACCGATGGTCGTTAGAAGAAAGAGGGGATGCCACTCGGGGGGCATCCCCAAGCTTAGTTGCTTGTTTCTCTTTGGATATTTCTTGGGGGTGCGGTAGCATCCCCAAGCTTAGGCTTTTATCACTCCTTATTCCTTCATCCATCGTGATCTCACCCAAAACTTGAAAACTTCAATCACACAAAACTCAACAAAATCTTCGTGAGATCCGTTAGTATAATAAAGCAATCACTACTTTTGGTACTGTTGCAAACCCATTCGTATTTTATTATTGCATTATACCTACTGTATTTTAACTTTACCATGGCTCATACCCTTCAATATAACCCATAGATTCATCAAAACAAGCACACAATGCAACGAAAACATAATCTGTCTTAAACAGAACAGTCTGTAGTAATCTGTACTCTAACCATACTTCTGTAATTCTAAAAATTCTGAAAAATTAGGACAACGTAAGGAATTTGTATAGCAACACTGTGTACAAATTTCAGCTCAAGATCACATTCGAGTAAAAAAATGAAAATTCAAATACTGGATGCAAAGTTTCTGTTTCAGATTCAGCATCGCTTCTACTCATCCTATGAATCATCCTAAAGGCTTTACTTGGCACAAACACTAAATAAACCATAAAAACACAATCATATCAGAGGCATAATTTTTTCAACACTCAAAAACAGAAAGGAAAAAGCAAAAATTTATTTATTCATTGGGTTGCCTCCCAACAAGCGCTATCGTTTTACGCCCCTAGCTAGGCATAACGCATAGATTCAAGTATTGTCATCTTTGGTTTTCAATTCTTCAATATTGGTAAGACCAAGCACATCATCGGAGAGGCACCTATGAGGAAGATGAACCCCTCCGTGATGGTGTTTAGATTGGATCTCGAGGTTCTGGAACTTGTGGCGGCTGGAATTGTGTTTTGTGGACTTCCCTAGGGTTTTTGGAATATTTGGGAATTTATAGGCATCAGAGGTGGTGGAGAGGGGCCCCGAGGAGGGCACAACCGGGCACCCCCTAGCGCACCCTGGTGGGTTGTGGTCTCCTCAGCCCACTCCCCCGACACTTCTTTGGCCCACTGGGTGTCTTTTGGTCCAGAAAAATCTCCAAAAAGTTTCATCGCGATTGGACTCCGTTTGGTATTGATTTTCCGCGAAGTAAAAAACAAGCAAAAACAGCAACTGGCACTCTGGCACTATGTCAATAGGTTAGTCCCAAAAAATGATGTAAATTTGTTATAAAATGATTGTAAAACATCCAAGAATGATAATATAATAGCATGGAACAAGCAAAAATTATAGATACGTTGGAGACGTATCAGCACTGTCTAGAGTTTTATTAGCAAAATGGATAACATTCAATTTCTTATCAACTCTTTGTCCTAGAACAACGCCAGCAACATAGTCACTAGCATCACACATAATTTCAAAAGGCAAGTTCCAATCAGGTGGTTGAACGATAGGTGCTGAGGTTAAGGCTTTCTTGAGTGTTTCAAAGGCTTCCACACAATCATCATCAAAAACAAAAGGGATATCCTTTTGCAAAAGATTAGTAAGAGGCCTAGAAATTTTAGAGAAGTCTTTCATGAACCTCCTATAGAAACCAGCATGACCAAGGAAACTTTGAATACCTTTAAATAACTTTAGGACATGGCATTTTCTCAATTGCATCAACTTTAGCTTTATCCACCTCAATACCTCATTCAGATATCTTATGCCCCAAGACAATACCCTCATTCACCATAAAGTGGCACTTCTCCCAATTCAAGACAAGATTAGTTTGTTCATATCTCTACAAAACTCGATCAAGGTTGCTTAAGCAATCATCAAAAGAAGTTCCGTAAACGGAGAAATCATCCATGAAAATCTCCACCATCTTTTCACAAAAGTCATAGAATATAGCAGTCATACATCTTTGAAAGGTGGCAGGTGCATTGCATAAACCAAAAGGCATACGTCTATAAGCATAGGTTCCAAATGGGCAAGTAAAGGTGGTTTTCTCTTGATCAGATTGTGATACAGGTATTTGAGAGAAACCAGAATATCCATCCAGAAAACAAAAGTGTGTGTGCTTAGATAATCTTTCTAGCATTTGATCAATTAAAGGCAGAGGGTAATTATCTTTTCTAGTAGCTTTATTTAATTTTCTAAAATCAATTACCATTCTATAGCCAGTGACAATTCTTTGCGGAATGAGTTCATTTTTATCATTAGGAACAACGGTAATATCTCCTTTCTTAGGGACACAATGAAAGGGACTTACCCATCTACCATCAGCAATGGGATAGATTATACCGGCTTCTAGAAGCTTTAATATTTCAGTTCTTACCACTTCTTTCATCTTAGGATTTAATCGTCGTTGGAGGTCAACAACGGTTTTAGCATCAGGTTCCATATTAATCTTGTGCTGACATAGAGTGGGACTAATGCCCTTAAGATCATCAAGAGTATATCCAATAGCAGCCCGGTGCTTCCTCGGAACTTTTAATAATATTTCCTCTCGATGTTCTGAAAGGTTAGCACTAATAATAACATGATATATCTTTTTCTCATCAAGATAAGCATACTTCAAAGTGTCAGGCAATTGCTTTAATTCAAACACAGGATCACCTTTAGGTGGAGGAGGACCTCCAAGAGTTTCAATAGGCAAATTGTGTTTCAGAAGAGGTTGTTGTTCAAAGAAAATTTTATCTATTTCATTTCTTTCACGCAAGTGCATATCATTTTCATGGTCAAGCAAATATTGTTCTAATGGATCAGTAGGAGGCACGGCAATAGAAGCATGTGACGCCCCCAATTTCGACCGTATGCTAATCAAACACGCAATGCGTACGACCAAGATTAGGGACTCACTGATCGATATCACAACACAACACTAGACACAAATTAAAGTCATACAACTTCATATTACAAGCCAGGGGCCTCGAGGGCTCGAATACAAAGCTCGACAAAGCACGAGTCAGCGGAAGCAAATAATATCTGAGTACAGACATAAGTTAAACAAGTTTGCCTTAAGAAGGCTAGCACAAACATAAGCAGCGGATCGAAAGAGGCGAGGCCTCCTGCCTGGGAACCTCCTAACTACTCCTGAGGGTCGGCACTCTCCACGTAGTAGTAGGCTCCAGCGGTGGTGTAGTAGTCGTCTCCGGCGTATTCCATCTCCTGGGCTCCATCGACTGAACGCAGAATCGTATCGAGGGGGAAAAGAGAAAGCAAAGCAGCGGTGAGTACCCATCCAAAGTACTCGCAAGATTGACATCAGAACTATGCTAAGTATGCATCATTATCAAGGGGAGGGGTTATATCTGGACTGACTGCAGAAAGCAAGAATGAGGGGGAAAGGCCTAGTCCTATCGAAGACTAGTATCTTCAGCATCTTGCAGCATTAGAAGAGAGTAGACTGGTATCTCATATATAGTCATATTATTGTAGCAATTTTATTAAGTAACCACGCCCAGAGATCCTTCCTCGACTCCCTGCGAGGAAGCAATCTCGGAGCCAACATTCATTTCAAATTTAAGTCACAATTATAGTTATATCAGGTCAAGGTACAACTCCAAGTCGTCCTGTTACCGTGGACACGGCTATTCGAATAGATAATTTCTTCCTTGCAGGGGTGCACCACATATTCCCCAACACGCCTGAATCACCTCCGGCCGGACACACTTTCTTGGGTCATGCCCGGCCTCGGGATATCAGCACGTCGTCGCCCCACCTAGGCTCAACGAAGAGGCCAGCCCGCCGGTCTAAATCCTAAGCACACAGGGGTCGTGGACCCACTTGCCCTACGCGCTCCTGCATGATGCGAAGGTGGCCGGAAGCAGACCTAGCACACTCCAGTCCAAGAGCTGTACCGTCCAGTCCAATCCGGCGCGCGCCGCTCCTTTGCTGATGTCCGAAGAGCTTCGGCTGATACAACGACGCTGAGTACCCATAACTTCTCCCACGTGAAGGTTAGTGTGTAATAGGCCAAACGACCAACTCAGATCAAATACCCAACCCATTAGCATTTTAGTAATGCGGGGCAAGCGCGACCCATGAAGTGCGGTCCCGTCGCCCCGTCTCGAGGATGTGTGGCAAAGGCCTCTCTCGCCAGTCCACGCCTCATCATCATCAAACCGTGGGTACCCCTCAGGGCCGACCCATCACCAACATGTTCCCGTAACCAGGTCATCGTAACTGTGTGTATAAAATCATCAAGGCGGGAACTGAGGAATCACCCTCAATGGTCCCCGCTCGATGTAACCGTCAAGGCGGACTTAGAGGAATCACCCTCGAGGGTCCCACACTTGAGGGGTTGCACGACAGAGTCATCGTCGGGAGTGGTGAAGGAGGAATCACCCTCGATAACCATGACCGACTAACTACACTACAGAGCTAGTATCATGAGTACTTCACGAGGTGTCACCCTCGGTACTCGATAGTAGCACTGCAGAGTCGTACAACTAAGGGGGGTGCGGTGATGTGAGGGGCCTGGCTTGTCGGTCGGTTGACCGAGTCTTCGAGTCTTCGAGTCGTCGAGTCGTCGATGAAGAAGCAGGGGCAACTTGGACTAAGGGGTCACTGGGGATTCATTGATCAACCTATACTAAGCAGTTGATATGATTGCAGGTATAGTAGCAGTTTATCAAAAACAGGCTATGCATCAGAATAGGAGCTAACTAATACAGTAGCAAAAATCTAATGCAAGATTGAGAGGGAAAGAAATGGGCGATATCGGAATGCTCAAGAGGGGTTGCTTGCCTTGCTGCTCTGCTGCAAAGGCCTGATCGTCAACGGGGTAGTCGTACCCGGCAGCAGCGTCAGTCTCGGGCTCTACCGGTAAGAAGAGGGGGGAGAAACAATAAATATAAAGCACAGATGCAATCACGATGCATGTCATGGCAATATGCAGAGCTAGGCATGCACTAACGCAGTACTACACGTTGCAGACGGAGCGGGAGAATATCTGACGATATCTCGCGGGTCTTTGGATTTATCGTACAGACGAACCGGAGGGGAAAAGTTCCATGTTCATCATGCTAGGAGCATGTGACAGATGAACGGATGGCATAATCAGATTCATGGGATTTTTCTGATCAACTTTCATGTATAAACTTTTTCATCTGAGCTACGGATTATTTTCTATTAATTTTTAAAGTTTTATTCATTTTCTGGAATTAACAGATTTAAATAAATTCAAAAAAACATTTATGACGTCAGCATGACATCAGGATGACATCAGCAGTCAATAGTGGGGCTGACTGGTCAAACCTGACCAGTGGGCCCCACCTGTCATAGACACTGGGTCTAAACAGAGTTAATTAAACTTAAATACTGATTAATTAGCTAGGGGACCCACATGTCAGTGCCTAATTAAATTAATTTAATTACCAGGATTAATTAACTAACTTAATTAACTAAACAGGGGCAGGGCCCACATGTCATACACAGGGGGGCTTGGGCCCCACCTGTCATTGACCAGTGGGGTGGGGGGCCACCTATCATTGACTGGGCTGTGCCCAGTCAGCCAGTTGACCAAGTCAGCTGGTCAACTGGACCGCCCTGGCCCACTAGGAGGGTCACTGACGGTGGCCCCGGCCAGGCCAGGTCAGCTCCGGCCGCCGGAATCGCGCCGGCGACCATAAATACGGCGGAGGGGCACCGGAGCCGATCGGGATTTCGCTACCGGGGGTCTCCGGGGCCGTGGCTTGGTCCGTTCGAATGGCCAGTCCACGCCGCATCGAAAGGTGGTGGTGGCGTGGCCGGAGACGACCGGGAACGGCACCAGCGACGAGGTATGGCGGCGATGCATTCGGGCGAGCGGCGAACAGGGGGCTGCGGGGCACGACGAGTCGCGTGCGTGTGCGCGTTGGGTTCTATGCAAGGTGGGGGTCGAGTTGCGCACGGGCCCGGGGCCATTTGGTCGCCGGAGCATCGCTGGCGACGAGCTCGGGCGGAGCCGCGTTCGGGCATGACGGAGAGAAGGAGCTACGGCGGCAGAAACAAAGCGCAATGAGGAGGAGAAGGAAGGGGGGCTCACGGCGGTCCTGCAGAGGTGCAAAGCTTGCGCGGAGGAGGCTCGACGTCGCCGGAGTCGAGGGAGATTGCCGGCGGTTCCGAGGAAGAAGAAGGGCGCGATTCGGTCGTTGCGGGGCGCCGAGCTCGAGCGCGTCCTCATAGTCGACGTAGTCGACGCAGGCGGTGCTCCTGGCGCGGTCTCAGGTGGCGGGGAGGCCGTAGAGCGCGTGGGCGGCGCGGGCTCGAGCGGGGGAAGAAGCAGAGAGCCAGAGAGGGAGGGGGCAGGTGAGATCTAGGGCTACAGGCGGCAGGCAGGGGCACGGGGGCGGCCTTATACCCGCCGGTCCATCGCCGGCGAGCTGGTCCGGCGGGGACGAGCTCGGTCGCGCGCGCGCGCCTCGGTCGCCCCACTGTAGCGAGGTGGGAGATGACCGAGGGGGCCGCTGGGCCGGCCTGGGCCTGCCACTGTGGCCTAAGGCCCAGGGCAGGGGGGGGGCTTTTTCTTTTCCTTTTCTTTTCTGTTTTCTTTTATAAGTTTCTGTTTTAATTTCTTTTGGCCATATTTCTGTTTAGCAAAAATGTGTAACATGGTCCATTTAATGACATGCAATATTTTTAATGGCCACAACAAGTTTGAGGATTTTTGGGTACTGTTGAAATTTACCATGCAATTTAAAGGGCATTTTAAATGCAATATGGTTCTGCTTTGGATGGTGGGGTCCACACCAGCTTGATGGTGATGTTGTTTTGCTTAACAATAATTGTTTTGGATTATTCCACAAGTGTGCAACATTTTCCCGATGTTGTTTGGAGAATTATTTTACCATCATAAAATTCAATTGACTTTGGAAGTGGAATTTGAACTGAGATATGAATTTTAACTGGATCATATCTTGTTTAGCAAAATGCTAGGCACTGATCATGGTCATCACTGTGTTTAATTACAATGATCACTGTAGCACAAAACCAGGGTGTCACAATTCTCCCCTACTAAAAAGAATTCTCGTCCCGAGAATCAGGAAGTAGAAGGAAAGAGCTCGGGGTATTCGGCACGAAGATGATCTTCGCGTTCCCAAGTGGCCTCATCTTCAGAATGATTTGCCCACTGCACTTTGAAGAACTTGGTAACCTTCTAACGAGTCTGATGTTCAGTTTCATCGAGAATGCGGACCGGTTGCTCTTTGTAAGAGAGGTCTTGTTGTAGTTCAAGCATATCATGATCCACTGCTCGGATAGGATCCTTGAAGCAGCGACGAAGTTGTGACACATGGAACACATCGTGAACCTGAGAAAGGTTTGATGGTAGTTCCAGTTGATATGCCACCTTACCACGCCTTTCGAGAATAGTGAAAGGACTGATATATCGAGGATCCAGCTTGCCCTTGATTCCAAAATGGTGTGTACCTCTCATTGGCGTGACTCGAAGATAAGCCTTTTCGCTAGGTTGATAGACCATATCTTTGTGATGACGGTCATACTGACTCTTCTGACGAGACTGAGCAGCCTTCAGATTTGCATGTATAATGCGGACTTGATCTTCGGCATGTTGGATAATATCCGGACCGATAAGCGTACGTTCCCAAGTTTCTGACCAATTCAGAGGAGGTCGACACTTACGTCCATATAACACTTCAAAAGGAGCCATCTTCAGACTAGCTTGATAGCTATTGTTGTAGGAGAACTCAGCATACGGGAGAGATTCCTCCCATTTCTTGCCGAAAGAAATGACACAAGCTCGAAGCATGTCTTCGAGAATCTGGTTGACTCTTTCAACTTGTCCCTGGGATTGAGGGTGAAAAGCGGTGCTGAATGACAAATGAGTTCCCATAGCTTCCTGGAAACTTGCCCAGAACCTTGAAGTGAATAAGCTGCCATGGTCTGAACTAATCACTAGTGGAATACCGTGGAGTGAAACAACTTTGGACATGTAAAGATCTGCTAGCTGACTAGCAGTAATAGTTTCCTTGACAGCCAGAAAATGTGCAACTTTGGACAACCGGTCAATGACGACAAGAATAGCATCATTACCTTTCTGCGATCTGGGAAAACCAGTAATGAAGTCCATTTCAACATGATCCCATTTCCATTCAGGAATAGAAATAGGTTGTAGAGTCCCAGCAGACTTTTGATGTTCTGCTTTGATCCGTCGGCAAATGTCACATTCTGAAACATAGCGTGCAATGTCTTGCTTCATATTTGGCCACCAGAACCTTTGACAGATGTCTTGGTACATCTTGGTACTACCCGGATGAATAGACAGCGGAGTATCATGAGCTTCTTTCAGTATTTTAGCAGTAATATTCAGGTTTTTCTTCTTTGTGGGAACGAATAAGTGACCCTTGAAGTACACGGCTTCATCATCAGCAATGGTGAAGTAAGAGGGTTTACCTTCCGCCAGATAGCGTTTAATCTTTTCGACTTCACTGCAATAGTGTTGCATAGTTTTGATGCTGTCCACGAGATCTGGCACAGCAACCAAGTTGCTCAGAGAACCCTGATTAACAACACGAAGTTGCATCTTACGGGCCTCCGGTGGAGGGGGAACGAGATAACCCTGAGGAACAATATGGAGGTTCAGCTTGCGAAATTCCTTTTGAAGACGGGGGTGGACGTTGTGAACCTGAAGGTGCTTGCAATAAGACTTGCGGCTCAAGGCATCAGCCATTACATTAGCCTTGCCTGGGGTATAAGAAATACCCACATTGTAATCTGCTATGCGCTCCATCCATCTCTGTTGACGGAGGTTCATATCTGGATGAGTAAACAGATACTTCAGACTCTGGTGATCGGTGTAGATCTCGCAACGATTACCAACAAGGTATTGCCGCCACTCTTTCAGTGCGTGAATTACTGCAGCAAGTTCAAGGTCATGAACTGGGTAGTTCTCTTCATGAGGACGCAATTGACGAGACGCATAAGCAACCACTCTGCGCTCTTGCATTAGGACACAACCCATTCCCTGACGCGAAGCATCACAATAAATGACGAAGTCCTTACGAGTATCCAGAGGAGCGAGCACTGGAGCAGACGTCAGTTTGTCCTTAAGTGCCTGAAAGCTCTCCTAACATTTTTCTGTCCACTCATATTTAACACCTTTGTGAAGCAGATTGGTTAAGGGCTTTGCAATCTTGGAGAAGTTCTCGACGAATCGACGGCAATAGCTGGCGAGTCCGAGAAAACTTCTGACTTGCTTGACATTCTTCGGGGGAGTCCAGTCAAGAATAGCCTAAACTCGTTCAGGGTTGACCGCAATACCATCCTTGGAGATCACATGACCAAGGTAGGTTACTTCGTCCATCCAGAACTCACATTTTGAATACTTTGCATAAAGTTGATGCTCTCGAAGCCTCTCCAGTATAAGACAAAGATGTTGAGCATGCTCTTCCTTATTCTCGGAGAAAACCAGGATATCATCCAGATAAACCACGACGAATTTATCGAGGTAATCCATGAATATATAGTTCATCAGGCGAGAGAAGGTTGCCGAAGCATTGGTTAAGCCGAAGGACATGACGGTGTACTCGTATGAACCATAGCGGGTAACAAATGCAGTCTTGGGAATATCCTCTTCACGAACCCGGATCTAATGGTAACCCAACCTCAAGTCGAGTTTCGAAAACACTGACGAACCAGCAAGTTGATCATACAGATCGTTGATCCGAGGAAGCGGATATTTGTTTTGAATCGTTGCTTGGTTGATGGGACGGTAATCTTGGACCAATCGATTCGTACCATCTTTCTTCTTGACAAAGAGAGAAGGTGCTCCCCAAGCAGAGGAACTTGGACGAATGAAACCCAGACGAAGCGAATTATCAATTTCTTGCTTAAGTTCAAGGAGTTCATGTGGTGGCATCTTATACGGATGCTTGGCTATAGGAGTGGTACCAGGTACCAAGTCGATGACAAACTCGACAGCTCTAGCAGGGGGGATCCCTGGAAGTTCTTCCGGAAAAACATCTTGGAAATCCCGGACAACTGGAATGTTTTCAATCCCTTCAAGAGGTGACTCATTCAATGCATTCAAGGCATATAGTCGGGCTTCAGCATCTCGAACAAGATGAGCATGGTAGCTGACTATCTCATTCGAAGGATGCAGAAGGTGGACCGCTTTGGTGGCACAAACGACGGAAGCAGTATGTGCTTTCAACCAATCCATCCCTAGAATGAGATTTATATTGGAAGACTTCAGCATTATGGGGGAGGCATGGAATTCCAATCCTTCTATTTCAATGGGGACATCTTGACAAACCATTGAGGTTTGACATTGGCCAGCGGGGGTGTTTACCACTATTGGAATGTTCATCTCCTCGTACTTAATGCCATGCATGTATGCAAAATCTTCAGACATGAAAGAATGTGATGCTCCTGTATCAAACAATACAGAAGCTGGTACGGAGTTAACGAGAAGAGTACCCATCACAGTAGCAGGCTGGTCTTGAGCTTCATTCAGATCAACACTGTTAGCTTGAACACGACCAGTGTTAGACCTGGCATAGTTGTTGTGGGGCTGGTTGGAAGGTAGTGCAAGTTGATTCTGATTCTGCCTGCATTCTCTAGCACGGTGTCCTAGTCGACCACACTTGAAGCACAGCCCATCCTCAGGACGAGAAGGAGGAACAGGAGCTTGTGGTGGCGGAGCTGGGAGCCTCAGCTGCCTAGGTGGGGGTGGAGGCAGACGAGGTGCAGCATAGGACGGCCTCGGAGCAGGGGGCGGTGCATGGTACGTGTTGTGGGGGATCCAGATCTTGCGCTTTTGAGTTCCTGTGCCCGAAGATGAGCCCATGTCACGGTTGCGTTTGCTGCTGTCCTTGTATTCCTGCAGACCTGTTTCCACTATAATAGACTTGTTCACCAAGGTGGCAAAGTTATCGAAGTCTTGAACAAGGAGTGCCAGCTTGGTATCCGGGTGGAGGCCTTCACGGAACTTCTCCTGCCTACGAGCATTAGTTGCAACGTCTTCTTCAGCATAGCGAGATAAGTCCAGAAATTCCCGCTGATAAGCATCCACAGTCTTGTTGCCCTGGACTAGGTTGCGGAATTCACACTTCTTCTTATCCATCAGTCCCTGAGGAATGTGACGAGCACGGAACGCAGCTTGGAATTCTGGCCAGGTGATGATTGTTCCAACAGGCTGTGAGCGCCTGTGGCTGTCCCACCATTGAGCAGCAGGACCCTTCAGAAAGTACGAGGCAAAGGTGACATAGCTAGCCACTGGGGCGCCTGAAGACTCCAGCTCATAATTGATGTCACGAAGCCAGTCATCTGCGTCAAGCGGCTGAGTTGAGCTGTGGTAGATCGCAAGGTTGAGACGCATGAAGTCTTGCAGACTCATTGGGGCTGGCTGCCGATTCATATTCGGCCTCGGGAACTGGTCCATAAGCCCTTGCATAAACTGGCGATTCAGTTCAAACTGTTGTATCATACCAGCCATGTATTCCGGTGGTGGTGGTGGTGGGTCAGGCGCACCACGACCACGACCAGCTGGCCTAACCATTCTATCAAATTTTAACAGTGGTAGTTTAGCATTTGGCAATTGCAAAGACAAAGAATCATTCATGAAGTAAATAGCACAAAAAAGGAAGTGCAATAAATACGACATAGTAGTTCGAATTTCAACATACAGATCCATACATAGGTCTATTACAAACAATAAGTCTGTTACAAAATAGACGATAGGTCCGGCATGAAAATAACCTAGACAACTAGGCGGCACGCAGGCACGCGGTGGAGGGATACAACAACGAGGCATAGCGATATGCTACATCAACGTCGGGGACAACGAAAGTAACCACGGAACTGCACGTGACTCTGAATGTGAAACCTGGGGGCAGGGTTCTGCATCCCGTGCACACCCTGATGCATAATCTGGTGATCAAGCGGGAGCACAGGTCCACGTGCCGGAGTACGACCCCCAACCGCAGGCCACTCAAGACCTGGAGGAAACTCAGTCCGACGCGGGGGAAGAATGTACTCCGGATGCATCCTCGCAATGACTGCTGGCAACAACTGCTCCATAGCCTGATGAAGATGAGCACGGGTGGCGTACAACTCGACGTTAAGAGCCCTGATAGTGCGATCCAGTGCCTCAGTGTACTGGACCAGAACCTATGGGTCGTAACGACGACTCACGTAGGGGGCGCAGACAACAGTGTAGGACCGGTCGTTGCGCTGCCGCGCGAAAGGGGTCAAGACCTCAGCGTCGGCTGCAGTATCAACTCCAGCAGGAACATACGGGATGTATCTGTATGCCGTCTCCTCCAAACAGGGGTTCGCTGCACGGAGACGAACAATAGCAGCATAAGCAGCATCCTGTACTGCCATCTCAACAGTCACTCCAATGCCACGGAAGGTGTGCAGCTCGGTTATGGAGAGGTCCTGTCAATCCCAGATAACCATCTCAGCCTCATATTGTTCCTCGTAAACAGTGTACTCGGGGTACCAGCGATATCCCAGCCTGATCAAGAGGTTGATTAGAATGGCCGGGAACCCAGTCATGTCGTGAGCAAAAGTCAGACGAACAACCTGCCTAGCAGGACGCATCTGTAACAAGAAGATTAAAGATGTCAAATGACAGTGTGTGCATCATACTTCAAGGGAAAACAATTGTCGACGAAACAAATCTCTGGTGGATGTGATCACAAGAACCTAATGTTAGATTTAGCAAAATCTTTAGCCCGAAGGAGAAGAGAGATCAGAACCCAGAGTATAGACGAGGAGTAAAAGATCCTAAAACCACCCGATTGAGATGTGGGCCCGTAAGCCACACAACTATGTTAGTAAAAGTTTTTCAAGTACTAGACTCAACTTCGGCGAAGGAGTTGGAAAGGGGGCTACCTACAGGCAGTCGGCTCTGATACCAACTTGTGACACCTCCAATTTCGACTATACGCTAATCAAACACGCAATGCGTACGACCAAGATTAGGGACTCACTGATCGATATCACAACACAACACTAGACACAAATTAAAGTCATACAGCTTCATATTACAAGCCAGGGGCCTCGAGGGCTCGAATACAAAGCTCGACAAAGCACGAGTCAGCGGAAGCAAATAATATCTGAGTACAGACATAAGTTAAACAAGTTTGCCTTAAGAAGGCTAGCACAAACATAAGCAGCGGATCGAAAGAGGCGAGGCCTCCTGCCTGGGAACCTCCTAACTACTCCTGAGCGTCGGCACTCTCCACGTAGTAGTAGGCTCCAGCGGTGGTGTAGTAGTCGTCTCCGGCATACTCCATCTCCTGGGCTCCATCGTCTGAACGCAGAATCGTATCGAGGGGGAAAAGAGAAAGCAAAGCAGCGGTGAGTACCCATCCAAAGTACTCGCAAGACTGACATCAAAACTATGCTAAGTATGCATCATTATCAAGGGGAGGGGTTATATCTGGACTGACTGCAGAAAGCAAGAATGAGGGGGAAAGGCCTAGTCCTATCGAAGACTAGTATCTTCAGCATCTTGCAGCATTAGAAGAGAGTAGACTGGTATCTCATATATAGTCATATTATTGTAGCAATTTTATTAAGTAACCACGCCCAGAGATCCTTCCTCGACTCCCTGCGAGGAAGCAATCTCGGAGCCAACATTCATTTCAAATTTAAGTCACAATTATAGTTATATCATGTCAAGGAACAACTCCAAGTCGTCCTGTTACCGTGGACACGGCTATTCGAATAGATAATTTCTTCCCTGCAGGGGTGCACCACATATTCCCCAACACGCCTGAATCACCTCCGGCCGGACACACTTTCCTGGGCCATGCCCGGCCTCGGGATATCAGCACGTCGTCGCCCCACCTAGGCTCAACGAAGAGGCCAGCCTGCCGGTCTAAATCCTAAGCACACAGGGGTCGTGGGCCCACTTGCCCTACGCGCTCCTGCACGATGCGAAGGTAGACGGAAGCAGACCTAGCACACTCCAGTCCAAGAGTTGTACCGTCCAGTCCAATCCGGCGCGTGCCG
Organism: Elymus sibiricus; assembly: GCA_039707655.1. Lineage (NCBI taxonomy): Eukaryota > Viridiplantae > Streptophyta > Magnoliopsida > Poales > Poaceae > Elymus > Elymus sibiricus. Next base: position 396,003,697 of record CM077669.1, on the reverse strand, counting down.
CTCCATTGCTGACTTCCGAAGAGCTTCGGCTGATACAACAACGCTGAGTACCCATAACTTCTCCCACGTGAAGGTTAGTGCGTAATAGGCCAAACGACCAACTCAGATCAAATACCCAACCCATTAGCATTTTAGTAATGCGGGGCAAGTGCGACCCATGAAGTGCGGTCCCGTCGCCCCATCTCGAGGATGTGTGGCAAAGGCCTCTCTCGCCAGTCCACGCCTCATCATCATCAAACCGTGGGTACCCCTCAGGGCCGACCCATCACCAACATGTTCCCGTAACCAGGTCATCGTAACTGTGTGTATAAAATCATCAAGGCGGGAACTGAGGAATCACCCTCAATGGTCCCCGCTCGATGTAACCGTCAAGGTGGACTTCGAGAAATCACCCTCGAGGGTCCCACACTTGAGGGGTTGCACGACAGAGTCATCGTCGGGAGTGGTGAAGGAGGAATCACCCTCGATGACTAACTACACTACAGAGCTAGCATCATGAGTACTTCACGAGGTGTCACCCTTGGTACTCGATAGTAGCGCTGCTGAGTCGTACAACTAAGGGGGGTGCGGTGATGTGAGGGGCCTGGCTTGTCGGTCGGTTGACCGAGTCTTCGAGTCTTCGACTCGTCGAGTCGTCGATGAAGAGGCAGGGGCAACTTGGACTAAGGGGTCACTGGGTATTCATTGATCAACCTATACTAAGCAGTTGATATGATTGCAGGTATAGTAGCAGTTTATCAAAAACAGGCTATGCATCAGAATAGGAGCTAACTAATACAGTAGCAAAAATCTAATGCAAGATTGAGAGGGAAAGAAATGGGCGATATCGGAATGCTCAAGGGGGGTTGCTTGCCTTGCTGCTCTGCTGCAAAGGCCTGATCGTCAACGGGGTAGTCGTACCCGGCAGCAGCGTCAGTCTCGGGCTCTACCGGTAAGAAGACGGGGGAGAAACAATAAATATAAAGCACAGATGCAATCACGATGCATAACATGGCATTATGCAGAGCTAGGCATGCACTAACGCAGTACTACACGTTGCAGACGGAGCGGGAGAATATCTGACGATATCTCCCGGGTCTTTGGATTTATCGGACAGACGAACCGGAGGGGAAAAGTTCCATGTTCATCATGCTAGGAGCATGTGACAGATGAACGGATGGCATAATCAGATTCGTGGGATTTTTCTGATCTACTTTCATGTATAAAACTTTTTCATCTGAGCTACGGATTATTTTCTATTAATTTTTAATGTTTTAATCATTTTCTAGAATTAACAGATTTAAATAAATTAAAAAAAACATTTATGACGTCAGCATGATGTCAGGATGACATCAGCAGTCAACAGTGGGGCTGACTGGTCAAACCTGACCAGTGGGCCCCACCTGTCATAGACACCGGGTCTAAACAGAGTTAATTAAACTTAAATACTGATTAATTAGCTAGGGGACCCACATGTCAGTGCCTAATTAAATTAATTTAATTACCAGGATTAATTAACTAACTTAATTAACTAAACAGGGGTAGGGCCCACATGTCATACACAGGGGGGCTTGGGCCCCACCTGTCATTGACCAGGGGGGTGGGGGCCCACCTGTCATTGACTGGGCTGTGCCCAGTCAGCTAGTTGACCAAGTCAACTGGTCAACTGGACCGCCCTGGCCCGTTGGCAGGGTCACTGACGGTGGCCCCAGCCAGGCCAAGTCAGCTCCGGCCGCTGGAATTGCACCGGCGACCATAAATACGGCAGAGGGGCGCCGGAGCCGATCGGGATTTCGCTACCGGGGGTCTCCGGGGCCGTGGCTTGGTCCGTTCGAACGAACAGTCCACGCCGCGTCGAAAGGTGGTGGTGGCGTGGCCGGAGACGGCCGGGAACGGCACCGGCGATGAGGTATGGCGGCGATGCATTCGGGCGAGCGACGAACAGGGGGCTACGGGGCACGGCGAGTCGCGTGCGTGTGCGCGTTGGGTTCTATGCGAGGTGGGGGTCGATTTGCGCACGGGCCCGGGGCCATTTGGTCGCCGGAGCATCGCCGGCGACGAGCTCGGGCGGAGCCGCGTTCGGGCACGACGGGGAGAAGGAGCTACGGCTGCAGAAACAGAGCGCAATGAGGAGGAGAAGGAAGGGGGGCTCACGGCGGTCCTGCAGAGGTGCAAAGCGTGCGCGGAGGAGGCTCGACGTCGCCGGAGTCGAGGGAGATTGCCGGCGGTTCCGAGGAAGAAGAAGGGCGCGATTCGGTCATTGCGGGGCGCCGAGCTCGCGCGCGTCCTCGTAGTCGACGTAGTCGACGCAGGCGTTGCTCCTAGCGCGGTCTCAGGTGGCGGGGAGGCCGCAGAGCGCGTGGGCGACGGCGGTCATGGCGACGGCGGCGCGGGCTCGAGCGGGGGAAGAAGTAGAGAGCGAGAGAGGGAGGGGGCAGGTGAGATCTAGGGCTACAGGCGGCAGGCAGGGGCACGGGGGCGGCCTTATACCCGCCGGTCCATCGCCGGTGAGCTGGTCCGGCGGGGACGAGCTCGGTCGCGCATGCGCGCCTCGGTCGCCCCACTGTAGCGAGGTGGGAGACGACCAAGGGGGGCGCTGGGCCGGCCTGGGCCTGCCACTGTGGCCTAAGGCCCAGGGCAGGGGGTGGGCTTTTCCTTTTCCTTTTCTTTTCTGTTTTCTTTTATAAGTTTCTGTTTTAATTTCTTTTGGCCATATTTCTTTTTAGCAAAAATGTGTAACATGGTCCATTTAATGACTTGCCATATTTTGAATGGCCACAACAAGTTTGAGGATTTTTGGGTACTAATGGAATTTACCATGCAATTTAAAGGGCATTTTAAATGCAATATGGTTCTGCTTTGGATGGTGGGGTCCACACCAGCTTGATGGTGATGTTGTTTTCCTTAACAATAATTGTTTTGGATTAGTCCACAAGTGTGCAACATTTTCCCGATGTTGTTTGGATAATTATTTTACCATCATAAAATTCAATTGACTTTGGAAGTGGAATTTGAACTGAGATATGAATTTTAACTGGATCATATCTTGTTTAGCAAAATGCTAGGCACTGATCATGGTCATCACTGTGCTTAATTACAATGATCACTGTAGCACAAAACCAGGGTGTCACAAAGCAAGACCAATTATTTCATCCTTACTAGATAATGCTCTATCACGAGGTTTTCTACTAAACTTGGATAAATTAAACTCATGAGACACACCATCAAAACTGACACCGACAGTTTGTTTTTCACAATCTATCTTAGCATTGACGGTGCTCAAGAAAGGTCTACCAAAGATAATGGGACAAAAGTCATCTTGTGGGGAACCAAGAACTAGAAAATCAGTAGGATATTTTACTTTCCCATACAAGACTTCAACATCTCTAACAATCCCAAGTGGTGTGATGGTGTCTCTATTAGCAAGTTTAATAGTAACATCAATGTCTTCTATTTCAGCAGTTGCTATTTCATTCATAATTTCTTGGTATAAAGTAAAAGGGATAGCACTCACACTAGCACCCAAGTCACATAAACGATGATAGCAATGATCTCCTATTTTGACTGAGACAACAGGCATGCCCACTACGGGTCTATGTTTATCTTTTTCATCATGTTTGGCAATAGCAGCTTCATCACAGAAGTAGATAACATGCCCATCAATATTTTCTACCAAGAGATCTTTAACCATAGCAACACTAGGTTCTACTTTAATTTGCTCAGGGGGCTTAGGTGTTCTAATATTACTCTTACGAACCACGGTTGATACCTTAGCATGTTCCTTTATCCTAACGGGGAAAGGTGGTTTTTCAATATAAGCGGTAGGCACAACTGGATCAACATTGTAAATGATGGTTTCACCTTTAGCTATGACCGGTTCTTTAATTTCTTCTTTAATAGGGGGATGATATTTAAAACATTTCTCTTTAGGGAGATCAACGTGAGTAGCATATACTCCACAGAAAGAGGCTACTATCTCAGAGTCAAGTCCATAGTTAGTGCTAAACTTGTGAAAAGCATCAGTATTCATAAAAGATTAAACACAATCAAACTTAAGCATTATACCTGACTCATTACCTTCATCGAGTTCCCAATCTTCAGAGTTGCGTTTAATTCTTTCTAAGAGATCCCACTTTAATTCAATAGTCTTCTTCATAAAAGAACCAGCACAAGAAGTATCGAGCATGGATTGATCATTATTGGAAAGCCGAGCATAAAAATTCCGAATAATAACTTCTCTCAGGATATCATGATTGGGGCATGAATATAACATTGACTTAAGCCTCCCCCAAGCTAGAGCGATGCTTTCTCCTTCATGAGGCCAAAAATTACATATATAATTCTGATCACGATGAACTAGATGCATGGGATAAAACTTTTGATGGAATTCCAATTGCAATCGATTCCAGTTCCATGATCCAAGATCATCACATAGCCTATACCATGTCAATGCTTTACCCTTAAAAGATAAAGGGAAAACCTTCTTCTTAGCTTCATCTCCGGGTAAACCTGCAAGCTTAAATAATCCACAGATTTCGTTCACATATAATAGGTGCATATCAGGATGTTCAGTTCCATCTCCTGCATAAGGTTTAGCAAGCAGTTGTTCTACCATACCCGAAGGAATTTCAAAACCAATATTTTCAGTAGGTGCAGTAGGCTGAGGGGTAACTAATTGTGGTTCCGATTGAGGTGAAGATACCCCGAACAAACCCCTCAAAGGATTGTTTTCCATAGTAGCAAGTAACAATAAATTTCAGCACGTAGTATAAGTTTTTCCTTACCGATTTCCACTTACCAAGAGCGCTTCACTCCCCGGCAACGGCGCCAGAAAAGAGTCTTGATGACCCACAAGTATAGGGTATCAATCGTAGTCCTTTCGATAAGTAAGAGTGTCGAACCCAACGAGGAGCAGAAGGAAATGACAAGCGGTTTTCAGCAAGGTAATTTCCGCAAGCACTGAAATTGTAGGTAATAGATAGTTTGATAGCAAGATAATTGGTAACGAGCAAGTAACGATAACGGTAAATAAGGTGCTGCAAGGTAGCCCAATCCTTTTGCGGCAAATGACAGGCCAGAACAGTCTCTAGTAATAGGCAAAGTGTTCTTGAGGGTACACGGGAATTTCATCTAGTCACTTTTATCATGTTGGTTTGATTTGTGATTGCTACTTTGATATGTGGGTGGACCGGTGCTTGGGTGCTGTTCTTACTTGAACAACCTCCCACTTATGATTAACCCCCTCGCAAGCATCTGCAACTACGAGAAAAGTATTAAGATAAAATCTAACCATAGCATTAAACGTTTGGATCCAAATCAGCCCCTTACGAAGTAGCGCATAAACTAGGGTTTAAGCTTCTGTCACTCTAGCAACCCATCATCTAATAACTACTCCACAATGCATTCCCTTAGGCCCAAGGATGGTGAAGTGTCATGTATTCGATGTTCACATGACACCACTAAGGGAATCACAACATACATATCATCAAAATATCGAACACATATCAAATTCACATGATTACTTGCGACATGACTTCTCCCGTGACCTCAAGAACAAAGGTAACTACTAACAAATAATACTCATGCTCAAGATCAGAGGGGTATTGAATATCATAATGGATCTGAACATATAATCTTCCACCAAATAAACCATATAGTAATCAACTACAAGATGTAATCAACACTACTAGTCACCCACATGTACCAATCTGAGGTTCCGGTAAAAAGATTGAACACAAGAGATGAACAAGGGTTTGAGAGGAGACGGTGCTGTTGAAGATGTTGATGAAGATTGGCCTCCCAAAGATGAGAGGGGTGTTGGTGATGACAATGGCTTCGATTTCCCCCTCCGGGAGGGAAGTTCCCCCAGCGAAATCGCTCCGCCGGAGGGAAAAAGTGCTCCTGCCCAAGTTTCGCCTCGATACTGCGGCGTTCTGTCCCGAAAGTCCTCTCCTTATTTTTTCTAGGTCAAAAGACCTTATATACCAGAAGATGGGCACCGGAGGTGGGCCGAGGAGGGCACAACCCACCAGGGCGCGCTTGGGGGGCCTAGTGTTGGGGAACGTTGCATGGGAAACAAATATTTTCCTACGCACACGCAAGATCTATCCATGGTGATGAGCATCTACGAGGGGGAGAGTGGATCTACATACCCTTGTAGATCGCTTAGCGGGAAGCATTAAGAAACGCGGTTGATGTAGTCGAACGTCTTCGCGATCCAAATCGCCGAGCGTCCCGCGATCCAATCACGATCTAGTACCGAACGGACGGCACCTCCGCGTTCATCACACGTACAGCACGATGACGATCTCCATCTTCTTGATCCAGCAAGAGGGAGCAGAGAGGCAGATGAGTTCTCCGGTAGCGCGACGGCGCGGCGGCGTTGGTGGTGGAACTATTCCAGCAGGGCTTCGCCTAAGCGCTGCTGAAAACTAGGGGATTTGATCTATCGGGGAGAGAGGGTTGCACCGTGGCTAAGGTTTCTTGTGCTGCTGCCCTCTCTCCCCTCTAGTATATAAAGGAGGGAGGGGAGGGGCTGGCCGACCTAGGAAGCCTCCTAGGAGTCGGCCGAAGGAGGTGGAGGTGGAGGAGTCCACCTCCAATCCTACTCCTAGTAGGACTCCTTCCCTTCCCCACTTGGACTTTCCCTTTCCCACAAGTCCAGCCGCATAGGCCTTCTTGGGCCGGCTGCCCAGCCCACCAGGGGCTGGTGTGCCACCCTCAGGCCTATGTGACCCACTTGGGGGTGTGGTGGGCCCACTTGGTGGACCCTCGGAACCCATTCGTCACTCCCGGTACACTGCCGGAAATGCCCGAAACTTTTCCGGAGTTCAAACACCACTTTCCTATATATCAATCTTTACCTCCGGACCATTCCGGAGCACCTCGTGATGTCCGGGATCTCATCCGGAACTCCGAACAACCTTCGATCACCACCATACATAACTCTATACTACCAAAACGTCACCAAACCTTAAGTGTGCAGACCCTGCGGGTTCGAGAACTATGTAGACATGACCGAGACACCTCTACGGTCAATAACCAATAGCGGGACCTGGATTCCCATATTGGTTCCTACATATTTGAACCTCTACGTCAAGGATTCAGCTAATCCCGTATGTTGTTCCCTTTGTTCTTTGGTATGTTACTTTCCCGAGAGTCGATCGTCGGTATCTCTATACCTAGTTCAATCTCGTTACCGACAAGTCTCTTTACTCGTTCCATAATACAAGATCCCGTGGCTAACACTTTAGTCACATTGCTTGCAAGGCTTGTTGTGATGTTGTATTACCGAGCGGGCCCTGAGATACCTCGGAGTAACAAATCCCAGTCTCGATCCATGCCAGCTCAACAGACACCTTCGGAGATACCTGTAGAACATCTTTATAGTCACCCAGTTACGTTGTGACATTTGATACACACAAGGTATTCCTCCGGTGTCAGTGAGTTGCATGATCTCATGGTGATAGGAAGAGATACTTGACATGCAGAAAACTATAGCAATAAACTGACACGATCATATGCTACGTTCATAGTTTGGGTCTTGTCCATCACATCGTTCTCCTAATGATGTGATCCTGTTATCAAATGACATCTCATGTCTATGGTTAGGAAACCTTGACCATCTTTGATCAACAAGCTAGTCTACTAGAGGCATACTAGGGACACAGTGTTGTCTATGTATCCACACATGTATCAGTATTTCCAATTAATACAATTATAGCATGGATAATAAACGATTATCATGAACAAGGAAATATAATAATAACTACTTTTATTATTGCCTCTAGGGCATATTTCCAATAGTCTCCCACTTGCACTAGAGTCAATAATCTAGCTCACATCACTATGTGATTTACATTGTAATGAATCTAACACCCATACAGTTCTGGTGTTGATCATGTTTAGCCCTTGGAAGAGGTTTAGTCATCGGATCTGCAACATTCAGATCCGTGTGCACTTTGCAAATATTTATGTCGTCCTCCTTGATGTAATCGCGGATGGAATTGAAATGTCGCTTTATGTGTCTGGTCCTCTTGTGAAACCTTGGTTCCTTGGCTAGAGCAATGGCACCAGTGTTGTCATAGAACCGAGTCATTGGGTTCAGTGCACTAGGAACTACTCCAAGATCTGTCATGAACTCTTTCATCCAGACACCTTCCTTCGCTGCCTTCGAGGCAGCGATGTACTCCGCTTCGCATGTAGAATCAGCTACCACGCTTTGCTTGGAACTGCACCAGCTTACCGCACCCCCATTAAGAATAAATATGTATCCGGTTTGAGACTTAGAGTCATCCGGATCAGTGTCAAAGCTTGCATCGACGTAACCCTTTACGACGAGCTCTTGATCACCTCCATAAACGAGAAACATGTCCTTAGTCCTTTTCAGGTACTTCATGATATTCTTAACCGCCGTCCAGTGTTCCATTCCTGGATCACTTTGAAACCTTCCGGCCATACTTATGGCAAGGCTGACATCGGGTCTTGTGCACAGCATTGCATACATGATAGAGCCTATGGCTGAAGCATAGGGGACGACACTCATCTTTTCTCTATCTTCTGCAGTCGCTAGGCATTGAGTCTTACCCAACTTCATACCTTGCAACACAGGCAAAAACCCCTTCTTGGACTGATCCATTTTGAACTTCTTCAAAACTTTGTCAAGGTATGAGCTCTGTGAAAGTCCTATTAAGCGTCTCGATCTATCTCTATAGATCTTGATGCCTAATATGAAAGCAGCTTCTCCTAGGTCCTTCATTGAAAAACTCTTGTTCAAATATTCCTTCACGCTTTCCAACATTTCTATATTGTTTCCAATCAGCAATATGTCATCCACATATAATATTAGAAATGCTATAGAGCTCCCACTCACTTTCTTGTAAATACAAGCTTCTCCGTAAACTTGTATAAACCCGAACGCTTTGATCACCTCATCAAAGCGAAGATTCCAACTCCGAGATGCTTGCACCAATCCATAAATGGATCGCTGGAGTTTGCAAACTTTGTCAGCATTCTCTGGATCGACAAAACCTTCTGGTTGCATCATATACAACTCTTCCTTAAGGAAACCGTTAAGGAACGCTGTTTTGACATCCATCTGCCAAATTTCATAATCGAAAAAGGCAGCTATTGCTAACATGATTCTGACGGACTTAAGCATCGCTACGGGTGAGAAGGTCTCATCGTAGTCAACTCCTTGAACTTGTGAAAAACCCTTTGCCACAAGTCGAGCTTTATAGACGGTGACATTACCGTTCGCGTCTGTCTTCCTCTTAAAGATCCATTTGTTCTGAATAGCCTTTCGCCCTTCAGGTAATACTTCCAAAGCCCATACTTTATTTTCATACATGGATCCCATCTCGGATTTCATGGCCTCTAACCATTTCTCGGAATCCGGGCCCATCATCGCTTCTCCATAGCTCGTAGGTTCATCGTTGTCCAACAACATGACCTCTAAGACAGGGTTGCGGTACCACTCTGGAGCAGTACGCGTCCTTGTCGACCTGCGAGGTTCGATAGCAACTTGATCCGAAGCTTCATGATCATCATCATTAACTTCCTCTTCAACTGATGTAGGCTCCACAGAAACATCTTTCTACGCTGCGCTACTCTCTGGTTGAAGTAAAGGTTCAACAACCTCGTCAAGTTCTATCCTCCTCCCACTCAGTTCTTTCGAGAGAAACTCTTTCTCAAGAAATGTTTCGTTTTTAGCGACAAACACTTTGCCTTCGGATCTGAGATAGAAGGTATACCCAACTGTCTCTTTTGGGTATCCTATGAAGACGCATTTCTCCGCTTTGGGTTCCAGCTTTTCAGGCTGAAGCTTTTTGACATAAGCATCACATCCCCAAACTTTAAGAAACGACAACTTTGGCTTCTTGCCAAACCATAGTTCATATGGCGTCGTCTCAACGGATTTCGATGGTGCCCTATTTAAAGTGAATGCAACAGTCTCTAATGCATAACCCCAAAACGATAGTGGCAAATCGGCAAGAGACATCATAGATCGCACCATATCCAATAAGGTTCGATTACGACGTTCGGACACACCATTACGCTGTGGTGTTCCAGGCGGTGTCAATTGTGAAACAATTCCACACTGTCTTAAGTGACTGCCAAAATCATAACTCAGATATTCTCCTCCTCGATCAGATCGTAGGAATTTAATCTTCTTGTTACGATGATTCTCAACTTCACTCTGAAATTGCTTGAACTTTTCAAACGTTTCAGACTTGTGTTTCATCACGTAAATATACCCATATCTACTCAAGTCACCAGTGAAGGTGAGAAAATAACGATATCCACCGCGCGCCTCAATGCTCATCGGACCGCACACATTAGTATGTATGATTTCCAACAAGTCACTTTCCCGTTCCATTGTTCCAGAGAACGGGGTTTTAGTCATGTTGCCCATGAGGCATGGTTCACATGTGTCAAGTGATTCAAAATCAAGTAACTCCAAAAGTCCATCAGCATGGAGCTTCTTCATGCGTTTTACACCAATATGACCTAAACGGCAGTGCCACAAGAAAGTGGTACTATCATTATCAATTCTACATCTTTTGGCATCAATGTTATGAACATGTGTATCATCACTATCGAGATTCAATAAGAATAAACCCCTCACATTGGGTGCATGACCATAAAAGATATTACTCATATAAATAGAACAACCATTATTCTCTGATTTAAATGAGTAACCGTCTCGCAATAAACAAGATCCAGATATAATGTTCATGCTTAACGCAGGCACTAAATAACAATTATTCAGGTTCATCACTAATCCCGATGGTAATCGAAGAGCGAGCATGCCGACGGCGATCACATCAACCTTGGAACCATTTCCCACGCGCATCGTCACTTCGTCCTTTGCCAGCCTCCGTCTATTCCGCAGTTCCTGTTTTGAGTTGCAAATGTGAGCAACCACACCGGTATCAAATACCCAGGCACTACAACGAGAGTTGGTAAGGTACACATCAATAACATGTATATCATATATACCTTGTTTGTTTTTGGCCGCCTTCTTGTCAGCCAAATACATGGGGCAGTTCCGCTTCCAGTGACCAGTTCCCTTGCAATGAAAGCACTCAGTTTCTGGCTTGGGTCCAGCCTTGGGTTTCTTCACGGGAGGGGCAACTGCTTTGCCACTCTTCTTGGAGTTACCCTTCTTACCCTTGCCATTCTTCTTGAAACTAGTGGTTTTATTGACCATCAACACTTGATGCTCCTTCTGAATCTCAGACTCAGTGACTTTCAACATCGCAAATAGCTCGGCGACTGACTTGTTCATCCCGTGCATGTTATAGTTCAACACGAAGCTCTTGTAGCTAGGTGCCAATGATTGAAGAACTCTGTCAGTGATCGCCTCTGCTGGAAGGGGCATCCCCAACTCAGCCAGACGGGTGGAATACCCAGACATTTTGAGTATATGTTCACTGACAGACCGTTCTCCTCCATCTTGCAAGCATAGAACTTATCGGAGGTCTCATACCTCTCGATCCGGGCATTCTTCTGAAAGATAAACTTCAACTCTAGGAACATATCATATGCTCCATGACGTTCAAAACGTCTTTGAAGTCCCGGTTCTAAGCCATACAACATTGTACATTGAACCATTGAGTAATCATCAGAACGAGCCTGCCAGGCGTTCACAATGTCTAGAGACTCAACTGGAGCGGGTGGGTCACCAAGCGGTGCATCAAGGACATAACCCTTTTGGGAGGCCGTAAGGATAATCCTCAGATTACGGGCCCAGTCCACAAAGTTACTTCCATCATCTTTCAACTTAGCTTTCTCTAGGAATGCATTAAAATTCAGGGGTGCTACTGCGCGAGCCATTGATCTACAACATAAATTTGCAAAGACAACTTAGACTATTGTTCAAGATAATGAGTTTAGTTAATCATATTACTTAAAAACTTCAACTCAAATTGACATCCCTCTGGTCTTTCGAGTGTCACATGATCCAAATTCACCAACTCAAGTCCGATCATCACGTGAGTTGAGGTGGTTTCAATGGTGAACATCTTCATGTTGATCATATCTACTATATGACTCATGTTCGACCTTTCGGTCTCTTGTGTTCCGAGGCTATGTCTGTACATGCTAGGCTCGTCAAGTTTAACCCGAGTGTTCCGCTTGTGCAACACTGGCTTGCACCCGTTGTATGCGAACGTAGAGTCTATCACACCCGATCATCATGTGGTGTCTCGAAACGACGAACTTTCGCAATGGTGCACACTCGGGGAGAACACAATTTTATCTTGAAATTTAAGTGAGGGATCACCTTATAATGCTACCGTCCTCCTAAGCAAAATAAGATGCATAAAAGGATTAACATCACATGCAAATCATAAGTGACATGATATGGCCGTGAACTTGTGCTTTTGATCTCCATCTCCAAAGCACCAGCATGATCTGCATCGTCATTGGCATGACACCATGATCTCCATCATCTTGATCTCCATCAACGTGTCGCCATGAGGTTGTCGCGCCGACTGTTGCTTCCACGACTATTGCTAACTCATAGCGATAAAGTAAAGCAAAACGGTGAAAATAATTAAAGACAACCCTATGGCTCCTGCCGGTTGCCGTACTCATCGACATGCAAGTCTTGATATTCTATACAATACATGATCATCTCATACATCACATATATCTCATCATGTAATTGGCCATATCACATCACAACATACCCTGCAAAAACAAGTTAGACGTCCTCTAATTGTTGTTGCATGTTTTACGTGGCTGCTACGGGTATCTAACAAGAACAATTCTTACCTACGCAAAAACCACAATGGTGATACGCAAATTGCTATTCAACCTTCTCAAGGACCACCGTTGTCGAATCCGATCCAACTAAAGTGGGAGAAACAGGCACCCGCCAGCCATCTTTATGCAACGAAGTTACATGTCAGTTGATGGAACCGGTCTCTCGTAAGCGTATGAGTAATGTTGGTCTGGGCCGCTTCATCCCACAATACCGCCGAATCAAGAAAAGACCAAGGGAGGAAGCAATCTGAATATCAACGCCCACAAACTCCTTTGTGTTCTACTCGTGATCTCATCTACACATAGACCTAGCTCATGATGCCACTATTGGGGAACGTTGCATGGGAAACAAAAAAATTCCTACGCACACGCAGATCTATCCATGGTGATGAGCATCTACGAGAGGGAGAGTGGATCTACATACCCTTGTAGATCGCTAAGCGGGAAGCGTTAAGAAACGCGGTTGATGTAGTCAAACGTCTTCGCGATCCAAATCGCAATCCGTCCCGCGATCCAATCACGTTCCGTCCCGCGATCCAATCACGATCCTTCCGATCTAGCGCCGAACGGACGGCACCTCCGCGTTCAGCACACGTACAGCTCGATGACGATCTCCACCTCCTTGATCCAGCAAAGGAGAGCGGAGAGGTAAAGCAAACGTTAAGCGTGCGTAGAGTTGTATCGGTGGTCGATAGAACTTGAGGGAATATTTGTTCTACCTTTAGCTCCTCATTGGGTTCGACACTCTTACTTATCGAGAAAGGCTACAATTGATCCCCTATACTTGTGGGTTATCACATGACACCATGATCTCCATCATCTTGATCTCCATCAACGTGTCGCCATGAGGTTGTCGCACCAACTGTTGCTTCTACGACTATTGCTAACTCATAGCGATAAAGTAAAGCAAAAATGGCGAAAATAAATTAAAGACAACCCTATAGCTCCTACCGGTTGCCGTACTCATCGACATGCAAGTCGTGATATTCTATACAAAACATGATCATCTCATACATCACATATATCTCATCATGTAATTGGCCATATCACATCACAACATACCCTGGAAAAACAAGTTAGACGTCCTCTAATTGTTGTTGCATGTTTTACGTGGCTGCTATGGGTATCTAGCAAGAACGATTCTTACCTACGCAAAAACCACAACGGTGATACACAAATTTCTATTCAACCTTCTCAAGGACCGCCTTTGTCGAATCCGATCCAACTAAAGTGGGAGAGACAGACACCCGCCAACCATCTTTATGCAACGAAGTCACATGTCAGTTGATGGAACCGGTCTCTCGTAAGCGTACGAGTAAGGTTGGTCCGGGCCGCTTCATCCCACAATACCGCTGAATCAAGAAAAGACCAAGGGAGGAAGCAATCTGAGCATCAACGCCCACAAACTCCTTTATGTTCTACTCGTGATCTCATCGACGCATAGACCTAGCTCATGATGCCACTGTTGGGGAACGTTGCATGGGAAACAAAAAATTTCCTACGCACACGCAAGATCTATCCATGGTGATGAGCATCTACGAGGGGGAGAGTGGATCTACATACCCTTGTAGATTGCTAAGCGGGAAGCGTTAAGAAACGCGGTTGATGTAGTCGAACGTCTTCGCGATCCAAATCGCCGAGCGTCCCGCGATCCAATCACGATCTAGTACCGAATAGACGGCACCTCCGCGTTCAGCACACGTACAGCATGATGACGATCTCCACCTTCTTCATCCAGCAAGAGTGAGCGGAGAGGTAGATGAGTTCTCCGGCAGCGCGACGACGCGGTGGAGGTGGTGGTGGAACTATTCCAGCAGGGCTTCGCCTAAGCGCTGCTGAAAACTAGGGGATTTGATCTATCGGGGAGAGAGGGCTGCACCGTGGCTAAGGTCTCTTGTGCTGCTGCCCTCTCTCCCCTCTAGTATATAAAGGAGGGAGGGGAGGGGCTGGCCGACCTAGGAAGCCTCCTAGGAGTCGTCCGAAGGAGGTGGAGGTGGAGGAGTCCACCTCCAATCCTACTCCTAGTAGGACTCCTTCCCTTCCCCACTTGGACTTTCCCTTTCCCACAAGTCCAGCCGCATAGGCCTTCTTGGGCCGGCCGCCCAGCCCACCAGGGGCAGGTGCGCCACCCTCAGGCCCATGTGACCCACTTGGGGTGTGGTGGGCCCACTTGGTGGACCCCCGGAACCCATTCGTCACTCCCGGTACACTGCCGGAAATGCTAGAAACTTTTCCGGTGTTCAAACACTACTTTCCTATATATCAATCTTTACCTCCGGACCATTCCGGAGCTCCTCGTGATGTCCGGGATCTCATCCAGGACTCCGAGCAACCTTCGGTCACCACCATACATAACTCTATACTACCGAAACGTCACTGAACCTTAAGTGTGCAGACCCTGCGGGTTCGAGAACTATGTAGACATGACCGAGACACCTCTACGGTCAATAACAAATAGCGGGACCTGGATGCCCATATTGGTTCCTACATATTCTACGAAGATCTTTATCGGTTGAACCTCTACGTCAAGGATTCAGGTAATCCCGTATGTTGTTCCCTTTGTTCTTCGGTATGTTACTTGCCCGATATTCGATCGTCGGTATCTCTATACCTAGTTCAATCTCATTACCGGCAAGTCTCTTTACTCGTTTCGTAATAAAAGATCCTGTGGCTAACACTTTAGTCACATTGCTTGCAAGGCTTGTTGTGATGTTGTATTACCGAGTGGGCCCTGAGATACCTCTCCGTCATACGAAGTAACAAATCCCAGTCTCGATCCATGCCAGCTCAACAGACACCTTCGGAGATACCTGTAGAGCATCTTTATAGTCACCCAGTTACGTTGTGACGTTTGATACACACAAGGTATTCCTCCGGTGTCAGTGAGTTGCATGATCTCATGGTCATAGGAACAGATACTTGACATGCAGAAAACTATAGCAATAAACTGACACGATCATATGCTACGTTCATAGTTTGGGTCTTGTCCATCACATCATTCTCCTAATGATGTGATCCTGTTATCAAATGACATCTCATGTCTATGGTTAGGAAACCTTGACCATCTTTGATCAACAAGCTAGTCTACTAGAGGCATACTAGGGACACAGTGTTGTCTATGTATCCACACATGTATCAGTGTTTCCAATTAATACAATTATAGCATGGATAATAAACGATTATCATGAACAAGGAAATATAATAATAACTACTTTTATTATTGCCTCTAGGCGATATTTCCAACACCTAGCGTCCCCTAGTGTCTTGTGCCCACCAGGGTGGCCCCCTCCGATAGTTCTTTGCTCCAGATTTTTTTATTAATTCCAAATATATTCTTCGTAAAGTTT
This sequence comes from Elymus sibiricus, assembly GCA_039707655.1. Lineage (NCBI taxonomy): Eukaryota > Viridiplantae > Streptophyta > Magnoliopsida > Poales > Poaceae > Elymus > Elymus sibiricus. The sequence continues at coordinate 395,987,600 of CM077669.1, read as the reverse complement.
CAGCTCCATTGGAGATGTGCAGAATAGGCATCTCTGATGTGCTTTTTCAGGTCCAGAATTCCAGCTGCCGGTATTCTACCTCTTTGTGTAAACCTTGCATATTATGAGGGAAAAGGCAATAGAATCACTCCCTAAGGCATTATTATTCAACAAAACATAATAAATAACAGTAGGAAATCATGATGCAAAATGGATGTATCACACAACCATGGATAATAGGGACAATAGGAGGCTTGGAAATAGGGTCTTTTATCAGGTTTATAAAGTTAGAATGAACACTAATCATTTTTAGGTCTTTGTTTCTTTTGGTAGGAGGTGTACTAATGCTCTTCGGAATATATATGAACTTGGGGCTTTTATTTCGAGAGGTACTAGCATTAGTTTTAGGAGGTGTGAAAGTGGAACCTACTTTGTCAATGACCTCCTCCATTTTATCAATTATATTCAAGCCTTATTCTATCCTCTCATCAATAATAGTGTCCTTTTCCTTTAAAGCTTTCAAAGTCATTCCTACCCGTGACCCAAATTGAGTGATATGATTATGAAGTTTTTTATCTAACTCCTCAATTGGTTCATTCGTGATCATTTTTTTTCAATAGCATCAAGCCTTTGCATAACATGTTCCAAGGTCAAACTAGTTTCATTAGTGATAACGGGTGGTGCCCCCAACGAGATTTTGTATTGCGTTATAAGCATCATCCAAGGTGTGACACATTAAAAAGTCTCCACCGGTGATGGTGTCAAGGACAAACCTATATCAAGTTGTCACACCAACATCAAAATTGTGAAGCAAGGTAGTGGCGGATAACTTATTAGTTGCTTTATTTTGAGCTAGGCAAATCCTATACCAACCAACTTTGAAACTTTCTCCTCCCCTTTGCCTAAAATTGACTACATCATTATTGGGAGTAGCGCGAGCAAAAGAAGAACTAGCCATGACTTCAAACAACAAAACTAGTAACAAGCAACGATAAATATTTTTGTATTTTTGATTTTTATGGAACAAACTAAATATAACAGAAAATAAAAATAAGAACAAGTGAATGATAATTTGTGTGAAGTTAATTGATAGTCGATGATGATATTCCCCGGCAACGGCGCTAGAAATCCTTCCTGATACTTGTGATTTGTGTTGGGTTTTCCGTGAAGAGGAACGGGTAATTGCAGCAAAAGGTGGGTAAGTATTTCCCTCAGTTATGAAACCAAGGTTTATCGAACCAATAGGAATATCAATCCTCAACCGTCTTTAGTGGCTGCAGACAAAAGAGCAAACAACTTGTACCCAACGCGGGCAAGAGGGTTGTCAACCCCCTTGATCTCGTTATTTGCAAGCATATGAGTTGTGTAGATTATTGTATATAATCGTAAATTGCAAAATAAAATAAAAGACAAATAAAGGCAGCAAGGTAATAGTAGCGTTTGTAAATTTATAAGTGAATAGACCCGGGGGCCATAGTTTTCCCTAGCGGCATCTCTCATGTAGGCAGCATACGGTGGGTAACAAATTACTGTTGGGCAATTGATAGAAAAGCGGATAGTTATGCAATTTTCACGGCAATGATCATGTGTATATAGGCATTACGTCCATAAACAAATAGGCCGACTCCTGCCTGCACCTATTACTATTACTCTGCTCATCGACCGCTATCCAGCAAGCATGTAGAGTATTAAATAAAACATAGTAATGCATGGAGAACGATGACATGATGTAGACAAAGTAAACTCAAGCAATATGAATAAACCCCATCGTGTTATCCTTAGTAGCAACAACACAAAGACGTGTCTTGTCCCTTTCTGTCACTTGGATATAGAGCACCGCCAGATTGGACCTACTACAATGCACCTCTCTCACTGAAGAAATATCAATCTAGTTGGCCAAACTATTTCAATAGATCGGAAAGAATTACGAAGCTATAATGATCATGCAAATAAGAATCTTAATATTCAGAGGTGACTCAAATACTTTTCATGAATAATTTGAACATAAACCCACAATTCATCGGATCCAAACAAACACACCGCACAAAAGGATTACATCAGATAGATTAAAGCGAAGATGCGATGATCATTGTATTGAAGATCAAGAGATAGAGAGATTGCCATCTAGGTACTAGCTATGGACCCGTACGTCTATGGTGAACTACTCACACATCATCATGAGGGCAGCAAGGTTGACGAAGAGGCCCTCCGTGATCGATCCCCCCTCCGGCAGGGTGTCGGAATGGAGCTCCAGATGGCCTCACGACGGAACACAGACTTGCGGCGGCATAAAAAAGGGTTTCGGGAATGCCACCAGGGTTTTTAGAATATACGAGAATTTATAGGCCAGAGAACGAGGTCGGGGGAGCCGCCAGGGCGCGCCTGTTGGCTTGTGGGGCCCTGGTGTGGCTCCCAGCCTCCTTCCGAATCTCCCAGGTCTTCTTTTGGTCCAGAAAAAATCATGAAAAAGTTTCATGACAATTGGACTTCGTTTGGTACTGTAAACCTGAGAAGTTAAAAACATGCAGAAAACAGCAACTGGCACTGGGCACTGGGTCAATAGGTTAGTGCTCAAAAATATTATAAATTGGTAAATAAAGACCCAAAAAGTATCCTAGAATGGTAATATATCAGCATGGAACAATCAAAAATTATAGATACGTTGGAAGCGTATCAGGCCTACTAAGATCACATATCCAAACCCTTTAATGTTTTGTTAACTGCGATGACGATTAACGATCCACAATATGTGGTCCCGTCGCCCCGTCTCGAGGACTTGTGGCAAGGGCCAAGAATGCCCGGCCGTGCCTCGTCATTATTACACAAGCACCCTCCAGGTCATCCTGACCTCAACATGGTTCTTTAGTAAAGGCAAAGTAATCGTGTGTCCAAAACATCAAAGGGGAATCCGAGGAATCACCCTCAATGATCCCACTCGATGTAATCGTCAAGGTGACTAGAGAGGAATCACCCTCGATGGTCCACGCTTGAGGTGTTGCACGACAGAGTCCTTATCGGGAGTGGTGATGGAGGAATCACCCTCGATATCCACGACCGATTAGCTACGCTATAGAGTTATCATCAGGAGTGCGTCATGAGGTATCACCCTCGGCACTCGATAGTAGCTCTATAGAGTCATACAACTATGGGGGGTGAGGTGATGTGACGGGAATGGCTCGTCTATCAAGTTGATCGAGTCTTCAAGTCTTCGAGTCCTCGAGTCTTTGATGATGAAGCAGGGGCAAAAGGGACTAAGTGGGGTCACTGGAGAATCACTAATCAACCTATACTAAGTATTTAGTATAATAGTAGGTATAACAGCAGTTTAACAAAAACAGGCTATGCATCAGAATAGGAGCTATCTACAACCGTAGCAAAATCTAATGCAAGCATGAGAGAGAGAATTGGGCGATATAGGAATGATCAAGGGGGTTTGCTTGCCTGGTTGCTCTGCAGACAGATACAGATCCTCGACGGTGAAGTAGTCGATCACCGGATCATCATCGGTCTTGGGGTGTACCGAAAAGAAGTGGGAGAAAAGACAATAAATATAAAGCAAACAAATGCATCACGATGCATGACATGACAATATGCAGTGCTAGGGGTGAACTAACGCAGTGCTAAGTGTTATAGTTGGAGCGGCAAAATATCTGACGATATTTCCCGGGTCTTTGGCTTTTATCGGACACATGAATCGGAGGGGAAAGTTCCATGTTCATCATGCTAGAGGCATGTTATATGTGAATGGATTGCATATTTGGATTTGTTAGATTTTTCTGATCAACTTTCATATATAAATTATTTTCATCTGAGTTATAAATTATTTTATATGATTTTTCAAAGTTTTAATAATATTCTAGAATTAACAGATTTATTTTAATTCGAAAAAAATACCTGAAAAGGCTAGGTGCACCCGGTCCAGTGCACACAGCAGTGTACCAGAGGCTGACAGAGGGGCCCAGTTGACTCGGTCAACTGGCCAGTCAGCAGAGGTTGACTGGTGGGGCCCCTGCTGAGTCAGCAGGCTGACTGGGCCAGCCCTATCCACTAGAACAATGGTTGGGCCCCACATGTCAGTGATAGTGAGCTAATTTAGGGGTTAGATTATTTAGTTGGGTTAATTAGAGGGTGAGGCCCGGCTGTCAGTGAGGGATTTAATTAACAAAATGTATTTATTTTAAACTCACTAATTAACTATCTAGGTGGCCCCACAGGTCAGTGGGCCACTAGGGCTTAACTAAGCGACCTGACACGGGGACCCACCTGGCAGCGTCACACCGGCATTTAAACACGGCGGCGACCCCCGAAACGGCGGCGACACACGGGATTCGGCCTCCGGCGACCAAACGAACGGCGGAGCGGTGCGTTCGGAAGTGGGGGCTCGCGCGCATCCATTCATTGCCGCAGCCGGGGCTGAAACGGACGGCAACGATGGCGGCGAGCGGCGAGGACGGCGGTCGAAGCTCGGGCTCAAAGGAAACGAGCGCAGGGGCTCGGGTTCGACCAGCTAACAGGCCAGGCGGCTCCTAAGCGACGCCACAAGCACGTTGGCATGCTGGTCTGAGCTCGAGGGGCACTAGATCGATGGCACGGAGCTAGGCGGCGGCGACGGAGCTCGGGATGGGCCGGAGGCATACAGTGGCCCTGTAGTGGCGCACAGCGTGCTCGGGGAGGCACCGGAGATGGTGGATTCGATGGCGAAACTCCGGCGTGTCCGAGGAGGAAGAAGGCGGTGGAGGGGAGCTACGGTGGCTCCCGGCCCGCGTTCGATGGCGCAATCGATGCAGGCGACGACGGCGCTCCTCCTCGGCGTCTCTTGGTGGCTCGGGGTGGTCGGTCGCCGCGGGATCGACGTGGCGACGGTGGTGGCGCTCGGGTGCGAGAGGGGAAGAAGAGAGCGGGCGAGGGAGAGGGGGCGTGGGGGCTAGGGTTGGCGGGGGAAGAGGGGGATCGACTGGGGTGGTCTTATCCACCCCCGCAGCGTTGTAGCGGCGGGCGGCGAGGTGGTCTGATGGCAACGAGCACGTGCGGCCTCGGTCGCCCCACGGTAGCGAGGTGGGGACGACCGGGGTGCTGGGTTGGGCCGGCCTGGGCCTGCCCCTGTGGCCTAAGGCCCAGGGCAGGGGGGCTTTTCCTTTCTTTTCTTTTATTTTCTGTTTCTATTCTATTTATTTCTTTCTGTTTCTTTTTTTTAATTCCATTACCATTTGGCCTTTGTAAAATATGGGACCTGACCCATTAATGGCATTGCAATTTTTAGCACTGTCTCAATAAGTTTGGTGGCCATTTGATTAAATTTGGATTTTCCATAATTAGAAAAGCGTTTTAAAAAAACGTTTTGGCCTGTGTTTCATTTATTTCAGGGCACTTAACCTCTTTATAAAAAGTTGGTTTCTACCCCACAATTACTCAGGGATTATTTGCAACATTATAAACATTTTTGTTTTATGTTAGAAGAAATAATATTTTGACTTTATTTTAAATTCGAATTTGGCTTTGATTTTGGACAAGTGGCAATTTCCATAGTAATCATGATGACATGGCCACCATTAGGAGGAGATTAATGTAGCATGATTCCCGGGGTGTTACACCTCTCCTTCGTCCAACCTCTCTAATATGACCTCTTTGTTTCTCCGGTTTGATATTTTCCTCCCATCTTGGGTTTTCTCCCAAGTAATAATAACTTTGGTAAGTCAATAAATTCTTATCAAATAATAAGTGCTTAACAATAAGATGACATTTTTCTCCCATCTTTGATATTTCTTCTAAATATTTTTTCTTTTGTAATTCAATAATCTTTTACTAAATAAGTGCTTAATAATAAGATGGCAGATATATCATGCCAATTGCATACAAATTTTTGTTAAGATTTTAGCGCACCAATATAATTATGGACTTGCAATCACAAGCTAATCTACTAGAATGTTTATACTCATCTTGCAACACAAAGGCAATTATCTAGTACTCCCTCCGCCCCATAATATAACAACATTTTTGACACTACACTAGTGTTAAAAACACTCTTATATTATGGGACAGAGGGAATACTACTTAAAAAAAGATGTGTTCCTTTTTCTGCTAGTAGAACGCTTCATCAACTAGCTGTCCCTTCTCCCATCCATTCATCAATTTTTTTTCATCCAACCGGTTTCAGTCATATCACATCCCTTTTCACACCTATTCCTCGTTGATCAATCAATTTACTTACTTAGAGCGAACCAATCTGTGGTTGGGTGGTTAGAGGGACTGTGGTATTCCGGCGATGCCCATTCAGTGGGAGGAGACGTTCCCGTCGACGACGAGGCGCCTACGGTGACTTCGTAAATTTCAACATGATATGTCGGCTCAGTCTCTCGGAGGTGCTCATAGGGGTAGGGTGTGCGTGGTGCGTTCATAGGGGTGAGTGTGCATGTATATGAGCGCTTGCGTCTGTATTGTGTTTAATTTTTTTTACTTACTTAGATTCTGGGCCAATTCCATCATAATTTACTTACCAAACATGTACACAATCATGGACATATTTTAATAAAGATTTATTTACACAAGCGCGAACATAATTTGATAAAGATTTCTTTGTACAATTATGAGCATGATTTGATAATCATTTATTTACACAATCACATTGATATGCCACATAAATAACGAGCTAATGTACTAGAATAGTTATATACGTTGTAACACATGGGCACCTTTACTCTTAAAAGGGGACTTGGTAGCCTCTCCTCCACAGTTTATCTTTGCCTAATTTTTTCTTCATCTGGTTATTTTTTCGTCTCACCACCCACCACCCTTTTTTCACTGGTTTATTTTCCTCTTCACTCTTTTCTTGTAGACCAACACTTTCTTAAGGTACAAAATATTACAGATCTAACTTTCCTATAACTTACCTAAATCAACCAATCCCTCCCATCAATGCAATTTTCTTTAGGAAATAAAAATAATGAATTTTAAGGAAAGAAATAACAAAATTTAAGGGAAAATCCAATTGACTAATGGACATATATATATCCAAACCTTCATTCTCCAAATAAAAATCAATTAACAATTATGAACAGAATCATAACTTTTCTTTTCTTCTCCAATCATTCCCGTCCCCTCACCGAATCTTTATTGTCTTCTCTTATATATATACTCCTAAAGAGAAAGTTCATACTTCGTTCGTTGGTACTTAACAATCGACCCCCCTCCCACCGATCGATCGAGGTTAGGTTGGGTTGATCTCTGACTTCTCTCGTTTTTGATTTTTCTCCCGTGAACGTTCCAGCCACTTACTTTTTCCCTCCCAACCCGCGCGTGAGGGTGGCCATTCACCACCCACACACCACCGCCGCCGTTACCGCCACGATTTTGCTGCCACGACGCCGCCATCGCGGCCCTCGACCGTTGGCAACATCGCCCTTCGAATCGCACGCTCCCGCCACTACTTTCGCTCACATGTGACCTCACCCTTCATCGGATCGAGAAGTGGCGACAACAGCTCGTGGCTCCCGCCGCGCGCTCCTCGTCCTCTTGGAGATGGAGCTCATAGAGCTCGTTTCTACATCAGCCACGTATCATAATCTGCTTGGTGCCATCCCACCTTTAATATGCACCGGCGTGTCCCAAGGCAGCACGCCGCGTCGCAGGTCTTCCAGCGATTCCGCATCTGCTGTGACTCCCTGTCATCCTTGTAGCAGGCCTGCTGGAGGTCGTGCTAAGCCTCTAGACATAGCGGAGCTCTTCAGCTGTACTCCCTTGCTGACAGGTGCTCTAGCCATGGAGTAACGCACACCACCTATTTGATGGTTTACCACACAAGATGTATCAAGTTTTTTTTTGTTCACATTATTTTTCAATGAATTGAAGTAATGGAGACTGCTTCAGATTTTGATCCGGTGCGACTTTGTTAATGGACAACGAATTGATCCGATTTAAAAGGTAAATAAGCCATTGTGCTTCTGTAGGTGTTAGAATTTGCACTGCTAAGATTACCAACAAGAAGATCAACGAGAGATAAAGTGCTTTTGTTCTGTACAATACACACTAACATAAATGTTATGCAAATTGATTTTTGGGGTCTTCATGATATTTGGGGTCTTCATGAATCCCTGCCTACAACGACTGAATTAAGAATTATGTGTGTGTTGATCTTGTGCAGGTTTCGCCTGTCGTTCCGGTGGCGTGTAGGGCAGCTAGAGATGTTGGCTTCCACTCTGTGCGCATCACAAATTTTAGGTGAACTTGTTCCTTTGTTCCTTGTACTTTTGGCCACTGTCACCACTCCTAGAAGAACTCATGTGAAGGTTAGTCCAGCCGCCCTGCCTCCCGAAAATTTACATTCACAGCTCATTCTCAATTGATATGACGCAAGATATCTTTGTATGTTGTATGTGGACGAGCAACAACCAGATTAAGTCTTGTTCATGTCCCCCCTCATGTGCACTTACAGTTCTGGTTTTCTGATTCTAATATTTCCACTCTGAACTGATTCCACATCTGAATGTTCCTATAGGTAGTAATTCACGTCCATATTTGTAAGGACAGAGTATCGAGTTTGCACAATATTGAGTCTCGAGTTGATTGAACGAATGTGTCGATAATATAGGCTTTTGGTCGATTATAGGTTGAATAGGTCTTACGTGCTTAACGTTGCTATTTTCAGTTTTTTAGTATGGATGATACGTTGTGTCAATCTTCAATCAAAATTAACACATGCGTGATTGAACTCATTCCTCAATGGACCTACACTAGTCTCATATTTATGTTGTTTATGCTCATTTGGACATGATCAAAGTACAATGGAAGCTTTGAGTCCAAAAATCCAACCTTTTTATCTAGGCATAAGCTAAAGCATATAGAAATGTAATGTAGAAATCATCAAAAGATCACGCTACCTTTTTATGACGGTATAGTACAAGATTTTGTTGGTACAATAATTTACAGGACTGTTCTAGGCAAATCAATATTTCTAATATATGTTTGCTTTCATTAATTTGTTCATACAAGGAGATCACAGAGTCACCCTCAAGGCGACGAATCTTACATTGGTTGTATTGTCATTACATTCATGTCACATGTGTTCTACAACAGAAGCATCTGACTAGAACATATCATGTGACCCCTTGTGGAGCTAGATTGCAGTAAGGCGTGTCCAAGCAGATGAACCTGGTGGGCATCAGAGGCAAAACTAAAAATTATTAACATCCCGTTGACGCTCTTCGTAACGCCTAGCTGTAGTGACTGTACATGAAATTCTGCAGTTTACAAGTTTACATAACTACTTACAACCATCAGGCAACCCATCTATACATGATAACATTGTTTTATCTGTTACATATGTGGTCTCCTTACCTTGTATGGATAAATGCTAAGGCAAAACTAAGCTTATATGAATAATTACTAGGGACAACACATTTGTACTTATGAGTTCACTGTCAATTGTATGGCATTTCTGAAGCTGCCTACTCAAGGAAAAAGAGTCTACATTGTGAGTAGTGCTCTCTTAGTTTGGTTGTATAACTTTGAATTTTTAGGTATGGTGGGAGGTGACTTTGTGCCTCGATGACATCATACTAGCACTTCTACAAGATCAATTGAGCCCCATACCCGTTGGAGGAGCATACCACTAGGCTAATTGTAAGCATCAACTATTTGTTAGCTATGAATCTTGTCCTTTGAGCATATCATATATACTTTATTTCTTCAACCATATGCATGAGAGTTGTAGGATGATTTGGATGAGGGGACTGAGGACAACACAAGCAGGTATTTCCCTTAGCTGACACATCAATTTCATTCCCTTCGATCATACCCGAAATGATAATGTATACCCTTACTTAAGATGATAGCTCTTCTACTCTGCTAACACAACATGCATGTGCTTTTGTGGAGTGCGTGCAAAATTCATAGCTCAAGTCTCTCAACACATGGATGTTGAAAGGCTTCTCCTAACGGTCATTGCAATTGTGATATGCATTTCCATGCTCTCAGCTTTGATAAAGTTTGGGAATGTGCATATATAAATATTCACACCTACTAATACCGAAATGCAATTTGCTAGATATCTTTTTTTCCCACTGGTTTCTTGAGTTGTTCGTGTTATCTCATAGACCCTATCGAATTGTAATGGATAAATTGTGAGATGTTGGTTTGAAGATCCTTTCTTCATGGTGCGGATCTTTTAGCTGACCTGAAGGCTGAATTTACAATGATATTTTCTAATCACAACTTCAGAGATGTAAGTATTTACCTGTTACAAGAGCCACCTCTATACCAAACTTCAAACAAGAGCAACTTAAATTTGTAAAGTTGTGTGTATAGGATTTCTTCCTACTCCTTTTATTTTGTTTCCCAGGACAAATCTTTCACTGCACGTATATTTGACCAAACTAGGGTATGTGTATGGGTGTGAGAAGACAACGAGACCTAGGGGTAGAGGGGGTGTGCGGTCTGGTGGGCATGACATTTTTTGGTTTTCTGGGTCGAGGTGAGGACCCCTAGGTCGGTTCCATCATGCGCCACATTGGTCGGCCCCAAACACGGTATTCGAAGACCCATGGAGAACTTGACGTACAAGATGAAGATAATAGAGCCGTGGAGGACTCTAACTCACTGTGACGCCCCCATTTTGATCGTACGCTAATCATACACGAAAATGCGCACGATCAAGATTAGGGACTCACTGGAAGATATCACAACACAACTCTAGACACAAATTAAAGTCATACAAGCTTCATAATCCAAGTCAGGGGCCTCGAGGGCTCGAATACATAAGCTCAAATACAAACGAGTCAGCGGAAGCAATAATATCTGAGTACAGACATAAGTAAACAAGTTTTCCTTAAGAAGGGTAGCATAAACATCAATAACGGATCGAAAAGGCAAGGCCTCCTGCCTGGGAGCCACCTATCCTACTGCTGGTCGGGGCACTACTGCAGGATGGTCCAAAGACGACACATCAATCAGAGACCCTTTGACGAAACTGTGTGCGATGCATGAATCGCAAACGGTATAGTCCAACTCTGTCGCTAATGTCACGAACTGTGTGCGATGGTGGATCCATCAAATACGATTCAGAAAATAGTTGCGTGTGTGATGCAGGGCATACAGGTGGCACTTATGAACTGTTTGCGATTAGACAAGATAACGCAAACGGTTCTCAAAATACATATGTGTGTTAAGTACGGCATACAGTTCATTCGGACAAACTGTTTGCGTTGGTCGAGGTAGAACACAAACGAGTTACCATAACAAGGTGTGTGTGATACCAGGCAAATAGTTCATTCATCAGAATTGTTTGGGAAGACCAATAATAACCCAAACGATTCATACTGACAAGATGTGTGGGTTGTTGGCAGACGGTTGCTGCCAAACAATTGTGAGCGATGGATGAAATCATTACCGACGCTATGTGGGGAAGTGTTGTTTGCCTGTATTAATATCGTAGACATTTTATTATTATGACCCGTGTGCCTGCGCACCACCCCATCCTCCTCTCTCGCGTCTTGTCACCGTGTTGCCGCCCAAGGATTCCAGTGCACGCTTCGGCAACTTTTTTGGCCACGCATCCGCTCGATGAGCCCGTTCCCGCACACAACCGCACAGGTTCCCACGCGCAAAACCGTCCTACGGCTCTAGCTTCCCGCCCGGCTCGGTGAAATCCCCAAATCGCCAATGCTTGTCGGCCTGCTATATAAACCCTCACGGTCGGCGACTCCACATTGCCTTCATCCCCTCCCTCCCCGTAGCTTGTCTAGTTTGCTTCTCCGCCAATCGCCAATGGCACCAGCCGTTCGTCGTCGCCCAGCCACTCCGCCAGAGGACAGCTACAGCCGGGAGGCTTCAGCGTGTCGGCGCGGTAGTCCTCTGAAGCGTGTAGTGCACGTGGCGTCCCTAGTGGGTGTGCGCACACCACCAACTACACGCTCCACCACCGCTGCCCGAAGGCAGCTGCTGCCGGTGGCCGCCAACACGCCGGCAGCCGTCGGGGCGGCCACCCCACCGTCCTCTGTCTTTGCCACGACCCCGCCGCCACCACGAATGCGGGAGGTGGAGGCTGCCAAAGGCCCGCCGCCGGGCTTCTGCGTCGCAACCCTTGCGTGCTACATCTACTTCCTAGAGAAGGAGGCGGAGCGCCAGGTCACGCACGCGAAGAAGCTCACCGACGTCGTGGTCGCAGGAGAAGCCGCAGCGGCGGCGCGGAATGCGGAGATCTTCGTCGAGTCCCGTCGCTTCGAGGAGGGGCGTCTTGAGCGCCGGAGGGCAGCACTGACAGGCAACGGACACAACTCCACCAACTCATCGACAGGATCCTCCTCCACTTGCTCTTACTGAGCGCGCTAAATTATGCTGGAAGTGGTACAAAGCCCCTCCGTAGTACTAGTATTTAGGGGCTATTTTGTTCAGTTCATCTAGCTATAGATATGGTTGAACTGTACCACGTACTTTAAATTAGCTAGTATATATAGTTGAACTAGCTATTTCAGTACGTGGTTGGCAACAATTGGGGAAAAGTTTGTTCGGTTCATCTGTCGAATTGAACTGTATTGTACAAAGACCAGTGCTTAATGTATGAATGAAATCCATGTTTACTGAATTTCAGTTGCAAAATTACACCCTAATTGTGATTTTGTTCCTGCGAAATTTGACAAATGTCAGTGCTACAATGTTGACAAATGCCAATGTTACTAGATAGACAAATGCCAATGTTTCCGATTTGACACATGGCAATTTACCCAATATGATAGATGCAAATCTTCCCGGATTGTCTGTACTAGGCACACGGGTCATATTAGAGAAACGTTTGCGATTACGCATTGCACCAATCATTCGCGCCAATATTTTCACTTGGCTTACAGGCGAAGGAAAGATAGCTATCGATCGCATACGGGTATTCAACCTGAACCGTTTGTGATGAGTGTTTATTCAGAGAAAACAATGATGGTTTTTTGTTTGTTATGTGAAGTCAGAGATAAATACTTAGTTCATCAAACCATAGCTTTCATTCAGTCAAGCTTTGACTTTACATTCATACAATCGAGATACAATATAAAGAAAACTAGTTGCGGCGGCGGCGGCGTCCTGCGGCGGCATTCTCGTGCTCCGGGACGCAGTTGTACAGTTCTTCAAACGAGACCAGAATGTTATGGACTTCACAATCAAAGAGTCGGTCGTCGCGCGATTGACGGGTGAGGGGCTAGGAGGGCGGCGACTAGCAACGCTGCGAGGAAGCTGTCGACGGCGGCGTCCCAATCCGCTAAGGGGCCTATGATGGGTGCAGGCGCGCGCACGGGCATGGGCACGGTGGGTGCAGGCGCGCGCACGGGGTCGGGCGCCGTGGGTGCGGGCACATGCACTAGTACCGGCGTGGCGTGTGCAGGGGCGTGCACGAGCAAGGGCGTAGGAAGAGGCGCTGGCGCTTGCACGTACACGAGCTCGCGCAGGTCCGCGGGGACCTCCCTGACGCATGTGGTTTCCAGCGCTACGATGATGCTCGGCGACCAGCCCGTCAATGCCACGGGGATGGTTGCTCGCGCGGGCGCGGGGATGGTTGCTAGCGAGTGCGTCGAGGCAGCATCTGCTGCGGCATGCAGCTCTTCCAGGGCCATGTCCATGGCTTCCCATTCGTCTTTATGTTCTATCTCTTTCATCTCGGTGTCAACTTCACCAAACCGGAAGAGTAGTGGCATATGATCCTTGTGCACCATGGCGTAGGTCGCCGTGGAGGTCTGAATGATGGAGGGGAATTGGAGGCGAAGATGTAGAGAGGATTGTGAGTGAGTGGGCAGTAAAGCCGCCTATTAAATAGCGGCTCGGGCGCCATTGATGGACAGGTTGGAAGCGAGGAGGGCGGATACGGAGGTCAAAGGGCTCGCTTCCCGGTGAGCCTGCGGCGTACAGCCCGCAGGCCTCCCGGTGAGCCTGCGTAGCGGAGGCCAGCTCGCACGCCTCCTGTTAACTCAAGCAACTGCTCGCACGGCACCTCCTAAGCCCTAGCCAATCAAAGAGTGCGACGCTTGGCAGCACGTAAGGGCAGTAGAAGGCCCACGGTTTGAAAATAATGCAACCGTTTGCGTGGAAACGTGACAGTTATTTGTCCCAAAAAGCTTTTGTTCGCTATTAATGAGTCCGCCTTTTCCCAAAGTGGACACGAAAAATACCACATCATATTTGTGCTATATCATGACGCCATGCCCAATTTCTTGAATTTTGTGTGAGTTCTAGATTTACTATAATTTAACGTAATATTCTCTATGTTGGCTCTAAATGAAAAAATATATTAAAAAACGAGTCTCAAATAGGAAAACAAAATGCTATGACGCCTTTATGTGCCATGTTCATGACAACATGCCAAGTTTCATGAATCTTCTGACGAGTATTTACGTGATTTAAAACCCGAGTTTCTCAATGTTTCTGTGGCTGAGCCAAGACCCCGAGATGTTTGAAATTCATTCCCATATCGTGCATCGGACCTAAAGATGCATGCACACTAATATGGTTTTCAAACCATTTTGATGCACCGGACCTTGTGTTAGTAGTTCAAATTTGAATTATGCATACTAAATAATGCATATAAAAGTCAATTATTGTATAAAAAGTCCAAACGAACCATGGATAATTTTATATTTTGGCACCACATTCATTTTGGTATATGTTGCCTCTAGAAATATATAATTCAAGACAAGAAGATGCAGCGGATGTCGCTTCACCCACATAAGGTGACACGTTCCATATCGAAACCACAAAAGCTTCCCGTGAGAAGCTCAGGTTTGTGAGAGGCTTGTGCCAAAACTTGTCCCAAATTGGATATTATTTTACCAGGGCACATATGAGCCATGCATGTCATGACACCATGCCAAGTTTCATGAATTTTCTGACGAGTTTTTGATTTATACATGATTTAAAACCCGAGTTTCTCAATGTTTGTGTGCCCGAGCCAAGACCGTGAGATGTTTGAAATTAATTCCCATATCTTGCATGGGATTTGGGATCCTAAAGATGCATGTACACTTATATGATTTTCAACCCATTTTGATGCACCGGACGTTGTGATTGTAGTTCAAATTTGAATTATGCACGTTAAATAATGCATATAAAAGTCAATTAATGTATAAAAAGGCCAAACGAACCATGTATAATTTCATATTTTGGAACGACACTCATTTTGGTATATGTTGCCTCTAGAAATATATAGTTCAAGACGAGAAGATGCAGCGGATGTTGATTCGCCCACATAAGGTGACGCGTTCCATATCGAAACCACAAAAGCTTCCTGTGAGAAGCTCAAGTTTGTAATATAAGGGGCTTGTGCCAAAACTTGTCCCAAATCAGACATTTTTTCACCATGGCACATATGAGCCATGTCATGACACCATGCCAAGTTTCATGAAATTATGACGAGTTTTTAATTTATACATGAATGTAAAACCAAGCTTATCAATGTATGTGGCCGAGCCAAGACCCCAAGATGTTTGAAATCCATTCCCATATCTTGCATGGGGCCCAAAGTAGCCATGGACACTTATATGATTTTTCAACCCATTTTGATGCACCAGACCTTGTGATTTTAGTTCAAATTTTAATTATCCACATTAAATGCCTAGAGAACTCAATTAACGTATGAAAATGCAAAAAGAACCCAGAATAATTCCATATTTTAGCAAGACACTCTTACTGGTCTGTGTTGCCTCTAACAAAAGTTCAAGGCGAGAAGATGAGCGGATGTCGTTTTGCTCACGTAAGGTGACTTGTTCCTTACCGAAACCACAAAGCTTGCAGTGAGAAGCTCCGGTTTCTAAGGGACTTGTGCCTAAAATTGTCCCAAGTTGGACAAATTTTTTCAATGGCACATATGTGCCATGTCATGACAACATGCCAAGTTTTTAGAATTTCTGACGCGTTTTGGATTTACAGTAATTTAAAAACCAAGTTTCTCAACGTTGTGGCCGAGCCAAGACCCCGATATGTTTGAAATTCATTCCCATTTCTTGCCCGTGACATAAAGATGAAGCCATGGACACTAATATGATTTTTCATCCCATTTTGATGCACCGGACATTGGGACGATAGTTCAAATTTGAATTATACACATTAAATGTCTAGAAAACTCAATTAATGTATAAAAATGCCAGACGGACCCTGAATAATTCCATATTTTAGCACGACATAGCTATTGGTCAGTGTTCACTGCAGATAAATCTTATTGCAATCCAAACACCGTCCTTTGTCGAAGTAACCTCATTTTTTGTTTTAAAAACATTTTGAAAATCAAGTCTTTCACAAACAATTCAAGTTCATGAATCATGTGTGATGCAGTACAAAATATATTGGCCAATCCTCATAATGCATGGCTTAGGACGGAAGCTTCATCGGCTATAGTACACCGCCGGCCAGTTTACCGCACGGACTCCTCAGACCATTTTACTTTTCAATCGTCGCCGGTGAAAAGATGGGGACGTGGATCCCCGTCGTGAGGGCAACTTCGGCAACCCACTCCGGCCCGAGTGTGGCCGTATCAGCCATGAGTGCGCTCTCAACATGCTTGAGTGCGGCCGCTACCTCCGACAGGGCGGCTGCAGCAACCGAAAGGGCAGCTGCTACAACTGAGAGGGCGGCAGCAACAACCGTGACGGGGATAGCAAATGGCGAGAACGGCACATCAGCTGTCAGTTTCTCGGTGGTCGCCGTAGCCCTGATGGCGGACGCCCAGTCCCATCTCGAGGCCGCCTACGTCCATCTCATGTCGGTCACTGCACAAATCACATGTGCCTTCTCCGACACCGGTCGACAACCCACGTCCGATGAGTTGGTAATCGCTGAGTGTGCTCGAGTAGGCGTCCATTCATCGGCAGCCTCCCTAGCCAAGACTGTGGCCGTCCATGCCCGATGCAAGGCCGCCCACGCCCGAGTCATGGCGGCCTTATCCAAAGAGATGGTGGACGGACACTGCGAGGTGCTGGAGTATGTGGCGATGGATCCCATGGATCTCCTTACCCCGGAGGTCGTCGAGCGGGAGCTGGTCATCGAGGAGGCGGTGGAGATCGACGAATGCCAGGTGGAATATTAGTCACTTTCTAGAGCGATGGTCTTTTGTTAGAGAAATGTTTAGGTCAACTAACTAATGTTTATTAGTTTCTCAATTAAGTAAGTGTGGGCAGTGTTGTAGGCTCTTTTGTGTAGTACTCAAATTTGCAAGTGTTGTTAAATTAAGCAATGATGTCGATGACCAATGTAACGGGGGAAATTCAGGCCAAAATTTGCCGATGTATCCCCATTTTCTCTTCCAAATGAAAATGAAATGCAAGTACCGTGTGCAATGTAGTATCCGATATCTTACGCCGGAAGCTTGGAGACCAAAATTTCCACGTTTAGTCTCATCACACATGGGATCAACTATAGGATTCATTTGTGTTGTTGAATATCTTACACAGTTATGGTAAAGGGACTGTGTCCGATGTGACTGTGCGCGCTACTTTTTCACCGCACCGAATGAAATTTTGGGCTGCCGCACAAATATCTACCTCCCCCGCCCCTCGTACCAACCAAAAGCCACATCCCCCTGCTTCCCCCTTCCTTTCCTAAGTTCAAACCTACACTGCTTGCTTGCAGCACCGCCTCCTCGTCGGTGACGCTCCTTCCTACTGCTCGCCCTCCTCTATCTTGTCAGGTAATCCACACCTTCCCCATAACCCTCCCCCTCCACCCCCTCCTCCTCCATTCCACATGCCCCGACTGTCGGCGCGACACATTCTACCAAAATCACTGGCCCACCACCCACATAATCACCGCTGAAAGACATGGTGCACGCAGTATAGCCAGGATCTCAAGGAGCATGTGGCAGTGGAGAAGCAAATCGCGACCGCACGCGCGGATGAGGCCGCGATGGCTGCCATGCGTGCCGACTCCCAAATCTTGGAGCACCACCTCACCGTCGAGGCCACCGTCGATGCCTCGCATGCATACGCCGCCACGAGGTTGGCTGCTTTGAACAATAACTCGTTGTGTTTTCTCGAGGGCTCCGCTGTTGCCTTCGACGACGACTACGAGTTGTTTTCTCAGCGTGCCCGTGCTTTCCTCAACTCCGGAGCCAGCAGGTTGGTGCCCGGACAGGTTGAGTCCACTCACCACTATGAGGAGGGCACCCACGATGTGGAGGCCTCGCCCTCATCCAAGCCCATCGTTATCGATATCTCCAATGATGAGGAATATCTTGTTTTTAAGCTTAATTACTAATGACCTGTGTTCAGCTAGCTACGCATGTTAAGCATGTTTGCTTTACCTGTTACATGTGCTGCTCCTGCCTTTCCATAGGAAATTCTAGTGAAATATGCAATGTAATGCTACTATGCAATATGACCTTCTAGTATGTTCTATTGTGCGATGTGATGCTCAGTTAACTGTTTGGTTCATTTGTTTTGGTGATCATCTGCAATGTGATGTTCGATTATTGTTGGTACAATTTTGTATTGTTATGCGTGTGAAACATACAATTGCTATATTTCATAGTTCTTAGCATGCTTGGCTTTTCCATGTGGCTTGAATTAATATGTTGGATCTGCAATGCGTTTATTTTTCATTAACATATTTTACTAATAGCACGCCAAATCTCACTTAAAACCCGATCAATATCTATCTTAAACGCGTTACAGGGGGAACAATGGGAGACACTGAAGTTTACCATCGAGGTTTGCACTTTCATGATCCTTTGGCTAATATCACATTATTGTGCAATTGCAGGAATCATTCTAATATTTAGGTTTCTAATAATAATATGGTCTTGCACATGTAGGTCCTGCTGTAAGAGGTTTAGACCGACTGTTCGACCCATTTTACATGTGGGGAAATGATGTGTTCATGAATATCAGTCAAATCAAGAAACTCGAAAAGATTGTTAAGATAAAGAAACTTACGATGAAAAAAAACAAGATGTTTGTCTGCACAATGAAGAAGACATCAGTGAACTATAGGATGGTACTATCGCTTTTACCTTGTCTTTTTTCACTTTGTGACATTACAATTTTTTGAAACGAAAGTTATGCATATCTTTGTTTCTAGTCCTTTCCAAAGCATTTCATCGATGAGTACGTCTCAAACCACCTGTAAGGTCAAGAGGCGAGGAAGGTATTCATACAGCACACACGGTATAGTTTTGAAGTCTTCCTCAAGAGGATGAAGGATGGGCGGGCAACCATCCACATGCACTGGCATAAAGTTGCAAGGACCTTCGACATCAGCGAAGGCTCAATATTTGCCTTCTGCTTCAACAGTTTTCTAGACGAGATTCATCTATGTATTTATCGTATATGATGCTATTTTCCAAAGGTTTTAGATGTTGCATGTGAAACTCGGTCCTGTCGTGTAATTGGGTAGCTAGGTAGTATATGCCTATATGATGTTGTACTCTGATGTATTTCAATTATGAAATCCTGGTTGCCGTAATACGAAATGAAATATATTGTGTGCTTGATATGAAGTGTCAATTTGTTTACTAGCTGGATTATAAATAATAGAGCAATTAGCCTGATTATCGGGGTTTCATATTGCAGACGGTTTGTCATAGAACACCGTGAGCGATGACCTCACCAAGCCCACACGGTTTCTGGAAATTTGGCGTGTTGGATCAGTGAAAAATCACACACGACTTCCGGCCGAAAACTGTGTGCATTAGAACACACATTTGCAAATGTTTTCACATAAACCGTGTGTGTGATGGACAGCCCTATGCCAAACAGTTTCTTCTAGGCACCGTGCGTGATGGCCACCCCTAACACAGACGATGTTATGCAGAAAATTGTGTGTGATGTAGAATACAAATGGAAACGTACGTTTGGGATTCACTGTGTGGGATGCTAAGCACATCTCACACGACTTCCTCAATATATCTGTTTGTGATGGCCCTTCCAATCGCACACGACATATTTTTGCTCATCGTGTGTGACCGGGCGCAGCCATCGCCGACGGATTTTCCGTGTCGTGTGGGATAGCCCCCCCCCCATCGCCCACACATGCAAGGCGACGGTTTGAGACTACATCACGGAAAGGGGTTAAAACCCGTTTGTATAGCAGGCGCCTGCACTAGTGGGGGCAGCCTCCACGTAGTAGAAGGCTCCATCGGTGTAGTAGTAGTCGTCGGTGGGATCAGCTGTCTCCTGGGCTCCGTCATCTAATTGCAGTAATCGTATCGAGGGAAAAGGGGGGAGAAAAGCAACCCTGGCTACTCATCCAAAGTACTCGCAAGACTTACGTCAGATCTATACTAAAATATGCGTTAGTATCAAAGGAATGGGGCTATATCTTTGGACTGACTGCAGAAATGCCCGAATAAAGGGGGAAGACCTAGCTTAACGAAGACTAGCACCTTCAGGGTCTTGCAGCATTAGAAGAGTGTAGGTTAGCATATTATAAGTAGCAAGTTATTTTAGTACCGCCCAGAGATTCTTCCTCGACTCCCAGCGAGAAAGCAATCTCGGAGCCAGCAGATTCATTTCAAGTCTCCATTTCTAGTTGTAAGATCAAGATACAACTCCGAGCGTCCGTTACCGTGGACACAGTTATTCGAATAGATATACTTCCCTGCAGGGGTGGACTAACTTGCCCAACACGCTCGATTAACTTAGGTCGGACACAATTTCTAGGTCATGCCCGGCCTCGACTGATCGGCACGCCGTAGTGAAAGCACAACTTCTCCCTAGGTGGTTTTGGTAATTAATAACAACATATATTTCATTGGACTAATGTTTCCACCAAGCTTATTTCAGGAAAGCTCAATGAATGGATTGGCAAAAGGATATTGACGAGATTCCCTAGATGCCAGGAAGATCTATTGGCAACAAGCTTGAAGACTCTACATTTTACATTTTGTGAGAAATCACACCTTGAGTCCATAGGAAAGCCAATACTATTAAAAGGGGATGAGGTGTCTATGATGATCTGGTTGCTCAAGTGCTTAGAGATTAGCCACCAAAAATACACATGAAATTCTCCCACAAATACTCTGTCCAAAACCAAATATCCAAAATCGGTCCCACCAACAATTTCCATTCGGCCCTACCGAGTTTTGCCTCAGAAGATCCTAAGCCAAACCCTAGCATCTCGGTACCACCAAGTTTTGAGAATTGGTCCCACCGAGTTTTGGACGAACTCTCTGGTTAGCCATTTCCAGGAATAGGTACCTCCGAGTTTTGAGAATCGGTCTCACCAAACTTTTGGACCAACTCTCTGGTTAGCCATTTTCAAGAATCGGTACCACCGAGATTTATATATCGGTCTCACCAAAAAGCTGAAAGTTGCCACATTTTGCACTAGTCGGTGCAACCGAGTTTTTACTCCGGTTTCACCGAGTTGGGCAATAATGTTGTAATGGTTGGATTTTCGGAGATGCCTATATATACCCCTCCACCTACTCTCACTCGTAGAGGAAGCATTCAGAACACACCTACACTTGCCCCATCCATTTTTCTGAGAGAGAACCACCTACTCATATGTTGAGGTCAAGACCTTCCACTCCAACCATATGAATCTTGATTTCTAGCCTCCCCAAGTTGCTTTCCACCCAATCATCCTCTTCTACCAAGGCAAATCTGTGAGAGGGTGATTGTGTGTTGAGGAGACTATCTTTTGAAGCATAAGAGCAAGGAGTTCATCATTGTTACCACATCTATTACCTTTTGGAGGGTGGTGCCTCCTAGATTGGTTAGGTGTCGCTTGGGAGCCTCCTTCTTCGTGTTGCGGAGTTGAACCAAGAACTTTGTATGGGCAAGGAGATCGCCTACTTCATGAAGATCTACCCATAGTGTCGCGGTTTTGTCACGACAGATGTCCTCCTGAGAGAACTTAGGTGTGAGGTCAACGCAACTAGGTGGCGGCTTGAACGGGGTTGGTCGGAATCAAGAGACGCGAGTTTTAGCCAGGTTCGGCCCCTCCGATGGAGGTAAAAGCCTACGTACTGCTTTGTGTGGTTTGATGATGATGATGACCTCGATTACAAGGGTGCTCTTTTGCTACCTCTAGTCTCGAGGATTTCTAATCTGTCTATCTCTAATAACTTGAGCTCCCCTCTTGGGGCGCCTTGCCCCTCCTTATATAAGTTGAAGGGGCAGGCTTACATATAGAGTCCTAGTAGGATTAGGACTAATCTCTTCTCTATTACAAGTTGAATCCTAGTCTGGGTCTTGCTTCCCTTAATTGGAGTCCTACTCTAAGTCTTGTAGGTCACCTTTGTCTTCCAAGTTGAGGATCCCTCTTGAGTATTCTCCATGAGCCGGCCCTTCGGGGTCCCTCCATGAGCCGGCCTTCGGCCAGGTCTCATTCTGGGCCTCTGGGCCTGCCCATACAAGCCGACATATTGGGATCCTTGTCAAGCCGGCCTCCTTCTGTGTCTCGTCATTGGGCCCTTGCTTCTTCCTTGTCATCTTTATCTTAACCCAGAAAATGGGGCGACCCATAGAGCTATCAAGCTGTAGGTCGGGTCAAACCTTTAGCCGGGTTATAACTGTGGGGAATATCCCCGACATTAGCCCCCAGGTTAGCTTGAATTTGTTCATGGTAAGCTCCTGAAATAAGAATAATAAATATGTTAAGGGGCCTACTTGCTCCACTGGCCGGCTTATTTCAATGAAGTAGCTCCTCGAAAATCCGGGTCTCTCTTTGTCATATCATCGGGTTGGCTTCTCAATCCACTTGCTGATGTGGTTTCCTCGTAGGAAAATACTGGAAATAACAGTGCCTCTAACGTCAGGCCTGCTCCTCATGCTTTGGGTTAGATGAAAATATTGGGAATATAATTTCTTTTGTTGTTGAACCGGCTTTCTGGAACGCGGCGGCTCTTGCTGGGTCATCGGACATAGTGGATGCTGAAATAGGATAAAAATATTGCTGATTTATGGATGTAGAAATTGCCAACTTGTGAAGCCGGGTTGCATATATAGACTCTGTCGGGTCATGAACATTGATGATGGCGGGTTGTGATCGTTGGCGCTGCCAGGTCAAACAACTGGACTCTAGTTGACTTGATAAAATTATTGGAAATAAAGAAATTCGTGTGATGTTGAGCCGGCTTTCAATTCTTCGGCCAGATAAAATTAATGGGAATAAAAGATCCATCTGATGTTGAGTCGACTTCTGGGCCTTTCTATAAATTACTTGGAGAAGATGATCTTTGCAAACCTCCACCAAGAAATGAGACTCGTCTCGCTAAAAACTGACAGCTTCAAGGTGTTCTTCTATTTTTTATCTCCATATTACCTGTAGCCCCCTGATAACCCACAAGTGTAGGGGATCGTTTGTAGCCTTTTTCGATAAGTAAGAGTGTCGAACCCAACGAGGAGCTAAAGGTAGAACAAATATTCCCTCAAGTTCTATCGACCACCGATACAACTCTAAGCATGCTAATGCTTGCTTTACCTAAAACAAGTATGAAACTACTTTGCGGGAATAAAACTAGAAGTACTTTGCAAGAAAATAAAGAACGTGGAAATAAAAGTTAGGTGTTGTTTTAATAAAAGAACAATAAAAGTAAATAACTTAGTAGAAAGCTTTTTCTATAACGCAAGAGAAAGATTGTCCCTAGGCAATTGAATATAATATGATAGATACTTGTTATATGCAATGGGGGAGAGGCATACGCTAACACACTTTCCGTACTTGGATCATATGCACTTATGATTGGAACTCTAGCAAGCATCCGAAACTACCAAAGTTCATTAATGTAAAACCCAACCATAGCATTAAGTATCAAGTCCCCTTTACTCCCATACGCAACAACCCACCTACTCGGGTTTATGCTTCTGTCACTCAAGCAACCCACCATAGGCAAATCATGAACATATTGCAACAACCTACAGCGGGGATCACTCACATTTGCGCAACACGGAGGGCACCATAGGACAGCACCATATCAACATACAACTCACATCCATAACATCATACCACAATTAACCCATAGGACAAAAGAGATCTACTCAAACATCATAGGATAGCCAAATATCATTGGGAAATAATATATGGAGTTGAGCACCATGTTTAAGTAGAGATTACAGCGGGGAAGAGAGGTGTTAAACCACTGTATAGAGGGGGAGAGAGAGTTGGTGTTGACGGCGGCAAAGTTGTTGGTGTAGATCGCCGTCACGATGATTGCCCCGGCGGCGTTCCGGCGCCACCGGGAGAGAGGGGGAGAGAGCCCCCTCCTTCTTCTTCTTCTTCCTTGGCCTCCCCCCTAGATGGGAGGAGAGTTCCCCCTCTGGTTCATGGCCTCCATGGTGGCGGAGGGGCAGGAGCCCCTCCTAGATTGGATCTCCCTCTCTGTTCTCTTCTGTTTCGCGTTCCTGTTTTCTGGCCGAAAACCGTTTCTTATATTCCCGGTGATCCGTAACTCCGATCGGGCTAAAATTTTGAGGGAATTTTTATCCAAAAATTAGCTTCCTTGTGCCCGAAGGAGAGCTCCAACCGACTTACGAGGTGGGCACAAGACACCACCACGCGTTTGGGCCCCTAGGGCGCGCCCTGGTGTATCGTGGGGGTTGTGGGCCTCCGTTTGCGTTGATTCCACTTCTCAAAATTCACAAATATTCCAAAAAATCTCCGTAAATTTTTATCGCGTTTGGACTTCGTTTGATATGGATATTCTGCGAAACAAAAAACATGCAACAAACAGGAACTGGCACTGGGCACTGGATCAATATGTTAGTCCAATAAATCATATAAAATGTTGCCAAAATATGTGAAAGTTGTATAATATTGGCATGAAACAATCAAAAATTATAGATACGACGAAGACGTATCAGCATCCCCAAGCTTAATTCCTGCTCGTCCTCGAGTAGGTAAATGATAAAAAAGATAATTTTTGATGTGGAATGCTACCTAGCATAATCTTGATCATATATCTAATCATGGCATGAATATTAAGGCACAAGTGATTCAAAGCAATAGTCTAGTTTTGACATAAAGACATTAATACTCAGGCATCCCAACAAACAATCATGTCTTTCAAAATATCAAGGCTAAAGAACGCTATCCCTACAAAATCATATAGCCTTGTCATGCTCTGTCTTCTTAACACAAAGTATAAATCATGTACTACCCCGGTGTCAGCCAAGCAATCGGTTCATACTTTTTAACGCGCTTCAGCATTTTCAACTCTCATGCAATACATGAGCGCAAGCCATGGATATAGCACTATGGTTGGAATAGAATATGGTGGTAGGTTTCAAAGGGGTAAAAGTGGAGAAGAAAGTCTCGCATCAATTCAGCGTATCAACGGGCTATGGAGATGTCCATCAATAGATATCAATGCGAGGAGTAGGGATTGCCATCCAACGGATGCACTAAGAGCTATAAGTGTATGAAAGCTCAATATGAAAACTAAGTGGGTGTGCATCTAACTCTATAATGAAAAATTCCCACTAGTATATGAAAGTAAGAACATAGGAGACTCTCTATATGAAAAACATGGTGCTACTTTGAAGCACAAGTGTGGAATTAGCATGCCCCTTTTTCTTTCTTTCTTTTTTCTCTTTCTTTTTTTCTTTTTTTTTCTTTTTTTCATTTTCTTTTTTTTCTATTTTTTTCTTTTTCTTTTTTTCTTTGTCCGGAGCCTCATCCCGACTTGTGGGGGAATCATAGTTTCCATCATCCTTTCATCACTGGGACATGCTCTAATAATGAATAATGATGATCATCACACTTCTATTACTTACAACTCCATATTACAACTCGATAGTAGAACAAAGTATGACTCTATATGAATGCAATGATCTAGCGTAGCAATGATCTAGCGTAGCAAAGATATCAAAAAAACGGACAAGCCATGGAAACATCATGCTATCTATCTTACGATCATGTAATGCAATATGAAAATGAATGGTCAAGTCATCAAAACGGAAGCGGTGGAAGTTGCATGGCAATATATCTCGGAATGGCTATGGAAATGCCATAATAGGTAGGTATGGTGGCTGTTTTGACGAAGATATAATAAGGCTTATGTGTTATAGAGCGTATCATATCACGGGGTTTGGATGCACCGGCGAAGTTTGCACCGACTCTCGAGGTGAGAAAGGGCAATGCATGGTATCGTAGAGGCTAGCAAATTGCGGAAAGGTAAGAGTGCGTACAATCCATGGACTCACATTAGTCATAAAGAACTCACATACTTATTGCAAAAGTTTATTAGCCCTCGAAGCAAAGTATTACTACGCATGCTCCTAGGGGGGAGGTTGGCAGGAGTTAACCATCGCACGCCCCCGACCTTCACACAAACATAGACAATCAAGAATAAATTGTGCTCCAACTGTTGGGAAACGTTGCATGGGGAAAAAAATCCTACGCACACGCAAGATCTATCCATGGTGATGAGCATCTACGAGAGGGAGAGTGGATCTACATACCCTTGTAGATCGCTAAGCGGGAAGCATTAAGAAACCCGGTTGATGTAGTCGAATGTCTTCGCGATCCAAATCGCAATCCGTCCCGCGATCCAATCACGATCCTTCCGATCTAGCACCGAACGGACGGCACCTCCGCGTTCAACACACGTACAGCTCAATGATGATCTCCACCTCCTTGATCCAGCAAGGGAGAGCGGAGAGGTAGATGAGTTCTTCGGCAACACGACAGCGTGGTGGCGGTGGTGGTGGTGATATCCCGGTAGGGCTACGCCTAGCGCTACCGAAACCGCGAACGGAGGAGAAACTGATCTAGGGAGAGAGAGAGGGGCACCAAGGGCTTCGTGTGTGCTCTTGGGGCACCCCCTCCCCTCTATATATAGGTGGAGGGGCGTGGAGATCAGCCCCTCCAAGCCCTAGGGCGCAGCCAAGGGGTAGGAGTTGGACTCCTAGTCCAATTCCCTCCCTTTCCATAAACATGTGGACTTTCCACCTCTCCCAAGCCACATGGGCCTTGAGGGACTTGTGCGCCTGGCCCAATAAGGCCAGGGTGCCTCCCCTCAGCCCATGCAAACCCTTGGGACATGGTGGAACCATTGGTGGACTTCCGGACTCCTCCTGAAGTTTCCGGAACCTTCTAGAAGCTTCCCGGTACAATACCGGAAAAACCCGAAACTTTTCCGGTCGCCAAAATATGACTTCCCATATATAAATCGTTACCTCCGGACCATTCCAGAGCTACTCGTGACGTCTAGGATCTCATCTGGGACTCCGAACAACCTTCGGTCACCAACATACATAACTCAATAATACCGAAACGTCACAAAACGTTAAGTGTGCAGACCCTGTGGGTTCGAGAACTATGTAGACATGACCGAGACACCTCTACGGCCAATAACCAATAGCGGGACCTGGATGCCCATATTGGTTCCTACATATTCTACGAAGATATTTATCGACTGAACCTCTATGTCAAGGATTCAGTTAATCCCGTACGCTGTTCCCTTTGTTCATCGGTATGTTACTTGCCCGAGATTCGATCGTCGGTATCTCCATACCTAGTTCAATCTCGTTACCGGCAAGTCTCTTTACTCGTTCCGTAATACAAGATCCCATGGCTAACACTTTAGTCACTTTGCTTGCAAGGCTCATTGTGATGTTTGTATTACTGAGTGGGCCCCGAGATACCTCTCCGTCACACGGAGTAACAAATCCCAGTCTTGATCCATGCCAACTCAACAGATACCCTCGGAGATACCTGTAGAGCATCTTTATAGTCACCCAGTTACGTTGCGACGTTTGATACACACAAGGTATTCCTCCGGTGTGAGTGAGTTGCATGATCTCATGGTCATAGGAACATATACTTGACATGCAGAAAACTATAGCAATAAACTAACACGATCATATGCTATGTTCATAGTTTGGGTCTTGTCCATCACATCATTCTCCTAATTATGTGATCCCGTTATCAAGTGACATCTCATGTCTATGGGTAGGAAACCTTGACCATCTTTGATCAACGAGCTAGTCTATTAGAGGCATACTAGGGACACAGTGTTGTCTATGTACTCACACATGTATTTGAGTTTCCAATCTATACAATTATAGCATGGATAATAAACGATTATCATGAACAAGAAAATATAATAATAACCATTTTATTATTGCCTCTAGGGCATATTTCCGACAGTCTCCCACTTGCACTAGAGTCAATAATCTAGCTCACATCACTATGTGATTTACATTGTTATGAATCTAACACCCAATGAGTTCTGGGGTTCGATCATGTTTTGCATGTGAGAGAGGTTCTAGTTAACGGTCTGCAACATTCAGATCCGCGTGTTCTTTGCAAATCTATATGTCATACTGCAGATGCTACCATTCTCCACTTGGAGCTATTCCAAATGACTGCTCCACTATACGTATCCGGACTGCTACTCAGAGTCGTCCGGATATGTGTCAAAGCTTGCATCGACGTAAATCTTTACGACGAACTCTTTATCACCTCCATAATCGAGAAACATTTCCTTAGTCCTCTAGTTACTAAGGATAATTTTGACCGCTGTCTAGTGATCCACTCCTGGACCACTCTTGTACCCCTTGACAGACTCATGGCAAGGCACACAGCATGGCATACTATACAGAGCCTATGGATAAGGCATAGGGGACGACCTTCGTCCTTTCTCTTTCTTCTGCCGTGGTCGAGCTTTGAGTCTCACTCAACTCCACACCTTACAAATCAGGCAAGAACTCTTTCTTTTGACTGATCCATTTTGAATTCTTTCAAAATCTTGTCAAGGTATGTACTCATTGAAAGTCTTATCAGACGTCTTGATCTATTTCTACAGATCCTGATGCCCAATATTTAAGTAGCTTCATTCCCGGTCTTCCTTTGAAAAAACTCCTTTCAAACAACCCTTTATGCTTTCCAGAAATTCTACATCATTTCCGATCAACAATATGTCATCCACATATACTTATCAGAAATTCTATAGTGCTCCCACTCACTTTATTGTAAATACAAGTTTCTCATAAACTTTGTATAGACCCAAAAACTTTGATCACCTCATCAAAGCGTACATTCCAACTCCGAGATGCTTGCTCCAGTCCATAGAAGGATCGCTGGAGCTTGCATATATTTTAGCATCCTTAGGACTGACAAAACCTTCTAGTTGTATCACATACAACCTTTCCTCAAGGAAACCGTTAAGGAAACGATGTATTGACATCCATCTGCCAGATTTCATAATCAAAAAATGCAGCACCTGCTAACATAATTCCAATGGACTTTTAGCATCGCTACGGGTGAGAAAGTCTCATCGTAGTCAACTCCTTGAACTTGTCGAAAACTTCTTTGCGACAAGTCAAGCTATATAAATGGTGACATTTACCATCAGCGTCTGTCTTCATCTTAAAGGTCCATTTGTACTCAACGGCCTGCCGTTTAACGGGCAAGTTTACCAAAGTCCATACCTGGTTTTCATACATGGATCCTATCTCGGATTTCATGGCTCCTAGCCATTTGTTTGAATCCGGGCCCACCATCGCTTCTTCATAGCTCGTAGGTTCACTGTTGTCTAATAACATGACCTCCAAGACGGGATTAACGTACCACTCAGGGGCAGTAAGAGTTTTTGTCAACCTACGAGGTTCGGTAGTAACTTGATCCGAATCTTCATGATCATCATGATTTGCTTCCTCTTCACTTGGTGTAGGCATCGCAGAAACATCTTTCTGCGTGGTGCTACTATCCAACTGAAGTGACGGTTCAACAACCTCATCAAGTTCTACTTTCCTCCCACTCAATTCTTTCGAGAGAAACTTTTTCTCGAGAAAGGACCCATTTTAAGCAACAAACACTTTGCCCTTGGATCTGAGATAGAAGGTATACCCAACTGTTTCCTTAGGGTATCTTATGAAGAAGCACTTTTCCGCTTTGGGTTCGAGCTTATCAGACATAAGCGTCGCATTCCCAAACTCTGAGAAATGACAGCTTAGGTTTCTGCCAAACCAAAATTCATACGGTGTCATCTCAACGGACATAGATGGTGCCCTATTTAAAGTGAATGTAGTTGTCTCTAATGCATAACCCCAAAACGAAAGTGGCATATCGATAAGAGACATCATAGTACGCACCATATCCAATAGGGCACGACTACGATGTTCGGACACACCATCACACTATGGTGTTCCAGGTGGCGTGAGTTGTGAAACAACTTCCACATTGTCTTGAGTTGTATACCAAACTCGCAACTCAGATATTTACCTCCACGATCATATCGTAGACATTTTATCTTTTTGTCACGATGATCTCAAACTTCACTCTGAATTTGTTTGAACTTTTCAAATGTTTCAGACTTGTGTTTCATTAAGTAAATATCCCCAGATCTACTCAAATCATCAGTGAAGGTAAGAAAATAGCGATATCCACCACACGCTTCAACACTCATTGGACCGCATACATCAACATGTATCATTTCCAATAAGTCACTTGCCCGCTCCATCATACCGGAAAACGGGGTCTTAGTCATCTTGCCCATGAGGCATGGTCCGCATGTCTCAACCGATTCGAAATTGAGTGAGTCAAAAGATCCATCAGCATGGAGTTTCTTCATGCGCTTTACACCAATATGACCTTGGCGGCAGTGCCACAAGTATGTGGTACTATCATTATTAACTTTGCATCTTTTGGTATCAATATTATGAACATGTGTATTACTACGATCGAGATTCAATAAACCATTCTCATTGGGTGCATGACCATTGAAGGTATTATTCATGTAAACAGAATAACCATTATTCTCTAACTTAAATGAATAACCGTTTTGCAATAAACATGATCTAATCATGCTCTTGCTCAACGCAAACACTAAATAACATTTATTTAGGTTCAACACTAATCCCGAAGGTAGAGGGAGCATGCGATGGTGATCACATCAACCTTGGAAACACTTCCAACACGTATCGTCACCTCACCCTTAGCTAGTCTCCGTTTATTCCGTAGCTTATATTTCGAGTTACCAACATTTAGCAACTGAACCGGTATCTAATACCTAGGTGCTACTAGGAGTACTAGCAAGGTACACATGAATAAAACGTATATCAAATATACTTCTATTGACGTTGCCAGCCTTCTTATCTACCAACTATCTAGGGCAGTTCCGCTTCAGTGACCGTTCTCCTCATAATAGAAGCACTCAGTCTCGGGTTTGGGTTCAACCTTGGGTTTCTTTACTAGAGCAGCAACTAGCTTGCCATCCATGAAGTTTCCCTCCTTGCCCTTGCCCTTCTCGAAACTAGTGGTTTTACTAACCATCAACACTTGATGCTCCTTCTTGACTTCTACTTTCGCGGTGTCAAACATCGTGAATAGCTCGGGGCTCATTATTTCCATCCCTGGCATTTCATAGTTCATCACAAAGCTCTAGTAGCTTTGTGGCAGTGACTTGGAGAACTATATCAACCACTATCTTATCTGGAAGATCAACTCCCACTTGATTCAAGCGATTGTAGCACCCAGACAATCTGAGCACATGCTCACCGATTGAGCTATTCTCCTTCATCTTGCAGGCAAAGAATCTTGTTGGAGGTCTCATACCTCTCAACACGGGCACGAGCCTGAAATCCCAATTTCAGCTCTTAGAACATCTCATATGTTCCGTGATGTTCAAAACGTTTTGGAGCCTCAATTCTAAGCCGTAATGCATGACGCACTGAACCATCAAGTAGTCATCAGAACATGCCTGTCAGATGTTCACAACATATACAAACGACGCTTGAGGGGGTGGCGCACCGAGCGGTGCATTAAGGACATACGCCTTCTGTGCAGCAATGAGGACAATCCTCAGATCACGGACCCAATCCGCATTATTGCTACCATCATCTTTCAACTCTATTTTTCTCTAGGAACGTATAAAAATTCAAGGGAGCTACAGCGCGAGCTAGTAATCTACAACATAATTTGCAAAGACATTTTGACTATGTTCATGATAATGAGTTTAGTTAATCATATTACTTAAAAAACTCCCACTCAAATTGACATCCCTCCGGTCATTCGAGTGTCACATGATCCAAATTCACCAACCCAAGTCCGATCATCACGTGAGATGAGGTGGTTTCAATGGTGAACATCTTCATGTTGATCATATCTACTATATGACTCATGTTCGACCTTTCGGTCTCTTGTGTTCCGAGGCCATGTCTGTACATGCTAGGCTCGTCAAGTTTAACCCGAGTGTTCTGCATGTGCAACACTGGCTTGTACCTGTTGTATACGAACGTAGAGTCTATCACACCCGATCATCACGTGGTGTCTCGAAATGACAAACTTTCGCAACGGTGCACACTCGGGCAGAACACAATTTTATCTTGAAATTTTAGTGAGGGATCACCTTATAATGCTACCGTCGTCCTAAGCAAAATAAGATGCATAAAAGGATTAACATCACATGCAAATCATAAGTGACATGATATGGCCATGAACTTGTGCTTTTGATCTCCATCTCCAAAGCACCGGCATGATCTCCATCGTCACCGGCATGATGATACGTCTCCATCGTATCTATAATTTTTGATTGTTTCATGCCAATATTCTACAACTTTCATATACTTTTGGCAAATTTTTATACTATTTTTGGGACTAACATATTGATCCAGTGCCCAGTGCCAGTTCCTGTTTGTTGCATGTTTTTTGTTTCGTAGAATATCCATACCAAACGAAGTCCAAATGCGATAAAAACTTACGGAGATTTTTTTTGGAATATATGTGATTTTTGGGAAAAAGAATCAACGCGAGACGATGCCCGAGGGCCCACAAGCCATAGGGGCGCGCCCCAGGGGGTAGGGCGCGCCCTGGACCCTTGTGGTCACCCCGTAAGGCGGTTAGTGCTCTTCTTTCGCCACAAGAAAGCTAATATCCAGATAAAAATCGTGTTAAAATTTCAGCCCAATCGGATTTACGGATCTCCAGTAATTTAAGAAACGGTGAAAGGCCAGAATCAGGAAGGCAAAAACAGAAGGA
The DNA here is from genome assembly GCA_039707655.1 of Elymus sibiricus. NCBI lineage: Eukaryota > Viridiplantae > Streptophyta > Magnoliopsida > Poales > Poaceae > Elymus > Elymus sibiricus. The sequence goes on along the minus strand of CM077669.1, from coordinate 395,954,744 downwards.
AACAGAGAGAGAGATCCAATCTCGGAGGGGCTCCCGCCCCTCCGCTGCCATGGAGGCCAAGGACCAGAGGGGAAACCCTCCTCCCATCTAGGGGGGAGGTCAAGGAATAAGAAGAAGGAGGGGGGCTCTCTCCCCCTCTCTCCTGGTGGCACCGGAACGCCGCCGGGGCCATCATCGTGACGGCGATCTACACCAACAACTTCGCCGCCGTCATCACCAACTCTCTCCCCCTCTATGCAGCGGTGTAACACCTCTTCTCCCCGCTGTAATCTCTACTTAAACATGGTGCTCAACTCTATATATTATTTCCCAATGAAGTATGGCTATCCTATGATGTTTGAGTAGATCTGTTTTATCCTATGGGTTGATTGATGATCATGATTCATTTGAGTTGCATGTTTTATTATTGGTGCTGTCCTATGGTGCTCTTCGTGTCGCGCAAGCGTGAGGGATCCCTGCTGTAGGGTTTGCAATATGTTTATGATTCGCTTATGGTGGGTGGCGTGAGTGACGGAAGCACAAACCCGAGTAAGTAGGTTGTTTACGTATGGGAGTAAAGAGGACTTGATACCTTATAATGCTATGGTTGGGTTTTACCTTAATGATCTTTAGTAGTTGCGGATGCTTGCTAGAGTTCCAATCATAAGTGCATATGATCCAAGTAGAGAAAGTATGTTAGCTTATGCCTCTCCCTCATATAAAATTGCAATAATGATTACCGGTCTAGTTATCGATTGCCTAGGGACAAATAACTTTCTTGTGAAAAAAAGCTCTCTACTAAGACTAACTTAGTAGTTTGTTTATCTAAACAGCCCCTAGTTTTTATTTACGTGCTCTTTATTATCTTGCAAACCTATCCTATCACACCTACAAAGTACTTCTAGTTTCATACTTGTTCTAGGTAAAGCGAACGTTAACCGTGCGTAGAGTTGTATCGGTGGTCGATAGAACTTGAGGGAATATTTGTTCTACCTTTAGCTCCTCGTTGGCTTCGACACTCTTACTTATCGAGAAAGGCTACAATTGATCCCAAATACTTGTGGGTTATCAAGACCTTTTTTTGGCGCCGTTGCCGGGGAGCAATAGCGTGGGGTGAATATTCTCGTGTGTGCTTGTTTGCTTTATCACTAAGTAGATTTTATTTGCTGTTCTAAGTTGTTCTCTATCTTTAGTTATGGATATGGAACACGAAATACCAAAAAAATTAGTTGAACCTACTACACCAATGGTTGAAGAACCACCCAAAATCTATCACACTGTTGAAGCTTTTTACTTAGATCATCTTCGATCCGTTTGTGCTCGTGCTGAAACCCCAACTAGCTTAGTTGATGGCAAATCATTAAATGAGCATGCTTATTATGTGCGACACCGCTTATCTCATAAAGGGTAACTTTTATGGCATCATATTAATACTTTGCAATGCTATGCTTGGAATTTATGCGAAATTTATGATTTTACTTGTTGTTCTGAAGACCCTAAAAAACACCTTCCCTATCAATGTGAATTTAAGGATAATGGAATCCTATCTTCTTATTCCAAGGGTGTTTATAATTACTATGATATTGAGCAAATTGAAGAATTTGTTGCTTTTAAGGGTGCCTATGAAATTGCTTCTTTGATTGAAAAGTATGATGCTACTCTTTACAAATCTGAAAGTTTGCCATACTTAAATATTGCTATGAAAACTATGCTTCTAATGCTTATGTTAATCCATATATTGAGGACACCTCCGGTGTCCAAGAGGAGACTAATATTTTGCAGGAAACTATGGAAGAGGAAAATGATGACACTGTGAGCTCATTTGATGAAAAAGCTGACGAGGAGAGCGAAGAACAAAAGGAGGAAGAGCGGACTAGCTACCCGTGCCCACCTTCTAATGAGAGTAACTCTTCAACTCATACATTGTTTAATTTCCCTTCGTGCTTACCGAAGGATGAATGCTATGTTGATTGCTATGATCCCTTGGATTCATTTGAAATATCCCTTTTTGATGAAATTGATGCTTGCTATACTTGTGGCCATGATGCCAATATGAATTATGCTTATGGAGATGAACTTGCTGTAGTTCCTTATGTTAAGAATGAAATTGTTGCTATTGCACCCACGCATGATAGTCCTATTATCTTTTTGAATTCTCCCAACTATACTATATCAGAGAAGTTTGCGCTTATTAAGGACTATATTGATGGGTTGCGTTCTACTATTGCACATGATGATTTTGATAAATATATTATGCATGTGCTTGCTGCTCCTACTTGCAATTATTATGAGAGAGGAACTACATCTCCACCTCTCTATGTTTCCAACACAATAGAATTGCAAGAAACTGCTTATGCTATGTATCGGCCTTTACTTTGTGTGCATGAATTGTTCTTTTATGACATGCCGATGCATAGGAAGAGAGTTAGACTTCGTTGTTTCATGATATATGTTACTTTGTGCTCACTACTAAATTACAAATCATTGTTAATTAAAATTGGCTTTGATATACCTTGGGATCCGGGTGGATCCATTACTTGAGCACTATATGCCTAGCTTAATGGCTTTAAAGAAAGCACTGCCAGGGAGACAACCCGGAAGTTTTAGAGAGTCATTTTATTCTGTTGTGTGCTTTTATATAGTTTAAAAACAAATAAATAAATAAAGAGGGGAACCTAAAACTTTTTCAAAAAGAAAAGTGAAAGTAAGAAGGACGAGCACCATTGAAGTGGGGGAGCTCCTTGACCTTTGTTCATGCCCATGGAAACTTTGCAAATTTTGATTACAGAAACTTTTCAACAAAAATAATTATCCCCATGTATAAATACATTGAATTATAAAAATAATGTGCCAAGATTTGCCTTTAGGATGATTAGATTGCTTGCTTGGTTTGTGCAGTGGAAAAACAGAAACTTTGGCTGTAGCGCGTGAATTTACATTTTTTACTGGAATGTTAAAAGTTTCTGAAATTTTTACACAGTACTGGTATGCAAATTTTTTATTGTTTCCTAATTTTTCAGAATTTTTAGAGTTACAGAAGTATAATAAATGTTCAGATTTCTACAGACTGTTCTGTTTAAGACAGATTATGTTTTTGATGCATTGTTTTGCTTGTTTTGATGAAACTACCGATTGTATCGGTGGTATAAGCCATAAAGAAGTTATAATACAGTAGCTACAATGTAAAAACAAAATATGAATGGGTTTTTCAACAGTACTTAAAGTGGTAATTTGCTTTATTATACTAACGGATCTCACGAGGGTTTTGTTAAGTTTTGTGTGATTGAAGTTTTCAAGTTTTGGGTGAGATCACGATGGATGAAGGAATAAGGAGTGGAAAGAGACTAAGCTTGGGGATGCCCAAGGCACCCCAAGGCAATATTCAAGGACTCCCAAGAAACTAAGCTTGGGGATGCCCCGGAAGGCATCCCCTCTTTCTTCTAACAACCATGGGTAATTTTACTTGGAGCTATATTTTTATTCGTCACATGATATGCGTAAATCTTGGAGCGTCGTGTGCTTTTTATTTTTATTTTAATAATGCACCATGGTGGTATGAGAAAGTCCTTGGTTGATTTATAGAAGACTCTTTGCACCTCACTTATATCTTTTGAGTATGGCTTTGTAGAATGCTTCATGTGCTTCACTTATATCATTTGAAGTTTGGATTGCCTGTTTCTCTACACATAGAAAACCGCCATTTGTAGAATGCTCTTTTGCTTCACTTATATTTGTTAGAGCATGGGAATATATTTTGTAGAAATAATTAAACTCTCATGCTTCACTTATATCTATGTAGAGAGTCAACAGGAGTTGGTCATTCACATGGTTAGTCATAAAATCCTACATAAAACTTGTAGATCACTGAATATGATATGTTTGATTCCTTGCAATAGTTTTGCGATATAAAGATGGTGATACTAGAGTCATGCTAGTGAGTAATTGTGGATTGGTAGAAATACTTGTGTTAAAGTTTGTGATTCCCATAGCATGCATGTATGGTGAACCGTTATGTGATGAAGTCGGAGCATGATTTATTTATTGATTGTCATCCTTTGTGTGGAGGTCGGGATCGCGCGATGGTTAACTCCTACCAACCCTTTCCCTAGGAGCATGCGTGTAGTACCTTGTTTCGATGACTAATAAATTTTTGCAATAAGTATGTGAGTTCTTTATGACTAATGTTGAGTCCATGGATTATACACACTCTCACCCTTCCACCATTGCTAGCCTCTCTAGTACCGCGCAACTTTCGCCGGTGCATTAAACCCACCATATTCTCTTCCTCAAAACAGCCACCATACCTACCTATTATGGCATTTCCATAGCCATTCCGAGATATATTGCCATGCAACTTCCACCGTTCCATTTATTATGACACGCACCATCATTGTCATATTGCTTTGCATGATCGGAAGATAGCTAGCATGATGTTTTCATGGCTTGTCCATTTTTTGATGTCATTGCTACGCTAGATCATTGCACATCCCGGTACACCGTCGGAGGCATTCATATAGAGTCATATTTTGTTCTAGTATCGAGTTGTAATTCTTGAGTTGTAAGTAAATAAAAGTGTGATGATCATCATTATAGAGCATTGTCCCATGTGAGGAAAGGATGATGGAAGCTATGATTCCCTCACAAGTTGGGATGAGTATCCGGACTTTATGAAAAATACAAGAGGCCAAAGAAGCCCAAATAAAAAAAAAGAGGCCAAAGAAGCCCACCAAAAAAAGAGGAGAAAAAAATAATAAAAATAAAAAATGAGAGAAAATCGAGAAGGGGCAATGCTACTATCCTTTACCACACTTGTGCTTCAGAGTAGCACCATGTTTTTCATATAGAGAGTCTCCTATGTTGTCACTTTCATATACTAGTGGGAATTTTTCATTATAGAACTTGGCTTGCATATTCCAATGATGGGCTTCCTCAAATTGCCCTAGGTCTTCGTGAGCAAGCAAGTTGGATGCACACCCACTTAGTTTCTTTTGAGCTTTCGTACACTTATAGCTCTAGTTCATCCGTTGCATGGCAATCCCTACTCACTCACATTGATATCTATTGATGGGCATCTCCATAGCCCGTTGATACGCCTAGTTGATGTGAGACTATCTCCTTCTTTTTTTCTTCTCCACAACCACCATACTCTATTCCACCTATAGTGCTATATCCATGGCTCACGCTCATGTATTGCGTGAAAGTTGAAAAAGTTGGAGAATACTAAAGTATGAAACAATTGCTTGGCTAAAACCGGGGTTGTGCATGATTTAATACTTTGTGTGATGAAGATGGAGCATAGCCAGACTATATGATTTTGTAGGGATAACTTTCTTTTAGCCATGATATTTTGAGAAGACATGATTGCTTTATTATTATGCTTGAAGTATTATTGTCTTAATGTCAAATGATAGACTATTGCTTTGAATCACTCGTGTCTTAATATTCATGCCATGATTAGATTATATGAACAAGATTATGCTAGGTAGCATTCCACATCAAAAATTATCTTTTTTATCATTTACCTGCTCGAGGACGAGCAGGAATTAAGCTTGGGGATGCTGATACGTCCCCGTCTTATCTATAATTTTTGATTGTTTCATGCCAATATTCTACAACTTTCATATACTTTTGGCAACTTTTTATACTCCCTCCGTTCCTTGATATAAGGTGTATAGATTTTTGAGAAAAAATCCGAAATATAAGGTGTATTGCGTTGCACCACTCGTTTGGATATTTGCTTTAGGGATTTGATTACATTTCCTTATATTAGGCAAGCTCCTCTATTTTCGGATGTCAATTAGTCAGGTGTAATATCGCCCAAAACTTGTGACATTTTCCCTGCACGTGCGTTCTTTAAATTCCGTGCCAAAAACTATACACCCTATATTTAGGAACGGAGGGAGTACTATTTTTGGGACTAACATATTGATCCAGTGCCCAGTGCCAGTTCCTGTTTGTTGCGTGTTTTTTATTTCGCAGAATATCCATACCAAATGAAGTCCAAAAGCGATAAAAAACTTACGGAGATTTTTTTGGAATATATGTGATTTTTGGGAAAAGAATCAACGCGAGACGATGCCCGAGGGGCCCACAAGCCATAGGGGCACGCCCTAGGGGGTAGGGCGCGCCCTGGACCCTTGTGGTCACCCCGTAAGGCGGTTGGTGCCCTTCTTTCTCCGCAAGAAAACTAATATCTGGATAAAAATCGTGTTAAAATTTCAGCACAATCGGAGTGACGGATCTCCGGGAATTTAAGAAACGGTGAAAGGCCAGAATCAGGAAGGCAGAAACAGAAGGAAACAGAGAGAGAGATCCAATCTCGGAGGGGCTCCTGCCCCTCCGCTGCCATGGAGGCCAAGGACCAGAGGGGAAACCCTCCTCCCATCTCGGGGGGAGGTCAAGGAAGAGGAAGAAGGAGGGGGGCTCTCTCCCCCTCTTTCCCGGTGGCACCGGAACGCCGCCGGGCCCATCATCGTGACGGCGATCTTCACCAACAACTTCGCCGCCGTCATCACCAACTCTCTCCCCCTCTATGCAACGGTGTAACACCTCTTCTCCCCGCTGTAATATCTACTTAAACATGGTGCTCAACGCTATATATTATTTCCCAATGATGTATGGCTATCCTATGATGTTTGAGTAGATCCGTTTTGTCCTATGGGTTGATTGATGATCATGATTGGTTTGAGTTGCATGTTTTATTATTGGTGCTGTCCTATGGTGCTCTCCGTGTCGCGCAAGCGTGAGGGATCCCCGCTGTAGGGTTTGCAATATGTTTATGATTCGCTCTTGGTGGGTGGCGTGAGTGACGGAAGCACAGACCCGAGTAAGTAGGTTGTTTACGTATGGGAGTAAAGAGGACTTGATACCTTATAATGCTATGGTTGGGTTTTACCTTAATGATCTTTAGTAGTTGCGGATGCTTGCTAGATTTCCAATCATTAGTGCATATGATCCAAGTAGAGAAAGTATGTTAGCTTATGCCTCTCCCTCATATAAAATTGCAATAATGATTACCGGTCTAGTTATCGATTGCCTAGGGACAAATAACTTTCTTGTGACAAAAAGCTCTCTACTAAGACTAACTTAGTTGTTTCTTTATCTAAACAGCCCCTAGTTTTTATTTACGTGCTCTTTATTATCTTGCAAACCTATCCTATCACACCTACAAAGTACTTCTAGTTTCATACTTGTTCTAGGTAAAGCGAACGTTAAGCGTGCGGAGAGTTGTATCGGTGGTCGATAGAACTTGAGGGAATATTTGTTCTACCTTTAGCTCCTCGTTGGGTTCGACACTCTTACTTATCGAGAAAGGCTACAATTGATCCCCTATACTTGTGGGTTATCACATGACACCATGATCTCCATCATCTTGATCTCCATCAATGTGTCGCCATGAGGTTGTCGCACCAACTGTTGCTTCTACGACTATTGCTAACTCATAGCGATAAAGTAAAGCAAAAATGGCGAAAATAAATTAAAGACAACCCTATAGCTCCTGCCGGTTGCCGTACTCATCGACATGCAAGTCGTGATATTCTATACAAAACATGATCATCTCATACATCACATATATCTCATCATGTAATTGGCCATATCACATCACAACATACCCTGCAAAAACAAGTTAGACGTCCTCTAATTGTTGTTGCATGTTTTACGTAGCTGCTATGGGTATCTAGCAAGAATGATTCTTACCTACGCAAAAACCACAACGGTGATACACAAATTGCTATTCAACCTTCTCAAGAACCGCCTTTGTCAAATCCGATCCAACTAAAGTGGGAGAGACAGACACCCGCCAGCCATCTTTATGCAACGAAGTCACATGTCAGTTGATGGAACCGGTCTCTCGTAAGCGTACGAGTAAGGTTGGTCCGGGCCGCTTCATCCCACAATACTGCTGAATCAAGAAAAGACCAAGGGAGGAAGCAATCTGAGCATCAACGCCCACAAACTCCTTTGTGTTCTACTCGTGATCTCATCTACGCATAGACCTAGCTCATGATGCCACTGTTGGGGAACGTTGCATGGGAAACAAAAAATTTCCTACGCACACGAAGATCTATCCATGGTGATGAGCATTTATGAGAGAGAGAGTGGATCTACATACCCTTGTAGATCGCTAAGCGGGAAGCATTAAGAAACGCGGTTGATGTAGTCAAATGTCTTCGCGATCCAAATCGCAATCCATCCCGCGATCCAATCACGTTCCGTCCCGTGATCCAATCACGATCCTTCCGATCTAGCGCCGAACGGAGGGCACCTCCATGTTCAGCACACGTACAGCTCGATGACGATCTCCACCTCCTTGATCCAGCAAAGGAGAGCGGAGAGGTAGATGAGTTCTCCGGCAACACGATGGCGTGGTGGCGGTGGTGGTGGTGCTATCCCGGTAGGGCTACGCCTAGCGCTACCGAAACCGCGAACGGAGGAGAAAATGATCTAGGGAGAGAGAGGGGCGCCAAGGGCTTCGTGTGTGCTCTTGGGGCGCCCCCTCCCCTCTATATATAGGTGGAGGGGCATGGATATCAGCCCCTCCAAGCCCTAGGGCGCAGCCAAGGGGGAGGAGTTGGACTCCTAGTCTAATTCCCTCCCTTTCCATAAACATGTGGACTTTCCACCTCTCCCAAGCCACATTGGCCTTGAGGGACTTGTGTGCCTGGCCCAATAAGGCCAGGGTGCCTCCCCTCAGCCCATGCAAACCCTTGGGACATGGTGGAACCCTTGGTGGACTTACGGACTCCTTCAGAAGTTTCCGGAACCTTCTAGAAGCTTCTCGGTACAATACCGGAAAAACCCGAAACTTTTTCGGTCGCCAAAATATGACTTCCCATATATAAATCTTTACCTCCGGACCATTCCGGAGCTCCTCGTGATGTCCGAGATCTCATCCGGGACTTCGAACAACCTTCGGTCACCAACATACATAACTCAATAATACCAAAACGTCACTGAACGTTAAGTGTGCAGACCCTGCGGGTTCGAGAACTATGTAGACATGACCGAGACACCTCTACGGCCAATAACCAATAGCGGGACCTGGATGCCCATATTGGTTCCTACATATTTTACGAAGATCTTTATCGGCTGAACATCTATGTCAAGGATTCAGTTAATCTCGTACGCTGTTCCCTTTGTTCATCGGTATGTTACTTGCCCGAGATTCGATCGTCGGTATCTCCATACCAAGTTCAATCTCGTTACCGGCAAGTCTCTTTACTCGTTCTGTAATACAAGATCCCGTGGCTAACACTTTAGTCACTTTGCTTGCAAGGCTCATTGTGATGTTTGTATTACCGAGTGGGCCCGGAGATACCTCTCCGTCACACGGAGTAACAAATCCCAGTCTTGATCCATGCCAACTCAACAGATACCCTCGAAGATACCTGTAGAGCATCTTTATAGTCACCCAGTTACGTTGCAACGTTTGATACACACAAGGTATTCCTCCGGTGTGAGTGAGTTGCATGATCTCATGGTCATAGGAACAAATACTTGACATGCAGAAAACTATAGCAATAAACTAACACGATCATATGCTATGTTCATAGTTTGGGTCTTGTCCATCACATCATTCTCCTAATGATGTGATCCCGTTATCAAGTTACATCTCATGTCTATGGCTAGGAAACCTTGACCATCTTTGATCAACGAGCTAGTCTATTAGAGGCATACTAGGGACACAGTGTTGTCTATGTACCCACACATGTATTTGAGTTTCCAATCAATACAATTATAGCATGGATAATAAACGATTATCATGAACAAGGAAATATAATAATAACCATTTTATTATTGCCTCTAGGGCATATTTCCAACACCAACTTCCTAGCATAACGGGAGACTATACGTGCATGCTTCGGGAATCACAAACCTTAACACCAATATCTTACTAAACACGATCATCCACTAGTACCTCCCACATATTATCATCTCTATATCGTAAAACTATTGCAAGGAATCAAACATATCATATTCAGTGATACCTAAGTTTTATGTAGGATTTTATGACTAACCATGTGAATGACAATTCCTGTTTACTCTCTAAATAGATATAAGTGAAGCAAGAGAGTTTAATTCTTTCTACAAAAGACCATGCTCTAATAAATATAAGTGAAGCAAAAGAGCATTCTACGAATAACGGTTTTCTATGTGAAGAGAAACAGGCAATCCAAACTTCAAATGATATAAGTGAAGCACATGAAGCATTCTATAAAGCCATACTCAAAAGATATAAGTGAAGTGCAATGAGCATTCTATAAATCAACCATGGACTATATCATACCAGCATGGTGCATAAAAGAAAAGTGAAAACTAAACACAAAATACGCTCCAAGATTTACACATATCACATGAACGAAACGAAAACAAAAACGAAAACATACCGATACTTGTTGAAGAAAGATGGGATGCCTTCCGAGGCATCCCCAAGCTTAGAACCTTGAGTTTCCTTGGATATTTACTTGGGGTGCCTTGGGAATCCCCAAGCTTGAACTCTTGCCTCTCCCCCTTCTCCTCATATCGAGACCTCCTCGATCTTTGAACACTTAATCCACACAAAACTTAACAGAAAATTGGTGAGATATGTTAGTATAATAAAGCAAATTACTACTTTAAGTACTGTTGCAAACCCATTCATATTTTATATTTGCATTATCCCTACTATATTATAACTTCTCCATGGCTTATACCACCGATAGAATCGATAGTTTCATCAAAACAAGCAGAACAATGCATCAAAAACAGAATCTGTCTTAAACAGGATAGTCTGTAGTAATCTGAACTTTGACCATACTTATGTAACTCCAAAAATTCGGAAAAATTAGGAAGAAATAAAAATTTTGTATATAAATACTGTGTAAAAGTTTCAGAAACTTTTGACTTTCCAGTAAAAAATGAAAATTCACGCACTACAGCCAAAGCTTCTATTATTACACCGCACATACCAACAAGCAATCTAATCATCCTAAAGGAAAATCTTGGCACATTATTTTTATAATACAATGGATTTGTACAAGGGGATAATTATTTTTGTTGAAAAGTTTCTGTGATTCAAGATTCACAAAGTTTCCATGGGCATGAACAAAAGTTCAAGGACGTCCCCCACTTCAACGATGCTCATCATCTCTCTTACTTTCACCTTTCTTTTTGTGAAGTTTTAGGTTCCCCTCTATATATTTTTTGTTTTTAAACTTTATAAAAGCACACAACAGAATAAAATTACTCTCTAAAACTTCCTGGTTGTCTCCCTGGCAGCGCTTTCTTTAAAGCCAGCTAGGCATAAAGTGCTCAAGTAATGGATCCACCCTGATCCCAAGGTATATCAAAGCCAATTTTAATTAACAATGATTTGTAATTTATTAGTGAGAACAAAGTGATATATATCATGTGACAACAAAGTCTAACTTTCTTCCTATGCATCGGCATGTCATACAAGAACAATTCATGCACATTAAGTAAAGGCCAATGCGTAGTATAAATAGTTTCTTGCAATTTTATCGAATTGGAAACATAGAGAGGTGAAGATTTGGTTCCTCTCTCATAATAATTGCAAGTAGGAGCAGCAAGCACATGCATATTATATTCATCAAAATCATCATGTGCGATAGTAGCAAAACACAACCCATCAATGTAATCCTTAATAAGAGCAAACTTCTCCGATATAGTGTAGTTGGGAGAATTCAAAAAGATAATAGGACTATCATGTGTGGGTGCAATAGCAACAATTTCATTCTTAACATAAGGAACTATAGCAAGTTCATCTTCATAAGAATAATTCATATTGGCATCATGGCCACAAGCATAGCAAGCATCAAGTTCATCAAAAAGGGACATTTCAAATGAATCCAAGGGATCATAGCAATCATCATAGCATTCATCATAGCATTCATCATGGCATTCATACTTCGGTATGTGCGAAGAGAAATTAAACAATGTATGAGTTGAAGAGTTACTCTCATTAGAAGGTGGGCACGGGTAGCTAATCCGCTCTTCCTCCTTTTGTTCTTCGCTCTCCTCCTCATCTTCTTCATCTAATGAGCTCACAGTTTCAGCAATTTCTTCTTCCATAGATTCCTGCAAAATATTAGTCTCTTCCAAGGCAGCGGTCATTCTTTCAATAAATTCAATAATATCAACATTGCAATCATAATTCTCATAGCAATATTTAAGTATGGCAAGATTTTCAGATTCGTAAGAAACATCATCATACTTTTCCATCAAAGAAGCAACTTCATAAGCCCCTTTAAAAGCGACAAATTATTCTATTCGTTCCACATCATAGTAATCATAAATACCTTTAGCATAAGAAGCTAAGGTTTCATTATCATTAAATTTGCATGAAAAGGGAAGGTGTGGAGCGTTCATCCTAGAGCGACAAGTGATATCATATCTCAAGCATAGCTCCCGAGCGTACCAATGCAACATATGAATTTGATCCCATAACTATTTCCCTTTTTGAGTCAAGCGATAATCTCTAAAGTATTCACGTTGATCCAACATTACTCCCATTATCAATTTGAATGGGGTTTTCTCAGGATTATCAAAGTAGTATTTAATACTTTGCACATAACTAGCATCGAGGGTTTTAGGAGGTTCCCCATCTCCATGAGTAGCAAGTACCACTATTTTTTTTGGTGTTTCGTGTTCCATATCCATAACTAAAGATATAAAACAACTAATAACAGAAAATAAAAATTACTTAGTGATAAAGCAAACAAGCACACACGAGAATATTCACCCCACGCTATTGCTCCCCGGCAACGGCGCCAGAAAAAGGTCTTGATAACCCACAAGTGTAGGGGATCGTTTGTAGCCTTTTTAGATAAGTAAGAGTGTCAAACCCAACGAGGAGCTAAAGGTAGAACAAATATTCGCTCAAGTTCTCCCGACCACCGATACAACTCTACGCACGCTAATGCTTGCTTTAGCTAGAACAAGTATGAAACTACTTTGCGGGAATAAAACTAGAAGTACTTTGCAAGAAAATGAAGAACGTGGAAATAAAATTTAGGTGCTGTTTTAATAAAAGAACAATAAAAGTAAATAACTTAGTAGAAAGCTTTTTCTGTAACGCAAGAGAAAGATTGTCCCTAGGCAACTGAATATAATATGATAGATACTTGTTATATGCAATGGGGGAGAGGCATACGCTAACACACTTTCCGTACTTGAATCATATGCACTTATGATTGGAACTCTAGCAAGCATCCGCAACTACCAAAGTTCATTAAGGTAAAACCCAACCATAGCATTAAGTATCAAGTCCCCTTTACTCCCATACGCAACAACCCACCTACTCGGGTTTATGCTTCTGTCACTCAAGCAACCCACCATAGGAAAATCATGAACATATTGCAACACCCTACAGCGGGGATCCCTCACGTTTGCGCGACACGGAGGGCACCATAGGACAGCACCATATCAACATACAACTCACATCCATAACATCATACCACAATTAACCCATAGGACAAAAGAGATCTACCCAAACATCATAGGATAGCCAAATATCATTGGGAAATAATATATAGAGTTGAGCACCATGTTTAAGTAGAGATTACAGCGGGGAAGAGAGGTGTTACACCACTGCATAGAGGGGGAGAGAGTTGGTGTTGACGGCGGCGAACTTGTTGGTGTAGATCGCCGTCACGATGATTGCCCCGGCGGCGTTCCGGTGCCACCGGGAGAGAGGTTGAGAGAGCCCCCTCCTTCTTCTTCTTCCTTGGCCTCCCCCCTAGATGGGAGGAGAGTTCCCCCTCTGGTCCATGACCTCCATGGCGGCGTAGGGGCAGGAGCCCCTCCTAGATTGGATCTCCCTCTCTGTTCTCTTCTATTTCGCATTCCTGTTTTCTGGCCGAAAACCGTTTCTTATATTCCCGGAGATCTGTAACTCCGATCGGGCTGAAATTTTGAGGGGATTTTTATCCAAAAATTAGCTTCCTCGCGCCCGAAGAGAGCTCCAACCGACTTACGAGGTGGGCACAAGACACCACCACGCGTTTGGGCCCCTGGGGCGCGCCCTGATGTATCGTGGGGGTTGTGGGCCTCCGTTTGCGTTGATTCCACTTCTCAAAATTCACAAATATTCCAAAAAAATCTCCGTAAATTTTTATTGCGTTTGGACTTCGTTTGATATGGATATTCTGCGAAACAAAAAACATGCAACAAACAGGAACTGACACTGGGCACTGGATCAATATGTTAGTCCAATAAATCATATAAAATGTTGCCAAAAATATGTGAAAGTTGTATAATATTGGCATGAAACAATCAAAATTATAGATACGACGGGGACGTATCACCCCCAAGCTCCGAGTTTATCAGTTCATGATGACTTGGTGCTTTGCAATAATATCTTTGACTGTGTAGCCCCCAAGTGCCGGGTTGTCTTGCGTGCAGCAGCCTGGGACTTGTAATTGTATTATACTTATAAAACTTCAACCAGTGTAGCCCCCAAGTGCTGGGTTGTCTTTCCCGCAATAACCTGGGACTTTGAACTTGGTTTTCAATGTTGTAGATAAATAGCTTTACAGAAATCCGGGTTGTCATCTGAGTCGCCAGATATAGACTGAATCTTTTGCATTTCACATGTGTAGCCCCCAAGGGCCGGCTTATCAGTATGTGATGGGTCGGGTCTTCAATTTGGACCTTATAATCTGTTTAAACAACTGAATACTGCAGCCCCCAAGTGTCGGGTCGCATGCTTGCAGCGACTTGGGACTTTAGAAAATTTGATCTGAGTAGTGTAGCCCCCAAGTACCGAGTCATTTGCCTGCAGCGACTCGGGACTTATATGCACTTCTCCTTTGAAAATAAAAAGAGCATATGATGTAGCCCCCAAGTGTTGGGTCGTATGCTTGTAGTGACTTGGGACTGTGTGAGAATAATATAACCCATCATGATGCACTTCAGAAATTCTCTTGAACTGATATTGATTTGACTTGAATAAATCCTTGCCCGTGGTTATAATGCAACCCGGTAATTTATCGTTTGTACGAATATCCTGGAATAATGCCTTTGTGCTTGAAATGAAATCCCTGCTCGTGGTTGTGGTGCAAACCGGCAAATGTATGTTTGAGAAATCCATTAGTGTTGTACTTTACTACAGAGCACAAGTTGAAAAAAATCCAAGAGTTAGTCAATTAGATGACCCGGCATTATATGTGATAGGTCGGCTCAGGAATACGTAATATACCAGCTTAGCAATATGTGAT
This sequence comes from Elymus sibiricus, assembly GCA_039707655.1. Classification (NCBI taxonomy): domain Eukaryota; kingdom Viridiplantae; phylum Streptophyta; class Magnoliopsida; order Poales; family Poaceae; genus Elymus; species Elymus sibiricus. The sequence goes on along the minus strand of CM077669.1, from coordinate 395,939,547 downwards.
AGACCGGCTCTTCGAGAATAGTCATTTCTTCTGAGCTAGCTTTGGAAAAACCCAATCATTTAATACTGGCTATGATAAACCATCATGAAGATCCGGCCATTTTGGCTATCAAAGATCTATTTGTTCCTGTAGAAGTTACGATGTAACCCGGTTTGAAGACCGGCTTTCCACAACATAAACAAATATAGATATGTATGTATGATGCATTGTGAAATGATGCAATGCGGGATGATGTATGTATATGATAACAGAGTATAAAAATGCCCGCTTTCGAGGCTCGACATAAAGACCGACTTTCAAGGCTCGAGTCTTGCTTCAATGAAGCTGTGATAGTCCATGGTTTATCCTTGCTCTCTGTAAGCCGGCTCTCACATGACTTAAGCGAGTGTTTTAACCTTGAAATGTTCAGGGTCCATATGGATTGACTTATCAAGAGTATAACGGGCCACCTTTTCGGAGTAGCATCTTCCAAACAGGCAGGTTTAACCAAGTTTGATAGTGGCATTTAGCCGGGTCAAGAAGGATATTAACGGCTAACTCGTTGAGTCGGGAGCCCCCAAGTGACCATATGATCATGGAAAAGCTCGACGTAGGATATACATGAGACGATGCTACTACTGCAAAACATCTGGGGTCCAGATCAGCCGGCTTTTTTCCATTGATCATAATATGATGAGCCAATAAGACAGGATACCTATGTTTGAACAACACATCATGTCAGCTAGTCCTATTTGGCAACCTTAATTTTCCATCAATAAGCAGGGTACCCATGTTTGAACTGCGCATCGTGGCAGCTAGTCCTCTTTGGTGACCTTTACTTTTTCGACAATAAGGCAGGGCACCCATGTTTGAACTGCGCATCATGGCAGCTAGTCCTCTTTGGCGACCTTTAATTTTTTGCCAATAAGGCAGCAGCCCCCGGACCAGGTTGTCTTTCCTGCAATGACCCGTGGTTCTTGTATTTGTTGAAATCAGCCAAATCTGCCGAGTCATGTCCATGTAGCCCCCGAGTCTTAAGTCGACTCAAGGAGTTGGCTTGAGGCTCTTCATACTTGGCTATTTCATAAGTCTTCATAGAGTTGACAGCTGAAAGATGAAATTTATTTAAGCCATGGGAGATGTGGGGAGTTGATGATCTTCTCGGTGCTCATCATATGTCCTCGGCATATCTGATTCAACAAAGTCATTTTTTCCCAAATTGAGTTCATACGCCTCTGGGCCCATTTGTTGCTATTCTCTCTTGGTCCGGCTCTCCTGGCTCCTCTAGGCCCCCCCCCTTTTTCTTTGCCGATGGCTTTGAATTTGACGGCTCTACTGTGGTCGTCCCTCTTTGCTCTTTCAGGGACGTTTCCTTCATGGAAAACTCTCTTGTTTCTTTTGATATGTTGAAGTAGACCGGACCCCGGGGTGATAGCAGGCCAATGCGCCAATCCATTGAGCAACCCGGAGCGGGTGGAGGCTGATAATAGATATATATTTCTTTTTTGCTGCAGCGTTGTTGGAGTAGACTAGACCACGGGGGCGGCGGCTTGCGTGCGTTCGTTAGCAGCTCGTGCAAGCAGGCGTGGCCCTAGTGTGTTGATGTAGAAGCGGGAGTCACCCGTGGCGTTGTAAGCCGGCACGGACGCGTGAGTTGGCCGCATCGTTGTAAGCCGGCACGGACGCGTGATTCATCCGCGGCGTTGGAGGCCGGCGCGGACACGCGATTCGGCCGTGGCGTTGGAGGTCGGCGCGGACGCGCGAGTCGGCTGTGGCGTTGGAGGCCGGCGCGGACGCGCGAGTCGGCCACGGCATTGGAAACCGGCACGGACGCGCGAATCAACCGTGGCATGTTGATGTAGTCCGGACCATGGGCAGCGGCCTGCATGCGTGTCCGTCGGACAGTATGGCATGGACGGATGTTTGCGCATGATGATATTCGCGCGGGCTCTGTAGTTGCGATCTAATGCCACACCACTTTTGTAATAAACAATTGTCATGTGTTAAAATATGTTGCAGGGCAGAGTAATTGTTCTCGGATAAATTAATATGTACTAAAAATATATAGGATGAATAGCACCTCGTATTTTTGTTGAATGAATGCGAACGCTGGTGCTGGATAATGCTGGATGTAGTAAGGACGAAAACAGATGTACGTCTAACTTCGGGTGATCTAATGTAGCACCAGAACCAAACGTAATCTTCTTTTGTCTTTTTTTTGTGGCTTTCCTTACATGCATCTCACCTGAGTACTACTGGTACTCGGTTTGAATCTCCCCCTTTTTTTACTTGATGTCCATCAATGACTGAGTTTCTTTTTTCAGCTATTGCGCTGGAGCATCTCACTTGAGTACTAGTAGTACTACTAGTACTCGGTATGAATCTCCTTTTTTCCACTTGATGTCCGTCATCGACTGAGTTTGTTTTTTGAGCTATTGTGCTGGAGCCCGAGGAGCCGAGCTAAATATTGTTTGTATGTTCAGACTGTTGCTGGCTCGTTTTTCTTTTATTTTTGCGCACGTACCTCCAATGCCTTTATTTTCTTTTCTTTTCGCACACGTACCTCGAGTACTGATCGGATTTTGACTCTAATCTAATTTATGCTTCCACTCAAACTTTTCCAATCTCAACAAAAAAACTCAAAGTTGATGTAGATCCTTCGCGCTGGTGCAGCCTTCCACATGTTGATGTATCCCGGACTATGGGGGCGGCAGACTGCGTGAGTGTCCCGGTGCGACGCGGACGCTGGTATGACCTCCGCGATCAGACCACAGAGCCGGGTTACTCGGGCGGCCGCCGGTGCGACCTCCGCGATCGTCTACAGAGACGGTGGCCCGCGCACCAGTCAGACAATTTAGTGTGGCGGGCGATTGGTGTGGTCTCCGACACGTCGTGCAGCCCGGGCCATCTTGATTCTTCATCAGATGCAACAATTAAAAAATCCTAATTTGACAGAATTCCTGTGCTCGCACTTTGAGTCATCGCGCATGCATCCATCAAACCTTGTAGTCCGTGCCTCAACTAGTACTCCTTGTAGTACTATTAATACTTGTACAGGCTGCTCACAAAAAAGTAGTGCTCTTTGGATGAGTTCTGTTTGGGAAACGCCTCATATCTATAGTCTTTGGTTTTGACATTGGTTTGTTTAATTCCTAATGATGTGACACTTTTGTCTTGATTTTGCCACCACCGCTGTTTGCTTTCGGGCTCGTACCATCCGTGTTAATTGAGGTTGGAGAGGCTCCTACGTCAATACCCGGCCCTGTTGTTTGTACGCGAGCCGTTCGGCTGTAAGCGCGGCTTCCCTTGAGACCCAACCTGAGTTGGGTGTGTGGCTGAGGTATCGTGCCTCCACAAAAATCCCTAAAGTTTATTGTTGGACACCAGATCGGATTAGAAACAACAGAGGCCGGATCGACCATTAGACGTCCAACGCGTGACTGCCATGAAAAATTCTTCGTGATTCAATCTTGGGATCGGAGTTGACGTAGATCCTTCTGGGTCGACTCTCCTTCATCCGGCCAATTGCAAACTTCTCGATCCCTAGAAGAGATCCCTCCAAGAACACAACACCACCATGCTCTGGCCCCACGGTGGGTGCCAACTATCGTGGTTTTGTCACGACAGATGTCCTCGTGAGAGAACTTAGGTGTGAGGTCAACGCAACTAGGTGGTGGCTTGAACGGGGTTGGTCGGAACCGAGAGACGCGAGTTTTACCCAGGTTTGGCCCCTTCGATGGAGGTAAATGCCTATGTCATGCTTTCTGTGTTTTGATGATGATGATGACCTCGATTACAAGGGTGCTCTTTCGCTACCTCTAGTCTCGAGGGTTTCTAATCTGTCTATCTCTAATGACTTGACCTCCCCTCTTGGGGTGCCTTGCCCCTCCTTATATAAGTTCAAGGGGCAGCCATACATATAGAGTCCTAGTAGGATTAGGACTAGTCTCTTATCTATTACAAGCTAAATCCTAGTCCGGGTCTTGCTTCAATTAATTGGACTCCTACTCTAAGTCTTGTAGGTCACCTTTGTCTTCCAAGTTGAGGATCCCTCTTGAGTATTCTCCGTGAGCCGGCCCTTCGGGGTCCCTCCATGAGCCGGCCTTCGGCCAGGTCTCATTCTGGGCCTTTGGGCCTGCCCATACAAGTCGGCATATTGGGCTCCTTGTCAAGCCGGCCTCCTTCTGGGTCTCGTCATTGAGCCCTGGATTCTTCCTTGTCATCTTTATTTTAACCCAGAAAATGGGGCAACCCATAGAGCTATCAAGCTGTAGGCCGGGTCAAACCTTTAGCCGGGTTATAACCGTGGGGAATATCCCCGACACATAGTGAGGCTAGTCCTTTGTGGACGGAAGCCGTGAT